>JALAZF010000107.1:12101937-13468874 GCA_022829125.1 Lathyrus tuberosus | reverse complement strand
ACACCAATTTATACCAACATCATGAAAAAGAACACACTAATTCCATGGTAAAATAAAAAATCACATAATACATCATATAATTCATGCTATTTCAGAATTCCATTCACGTTCATCAATCATTCAACAAAAAGGAAAATTTAGAAAAAAACCTATCGAGATTAAGTACTTCCCTCTACCCAATCATGCAATCTACACCATATTTGGAGTAATCTTCCCTCACATTAGATTTGACATCAAAAGCACCTTCAAACTCTAACGATGGAGGTTCTCCTATCCCTTGTTTCCTTAGCATTTTCCTTCTCCAAATTTTGTTTTTCTCACGTATTAATCTCAAACTTCTCTACTAACTCTTTTTTTAGTAGTAACATATTTTTCTTTAAAAATCTAATTCCCACAATGTCCTCACTTGTTCCTCTATTCACCAATTAATAATAATACTAATAATATTCTCCCTTATTTTCTAATATTTTTAAATATATTATTTTTATTAAATAACTAGAACTATGTCTACTAACCCAAAACATCATAAAAGAATACTACCCACGTAAACACTACCCAAATGCACATAAAATTTGATTTAAACAATTAAATACACACAAATTCGATTAATTAAATAAATTAGAAAAAAACATAATGTTACAAATACGACAATTCAAAGTTTAGCCAAAGATATTATAAGAATGTTGCAACGTCCTGAACCACTTGTTTCTAATAACACACAATGTTAACGTTACATAATGTTTATCTATGTAATGCTTACATTGGAGTTAATTTATGTTGGTTTTTCATTCTGCCATTGTGTATGTCTGTTTCTGCTTTGATTTAACTGAACATTTTTCGGAGATGCATATCCGAAAAATCTCACTGACTAATGAACTAAGGCGGGGTTACAAAGATGCATCTCCGAATCAATCTTTGGTGCATACGGATATGCATCTCCGAATCAAAATTTAACATAATGAAAATTTCTCACCACTTTTATCTCAGTTGTGTGTGAAAAAAGTGCGTTCAGAGATGTATTTCCGAACATTGAAAATATTTTAGTCTTTTCACAGTGGTGGAGAGTATCTGTAAGAGTGGAAAGAGAAAATAAGAGAAGAGGATTTTTTTTGCACCCTATGGACTTTTTACACACCATGTGAATTTCCTTATATGCCCCTAGATTCCAAAGATATATCTCCGGACGCACCAAAATTCAATTTAACGTTAAAATATTCCGGAGATATAACTATGGACTCACCAAAAGTTAAGTGAACGTTGAAATATTCCAAAGATATATCTCTGGCACAATTTGGAGCATATTATCGCGCTAGACTCTTCACCTCTTACACTTTTTAATTTTCATTCACAAACCTCTTCATTTCTCTCATTCCCAAATATCTCCAACTTCACCAAATTTGATTGCATCCGTCAGAGGCTCAAGTAATCATCAAGAAACATCCAGTACATTACTCAATATCTTCCAAATCATATAATTCGGGTAAGTTTTCTGAGTTTTTGATAAATATTTGAGTATTTTTGTAAACGAGGAATGAATTTTTAGGTGTAGAAATGTTTATAAATCAACTGAAACATAGTTTAAAGTAAGTGTATATATTGTTTGTTGGCTCAAATAGACGACCATGACTTCAAATTTTTCATTCATTCTGAGGGGCAGAGGACGGCAATATGGGGACCTCTAAGTTTCAGAAAATTCCGGAGATATATATCCGAAAAAATTAAACGTTTCATGTACTCTGGGTGATTCAGGAGATACATCTGTAACACCCTAATTCCCATCGCGAATAAATAATACATAAATAAAATCAGAGTAACTAAAAATTTATTTTTTTCTGACAGAAACAAGGATGCCACATTTTAAAGTAAGAAAACACAATCCCTGCTCAATTATTTGATACATAACACATAATAGAGAAAATCATTAACGGGAAACTTTTTCCATCTAAAGGGAAATGTCAATTATGGAATAAAGCAGAAAGATCCATAACCGACTTGTTTTACAAAATAAATCATTTTAGAACATCAACTATATATACAAAAGTACTACAAAATACATTCAACAAAGGTATACACACACACACATATATATATATATATATATATATATATATATGTATATATATAATCGTTCCCCGACTCCCGTGCTACGTATCAGAGCAGACACCAAGACCGACAACAAAACGGAGGGCTAATCTTCACAAAAAGACCTCCAGCAACTCTAATGTGCAATGTCTCATAGAGCATTATAAAACAGCAGAAGGGTGAGAAATAACAACTAAAATCAAGATTGCATAATAATATGCAAATACATAACAATTCACATGCATAGATATTCTCACCACAAACACCACATACTAATACATATAACATACCACATATACGTAACATATATCTATTAATCCAACAATATAGCATATATCAAGTATCCAATATACTCACATATTTGCACATAAGGCATACCAAGTCATAGCATTTAGAAGCACATCACACATCACATAGCATATGTCTACGTATAAACATATTATCCACAACCAATGCATTTATCACATATGCACATCAAATTACCAATGCTATCACAATCTCAACACATAACAAATCAATGCACAATTTCCACACATAATCAATCAAATCATGATTTTCCACACATAATGCATCCATTCACAATTCTCACACATAATCAATCCATGATTTATGCAAATGCACAGAGACCGACACAACGACTCTATGCAAATGCCATGCGGTACCGACTTCCAACATTTCTCATCACTAGTTCACTCAGGAACTCTGCTGGAACCATCGCTCGTTACATCACTGTAACTCCCCGTCGGGCATACGATGTTCCCTGTCGCTCACACCCCACACCGGCACACGACATTTATGGATCGCTCACACCCCACACGGGCACACGACTTGATCGCTCACACCCCACATGGGCACACGATCGTCTATAATCATTGCTCACACCCCCACATGGGCACACGACGTTATAGCGGATTCCCTCTGGAACCAATTCGTCGCTCACACCCCACATGGGCACACGACGTTTATGGATTGCTCACACCCCACACGGGCACACAATCCGATCGCTCACACCCCATATGGACACACGATCGCACAAGATGCATATCATGATGCTTGGCATACAATGACTCATGACATTCCAAATGCACACACATAATTCAAACATATGAATTATCACCATATCATCACATTCATGCATTGAAAACAATTCAACCAATGCATTTCATCCCAAATCACCAACCACAACAATCATGTCATCACAATTCATTTCACAAGGATTCACACCACAAATACTACTCACAACACATCATAACGACATCATTAATCATGCATCGAAGTTTAACACGAAAACAATGCACATATTTGCCATAAGGCCACAAACCATCACACCACATTCCATCACACAAATTCTTATCTTATAACAGTACACAAGCTACACAATACATATCAAAAGCATATAGCATAATAACACATCGATCGCACATCAATACGACGGTAAAAATCCGACAACCCAACACTTTTTCAAAACCAGGACTTAAATAAATCATCTAATGACCTCCCATTTTTTAAATAAAGAATATTTCATTATCTTTCCAACGCTTCAAACGGGGATCAAAACGGACTTACGGTTCAAAAGTTATGAAGAAAACAAAATAGAAAAATATCACGTTCGCTCCAGTATTCGCTAGGCGAACCCTAGCGAACCAAGGCAGTGGAAAATAGTCATAAAGTTCGCTAGCGAACCCGCGAAACCCAGAATTCGCTGCAGCGTCAATATAGGTCATATGGGACCAAAATACATCATTTTTACCACCCAAACCCTTCTAATTCATACCGGAACAACCAAAACATGTTCAGACATAATCAACGAGTATTCTACGCGGTTTATATCGAATTTCATCCGTGAAAACATCGATTTCTATCAATTGCTCCTAATTTGAATCGATTAGAAAAGTCGCGAAATAACCAAAACAATTACAACAAATAACACATATACATACACAAGCAAGATATAATTGAAACTTCTCACCCTTACCCGATTATTCGCGCTCGAAACGGAGTTCTCGCGATTTCCTCTTTTCCTCTTTTTCTCCTCTTCTTTCTTTCCTTCTCTTTTCTTTCTCTCTATTTTCTTTTCTCTATTTTTCTTTCCACTTCCTATTTATATAAAATATCTAATCCCCTAAAAGACTATTTTACCCATCAACTCAAATATCTCGCAAACGCTCTCAAAACGCGATAAAACATAAACAACGATGAAAAATAATATATTGTCAAATAAAAGTTAAGAATAAAATAATATAAAAACAAAACTAATTAAATCGACTCGATTAAATAAATAAGACAAAACGGGGCGTTACAACATCCGCAGAATGTTTCCGTAGTTGTATCTCCGAAATCACCCAGAGTGCATGAAACATTGTATTTTTCCGGAGATGCATCTCCGGAATTTTCTCAATCTGTTTTTTTTCTTTTTGTTTTATAATTTTCTTGTTTGTGTTATTCATTTGCGTAAACTCATTGTACAGTTAATTATATCTTGCAGGCGTAATGGCTGACAAAGCCGACCGATTGAGGCATGGACGGGTTGCCCATCACACATTCGTTCGGCGGGAACGGAGGCAGCAGGTACCTCTGGTCAGGGAGAGGCGTCGACTACTAGGTGTCGCGGAGAGAATCGGATATCAAGCTATTAATTAACTTGAATCACAAATCTTAATTCACCGCCGATCTTTAATTTATCCAAAGGAAGGGGAAAAGAGCGAATAACCCAAAATATGCAATGCAAAGTAAAAGAGAAACTAAGGTTCGGGGGTTGGTTATACCTAGAGAAGGTGCTAGCATTCTAAGTATTTGTAGTACTCTACTGGAACCTCTTGCTTTATTGTGCTATTTGTTATTTCGTCTGCCAAAGGGTAAAGAAAAAAGAAGACCTAAGGTGTTATTTCTAAGTATGTTCGCCAAGACATCGTGTAACGCCCCGATTTTGATTATTCCATTATTCTTGAGTCTTTTAATTTAATTGGGTGATAAATTATTTTATTTGTTAAATTGGTGTGTTAAATGTTATTTTACCGTTTTCGAAAGTTTTCGGGGAAATTAGAATGGAGAGTATTTTAGTCTTTTCTCAATTAATTATAAGTTAGAAATTTTGTGGAATTAGAATTGTGTGAGAAAAAAAAAAATGAATTAAATTGATTTAGTGGAAAATGAGAGAAAAGAAATAGAAAAGAAAGAAAATAGAAAGAAAAGAGAAATAGAGAGAAATAGAAAAAGATAGAAAGAAAAAGGAGAGAAAGAAAGAAGAGGAAGAGAAAAGAAGAGGAAAGGAGGAAAAACTTAGAAATTCATCAAGATCAATCAATTAGCAAGCTTGGAATCCGGGTAAGGGTGTGAAACATTGTTATCTTATCAATGTATATGATTATGTATGAATTATTGTTGTTGTTGATGAATTTTGTGAGTTTTAGGGTATAACCCATTTTTGAGAAATTGATTAGAAATTGATCCAAATGTATTAAAACTTATGTTGATTGTGTTCATAGTTGTTTATACATGATTGGTATGTATTGTTATACATCAAATTGGCATTTTTCTGAGTATTAGGTGAAGATTTGGATGATTGGGGAGTGGAAAACGCAGAACTTCGTTCTGCAGAATTTTTCTGGGTATGCTCTGGCCATACGCGTAAGGGGCATGTCCATACGCGTATGAGCCAAGGCAATACGCGTATCATTGGCTTATTTTTGGGCCAATACGCGTATGAATATTGGCATTACGCGTAACAGGGGCGAGCCATGGGCCAATACGCGTATGGGATTTGGAACGAGGAATTTGTGAAGGAAATGGGTTCTGTCCGTACGCGTATGGACATGGGTGATACGCGTATGGACAGGAGGAATGTAAAAATGGGATTTTTCAAAATGTCGTTTTCGGTTTCGTCCGTAACTTTTGTTCCGAGTATCCGATTTTTACATTCTTGGTGTCGTTGGAAAGGTATTGAGCTGTACTTTCTTATTATGATGTTTTGAAAATCGTTAGCCGATTTAATTATGTCGGAAAGTCGGGAATAGTGCTATTTAGCGACTTTTACCGTTCTGACTGTGTGTTTGAATGTGAATCATACAATAGTGCATTGATGTGAATGTATATAGATTGTATGTGATTGTATGAGATGAATGCATGAATATATTGTGAATATGTATGCATTTCAAGAATGTCTTTTGAGTCATTTTGCATGTGAAGCATCATGATGTGCATTCTTGTGTTGTGCGATTCTAATGAGAATCCGTCGTAACGTCGTGTGCCCATGTGGGGTGTGAGCGATGATTACGAATGATTGTGTGCCCATGTGGGGGTGTGAGCAATCGGATCGTGTGCCCGTGTGGGGTGTGAGAGATCGGGTCGTGTGCCCATGTGGGGTGTGAGCGATCCATAAACATTGTGTGCCCATGTGGGGTGTGAGCAATGGGTGAACATCGTAGGCCCGACGGGGAGTTACTTCGGTAACGAGCGATGGTTCCAGCAGAGTTCCTGAGTGAACTAGTGATGATTGAGTCGGTACCCGCATTGCATTTGCATAGAGTCGTGAGTCGGTCTCTATGATTTGCATTTATCATCTTTATAATGATGTGTTGTTGAATGAACATAATTGTGTATGTTTATACGGAATGATTGAGAAATGTGAAAGTGTGCATGATGAATATACTTGTTATATATATATATATACATTGTGAGGTATATAGAGGAAAATGTGATGAATTGTGGTGAGAATGTGTAATATGTGTATTTTTATGTTAAGATATATATAATTGTATGCATTGTTATTATGATAATATTTCTCACCCTTCTGCTGTTTTATGATGCTCTATGAGGCATTGCAGAGTAGGTATGCTGGAGGTCTTTTGTGAAGCGTGTCTTCATTCTTTTGGTCGGTTGGCTCTGATATGTAGCACCGGGTAGCTAGGATGTATATTATTCTTTTGTGATACATTTGCATATGTATCTTGCTGATGAATTTGTGTATAAACATGATGTAGCTAGTGATTCATACTGGATGATGTATATATATGTGGTTGTTCTTCAATATTTTAGATGTTTCCGCTTTTATTCTAAATATTGAGATGTGGGTGTAAGGACAAAGTTCCTCTGTGGCAAGTTACCCCACTGTTGCATATCAATATAATGAGCAGGTGTTGTATGTATTAATTGCATGTATGATGTGACATGCCTCTTTTATACCATGTTTTAATCGTACTCTGGCGAATTTTTATTTATTTTTATATGTGCCTAAATGATATATGTGTTTATTTGGGGGTATAGAAAGGGGGTGTTACATTAAGTGGTATCAGAGCCAGAGTTGAGTCAGTTGTGTCTGTCTTGTTGTTGTGTTGGTTGAACTGTTGTTTAACCTTGTTGTCATTTTTGGGAATAATCAGAAGATGGCTGATAGAAACGACAATGCGATGGCTGCTGCTTTGGAAGCAATGGCTAGGGCGGTGCAAGGTGCACCTAACGTGAATGCTAATGACGAGTTCAGGAAGAATCAACCACCGGTTTTCAAAGGAAGATTTGATCCCGATGGAGCTCAATTGTGGTTGAAAGAGATTGAAAGAATCTTCAGAGTTATGGGCTGTGCGGAGGAGAATAAGGTGAGGCTTGGGTCTCACATGCTGAAGGAAGAAGCCGACGATTGGTGGGTCGGTATACGTGAAGTTCTTGAGGTGGATGATGAAGAGGTAACTTGGAATTTATTTCGTACTGAATTTTTGAGGAAGTATTACCCTGAGAGTGTGAAGGGAAAGAAGGAGATGGAGTTTCTTGAACTGAAACAAGGTAGTATGTCTGTGGTGGACTATACTGCTAAATTTGTGGAGTTGGTTCAATTCCATCCTCATTATGCTGCGATTACTGCTGAGTTCTCAAAGTGTATTAAATATGAGAATGGTTTACGTCCTGAGATCAAACAAGCTGTGGGATATCAAAGGATAAGGAGGTTTGCGGATTTGACGGAATGTTGTAGAATCTTCGAAGAAGATAGTAAGGCTCGTTCTACACATTACAAAAGTTTGAATGAGAGGAAGGGGAAGCAACAAGCTAGAAGTGGACCTTATGTGACACCCGTTGATAAGGGTAAGCATAGGGGAAGCTTTGATAGGAGGTCTGGATGAGGAGGTTCCGGTGTTGTTAGGTGTTACAAATGTGGTGATATAGGTCATAAATCTTTTGAGTGTGGGAAGCCTGTAGCGAAATGTTCTAATTGTGGTGGTCTTGGGCATGCTGCTACAGATTGTAGAAGAAATATGGTGAAGTGCTATAATTGTGGAGAAGTGGGTCACATTAGTACTAAGTGTACTAAGCCGAAACAAGCTCAAGCGGGCGGAAAGGTGTTTGCATTGGCGGGGACTCAAACTACGAATGCGGACCGTTTGATTAAAGGTACATGCTTTATTAATAGTACACCTTTAGTTGCTGTTATTGATACGGGAGCGACTCATTCGTTTATTTCGTCTGAGTGCGCGAAGCGTTTGAATCTTGCGTTAACTGTGATGGGTGCTGAAATGGTTATTGAGACTCCTGCTTCAGGGTCGGTAATTACATCTTTGGTGTGTATGAGTTGTCCTTTGACCATGTATGGTAAAGACTTTGTTATGGATTTAGTATGTTTGCCGTTGGAGGGATTGGACGTAATCTTGGGTATGAACTGGTTGCAATTTAACCGAGTTCATATAGATTGCTATCACAAGTTAGTAAGGTTTCCTTCTTTGGAAGATGATGAATTTGAGAGTTTCCTATCCACTAAAGAGTTGAAGAAACTTTTAGCGGACGAAGCTCAATTGTTTGGTTTGTTTGCATCATTGTCGGTGGAGAGTAAAGTTGAGCTTGATGTGTTCCCAGTGGTGTGCGAATTTCCAGAAGTGTTTCCGGAAGATATTACGGATGTACCGCCAGAAAGAGAAGTTGAATTTTCTATTGATCTAGTTCCGGGTACTAGACCGATTTCGATGGCACCGTATCGTATGTCGGCATCGGAATTGGTAGAATTGAAAAAGCAATTGAATGACTTGTTGGACAAGAAATTTGTAAGGCCAAGTGTTTCTCCTTGGGGTGCTCCGGTATTGTTGGTAAAGAAGAAGGACGGGAGTATGCGGTTATGCATTGATTATCGACAGTTGAACAAGGTGACAATTAAGAACAAGTATCCGCTTCCAAGGATCGATGATTTGATGGACCAATTGGTTGGTGTGAATGTTTTTAGCAAGATTGATTTGAGATCAGGATACCACCAGATTCGTGTGAAAGGAGAGGATATTCAAAAGACGGCATTTAGGACACGGTATGGTCATTACGAATACTCCGTGATGCCATTCGGGGTTTCTAACGCGCCGGGTGTGTTTATGGAATACATGAATCGTATTTTTCATGAACAGTTGGATCGTTTTGTGGTTGTGTTCATCGATGATATTTTGATTTACTCTAAGTCTCAAGAGGAGCATGAAGAGCATTTGAGAATTGTGTTGCAAATTTTGAAAGAGAAACAATTATATGCTAAGTTGTCGAAGTGTGAATTTTGGTTGTCGGAAGTAAGTTTCCTTGGACATGTTATTTCCGGTAGTGGTATTAGTGCTGATCCATCCAAGATAGATGCGGTGATGCAATGGGAGGCTCCTAGGTCGGTTACGGAGATTCGAAGCTTTTTAGGCTTGGCGGGTTATTATCGGAGGTTTATTGAGGGATTTTCGAAATTGGCACTTCCTTTAATGCAATTGACTTGTAAAGGAAAGGCTTTCATTTGGGATATTCATTGTGAAGAGAGTTTCAATGAGTTAAAGAGAAGGTTGACAACGACTCCGATCTTGATTTTGCCTAATCCTAATGAACCATTTGTTGTGTATTGTGATGCTTCATTGACAGGTTTAGGTGGTGTTTTGATGCAAGATGGAAAAGTTGTGGCATATGCTTCTAGACAATTGAGAGTGCATGAAAAGAATTATCCTACACATGACTTGGAGTTAGCGGCGGTGGTGTTTGTTTTGAAAATATGGAGGCATTATCTTTATGGTGCGAGATTTGAAGTTTTTAGTGATCATAAAAGCTTAAGATATTTATTTGATCAGAAAGAATTGAACATGAGACAAAGGAGGTGGCTAGAACTTTTGAAGGATTATGATTTTGGTTTGAATTACCATCCGGGTAAGGCAAACGTGGTGGCCGATGCCTTAAGTCAGAGGTTGTTACATATGCCCGCATTGATGATGGAAGAATGGGAACTTTTGGAAGATTTCAGAGATTTGAGTTTGGTTTGTGAAATGACGTCGAGGAGTGTGTGACTTGGTATGTTACATGTTACGAATGATTTTCTTGCAACGGTTAGGGAAAAGCAAAAGTTGGACTTGAAATTCGTTGATTTGATGTTGAATGAGAATGAGGATTCCAAGGTTGATAATTATGGAGTTTTGAGATTCCGTGGTCGTATTTGTATTCCCGACGACGCGGAGTTGAAAAAGATGATTCTAGAGGAAGGACACCGAAGTAATTTGAGTATTCATCCGGGTGCGAATAAGATGTATCAAGATTTGAAGAAGATCTTTTGGTGGTCCGGTTTAAAGAGGGATGTGGCTCGATTTGTGTATGCATGCTTAACTTGTCAAAAGTCTAAGGTGGAACATCAAAAACCAAGTGGATTTATGCAACCGTTGGATATTCCGGAATGGAAATGGGATAGTATATCGATGGATTTTGTTACGGGATTGCCAAATACGCAAAGAGGTCATAATGTTATTTGGGTAATTGTTGATAGGCTTACTAAATCTGCTCACTTTATTCCAATTGATATTAGTTATCCTTTGGAGAAGTTAGCCGAGATTTATGTTCTTGTGGTTGTGAAGTTACATGGAGTTCCTAAGAGTATTGTATCGGATAGAGATCCAAGGTTTACATCGAGGTTTTGGGAGAGTTTACAAAAGGCTTTGGGTTCTAAGCTAAGATTGAGTTCGGCTTATCATCCGCAAACGGACGGTCAAACCGAGAGGACGATTCAATCGTTGGAGGATTTATTGCGTGCTTGTGTACTCGAGCAAGGTGGTGCTTGGGATGGTTATTTGGCGTTAATTGAATTCACTTACAATAACAGTTTTCATTCGAGTATAGGTATGGCACCATTTGAGGCTTTGTATGGCCGGAGATGTCGAACACCTTTGTGTTGGCATGAAACCGGTGAGAGGACGATAGTTGGACCGGAAATGGTACAACAAACAACGGAGAAAGTGAAGTTTATTCGGGAGAAGATGAAAGCTTCTCAAAGTAGACAAAAGAGCTATCATGACAAGAGAAGGAAGGATCTTGAGTTTCAAGAAGGTGACCATGTGTTTTTGAGAGTTACACCAGTTACTGGTGTGGGTCGTGCTTTAAAGTCGAAGAAGTTGACTTCTCGTTTTATTGGTCCGTATCAGATTACTTCACGAGTTGGTGTTGTGGCTTACCGTGTGGCGTTGCCTCCGAACCTTTCGAATTTGCATGACGTATTCCATGTTTCGCAACTTCGGAAATATGTTCCGGATCCGTCACATGTTATTCCTATGGACGAGGTTGAAGTGAGAGATAACCTTACGGTGGAAGCTTTACCGGTTAGGATTTTGGACCGCGAAGTTAAGAAACTAAGGGGCAAGGATATTGCGCTTGTGAAAGTAGCGTGGGGAGGCGCTGCGGAAGGCAATATGACGTGGGAACTAGAGAGTGGGATGCGAGAGTCGTATCCAGAGTTATTTGAATCAGGTATTATTTTCGAGGACGAAAATTTCTAAGTGGGGGAGAGTTGTAACGCCCCGATTTTGATTATTCCATTATTCTTGAGTCTTTTAATTTAATTGGGTGATAAATTATTTTATTTGTTAAATTGGTGTGTTAAATGTTATTTTACCGTTTTCGAAAGTTTTCGGGGAAATTAGAATGGAGAGTATTTTAGTCTTTTCTCAATTAATTATAAGTTAGAAATTTTGTGGAATTAGAATTGTGTGAGAAAAAAAAATGAATTAAATTGATTTAGTGGAAAATGAGAGAAAAGAAATAGAAAAGAAAGAAAATAGAAAGAAAAGAGAAATAGAGAGAAATAGAAAAAGATAGAAAGAAAAAGGAGAGAAAGAAAGAAGAGGAAGAGAAAAGAAGAGGAAAGGAGGAAAAACTTAGAAATTCATCAAGATCAATCAATTAGCAAGCTTGGAATCCGGGTAAGGGTGTGAAACATTGTTATCTTATCAATGTATATGATTATGTATGAATTATTGTTGTTGTTGATGAATTTTGTGAGTTTTAGGGTATAACCCATTTTTGAGAAATTGATTAGAAATTGATCCAAATGTATTAAAACTTATGTTGATTGTGTTCATAGTTGTTTATACATGATTGGTATGTATTGTTATACATCAAATTGGCATTTTTCTGAGTATTAGGTGAAGATTTGGATGATTGGGGAGTGGAAAACGCAGAACTTCGTTCTGCAGAATTTTTCTGGGTATGCTCTGGCCATACGCGTAAGGGGCATGTCCATACGCGTATGAGCCAAGGCAATACGCGTATCATTGGCTTATTTTTGGGCCAATACGCGTATGAATATTGGCATTACGCGTAACAGGGGCGAGCCATGGGCCAATACGCGTATGGGATTTGGAACGAGGAATTTGTGAAGGAAATGGGTTCTGTCCGTACGCGTATGGACATGGGTGATACGCGTATGGACAGGAGGAATGTAAAAATGGGATTTTTCAAAATGTCGTTTTCGGTTTCGTCCGTAACTTTTGTTCCGAGTATCCGATTTTTACATTCTTGGTGTCGTTGGAAAGGTATTAAGCTGTACTTTCTTATTATGATGTTTTGAAAATCGTTAGCCGATTTAATTATGTCGGAAAGTCGGGAATAGTGCTATTTAGCGACTTTTACCGTTCTGACTGTGTGTTTGAATGTGAATCATACAATAGTGCATTGATGTGAATGTATATAGATTGTATGTGATTGTATGAGATGAATGCATGAATATATTGTGAATATGTATGCATTTCAAGAATGTCTTTTGAGTCATTTTGCATGTGAAGCATCATGATGTGCATTCTTGTGTTGTGCGATTCTAATGAGAATCCGTCGTAACGTCGTGTGCCCATGTGGGGTGTGAGCGATGATTACGAATGATTGTGTGCCCATGTGGGGTGTGAGCAATCGGATCGTGTGCCCGTGTGGGGTGTGAGAGATCGGGTCGTGTGCCCATGTGGGGTGTGAGCGATCCATAAACATTGTGTGCCCATGTGGGGTGTGAGCAATGGGTGAACATCGTAGGCCCGACGGGGAGTTACTTCGGTAACGAGCGATGGTTCCAGCAGAGTTCCTGAGTGAACTAGTGATGATTGAGTCGGTACCGCATTGCATTTGCATAGAGTCGTGAGTCGGTCTCTATGATTTGCATTTATCATCTTTATAATGATGTGTTGTTGAATGAACATAATTGTGTATGTTTATACGGAATGATTGAGAAATGTGAAAGTGTGCATGATGAATATACTTGTTATATATATATATATACATTGTGAGGTATATAGAGGAAAATGTGATGAATTGTGGTGAGAATGTGTAATATGTGTATTTTTATGTTAAGATATATATAATTGTATGCATTGTTATTATGATAATATTTCTCACCCTTCTGCTGTTTTATGATGCTCTATGAGGCATTGCAGAGTAGGTATGCTGGAGGTCTTTTGTGAAGCGTGTCTTCATTCTTTTGGTCGGTTGGCTCTGATATGTAGCACCGGGTAGCTAGGATGTATATTATTCTTTTGTGATACATTTGCATATGTATCTTGCTGATGAATTTGTGTATAAACATGATGTAGCTAGTGATTCATACTGGATGATGTATATATATGTGGTTGTTCTTCAATATTTTAGATGTTTCCGCTTTTATTCTAAATATTGAGATGTGGGTGTAAGGACAAAGTTCCTCTGTGGCAAGTTACCCCACTGTTGCATATCAATATAATGAGCAGGTGTTGTATGTATTAATTGCATGTATGATGTGACATGCCTCTTTTATACCATGTTTTAATCGTACTCTGGCGAATTTTTATTTTTTTTTATATGTGCCTAAATGATATATGTGTTTATTTGGGGGTATAGAAAGGGGGTGTTACACATCGCATCTCGTGCCTACGTATCCAGACGGGAATGGAATCAGAGCATTCGTAGTTCCCCTCACTAAGGGTGAGGAACTCTTGACTGTGGTCAAGGTTCCAAAGGGAATAGGTAAGTGTTTATGGCAGAACACCTACATAGAGTTAAGAAACTCTAAACCTAAGGCTAGGATAAAAGAGAGGTAAGTTTCCATGGCAGGACACTTACACAGAGTGCAGGGACACTAATCCTAAGGCTAGGATAAAAGGGTAAGACTCTAACAAGGTCTAAAGGGAATGGTGTGTTGGTGTAAGCCCTAGAGGCCAATACTTTTGGTACTTATATCGAATTATTTATTAATAATAAAAGGCATTTCTTTATTATGTTTGTTTTTCTAAATTGATAAAGTCCCTAGAATAGCTAGTTCGTTTAATGAAATATTAAGTGTGACTTAATCATGAGATTCCATTAAACATAAGGACACTATTCTTAAAGTATCTGTAGTCGAGCTCTAATGTGAAATGGGATAACCTTAAAGCATTAAGACTATTATGTAGTTAGACTGATGATCACATCTCATGGATCATGGATAAGGAGTTATCAAGTCTTAACATAGGTATGAATATTAGGAGTAATATTTATATTGGATTGACCCACTATGAGAGTACTGCGTATAATGTTATGCAAAGTGTCATAAGTTACTCTCATGGTGATAGTGGTGTATACCACCCTTCGACCTAAAACCACTATGGACCCTAGATGTAGAGTCAAGTACTTTATTCCTGATCAAACATTGTCTGTAATTGGATGACTATAAAGACAGTTGATCGGTACTTCATAAAGCATGCTGAGGGACATGAGTGACCTAGATAGAATTGGCTCATCCTGCATAACAGGATAAATGTCTAACGGCCCAATATTGAATTGAACAAGGATGACACGGTATATGCCTTGTGTTCAATATAAACATAAAGGCAAAAGGGTAATTGTACACACAAGCACTATCACAAAAGGTTTTGTCAGATCACATGACAATTTCGTGACTTGGGTAGCAGTGATGTGTTGCTAGATACCGCTCACTGTTTATTATGTTAAATGCATGATTTAATATAATTACCAACGTCGCAAAATCCTACAGGGTCACACACATAAGGACAGTTTGATAAGAGGTAGAGTAAATAAGGAACACCGTAAGGTACGATGTACTTAAGTAAATATGTAACACCGTAAAGTAAGGTGAATTTAAGTGTAATACGGATTGTGGTAGGGTACCGCGTGCTTAAGTAATATACGGTAAATCATAAGATATGGTGTACGTGCACTTAAGTGGGCTTTTTAGCTTGCAGCCCATACAAGTGGTTCTATAAATATAACCTTTGTGCAGAAGCATAAACACTTTATGAAAATTCAACTATGAAACCCTAGCCTTATTTTCCTTCTCTCTATCTCTCACTCAAAGCCTTCAATCGTAGCAGCCAGCACTGAGACTGAAGAAAGTTGTTCGTGTGGACTGAGTAGAGGTGTTGTTCATCGTACATCGCTCATGATCATTCCGATTCAGAATCAAAGGTTTCATCGCCACAAGAGGTAACCATTCTATCACTGATCATGATCTTTCGTAAGGATCGCTAAAGGGAAATTTTAATTTCCGCTGTGTTTTTGAATCGCAATTTCCCTCCATGGTGGACAATGTTATCCTAAATGTGACATGGAAATTTCCTTCATGATGGACAATTCTATCCTAAATGTGACATGGCAATTTCCGTTGCGTTTTTGAATCACAATATCCCTTCATGCGGAAACCCCGTCTGCTTAGTGTGATCATTCGCCAAAATTTAATTTGATTCATTTAATTAACAGGATTTAAATTAATAATAATAATAGTGTGTTTATTATTTTTCTCTTGTGGTGATCAGTTATGGCCTTAGTTTTCCTTTATTTTATTTTGGGATTTTAAAAATACGACCCGCGTGTCGTGCCTCTCTTTTAATCTCTTGATGTAACTTATTTTCTCATCTCACTCCCTCATATGTAAAACGAGTATTCTTTAATGTAATGTAATGTTATGAAGAAGAAGAATAAGAAGACTACAAGATCAAAGGAGGACAACCTTGGAGATCTTGCTTGGAGAAGTGTAGATCGTTATTAGGTTTAGCTTAGGTTCTCTCATTGGGTTGGGAGAACAATTGCGCTAGGGGCCATAACTGTTTCATTTTGTATGTATGTTGATGCATGTGTATGTATGTTGGTGCATGTGAGAGACGATTTATATGATAAATAAGCCGGTGAGATCAAACTAATGAAAATTCCCTTAAAATTGAATATTAAGTTTATGCTTTCCAAGTTTTAGAACTCATCAAGACTAGTATCGAATAATGTAGGTTTTGCATATCGCTGGGTGCATGTTCTATATTAGTAAGATGTGGTGGGATAAATGTAATATCCAATTTTTAAAACAATGGGTCAAACTTAACTAAACAAAATATAATAAGATTATATACGTTTAGAAGCAAGGGTTGGGAATAATCCATGTGATGGATTAGAATAAGGAGTTATTCACCCAACTAAAATATTTGAGAATTGTATTGGATACAATTGGAAGGAGTTCTTACCTAAATAGCCGAGTTTTGTGTAATCAGTCTAACGCTGACTTAAAACAAAGTGAAATATGGATCTCGATCCACTAGAAAATCTTCCAACGGGATTTTCCGAACCAAATGGTGAGGGTCATTTGGTTTGAGTAAAATAGTGGGAACATATTTAATTAAAGGCCTAATTGAATATGTTGTTTTAATGATACTTATATTTTTCCATTCTATTTTGTTGATTACCATGACAACAAACACATCTAACAACATTTTGCGATCAATCCTTGATAAGGAAAAATTGTCTGGGACAAATTTTCTGGATTAACACCGAAATTTGAGGATTATCCTCAAACATGACAAAAAGCTGTATGTCTTAGAGACACCTATTCCTGAGGAGGAGCCTCCTAGTTCTGCTCCTAAGGCTGAAATAGATGCTTATAAGAAGCGTGTCGATGATGCCAATGAAATTGCTTGCCTCGTGATGCCTACCATGAATTCTGAATTGCAAAAGCAACATGAAAACATGGCAGCGTTGCTCTATCAAAAGCAGGCAAGACATGAGAGGTTTGAAGTTTCAAAATCCCTTTTTCAAGCCAAACTATCTGAGGGAATCCCTGTAGGTCCCCATGTACTCAAGATGATTGCGTATGTGGAGAACCTTGAAAGATTGAGATTTCCCCTAAAAAAGGAGCATGCGACTGATTTGATCCTGCAATCGTTGCCGAAAAGCTTTAGTCAATTTGTCCTTAATTTCAACATGAATGATATGGACAAAACTCTTCCTGAATTACTAAGCATGTTAAGAACTACTGAGCAAAATCTGAAGTTAAAAGGGAAATCCATTCTGATGGTCAGTAATGGAAAGAAACAGAACAAAAGGCCCACCAAACAGGGTGGTAAATGGAAAGGCAAGGAAGTTGCCAAACCCAAACATATTGCCCCTGCCTTGAAGCCTAGTGGAGGTATAGCAAAGGAGGACACTTGCTTCTATTGTGGTAAGACCGGACACTGGAAGAGAAACTGCCCAAAGTACCTGGAAGATAAGAAGAATGGAGTGGAGACTTCAACTTCAAGTATTTTTGTTATAAAAATAAATTTATCTACTTCTGCATCATGGGTATTAGATACTGGATGTGGTTCTCACATTTGTACCATTGTGCCGGGGCTAAAAAGGAGTAGAGTTTTGGCAAAAGGTGAAGTTGACCTACGAGTTGGCAATGGAGCAAAGGTTGCTGCTTTAGCCATAGGAACTTATGTATTGACTTTACCTAATGGTTTAATAATTCAGTTAGAGAACTGTTATTATGTACCTGTAATTAGCAGAAATATTATTTTCGTTTCTTGTTTGGACAAGTTTGGTTTTTCATTTATAATAAAGAACAATTGTTGCTCTATTTATTTGAATGATATATTCTATGCTACTGCACAAATGAATAATGGATTGTATGTCATTGATCTTGAAATGCCAATTTATAACATTAATACTAAAAGGATGAAACCTAACGAGTTAAATCCAAGTTACCTTTGGCATTGTCGCTTAGGCCATATAAATGAGAAACGCATCTCCAAACTCCATAAAGATGGACTATTGGACTCTTTTGATTACAAATCATATGATACATGCAGATCTTGTTTAATTGGAAAGATGACAAAGTCCTCATTCACAGGAAAAGGTGAAAGGGCTAATGATCTTAGGGCCCTCATACATACTGATGTATGTGGACCACTGAACATACCAGCCATAGGAGGTTTTCAATACTTCATCATATTTACCGATGATTTCAATAGATATGGTTATGTCTATTTAATGAAACACAAATCTGAATCCTTTGAAAATTTCAAGGAGTTCAAGAATGAAGTACAAAACCAACTAGGTAAGAATATTAAAACTCTTCGATCAGATCGAGGCAGTGAATATTTAAGCCTATAGTTTGATGACCATCTAAAAGAGTGTGGGATTCTATCCCAACTCACTCCTCCTGGAACACCACAATGGAATGGTGTATCTGAGAGACGAAATCGAACCTTGTTAGACATGGTCCGGTCCATGATGAGTCACGCCGATCTTCCAAACTCCTTTTGGGGACATGCACTACTGACAGCAGCTTACACACTTAACCGTGTTCCATCCAAAAAGGTTGAAAAGACACCATATGAAATATGGAGTGGTAAGAAACCACATATGTCATACATGAAGATTTGGGGTTGTGAAGTTTATGTGAAACGAAAAATTTCAACTAAGCTTGAGCCCAAATCTGACAAATGCTTATTTGTGGGGTATCCTAAAGAAACAAGAGGGTATTACTTATACAATCCTTCCGAGGGCAAAGTGTTTGTCGCTCGAACTGGGGTTTTCTTGGAAAGGGACTTTATTTCCAAAGGAATCTGTAGGAGGAAAGTAGAGCTTGAAGAAATTCAAGAATCACAAAGCATTGATACACCTATGGAGGAATTAGAGCAGGAACCACAAGTAGTTGTGGAAGAGCAACCTGCTCAAGTAGAACAAGACCAACGTAGATCGAGCAAGATACATCACCAACCAGAGAGATATGGATATCTCATAAATGATCAAGGTGATGTATTACTCATAGATTAATATGAGCCTGTAACTTATCAAGAGGCCATAACTGGTCCTGAGTCTAAGAAGTGGCTAGAAGCCATGAAATCTGAAATGGATTCTATGTACACAAACCAGGTTTGGACCTTGGTAGAGCCTCCTGTAGGAGTTAATCCTATAGGATGCAAGTGGGTCTTCAAAAAGAAGACTGACATGGATGGTAAGGTACATACCTATAAGGCAAGACTGATTGCTAAAGGTTATAAACAAATTCATGGTGTAGACTATGATGGAACCTTTTCACCAGTTGCAATGCTTAAATCTATTTGGATTTTACTTGCTATCGCTGCATATCATGATTATGAAATATGGCAGATGGATGTCAAGACTGCTTTCCTTAATGGGAATCTTCTTGAGGATGTGTACATGACACAACCTGAAGGATTTGGCATACCAGAAGAAGCCTAAAAGATATGCAAGTTACAGCGATCAATATATGGATTGAAGTAAGCTTCCAGAAGCTAGAATCTTCTTTTTGATGAAACTGTAAGATAATATGGATTCATAAATAATGAAGACGAGCCTTGTGTCTACAAGAAGGTTAGTGGGAGCATGATCGTCTTCCTGGTATTATATGTAGATGACATATTAATCATTGGAAACGATGTCTCTACCTTGCAACAATTATAAACTTGGTTACGGAAATGCTTTTCTATGAAGGACCTTGGTGAAGCAGCCTATATATTAGTAATTAGGATCTATAGAGACATATCACAAAAACTGCTTGGCCTAAGTTAGAGTACATACATAGATAAAGTGCTGAGACGCTTTAATATGCATGATTCCAAGAAAGGATTCATACCTATGCAACATGGCCTGTGTCTATCAAAAACACAATCTCCTTCAACTTAGGAAGATATGGATCGCATGAATAAGATTCCATATGCATCTGTAATAGGATCTATCATGTATGCCATATTATGTACTCGACCAGATGTCTCGTATGCTTTGAGTGCAACGAGTAGGTACCAATCTGATCTCGGTGATGCTCATTAGGTAGCTGTCAAGAATATCCTTAAGTACTTGAGAAAGACTAAGGATTCATTCTTGATATATGGAGGTCAGGAATAGCTCGCGGTAATTGGATACACCGATGCTAGCTTCCAAACAAATAAGGATGACTTTAAATCGCAATCTGGTTAAGTGTTCTGCCTAAATGGTGGCGCTGTGAGCTGGAAAAGCTCAAAGCAAAAAATAGTTGCTGATTCTATAACCGAGGCCGAGTACATTGATACCTCAAATGCAGCAAAGGAAGCTATTGGATCAAAAAGTTAATTAGTGAACTTGGCATAGTCCTTAGCATTGTGGATCCTATTGATCTCTATTGTGATAACAATGGTGCCATCGCACAAGCTAAGGAGCCTAGATCTCACCAACGATCCAAACACATACTTAGGCGTTATTATCTCATTCGAGAAATAATAGATCGGGGAGATGTGAAGATATGCAGAGTACCTATACTTGACAACATTGCTGACCCACTAACAAAGCCTCTTGCGCAGCAGAAGCATGATGGCCATACTAGATCTATGGGTATTAGGGGTATGCCTGATTGACTCTAGTGCTAGTGGGAGATTGTTGGTGTAAGCCCTAGAGACCAATACTTTTGGTACTTGTATCAAATTATTTATTAATAATAAAAGGCATTTCTTTATTATGTTTGTTTTTCCAAATTGATAAAGTCCTTAGAATAGCTAGTTCGTTTAATGAAATATTAAGTGTGACTTAATCATGAGATTCCATTAAATATAAGGACACTATTCTTAAAGTATCCGTAGTCGAGCTCTAATGTGAAATGGGATAACCTTAAAACATTAAGACTATTATGTAGATAGACTGATGATCACATCTCATGGATCATGGATAAGGAGTTATCAAGTCTTAACATATGTATGAATATTAAGAGTAATATTTATACTGGATTGACCCACTATGAGAGTACTACATATAATGTTATGCAAAGTGTCATAAGTTACTCTCATGGTGATAGTGATGTATACCACCCTTCGACCTGAAACCACTATGGACCCTAAATGTAAAGTCAAGTACTTTATTGCTGATCAAACATTATCCGTAATTGGATGACTATAAAGACAATTGATGGGTACTTCATAAAGCATGTTGAGGGACATGAGTGACCTAGATGGAATTCGCCCATCCTGCATAACAAGATAAATGTCTAACTGCTCAATATTGAACTGAACAAGGATGACACGGTATATGCCTTGTGTTCAATATAGACATAAAGGCAAAAGGCTAATTGTACACACAAACACTATCACAAAAGGTTTTGTTAGATCACATGATAATTTTGTGACTTGGTAGCAGTGATGTGTTGCTGGATACCGCCCATTGTTTATTATGTTAAATGCACGATTTAATATAATTACCAACGTTGTGAAATCCTACAAGGTCACACACACAAGGACAGTTTGATAAGAGGTAGAGTAAATAAGGAACACCGTAAGGTACGGTGTACTTAAGTAAATATGTAACACCGTAAGGTACGGTGCACTTAAGTGGAATACGGATTATGGTAAGGTACCACGTGCTTAAGTGATATACGGTACATCATAAGATATGGTGTGCGTGTACTTAAGTGGGCTTTTTAGCTTGCAGCCCACACAAGTGGATCTATAAATATAACCCTTGTGCAGAAGCATAAACACTTGATGAAAATTCAGCTGTGAAACCCTAGTCGTGTTTTCCTTCTCTTTATCTCTCACTCAAAGCCTTCAATCGGAGCAGTTAGCACTGATACTGAAGGAAGTTGTTCGTCTGGATTGAGTAGAGGTGTTGTTCATCGTACATCGCTCGTGATCATTCCTTCGATTCAGAATCAAAGGTTTCACCGCCACAAGAGGTAACCATTCTATCACTGATCATGATCTTTCGTAAGGATCGCTAAAGGGAAATTTTAATTTCCGCTGTGTTTTTGAATCGCAATTTCCCTTCATGGTGGACAATGTTATCATAAATGTGACATGGCAGTCAACAGAGAAATCCTTTTCCTTTGGACTTTTGATTAAGAAAAGATCTGGATGCGAACAGAAAAGAGAATATATGGAAGATTAAATCCTAAATGTCGTCAAACAATAATGGACCTAGAGTCGAGATTGAAGGGAAAATCTATCCTAATGTTGTCATGTCAAAGATTGAAACCTAAAATTTAACTTGATGAAATTGAATCAAAGACCTGAAGGGACATGGGAAACATTTAGATAAACAATTAAACCTAAGCTAAAAGATATCATGAATGGTCATCATGTGAAGCATCAAGATCATAAAGGAGAATTCATCACCCTAAGACGTATCAAGCACTACTCTCTAATCTTAACACTAACTTGTAATTTTGGATCAAGACTTCAATCCTACATTTAACCTAAGAATTAATCATAAGTTTGAATTAAGAATAAATCTCAAATCTAATCACGAAGTTAACATTAAAGATCAAATTACCAATTCAATTTATCATTAAAATTTAACTAGCTTACTAATATTAAATCAGCACCCAAATTCAAGAAAAAAACAAAATTAAATTAAAGTAATGAAATACAAAACATAATAATAGGGTGATAGTAAGGAAGGAGGCGTGTAATTGAAACGTGGTGTTAAAAAAACAGACATCTAGGCTTATGTCCATAAGCCCATCCATGATGTTCCAAAAAAAAGAAGAAAAGGTCATTGGACTAAATTGCTTCCACCCGACCCAATATTACAAAATTGCATACTTTCAAAATAGGAACTCTCAGCATTATGTTCAGACCAATTTCCTTCTCCTCGCCTCCGCCATTCTCCCATGTGCTCTCTCTCTTTCGCCAACAACAGCCACATAAACATGGGATTTCGCTCGCAACTCACATTCCTCACTCGTCATTTTTTGCTCGCGACTCATCTTTCCTCATTACGGCGTGGCGACGATTTCGACGGTATGTCCTCTATCTTCTCCAATCCTCTTCTCTACTACAATGCTGCCATATGTAATTTCTTTCAATGTATGAGTACTGCAATTGTGTGTGAATCTCGTTGCCTTTGTGAATTTGTGTGTGTTTATGGTACTGTGTGTTTGTGATGCTACAAACTTCTTTTCACTGCCGTGTGTGTATGTGATATTTCTGATGATTTTCCCTCACTGTTGTCCCCTGATTCAATTTGTGTCCCTCCAATTTATAGGCCCAATTGAGATCAAAGCTTTGATTTTTGAATTGAATGCTGTTGATTCTTGTTTTCTTTTATGATTTCCATTTCGATTTGATCTTGTCTGATGATGTTTGGAGAATTTCCCCTTATTAAGATCAACGTGTTTGATGGCTGTTTTGGAAGGAATGGAAGCTGTGATTTTCTTGCCTTATCCAGTGATGTGCGGATACTTTTGACCTTTCCTTTTGTAACCAACTTGCTATTATTCTTGTGTTTTTAAATGAATCTTGCAACTTGTGCTTTCTTTCCATGTTCATTGCTCATTATCCATATCTTTTCCTTTTTCATGTTCATGATGCCTTCTTGGAAGAACACCTTGGCGGGGCTTGGACTTGGCAAACAAGGGAGATAGATTTAGCTCAAAATAGCGCAAAAATCTTAACACTTGAAGGTGCTTGGGCAGTGGAATTCTTTGCATGACATGAAGAAGAGTTTTCACAATTTTAATCTTTTAGGCATTGTACTTAAGCTTGTTAGGAAAATATTTCTCTATGCCTTGTAATGTAACATCTCATCATGTAATGTTCCAATATTTGAATGCTATTTGGATGGATTTGGATTTTGAATTGTCTTAACTTATAAAAAGTCTCTTAATCTTGTATCATTTTGAACTTTCCGAATCTTTAGAATTAAAATATGATGCAAAATCTCCTTGCTCTTGAACTTCTTGAATGGTGAATTTCCATGACGACATATAAATTACTTCGTGGATCTTGAACTTTGAATTTTGATGATAAATTCCAAATAATTGGCCTTGAAGTTTCAAACTTTTTTTTTTATTATACCTTGAATGAATCTTGACTTGTATTGTTGGTATCTCTTGAAATAGAGCTTTAGAATTGACTTTGTATGGAGGAAACTTATGAATTTAATCATGATTAACACTTTATG
Source organism: Lathyrus tuberosus (assembly GCA_022829125.1). Lineage (NCBI taxonomy): Eukaryota > Viridiplantae > Streptophyta > Magnoliopsida > Fabales > Fabaceae > Lathyrus > Lathyrus tuberosus. Next base: position 13,444,400 of record JALAZF010000107.1, on the reverse strand, counting down.
CATGGACTTTTATTCACAATTCGAATCATGAATCTCGAAATCAATGAACTTACGTAAAAGAACACGAGTCTTCATTTTTACACACTTGAACTTGCTAAAACTTGATGAGCTTGTATTCTTGACTTGGAGCTTTGGAAACACGTCTTTTGTGGCTTTTGACTTGAAACATATCATAAAATTTGAATTAAGTTCTTGACAAATCAAAGGAAAAATTCGAACTGATCTTTTTGACAATTTGAACTCCAAACATCAGATGAACACTCCACTAAATTTCAACGAAAACCAAATTGCATAACCTGATCTTTAATTGATATAGCTCAAACATCATAAAATAAGACAACCCTGATCTTCTTGAGATGTACACCGATGCTGTTGAGAAATCTTGAGGCAAACAACCAGTAGAAAACCTTAGGACCTTCTTAATCAGAATCCGTTAATCACGTCTTGAGGTACTTGTATGAGAGAACGATTGCTATTTCTACTTGAAACCAATGTTTATGCACAAACCTGTTAGTAATAAAGCATGCAGATATGCAAGATGATGCACAAAGAGGTGGGATCTTAGGATTAAAAATTAGGGTATGACACTGGGGCACAGTTTACTCCTGAGATTCAATCCACTCCTAAGGCTCGACATTCGCCTCATGCCACTCCATTTACATCTCAGCCCACACCTGGGGCCCAGCCTTCACCTCAGGCCACTTCATCTTCATCTTAGCCCACATGCTGGGGCACAGTCTATTTCTGGAAATTCGCAGGTGCGTGATCCCCAAAAATTTTTTATCTTTGATTATTTTTTTTTTATCTTTTTCATTTCATATTTGCGATAATTCTTGATCCTTAAATGCTTTTTATTTTTATTTCAGACTTGGATCCTCCAGCACTTCCCGCGCATCGCTGACTGGGAGAGTTATGATGAGTATACTGAGGAGATGCCCCGTGTTTGTGCTTTTATCCCGCTGAGAGGGCACCAGACGGTCGAGCCATTCAAAGTCTATCTTGACCGCTTGGTTGCTGAGGACATCCACTTCAACTATTACGTGGATCACCGTCAAACACGACCTTTTGATAACATATCACTATACTTAGATTACTGGTCTGCGGATCGCGTATCACCGCTCCTTATCTCTCCGATTGCGTCATGCGGTAGTTCGGGTACACCCAGACAATCCCCAAACACCCTACTGTTTCTGCTCCTTCTACCTTGACTCGTATACAGATTGACGAGATGTTTGTTGATTATCAGAGTTATCTGGTACCGAATGAGGATCAGACTACCATAGCCCCGAATGACTGAAACTACGTCGACAGATATATCAGGTGGTTCTTCATTGTCTCACATCCATACATGATGTCGACTGCTCTAGAAGATCCGCCGAGACTACCTCATCAGGAGATTCTTGAGGAACAGCAGGCTCAAGTGGATCATACTGAGGATGTCTTGCCTCGTTGTCGTCGTATAATGGAGATGGCGCAGGCAGGAATTGACGAGGGTATCTTCCCTGAGGGTCTGATGTTAGGCGTGTACTGGATGACATTATTGCGGAGGCACAGATGACACTTTTGTACCGCAGACATCACGCGAGGACAAATGGGATTGATGGGCAAGGAAGAAGACCAGACAGAGGAACAGCGGTCAGGCACACCTAGTAGTTGTATGTATATATTTTGTTTCAATACTATAGTTTGTACGTTTTTCTTGACATTGTTACTACATTTTGGATTTTCGTGACGTATGACATCCTATTATTATATTGCTATATTATTTAGGTATGTCTGTTATTTTATAATTCATTTGCGAACAAATACACAGTGCGTTTTAAAAAATAAACCTGCTCTGATACACTTCAAAGATGTATATCCGAAAATTTTCCGTAGATGCATCTCCGAAAATATTCAAATGGAAATAAGCTATGAGAGATATACTGTGACCATTTAAGATTTAAATTGTTTTGGAGATATATCTCTAAAAAATTATTAACGTTTAATCAAGCATAGGGCGCGTCCGGAGATCTACTATCTACCAATTACAAATAAGTTCCTAGCATTGCCAATAATGCCCTTCCTTCCAAAATATTTTTGCCTTGCTAAAGGGTGTTTATGTAACTAGCAAATTAGCCATAAAACAATGCCTCATTCGTACTAAACATGCCACTTTCCTACCTCTCATTGGACGGAATTGGAAAAATTCTTACTCCCTCCAGACAGCGTCATAAAGTCATCATTCAACAAGTCACAACAAGTCATATTTCAAAACTACCTCATTTCTCACTATTTTCTCCATTGGCTTTTGTTATCTCTCCACAAAACACAACAACTTCTGTTCAGCATTTCTGAAGGTGAGCTCTGCAACATTCTCATTTTTTTTTGTTTCGCTACATCAACTGTTGTTCAGCATTTCTGATATTAAACCTGTCTCGTTGTTTCGCTACATCAACTCCTCACTCAGCAACATTCTCATTTGTTTTTTGTTTCGCATGGAACCGTTAGCTTTGCATTGCTTTCATGTTGTATAACTTTTCATTCTCAGTTTTGATGGGTTACGAACCGAGGTTTTGAAAGTCATGTTTAGCTTTGCATTGTTTTCATGGTGTTTAGCTTTTCATTGTCTTCCTTTTTCAACTTTTATTTTAGAAGTACTTATTTTTAACTCAGATTGCTTTGATGATTTTTAACTTTCCATAGGTTATTGACAGAGATTTTATAAGTCATTTACTCAAAGAACTCAATATTGAGTTATCTTTATGTTTCGACAAAACTTATTTGAGTAAAAAACTTTACTGGTTTGATATAACACGTTTTAATACTTGGTTGTCCAGGAAAAGAACAATGTTAAGGGCTCCTATTCTTATCAAAGATCTGGTCAAAGGAAACCAAGTGTGGAAGATGCATATTAGGGTCGTAGATTTGTGGGTTGTTAAGGAGATAAATGGACAACAACACCTTGAAATGGTCATTCAAGATGGAAAGGTAATACTTTTTCACACATTTTTACATGTTTTTGTTTCACTGAACTTTGTTTGTTATTAACTTTCACAGACAGACCAGATTCATGTTACCACTAGAAGCAGAGACTTCAAAGATTGGCTTGACCAACTCAAGGAAAATGAAACTTATTTCCTCTATAATGGGGAGCCGATTGCTAATGATGGCCCTTTCAAGGTCTGTTCTAACCCACTCAAAATACCCTTCAATGGAGGGACTACCGTGACAAATGTGGCGATACCAGAATTACCTACTCACAAGTTTAACTTCCACGCGATACAGAACTTTCTAAATGGAAAATTCAAACCTGATTTGTTGTATGGTGAGTTTACACTTATGCTCATGTTGTTTGAATTCTAGATTTGTATATTACTGTTTGGATATGCCTGATTTTTTTACACCTCATTTTTTAACTGTTACAGATGTTATTGGTGTATTACAAGATGTTGTGAAGACGCAAATGGGAGGTGGTGGTAAGAAGTCTTGCGCCAATATCACATTGCGTGATATTGAAGGCAATGTTATCGAAGTTGCCTTGTGGGATGATTATGGAAAGCAGTTTGTGAATTACAATAACCCTAACAAAGCCCCTGGTCCTACCATTATCATCTTGACACATGCTTGGTGCAAGACAAATACAGGTTTCAAAAATTAACATTTCTCTACTATTGATATTTATATACTATTGCATATCATATGTTTGGTGCCATGTTTCTCTACTATTGCATATCATTTACTATAGTACTTCCTAACTAGCAATTTCTCTGCTATGTCACAGTTTCTGGATTGCCAAGTCTATCAAACGCATGGAACGGTTCTAAACTTTTCATAAACTTGGATCATCCACAGGTTGAAGAATTCAAGTCCAGGTAATATTCTATGCATTCACTTCATACATATTTAGTTTATCCCTTAAAAAGATAAAAGTCTAATGCCTTCACTAATTAAATCACAAGATCGGAACAACTGACTTAGCTACTGCACCTGCACTTTCTCAATCTTTAACATGTGATTCAACCATTCAATCCACTAACAAAAAATGGACTAGCCTCAATGAGGTCAAGAGTATTTGTGCTATCTATGAGGCCGGAAAGGTGTGTTTTTTGTCCAACTTTTTCCAAATGATTTTGAATTCATTGTGACCATGTGCTTTTGTATTTAACGGTTATGAATGAATCTTGAACACAATAGGATTGTTTCGCAACTACTATTGGCACTACGAAATGGTTCAAAGCTTCGAAGTTTGGATGGTATTTTGAGACTTGCCCTGACTGTAAAGTTTCTAACAAGTCAGTCGGTGCAAAATTTGTGTGTTCCTGTGGAGTTACCAATGCCGAACCTGTCACAAAGTAAGCTGCTGTTGTTGCTTACAGATTATATTTCTACTACCTCATTTTATAATTATTACTTGACTTTTCTTACATTTTGTTGCGATAGATTCAAGCTTGAAGTTGAAGTTGAGTATGATAACCACAAAGGAACCTTTGTATTTTGGGATAAGGATTGTATTCCTTACACTAAGAAGACTACTAAGGAATTACGACAAGTAATGAAGGAGGTGAGTTAGCCGTAACGTAACTTTTACTATAAATTTTTGTGAAAGACTGTCATTATTGTTAAAGCCATTGTATTTGATGCCTTTGTGCATTGCGTAGGCTGGAGAGGACAATCCAAAAATTTGGCCTGCTCATCTAGATGTTCTGTTGAATAGAGAGCTGGTATTTCGTGTCAAGTATCAATCCGTTTACGAGCAATACTCTGTGGTCACCATACTAAGCGAGGACAATCTTTACAGTAAGTTTGACAACTACCTCACTCCAAATGAGGTGCTTCGTTTGTGTTTTGCTCATTCATTGTTAATTTGTTGAAATCTTTAGTCAACATGTCTAATTATTATGTTTCACTATTTCCAGCATACTTCATATGCATCTGCCTTGGAAATATCCACTACCTCTCCAACCAATGAACCTAAACAAGTCATGGTATGCACCTTTATCTAAACTATTATTCATGGTTCTGAATGAGTCTATTATTTCCCATAGTTGTTAAAATTTTCACTATGGCATGTGTAGGGACTTGAGTCATCTGAACAATCCCACTCGGCAGAACCATCCTCTGCTGCAAACCATCCTTGGAGTCCTTCTGCAAGCTCCAGCAGTACACCTGCCAAGAGGGTTGCCATACCAAGTTTGGAAAATGATCTCAATGATGCTGAGGATCTTACTCCAAAATAATCCGCCACTAAGGCTAAGCCTGGAAAGAAGGGCAGACATATGAAGAAGGAGTGAGCCGGTTTGCAGCCTTCAGGAGATTTCCATTTTTTGATGCATAATCACTTGACGCACTTTTTATATCAATATATTTCAACTATTAATTATTTTGTTGGCTGTGTCGTGTCGTTATGCATGTTCTATGCACACTTTTAGTCGTTCTTTGACACCTAAACTGATCATTTGAATGCAGCATTGTAATGGATCTCTTAAGTTAATTTCCTAATCCTAATTGAATTACCTATATGGATTATTTCCATAATCTGTAGCTGTTAAGTTTATTTTCCAGCTGAAAACAGGCTCAGGATTATGCAATCCTACTATATTCCAGCTGTTCCAAAATCATGTGTATGTTATTAAGGAATGATGTATGATATTAAATTTATTTTCCATTATGTTAAACAACCCTTGCTGATAAATGCATTATCCATTTCTAAACCTTCCAACTTTTTAAAGAAACTCAACTCTAAGCATTCTATACAAATAAAAATATACAACTTGGTAACAATTTTGTTCCCAGAGGTGGCTGTATATACTTGTGTCAAACTCCATACTCAACCCATTCAAAAACTCGTCTGCATAAATTTCTGTCCTTTAGGCATAGTATAGATAGAAAACAAATGTAATATTTAGTTTATCTATATTTTATATTTTCAAAGGAGCATGTACATTAATTTGTTCATGAATTTACAATATTGTAGAATCTGGTTTTGTATGACAACGTTTAGTACACAGGCCTTTATGTTTTAGTGGTTTTCTCAACATTTCATGTTGCAATCGCCCTGCCTGTTGAAGTTTATGTAAAACTGCTATTTGACTGCACCTGGTATTAAAAACCATCATTCATATGGAGTTTTATAGAGTTTTATATACAGCCTGATGTTTTCCCAAAGCTAAGTCCAATATAGCCTACATTGGGAACTGCCACTCTCTTTTTCCTGTACATTTTCCTGCTAAAGTTCAGAAGAGAGAGAATGATAATTCCATGATTTTGGAAATATATTGGGTATATGGTCACTTCAACCTTAAATGCATAAGACATGATCCTATGTATAGCCGGCCTGCAATTGCATTATCAAGTAAATTGGTTTGCCCTTTGACAAGGTACAACCACTTTTACCAAGGGATTTTTTTGTGTAATGTCAGAATTCATAATATATTATTGTTACTTTTCCCGTTTCTGTGGCCGGTTAGCACATTTATAAGTCCCTAACAGTCTAACTATTGTTGAACCCCTGTAGGGTTATTGTGATGAAGACAAGTTTAATAAAAAATGGTAAATAACTTAGTATAGCTCATTAAGTTATGTAAGAGAAGTTTTAGTTAGTCCTTCCAACTAGGTGCATTTTAGTTGGTGTTACTAATTAACTTTAATAATTTTTGTAGTACAGTCCTCAAGTTAAAATTAACAATGCTTATACTCATTGAATAACAAAGATTGAATTGCCAGAAAAAAATTAACCTAACCAATGCCATACTGACAATGGACAATACAAATGGATAGTGAGTCCCTAGCTGGCCAAGATAGGCAACAAGTTTGTTGCTTTTAGAGAAAAAAATCTGCAAGAAGGTGAGTATGTTCATTGTACAGATGCGTATATCTTTGTAATCTCACAATATGCATATTTTACTTAAATTTATATACATGTCTATATATCCAGAGAATTTCAAACATTTAAGACACTTTAGATTACATAGCATAAAACTGATGTTACCTCATTATATATGTTGGACACGATTCATAGTGTATGCACACCTATTGGATTTCAAGAACAAACCTTTTATTGAATATGAGCATAAGCAAATACAGAGTAGACATATTTTGTATGCATCTCACTAATGTATTAGAATTTATCCAACAGACATTCAGTTTTATAGGAAAACTTTAGATAATATAAGTTGGTTCAACTCATTTATGATGCAGCACCTACCACATTGGTGTTTATATGGAACATTTATTAATTTGATATAAGGAGCAGTGATTGATATCTTACTAATCAGCTTTAACATTCATTTAATGAGTCAACTACAATGCTGCCAATTATCAACATATTATGTAAATTGCAATGCTGACAGTTGTAGCGTATTTGGTGGTGAATATGTCTAATGTTGTTATAATTTTTATTGCTTATCACTAACAATATGATTATCTAAGGTTAATTATTGTAACAAGAATGGACCCTATTGACAACATCGGGTCAGGGAAAAAAGCAAGAGCAAGACGATCAATGATATTGAAAGAAAACCGTTCAAAGCGACAACGACATACTACTCAACACATGCTTGGTTTGGGGGGCAGTCAGAGTACTCCAAATATATTCAGAATGAGACAACCGTTGTCAGAGCTGACCCCGTCATTTCAAAACATTAAGCCTATGTTACAGACAGATGAAGAGAGTATTATGCAAAGTGAAGTGTTACTCGGTACCGAACCAAGCCTATCAAGACATGGTTTTAAAACAAATTTAAGGTCCTGCCAAATAAAATCTTTGGGAACAAATTTGTTGTCAAAATTTACATCAGATAACAATGTCAATTCAAATGCATTTGTTACCCCTTCAACAATCAATTATACGGATAATGGGGTGCCATTTCATCATAACACCATCATTGAGTTTGGAAGTTCTTCTCATACAATCACGTAAGTTTCATACTTTGATGTTGTGCCAGTAAGTAACATGTATTGTACTCTACATTGAGCAATGGCAAAAATGTTGAACGTGTATCTACATGTTTCAACCGCATATTTCGTTATAATGACAAACTTTTGATTATAATGGTGTTAACAGAAGTCCAAGCACTGCAAAAAAAGGTCGGGGCAGGCCTAGGAAACGTTTCGGTGTTCCAATTCGCGCGTTTAATTATGGCATAAACAGTCCTATTAACAGAAACACTCAAGTAACTCCCACTTTTAACGCAACACCCAGTTCAAGCTCGCAAGCTAGGTAAATATTCATTAAATATACTGAGTAAAACATTTTTGTTATTATAATTTTGTTGGATCAGGTCTGCATTACTTTTTTTTGTTGAAGTGAACATTTATAAAGTTTTTTGTTTTGTTGGCATTACAGATCCTCCCAAACTTTCATACTGCCTCATTGCATTTTTTGAGTAAAATCTGAACTAACAGGAAACATCAGCCTGCCAAACAATGGACTTCCAATTCATACTGATACAGTCCCGTGCGAGACCAACCAATCACACTGTGCCGAAACTCAACCACAATATGGTTTACATAAATGTTTTATTTTTTCTCCATTACTGATGTTTGTTGTGGTCTTATTATGTGAACTTTATTATCTTGACATAAACAAACCGACTGTCATCTAATCAAACCAATGTGTTCTTGATTTCAATTGTGAATTCACTATGCCAGACATATGTTAGTTCTGTTACTTTTATGTTAACTGTGAGCTGTTTTGTTTGTGTAAACAGAATTCAGACCATAAACAAACCAGGGCAAGGCAGGCGTATGACAGTTGGAGTTCCAAATATGGCGTTTAGCTTGAGCAGAACTTTTCCAAACGAAGCAAACAGTCAAATGAATGATATAGTTCTTTAGGAACACCGAGAATAGTCTTAGAAACTAGGTACATGTAACCAGAATGTAACAAGTAATATGTTTTACTCACTTTTATGATTTTGAAATATAATCTACATAATCCTTGCTCATGACTGTAACCATTTTGGACATAAACTGCAAAGTCCTTAGAAAGATTGTCCATGATCAGGACGTATCCCGTGAAAATCAACAACCGGTTTTCCCTGTGGCTACACCAGTCTCACATTCTATAAATATTCCCAGACAAGGATCTCAGGCTCCACGTCCTATTTTTACACCTACAGTCAATTTGGATTTTAATAGCGACTCCGAGAGTGATTCCGACTATGACCCTTTTGCAAGTAAGTATATTAATTGGTTAAGGACTGTCCTAACAATTTTTTGCACCAAATACTATTAAGTAATCCAAACAGTCAATGATATCCATATAACTATATTGTTCATGAATAGCATATCTATCTGAAGGTATGCCATTGTTACACCATTTGTTGTGATATTAAACCCTTGAATGGAATTTTTAAAATCTGGTCAGTGATTGACAAACTCATTGCTTCTGTAGATTATTACGACATCGAAGACCCTCTTATTGAATGTCGTTATTGTAATGCCATTATGTGGTATCAAGAGAGGATGCACAAGAGTAAGCACTCAGCTAATCCAAAGTTTATGCTGTGTTGTGGGAATGGCAAAGTCGAAATCCCAAAACTAAAACAACCCCCAGGAGTACTTGCAAAGCTTTTGTTTGATCACGATAATTTAGTAAGCAAGAAGTTTCAGCAACATATCCGAACTTACAATATGATGTTTGCCTTCACATCACCTGGGGCAAAGTTGGATAATCGTTTTAACAATGGACGTGGACCTCCAACACTAAGGATACAAGGTCAGACGTGTCATCGAATTGGAAGTTTGTTACCTCCTGATGGTCAACCACCTAATTTTGCTCAATTATATATTTATGACACTGAAAATGAGGTCCAAAATAGAATGCAAGGGTTGAGGTAAAGTTCTTTTACTGAACATTGAGATTTGAATGCAAGATTATGACTATATAATCACTGCTAACCATTTTGATACACTTTTCATCCTTAGGAACACCAAGGACATTGATCCCTTAGTTGTACAACAATTGCCTGCAATGCTGTATGAACATAATCCTCATGCAAAGTGTTTTCAAATGGCAAAACAGTGGTTATACAACAGTGATACTCAAAACTTGAAGCTGAAACTCATTTCTGATAGATCCACCGATGGGAGAGTATATAATTAACCAATGGTTTCTGAAGTTACTGCGTTAGTAGTCAGTGATATTGACACGGCAGAAATGAGGGATATAATAATGCAAACAAAAGGAGGAGGACTTCAGAGAATCAATGAGCTCCATGCGAGTTACATGGCTTTCCAGTATCCTCTGATTTTTCCGTATGGTGAAGACGGATATAGATTGAATATTGCTCATAGAGACAGGCCGTTCCATGTGAATAGCATAAGAAATAGGCTAACAATTAGAGAATGGCTTTCATATCGCATCCAAACCAGAATTACTGAAGCTAAGACTTTGTTATGTTCACGAAGGTTGTTCTAATAATTTCTGGTAGATGGATACACAATGTTAGAATCAGAGAAATTATAATGGGTTCGCAAAAATCAACCAAAACTTCGGGTGTCCAAGTACAAATCTCTAAATGAAGAAGGCGATCAAAGTCAAACTCCGGGTTCAAGCATAGGTAAAAGAGTTGTTTTGCCTCCGTCCTTTGTTGGCGGCCGTAGGTTTATGGATCAATTGTACTATGATGGGATGGCTATTTGTAGTAAAGCTGGATTTCCTGATATGTTTATAACATTTACTTGCAATCCAAATTGGCCTAAGATTCAAAGAGTACTTGCACCTCTTCATTTGAAACCACAAGATCGACCTGATATCATTTCAAGAGTATTCAAAATCAAGTTTGATCAACTTCTATCAGATTTAACCAAGAAAGGTGTCCTAGGCAAAGTCCTAGCATGTGAGTTAATTCTTCCTCTACACTATTAGTTTATTATACTACTGTGACGAGTATACTTTAATACTTTACGTACTTCTAATATTTGTGTGCTTCCAATGCTAGATATGTACACGATTGAGTTTCAGAAGAGAGGACTTCCACATGCACATATCTTGATCTTTTTGCATCCTTCAAACAAATATCCAGCTCCTGAAGACATTGACAAAATCATTAGTGCTGAAGTTCCCGATCCCTTGAAACACCCCCGGTTGTACAATTTGGTTAAATCTCATATGATTCATGGTCCTTGTGGTTTGACAAATCTTAACTCTCCTTGCATGAAAGATAGAAGATGCTCCAAGTTTTTCCCAGAGAAATTTCAACCAACGACTATAGTGGACCAAGATGGCTATCCTGTTTATAGGAGAAGAAACAACGGAAACACAATTGAAAAAAAAGGGTCATTCTACATAGTGGTCATGTAGTTCCTCACAACCCGAGTTTATTATTGAAGTACGAAGCCCACATCAACATGGAATGGTGCAATCAAAGTACTTCTATCAAATACCTTTTCAAATACATCAACAAAGGTTCTGATAGGATTTCTGCTGTCATACAAGGTCAAGACAAAAACAACATTGATGAAATCAAGCAATATTTGGATTGTCGATACATCTCCCCGAGTGAAGCATGTTGGAGGATATTTTCTTATTCCATACACGGTAGAAAGTCGACCGTTGAGAGATTATATTTTCACATGGAAGGTGAAAACTCAGTTTACTACAAAGACTACGAGCAAGTTGGTAACGTTTTACTCAAACCAAGTGTAACCGAATCAATGTTTACAGCTTGGTTCGAGGCAAACAAAACTTATGAAGAAGCAAGATTACTAACTTATGGTGACTTTATTTCTAAATTTGTTTATCATAAGCGAAGTAGGAGTTGGAAGCCAAGGAAACAAGGGTATACCATTGGTCGTCTTATTTGGGTTCCTCAAAGTACGGGTGAACTGTTTTATTTAAGGATGATGCTAACTATCAAGAAAGGGCCATTGTGTTATGAAGATATCAAGAAAGTTGATGGTAAACAATATAAAACTTTTAGAGGAGCATGCTTTGCTATGGGATTTCTACAAGATGATAGGGAATTTGTTGAGGCAATTAAAGAGGCACATGTTTGGGGTTCCGATTTCTTCTTACGTAAGTTATTTGTAACGATGTTGTCTTCCTCATCCATGAATAGACCCGAACATGTGTAGAGAAAGACATGGATGTATTTATCGGATGGTAAATTCTATGAACAACGAATGTTGACAAGAAATCAAGGTATCAAACTTTTTAGTATATTTAAGTTTTCTATTCAATTTGTTTACAACTAATGACAATGCATATATGCCACTGGCATTACTATTTTTTGCAAAAGTTAAAATCGTGTTGTACGTTACGATTATACCGTGTTTGCCTTTATATAAGAAGACAATTTTTTTGAATTTCATAGTTCTGGTTCTATTTTTAGACGAACCTTCTTTCTACTTCTATCTGCTGCAACATCCTACCCTTGCATTATTTAAAAGTATGATAACTATTATGTAATAAAGTATTACAACATATGCTGCAAAGGAAACATAGTAGACTAATAGAAAGCCCCAGGATGCGTTACACATTTCGTTTAAAGCAGACTGCAAGGGATATAATGTGTTTGCCTTTATATAAGATCTTAATTTGTTTTCATTACCTAGATTCTGGTTCTATTTTTAAAAGAACCATGTATCTACTTGTATCTGCTGCAACATGCTACCCTTGTAGCATTTAAAGGCATGACATGAATTATATAATAAAGTTTTACAAAGTTATGCTGTAAAGAGTTACATTGGCTAACGTAAGTGGACAACAGTAAGTGGATAACTTATTCCCTTGCACTCTGCTTCAAAAGAAAGTAGTCCTCCACCCTGGGGCTGCCTATGAGTCTGCTTTAAAAGAAACTTTAAACGCACCCTGGGGTTGCCTTGCATTCTGCTTTAAAATAGCAGTTTAAACACAACCTAGGGCTGTCTTGCAGTATCATTTAAAATACAGTTTAAACGCTACCAATGGCTGCCATGCTTTTTTTCTAAAATACAATTTTGGATTGTTGTATTTATCCCGGTTTATATTTAAATTATGTTGCAATATGTTTCTACGTCGGTTTCGTATGTGCTGTATTAATTTCTTATTTTACCATAGGTTTGACACTAACTGATGAGGAGCTCAAAGAACTTACACTGGTGGGAATTGAAAAACTGTTACAAAATAATAACAGAAGTTTGAATGACTATAAGACAATGCCATATCCAATAGATTATGTGGTTGTGGATGTAGGAAATAGACTTCTTTATGATGAGCGTCAATATGATCCTGTTGCTCAAGAACAATTTTTTTTTAAATTGGTGCTCTTCTCTTACAGGTAAACTTTCTTTGCAATTTAAGTTGTTTAAAATAAATATTCATTCACATAGCATTGACATCTATATGAATCGTCTCTTATTTGTAGATGAGCAAAAAGGGATTTTTAACGAAATCATGGATGCTGTCGAAAGGCAACAAGGCATGATCTTTTTTTTTATATGGCTACGGTGGGACTGGTAAGACTTTTATGTGGAACACTTTATCAGCAGCACTTCGGTCTAAGAAAAAGATTGTCTTGCCTGTTGCCTCAAGTGGGATTGCAAGTTTATTGTTACCAGGTGGAAGAACAACTCATTCTAGATTTAAGATTCCAGTCCCTACTTTAGAAACTTCTATTTGCAACATTAACAAAAAGGATGATCTTGCCGAGCTTCTAAAGATGACAGATCTTATCATATGGGATGAGGCTCCTATGGCTAACAGGTTTTGCTTTGAGTCTCTTGACAAATCCTTAAAAGATATTATGAGTGGATTGCCAGATGCATTTAAAAAAAATTTTGGAGGTAAGGTTGTTGTGTTTGGTGGTGACTTCAGACAAATTCTCCCCGTCATACCAAGAGGTACTAGATCTGATATTATCCATGCAACCATCAATGCTTCTTATATTTGGGATGATTGTAGAGTCTTGAAGCTTACAAAAAACATGCGCTTGGAAACTGGTGCAAGTACTTCTACAGTTGAAGAGATAAGAAGTTTTTCAGAGTGGATTCTAAAAATTGGAGATGGGACCATGTGTGAGCCAAATGAAGGTTATGCCGATATTTGTATTCCAACAGAGTTTTTGATTTCAGATTTTTCTAATTCGATTCAGGCGATTGTTGAGGATACATACCCTGATCTGATTCATAATTATCTTGATGCTGATTATCTTCAAAGTCGTGCAATATTAGCTTCAACAATTAAAGTAGTAGATGATATCAACCAATATATCACAAACCTTCTTTCAGGTATGCAACACGCATTTTTTGAACCATACTTATAGTAATAGTATAAAATGGCGTAATATATGTTACGTAGTCATTAATTATATTTTTCAATTATTGTAGGAGATGAGAAAGAATACTTCAGTAGTGATTCTATAGATAAATCTGATGCTACTAACTTTGATGCATATGAGCATGTCACGCTTAAGTTTCTGAATGCTCTTAAAACTTCTGGATTACCTAATCATTCAATCAGGTTGAAAGTTGGGGAAACAATAATGTTAATGCGCAATCTAGATCAGTCTGAAGGGTTGTGCAATGGTACACGACTCACTGTAACTAGGCTTGCGAATCATGTCATTGAAGCAAAGATCATTTCTGGTAAAAATATTGGCAACATCATTTACATTCCGAGAATGTCTTTGTCGCCCTCACAATCACCATGGCCTTTTAAATTGGTGAGACACCAGTTCCTAATCATTGTTTCCTTTGCAATGACAATTAACAAGTCTCAAGGACAATCTCTAGACAATGTTGGTTTGTACTTGCCAAAAGATGTTTTTAGTCATGGCCAATTATATGTGGCTATCTCTAGGGTTAAATCCAAAAAGGGTCTCAAAATTCTTATTCATGACAAGGATAAAGAGGCATTGAGTACTACCACCAATGTTATCTTTAAAGAAGTGTTCCAAAACATCTGAAAGGTATTTTCTTATGACATATTTTTTTCATTAATATAAACTTGGCAAAACGTTTGTGACTATATCACCATTCTTATTCTACGTTTCTTTGACCCTTTTACAGGTTCAACCATTGCCTTCATTTTGAAGTTGTTTGTTACAATGTACTTTCATTATGCTTTGTAACACATCTTGAAGATTTCTTTTTTTGTATGAATGACATCTTATTGTTATGGCATTAACAATAATTCATGTTGTTAATTCATGTTTCTACAACTGACTTTTAAGGATTGAAGAATGAAGTTACATTGTAACAAACACCACTTAATAGTTTCATGTTTGCTTGATGAGGAAAATGGTTTAATTTAGATTGAGTACAGTTTTTGTGAACACAATGTTAATTTCCTGGCAAAATATTTTAATCTAGCAAAACTTATCCAGAACCAGAATGTTAATACAAGTAGATGTGTGTTTATCATACTTTCAGTTCTGGACTCAATTCTAGGTTGTTAATACAAGTAGTTCCAATTTGATTTTATGTTTCTTGTCATTTTTACGTTTGATATTCTATTCAAAAGCATCAAAGAATGTTGTTATTTAGTGGTTTTATGTGTGGTTACATGTCACACATTTAAACATAAACTATCAAAGTTGAGTGGATAGTGACTGAGTATAAACGCTTAAAACGAGGCAATTGGCAAGTTGTTCAACCGGCCATGTTGTCCAAATGGGTCTTGATAGTTGTGATTTTTTTAATCATGCTTTAATGATTTCTTTCTTTTACAATAACTAAGGATTCTACATACAACATTCCTTAACCGTTTATAATGTGTGACTTGCACAACTAGAATATATTTGTTTCAGTACCACACATCTTATTTTATGAAAGCGCAAATAGAAGAAATGTATTCAAACAGGCACAAGCAAGGACCCAAGTTTGCTACCGTCAATTAATCTCGCATTCACGCATTCAAGCATACTAAGCCGTCCGATCAAAATTAGACAACTCTGATTTAAAACAAATACTTTTAAAAAAATTAAATATATTTTTTCTAAGTCTTACGATCATGATCAAACGATTTATAACACATTGACAACATGAATGCGGCAATAATATGACTGCAGGGGATTCAAATTCTACAAGCAATGCCTTTAGTATTAACCATTTCATAAATCGCAGACTGCAACTTCGACCATCATCCAGTAGCATCCACAAATGAACTGAACAAGCCAACACAGCTGCACCAAGAGACAGTAATGCACAACTGCACCCGAACCACACCGTACATGATGAAACTGACAAACTAACCTTCTAATCCACTTTAAACAATAACCTGTCAATGGAATTCCACAGCAAAAAAAAAGACAGGTTATCTAATGGCCACAGTCAGAATCAAACTGGCAAGCATCATACATCAAGCTAGGACTGGAAGGTACCAGCCAACCATCACTACACCTGAAAGGTATTAAGCATTGATGAACACACTACCTAAAGGCCTGCCAACAAGCATGATGGATTAATATTTCCTTCCAAATTTCTTCAAAACACAGGTCTGCCATTTTTCACAGGGGTTCATAAACCGCAATACTATTTAGCATACACAGAAAATTTCAATTTTCATTCATCGTGAATACTTTTTATCACCCAAATAAACGATGAATACTTTTTATCACCCAAATAAACATTAAATTTTCATTCATAATTGAAAACCAAGGCATTACTATTTTCTATATTACTCATTATTGATAACAACATATATGAACCATAACTTTTATCCTTTTAACACACTACTTTAGTAATAATATATCATTCATATAAGTAGTATACAATCATATCTTAGAGACCACACTACTTAAAACATATTCGTACGAAATCTTAAAGATCAAAACCTAAACTTAACGTTTGGACAAAACATTAACGTACCATATCTTAGACAAAATAGACTTAAGCACTACATAGCTGATCTATCTGGCTTCCACCATACTACCTTTACCAACCACCTTAAACCTTCTTCAAAGTTTCAACGGTTTAACACCTTGACCACCTGCCTGTTGCAAGGAGGGTCACGAAGCATGAATCTCAGTTTATCACCTTTTCGGAGTTGTCTGTTTTTCACAAAGTCCTTCCACCCATTCCATATGTACATCTCGACGCCGTACTTTCGTTGAAAACGGTGGAGGTGACACTCATACCTTTCTTTTGTATCGTAGTCATACAACCAAAACCGTGGCCCAACACCCTCCAGGGCAGACTTGATCACTTTCTGTGGAAAGTGCTGCCAAATGCAAAAAACAAGTATCAATACATTGCAATGTCCTATTTTGGTTAACTATTAAAAAAAAACTTCAGTTAATAGCACAAAGCAGAACATTATTCGCAGCGGTTTTTGCAGAGCAGATTTTGTTCTTCCATAGGTAGAATTTTGGCTTGACGCTCAAAACTTTATCACTTTCGCCATCCACAGATCTGCAATAACACATATCATACAAGCATTGCATTATACATTAAAATGAAACTTGAATATCAAAATATTCATTGAAAACGGAAAAATAACATGCAATGGATTCACAATCATACGGAACAAAGGGAAAAATAACATGCAATGGAAAACATTCATTGGAAATACCCAATCACACATTCAATCCTAATTCTACACAATCGAATCCAACAACCATTTCAAGAGATCCAACATATTAAAACAACCCAAAATCAAAAGCTTTCACTAATATCATACACAACAAGAATGCACATACCTTGCCATCTCATGCGTTCCCTCTTTCATCGACATCCCTTTCGTAACGGAACCTTCGAAATTTCTGCCAAAATTCAGTTGAAATCTTCTGCACAACCGTACGGAATAGTGAACGATACATCGCTTCCCAATTTCTCCAATTTACCCTCCGCACAGATTTCTTACTAGTATATCCATAAAATCTGAGAATATATGTGAAAAATCATACGGTGGGAGAGAAATACATAGGGTGCAATAAAAAGTTTCCAAAGAGAGTCGGGTTTGGAGATAGCTTCATGGTGTGTTTTGGGCCGTTGGAGATATCATAGAATGGGCTACCAACTGGGCACCGTACGAAGTCGAAAACACCCTTACTGGAGATCGCGCGGGAAGAAGTCTATTTCCTCGCTCCTTTTTCTTTTTCTGCCGTCTCACTCCATCCATTTCACTTTCGCTGCAAATTTTCACACACACAACAATGGGTATCAAGGTATTCTATTTTTCATCACCCCATCGCTCCAATCTTCTCTCAAATTTATCACCTTTAGTATTATATTTTACATTGTTGAAATTAATTTTGTCAATGCCTCTTAATTTCTAGGGTTTAACGAAGCTTTTAGCGGACAATGCCCCAGCATCCATGAAGGAGAACAAATTCGAAAGCTACTTTGGGCGTAAGATCGCTGTTGATGCCAGTATGAGCATTTACCAGTTTCTTGTAAGTAGTAAATCTAAAAAACACAGTAAAGTTTCAATTTTTAACCATAATACTGAAAGGGGTTAAGTTATGTTAATGTGTATTATTGTTTTAATTGATTTGATGTAGATTGTTGTGGGAAGAAGTGGAGCTGAAATGCTGACTAATGAAGCTGGAGAAGTTACTAGGTTAGGACTAGTAGTAATTTAATTTAATCTCTTAGTGGGTTTTCTATTAGATAAGCTTTATTGAGTTTAGTTGTTTTTGTTTCATTTTGTTGTTAGGGTGATTGTTGTGTTAGTTAATTGATTTTTGAATATTATAGTCATTTGCAAGGAATGTTTTCGCGGACAATCAGACTTCTAGAAGCCGGGATGAAGCCAGTGTAATTTTTTCTTTTGAAATATTGTTTTTCCTTGAATAAAATACCCTATGGGAATAAGTTATTTTAGAAACTGCACTGTATATCCTTGCTGATTTGTCCAATGCTTTTATTCAGATATGTTTTTGATGGGAAGCCACCAGAGATGAAGAATCAAGAGCTGAAAAAACGGTATTTTAAAGTGAATTTCTGTTATTTCTAGAGAATTCTAATTATAGATTCTTATCAAAAGGTACTAAGTGATGTGTTTTCTTCTAAAACTCTGTTATAGTCTCTCTAAGAGAGCTGAGGCTCAAGAGGGTTTGTCGGAAGCCATAGAGGTATATGCAGTTTGTTGGCTACTTCTCTCTGGTTTTTGTACTTAGATTTCTTGTATTAAGTCAAAATATTCATCTCTTGGCTGCTCTTTGTTGTCATTGCAGGCTGACAATAAGGAAGATATTGAAAAATTCAGTAAACGGACAGTGAAGGTGGGTGGTTGTTTCTAGAGATGTTTAATTGAGATCCTTTTTTTTTTATCTCTCTCTCCATATAAGAATAGAATGAAGCAAGATTTTGGTATATACTGTTGATGATATATTTCGATTACTCTTGTAGGTGACAAAGCAACATAATGATGACTGCAAAAAACTTTTAAGACTCATGGGAGTGCCTGTTGTTGAGGTGATATTGCAATCTTAAATGAAATAATTTACTGTACTACGTGTTAACCATTTGGCTAAGGCTTCAAATTCTCCAGGCACCCTCAGAAGCAGAGGCTCAGTGTGCTGCTCTTTGCAAAGCTGGAAAGGCAAGTTCTCTGCCGTGTGTCTCCTTGAAATCTAAAATATGATAAAATTATTACTAAATTCTAATCCTTTTCAAGTAGACTTCATGGAAATGAAAAGAAGATTAAATGCTACTATAAATTCATACATCTTTTATGAAGCCATTTAAATTTCCAATATGTTATTTCTTAAATATTTTTTTGCATTTGATAATTCAAAGTTTTCTTATGCTTTCAATCAAATTAATACTAGTTTCTTTGATATAAAGTTTATGCATAATTAATATTGAGCATTTTATATATTATAGGTTTATGCTGTGGCTTCTGAAGATATGGATTCCTTAACGTTTGGAGCTCCTAAATTTCTTCGCCATCTAATGGATCCTAGCTCAAAAAAGGTTCCAGTAATGGAATTTGACATTGCAAAGGTTCTTTTTCGTTAACTGCTTTGCCTTTCAGTATGTACTGGTATCTCGCTGTATGATGTGATCTGCTTATTTGTATATTTCTCATGTTTCAGATTTTGGAGGGGCTAGATCTGACCATGGACCAATTTATTGACTTGTGTATTCTTTCTGGATGTGATTACTGTGACAACATTCGAGGTATTTTGTCTCATTTTTATCCAAATGATGCTATATTCAAGTTCAATTTTATGATTCTGATATGATCGCTACATTTACACGTGTATAATATAAATAAATTAATGATAATCAATGTCTGCGACAGGTATTGGGGGCCTAACAGCATTGAAGCTCATACGCCAACACGGCTCTATTGAAAACATACTGGAAAACCTAAGCAAAGAGAGGTTCTTTCCCCCATTTTGAAATTCACTGTTTTCAAGTGCATGCAATTTAAATTATTAAATGCATGTGATTTAAATTATCAAATGCGCGATGAAAGCTTGTGACACATTACTTGTTTCTCTGTCATGTTTGCACTGCATTGCCAATCAGATATCTGGCCCGTATATTTGGATCTTTAATGATGTGTTCACTTCTATGACGCATTTTTCAACAATTGTTTTGTAATGTTTCATACCATAGTCATTTTTTATTATTATATCAATTAAGTTGGTGGAATTCATTAAGAATTTGGCTACTCTTTCCAGTGATTAATATCATCTCTGTTGTTGATTGTTCTCGGAGAAGTTTAGTCAGTGTACAATCTCAATTTTATGCTCGCATAAAAACTCAATTTATGCTATCTAAATGCTCTTTCTTTTGAATCAAGGTTCTTGATATTTATTGTGATGTTGATCTTTCAAGGAATTATTTACAGTGAGCAATGATTCAGGTACCAGATACCAGCTGATTGGCCATATCAGGAGGCTCGACAACTTTTTAAAGAACCATTGGTCTCAACTGATGATGAAGAACTTAATCTTAAGTGGTCTCCTCCAGATGAAGAAGTAATAACTAAATTGTTTGAGAACTTTAAATATCCTTTCAAATGCATAAGGATGTGCATACTGACATACCTATGTTTGTTCTATCTATATATAATGTCTTTGGCAAAATAACTAAGTTGCATGTTGCCTTTCTTACAGGGGTTAATAACATTTCTAGTAAATGAGAATGGGTTCAGCAGTGATAGGGTGACAAGGGTATGTAGCTAAATATGTTTTTAGAGTTGAGTTTCAATGGATTTTTGTTGTTTCTTCAGAAAACATTTTTGTTATGATTTATTTTTCAATGGTAGGCAATAGAGAAAATTAAAGCGGCAAAGAACAAGTCATCACAAGGCCGGTAAGTGATCAACTCATTGGACATTAGTGTTAGGCCTTTTTTTTTTCCTTTTCTTGTCATACCTAGCTTTTTGATTCTTTCTGTTTCCAGATTGGAATCATTTTTTAAGCCAACTGCAAATCCATCTGTACCTATCAAACGGAAGGTATGTATCCACTACATCTATCACATGCACTTTGTTGACATTAAAAATTGTTGTAGAAGGTTTGGTGAATTTCTCACTAGAACATTTATGGTCAGACTTCGGTTCTGCTGCGATTTAGTTTATTTTTGGGTTCCTATTTGTCTGCCTGAGCTAGATCACAAATTATTGTTTCCTTGCACAGTTTTCATATTGTTTCCTTGCCTAATTTTCATCCTCATATTGACGACTAAAACTCTTCCATTCCATGAAAAGTCGTGTTGACTTCTATCGCGTGAACAAAACTGATTGATTATACACATTCTTTTTTTTTATATGGGGTATTTTTTATTGGATTTCTTCCCAAAATGCATGACAAACATTGTTAGCTACTGAAAATTTTAAATAATTGAACACCCTGATTTCTATGACGAGTGATACCATTATCCTATCATTCATTCACTAACTGGATTTGGAACTGTTCACTTTAGTCCCCTCCCCCCCCCCTTTTGCTCCTTGATTATATTAAATAGTAATAATGGGGGGTGATTTTCCTTCCATGTCTGAAAAAAAAATTGAGGTACAGGAAACAGGAATTTTTACCAAATTTACTTGAAATATTAGAGCTGATATGCTAGCATAATTTTGCTACACTTAATGACAGGAAAGCAAATGCACGCTTAGGTCTTTCAAACCAGCAATTGATCATAAGATGTCGTCTCTCCAAATTTCTAACTGGTCAAGGCCCATGGTTTTCGGCAAGTTGAGAATGCCGATCTATAATCTGGGTTCCGAGCTGTCTGTGCCATTGTCTAGAGGTGTCTGCTTTGGTGCCTGAAGCTGAATAGCACTGGTGAACCTCCAATGTCAATCTATGCTTATGCAGCATAATCTGTCTTTTAGTAATCGAGATATATTTTTTCTACTAATTTAGCATGAGAAATTTTAAAAACTACATCAGGCCTCAGAGTGCTCGACTGCTTGCGCAATATCTTTTACTACTAGTATATATATTTTAACTTTGAATAGTTGTTCCTCGCTCCACTTTTACTTCCTTTAGCGTAAGCGTATAGGCCTCTGGATCTAGTTAATTACTGTTTTAAACTTTTAAGAAGTCTAGTTGGTTTTCATTTGCTGAAACAAATTTCATTGATTAGGTGGCGCCAAAAAAGGACAGGACTGAGATCGTTTTTGTTAAATCTTTCTATCCTTTCTTCTGAGTCTTTGTTGAGGAGATACTAAATCCTCCTTTTCATTTCTAATTCTGTTTTATTAATTTATTTCTCTATACATTATATTCAGATGAATATTTCTTTTTTGATAATGTATAGTCAAATTAATATTGATTACAATTTAGAACTGATACTTCATTTGGCATATACTACTGGCTGCTCTAATGTGCTATTAAAATTATAAGGCTCTCAAAGATAAACATATATCGAGAGAAACAAAATTTGCTCAGAAATAAATGAATAAAGAAGAATGCTATAAAGAAATAAAATGCAATAAACAATGATAACTGAAAAAAGATTAATCCAATAAACCTCAATCTCAAATTCCCTATTCAATTGGTACATAATTCTCTCCCCAATTCCCTACTGCCATACCAACAGTCTGTTACATTCCCCTCTAACACTTACTCTTTACTCATGGCAGCGTTTCTCCTCCTTGCATAACCAGCAAATTTCTATATTTTTTGTTCTTTCTTCTCTGGTTGACGTAAGGTAAAGGCCCATCACATAGCATATGTAGTGATGATCAATTGACATTCTGCTTGGGTTTGCTACTAGTATTGATTATGATTTTGGGTTGACTAGCTAGCAAAGCTCTCCTAAATAGACGGTGTCCTTTCTTTACACGATGTTGTTGGGGTTGCAATGCACCATTATTAGTAATTGTGCTGTCTTTATCTACTTTGGGCTTTTGAGATCAGTTATTAACTTATTAATTACTGTTGTATGGAGGGAACGAACTATAATAATGACAAAGAAGCATGAAAACTAATACAAAGAGTTGGCCTAAAATACACACAGTTGAAATTAATCCTATGATATGATCTAAGGTACTCTAAATTAATATCTAGATATTAAAAACTACTGTCATATCATCTAACAAAGCTATTTATTGGAATGATTAGAATGAATTAGTTACATTGCAATAGCTTTCACTAAGCTATTTATAAGTGTGGTGTAACTGACTGACAGACTGAGTCAGTTGCACAATCATTTACATTTGTGTTGAGTCATCACAATTTGTTACAAGTTTATTATTTTGTTATGCTTAACAAAACAGTTACACTCAGTTGCTAATGTTGTTTACTGTTGGACTTTCCGCCTTAATTGCGGTCTGCCCCAAGTCGCCTTAATTGCGGCACTTTGGCTTGCCTCATTGCAGCCCCTAACACCTTCATTGTGTTGGCTTTGAAGGGGTGGATTTAGTCCCACATTGATTAGAGATATGACCTGTGTTGTGTTTATAAGTTGGGGCAATCCTCATCTTACAAGCCGGTTTTGTAGGGATGAGTTAGGCTCAACCACACATTCTGAAATTTACTCTAATATCTCCACTTCAAAGAAACAAACCTGAGGGGGGATAGGAGCTCAGTCAATAGATGAACATATGGTGTACAGTTATACTCCTGTTCACCTTTTCCCCTAGGAAAAGATATCCAACTCCACATGCTTTGTCTTGGCATGCAACACTGGATTGTGAGATAGTGCTGAAGTTGTAACAAAATATAATAAGCAACTGAGTTCTTTTGGGAGTGACTGCAACCAAAGCACCTCTGCTTCTTTATGGGCAAGGCTCCTATACTCAGTCTCAGTGCTTGATTTGGCAACTAAAGTTTGTTTCATTGACCATCAGGCTACTAGGTTTAGTCTTAGGTAGATGCAAGAGTCAAATGTTAATGTTGATTTTCTATCGGTTGGGTCAGCTCTTCAGTCTGCATCAGAGACTAATGATAGATAGAGGCTTGAACAAAGGAGCGGGATTAAGTAGAAGGCCATGCTGTTGAGTACCTCTAAGGTACTTTAGAATTCTCTTGATTGCTGCCCAATGACTTTCTAGTGATGGTTGCATACTGCAGAGCACCAACAATGGACCTGTAGTAGGTCTGATACTGAGATAGTTAGACACAAGCTTGGATAACTTTAGGATAGCAACCATGGGAGGGGCATCCCTTTGGCTTCACTCATGTTGGCATTGTTGAAAAGATCCTTGATGCATTTGGTTCGTGGAAGGACTAGGCTGCCATTTGAGAGATGGGTAACTTCAATCCCCAATAAATAGTCAAGGTTTCCTAACGGCTTGAGGGAGAACCGAGCATTTAGATTGGCGATGAGATGCTGAATGTGAGGATCAGAGTTTCCAGTGGCTATGATGTTATCAACATATACCAGCATAACAATGGAATAGGTGGGGGTGATGTGTGTGAATAAGGAAGTATCACACATGCTAGACACAAACTAAGAGCTATGAAGGGCTACATTGAGTCTCCCATACCAAGCACTTGGTGCTTGTTAGAGGATATAGATGGCTTTATCGAGTCTACGCACAAGTTGCTTATCAGAATTGACAAAGCAAGGTGGCTATTTCATGTACAAGTTACTCTAAATACCCATCTGCAGCCAATATAACTCTTGTTCGCAGGATGTAAGCCTCTATGTGTTGTTCTTGATAAGTTAATTGTATTCATCCTGCGGAGCAGACACCTGCTTGGGATTTTGAAGAGCCATTTTGCGGGAAGTAGGTTCAAGTTCAGTAAGAAGGGTAAGGCGCAGTTTTGGTTGAACAATAGCATGCTTGACTCTAGTTGCCACGGGGCGAGTGTTGTCGGGATGAATTCTTTAAGGTTGAGGAGGTGGGCTTGATGATCTAGGGGATGAAGCAACATAAGTAGGCGTGATCATAGAAGTAGAACCTGCTCACGATGATGCAGGATTGAGCAAGGCTTGGATTGGATAAGGTAGGGTTGTGATATTGTTGGACATGACTAGAGTTATTGTGTTGGATTAAATTTAGAGATTTCTCAGGTACATATGACAATGAGGGTGATGGTAAATGAGAAGAGAGATGACCAGGGGCAGGAATTGAAGTAGGTAAAGTGAAGGATAACGAAGGAAAATAAATCAATGTGGATGGGAATATGTATGTGGGTTGTGAAGTAAGGTACATAGTTGGATAGGGAAATCTTAGTTAATTGAATATCACATCTTTTGAGATGTATATTCTTCCATCGTTGGCTAGACATTTGTATATCCTCTGATCAGGAGAGTGGCTAATGAATAAACACTAATGATAGGCAAATTTAAAGGTTATAGGGTCTTAAGTATGTGTAGTAGACACAACCAAAAACTTGTAATCTGGATATCTTTATGAAGGGCAAAATAGGGCGAGGTCATCTCTAAGGTAATATAGTAGGCACACGGTTATAAGATAGGTTGCAGCTTGAAAAGTATGATCCCAGAACTGGAGGTGTAGAATAGCTTGAGCTAGGAGTGAGTGTTGTTTCCACTTTTGTGTTTCCACTACATGTTAGGACATGTTAGTCTGAGTAAAGAATGAGAAGGTTTTTTTAACAATTATGAATTTACAATAGTAAAGTCTGACACCATAATGAACTTGGCAACCAAAGGGGAAAGCTTATGGAGGATGATACGACTTTGATACCATCTCGAGGTTATAGGGTTTTAGATTAAGAGGGAAGAGAAAATTTAAGAGCTTTGAATTTAATTATTATAATGGTTTGATATTATGATTGATGATTTAATGCAATGCAAACACATTATGCACTAATTTACATTAATACAATACTCAAAACCCTACCATGAAAAATAAATCATGATAATAACAAGATAAATATGAAAAGTAACATCCCGACTTAGTCTAAGATACTTCAAAAAATGAAACTAGTCCTACAAGATAATCTAAGAATATCAATATTTTTCATGTCTTCTAACATGAACCTTAACGAAGGAACAACCTTTTCAAAAATCTGTTAATAGTTTAACTAAACCAAAAAATACTGCTTTTATGTTAAGGATAATGGAAAGAAATAAATGGCGCATCATGTAACGGTTTTCTAGATCCATGGTTTGACACATATTCTTCTCTTTTACAGGAAACACCAGTGAATGATGCTAAAGGGGCTAACAAGAAAACTAAGGCTAGTGATGCTAAAGGGGATAACAAGAAAACTAAAGCCAGTGGGGGTAGGAAGAAAAAATAGTTGGTTCTGTATCTTAAACTAGCAGAGTTATTTACACGTTGTTCAGGTCAGTGTTCTGGATGTTTGTTTCTCACCAACTAATTTATGCGACTGTTCCTTTTGCAATTACTAACACCCATGATTCTACCTGTTTTTTGTTGTTGTTTGCAGTTGGAATGAAGGAGGATCTATTTGTATTAGTGATGCGAATTCTTCAAAGTTGTAAAATATTTATGTGAAATCGATTTGGGGAATTTGACTAATTATTGTTATAGAATTCTAGTCTTTAATAGTTTGAGATACAGTGCTTCATTTGGTAGAGATTTCTTAGTTCTCCCATTTTTGGGTTAATTTGACTTGCAGTTTTTTTTCCTAATGCACTGCTTCACTATTTCACTATCTGTGTATGAATTTTTGCACGCTCTCAATTGTAGTTGCAAGACAAAAAAATTTGGGTTGAAAATTAATTTTTGAGGTGGGGTCATGGAAAAAAAATAAAGGAGAGAAAAAACATATTTTTCACAAAACAGAACAATGAAGATTGTATAGATAGTGTCTCTCAAGTTCTCAACCCTGTAAATTCAAGGAATAGCAACCCATTGACAAAAGTTCCTTTCTACACTCTACAAGTGAAAACGAAATACAAACCAATGATGTAAAATGGACAAACTACAAGGCAAGAAATACTAGCTCTAAGTAACTAGTTAGCATAAATTTTAATTCACTCCTATATGAAAATAGCCCTAGACAATTTCATTTTGGTTAGAATGGCATGAAGTTTTCGTAGAGATTATTTCACTTTTTTTAGTAGTAAGACAAAAGGCATAACTATACCTAGCTAGCTACAACGCCAGAGAATTGAATTCATATACTTATCGTAATACATAAAATAATCATTATAAAACCTAGAGTAAATGTTAATCCAAAAGATAACTATGATATAACAAAGCATTTGCCTCTTTCTTAAAATATATAATGGAAGACACTCAAATGATTAACTTAACCAGCTGCCCCTTCACCCAATTTAACAACCCATCTGTAACACTCATGAACTTTCTCTCTCAATCATCCAAATTTGTTTGTCACAAAAACACTTTGCAAAAAGTGAGTTATTATATATAGCTGAAGCAAGGAATCATTATTTTACACTTAGGACATATTTTGAAAAATCATAGAAAAGTTGGAAGTTCAAAGACAAATCTTTTGAAATATAGAGTTCAAACCTCAATTTTGATATTTTTTAAATGCCCGTAAAATCGGTGTTTTAAAGTAATCAAATCATTAATAAATATTAGACTCATTATTTTGGTTAAGGTAACCTGGTAAAAACCAAAATAATATACTCCATCTGTTTTAAAATGACCGTCGTTTTAGAGAAATATTTTTGTTTCGAAATGACTGTCGATCTCACTTTTTAATGTAGTAATGATTGTTATTTTTCCAATTGTGTCATATAAGTATTACTCTGTACACTATTTCCAACACATTAATAAGACTAATTTAGTAAAAGTACAATATTTTATAACAATATCATTGCATTTTTTAATCTGTGTGAAAAAATCTTAAACGACAATCATTTTGAAACGGTGAGAGTAATTTTTAAACATTCTATATTGTATACGATTCGAACATACATGTCATGCGCGATTGAAATGTACAATCCAAACAAGTGACAAATCTCCCATACTGTAAATCACATCCTATAACCTGAATAGACTGTTTAATGAAACATTCCTATTTTAAAATTAATTTGGTTTATTCTCTTTCAAATATGGACGCTCTTCGTGTATCTTCAATCGATGTACATGTCGTTGTAGTGAAAGTTGACATTGTATTTCAACTTGTCAATGTAAAAAGCGACATTGTACAGTGAGATGCGTATTGTTTTGATTGTCGTCTAAAGTTCATGATTACGAGAAAATTTACTCCACACCACATAATGAGTTGATGACATGAGTTACTATTCTATTATAATAATTTCTCCGTCCTAAATTATACTACCTATATCCTAAATTATAAATTATTTTGCAAATAAATATTTGTCATAAATTATAAATCACTTTATAATTTCAATACAATTTTAATGACATTTTTTCTAATATACTCTTAACTAATAAGAGAGAAATTAAAAGAGTTAAAAGAATAAATAATAATAAATATTTGAGAGTATATTAGAAAAAATGTTATTGATATTGCATTATAAATGTAAAATGACTTATAAGTTGAGACAATTTTTTAGACAAAATAATTTATAATTTGAGACAAAAAGAGTATAATTTAAGACTGAGGAAGTATATTCAGATGGGAACAATAAAAACTCAGAAAACAAAATGCAAATGCAAAGACACAACATCCTTAAAATGTAAAATGTAAGTTTCCATTTCAAATGAGGGCTTATTTTTTGACCCCAATGAAGAATAAAATGGTAAGGGTATGGACTGACCACATCATGTATAATAAGATCTAATATGTTCACATGAGATTTAAAAAGTATTTGAAAAATAATATGAGTAATATATGTAAAAATTGAGAATCAATTAAAAGTATGATACAACTGCATATGTGTTATGATTCCATTTGTTGGAAAATTTTCTAAAACACATTGCGTTTAATGGTGGATGAGGAAGGTCAAGTAGAGGGATGTGGTATAGAAAAATCCATATGTAGTTGCTTAATAAGGTCAATTTACAAATTGTCGTGTCCATGTCAAATTGATAGAAATGTCATCCAGATATATCTCTAATCTCACAATGAGAATTTATTCAAGTGTGTGGATGCGATATTGTAACTTGATTTGAGGTATATAGAAATTATTTGGATTTTGAAAATACTATTGGAATTTAAATTCCAAAATTCGAATGTTTGATGATTCAGATGGTAGAATCCAAAATATATCAATAACAAGACAAAACAATTTTGTTAGTTTGTTGAAAGATCAAAATACACGTTTGTGCATTACCAATCAAATACTCAAGTTTCATAGACGAAGTCATCATACTAAATTAAAAATACTAAAATAGTGCATGTTACATCATTCAATTATCTTCTCAGCAGCTTAATCCTCCTCTAGTGCAACGTAACTTTCCAAAATAAGATGAATATTCTCTATTTATGCATCAATATTTTGAGAATATCATTAATGTTAAAAGAGATGATCATTATAAATTCCATGTTGTATCAGAGTTTTTTTTTTTTTTTTGATAGGCCATGTTGTATCAGAGTTACTTCTCATTTCATCATCCATCTTGATCTTATAAAAGAGATAAACAATTATTGCGAAGATTATCTCCAATTGTATATGACAAATGGTTAATTCAATTAAGTCAAATACATTCTAAATTTGCAAGAGTCGGCCCAACAGTTCAAGAAGAATGAATGATTGTCATATATGCTATTTCTTATTGTAGAGAAATATAAAAGCATTGTGGTTCTACTAAGCATATATGAATTCTCAAAAACACATTTTCCGTGAGCTACTCATATTTCTTGGATATGTATGTAACCGTCATTTCATTTCATGTAGGTAAATTTGTTTCAATTTTTAATGAGGATTTCTTTTTACACCACCCAAGTTTTTTAGGCATCATGTGAAATTTCATTTTTGCCCCCAGATTCCGGATTTGCACATCCGGACACACCAAATTTTTAAAAAACGCTGATATGTTCCGGATGTGCACATCCGGAAAAATTCCTGATTTGCAAATCCGGAAAAAATCAAATGAATTCCATAAAATCATTTACTTCTAAATATAATTAAATCCAATCTAATTAAAATCCAATATAATTAAAAT
Organism: Lathyrus tuberosus; assembly: GCA_022829125.1. NCBI lineage: Eukaryota > Viridiplantae > Streptophyta > Magnoliopsida > Fabales > Fabaceae > Lathyrus > Lathyrus tuberosus. The sequence goes on along the minus strand of JALAZF010000107.1, from coordinate 13,414,102 downwards.
TAATATCATTTTTTCAATATAATTAAATCCAATATAATTAAAATCTATATTAATTAAAATTAATATGATATTTAATATGATTAATTTTTTTCAATATAATTAATAGGATTAATATGGTATTTAATTCTAAATTATTTTTTTATATTGAAAAAATTAATTTAATTATATTGGATTTAAAATTATATGGTATTTACTTCTAAAATTGGATTTAATTATATTGGTATTTACTTCTAAATTATATGGTATTTACTTCTAAATTATAATTAAAATTATATGGTATTTACTTCTAAAATTAATTTAATTATATTGAATTTAATTATATTGAAAAAATCATATTAATTTTAATCATATTAATTTTAATTATATTGGATTTAATTATATTGAAAAAATCATATTAAGTTTAATTATGTTGGATTTTAATTATATTTGATTTAATTATATTTAGAAGTAAATGATTTTATGGAATTCATTTGATTTTTTCCGGATTTGCAAATCATAAATTCTTCCGGATGTGCACATCCGGAACATATCAGCGTTTTTTAAAAATTTGGTGCGTCCGGATGTGCAAATCCGGAATCTGTGGGCAAAAATGAAATTTCACATGGTGCCTAAGAAACTTGGGTGGTGTAAAAAGAAATCCTCTTTTTAATTTATATTCCATATTGTTACTTCTGTATAACAATCATAAGTTTTGGTACAAATATATTTGGAGAACGACCAACAAATGCCTTCTACAAGTCAATTATGAAAAAGACATAGTCAATCAGAAGCATCAAACAACAAAGTGTATATATCTTCATAGAATGATTAAGTATACAAATTCAATCATGTTATAAGCGGTTTTATAATTCAAAAAAACACACCAGATTTTAGATGCAAGAGACATTTTTATCAAGGGGATTTATTTTCCCACTCTTCAGGTCTGACTCACACTTTTGAAAATTCAAAATTGCCCTCTGGTATTTTTGAAAATACATCTCCAGACGCACTTGAAATCACCAAATCCTTCGTAAATCAAGTAGCCACCCCATTTTTTTTGCCAAAAACTAGTACATAGATGCATTTACGAATATTTCTGAGGTGAATTCGAAGATGCATCTCCGAAAACTTACCTACATGCATCTTGGAAGAAACATTGTCCTAGATTTGTATTTTTTAAAATCCAAAGTCATTTTAATTCGACTAACAGCACCATAATTTGATTCAAATATTAATAAACACGGACACCATAGAACAAGGTAATGCTTAATCCTAACCACTGGCTCCTCCTCTCCCGCCGGTAACTCAAGACATTATGTGCCCCACTAAGAATGGAACGTGCTAGGGCAACCGCATCATCACCACCTCTCTCAAACAACCCACACTTTATGCCCTCATACGTAATCCACATAATATTTTGACATATCGACAATACATCAATGACATGGTCATCCCTGGCCTACTCATTCTCTAGGATCTCCTCATGAGCAGACCTAGGTTGACGTCTAGGAGCGTCTGGTGTTATGACAGGGCGTGACACACTATAGAACTAAGTCATGTAACCGTCCACATAAGACCACTGACTTGTGGCTGACATACTCTGATACTCATCTGCTACCAGATGACTCTCGTAATCTGCCAATATCTTATCAAGATGTCTGCGAACGATGTTGTTAGGAGCATACACGAATGAGGATTTCATAATGATCTGCACATATCCAAACTGACGCATGCATCGTGTAACAACCTAAACCCCAAAATTTATATAAAAAGTATTACTCGACAATTTAAGGTGTCACCAACGACAACCCTTCGAAAACATATCAAATCATTTGAAACTATGCAGCGAAAACATATTTCATAGAAACTTCATGATTAAAGTATTAAACTCCGGAAAAACAAAATCAACATCAACATAAAACATAACAAAATGACGTCCCCGATGTTACAATATCAAAGCACTAAAAATCACTAATGTATAATAAAGCGATAAATAAAGGAAACAAAGAGTAGCTCCAACAAGCCACCTTCCACACATAACAACAATGCTCATTCCTTGCTATCTGCAAGATGTCTATGGTGGACAACATGAAGCAAATGGGGGATGAGAAACAACGTTCAATATAAATAATTTAAAGAATACTAAGGCAGAGAATATACAACCAGCACACATTCAGTACACAATCAACAACATGGTCTCACACCCATTCATAACAACATATACATATTCACAACACATCAGCAACATTCTCACACCCAATCCATCAATATTCACAACAATCACATATTCACCATTTACATTATGCAATGAGACTCAGAACCTCATCTAGACTTATATGCATGTGGTACCATATCATCATCAATTGGTTCACTCAAGAATCAGGTTCACCCTGCTCGAACCCCGAATCCACCCTGCTCGGATTCTGGAAAAGTCACTAATCCACCCTGCTCAGATTTGTAACTTTCCTATTTCATCAAGAATAACGACATAATGAATGCATGTCACAACACGTCAATGCATAACAACATAACGTTTAAAGTCCCCTGCCGACAATAAACAAACATGCATTGATCCAATGATAATAGTTCCCCTCCCGAACTATTATCCATAACAACATACTCATCAATAGTACAAAATATTAACCTATTATCACAATACCAGTCGCCAACAAAGTAATTCTTATTATTAATATGTCAGACCACAAACAAGGTAATGCAACAACTATTGAAGACAACTATAGCCTTATCAAAATAACTCTAAAGAATCAAATTACTCATATTCCAACTCAACTCATTAATATTGTTATAAATTACTCAACAACTCACTTTTAAATCTTTTCCTTAATAGCCTTAAATAAATAATAATATTACTCAAATGTAACTTTGTAATGTCCACAGTGCTCTAAACTCAACTCAAGTGTATCATATATTCTGATCAACAACTCTAAACAACTCAAAATAAACATTGACAACTCTATAACAACTCTAACCAAATAATATATGACTCTTAAACTCATCAAAAAGGAAACGAAAGGTCACCACACGCAAAATTGCTCAAAACTCTGGACCTAACTCTAAAATTGTCTCACTACAAAATAACACCAAATATTATAGACTTATGATAAAATTATGAAACTCTCCAGTCTAAAATATATTTAAACACTCTTTCAAATGCACTTAACGGTACCTCCAACAGAGTTACAAAACTTTACATCTATTCGTTTCAATTCAGCCTTATCGCAATAATTTCTGCATAAACTCTAAAACATAATGTCTGACTTCAAAATAGAAAGAAAAATTATATACTCTTGATAAAACTATGAAACTCTTCAGTTTGAAAGATCATTAAACCCTCTTTTTAATGCAACTAACAGCGCCCCAAAAGGACTTAGGGAACTCAAGTTACGCGTGAAACATGATGACCAACGCAAAACTGAAATTGACTACGCCTCTGGTATAAAAAACCAGAAAACTTCTACTATTGTAGAGGCCCTAGGCCCGATTTATATAATTCAAAATAAATATTATCACGTTAGCTTTCCAACGCTTCGAACCGCGCCTCAACATGAATCCCAAAACTCAAGTTATACCTGAAATAAGACGGTCAATCCCCTCCTATGTCTACCTGCGATTTTTTATGTTTTTCACCGTATTGAACATATTTCAAAACTCATATATTTCGCCTATTAGAGTTCTAACCGCCCCCCAAAAACACACTGATCAGAATCCAAATAGGTATATACCATGATTCAATTATTATTAGGAAAATTCGCCCCAAAGGGCACAAACACGAATCATCACATAATTATAAGGCAAGGCAGAAATCAAAAAATAAATAGTTATTCTTAACCTTATACAAGCTATTCAAGAACATGGCATCAACAAGGTTATCACATTAACATTTCCTTATCAAAGATATCAACATATGTATCGAATACAAGAATGCACACAGATAACTCAATAGAGCACAAAAAAAATCATACAACAACGACACAACAAAATATAATTTGTACAATCCCTAATGAGAGTAAATGCCTATCTTCTCTACCCTTTCAGGTTAAACACCCATATTGAAAGTCTTTTCTCCCCCTTTACCTTAGGTTTCCTGCAACAATGATTAATTTGTAAATAGAGATTGCACCTAAGAGGGGGGTGAATTAGGTACTTTGAAATTTTTCGGTTTTAACTTATGTTATGATTACTTTCTTGGTTAATTACTAAGTGATGAAAGCGGTAAAGTGCGAAAAGTAAAGAACACTGAGAAATATCCTAGTTCCCCTCACAGTCCGAGAGTACTCCAATCCCCTTTCAACATGAAAGAGATTTTTACTAGTGTTAGATCTTATGGACAAGACAATCCTTATCTTCCTATACAGACTCTAACAACAATAATTACCAAGAACAATCCTCTGGGATTTTTCACAAAAGTTCACTAAGAGAACAATCCTCTACTTAATGAACCTCTTGCTTCAAACAATCCTGGACAGTAAGGTATTTACAACCAAATTTTGAAAATACTTTTTGAAAACATATGAGAACCAATGGCAAATAGATTAAAATGAGTGTATGCATATGAATAAATATTTAGGAAATTTTTGAGAACTTAGTATATATCAAAGCTTGAATTAAAACTTGTACCAATAATTGAAGATCACTTAAACAATCGAAGCTTATTCTTCGTGAAAGTGGCAATATTAATCCATAGCCTTTTTGATCTTTTGCTCATCCTTTCTTGATCCATATCCATATTTGTTGACTTCATCAAAACAAAGACTTTGGAGAAGCTTAACTTCACATTCTCCCCCTTTTTGATGATGTCAACCATTTAACAGTTGAAGTGCTTATGTCTTTGTAAAACTAGACATGAGAACGCTCCCCCTAAATTCAATATCCCTTTGAAATAATACTATCTCTTGATGCAGACGGTTTGGACAGATTTGATACAATATATTGAGATTACTTGTTTGCTGCAAAAGTTAGATACAAGGTATACAAGACACATGCAATCACACAACAATCTTCTCCCCCTTTGACATTATAAAAAAAGATGTGGAAAAGATATAAAGAAATACATATATGTATTCATAAAACATTCATCGCATTATGTAACGAAGATAATGAAGAAACCGACATAAATATAACATTAAAACATAAAAAACAAGGTCTAAACATGAAATAAAGCAAAATCACATAATTGAAACATAGACTACATAAGCAACATAAAGTAAAGAAACAAGCAACAATGGACTATCTAGTATTCTTCTTCCATATAATCCTCCACATACTCTTTGTTTTGGTTGGAATTCCTAATTTTCTCAAGGAGTACTACGCAGAGCTCGTCGATACGGGTATTAATCTGGACTCCATAGAACGCATAGAATGGTACAAGAATTCATTTGTATAACCACCTTCTGGAATCTCAATTGGAACCGGAGCCGAAGCTTGAGTTGGAATTAGAATTGGAGTTGGAGTTTGTTCAATGTGTTTAAATTTGCCATCAAAATCTTGGAAGATCCCCATGTTTTTGTTAGCCGCTTTAGAGCTTATTTCACAAGTTTTGGATGTCATCTCCAACTTTGGTTCCCTTTTCAAATCAACCTCATAATGTTCCAAAATTTTTGAAATTGCTCGACCGTAAGGAAGACCACCTTTGAGCTTCTTTTGATGCGACATGTTGTGAATAAATAAAAACGCCCAATTCACAAGAATTTTGTTCTTAAACGCATAAATAAGTTGCATATCAAGATCACTAACTTGGGAGTGATTGAATGTTTTGGCAACAAAATGTAAGCAATTAAGTAATGAAGCATACAGTCACTAACCGATAGGGTGGTGTCATACCCCAAATTTGTCCTACCTATATATTACCTTCATTTGTACCTCCATCCACTAACTATTATTCAGAAAACCCAAAAAAAGATGCTGCACCTGCTTGTTGTCCAAAATCAGGGTATCACAAGGTTGAATTGAAGTGAATTGAGGTTCATTTGAGGTTTATCAGGACAAGTGTATGTGCAGTTATGTTTTCACTTTCGTCAGACAAGAGTTTGTTTCATAATCAAGGCCAGGGTATATAGGATTCAAGTGGTGTGTGTGTCTGAATCTAATTAGGGTTTCTGAGCCTATTCAAGTCAACTGTGTCTGAGTCAGTTTATCAGGTGATGTTAAATCAAGTACTTCATGACCGAGGATCATCAAGGACCAAATCAAGTTCAATTAGGGTTTTGTGTGCCATTTTGAAAGTTTATATCTCAAGTCATAATCCTCTGTTTTCAAGGCATGTTCCTGCTCATTTGGACCACACTGAAGGCTTTGGTTTATCGTGAGTCAAGCAGGTTAGTTGTTCAAGATGATTCAATTTCAATCGTGTCTCAAGGATTTGTTCAAGAATGGTTAAAATTCAGAATTGATTCAATTTCAGTCAAATACAAGATTTATTTCAAAGTCAGTGGTGAAGTTCAAATATTGGTTCATTGGTGGTTTCATTGTGTCAAGGCTTTAATTCATCCGAAGATCAAGATTGATTTATGGTCAATGGTATTTCTCAAGATTTATTCGCGTTTCATTCATTTCAAGTGGAATTTGGTTTGTTAGTTTTTTGGAACTAATTGGAAAATTCAAGTGTAATTGTCAATAATCAAGTTCAATGGTTAAACATGGAGGGTGCGAATTACATTCAAAAGCCCATATCAATTAAAGGCTATGTCACTACAAAATGTTTACAAGAATTGAACAAACTCATGAAAAATCAAAGTCCATTACATGATTGCTTCCACAAATATTACATATTACCAAAAATAAATATAGAAAAGGAAAAACCCATGAAAGAGAGCCATACGGCCCAAGTTATATTCACCAAGCCATTGTTCTAGGAAAATTTTACCCCGTACCCCTACATTTATCCCCGTACCCCTACAAATTTTTAAAAATTCCAATTTTGTCCTTTCATTTTTTATTTATATTTTTTTTTTACTTTTTACCGTGTAGTCTTACGAGTCCAAAAGTAATTTTTGTCACTATTCGACGAAAACCGGAGAACCCAGGGTAAGGATTTCTGGAATGACATTTTTACAAACCGAAAAACATCAAACAAAGAAATCCGGTTATCATTTTACATGAACCGGATAACATAAGGCTTAGTTCTCCGGTTTGTGTTTTTTGAGGCATCATTGTTTACCGGACAACTTATAGGCAAGATATCCGGTTTACAAATTTTCAACACCGGAATTCTTGTCTTCAAGTTTTCCGGTTTGTGTTTTTTATCAACAGGAGCTGTAGTCAATCTTCTCTTAAGTTCTTGAAAACTTTCCTCACACCTTGCATCCCAAACAGAAGCTTGACCCTTCCGAGTCAAAAGCGTCAATGGCAAAGATAACTTACTAATCTCAAAAACTGATTTCGAAGATTCCCATTGCGATACCGCTTCGACCTTCGACGGATCAACTGCAATACCTCTACTTGAAATTACATGTCCAAGAAAACTCACTTTCTTCAACCAAAACTCGCACTTAGAAAGTTTAGCATACAACTGTTTCTCTTTCAACACCGATAACATAATCTTCAGATGCTCAACATGTTCTTCTTCACTCTTCGAATAGATCAAAATATCATCAATGAACACAACCACAAACTTGTCCAAACAAGGATAGAAAATCCTATTCATGTACTCCATAAATACACCTGGTGCATTAGTCACACCAAAGGGCATCACAGAATACTCATAATGTCCATACCTTGTTCTGAAAGCAGTCTTCTGAATATCTTCAGCCTTCACACGAATCTGATGATACCCAGACCTCAAATCTATCTTGCTGAACACACTTGCACCAACCAACTGATCCATCAAATCATCAATCCTTGGAAGTGGACACTTATTCTTGATAGTCACCTTGTTCAATTGTTTGTAGTCCACACAAAGTCTCATAGAACCTTCTTTCTTCCTAACCAACAAAATTGGTGCACCCCACGGTGACACACTCGGACGAATATACCTCTTCTCAAGTAAATCTTCAAGTTAACTCTTCAACTCTTTCAATTCCGATGCGGACATACGATATGGAGTCATCGATACCAGACTAGTTCCAGGAACTAAGTCGATCGAAAACTCTACTTAACGTTCCGACGGTAAATCACTTATCTCATCAGGAAAAACTTCCGGAAAATCACGAACAATTGGCAAAGCACCAACTGCTCCACTTTCACCAATACTCAAAGTCGCCATCAACAAAACATCTTGGCACCATCTTGCACCGACTCATCAAAACAATCTGTAAGCACTTGGCTTAACTCCAAATAATTCACTGCACACACCATCTAAGCTCACAAGACACATCTATGCCATCCAACACGATTCCGTCTACTATCAACAAGAGATTAAGGGTGATCAGTTCCTCAATTTATCAATAGACAATCGACAATCATGATAGGGCATAAACCATCTTTACCAAATTATAATAGCGTTCAACGACACACTGAGCAGCAGCCACTCCACACTTGAAGCATCTTGGAGAAGCACAGGTTTCTCCCCCACTTGTTTCAATCTCACTCCTGCAGACAAGTTTAGAAAAACAAACGAGTACCGACAGTGTTTTCACACACATGTCGCATACAAGGGGACAAACAACATTAGACAACTTGGCCGGATGGACCGACCTGCTCTGATACCACTAATGTAACACCCTTCTAAACCCCGCGGAATAAATATAAATAAATCAGAGTAAATATTCATGCCATTCATTTAAGGGTGTCACACATAATCATAATATATCATACAACATATGTCATGCTCATTAACACTTAATTAATTTCTTGCTTTTCAAAAATTTCTCTTAGCATGTAGCAGCGGATTTCAAATAATCATAATAGACATAAAAAGAGTTTCATGCTCATGACATTAATAAACGAAATTTGGGCATAAAAGCCAACTTCATACAGATCAAGAAATCATAAAGCATAAAGTATCAGTAGAGTACATAGTGTATCTCTAAAACATAAACCAAACGATCCCAGTGTTACATGATCAGAGCACGACATAAATAAAGACACTAAACAGCTGCACCAGCGGCTACCTCACGCTACGAGCAAGTCTACTCCTCGGTACCTGAGCGATGTCGTATAAAACATCATTCCAACAGAAGGGTGAGAATTCACATCAATATTGAAATTATAAGATAATGATTATTGTAAAACATATAAACACAAATAATAAATAATCTCACACTTCAATATTCATGAACAAGTATCACTCAAGTATCCATATAATTCATATCAAATTCCAATACTCAACAAGTCACAATCACACACATACTTCCATATAACAATCATATATGCCATGCGACTCGATGCAAACTCAATGCAACTCATGCCATGTGGTACCAACACTTGTTATTTTTTTTCGGTTTTTACATTTAAACCGGGTCCGTTCTCTAGACCAATAACACACAAAGTCCGTTCTCTAAGCTTTCAAACCCCTCTCTAGGTTTGGGACAAGGCACTAGTTCCCACGGAACTAGCAAACATTGCCTCTTGACACAAATGATGCGTATGCAATCAACAACCATATGCAATTAAGACCATTCTTTAATCTTAATATCATGCATATCTCAAATAATTCATCACATTTGAATCATCACACCATTGCACACACACACTTACATTTCATAATTAAGGTATTCATACTTTAAATTTAGTCACCACAATCAACCAAATAATGCATAAGGACTAATTAGATCCATTCACAACGCATAAACCGATTAAATATAGACAATTTAATCAATCACCAAAATCGACTCAATTAAGGTTCCACTCTTCAACTAATAGTAAATATTTGAATGAATAATCTATATTTAAATAATTAACTAGATTTAATCAATAACCAATAGAACACGGTCTAACCTAAACCAATAACATCACAGTTCATTCTTAGTCAAAACATTTGCATTATAGCAGGAGATTGACTATCACATAAACTCCAAGCTAACTTCAAGGTATATCAAGTGCATTTAACCAATCTTATATCACATATAGTTAGTAGCCATTTAAACAACATAACTAAGTTCATTCAAGCACCAATAGCTAAACTATAGGCATCACAAATTCAAGCGTATAACAGATATTGCAAGTATTTTCTATCATTATATCATCCTAAGTATTTAATAAAATATTAGTGTCTTAGTAACACTTCAATATTCAATACCTATCAATTATTTAATATGGTTTAATTAATAGAATGGGAGTATCATATATTACTACTAATTTCCTCATGTCGTTATAGGATTGAAAAGGGAAGTACATGCCTTATTAATATATCTGTGGCAATTCCACTATAGTAGACAGGTATAGAAAATAAAAACTATATTGCCTACTAAATTAAGTGCTCTGCTGCAACTTGTAATATATATATATATATATTATCAACTCACTACAATGACTAAGTGAAATATCCTATCACATAGTCTTTCTCCAACACAAGATTATATCTGCAATTGCCTACTAAAGATATCCAATTTCCAACACAAGATCATATTCTATATTCAATAAATAATTAACCCATCAGTAATATTTATTATTTAAAGCCACCTAGAAAACTCATCATCACCTTTCCATCAATTTAATATATATATATATATATATATATATATATATATATATATATATATATATATACTATCAATTAGAAGTGAAAGAACTATGAGGAACAGATGAAATTCCTGCGCCTAACATAGCAAGGTGGTGGGTCACAAATCAATCTCCTTGTCCCCAGCACAGGATTATTTTAAAAAAAGAAAGAGGTTACTATTAATTTATTCTTCTCACAAATTTCCAATCCGTAACAGTGAGAACAAAATATAAGACTATAAGACTATACGGAGGAACTAGTCCTTCTCAAATTCCAACTCTATTGGGTATTCTAAATGTCAAATGGATCTCTAATATATCACCAAAATCAATTTCTAAACATTTAAAAATTAGAAATTTCAGAAATTAATTTTAACCTAATTAATTTCAAACATCACAGAAAATTTTTAAGACTTATTCTAATACTACTTCTACACAACAACCTTCACCCAAATAACCCCAATATTGAATAAAATCTCACCCTTACCTTGGGTTCTTGATGAATTTGTTCTTGTCCTTAGGGTTCCTCTTCTCTTATACTCTTCTTCTTTCTTCTCCTCTTCTACTCTTTTCTCTTTTTATTTTTCTGATTTTCTTTCAACTCTTACTAACTCTCCCACTAAAACCCTACTATTCATCAAGTGGGCTTAACTCACCTATTATATTTTAATATTAACACCCCACTCTAAGCCCATTTAATTCTAGTAACTATAAAATCATATTAAATAATTTAAATAGTTCATTAAATACCAATAATCCAATTAAAATAAATAATTAGATAAATTCAACAATTCAATTTATTTTCAAATAACAAGTTAAATCACACATTTCAATTTAATCAATTAAATCAATTAATTCACATAAATTAAATAAACCAATTGATTTATATAAACTCAATAAATTATATAAATCAATTAATTCTTATAAATTCACTAAATCAAGTAATTCATTTAAATCAAATATTTCAAATAAATTAGATAAGTCTGATAAATCAATATTTCATAAAATCACTCAATAATTAATATAAATAATTAATTACTAAAAATCGGGGTGTTACACGTAACCTCCTATAGTATTATATTCGTCATAGATCGTGCTATGATGGTTTAACGCTATAGTTGACCCGATTTGAAAGCAATTCATACGATACAATAACGATTAATCACTAACCACTAACTTTATTTTCCGTCAATATATTCTTACTTTACTTTTCCTACGATATATCTTGCTCATATTATTATTGTTCATATTACTCATATTATCTTCTTGTCATATTATTCATACCTTGTTCATATTATTCAAAACACACTAAAAATATCGAAACCCTAAAAGACTTAAATGGTGGACTGTGGTTACTTTTTCGAGCAACAAAACTTTGACTTTATACAGAAACCCTAGCATGGAGATTTTTGCCCGACTCTTGTTCGTGGCTTAGTTTAGGACACCTCGCACACACACGACTTCCTCTTGGGCTACCTGACAAGGACCCCATTTATTTCGTGCAATCCAGTGTAACTTACATGTACCCCGCTCCTATTCCGATGTACGTACTTTACTCGCTTTTGATTGTGGTTTGTTTAGTAGGAGCACCCCTAGGAACTAGCATAGACTAAACCATTTTCATATTATTTCTCGATTCGTCGTCGATCCATTTTCAAAACACCCCTGTAAGTCGATTGCTCTTTAGCACCGCCATCAACCTAATGCACACACTCGCACTATTCGTCGTGATTTTGTTACTAGGAGCACCCCTAGGGATATGATCGATTCACATCTTTTATCAAACTCTCGATTCGTCGTCGAGCCATTTTCAAAATGACTTTTAAGTCGAGTGCCTTTTGCCTCACAATCAACCATTTTTCAACTTCTTCGCACGCAAATACAAACAAACCCTTGATCCAACATCAAGCGGATTTTCTTAATCAAACTTCAAAACGATTAACAACTATAAAAACTCTTTTCAAGGTGAAATAGGAGGGGGATGAAGTCTTCTATCTTTGTCCTCAATTGTTTGGGTGCGAGTTCTCTTACTCGTGTGTAAACAATTTTCATCTTTCCAAACAAACCTTTTTTCTCAATCACTTAGATGAAAAAGAGAAAGAGTCAAGCCTTTTGTCTCACTCTCCCGATTACTTGGGTCCGAGGAGCCTTTCTTAAGCTTCAAGTAATTGTCATCCAAACAAAACATCAAACCAATCTCAGTCGTAGTTCCACAAACTATGAACACTCTGATTCTTCATTCTCGTCCGAATGTAAGATACGTAGGCACAAGATTGCAATGATCTTGGCAAGCACACTTCCATCTTTTTCTGTTATTCCGCGCCTACCCTCTGTCATTTCCCGTAGTCCAACTATGATTGCTCTGATTCCTCATTATCGTTCGAATGAGCATACGTAGGCATAAGGGCCCCTATCCTTGGCGAGCACCCTATCCTAAAACACCCCATTTTCCCCCTTAACATCTTTTCCTTTTCTCGTACCTTTTTTGCATTTACCATTTAGAAGAAAACAAATAAGCTTAGCTAACGTTCATCACAATTTGAATTATGAGGTTCTCGTTGAGTACAAAGAACGTGAGGGGGTGCTAATACCTTCCCCTCGCGTAACCGACTCCCGAACCCGGAATGTGGTTGCGATGACCATGTTCTTATCTCTTAAAGATTTTCTCGATATTTTCCTTTCCCTCTTTTGGGATAAATAAAGTTCAGTGGCGACTCTGTCGAATCGAAATTTCTTCCGCGCCTTTTGCGCGAGGGTCGTATTTTCGATTTTTCGAGGTACAACAGGTGGGCGAGTAAATGTGAACCCGGTTTGATGCTGATGACTTACTCAAAATCTCCTCTTTCGATAAATGACTTATGCTAAAGTAATATTTCCACTTCTCATAACCTCTGAATTGAGGATCAACACATGTAAAGTTGTGTTTCATAATAGCACCTTGAGTGGGAACACCTAGAAAATCTCCAAATTCCTCTAATGATAACAAAATCTCTTAGATCTTAACAAGAGATGAAACCATATAGTCACAAGATATTTCTAGGTTAGCATAAAATTCCTTAACCAAATCAGGGTACACATTTCCAGCATCTTCAATGAAATTTTTGACTCTTTGAAATGTCAACAAGGGATGAAAGTTAAAGTTTGAAGAGGGAAAAAAAGCAAGGTTACCATACTTTGGAGGTGTCAAAGGTCTGGTACTGAAATTGAAGAGAAATCTCCTTGATTTCAAAGTTCTTTGAGCAACTTCAGTGTCAGAGACAAGATCTGGGTTTGAGGAACCTTCTCCAACTTTAGTTTTTTCCGTGTTTCTCTTTGGAGAAACCATTGATGATGCTTGAGAATGAAGAAGAACTTAGGGTTTTAAGAGGGATTTTTGTTTTTGGCTTTATGGTGCAAGAAATAGTGCTTTTTGAGAATGACTTATTTGATTTATGGTAGAGAAAGAAGTTTTATAATGATTTGTTAAAGTGGGATTTTAATGTGATAATGTTGGTAAAAGGAGTGTTGTGAGTGGACAATAAAAATGGTTGAATGGGTTTGACTGACCAAGAGAGAGTAGGCGTAGGAGAGATTGGCCAACATTTAAAACACATAAAAGATAATGAAAAAAAATTTAAAAACGTTCAGCGATGTAACCGGTTACTTCAACAAATAGAAGCAAAAACACGTAATCTAGAACAGAATTTCGCAGGCATGTAACCAGTTACCTCACCATGTAACCGGTTACTTGAAAGAAAAAATTGAAAAATGCTAAAAACAGTAGCGATATAACTTACATCATGCATTGAATTTACACAAACTACCACTTTGATATGTAATTATATATTATAATGCAACTTTGTATCATTCAAACATGTCACAAAAATAATTTGAACAACATGTAAAATGGAAATTCTTAAATTTTATGAAAAACTAACATACTTAGAAATTTAATAAATTTTTGAAAAAGAAAATTTAAGTGTACCTTTGATTCATTATTGAGTATAATGAATAAATGTTGAAGAATCATACATCACATTCATCTAAAATTCCAAGCTCCCGCCGAATTTTGTAAAATGATTCCTTTGCGAGAGGTTTTGTGAATATGTCTACTAATTGGTTATGAGTATCCACGAATGAGACTTCAACATCACCTTTAAGCACATGATCTCAAAGAAAATGATGTCGAATGTCTATGTGTTTAGTATGGGAATGCATGACTGGATTCTTTGTAATATTTATTGCACTTGTGTTGTCGCATTTAATTGGTATGCATCCGAGATTTAGTACGTAATCACTCAATTGTTGCTTTAGCCAAAGAATCTGAGCACAACAACTTCCCGCTGCTATGTATTCTGCTTCTGCGGTGCTAAGAGCAACACATGATTGTTTCTTACAAGACCAAGAAACTAATGCATTTCCTTGGACGTGACAGGTTCCACTTGTACTTTTTCTATCAGTTTTGCAACCTGCATAATCCGAGTCAGAAT
The DNA here is from genome assembly GCA_022829125.1 of Lathyrus tuberosus. Taxonomy (NCBI): domain Eukaryota; kingdom Viridiplantae; phylum Streptophyta; class Magnoliopsida; order Fabales; family Fabaceae; genus Lathyrus; species Lathyrus tuberosus. The sequence goes on along the minus strand of JALAZF010000107.1, from coordinate 13,399,037 downwards.
AACCAACTAAATCACATATACTACCTTTTGGATACCATAAGCCGACGTTCGTTGTTCCCTTTAGGTACTTCATGATTCTCTTCACTGAGGCAAGATGTTATTCCTTTGGATTGTCTTGAAACTGCATACAAATACAAACACTGAACATAATGTCGGGACGACTTGCCGTCAAATATAATAATGAACCAATCATACCTTGATATTTCGTGATGTCAACTAAAACACCCGATTCATCTTGATCAACATAAGTTCCAGATCCCATAGGAGTAGACATTGTTTTGCAACTATCCATGCCGAATTTCTTCAACAACTCTTTTCAATACTTTGATTGATTTATGAAGATGCCATCCTTTAGCTGCTTGATTTGTAATCCAAGAAAATAATTCATCTTACCCATCATGGATATCTCGAATTCTCCTTGCATCATCAATGAAAATTCTTCACAAAGTTCTTTGTTTGTTAAACTGAATATGATGTCATCAACATAGACTTGAACCAATAAAGTGTTACCTGTTATTTTCTTAATGAACAACGTCTTGTCAACTTTACCTTTTTCAAATTCTCTTTCACAAAGAAATTTGCTAAGTCGATTATATAATGCCCTTGGTGCTTGCTTTAAGCCATAAAAAGCTTTCTTCAACTTGAAGACATGTGAAGGATTCTTGAAGTCTTCAAATCCCAGGGGTTGTTTGACATAGACTTCTTCATTTATGTAGGCATTCAAGAATGTGCTCTTGACATCCATTTGGTATGACTGAAAATTTAATGAACACGCATAAGCAAGTAATAAACGAATAACTTCTAACCTTGCAACCGGAGCGAACGTTTCTTCAAAATCAATGCCTTCCTCTTGATTATATCCTTGAGCCACCAACCTTGCTTTGTTTCGAACAATTATCCCATTCTCATCAAGTTTGTTCTTAAACACCCATTTGGTACCTATGACGTGTTTACCACTTGGCCTAGGAACAAGTTCTCAAACTTGATTCCTTTCGAATTGGTTTAACTCTTCTTGCATAACAATTATCCATTGGTCGTCTCCTAAGGCTTCATCAACTTTGGATGGTTCTATTTTTGAGACAAACGCCATATTCAAGCATGCATCTTTGAGATTTAGTCTTGTTTTTAACGCCTTGACTAATATCACCAATGACTTTATCAATTGGACGATCTCTATGAGTTCTCTATTCTTTAGGTAGATCATTATCATTTGACTTTTTTTGAATTGATTCTTCTGGATGCTTTGGTTGATCATCATTATTTACTTTGGAAGCATCTTCTTAAGGAACTTCTACAATATCATCATTATCATCAGACAAAACAATTTCCTCCTTGGAGGGGTTAGGTTCATCAAATGAAACATGCATAGATTCTTTAATTGTTAAAGTTTGTTTGTTATATACTCTATATGCTTTACTAGAAATAGAATAGCCAAGAAAAATTCCTTCATTGGATTTCTCATCAAACTTACCGAGATTGACTTTGTCATTGTTTAAGGCAAAGCACTTGCATCCAAAAATGTGAAAGTAGGCAATGTTTGGTTTCCTTCCTTTGAATAGTTCATAGGGAGTCTTTTTCAAAATAGGTATAATAATTACTCTATTACTTACATAGCATGTGGTGCTCACCGCATCCACCCAAAAATACTTTGGAAGATTTGAGTCGCTTAGCATTGTTCTTGCAAGTTCCACAAGTAACCTATTCTTTCTTTTCACCACTCCATTTTGTTGAGGAGTTCTTGGTGCTGAAAAATTATGAGATATTCCATGTTCTTCGCAAAATTCTTCAAAGGATGCATTTTGGAATTCTCCACCATAGTCGATTCTTATGGAGGTAATTTTTAATGATTTCTCATTTTGAATTTGCTTTGCATACTTCTTGAATGCTTTGAACGCAGTACTTTTCTGCACTAAAAAGAATGTCTAACAAAATCTAGAAAAATCATCAATAATAACTAGTGCGTAAACATTACCTCTGAAGCTTCTCGTTCTTGATGGATCAAATAAGTCCATATGCAACAATTGTAGCGGCCTTGTAATGGACACCACATTCTTAGATTTGAAATTTGAATTGGTTTGTTTTCTCTTTTGACAAGCATCACATAATCTATCTTTGACAAAATTTATCTTAGGCAATCCATTGACAAGATCATGCTTGACTAATTTATTTAAATGTCCCATATGAATATGAGCAAATCTTTTATGCCATAGCCATGAGTCATTATTGTTCTCCATGAGACATTTTACCTTCAAAGACAAATCATCAAGGGAAGTCATGAATATATTATTAATTCTTTTACCTTTGAGTTTTACCTCATGCGTGACTTCATCCTCTATCAAGTATTCATCCTTGATGAACTTGATCTTGAAACCTTTTTCATAAGTTGGCTGATACTTAGAAGATTGTGCTTTAGTCCTTCAAAATAAAGAACATATTCAATGGGTGTGAAAGGTGGTGCTCCAACTTTGCCTATGCCAAGAATCTTTCCTTTGTTGTTATCTCCATAAGTAACATAACCCTTGGCCTTAAGCACTAGTTTTGAAAATTTGTCAATGTCTCCCGACATATGCTTCGAACTACCACTATCAAGATACCATAAATTAGAAGTGGTCTTCAAGCATACCTATAAAACAAATTATGTTTTGTTAGGTACCCAAATTGCCTTGGGTCCTTTATAATTAGTACCTTTCTTTACCCACACATAATACCCAGTTGCAACACTAAAGTTTCTAACATAGCAAGCATTATGTGTATGACCAACAATACCACAATAAAAACATGTAGGAACAAAATTACTTTTATATCTAGGAACATATGATTTCTTTTTAACACATATTTTCCTTTTAGGATAAGGATGAATAATTTTGGCTCTGTTAACTTTCTCTTTTGGAGTTTGATCACTAGATTTAACAAAGATAGTTTTACTTGAACTTGGTTTACTAAATTTTGAATAACCAAGACCGTTTTTATCATTAGAATATCTTTGTTGACTAAGAACACCCTCCAAACCAATTTTTACTTTTTCATATCTTTCTAAAACTCTTTTTAGTTGGACAATTTGAAAAAAAAGAGATTCACATTCTTTACATACAAAATTCTATTTCGGTTCACTAATTATCTTTTGTTTTTCATCTTTGTAATATTTTTCCATAGTCTCAATTTTATTTTCTAGAGACATAATTTTTTTCTTTTGAAATGATATTGTTTTGTACAGAATTTTGCATTTGTTAAGAAGTTCATCAATAGCCCCTTGAGCATCGTTATCATAAATGGAAAATTCAGTACTAACCTCTTCTTTATCATCGAAATGGTGTGAAGCCATCAATGCTAGATTTGCACATTCGTCGCTATCTGAATCGTATGAAGAACTTATCTCATTATCATCCCATGTTGTATAGGCTTTCTTGTTCTTATTTTCCTTTTTATTCTTGAAGCCACCTTTCTTGAGAAGTTTTAGACAATCCATCTTAATATGGCCTTGTTTACTACGTTCATAACAAGTGACATCGGGTGTTGAAGTAGAAGCCTCCTTTTTCCTGAAGTGTTTCTTCCTTTTTGCATAATTGAAAGATTTATCATTTTTATTAAATAATTTACCAAGTCTTTTCATAAGAAGCATGAAGTTATCATCTTCTTCAGGAGCATCATCTGGTTTTTTTTATTCAACTTTTAAAGCGACACCCTTGGATTTCTTTTCTTGATGTTCATGTTTTTCTAGTCGTCCAAGTTCTAATTCATGTTCTTGGAGTTTTCCGAATAATGATGCAGACGTTATAGTTGAAAGGATTTTCTTCTCAGATATTGCCGTCACTTTAGGTTGTCATTCCCTGGTTAATGATCTAAGAACTTTAAGATTCAATTCATCATTAGAAAACGTCTTAACAAGAGGGATCAAATGATTTGTTAAATGCACGAATCTTTTCTGCAAAGCGACAATGGATTCTCTGGGCTACATTCAGAACATTTCTTATTCTTGACTTAATGTATTCAATCTTGACCTTTTAACTTCAGCGGTTCCTTCATGAGTCTCCACCAAAGTGTCCCAAATTTCTTTTGCGGATTTGCATTAAGAGATGCAGAAGAATTCATCCATACTTCGTGCGCTTTGTAGTATGTTAATGACTTTCTTTTTATCATCTTCATCATAAGAACTTTTAGTATTTGGAGTTTTGTTCATTTGGGCCATTTTCGACGGTTTCCCAAATTCCTTCTCCATGTGGTTCTAAATGTGCCTTCATGCGTATTTTCCAGAAATCAAAATACTCGCTAGAAAATAGTGGGGTTTGTTGTTATTACCACCATCCTTGAAAACTGGATTAGCGCTTGTGGAAGTCATACTGGATCAGGTTACCTATAACCTGCTCTGATGCCAATTGTAAATAGAGATTGCACCTAAGAGGGGGGGCGGTGAATTAGGTACTTTGAAATTTTCCGGTTTTAACTTATGTTACGATTACTAAGTGATGAAAGCGTTAAAGTGCAGAAAGTAAAGAACACCGAGAAATATCCTGGTTCCCCTCACTGTCTGAGAGTACTCCAGACCCCTTTCAACATGAAAGAGATTTTTACAAGTGTTAGATCTTATGGACAAGACAATCCTTATCTTCATATACAGACTCTAACAACAACAATTACCAAGAACAATCCTCTTGGATTTTTCACAAAAGTTCACTAAGAAAACAATCCTCGACTTAATGAATCTCTTGCTTCCAACAATCCTGGACAACAAGGTATTTTGAAATTTTCCAATTTTAACTTATGTTACGATTTCTTTCCTGGTTAATTACTAAGTGATGAAAGCGTTAAAGTGCGAAAAGTAAAGAACACCGAGAAATATCCTGGTTCCCCTCACTGTCTGAGAGTACTCCAGTCCCCTTTCAACATGAAAGAGATTTTTACTAGTGTTAGATCTTATGGACAAGACAATCCTTATCTTCCTATACAGACTCTAACAACAACAATTACCAAGAACAATCCTCTTGGATTTTTCACAAAAGTTAACTAAGAGAACAATCCTCTACTTAATGAACCTCTTGCTTCCAACAATCCTGGACAACAAGGTATTTACAACCAAATCTGGAAATTATTTAAGTAAAAGAAGATGATGAATATATATATATATATATATATATATATATATATATATCAATCACTAAGATTGATCTTCTCTTTCAAGTAATTAATTCACAATAATATAGTAGTGCTCAAGTGTTTATGAATGTAAGAGAAATATTTTTTGAATTGATATGAAAATAGTATGCAGAAATTTCTCAATGAAAATTCAAGTATCAAAACATTTGTATGAAAATGAGTGAGTAATTGATGTTAAATTGCTATGAAAGAGGTGAGTTATGAAATCTGAAAATGACAATATATATAAGAGCATTACACCAGTTTTAAAGGGTATAAAATGTTTAATCAATGCAATGATTCATGGTGTAAAGGTACATTATGTTTAAAATGTCATTTTCCTGAAAAAGTGCTACTGGTTCAGTGGTAACTAGTTACCTCGGGGATGTAACCGGTTACCTCAAAAGTAACGTAATAATTTTTCAAAAAACAAGTTCATGTAACCGGTTCCCTTACCATGTAACCATTTACCTCAATGAAAAAAATGCAAATATGCGTAACACTGAGGTTCTGTCCAGGTTCATGTAACCGGTTTCCTAACTGAAAGTGTTGAAAAATACTTTTTGAAAACATATGAGAACCAATGGCAAATAGATTAAAATGAGTGTATGCATATGAATAAATATTTAGGAATTTTTTTAGCACTTAGTATATATCAAAGCTTGAATTAAAACTTGTACCAATAATTGAAGATCACTTAAACAATCAAAGCTTATTCTTCATGAAAGTTGCAATATTAATCCATGGCCTTTTTTATCTTTTGATCATCCTTTCTTGATCCATATGCATATTTGTTGACTTCATCAAAACAAAGACTTTGGAGAAGCTTGACTTCACAGAATTGAACAACTTCTATGGATTTTTCTTCTCAAACATAGCTCTCATTCCCAAAAGTCTTGTTCTTCTTGCTTCTTGTTTTTACGTACTGTCAGATTCTCTAAACCCTATTTTTCTCGCAACTTTTAGAATATATATGGTTCTTCATATTTCCTAAAATTACGGTATTTGCCAAACTTATAACTAGCTTATCTCCTCTTGCCATATATTTTCCTCAATTCACAAAAATGACCCAAATTTCCTATTTCACCAATTTTTCTTATTTTATTTCCAATAATAATTAAAATTCTAATTATTATAAATATTTTCTAATTTATTGTACCAAACTACTTCATTCTCTCCACACCCTACCATTGCCACTACACCCCAACATCATATAATAATATAATTTCATGTAAAGGCATATCAAACACCAAATAACTAAATAAAAATTCTAAATAATTCAATTAAATAATTTAATCGAATTTGAAGTGTTACACATCGCTCTGGCTGATACATGCACATCAGATTTGTCCCACATGCCAGACATCCAAAATAAAATGAAATGGGGTTGAAGACCACAATGTCCCAGTGAGTGGTGTATGTTGTCCAATTGATGTCATCATGTTTAGTCTGGTAAATATACACCTAAAACGGACGCACAACACCATTCCCTCTACCTGGGCAATATATGCAAGCACGTGGTCATTCCCCAATATACTCTAGCACATGATCAACCCCGTGTATACAGTGAAAGTGGGATAAGATCCATCTTGAAAATGAATAAGAAAAAAAATAAGTAACATGTGAAAAAAAAGTGATTTTAAAATTATTAGTGGCTATGGAAATTAGCGTCAACAGGATACAGGAGCCTGTCATTTGCTTTTTCGTCCAAAGAGAACCTTCGCTCAGCTTGGATTACATGTCTGGAAATAGACGGTCCCCCAGTTCCACTTGTGAATGGCCGACAAGTCAATGAAGTACTTAAAGTATGCCACATCAACGTAGGTTGCACTTTTTCCCACAAACATGGATGTGTCAACCAAGAATATAAGGTAACACCTCAAAGCACATTCCTGGTGGTAGGTAACATGTAGATAATCGCTGTCAGCATCATTGGCCAACTCCAAGTTGTCTTCATATAACTTCTACAAGAATGAAAATTTTGCATGAGCACCTCTGGTGCTCTAACACTGTATCAGGGCATCTAGGGATGCCAATTTGCATCCGTTAATGGGATCCCTGTGGGGATTATCTGTTTGGAGCTTTGAAGTTGAGGATTTTATTCCCCGCGGGGACAGGGATGGAGGGAAAAGTTCCCCCGATGACACTTTAGGGCGGGGATTGGAGAAGTACTATCTGCCCTGCGGATTTCCCGACCTTGACCATAGTATTTAACTTTATATTATATAATATATAATTATATAATTTGACATGTTTATTTTATTAAAAAATTATTAATATATTAGGAAATGAAGAGTCATAAGTGGATCATTTTTTTGTTTTATTGTATAATATATTGGTTCACCATTGAAGTACCTCAATCTAGAAAAGTGCACCCATATACACCCTTTCCTCTTCTTCTTTTCTTAATTCTCTTTGTCTCCTCCATTCCTCATATCCTTTATTCTCATCATCATCATCAAAACAACCACTCTCATTTGTTTATTGTACTTATGGTAATTACTCTTCAACTTCAATATACTTTAATTATCAAGCTGATTTTTGTTCAATTAATAAATTAGTGGTTATGTTTTTGTAACTGCAAGTGCTTTTTCATTTGTTTATTATTGATTCAAGATGTGTTTTTATTTATTAAAAAAATGCAAAATATATGTTTTAAAAAAAAAAGAGGAAAACAAAATTAAACACTAGTGTCATAGTTTTGATAAAAAAAAAATATATAATTTATTTTATGATTCGATCTCCGTGGATCTCCGATTCTCTGTGGGAATCTGTGGGGAATGGGGAAAAATATTCCCCCGTGACGAGGATCGGGGACGGGGATGGGGAAAATATTGGGGGTGGGGCGGGGAGCGGAGAAGCATCCTCCGCGCATTCTCTGCCCCGTTGACATCCCTAAGGGCATCCATTAGGTCAGCTCCCAAATTAATGACCATCGTCTCCTGAACTTTATCACGTTTTATCCTTGAATGACTAAGTAACTCCCCCGTGATGGAAAGATGGAGAAGACAAGCGACATCATTTAGTGTAATCGTCATCTCTCCAATGGGAAAGTGGAAAGATGACGTTTACTTATGTCATCTCTCAACAATAGCCCCTTACATGCCATGGCTAATGGTCTTGTACCCAAAAGAACACATGCCGACAAGACCGGAGTATCAGATGATACTTTGGAACCAATCATCCTTAGACTGATCAAGCTTCAAAATCTTTCTGTTGTGGTTAATAGACTTCAAACAATCACGCTCATGTTAAAAAAATATAAATCGCTCGAATTTGTTTAAAACATATAAATAACAATTGTTAACAAATATACCTTTTCGACCCAGATATGCACAACAATGTGATCTTGGTAATAAAGTGTCATAGGGTCGTCCTGGATAAGGGTCTGCAAGTGGAGGGACGCCATCATGTTCAACAAGAGCTTCCTCTTGCTCAAAGTGGGCAGGGGGAGACATGCCCTTAGGATGAGGACCCCTGTGACAAGCGGGTCCTAGAAATCGATGCTTTCCCTTCAAGAGGCCCAGAGACAGTTCCCCGCCTAACTCTAGCCTGCTCATTCTGAAGTCTAGCTCTCTCACGTCGAACAAACGCGTGATGAATTTCATGGTCAAGTCTCATTCTGTCGTCATTGTTTGCATCTATTTTTCCCTAAAAAATACGAGAAAAACACATTAGTTTGCAACTCCAAGACATTTTTGGATATGCATCTCTGAAAACCAACAAGGATACAATTCGAAGATTCATCTTCGAAAAAGCTCGTGTTTGCAACAATGGCAGGAAAACCAGTCTTGCCCTAACAACCCAAAATGCAACCAAGTGCATGTCTCTAACAACTACCTATTTTGAATGTCACTACTACTTAATACATTTAAAACAAACTATTTTACCTAATACATTAATCAAAAATCAAAATAAGTTAAATGAGAAACTTACTCGAAAAAGTGTTAATGAGGATGAAAAAATGTTGAATGAAGTATGAAATGACTTGGGATTGACACTATGAAGTAGAGGCACTGTTGTTCCTTGAAAATTTGACTGGAAATAAAGTTGTTCATGAGCTCTAATGGGAGTTTGTAAAAGTTTCAGAAAATGAAGGAGAAGAGAGTTTGTTCGCGCGCATTATATGTAAATTAAATGCGTTCGAAAATGCATATTCAAAAAAATATTTGAATTCAAAAATAAAGGTCAATCCAGAGATGCATTTGCGGACAAATCCTAAAATATATATGGAGATGCATTTCCGAATTAAATTTTGGCAAAGTGAGGGAAGCTCAACCATTTGCGCTTATTTTGTGTGGTACGGTATGTCCAGTGATGTACATCCGAAAATAGATAATATTTTTTATTTTTCACCAATGGTTTGGGAGAACCAATATAGAGGGGAAAAGAAATCCCCCTTATAAATTTGGGAATAACTCAAAGATCAAAACCTAAAAATGGCCCAAACCAAGAGCTAGGCCCAAGAATCTAGCTTATGGGGCATCTGGATTCTAGATGGAAAACTATACTTAACGTTGGAGAAATGGTTGGTGTGAGAGTGACAAAATCAAATGAAGAAGCGGCACGTTTGTATCTAGTCTTGTTGTCAACCTAACCCCATACAACTCTCAATCTTTGCTATAAATTCATTGATGAAACCCCACCTATTTTCAACCAACTCATCTGTTGCTTTATTCTCATTCCACTCAATTTTCATTCTCTCCCGTACCATTTTCTCTTCCTTGGTTCTCTAGCTACTTTCTTTCCATTTCATAATAAATACTTATTCAAATTCCACTCCATTTTCACTCTCTCCCAAACCATGAAGCTTACACATTCCTTGTTTCTTGTGACTTTGACTCTGCTCATTGCCACCACTTTCTCATCAGATCCTGACTCTCTTCAAGACCTCTGTGTCGCAGACCTCTCCTCAGGTAGATACCCTTTTAACATTACTCTACTCTCTTCTTCGTTCATATTAGAATACATTGTATAGTCTACAAAGCAAAGAACTTGAGAAGTATGCAAATTCCAATTATTAACTCATCTCAACCTCAGTCCTAAAAGCATACCACTTCCACCAAACTACTTTAATTTTGCTTTTTCCTGACTCCACTGTTTAATCACGTGGATTATAGTACAGTATTCCCACTAACATAAACTTTCATTTGTTTCTTACCTGCATTACTTAAGCACCACCAGCTGAATAATGATTATAGTATAATATCACAAATGCTCAACTCACAAGCCACCTTTGTAGATTTAAAAGCTGTTAAATTATTATCTTTTTTGCTGAAAAGTTAATACTTGGAACAGGTGTGACAGTGAACGGATTCACATGCAAAGAGGCATCCAAGGTAAATGTCTCTGATTTCTCCTCCAACATACTAGCCAAACCAGGATCCACCAACACCACATATGGCTCAGCCGTGACCGGAGCCAACGTTCAGAAAGTCCCGGGACTCAACACTCTCGGCGTGTCTCTGTCAAGGATCGACTATGCACCAGGCGGCCTCAACCCACCTCACACTCATCCACGCGCCACTGAGGTAGTGTTTGTGCTTGAAGGGCAGCTTGATGTTGGGTTCATAACTACAGCTAATGTTCTCATATCAAAGACCATTAACAAGGGTGAAATATTTGTGTTCCCAAAAGGGTTGGTTCACTTCCAAAAGAACAATGCCAATGTACCTGCTGCTGTTCTTTCGGCCTTCAACAGCCAACTTCCTGGTACACAGTCCATTGCTGTTACATTGTTTGCAGCTACACCTGCTGTTCCAGATAATGTGTTGACTAAGACATTTCAAGTGGGTACCAAGGAAGTTGAGAAAATTAAGTCTAGGCTTGCACCCAAGAAGTAAAGTTATCTTATGGTGGTGTTATTGTCTGGCCACTTTCAATTGTTATTCTACTTTTAATCTTTGTACCTTTACAGATAATGTTGGAATAAAGAGCAAGTGGATTGTATTCATTTGTCTTATAATGGAAATTGGAAAATTTGTTGAATAATCAAATCGACCATCATGACTATTCTCATGTTTATGCTATTATGGGAATAATAAAAAAATATATATATTTTGGTAAACACCTGCCTATCAAACTCTCACATTGATAAAACAATTATTCATCAACTAAATTTGTAAATACTTCTCCTGATATAATTATTCCCCACCCTTTAATTAAATATATATATTTTTTATTATTATGTAATTACTTTCTTGCAATGAATAAATCTTTGTCGATAGTAGTACACTATTATATGATGGAATGGCAGCAAAGAAAGTGAAGAGACATATGGCTTCGATTTGAATCATCTTACTATATATAGAAAGACATCAAGCTCATAAACTAAAATAACTGTTTCTAGTAGACTCAGAATTGGTTCCCAAAAAACAGAAGATATTCAAAATTCAGTCAAGAACACAATTAAAATAAGTTGCTTATAAACATAACACTGTAGTCTTAGTGATGGTAAACATTAAAATAGTTTCACAAAGGTATCCAAATTACCGACTTGTTATTCAAAAAAACATTTACTTCAAAGATGCCTGCTGCCTGCCATCTGGGATTGCAAATAACACGATTGGTTTTGAAGGCCGGATGAAGGGTACATCACACCTGAAATACCCCTTTCTCTCCAGCTGCAATACCTCTCCACGCTTAAGGTTTCGCATATTGGCGTCTCCATACGCTAGAGTCTCCTTTTTTGTACAGGGGTTAAGCACATCAACGAAATCCTCTCCTTCCTCAAGCTGCAAACAAAGTGAACATAAACTTTAACATGGAAGCAGGCAGGTTTGACTTTGATCTATTCAAAGTATGAGTAACAGATGAAATGAACATTGAACCAAGGGTATGCACTATTGGATGCTTTAAGAGAATGGGATCAAAATAGAGTGTAATCGGTGCTATAAAACTTGTGCCATGGCAGGTACAATGCATGCACAAATGCATATGAACTCCTTATTATAAAAACAAATATCCACAATGACAAAAGTGTAATTTTTCTCTCAAATTAAAGCCAGGGCACATTGATGGGCGATGATATGATTGTTAGAGAGGTGGCGCCAAGGGAGTGCGAGTGGAGGTTCTAATAGTGGTTCAAGTAGTAAGTAATGGCAGTGGTAAATGCCATGGTGGGGTGACTGGCTGATGGTAATGTATAGGTTAAGTGTCTAGTGGTTGGAGAGGATGGTGTCTAGTTTCTTATCCTATCTTTAGCTTCAAACCACCCATGGGCAAGATAAAATAAAGAATCAGCTAAACATTAGTCTGTGTCTACACCAACAATTATAGAAGCCAAATGGGATAGCTTATCCTTTGACTTTTAGTCTGACAGTGTTAGGCACCAGGCCCGTAACAGACAGGCAGAAAGTAAAATCAATATTAATATTTCAGGCTTCAGCTCAATATTAATAATGAGCAATTTTTACATGATCACAATGTCCATAGATACAACCAATCAAAAGAACAACATCAAAGCTGTGCGAAAGTTATTTTATTATTTTTCAACTTTTGATTGGTTGTGTCAATAGAAACTGTATGGACACATGAATTGCTCATGAAAATATTCACATATCATATATTTTCCTTAATGTTTTTTAATGACAGGGGCCCACAGAGGACAAAGACATACCTTTTTCTTAGTAATTAGATAATCAAACTCCATCAATGTCAGGCTAACTAGTTCATCTATCTCAGGTAGCCAAGTGAGCTTCAATTTTGTGGTCTTCACAGATCCTTCAAGATGCAAAACACCACTCAGCCACGTGACATTCCCATCTTGATCCTTCTCTACTTCCTTTACTATGGCATTTCCCCAATCCATCAAGGTTACTTCCTCACCTGCTGATAAGGACTCTGCATCAGCATAGTCAAGCCATATTCTTTTAGTATATGTGGTAGCTTTACTTCCAGCAGCTTCATATTTCTTATGTCTAGGTATGATGCGAACAAATGATTCTTCAGGACCATCAGTGAGTGTCAACAATACACGTCTATCCGCAATGACGGCAGTGTGTCTGGGACATACAGGGTCAATAATCTTCTTATTGATGGTCCAGAGCTTGTCCCACTCCATGAGATTGAGATTTTTTGATGCACCCTGTACAAGAACAGAAAACAGTCATCAACATTTTAAGCACATGTTATAGAACAAGAAAGTACAAAGAAGCAAAAAGTATGACAACTGAATGACATATTCTACTGCATTACTTATTTGATAGTGAGTGCATATTTTCTTTAGATATATAAATGAAAGGAAAACCTTCTACGTACTTGTTCAACAATAAATTGGACTAGCGCTTCAATTTTCAAACCTCTGCGCACAATTCCTTGCACTGTAGGAAATCGTGGATCATCCCATGAATCAACTCTTCCATTTTGGACAAACCACAGAAGCTTTCGTTTGCTGAGAAGAGTATAGACCATATTCAACCGGCTAAATTCGTAGATAAGAACTTTCTTAACTTCCATATCCTCTTGAATCCGGTAATACTGAGCATTGCGATCATGATACTCACTTGACCGAAGGGCATGTGTGATACCTTCCTTAGAATCAACAAATGGACAAGCAAAATCATAAGTTGGATACACTTTATACTTAGATCCAATTCTATGATGAGGCATTGGATTGCAACGATAATAAACAGGATCACGAAGTGACTTGTTTGGGTCTTGCATGTCCAACTTCCCACGGACACAACACTGTAAGCCCCTCTCTGATCCTGCAATCATTTCCTTCCATAATTTCAAATTCTCCTCTACACTATGGTTTCTGCATTTAGATTCGATGCCATCCATTCTCTCCTTTTGCATTTGTTCACGCGGAGTGTCATCAACATATGCTTTACCCTGGCTAATTAATTTTTCAGCCAATTCCATCAACTCAGGGAAGTAATCTGACGTGTATGTAATTGTTTCATATTTGATACCCAATGTATCAATATCTTTCACCAAGTTGTCTACAAATTCATTACTTTCTTTGGCAGGATTGGTATCATCAAAACGAATAATAACCTGACCCTGATATCGCTCAGCAAAATATTTGTTCAACAGAGCTGCTTTTGAGTGTCCAATGTGAAGATAGCCACTGGGTTCAGGTGCAAATCGCAAGCGAACTTTTCCAACTTCAGCATCTGGAAGATCTATCTCTGCTAAAGGTTTGCCTCCTCCCTTAATGTTATCAGATGCATCCCCAGTTACATTCCTCACTTTATCCGTGATGAATGCGTTGTCTTTTGTCTTGGTTGCAGATGGCTCTCCCAACCCTTTTTTACCAACATATGTTGTCGTGACTTCGTTTAAGGCAGTACCATGTTCAGTCACTATTGAATTGTACCATCGCGCAAGATTTTGGTATTTCTTTGACTTCCTCAAGCTTTCCCATCTCTTTCCAGCCCCTGAAAAGGATAATAAAGATGGATATGAAAATGAACTACTAAGTTACATAGATCAAAGGATGGTAAAGTTGATGGATGTAAAGTTACTAAAGACCACAAAAAATGGAAGACAAAGTAATTTTGCTGCAAAGAACCACAGACTGCCACGGAAATATATAAAATGATAAGCCAAAACAATAGAGTTTTTAAGTCGAAATAATAGAGCAAAATGGATCCAGCTAATACTCTAGATATGGCAACATACAATAAACCCTGTTTTGTCAGCAGGGACACAACTAAGAAATAACCACAAAATGTAAACACTAAACTAAAACCAGGGTTTCCTTTTTCATAGGAATGTTGATTAAAAGAGACCTAGTAGTATTGCACGTGAAGTTAAATAGACCTCATAAAATATCTTTACCTGCAAGACCTGCCCAAATAGCTAGATCTGCAATTGATAATGAGTATCCAACTAAAAATGTACGCTTCTCCAAGTACTCATCAATATATTTGCATCCATTCTCAAAAGCAGGGCCAGATGATAGTACAGGAGCATACTCTAACAATTCATCAATCTGAAAAGCCAAAGAAACGGGAAATAAGGAAAAAACAACTATAGAATGATTGAGCTAACAACCAGACACAAATAGTAACTAACAAAACAAATATGAGTAAACCGTCTATATGGTCCTAAACAATCACTCCCTCTCCAATTTTGTCCTAAACTACAGAAATGCAATAATTAAACCCCTAAACTAACCTCAATCGATCCATTTAAGTTCTTAACCTATCACTCCGCTATTTTGAAAGTAACTGTACCAAATTCCAGAGCCCAAATTGAAGGTTTGCTCAATAAACATTTAGAAGATAATTAAAAAAAACCATTTTTAACATCACTAATTTAATTGTCAACAAAAACTTCAATCTTTCATTTTACAAAACCATCTTATATCATGCTATTAAAAATCAGAAAAATGACCTGGCTAGTTTCAAATGCATTCTGGCCATAGAAATTCGGAAGTGTGGAAGTTCTTCCAATATAACGCAGAAGAACAAACGCTCCACGCAATTTTGACCTGTAACAATGAAGTAATTGCAAACTATTAGATCGTAGATATGGCACTGCAATACACACAGGAACTGAATTGAAAATTGAAAATGCATATATACAAAATTCAATAAATTAGTCCCACTGACCATGCGTTGCTAGTTGAAGCTATGAGAAATGAATAAAAATGGTGATGAAGATGGAGAAATGAGAGTGGAAACGTACCCGTTGGAGAAGTGAAATGTGGGGGCGGAGTCAGGAGGGAGGGACGAATCGATGGATGGAGAAACCCCAGCGAGCTTAGCGGCGGCGATGAGAGCTAACGGTGGCGTGGAAGCGGCGAAGGAAAGGGTTTTGATGTCCATGTTGGTGCGATTCAGAAGGCAGAGGTGAGTGATGGCGGCGTCGCTAGGTCAAGACTTTAGTTTCCGGTATTAGCTTGTTATTACAGCCGCCGGACTGGAATTTATAAAATCAGGTTAAAGTTTTTCTTTTTATCTTTCTCCCTCAAAAACAGAAAAAAAAAAAAAAAATTTAACAATTATTGTGTTTGGTTCTACTTCTAGAAAAAAAAATATGGTTTAATATGCTGTATTCCATTAATTTAATTTAATCTTCCGTTTTAGTTTTTTTAGTTAAAAATGATATAAGTTGTGAGAGACACCACACATAATATTTTAAGGTGATAGGTGAGTGGATTTTGTCACTTATAAATATTCAAATTATTATATTTTTATCTGATGTAGAATTATTATCCACACTACTTACACTTGTAATTCTTTTTTAACCGTTGATACAAATTTAATTCAACATATTTAATTAAAATTTGATATAATATTTAAACTGCGAGCTTCTCACAAAAACAAAATTTTAGTTTTCGATATTAAATTGTTATTACAGCCGCCTGACTGAAATTTATAAAGTCAGGTTAAAATTTTTCTTTTTATCTTTCTCCCTAAAAAAGTCACACAAAAAAACATTTAACAATTATTGTGTTTGGTTCTACTTCTAGAAAAGAAAAAAATTATGGTTTAATATAGTATTTTCTTTTATTTTAATTTAATTTAATGTTCTGTTTTAGTTCCTTAACTAAAAAAAGATTATAAGTTAGTTTATTAACTTCACTTATGTTATCTTATTTGATCTTTTCGTTAATTTATGGCAAAAAAAAATATTAAACTCTATTAATGTGACGTGACAGTAAGGTTGTTGGTACAAATTTAAATCAGTATATGTAGTTAAAAATTGATATAATATTTAAACTGCGAGGTTTCCACGAAAACAAAACTCTGCAGTTTAAACAGTGTATCAGTTTTTAACTACATATGATGATTGATATTTGGACCAATGACCGTATTGCCACGCCACATTATTAGAACTTAATTTTTTTTTGGTCAAAAATGACCAAATAGAATAACAGAAGTGAAATTAAGGAACTAATTTATAACGATTCTTAATTAAGGAATTAAAGTAAAATATTAAATTAAGTTAACGGATTTGGTGACTTATTTAACATACATAATTGATCTTAAAATGCTTAGATTTTTAAGTATAATTGTTTTTATTTTTAAAATTAATATTTACATATAGAAACTATAATTTTTAATTTAAGATTTGGAATTGATTTTTATCTTTAAATTTAGTATTCATTTATAAAAGAAATCAATTAGGAATTTTATAATTACGAGAAAGATTGACAACACTGTATCTATCGAATATTTACAGTTTTATTAAATAAAACGTATGAGACCCATTTTTTTAATTGTGTGGATGTTTATAACATTATGCGTCAATGTTTGTTAGTTAATGGTTTTATAATGATGTATGACCCTATTTTAGGATTTCATACATATTTTAGACATGCATTCTTTATAAACTTTGTCCAACCTTAGGTTTTTTTATTCAAACCAATACAAAAGTTAAAGATTCTTACCGTAACATAAGAGAGAGGGTTAGAGAGAGAGAGGGTGTGCCTTCGAATAAGAGGGTTTGGAAGAAGGTGCAGGTTAGGAGGAAGTTTCGTCTGTGGGACAATAGAGGGTCAAGTTAGGGTCTGAAGAAGAAGAAGACGTCTTTTACGTTTTTCTTCACCTCCTTCTCAGAGAAGTGCATAGCGAAAGACATGTTTGAAGTCTTCAACGTTTATGGGGATTTAAATGAGGTGATTATTCCATAGAGAAGAAATGCTAGTGGTAGGAGATTTGGTTTCATCAGATTTTTTGATGTGAGGGATCCAGACTCTCTAGCTATCCAGCTTAATAATATTTTATAGGTGAGAGGAAGATTTTGTCAATATTCCAAGGTTTTAGAGGGGTGTTGGTGGGAGGGGCTTTCAATCCAATAACAAGATTGTTCATGGTTCGAAGGCTCCGGTGTTGGCTGAAGATGTTGTGCATGGTGATATGGGCCTTATAAATGTTTGGTCTCATGCCCTTGTTACTAGAAACAAGGTGAATAATCTGGTTGAAAAAGGAGCACAATTGGAGTTCATTGATGTCGATGCAGAAATTTGGTCCAGGTTCTCTAAAGCATACGCAAGGGTAGTAGAAACTGCAGGGATGGTATATAACCTGCAAGATATTTTTGATATGGAAGGTTATTTGGCTATTAAGGTCACTTCGTTGGGTGTTAACTTGTGCCCGTTTAAAGATAGAGAAGATGGTGAACTGGAGGATTTGATTTTGAATGGTAAACCTTTGCTTCATCGGTGGTTCAAAGAGGTCGAGAGATGGGAGCCTTCGGTGGTTGATGCATAAAAGGTTACATGGTTGAGAGTGTTTGGAATTCCTTGTCATGCTTGGAATGACAAGTTATTTGAATTCATTGCTAAACCTTTTGGCACATTCTTGTGCTCTGACGATGGTACGCGGTCACAAACTAAGATGGTAATCTTGGTTAGAACGTATTTTACCTCCAATTTTAATGAGTTTTGTAGTGTGAAGGTTAAGGGAGAGGTGTCCAGGTTGAAGATGATTGAAAACTCTCATGGTCCTTTGAGAATAGCCGTGCCAGAGGTTTGGAGTCGTCGGAGTCGGAATTAGGTGAGGATCTTAGAGTTGTTGTCGCGTTAGATCCAGAGATCGAGGAGAAGAGAAAGATGATGACAGGTGTCCAATCTTTTCACGTTGAAGGAGGTAATGTGTACGAGGTTGCAGCTGATGGCGACATGTCAGTCTCTTCGAAAGTTTGTCAGGGTTACGTTGATGAGGTCGATGAGTTGAGAGATGTTGTTTCTCTTAGTCTCATTGCTCCCTCTTTGGTGGTATTTCCTGCCGCTGTTGACAATAGGGTTGATTGTGGGGATGCAAATGTCAACCTTTTCAATCTCAACATGGGGCCTATTTCTAAGGGTGATAGAGACTTGACTAGTGATTTGGAGCATTTTCACGATCAAGGGTTTACAGTTAGTGGCGGGTCCAAGAGGGATGGGTTAATTGAGGGTGGGCATATGTGTGCATAGGCTCAATGTGAAGGAATTGGTGCTAATTTTCTATTGTCGAAGCCTTGTTACTTGTTGCCCATTTCCAAACGTAAGGAAAAATCTAGAAGTCAGGGAACTATTGTTTCAACGGATTTTGGTCAAAGGCGAAAGAGTTCTTATGGTGCTGAGAGTCAACCTTTTTATTTTGTAGCTCTCAATCCTCCAAAAATCATTTCCAGTAAAGTGCGGTCGTCTTCCTCGTCACATTCTCAAGCTTGTTCTGTCGATTCCGGTGTCATCTTTCAAGGTGGGTCTTTGGCGTGCGGTGGCAAATCTTCTATTGATTGCAATGTTGTTATTGCGACCAAGCTGTGGGCAAAAGCTATTGCTTTTGGTATTAATAGAGGGGAGAATGATTATGGATTTCGAAGCTCAAAGCCATAAGGATGCTAAAAAAAAGGTCTCAATGAATATGATATCTTACAATGTGAGGGGGAGTGGTTGCTCCTTGAAAATGAATCATCTTAATTTGTTGATTCGTAAAGAGAGGTTTGATTTGTGTATGATTTAAGAAACCAAAGTGCAAAAGGTTAAGGAAGAGTTAGTGAATTCTTTGTGGGGAGATTCTGAGGTTGAGTGGACTTCGAAAGGTGCGGCTGACATATATTGGGGCATGCTCATCATGTGGAAAAAAGGTATGTTTGTTCTCTGCTTTAGTTTCTCAGGCGCTAGCTTTGCTGGTATTAATGTTAGCTGGAATAGGGTTAATATGTATCTTGTGAGTGTCTATTCTCCCTATGACTCTCGGGCAAAGAAGTTACTTTGGAAAGAAATTCGAGACTTTAAGAGTAGATTTTCGGCTGGTGAATGGTGTTTTTGTGGGGATTTCAACGCAATTAAGAATGATTTGGAGAGGAAGAGCAAAAATCTTATGGTGAATAGATCTGAGATGTTGGAGTTTTGTGAGTTCATTGATGGATAAAAGGTGATTGAAGTTCCAATGGTAGGTAATAAGTTTAATTGGTTTTTATACGGAGGGAACGACGTTGAGTAGGATTGATAGATTCCTTCATTTGAAGGGTTTAATTGATGACTGGAAGATTGAGGGGCAGGTTGTGGGGAGTATGGAGTTGTCGGATCACTGCCCTATTTGGATCAAAGGAAACAAGTCCAATTGGGGGCCGAAACCGTTCAAGGTCTTCAATTGTTGGTTTCAACATCCTGATTTTCTATCGTTGGTTGAGTATGTTTGGAACTCTACTGTGGTTCATGGTAAGGTTTCCTATGTATTCAAAGAAAAGCTTAAGGCGGTGAAGGGTAGTTTGAGACGTTGGAATAAAGAGGTCTTCAGGTTGCTAGCCTTGAATATTGATTTGCCGCTGAAGTAGTTTAATTCTCTGGATTTGGAGGCTGCTAATGACTTGTTTTTCAGATTTTGAGGATCTTGCTTGCAAAAGATCGACAACTTCTATTAGGGTGTGGCAGTCGTTACATGAGAAAGAGAATATGTTACAGCACAAGGCTAGGCACAAGTGGATTTTGGAAAGGGATTCAAATAATAGGTATTTCCATAAGGTTTTGAAACATAGAAATAAAAGAAACAGTATTCTGGGGATCAATACTAATCAAGGTTGGGTAGACAATGTTGATGTTGTCAAGGAAGAGATCAGGGGGCATTTTGCTAACATATTTCAAGAGGTTTGTTATTCTTGTCCTCTTATAGATGGGGTGATTTTTAATCATTTATCAGTGGAGGAGAGGGAAGCTCTTGAAGTGCGTTTTTCTTTGGATGACGTTAAGGCAGTGATTTGGGGTGTCGACTAGGAGAAGATCCCTGGTCCGAACAGTTTCAACCTTGGTTTCTTTAAAGTTTGTTGGGAGATTGTGAAGATTGATTTGTTTAAAGTGGTGACAAAATTCTATGTTAATCCGATCCTTCTTAAGGTTGTGATCGCTTCGTTTTTAGCCTTGATTCCCAAGGTTGAAAATCCTATTCTCATTGAGGATTTCAGACCCATCTGTTTAATTAGGAGTGTGTATCGTATTCTTTCTAAGCTTCTTGCAGAGAGATTGAAGAAGATTATGTCGAAGTTGATCTTTAAGTCTTGAACAACTTTTCTTCTTAGTAGACAATTGACGGATGAAGTGCTAGTGCTGAACGAATTAGTGGACTACGTAAAGATATTCAAGCGAATGTGTATAGTTATGATAATGGAGTTCGAAAAGGCCTATGATTGCGTGTCGTGGAACTACTTGAGATATATGATTGAGAGAATGGGTTTTGGAAGAAAGTGGATGGGTTGGATGGAAGGGTTTGTGTTCAATAATTCTTTGCCTATTCTTGTCAACGGTAGTCCAACTAAGGACTTTTCGATTTCAAGAGGACTGCGCCAAGGAGATTCGTTATCTCTGTTTATTTTTCTTATGGTGGCTGAGGGACTTTCTAGTTTGGTGTATAATACGACCTCCTTAGGGGATTTTAAAGGGTTCAGTTGTAGTGACAATGTTAGTGTGGGGCTGCTTCAGTTTGACGATGATATCGTCTTAGTTAGGGATGGTTTGTGGCAAAATCTGTGGAGTATTAAGATGTTTCTTAGGGGTTGCGGGTCAACCTTAGCAAGAGTAAATTCATCGGCTATAATTTGGAGTGTGATTTTGTTCAAGCGGCAGCTGGATTCTTATCGTGTGGCATTGGGTCTCATTCTTTCACTTTCCTTGGTACTCCTAAAACCCCACTTGGGTTCGAAGGATATCCAATATAAACTCTATTTGTTGTTTAGTTGGAAGTTAGCCTTTGAAGCTTCATTTCATTGTATAAGGAGGTTCATGGACACATCTTTCTAAAAGCTCTCAAGATTAGTGGATACATTTAAGAATAATTCTTAAGGATAAAAGTAGGTCAATTTAGGTCAATTTTTTTATAAATATCTGGTCTCTCTCTTTCTCTTTCTCTTTCTTTCTTTCTTTCTCTCTCTCTCTCTCTCTCTCTCTCTCTCTCTCTCTCTGTCCGTTGTATTTGATTCTCTCCTTTGTTCAATGTTTGGTTCGAAAATAGCCAGAAGCTTCACTTTCCTTGTATAAGGGGGTTCTAGAGTACAACCTACTAAAAGGTCTTAAGTTTATTGGATACTTTCAAGATCAAATCATAGGGACATGACTAAGTCTTATTGACTGAACCTGTATAATTCTTGGTGTCTTCTCTCTCCCCTTAAATTTTAATTTCTGATATTTATTTATATGTTTCGATGTTAATTTCTAAAATGTTTTAAAACAGTGAAAAGTGATATTAAAAAATTTTCAAACTGTCGTTTTTCTGAAACACACAATTCACCCCCTTCTCTTGTGTGTGGAGTCACATGTCTAAAAGCTTCATCCATTGGAATCTTCTTAAGAAGAAATGAGAAAAAAGTCTTAACATACAATATCGTTGAAGAGTCAACCTCTAGTAGAATCTTCAAAGAATGTTCATCCAACAAAGAAGATGAACATATGTACTTGAAGGTCTCAGACAAAAAGGATAGTTGTCAGGTAAAAATTTTATCGTAGAAATAACTATTTAAATAAAAATCTAAGTTAATTGAAGAATATGATAAGATAAAAGAGCTTAATTTAGATCTTGAAGACTACCTTGTGTTTCTAGAAAATAGCAATGAAACACAAAATATGAAATGGCTAATCTTAGAAACCAAGCTAGTAAATGTGAGACTTGTGTCTCGATGAAAATTACTAAGGGGAAAGAAGACCTAGATTTGATTTTATCAAAGATCTTTATTGAATAAACTGGATTAGCTTTTAAATATAGAAGATCACATAATAAAGGCTCTAATAGGAAGAAATTGAATCTCCTTATATATAAACGCTCCTATTGTGATAAGTTTACCCCCTAGAGCCCTTTTGTTAGGATAAATAATAAGGTCCAAAGGTAAAAACCCTAAACCTCTTAGAACTACTAACACACCAGGACCTAAAGAGATTTGGTTATCAAAGGTGAAAACCTATTTTATTTTGTAGGAATACTTTGTAAACATTAATGAAGTCTTAATGTGTATTAAATGAAGTTGTGAAAAGAAAGACATATACCTTTGAGTATACATGATGTGCTTTATGACATTTGACGACTCTAACGCTTGTTCATTGATGATGTATTTCAATGGACGAGACCAAAGCACTTTTTTTGAGGATGCTTCTTGTAATACCCCGTATTATTTAAATGCTCAATTGGATATCAGATGAGTATCTATGTGCTCTATCTCTGATCAATTGGAATAATAGAATTCTTTAAGTATTGTTAAGTGGGATCATTAGAGCATTTAGTGAGCTCTGAAGAGATAAATTATTTAATGAAAGAGTCAGATCAATAATTATTAGTTCAAGGGAGGATTTTATGGTAACTCTAATAATTGATCAATTTGGTTGAGATGACAAAATATCGATTGGAGATATTTTACCCTGTTAGATTATATAATATAATAAGCATTATATATATATATATATATATATATATATATATATATATATATATATATATATATATATATATATATTGAAAAGAAGGAAAAGAAATATAAAGTGGGAGAAGAAGAAGAAGAAGAAGAAGACAGAGAAAGAGGAATGGAGAGGAAGAAGAGAGAAAAGCTCCAAGAAGAAGAAGCTCATGGATCATCATTCATCATCTTCTTCAACCTCCTCTTCGATTATCAGGTGGGTTCTAGGTAGAACTCTAAGTGTAGAAGTTGGTTGGAAACCTAGAATAGAAATTACTAGGTTATGAATGATTTTGTTGGAATCGATTATTTCTAACGGTTAAAATGTAGAAATAGTCGGGTAGTATAGTCGGGTTATGTATGTATTGAACTTGATATGCTTGCTTTGATGTTTCTATGAGTTTGGATGGGTTTCCATTGGTGTTTATGCTGAAAATAGCAGGTTTATGGTTGCTGACTCAGTGGTAACCGGTTACCCATTATTGAGTAACCGGTTACATGCAGGAAAAGTTGAGTTTTGT
This sequence comes from Lathyrus tuberosus, assembly GCA_022829125.1. Lineage (NCBI taxonomy): Eukaryota > Viridiplantae > Streptophyta > Magnoliopsida > Fabales > Fabaceae > Lathyrus > Lathyrus tuberosus. The sequence goes on along the minus strand of JALAZF010000107.1, from coordinate 13,375,068 downwards.
GGAAAAAATGAACTGAGTAACTGGTTACTCATTCTGAGGTAACCGGTTACCCAATTGTGCCTCTAAACGTGAATTCAGTTCTGTTTTGGAAATTTGGCTTGAGTAACCGGTTACTCATTCTGAGGTAACTGGTTACCACTGTTGACTGATGAAAAATATTTTATAAAATTCATAACTTTTGAACTGTGATTCCGATCGAAACGTTCTTGATATCGTTGGAAAGCTATGACGACCCTCTACCCAATAAAAAGTAAAAATATTGAGTATGATATGGGATTATTTGAATTGTTGATAATTTAATGAAAATAATGTTTTATGTGATATGTTGTGATAAGTGTTTACTTATGCAAATTGTATTATGCCATGTCTATCTAACTATTGTTAAGTATGAATGAGAGAATATGCATGCTTAAAATGAGTTAGGAAGAGTGAGGAAACTTTACCTAAAAACAAATGATATGATCCTAGAGATGTAACTAGGTCTTGGTAAAAGTTTAAAGGACAATGCTTAGGCATCGATGCTAGAAAAGTATCTTTGATAAGTAGTTGTTAGCAGAGGTCGTGACTAGGATTGCGATAGAGAATCTAGATGGCGATGCTTGTGTGTTCGATGCCTAAGTGTGCATCCTCGACGAGTAATGGTCTAGAGAGAATAAGACACTAGTATGGAACATGTATGAACCCTTATGTTTTATGAGAAGGGCCATCGTGGCCTTAAGGCGAATGTGGTCGTGTAATTGTTGAATATAATTACGTTGTGTGTGTAATCATGTAATCGGAATCGTTTTTATCCCTTAATAAATATTCGTGACCCGTGTTGAAGGGCCTCGTGTGTAGGCTGGTCGGGGAAAGTGTTTATTAAGTAAGTGACCGTGACTCGTGTCCATAACTCTTTGGAAGGGCTGGCCAGGGAAAGTTACTTAGTGGATGGTATTAGTGACCCGTGTTGAAGAGCCTCTTGTGTAGGCTTGCCGGGGAAAGTACCATGTGTAGGTAACCATGACCCATGTTAAAGGGCCTCTTGTGTAGGCTGGCCGGGGAAAGTTATCTATGTTAGCTTCCGGGACCCGTGACTATAACTCTTTGGAGGGGCTGGCCGAGAATGGATGTCTACGTTTTTAAGGATCTGTGACCTGTGTTGAACTTTCTTGTAGGGTTGGCCGGGGAAAGATGCCTTGATATGTATTACCGACTAGTGATATTTTGAGTTGTTTAACTCATGAACATGTTTCCATATAGCGTGAGGTTGTGAACTCAAGGTCATTTCCCTTCCCCTTGACTTGAGTTAGGATTGGCTAGAACCCTGTAAAGCCGAGAGAATCCATAAGATAGGGAACTCATTGAGATTAATATCTCACCCCATTATTGTTGCTATTTTTCAGGCAGTGGTTGCAAGTTTGATTTACAAGTGGAGCTATGCTTGGATGTTCAAGAGAAGCTCAACTTTAGTATTTCGTTGTGTAATTGTTTGTATACAATTGAGGATATTGTATATTGATCTTAGAATTTATTGTTTTGGCTAATTTCCATGCCTTGTACCATAGGTTGTATTTGTGTTTAGTAATGGTCAAGTATGTGAATTATGCCAATATGCACTTATGATGGTGTCAGTACCAAATAAAATGCTTGTATAATATTATTCTAGGTATATATTATACAGGGCATTACACTTCTCAACATTTATAATGATTTGTGACGATCATTTAACCACTTAGTAGATTTTAATAATAAATTTATAAGGAATTTATCAAGCATGTGGTTTGAACATACTCTCGTGTCAAACAATTCACAGAGAAGAATTTACGATAATGTCTTGTTGTTCCCTCGAAGGGGGATTTTTTTTTATCAAGATTACTTAATATTTAAGGCGATACACTTTTTAGAGATTGAATAATCTGAAAAATCTAATTAAACCTCTAAATAAGTGGTTTAATATATGCTTAATCAACTTAAATTATGTTTACAAAATGATTTAATTGAGCTTTAAACATGTTTAGAAAAAAGAAGGTGAAATTAAAATGAAAAAGATGTGCCAAAAGTAGTCCATAAAAGCTAAAATTCAAACCAAGGTACAAAAGACTAAGATTGCTGAAAAATAAGAAGAATAATCGATTAGTCTAATCAATTAGAGCTTTCATGCATTTCAAATCTCAAATTAAATCAGATTGTATCTTCACCTCCTAGCAAATTAAATATGAGCATTAATGAAGAAGGCGCGAAATCTTCAAAATCAACACTAAATAATCGATTAGGTCCCTTAACTAATTGATTATGAGACATGTGTTTGAAAAGGTTCTGGTTCTGATCTTTTTGGGCTAAATCTTCAAGGATTTTATGGAGTCTTTACACACCCAAACACTCAGAAATAACGCTATAAATAGGTGCTCATATTCCCTTCTTTTGCATAATCATTTTCTCTCTTTTTATTATTCCTTCTCTATGTTCTTGTGTGAGTCTTACTATGCACCATTAATACCATCATCTATGACTCCAACAAGAAGCTTTCCCACTGGAAGCTCTTCTTCAAAAATATTTTTCACCATATGGTTCGAGAATAATTCTTGGGGACAGAAGTAGGTTATTCTTAGGTCAAACCTGTATAATTCTCAAGTGTTCTTCTCTTTCCCTTATTTTTTTTTTATATTTTAAGTTATTTTCTTTCCTTTGATTTTTTGTTGCCTATTTATTCATTTGTTTTACAAAATATTTTTAAACTCTGATTTTCTAAATTACTTATTTTCAACCAAAATTTTTCAAACCTCCACCTCTTATGTATAGAGCCACATGTCTAACAGAAATATATATACCTGAGTCAAATAATCATTGAGTTTTCTTGAGAAGAACAAGTTGGTCTCCTTTTAATTGGTCCTTTGACCCAGGTGTCTTTGTGCCCTATTTAAGTGGTTTCTATAATTAAGGTAATTTTTTAAAAGGCAATGAATTTAAAATTTGTTTAAACAATTTAAATGTTTAGATGATTTATATTAAATAAGTGTGTTGCGCAACTCAAACACGGATAACCAAGTTGAAGTGATAAAGTGTTGAAATGGACAATAAAAATAAAATAGGATTAATTTTTAGCGATGATTTTTACAAATATATTCAGGATAACCATTACTAAAGTAAACTGTCGCTAATTATGTTGTTAAGTTATAAAAACTGTTGATAAATTGTAGGAGAAGCCAACAGTATGGATGAAAATTTTTAAAAATATTATAATAAATATTTTAAGACTAAAAAAGAAATTTAAGATATTTAAGAGTACCCATATTTAACCCAATAAAATATAATAGGTTCCATAATTGGATGAATGATATGTTCACAATAGACACAAAATAAGAGAATATCGTTTTTGTTTAGGATCCATATCTCGTCTCGTAAAATTTTAAAGGGTTAAATAAGTATTAGGTCCCTGAAAATAACTCAACATTCAAGTTTGGTCCCTAGAAAAATTTTCTTCAAGGTTTGGTCCTCCTAAAGTTTTCCGTTTCTAATTGTAGTCCCTCCCGTTAGTTTCCACTAACGGAGGATGATGTGGCACGCCAAGTGTGCAATAATCCCTTGCCAATTGTGTATTCTTATGCCACGTCAGAAATGATTTTCTCCTTCTATCCAACTTAATAAAAGCAACGGTGGATGAAGCACCAATCATTTGCCAACAAAACCTTTTCTCTCTCCGCCTATCCCTCTCCTTGAATACTCATCTCTCTCTGCAACTAAACAAATGCCTAAACCCTAAAAACCCACTGTCCTCCTCCGTCCAAGGCCACAACTACAAGATCTGGGACGAGGTGTTCGTACCTTCGTGATGATGACGTTAATGGCGACTCGTTAGGTACTTCGTTTCTCTCTTCTCTTACTTCTGTTTGCGAATTCTTCTACCTTCAATTTGCGAATTTTTCTTCTCCTTTCCGGTTTGGATCCGTTGCAAATCGATTGTGTGTTCTGTTGATGAATGTTATTGCAGGTTCTTCAATTTGGTGAAAGAATCTTGATGAAGGTTGTTGCGATTTGTGGATGGGGATGAAGATTAATGGAGGGTTTGTTACAGAGGAAGGAAATAGTTGAAGGATGGTGAGAGCTGAAGAAAAAATGAAGATGATGAATCCTTAAGAAGGTTTTTGATAGAATTGAGGATTGGAGACAACACTATTCTTGCAAAGCACAATCATTAATAGAATTCTTGCATCTTGTAAAGCACAAACACTATTCTTGCAGTTTATTGTTCATGCAGTGGCTTTTTAGCGAGTGGAGATTGAGCTCTCAACCTCCATGTCACTCAAATTCTTAACTCGCTCATCACAACCACCAAACCAACATTATATCCCTTAGTTTTCCTTTATTTTTTCTGTTTCAGCTTTTTAGTTGATGTTGAACCAGGTCCGAATGTATGAAAAATTTAGTGAACGAAATTCTTGGAAGCATTCTGCCATTTCATGCTCTGAGGTATTCCTTATGAAAACTCTATAGTTTTTAATGGCTTTTGTAACTTGTATAATTTGTATTTTTGCCATATTTTAGGCAGAAAAAGGGGGTACAAAACTTATGTAATGGAGATAAAAGGAAATCGTGTCTATAGTAAATTAAAATACGAATCTAGTGACCATCGAGTTTAACGTGTTCCTCTAACAGAAACACAGGGCCGCATACATACTTCTACTGCAACAGTTGCCATCATGCCAGAGGTAGAGTGCATGTTTCAGGCTTTAGCAATGCATTATTCATGACTCTGACGTATAGGTCTGAAAGCATTTTGAAAGTCTTACTGCCTTAGCATTTGTGAAATTGATAATTTGATATTTTATTCCTAAAGTTTTTGTTTTTGCATAAATATCTATCTAAGTAAGAAAAATAGCTAGCTTAGGTCTAAGTTTTTTGGAGTGGGTATAGATGTAAGGTCGTGTCAATTTGGTGTCTAGTCTCGTGAAATGCCTATTTCAATTTGCGATTAAAGATCATGTTTTGTTTAAATGTTTTGTACTGAACAAAGGACTCAGAATCAGAACAAGAAACTTGCTTTACAGTTACTGCGAGCCAAACTGTAAGCATCAACATTGCCATTGCCATATACGTTTTTCAACATCTTTTTTTTCCTTCACTTTTTTCTCTTAAAAACATGTTCACAAGATGAATATGGCTATAGTTTCTTGAGTTTCATTATACATGAATATGGCTATAGTTTCTTGAGTTTCTTGAGTTTCATTATACATGAGTTTCATGTGTTTGTACTTTGTATGCATCAGGTACAATGATTAAACATAGCAGCACATGGTGTTGTCTTATACATTTTCATCAAGAGTCTCCATATACTTTTGATTACAACCGCTGCTGTTAAAAAAGCTTACAGGAAAGCTACTTTGTGTACTCATCCTGATAAAGTGCAGTAGAAAGGCGCCACTCTTCAGTAGAAATATATTGCTGAGAAGGTGTTTGACCTACTCAAGGTATTTCTGTCTATCTTATCTGCTTAATTAAGAAATTTATAAATTTCTTATGGTACTCAGTGGGAATCAATGGGTTTCTGAATCTAGATTATGCTGCCATTATTATTCTCTGTGGTTTCTTTCTACATTAGTATTTCATGGTCAAATTCTCTACATGTCAAGGCAGGATTTTCATTAACAATTTTGTATTGATTTTCTGTTGGATTGTTTTGATTTGGTGTAGGCAAGAAGCAGGCTGAGGAAGAAGTCAAGAAAGTGAGTGCTAAGAAACAAAAGGTTCTCTGAGGTTATTGTTAAGAAAAAGAAGGAAGTTGTGGTTCAGAAAGCTAAGGAGGAAAGTAGTTCAGAGGAAGATTCCTCTGCAATAGTAGACTAGATAGTTTAGTTATGAATCGTGATGTTTACCATTTGCAGTCGGAAGTAAGGAAACTCCTGCAGCAAAGTCCAACAACAACAGTCACAGAAGAACCAGAGAAATCATTTGATATGCTTGTTTAGATTCTAATTTGTAGCTGATGATTGTAAAATCAGTTTTGAATAGAGCTTCAAATGTTTGAACATTATATTTTTTAGTGTATAGTTTTTTTTCTTCCTTTTTTGTGTAGCTAGTGATTGATGATTGTAAAATCCTCATTTCTTAAGATTTTGCTGTAAATAGAAAAAAGGAAAATATTAATTATAATGATTATGGATTTCATAGCTTCTTTAGCAAGTTTGGTTGAGTGTATGAGATTCAAACTAAGAAGTTTCTGTTTAGAAATCTATTCGTTATTGAAAGCTTAATTTGAGAAGCTTTGTAGCTTAATTTTGTAAGGTGAGTGTTCAGTATGAATGGAAAAAGAATCTGGAGGTTTTATGAATTAGCTAGAGCTTAGCTATGAATTAGCTACAAAAATGTTGTGTTTAAATTAGCTAGAGATTAGATAGGAATTAGCTAGAAAGTAGCTGCAAATTAGCTACAATTTCTGGATTCAAATATGATATAAATATAAAAAAAATTAAAATTGAAACTATTGCCACGTGGCATACATGTCAGCAATTTTTGCCACGTTGGCATTGCCACATGTAAGCCACGTCATCAAAAAAATTCCACATGGCGTGCCACATCATCCTCCGTTAGTGGAAACTAACGGGAGGGACTACAGTTACAAACGGAAAACTTTAGGAGGACCAAACCTTGAAGAAAATTTTTCTAGGGACCAAACTTGAATGTTGGATTATTTTCAAGGACCTAATACTTATTTAACCCAATTTTAAAATTGCTCATGAACTAACGGACACATATATTACTCTCAGAGTTTACTAAAAATAAGATTTTATTAAGGTTGATTATGCTCCATTAGCAATAACATCATATAGACAAAATTTTCAGCGTGTCTTCACTGTTTTCAAAGCCATTGTGTCAGAGTCTTTTAAATATGTTTATATAACATATTTCTTTAATCCAACAAGCTATAATCTATAACACAAACCCCAAATTTTGGGCCCTAAATTTTAAAAGGTTCAATTTTTTTCCATTAATATTAATACATATAAAAAATGATATAATAAAAACCCAGTAAATCAGGGTTTGATAAGTGTGTGGTCATGGAGACTAGAATAGATATTGAAAAACTTTGTTCCCTTCTAAAAATTAGGGTTTGATAGTTTTGAAGCCACTGAAGTTAGAGTCTTTGCAGACAGAATAGTTATGGGATGTGATTCTAATAAAATAAAAGTCAAAATTGTTGAAAAACACTTTCAATATATGCTTGCAAAAATTACCCTGAAGGATGCTATGCAGTTTAGACCAATATCCCCGTGTAATGCTATTTACAAAGTGCTATGTAAAGTCATTGTGAATAGACTGAAAGATTTCATAGAGAAGTTGGTGTCTCCCTACCAAACGGGTTTCATTCCGGGTAAATGCATCCGTGAGAACATTGTGGTAGCTAAGGATCTGATGCATAGCATGAATCAACTTAAAGGTAAGAAGAGTTATTTTGAAATTAAAATTGATTTAGAAAAGACTTATGACATGTTAAGCTGGAGCTTTGTCGATAATGTTCTTACTAAGATAGGTATCACAAGCAAATTCAAAGATATAATCATGCACTCCATAAGTTCAGTGAAGAGGAGTGTGGTTTAGAATGGGAATCAAGAGGACCAATTTACAATTTAGAAGGGTTTGAGACAGTGGGTCCAATTTCTCCTGCTTTGTATGGAGTATGGACAAGCTTTCTCCTATGATAATGGATTATATAGTAGAAGGTAAATGGGAGTGCATGAAATTGGGGAAATCAGGCCCACTTATTTCCCACCTCATTTTTGCTGATGATCTATTATTGTTTGGTAGGGCCACAGAAAAGCTGTGATAGAGGTGCTGGATATGTTCTGCTCAATGTCTGGCCAACGAGTAAGTTATGAGAAGGAACTTAATGCACATGTTAGGTTTGAAGGAATCTACAGAACTTGGAAAGTACCTTGGTGTTCTACTCATTAGAAAGAGCCTAAGGATCAAGGATTTCTAATTCCTTATAGATCAAGTAAGCAACAATCTAACAAGGTGTAAAGCCAAGCAATTATCGTTTGCAGGAATGGTAATTTTAGCCAAAGCTATTATAGAAGCAGTTCCAACTTACTGGATGATGAACTGCATGGTTCCCAAAACTTTGCTTGAAGAAGATTCAACAAATTCAAAGTAACTTCATTTGGGGGATGTTGAAAATGACAGACATTTGCATACAATCAATTGAGAGAAAATGACCGAAGCTTGGATGGAAGATTAAAATAGGGGACAAAGACAAAGCTCTTTGGTGTGAAGTGTTGAAAGGTAAATATGCTAGAGACACAAACAATAGTAGATAAGTAATTGTTTAGGCTCATAACTCAGGTCTTTGGAAGAGCATTTGTGAGATCTGGCCTATTCTGGAAAGCATGGATTTTTGGGAAATTGGAAGTGGCCACACAATTAGAGCCTGGTCAAATTGTTGGATTGAACCTAGCATTCCATTATTTGAGCATATAGTGAATTATCTGCAGAGCTAGACTTGATAAAGGTAAAGGATCTTGTGAGCCAGGATGAGGATTGACATTGGGACATGATAAATCAAGTGCTTCCTACTCAGATGGTAGACAAAATTAAATCCATTCCTCTACCTAGGATTGATCATGGTGATGGCATTTGTTTATTGGGAGGAACTCCTAATGGTAAATTCTCTATCTCTTCAGCTTGTAAGATGATAAGCTAGACATTACCAGGTATGAAAGATGACAGTTGAGCAAGATCTGGAAAAATTAAAACAGGATAGAGTGAGAGTTTTTATCTGGATGATGCAACATAATGTGATCAAAACTAACAGTCTTCTTCCCCACTTGGGGCCTAGGGATCCATACTTCCAGGATTTTCCAGGCAAAATAGAAACGTTTATACCTCAAATCAAGTGTGGGAGGAAATTGTAGAGCCAACTCATCATGCCATGTTCTTCAGTTTGGATTTGCATGACTGGATTGATTTCAACTCAAAGAACAATTTGAGTAAATGGGGAGGAGCGAATTGGCAGGCATGGTGGGCAACAACTTATTATAATCTCTGGTTCTAGAGAAACAAAAGAATCCACGAGGACGATTATGTTATGCCTGTAAATACAATAACTGTGAGTACTGAAAGAGTCCAAGAATATTATAAAAGTAGAATATTGCATGAGAAAATCGAAGTTAGAACGATGAAAACAATATAGGTTCGATGGCAACCTCCTAAGGATGATTGGATTCGGTTAAACACTGATGGATCTGTTGAAAACACGCATGCAGGTTGTGGAGGCTTCATACGTGACCGAGATGGAACTTGGTTAGGAGGCTTCTCCAAGAATGTTGGAAAAACATCAATATTTATAGCTGAGCTGTGGAGAATTCATGAAGGACTGAAGATTATAGCTAGCAGTTACCTCCGCAACAAGCTATATGGGAATTGGTAAGGGGCTCGTTCAAAGAATAAATGAGTTCACGAACAGGTATTGGGACATTAGAATAGAACAAAAATTCCGTGAAGCTAATAATATGCAGATGGGCTGGCGAGACTAGGTGCAAAACAAGAGAATGACAATAATGAAGTAATAATCTATGAAGATTGTCCTCAGGAGCTGCATACAACATTTTTTTAGGATTTAATTGGAAGAAGTTTTAGCAGAATAGTTAGGGAGTAGTTTCTTTGGGCGGGCCTTCTTATAACACAAAAATATCTAATAAATAAAAAATGCTATGATAAAAAACTAATACATAAAAAAACGAGATTGATAAAAATTAAAATAATTATAGTTAAATATATTTAAAAAACGAGATTGATAAAAATTAAAATAATTATAGTTAAATATATTTTTGATTAATATATAATTATATTTTTGATGTGGTCATTTTTAATTATTATAATTATATTTTTTTATTATGAAATATGAATAATTAAATTTGTAGTATAATTGAGAATGTGGCGTTTAATGTAGGGATGGCAATTTGGCCCATTCTTAATAGGTATCCAAAAAATTACCCATAACTAGTAGGGTAAAAATTCGCAAAAATTGGTACGGGTACAGACTCAGGTAATTACCCACTTAAATAAGCGCGGATGAGTGCGGGGATGGGCACCTTAGTACCCAACCTGTCTCATATCCGAATAATATATATTTATATATTTTAATTTATATTATTATATAAAAATAAATATTTATGAAATTAAAAAAAAACATTAATTTTAAATTACTACATATTTAATATACGAGATCATTTATTTCATAATTCAATAATAATTTTTTTTTAAAACTATTTAATATTTTTAAAAACTTAAAATATTATGATATTTTATACTTAATATATTTATTTTTATTAGAAATGCGGATAACGGGTACGGGTACTGACACTTATATACCCATAGGATACATAGATGAGTGCCAATTTTGATACCCAAGTAGGTATGGACTCGGATACGGGAATTTTTTTCAACTGCGGATATGGGGACGAGTACTATAGTACCCTATCCATACCCTGCCCATTACCATCTCTAATGAGACCATTTTAGAATTTTTGTAGTATAAATAATTAAATGTGGTGGTTAATGAGACCATTTTAAAATTTTTGTATCAGGTAAGAATATTTAAAAAATATAGTTAAGTTGTTTAAATAATTGAGAATTGTGTAATAATATAAAAATTAAGCAAGATTCATTTAAAGAATTTAAAATTATGTAATAAATGTGAATGCTCTAAATTGAGAAAAAGTTAGTGACCTATATGGTGATAAATAGAGTTGAGAATGTGGGCTAGTCCACCCCATTTAATTTGTTCTACATAAACTTATATATTAGGCCTACCTATGTTAAAAATAAAAATGAGTTGTCATATCGTCATTGGAATCTAATCCATATTAGTCTATAGCTAAACAAAGTGATTCATAGACCGTTAACAAATTTAATTAATTAATTAATCTTTTGTTACAAAAAATTAGCATTATAAATATATAGTTTTAAAAAGAACCTAAAAACTAATATATGACTTTTTTTTTTTTTTACTGTAGTATCCTCTTTTTGAAATATAAGCACCAAAATACCCTGTTTTGAAATAAAATAATTAAGATGTCATATTCTCAGTAGGTGTTTGTCATCTCAGTTGGCGAACATGTGAAGGAAAATTCTGCATGAAGGTGCTCGCCATCTCAGTTGGCGAGCACATGAAGAGTATATTTTTTTCACTCTTCATGTGCTCGCCAACTGAGATGGCGAGCACCTTCATGCTGAATTTTTCTTCACATGCTCGCCAACTGAGATGACATGCACCTACTGAGAATAGAACATTTTGGTTATTTTATTTCAAAACAGGGTATTTTGATATTTATGATTCAAAAAGAGCGTACTAGAGTAAAAAAGTCCTAATATAGTTGATGGTATTAAGTTACAACTTATAATTGTAAGTAATAAGCACAAGAACTCTAAAATATACTTCTTGTGTTCCATATCTAGTGACTTAATTGATAATTTTACACAAATTAAAATAGTTGTATAATGAAAGATAGAATAAAGATTTTATTAATGCATCTTTATTTAGAATTGGTGGATTCAAGATTATAATAAATACATAATTAAAGAGTAAAATTGAAATTTTTTTTTTTAATTATACTGTAAATTGAAAATGGTCATTTATTTTAAGATAATTTTATTTTACAAATGAATCACTAATTGTGAGAAGGAGAGAGTGAAGTTGCATATCCTTAACATATTTAGGGGGAGAAATCTAATACTGTTGTTTTGTTGTCTGTTTTATTGTTTTCGTGTTTCATTTATTATTATTTATTGAGTCTCCTTCATAATTATACATCTCTGAATCAAGTCTAAATCGATTCGTTTTTATGCATGCATAAATAAATTGTTATGTTTGGGATTTGATCATGATGATTTAAGTCAATTGTCTGAGTTAATGAAAAAAGAGCCATAGGTGATATCGGTACAAGTCAAGTGGGAAGTGGAACCTCAAAACATTTTGAAAAACTTGAAAATTTGAAAATTTTGTGTGTGACTCGAGTCACTCATAATTCATGACTCGAATCAATCCAAATAGAGAGGAACAATAAATTTTTTATGTCTGTGATTCGAATCACGGTTTACACATGATTTGAATCATGTAACTCTATGACTCGAAGCACAGACCTCATGTCAGCCACTGCCTTGTTTGATTCGAATCAGGCTCAACCCATGACTCGAATCATGAACCTGTGTGACTCGAATCACAACTTTAACTTGACTTGAATCACAGGAAAATGGATTATTTTTCTTTACGAGATATTGTTTCACAGGAAAATGCTCTTGTTTCACACTACTACTATAAAAGAATCTAACGCCCTTAGTACTTTGGACATAAAAAAGTTATTTGGAGCCGAGCATGAAAATGAACTGAAACGACTCGCAGATAGCGAACTAATGTCGAAAAAGAAAGAGAAAAGGAAAGAAGAGAAAATTGACCTTTCTTTAAAGGTTCGTCATCTAAAGGGAATAAGTCAAAGGAAGAAAGTGATAACTTTGACGAAGAAGCTCCTAAAGAAGAAGAGATGGGTTTATTCGTTAGACGCTGTAATAAATACTTGAAAAGAAACGAGTTCAAGCATTTCGACAAAGGATTGGTGAATTTCATAAATACTCACTATCCTAAAAGAGAACACAAGAAAAATGATGATGATATTACGTGTTATGAGTGCGGAAAATCAGGGCATTATAAAACTACTTGTCCAAGCCTCACCAAACATCATAAAAAGAAATGTAAGGAAGTCTACAAAATTAAAGACAAAAGCGCCAAAGGTCGTAAAACCTATATCACGTGGGAAGAAGAGGATGAGAGATCCTCCCCAGATTCCGGCTCAAGCACAAATCATGAATGTGATAACCTATGTTTAATGACATGTAAGAAAGGTGAAAGCTCACAAGTATACACTTCTAATTCTGATAATAAGTATTCATATAGTGAAGTTTCATAAGTGTTTAATGATATGTATGCAAATTCTATAAATTCTTTTAAGAAATTTTCTCTCTAAAAAGAAATGATTTTAAAACTTGAAAAGAAGATAAATGATATTAATAGCGCTTTGGATTCCCTTAAGGAAGCACATACATCTCTAGTTGATGAGTGTTATAATATTTCTGACACTTTAGTTGAAAGGAAGAAAAAGTAGAATGTGTTAGATGTCCAACTTTAAAACTTGAAATTGAAAATCTCAAAGAACAACTAACACATGATATTTCACCATCGCCTACTAGTTCTAGTTCTTCAAGTGATAAAGACACCAGTTTCAAGAAAAACCATCATGTCACTAGGATTAATAGAAAAAAAAAAGTTCATCTAAAGCTATTTGTCATTATTGTGATGATAAGGGGCATATTAGGTCTCTTTGTCATATTAGGAACGTTCAAGTTCCCAATAGTAAAATGACATGGATTCCGAAGTGTACCTTAACTAACCCTAAAGGACCCACTAACTGGGGACCTATTGTCACAAAAAGGTCTCATCTCCACAAAAAGGTTATGGTTTCTAGATAGTAGATGTTCAAGACACGTGACAGGAGATGCCGTCATGTTCATCAAGTTTGATGAGAAGGAAAACGGTCATGTCATGTATGGGGACAACACAAGAGGTAAAAATTTAGGTGAATGTATTGTGGGAAATCTATCCACAATCACCATTGAAAATGTGCTTTTAGTTAAAAGGCTTAAACACAACCAAGTTAGCATTAGCCAATTATGCGACAAAGGGTACTCTGTAGTTTTTGATAATCTAAGTTGTTTAATTGAGCATAAGGCGAGTAAGGACCTTGCGTTTAAGGGTTCTAGGATTGATAATATCTATATGCTTTATCTATATGATGTGTTAATGCATGGAAATAAGTGCTTAGTTTCCAAGGGTGAATATTCTTGGTTAATGCATAAGCGCTTAAGTCACGTGCATTTCGACTTAATAAATAAAATAGCATCCAAGAATCTAGTGATTGGTCTTCCTAAAATTAAAATTCCAAAAGATAAATTATGTGATTCTTCTCAAATGGGAAAGCAAACGAGAGTGTCGTTTAAATTAAAAAAGGTTGTTTCGACATCAAACATCTCGAGGTTATCCACCTAGACTTATTTGGCCCTTCGCATATAAGAAGTTTAAGAGGCAATTATTACGGGGTTGTGATTGTTGATGAGTATTCTAGATTCACTTGGACGTTATTTATATCCAATAAGGATAGAAATTTTGAAGCTCTTGTTAATTTTGTTAAGCTTATCCAAAATGTTTTTAATTTAAAAATTATCACACTCCGTAGTGATTACGGTGGTGAATTTATTTACCATCATTTTCAAAACAAATTCATCGAAAATGGAATTGCTCATAACTTTTCATGTCTAAGAACTCCACACCAAAATGGTGATGTTGAGCGTAAAAAACGGGTTTTAGAAGAATTGGCCGGACCATGATAAGTGAAACGAGCCTACCTAAGTACTTTTGGGTGGATGTGCTTAACACCACATGTGATATCTTAAATAAGGTGGTTATTTGACCCAACCTAGAGAAGACACCTTATGAGATACTTCAAGGTAGAAAACCAAATATTTCTTATTTTCGTGATTTTGGTTACAAGTGTTTTATTTTAAATAACGGAAAGGACAATCTTGGTAAATCTGATGCTAAGTCTAATGAAAGGATATTCTTATGGTACTCATCTACGAGTAAAGCTTATAGAGATTACAATCATAGAACTGTTTCAATATAAGAATATATTTATGTTGCATTTGATGAGTCCTCACCCCAAAAGATGGGGAAGGTATTTGTTTTGATGTATCAGGTGTAATAACGGAGAAGTTGATCAACGAAGAAAGTTCAAAAGAGGATCTTCCTCCTTCATCAAAGGATGAGGACATTAATGAAGATAAATAGGAAAGCTTACATGATGATGACAAACAAGAGACCTCAAACCAACTTCCTCAAGATTGGACAATCGCAAAAGATCAAATGTTAGATTAAGTTCTAGGAGACATCAAAAGAGGTGTAAGTACTAGATCACAAGTCAATAATTTTTGTAAGTACTATTATTTCATTTCCCAGTTTGAACCTAAATTGATATTTGATGCTTTACTTGATGAGGGATGGTTACTTGCTATGAAAGAAGAAGTTATCCAATTCAAACGTAATGATGTTTGGAACCTTGTTCTGTATCCGGTTGATAAAATTGTCATTGGCACTAGATGGGTATTTAGGAACAAGATGGATGAAAATGGTGTAATTACTACAAATAAAGCAAGATTAGTGGCAAAAGGATATAATCAAGCTGAAGGAATAGACTACGAGGAGACTTATGCTCATGTAGCTTGTCTATAAGCTATTAGACTCCCTTTGGCATTCACTTGCTGCTTCGATTTTAAGCTTTATCAAATGGATGTTAAATATGATTTTCTTAACGACTATATAAACGAAGAGGTGTATACCTCACAACCCCTAGGTTTTGAGGATCACGATAATCCTAACTATGTTTTTAAACTAAAAAGAGCACTTTATGGTCTCAAACAAGCTCTAAGAGCTTGTATGAGCGATTGAGTGAATTTTTAATCAAACAAGGATTCAATCATAATAAATTAGAGATCACTTTGTTTATTAGATGCAAAGCAAAGCATATTATTTTTGTTCAAATATATGTCGATGAAATTATATTCGGTTCTACTAATGAATCTCTTTGTCGAGAGTATGCAAGTTTGATGCAAGGCGAATTTGAGATGTCTCTTATGGGAGAACTCACATATTTCTTAGGATTGAAAATCAAGCAAGTCGAAGAATGAACTTTAATAAGTCAAACAAAATACTACTTAGAGCTTCTCAAGAAGTTCGTTATGAAAGACTCAAAGAGTATCTCAACACCCATGGCTTCAAATGTGCTTATTGGCAAAGAAGAGAAAGCAGTGGATTTCGAGATCACTAAGTATAAAGGTATAATCGGATCCTTCCTCCATTTAACGAGGAATATACTAGATATCACGTTTAGTGTGTGCATGTGTGCTAGATATCAAGTTTCACCTAAAGAATCCCATTTAAGATCGTAAAAAGAATTTTGAGGTATCTTAGCAAAACCCCCCAACACGATCTTTGGTATCCTAAAGGCAGCGCTTGTAGCTTAGTAGGTTTTTATGATTCTAATTTTTCAGGGTGCAAGTTGGATAGAAAAAGCACTACTGCTACATGTCACTTATTTGGAAGTTGTTTAGTTTTTTTGGCACATTAAGAAGTAGCATAACATTACTCTTTCTACCTCCAAGGCTGAATATGTAGTCGCTGGTAGTTGTTATTCACAAGTCATATGGCTAAAACAACAATTGCTAGATTATGATTTAAAACTTGACTGCATTCAGATTAAGTGCGATATTACTAGTGCGATAAGCCTCACTGATAATCTGGTACTTCACTAATGAAATAAACACATTGAGATTTGACACCATTTTCCTAAAGATCATGTTGAAAAAGTGATGACTTCTCGGAAAGTGTATTGATAATGTCGCAGTAATAAAAAGATCAAATTCATAGGGATTTCTATTTAACAAGACAATATTGTGCAATATTTAGAAAATGCTAAATAGAGCGGGTTTCGAGTTTGAATTGCGAAAAGAAAATAAAGTGTTCTGTCAATCATACGAAAGTGGTCAGGTTGTGCATAGAATCCCCTATTTCTCTAATGTTGAAGTTCAATGTATTACATGAATGATATCGTCACTATAATCCCACGAAAAATTAAAAAAAAAAAAACCGCTATACCCAATCCCTTGCTCACTAATCTTTACTCAGAGTTTTCTATCCCTAGTCCACTTGTGTAAGCAATATTAGGCAATGCAATAGAACGTTAATTCCTAAGCCACTACTCGAGGTCTCCTATCCCTATTCAACCGACGTAAGCCCAAAAATTTCCCTAGGTCCAACACATAGACTAATGGTAATTATTCCCTATGTGCTCAATATTATATTAAAAGAGTATCTCACATAAAAAGAATTAAGAACAAGGTGTAATTGAATAAAATTATAACTCAAATGATTTATGCGATAGCAAATAAAACATACGTCCCAACAATATTAAAATAGGTTCATCAAACACAACCTAATCAAAAGAGAATTAGCTACTCATAGTGCAAATTACAATACAAAATACAAATCAGATTGTTGCATAAGAAATCCCTTGAAAAATTGGCCTCCAATGGCTTCAAATGCTCTCAAAATATGTCTTATGGTGTTGTAAACTCTTTCTTCAAGTGAAAAATTTAATAACCCCTAAAAAATTACCAAACTTCCCCTTTTAGAACAGTCAAAACGTGTCACAAAAGCCCATAAAGCAGACCCATCGTGTGTGCATTACCTTCCATCTCGCATACGATTTTGCATATGCTGCATCATGCGCGTGATACTTTTCATCTCACGCGTGATTATTCCAGATGTTAGATATTCCTTTTATCTTCATTTTGTAAAAAAACCCATCTCAAAATGAGTTATGGAACTCCATATATGATAAATTTACTTGACAGACAACAAGATGTAAATTGTGCTGAAAAATGCTCGTTTCTTCATAATTTCTTCATGATTTCTTGTAATGACAAACTGTCATTTCATTCCTAAATTTAATTTGTTGCTTGTCCTCAAGTAACTCGCATGCAACTGCACATTTCAAACAGAAAAATGAATTGCATTAATAATGAATGAACATCACCAATTATGTTACATGATCATTATTCCAGTTCCTGACTTCAATCGAGCAAATTCAGAAAAGTTATTCCAACACAACAAGTACTCAATCTGTCTCACAACTGACTAATTCTTCACTCGAATTGACAAGGTAATCACACAATTAACGTACAAAAGTATTTTACCATAAGTTTGAAAATTTTCTAATAAAATCAATCAAACTCATCTAAATACACACTTTTGGAGGTATTTCAAGGTTGTAATGAGGCTTATGTCAGGGTAGGATGATTTGGGATAATAGACTTAAACCTTTGGAGTTAGGTGCCTAGTTTTCCTTATTTTATCATATTCCTTTTCATATCAACTCTTTCATAATTACTTTGGTACTAGAGATTAACATTTTACGGTCCTAAATATTGCTTTTCTCATTTTTTTTTTGAAGAAGTTGCTTTGACTTGATTTTTCTCATTTTTATTTTCTCATTTTTGACCAAAATCTCTAGTACACCAACCCCAAACTTAAACTTTGCTCACTTCCAAGAGCAACCCCAAACTTATTCTTTTGCATATGACAAGTAACTAAAATTTCTACCTAACTCCAAAGAGAGGGTGGAAAGATTTAATCTTTCAAGTCAATTGGCTAATTATTATGGCTATGTCATCGAAAGAAAAGGCTTAGACTCAAAGTGGTTGGCAAAAGATATAAACATGATATATGGGTTAAATTGAAAAGGCTCGGAGTTTACCACAAACAAGTGCCTCATGGTGTATTTATCAAACTAATAGATTAAAGCAGAAATAATGCAAATTTTAAAAAATAGCAATTGTGCGAATACTCTCATAAGAAGGAAAAGTAAACAATGGAATATTTGCCTCAAACCTTACTAGTTGAGGAAACTGAAGATTTAATACAAGGTAGTCGGTTATTCCTTTCTTCCTCAAATCTCAATCCGCAAAGAACTTTCTTAATGATCACCTTTGTTTTTTATGATGCTTTATGGTTCATCTGTTCACTGCTAAAATTACAATTTTGTAAATTTGAATGAAATAGTAGCAACAAATTTGTTTATTAAAGACAAACATAAATTTATTGGTACAAAAGGGAACCAAGTATTATAGCTAATACTCTAGATTGACTTGTTGGACGTAAAAGGGAATCACAAAAATTAATACAAATTCAGAAAACTCCAACTTAACATGTCATTTGGTTATGTTTGGTCCGCTCAGCCCTCATCTGATTGATGATGATGCTCGAGAGGAGTGGCTCCGCTTTGGACCAATTGCCTGAAACAACAACAACACTAGAAGTGCAAAGAGGTTAGAAAAAAATAGGATTAGAGAGAGTTTTTAGTCTCTCTTTCTTCTTTCAATCCCTTTCTCAAGTCTTTGTCATACTGCTCCTAAATATGACATGCTACAAAACAAAAACAATTAATTGAAATAAACTGAAATTTAAATTTTTCAAATGGAATAAAAACTTATCTGATGGGTTGCCTCCCATTCAGCGCTTCTTTAAGGTTCTAAGCTTGACCTTTCGATTTTTGTGTTAGGGCGACATATATGATAAGAAAAATACATCATCATTCTTCTCCCTTTTGTTTGGTAGGAATTCCATTACTTTCAGAAATTGAAGGTTTTTCTTCCACATTCTCTTTAGCTTGATAGTATTGAACAAGGCATAAATCTCATCCAATACTTCCTCTATTTCTCCTCTTTTATCAGCCTTGTTGCTAGGTGTAGGACTATTCTTTTGTTGAAGATCTTGTAGTTGGATATCTAAGTCCAAAAATGATACAATTTTCATCTTGCATTCTTGCTCTTGTCCCACATATGTTTTTCACCTTTATTGCTTCTATTTTAGCTTCTATCTTTTTATCAGGTATTGTGCATTTTTCTTCTTCTTTCTCTTTTTGAACTCCTCCTTCACCAAATACCTCACATTCCTGTTTGACTTCTATTTCAATTTCCACATCTCTAGGATTATCTAACATATTTACATAGAAATCCCCACTAGATCTTAATTTTAATGCTAAGTGGCTAGATATTTGACAAAGTTGCATTTCTAAATTCTCGAAGGATGTTTCCATGTTACTTCACATGGTTTCTTGATGCCTGTTGATTTTCTCAAAATTTAGTTGAGTCATCTTTATAAACCGAGTCAAGGTTTCTTCAATTTGAGATGATGAATCCTCCTGCCATGAATGACCAGTGTTAATATAAGGTTTTGGCTCTGAATAATTTCTAGCATTTTCTAGAATGAGCGTTTTTGCTGCCAACTCCTTTGAATAAACTTCAAACTTTGCCAAGCTAGCATAAATGTCATCTTGCATGACTGTCTTGACCTCGCATACAAAACAAAAAGAAGGATACCTTAGTAGCACTACACTAGATAAAAAAATAAACAAAAATAAAACTAAAAAGAAAAAGAATAGAAAGGAAAAATTAAGGAGAAACAAAAATAAAATATTTACAAATGAAAACAAAAAATAAAATAAATAAAAAAACTAAATTAAACGTTGCACAAATGTTGCCTTGTTGAAATTATCAACAATCCCCGACAACGACGCTAAAAACTTGATGACTTCTCGGCAAGCGTACCGATAATGTCACAGTAATAAAAAGACCGAATCCACATTGACTATTATTTAACAAGAAAATATTGTGCAATGTTTAAAAAATACTAAAGGGGGGAGGGGTTTCGAGTTTGAATTGCAAAAAGAAAATAAAATGTGTTGTCAATAATACGAAAGCGGCCAGGTTGTGCATAGAATCCCCTATTTCTATACTGTTGATGTTTAATGTATTACATGAATGATATCGTCACTATAATCCCACGACGAATTAACAAAACCGCTATACCTCCCTTGGTGTATAGCTCGCTAATTTATACTCGGAGTTTTCTATCTCTAGTCCACTATGTAGCGTGCAATTTTTGTCGGTGACGCGACCACCTTATCACCATGGGTTTCTCCTCATCGCAATGGTAGGAGTAGGGTGGTACTTTCTGATTTCTTATTTATCCCGTGAAGCTGGAAGGGAAAGGGAATCTATCTAAAACTAACCTTGCACGCGAATGTTTAACTGAACAAACGCTTAAGAGATTCAGGGAGTTCAGAGTCAGGTTATACAATGGGGAGTTGTCAATTACCCATCCTATATGTGGTTATCCACAGGTTGTTAGCAATTATCCTTACTGCTTTCTACTTACTGGTGTTTGTCTGTTGTGGGTTGGGAAAGTTTCTCCTTTGGGAGGTTTTTGAGAGAGAGAGAGAGAGAGAGAGAGAGAGAGAGTTTTTGATGCTTTTGGTGAGGTACTGGACCTAAGTGTTGATTGGTGTGAAGGTACTGGACCTAGAGTTTTTGATTGATATGCTCACTAAGATTTCGCAATCTTATGCCTATGTATTCTCGTTTGAAGAAACATGGAAATCAGAGCAATCGTAGTTCCTCCTATTCTATGGGAGGAAAAGATGTTTTGGTGTCTTGTTCAAAGCCCAAGATTGAAGCTAAAAGGTTGAGTATTTATGTCTTGTTCAAAGCCCAAGATTGAAGCTAAAAGGTTTGACTGAGAGAGAATTTGTCATCTCTAAAGAGAGATATCTCGTTTGTTTATCACAACTGTTGGGTGACGGTTTATAAAGGAGAATTACTTTAATTGGGATATGAGAATCCAGCAATGCCATAATTTCCTTTATGAGGGATTTGTCCTGAAGGAGAAAACTTTAACTCAGTGTTGAGCAATTCCATTTTTCCTGAGGAGCTTTCCATACTAAGAGAAGGACAGTGGCGTAGATGTAAATAATCCAGAGGCTTGCCACTTACAGCAATTAGATGAAAGAGGAAGTTTGCCAGGATAAGAGATGGACGACAGCTTGGATATTTAAATCAACAAGTGTGCCACTTACAGTAATTATCTGGGATTAGGGTTTGATTTGATTTATCTGTTTTAATGTGTGATAACACAGAGAAATGTTTTCCTTCAGAGAGATTTTGGATTTTCTCTGAGAGGATTTAGGTTTTTGTAGGTGCCTTGATCAAAGCCCAAGGTTGAAGCTAAGAGATTGATTGACTCTACTGGGGAAGTCCTTATACAAAGCCTAAGAGGAGGCTAGAAAAGACTGACTCAACAAGAGAGTGTTTATATGGTGTCTTGTACAAAGCCCAAGATTGAGGCTAAAAAGAGACTGACTCTTTGGGGATATCATTATACAAAGCCTAAGAGGAGGCTAAAAGTTGACTTTTCCGGGGAAATATTTTGTTTGTCTTGTACAAAGCCTAAGATTGAGGCTAAAAGGGGAAACTGACTCTACTGGTGAGAGGTTTTATCTGTCTTGTACAAAGCCCAAGATTATGGCTAAAAGAAGATTGAATCTGCTGGAGAGTATGATTTGTCGCCCAAGATTGAGGCTAAAAAGAGGATTGACTCTACTTAGGAAGATTTATATGTGTCTTGTACAAAGCCCAAGATTGAGGCTGAAATGAGACTGACTCAACAAGAGAGTGTTTTATTTGGGTGTCTTATACAAAGCCCAAGATTGAGGCTGAAAAGAGACTGACTCAGCTGAGGATATTTCAGGTGTCTTGTACAAAGCCAAAGATTGTAGCTGAAATGAGGATCAACTCCGCTTAGGGATATTAATTCTCAAAGCCTAAAAGAAGGCTGGGAGGAATTGACTTTGTTGGGGGAAGATATTTATCCAGAGCTTAAGAGAAGGTTATGAAGATTTTGACTTTATTGGAGAAAGTTTATATATGTCTTGTACAAAGCCCGAGAGTGAGGCTAAAGGAATGACTCAACAAGAGAGTGTTTATATTTTGTACCACTGACTCAACAAGAGAGTGTGGGAAGGTGATTGACTCAATAAGAGAGTACTTTATTTGTCTTTTACAAAGCCCAAGATTGAGGCTAAAAAAGGTGACTCAACAAAAGAGTGTTGTTGGGACTAATTCTGCTGAGGAAAATCATTATACAAAGCCTAAGAGGAGGCTGGCTTCTGTTGAGGATTATTGAGATCCAGAGGCAGGTCCAAGTCGGGGAACCAACTCTTGCTGTGGGTTACAGAAGAGTTGATATATCATATGCCTTAAGGTTCTGATTTAGGATAGTGTTATATTGATGATAAGCTGACCCTGACTGGGGAAATTGAGAGTTTAAAGATTGAGTTTTGAAAACCTATAGAGGTTTTAACTCTACTGGAGATTGGTTGAATGACCAGGGTTTTTCCTGTGTTTGTAGGGAACTTGAGAATGTCTTTGAGATCCAAGAGGAGATTAGACTGTCTAAGTCTATTGGTATGGAAGGGTTTATCTTTGTATGATGCCCAAGAGGAGGATGATGCTTTAAGGGATGAGAATCAACCCTAAAATTGGTCTGAGGTTTTGACTCTTCGGAAAGACTGCTCTAACAAAGGATGACTAAGTTCCGTCCTATGCCTTTAAGAGGTCTTCAGGGTCGTTGTATTAAGTCCAAGAGAAGGCATGAGAACTTCTAAGAAGCCGGAGGGTCCTTGTACAAAGCCCAAGAGGAGGCGGGGATGCTTTTAGGAAGCCCGTGAGTCCAAACTTAAGAAAAGTTCAAGAAAAGTTTCACCGGGAATAATCTTTTCTTTAGTGAACAATTCTAGGGTTTGAAGAAATTCAAGAGAGGTTTCACCGGGAATTAATCCTCTCTAGGGAAAATGAATTTCTTTGACAATTTCTAATAGTGACAGTCTGAGAAAAGTTTCACCGGGAATAATGCCTTTCTCTTTGTTCCATATTGTATAAGCCTAAGAGAATGCAAGACTGTATCTGGAATTCCTATAGGGAACTAATTTTGACTGTTGAAAGAGTGACCACTGGCTTTATCTAGTTCTAGACCTAATTGTCGAGGAAAACTCTAAGCAAATATATACAGGCATATATATATATATATATATATATATATATATACAGATGAAATATATACTGTATGTAAAAGAGAAGGTAGGAGGACTTACAGGTGAGCAAGCTTCCAGCACAAACAAATATATATATATATATATATATATATATATATATATATATATATATATATATGTGTGTGAAAGTATGTAAAAGAAAGCTGTATAAAACTTACAAGCGAGCAAGCTTCCATTGTAACAGTTGTATGGTTAGTTGTTCAAGAAATTAAAGAAAGTTTTGATAACAATCATGAATTTGAACCTAAATCAAAAGGGAAGGTTGTTTTTGAAAAGAATATTGGGGCTTATACTCAAGGAGAGGCCCAGATATAACAGTGATCGCACCGTTGTTCTGAAAAATTGTATCGGGACTTATACAACGACTGAGGCCCAAAAAGGTTTTCTGTACAAAGGGATGGGTCTTATAACTCAAGGAGAGGCCCAAAGTGTTTGAAAAAGAAAAGAAGTGGGAATTACAACACAAGGGTAGGCCCAAAGTTGACAGTGATCGCACCGTCATTTTGAAAATTGTACTGGGACTTATACAATGACTGAGGCCCAAATTATTTTAGGTACAAAAGAGGGTTGGGTCTTACACTCTACCAAGAGGCCCAAAAGAATGTTAAAAGAAAAGAGAATGAGACTTACAACATAAGGGGAGGCCCAGATGGTTTTTGTTTTGAAATGGCGATCACGCCGAGATTTTTAAAATCGTATCGGGACTTATACAATGACTGAGGCCCAAAAAAAGGTTTTTATTTAAAAGGAATGAGTCTTACACTCTATTAGAGGCCCATGAGTGTTTTGAAAAAGATTTGTGAGGGTGAAATTAACCAAAACCCTAATTTGATTTTAAAATGTATTTTAATTGAATAAAAATTCAATTAAAATGATTAAAATTATCAAAGATGTGTGAAAAAACAAGCTGTGAGCTTGGATTAATGTTTGAAAAATCATGTTTCATTCATAGAATGATTTGAAAATTATTTGAATTTGCAAAATCAAGAGAAAGAAATATTTTAAGTGTTAAAACAACAAATAAAACATAATTCTTTACAAAAATACTAAATATATGAAATAAATAATATTTTTGTGAAATTTTTATGGAATAAAATATTTTAACATTTTTGAGAATTTTCAAAAAAAGAACCAATAAAAAATAATTAACATTGAGAGAGAAATTAATTTTAGAATTAATTAACAAAAACCATAAAAATAGCAAAAATATCAAAATATGGCAAAGTGAAAAAAATGGTCTGGGTGGGTGTTGAACCCACGGCCATCAAGCCAAACACACATGCGCGCTACCACTAGGGTGGTGATGCATCCGTGTTTCAGATCACAAGTGAGTGTTTGAACAACTTAGATATGACATATTGGATGTGTTTGGATCATGAGCTGTGGTGGAATTGCTCTCTAACTCAAAAACTCATAGATGACTTGCAAAAGAAGGCATTTGGCCTAAAGAGAGAGATTTTGAGGAAAGCATCAGTTGGTGTGCTTTGGTGTACTCAAACTGAGCACAAATAAGCTCTATTTATAGTGCAACAAGTTTGTTTTGCAAGCAATAATGAATGGCAGCTGGTACAGGCCTTTGGCCAATGTTGATCCAAGGGAATCTTTAGTCTCCTCTAGCCATTGACTTGAGGTTAGGGCACAGGCCTATGGTTCTTTGATTCAGTGCTGAATCTTGACTCATTCAGTTAGGAATGTGTCAGTCCATGCCACCTTGATGCATCCATTAAATGCTTGGAAACAAAATTGGAGTCTTTTGCACTTTTTAACCTTTTTAGGTTTGTTTTGGCTATGTGTAGATTCCTGGACTTGGGAGGCTCGGGGATCAGATCATTCCCCTTGGATTTTATCCTCTGACGTGTCCAAATGGATGATAAGGCTTGGAGTTGTCCAAATTTGCCAAATCGAGCAAAATGCCAAAATCTGCCTTGTACAAGACAGTTGGAAATGGTGATTTTGAGGGAATCATATCTCCTTGCTCAGGTTTAGTTATGGGAGGTTCTTGTGCTTTTTAGAAAGCCCTCATATGATGCAATACACGTGTGATCATAGTTTGTTTTGAAACTATTTAAATTCAACTGAAAAATCCTCATAAACATTGATGTTCAAAGCTGATAACTTAGGCAGATTTTCACTAAGTGTTGAAAAAGTGTCATTTTCTTCATTTTTGTCATTTTGATCAGTCTACAACTCAAAATCCATGGGGATTTGGAATATCTTGTAGTTGACATTTTTAAAGTATGTCAGATGGACTTTCATTTGGGCTTTGAATTAGAGAAAAAGGCCTTGTGGTTTAGGAATTATGACCTTGCAAAGTTGGTACCAAAACCACTTTTGTTCCATAACTTAGAAAATTTTTGGTTTCTCAAGGTTGCCCCTTTTGCAAGAAACCTCATTTTTCTTGATTTTTCTTAATGAATGATGATCAATACCATACATTAACATTATTTTTGACTTAGAGGAACCATATTTGTGAAAATTTTCAAAAAGTCAAACTTGATTTTGTGCACAGTTGACTTTTTATCAGATGAAATCCAATATGTGCGATCCTTTGTGAAATTAAGTCCTTGACCTAAATCAAACCTAATGGATGGATTCCATAGGTGTTATAGGTTGTATTGAATCATGTCCCAAGGTTTGGGAGCATGTCCTGGTCAAAAGTCAAAGGTACAGTTGACTTTTTCCTCAAAACCCTAATTGTGGTCTTGGTGAAATTGAAACTTGTGAACCAAGCTTATTGGGTCAATCCATTGTTGAAAATGGATCAGTGTAGTGTATTGGAGGCCCTCAAATCATGTCTTGAGGTCTTGGCTCAGGCTTTGTCCCAAAAGTCAACTTATGGGTGAATTAGGTCAAGAAACCACAATTCCTAATTTTTGGTAAATGCATCCCCTGAGGTTAAATTGACTTGATGATTGGGTCCATGAGGTCCCTTGGAGTATCTTGGGTTGTGCTTTGAAGCATTGGCTCATGCCCAGATGAAAATTTTCATCTCGAGGCCTCAGTCGACCAAAAACCCTAATTTGGTGACACTAGCGATCTCGAGGCTTGATCCACTTGGAATGTTGCAACCTTGTGCTTGATTATTGATGTGGGAGTCCTCTTGATCCTTTATAGGTGTTTCAGAGGTTAGACAAGTTGAAGATCATGTCATTCCTTGATTGATCCTCTGTCTAAGTGCTCTGAGAGGGCTTAAAACCCTAATTCATGATTGTGGTGAATGCTCAACCATCTTTGAGGAGTTTGACAAGGCATGAAGGTACATCCATATTATGGTGATGATCTTCACAATGATGGGAAACCTTGGTGGTCAAAATTTGGGGTATGACAGATGCCCCTATTTAATCTTCTTGGACCCGAAGGTGTGAATGGCGAAGGTATTCGGGCATTCGGGGTGCAAGAGGATTAAATATCGGAATACCCGAAATTTTGACAGTGGTTATGAATGGCAGTTTGCCCGTCCATCTTCTTTTGCTTAAGCAATGATGCTTAGAAAAGGGTAAAACTTCCCCTCGATCCGAGTGATCAGCCACAGAAGTGGTCTTAGTTTCTTTTGTCAATAAACTTCCCCTCGATCCTGGTCTTCAGCTAAGAAACTGGTCTCAGTTTCTGAAATAAACTTCCCCTCGATCCTGGTCTTCAGCCATGGAACTGGTCTCAGTTTCTAAAATAAACTTCCCCTCGATCCTGGTCTTCAGCCAAGGAACTGATCTAAGTTTTCTTCTTGAAATAAACTTCCCCTCGATCCTGGTCTTCAGCCAAGGAACTGGTCTCAGTTTTCTGCTTGATAAACTTCCCCTCGATCCTAGTCTTCAGCCAAGGAACTAGTCTAAGTTTTCTTCTTGAAATAAACTTCCCCTCGATCCTGGCCTTCAGCCACGAAACTGGTCTTAGTTTTTTTAAAGTTCCTTCCTTGACAACGGATGTTATTTGTAGCGGTATTCATCAAACTTCACGCCGAGTTTACTGGGGGAGACGCCATTTGATTGGAAAAAACTGATGTCAGACTTGCTGGAGGGACCCATTTGTCTGAGTTGTAGAGGTGTGCAAACTTCTCTGTTGGAGATGCCATTTGTCGACTCTACTGGGGAAAAACGAGTCTCTTGAGAGATTGCTTTTTGCTCGGGGATATTACATCATACTTTTTCTTCGAGATCTTTTCGGAGAAATGCCACGTGATGTAATCCAATTTTGAGGTGATGATGACTTCATTAACATTGACTTTCTGAAGAGAAAAACCAATGTGTTACTGAGAGTCTTAAGTTGCGAGGCTTTCTTTGGGGATTTTCCTTAATCCGGGAAAGCGAAGATATCATCTTCAATGGTGAAGAGTGATGTTTTGAAGGTGTCGGTCGAATATCTTCTTGCCTTTCAGAGGTCCAAGTTATCAAAGTGGTCGAGGACCGTCTCCAATCCAAAATAAACTGGGGAGAAAGATTGTTCAGACAAAACATCTCTTGACGAGGAAAGAACTTGACAACTCGATTGATAAGAGGACTTTTATCACTTGGGGATAAGACTGACCAGAGCAATATTAATGCAATATGAATATGAATGTGAATTAATTATGCATGATGTATGTATGTTTATGCTGACAAAACTGATGCGACATGCAAACTAATGGATGAGCACGACTGGATACTTGGCCACTGCGGGGGATGAAAAGTATCACTGGTTCAAAGTAGCAATCCTGCCTTGCTTAGGAGAGACGGTCCCTGTGGGGAGAAAGAGTTGTTCAATCAGTCTTAAGAGATATGTACTATGCCGGGGATGTCAGATGAAACATGGTCATTGACACAGTTGATCCTTCATCCAGGTGTACTGGTTTAGAAGGAGTACTTTGATTCTGCACTTTGAGGTTCAATCACCTCTGGAGAAGCGATCGATGTTCTCTCGATGTTCAGCAGTCAAAAGAATTGCCATCTTTATTTTAAAAGCAGAAAATTTTTAACAAGTAAATTCATTTTTGTTTTATTTTAAGAATCATTGATCATGTTAAAAATTTCATTCTGTAAAGCTAAAACAAATAAGAATTGCAAACAAAAGCACTAGGGCTCAAATTTTATTGATAGAATGGAAATCGGCCAAGCGCGTGATCCCATAGAGTATTTACAAAGTTAGAAAATGGTAATTTAAGGGAAAAGGGCTACATTGAAACATAACGACCGTTATCCTTCTACCAACTTTGAATTCTGGACATCCTGAGCTTCTGTCGAAGATGACCTTGACTAAAGTTTTCCTGATGGATGGCATGATTGCTGAGGAGTTGAACTGATCAGACGTAGTTACTTGCCATTAATCCCTAACTTTTGGTTAGATTGTACTTTGAGATTTTCAATCCATCGGGATGATTTTTTTTATTATGTCTCTAAATTTTGCCTGGACCGCCCTTTCGGGTTTTCAATCCACTGAGACGTTTTTATTTATTTATTTAGGCGAAGTATTTCTTGACTACATCAACATTTGTGGGGTAGGAAAATTCCTCTCCATTCATGGTTGTGAGTCTCAAGGCGCCGCCTGAGAAGGTTTTCTTGACTACATAGGGGCCGTCATAGTTCGGAGTCTATTTGCCCCGGGAATCAGTGAGAAATGATTGTATCGTCTTGAGCACAAGGTCTCCTTTTCTGAAGACGCGAGGTCAGACTTTTTTGTCGAACATCTTCTTCATTCTTTGCTGATACAACTGACAGTGGCATAGAGCCGTTATTTTCTTTTCTTCGATCAGATTCAGCTCATCGTGTCAACTTTGACACCATTCAGCCTCTGTTAGCTTAGCTTCCATCAATACCCTGATTGATGGGATCTCTACTTCTATTGGGAGGACTGCCTTTATGCCATATACTAGAGAGAAAGGGGTTGCCCCTGTTGAAGTGCAAACAGATGTGCGATAACTGTGAAGAGCAAAGGGTAGCATCTCGTGTCAGTCTTTGTAGGTTACAACCATCTTTTGAACAATTTTCTCGATGTTCTTGTTAGCTGCTTCTACCGTGCCGTTCAATTTGGGTCGGTAGGGAGATGAGTTATGGTGTTCGATCTTGAACTCAGCGCTTAACTATTTCATCATCTTATTGTTCAAGTTAGATCCATTATCAGTAATGATCTGGCTTGGAACACCGTAGCGGTAGATGAGATTGTTTTTGATAAAGCAGACCACAACTTGTCGGGTTACATTGGTGTATGACGCTACTTCAACCCACTTGGTGAAGTAGTCAATGGCCACCAGTATGGACCGATGTACGTTTGAAGCCTTAGGTTCGATCATACCAATCATGTCGATTCCCCATATGGAAAAAGGCCATGGGGAAGAGAGAACTTTGAGATGTGTTGGCGGTACATGGATTTTATCTGAGTATATCTGACACTTGTGACATCTCCTCATGTACTTGTAGCAATCGGATTCCATGATCAGCCAATAGTATCCGGCTCTTAGAATTTTTCTCGCCATTGTGTGTCCGTTGGCATGAGTGCCAAAGGATCCTTCGTGAATTTCTTTTATCAACATGTTTGCTACTAGTCTGTCTATGCATCAGAGCAAAACCATGTTGAAGTTTCTTTCATAGAGTGTATCACCGCTCAGGAAGAAGTTGCCTGCCAACCTCCTGAGGGTTTTCTTGTCTTTTCTTGATGCCCCTGGTGGGTACTCTTGTCTTTGAAGGAAGTATTTGATATCGTGATACCAAGGTTTGTCGTCTATGACTGCTTCGATCGTGAAGATGTAGGTGGGCCGTTCAAGGCGCATTATGTCGATCTTAGGTACGTCGTTCCATTGACCTACACTAATCATGGAAGAGAGAGTGGCTAGTGCATCATCCATGTGATTTTCTTCACGAGGGATATGATGAAACTCGATTCTGTTGAAGAATGGTAACAACCTTCTCACGTAATCTTTGTAAGGAATCAGTCCTGATTGGTATGTGTTCCAATCTCCTTTGATCTTATTGATAACCAGGGCTGAGTCTCCATACACATCCAAGTTCTTAATCCTTAAATCAATTGATTCTTCGAGACCCATGATACAAGCTTCGTATTCGGCCTTGTTGTTTGTACACTTGAATGTCAATCTGGCAGTGAAAGGAATAAGGGTACCCTGAGGTGTTATGATGATTGCCCCAATTTTGTTTCCATAATTATTGACAGCTCCTTCAAAGATTAGTCCCCATTAGGAACCTGGTTCTGGCCCTTCACTGGGTAGCCGTTCATCACAATATTTCATTTTTAAATGCATGACATCTTCATCTGGGAAGTCAAATCCGACTGATTCCTAATCGTCAATTGGTTGATGAGCCAAATGATCAGCTAAAACACTCCCTTTGACAGCTTTCTAAGCATGGTACTCGATGTCGTATTCTGATAACAACATCTGCCAACGGGCGATCCTTCCTGTGAGAACAGGTTTTTCAAAGACGTACTTGATCGGATCCATTTCGGAGATTAACCAAGTAGTGTGACAAATCATATACTGGCGAAGACATTTGGCTGCCTAAGCCAGAGCACAACAAGTTTTCTCAAGCATAGTATATCGAGTTTCACAGTCGGTAAACTTCTTGCTCAGATAGTATATGGAAGACTCTTTTCTTTTTGTTTCGTCTTGTTGACCAAGCACACAACCTATGGAGTCTTCCAAAACTGTTAAATAGATAATCAGTGGTCTTCCCTCCACTGGAGGTGACAGGATAGGTGGATTCAACAGATACTCTTTGATACTGTCGAAGGCGGTTTTGCAGTCTTCTGTCCATACGCAACTTAGATTCTTTCTGAGTAGTTTGAAGATTGGTGTGCATGTCGCGGTCATGAGGAATATAAATCTGGAAATGTAATTCAAACGTCCCAGGAATCCTCTGACTTGTTTTTTAATCTTTGGAGAAGGAATTTCTTGGATGACCTTGACCTTGTCAGGGTCAACCTCAATTCCTTTCTGGCTAACGATAAATCCTAGCAGTTTTCCTGAGCGGACACCGAACGTGCACTTGTTAGGATTCAAGTGGAGTTTGTACTTCCTCAGACGCTCGAATAATTTTGACAAGTGGGTCACATGATCCTCTTCTGTTTTAGATTTGGCAATCATATAATCCACATACACTTCGATTTCTTTGTGCATCATGTCGTGAAACAGAGTTGTCATGGCCCTTTGATAGGTCGCCCCAGCGTTCTTAAAACCGAACGACATTACCTGTAACAAAAGGTGACCCATGGGGTGATGAAGGAAGTTTTCTTCATGTCTTCCGGCGCCATTTTGATTTGATTATAGCCTGAGAATCCATCCATAAAGGAGAAGACTTTGAACTTTGCTGTACTGTCTACCAGCATGTCTATGTCCGGTAAGGGAAAGTCATCCTTTGGACTGGCTTTGTTCAGATCCCTGTAATCTACACACATTATGACTTTTTTCGTCCTTTTTCAGAACTGGTACTATGTTGTCTAACCATTGAGGATATTCTGAGGTGGCGAGGAAACCTGCATCAATCTGTTTCTGTACTTCTTTTTTGATTTTGATGGTCATGTCTGGATGAGTCCGTCTTAGTCTTTGTTTTACTGGTGGACATTCTGATCTTAACGGTAGATGATGTTCCACGATGTTGGTGTCCAACCCTGGCATGTCCTGATAGGACCAAGCAAAAACATCTGGAAACTCTTTGAGAAGTTTTACCAAATCTTCTTTGACACTCGGACTGAACAGAGCCCCAATCTTGACTTCTTTCCTCTCTACTTCTGAACACAAGTTAATCATTTCCAATGGCTCTTTGTGAGGTTTGATGGACCTTTTCTCTTGTCTGAGTAATCGGGAGATCTCTTCTAGAATTTCTTCGTCTTCTTCTTCTTCAGCCTCAAATACCGAGAATTCAAAGTTGGGAAAAGGCATTGGATCGTATGTTTCAATGGAGTTTACAACAAGCAATCTGCATGACGTGATGATTTATTTTTAGAAGAGATAGAGAGAATACAAGAGTGTGTGTAGTGTATTTTCTGAAAAATGCTTGTTTTTATTTTTGGGTTGTTTTAGGATTACCATTTTCTGAAAAAGCGAAAAGTGAAAACAACAATAAAATGCAAAAATTACAGAACAACATTTATTTATTTATGATTTAGCCGATTCTTGAAACTACAACCCTATAAAACAAAACTCTGTCGCTTTGGGAAAAGCGAAGAGGGACATTTACAGAAAGTGAGCCCTATAAAAACATCCGTTTCACCTGGGCAGGGTAAAAGGTCAAAACAAAGATGGCAATTACTTAGACTTATGGACAACTTTCGGGACATCGACAACAACCCATTGGCGGCGAACACCTCGGTGAATCACAAAGTCTGGTACCTTCTTTCTTGGTTTGTCCTTAGAAATGACGCTGATTTCTGGCGGAGCAGGATTGTTGGAGTCTTCCTCCCATGTAAAGTTATCGTAGACGAACTCTTCTGTTGTATCTTGCACAATGTT
This sequence comes from Lathyrus tuberosus, assembly GCA_022829125.1. Classification (NCBI taxonomy): domain Eukaryota; kingdom Viridiplantae; phylum Streptophyta; class Magnoliopsida; order Fabales; family Fabaceae; genus Lathyrus; species Lathyrus tuberosus. Next base: position 13,342,056 of record JALAZF010000107.1, on the reverse strand, counting down.
TTCATTCTCAGGAGGATCTCCCCATCCAGTTGGATGGATGTCTTCGATCCTGATACGAGAGCTCTCAAGAGTGGTGTACTTGACCAAGAAGTCATACTTGTCACTCGACTGTCCTAAGGTGTCCCATACTTCCACGGGAGAAGATGAGTCATCCTTCTCGATGACGTTGACCTCGGGAAAAACATAGTTGATGAAATCTTGTCCTGCAATCTTTGCAGATTCATCATTGTGTCATATATTTTCAGAATGTCCTGAGTAATGGTCCCATGACTTGGTGGAGACGCAGGTATTCTTTTCAATGATACTCAGGTGATAAGCGTCGTTTGGCTGACTTGGTGGGTACGGCTGCCAGATAGACAAGTCATCCAGGGGATCATAATAGTCATAGTCAAAGTTGTCTTTCATCAGGGTGTCCACATCTAATGAGTTAGGCGGAGCACGACATCCTTCCGGATCGCAATCTCCGTATATCATCTTGACATCTGTATCAGAGGTGTCTCCCTTATTGATGGTGTGCACTTCTTGAGACACTGGGTAAAAGAAGCCTCCACTGTGGAAGAAGTCCCGAATGGGATAAAAACTTTCATCGTTAGTAGCAGTTTGGGTACAGGTTGAGGAAAAACCAAGGCCTTTCTTTATCTTGTTATCAGCAGGAATGACAAGCTGTCCCCATCCTTTTGCGTTGCTACTCTCGATTGCTTTGAAAGCATCTTTGTAGGAGGAAATCGACGTTCCTTTTTCTGATCAATTCTCATTGTTCAACGAGAGTGCTTGAAACTGGGTTCCAATAACCTCCTCTGGTTCTACACAGGAAAATGATGATAAGTTGCTCACGATCAAGGCCTGCTCTCCACAGACTATGACTAGCTTGTCATTTTTTATGAACTTCAGCTTCTGGTGAAGCGTCGAAGTAACTGCCCCAGCCTCGTGTATCCAAGGTCTTCCTAATAAACAGCTGTATGCTGCCCGGATGTCCATGACCTGGAAAGTGACTTGGAAAGTGTGAGGACCGATAGTTATGGGAAGGTCGACTTCACCGATAACTATTTTTCTGGATCTATCAAAGGCTTTAACGATGATTTCACTGCCTCTCATCGGAGATTCTTGAAATGATAGTCGCATCAGAGTTGATTTTGGCATAACATTTAAAGTTAATCTAGTATCTACCAGTACACTGGCTAAAGCATCGTCCTGGTAGTTGACTGTAATGTTAAGCGCCATGTTGTGATTTTTGCCTTCTTCTGGCAGTACTTCATCACTGAATTCTAAATTGTTGCAGGAAGTGATGTTGGAGATGATGCTGTCGAATTGTCTTATTGTCACATCTTGTTCCACAAAGGCTTGCTCTAAGACTTTCTGTAGAGCTTCCCTATGAGCTTTGGAACTGAGCAAGAGAGATAGCACAGATATTCTCGAAGGAGTTTGCAACAGTTGGTCTACAATGTTGTACTTGCTTTTCTGGATGAGCTTCAACATCTCATCGTTGTTCTTTGAAAGGTCGGGATTACTTCTTTGCCTGACTGGTTGATTAGGAACTTCTGTTTAAGATTCATTTTCTTTGGTGGGTTCTCCAACTCCTCTGTTGAAGATCCGGCCGCTCCGTGTTACTCGACTTATGTCAGAAATGTTTGCAACGGAGGGTAATGGAGTTTCCTTTCCATTTTTGATTGTTGTTGCACCATACTTGTAAGGGATAGCCTTATCGGATTTGTACGGCATTGGACCTGGCAGATAGATAACTACAGGAGCCTTTTGATTTTTCTGACCATCGTAGCCGGCCTTGATTGGTTCGAGGTTGAGAATCTTTCTACTATCAAGAGGAACTCTTGATTCACGGAGTAGAGGGATTATGGCGCATACGTCTTTGGCCATCTTATGTTTAGAGATTAAGACAACATCTTTGCTTTGATCAGGGAGATAGTCAGGTATCCCGCTGGTTGACCCAGAACTTGAACATGGTCAAATCTCTTTTTGGTCCAACTGATTTTGAAGAGCTGACTGTACAAGGTAGCATCCTTGGTTGTTCTATGAGCAAACTCTACAATGCTCATAGTTGTGTGGTGGCACCCAACCATATCCGCTTTGTATGCAGTGCAACCTTACTAGATCTGTTTCCATCGAGCAAACATCCTGACTTTGATGCCTAGTAGGATTCTCGTCAGTTATACTGATCTGTTGTGTGGATTCATCCAAGTAGATTGGAAGCCACCAGTGGTCCAACAAGTGTTGAAGTGTTCTTTGGACAAGTGCACATCCTTGGTCATATTTACGACACACTTTACAGTCTTGATAATCATGTGAAGCCAGAAAACTGAGCCTAAACTGCTTAGCGTGTAATTCTACCAGACTGGTATTCATCAAGCGAATATCAAAGATTTGAATCATATTTACTTGATGGCTACTTCTATCACAGTAATCTTGGATCCATCCGAGATCCATCTGACGCTGGAGGGCCTATTGTATAAAAGAGCATCCCTGATTGTTTATTGAGCATATCGGACAGGAATTGTAATCGTGCCGTGGCAGATCATGATGTTGGCTTTGCCTTGAGTGCATTGCCACCAAGTTGACATTCATCGCCTGAATGTTGTGGTTCTGGACAATGTTGGGATTTGCGTGAGCCATATTGACCTCACGGATTCGGTGATCTTGGATCCATCTGAGATCCATCTGTTCTTGTAGAGCTGATTGCACTACAGAACATCCTTGATTATTCTTTGAGCAAATATCAAACTTGTGATAATTGTGAGACGGTACATGACCATATCCGCTCTGTCTGCAATGCATCCTGACCTGATTGGTTCCCGATAGGAGTACATCGTGAATTTGATAACTGCGGCTAAATTCCTCCTCTATCAAATTTACTGTAGTCTTCTCATGTTGAGGCAACGGGTTCGTCTGAACATTTAGATTTGTATCCTTGAAGGATAGGACCTCGTTCCTGACAAGCTTCTGCACATCAGACTTGAAGCTGAGACAGTTTTCTATGTTGTGCCCCGGTCCTTCTTGATGGTAAAGGCAAGTTTGATCTGCTTTGAACCAAAAAGGCGAATTTTTTGGTACTGTAAGAGGAGATCTGGTTTGGACGTGCCCCTTGACCAGTAAGAGTGGAAATAGTTCTGCGTACAACATCGGTATAGAGTCAAACCCTGGTGGTCGTGTCGTACGGTTGTTATTGTTGTACTGTGGACGAGCCTACTGAAGAGGCTGTTGGGTCCTTTGCTGATACTGTTGTTGATTCGGTTGGCTCTAAGCAACCTTAGGTTAATATGTCGAAACCGATGCTGGGTTGATAGCAGGAGTTACTGCTGCTACTGGCTGATACCTTCGCCTTTGCTTTCCGAGAGAGATATTATCAATATCTTGCTCTTTTTTCTTTGGGAAAGCATTACCGTATCTTTTGGTACTGCTAGATGGTTCTGCACCTTTGACCAAACGTCTTTCTCAGACTGCCTCTTCAAGACGAACCAAGAGTTAGGATAACCGAGAACGTCGACCAAAGGAGAACTCAACAAAGGATACCAACCAATAGTTGGGATAAAAAATACTAACCAAAAGTTAGGATAACTGAGAACACCGACCAAAGGCGAACTCAACAAAGGATACCAACCAATAGTTGAGATAGAAAACACTAAGCAAAAGTTAGGATAATCGAGAACGCCGACCAAAGGCGAACTCAACAAAGGTTACTAACCAATAGTTTGGATAAAAGATACTAACCAAAAGTTAGGATAAACGAGAACGCCGACCAAAGGCGAACTCAACAAAGGTTACCAACTAATAGTTGGGATAACGAAGGGTGTACCAACCAATAGTTGGGATAATAAAGAGTATACCAACCAATAGTTGGGATAGCAAAGGGTACCAACCAATAGTTGGGATAAAGCAAAGGGTGTACCAACCAATAGTTGGGATAACAAAGAGGGTACCAACCAATAGTTGGGATAACAAAGGGTACCAACCAATAGTTGGGATAAAGCAAAGGGTGTACCAACCAATAGTTGGGATAACAAAGAGGGTACCAACCCATAGTTGGGATAACAAAGGGTACCGACTAATAGTTGGGATAAAGCAAAGGGTGTATCAACCAATAGTTGGGATAACAAAGAGGGTACCAACCAATAGTTGGGATAACAAAGGATACCAACCAATAGTTGGGATGAAGAAATACTAACCAAGAGTTAGAATAAACAGGACACTGACCGAATGTGACCCCACCAAGGGTACCGACCAAGAGTTGGGAAATACTAACCAATAGTTAGGATAAACGAGATCGCCGACCAAAGGCGAACTCAACAAAGGTTAATAACCAATAGTTGGGATAAAAAAAAATACAGGAAGTAGACTTCACAGATTTACGACCTGAAAGGAGGATGACTCCGCTAGGGAAAAGGGAAGTTTAAACAAAAAACTCTGCAGGGGAGTACAAGCATGATGGGCGAGTTTATCGGCAACTTCACTGGGGTAAAGTAAGATTGAATTTCCTGAAATGCCATTCTCTGCTGAGAAACATCTGGTAAAGATAATGCCAAACCAGACTTATGCTTCGAATGCATATGTCTGAATTTTTCTATGGCGTAATGCTCCATATCAAATGGAAATGATACGCGCTTTGAGGATGCAATGTAATGATGATTACTATATGCAAGATGCAAAGAGAATCCTCTGTTGGGGATTACAAGTAACCCTTGTTGAAGATAAAACCCAAAAGACTTCCCCTACACCGGGAATCACGAATGACAACTGCTAAAGATGGAACCCAAAGATCTGATATGGAAAAGGTGCTAGTAACCATTGGACTTGGAATTTGCCAGGGGACGTCAACCACCGCTGGTCAAACTGTTGAAAGGATGAACACCAAACTCTGCTTGGGGTGATCAGTCAATAATACCAAACCTGCCGGGGAATATCATTGAACTTAACCTGTTGGGGAAATACCTTTCTTTAACCTGCTGGAGGTAAGAACACACTGTTGGGGAAATTATACTTCCTGACCTGATGAGGAAAGGAGGCACTGAGACTCGGTGGGGAACATATATCTTTATCAAGGAGAGACATCAAACGAATCTCCGGCTGGAGATGCGATATTATCCTGTTTGAGACGGTCGACTTTTGAATACTAGCTAGGAAGTAATAATCCATTCTGATCGGAGAAAGCAATTCTATGCACTCTTGCTAGGGATAAAGAAACTCTCAATGCTCTGCTGAGGATGCTAGCTCTTCAATACTGGAGAGAAGGACTCTACTGGGGATGCCCACCTGCTTGGAGGACAAGAAACCATCCTTACCTTGTCTGGGGACTTGAACTCTCGCTGGAGAAAAGACAAATCCAACTCCGGCTGAGGAAACCAAACCTATGGGATCTTGCTGGGGATAATAATCATACTCTTCATAATGCCCCTCTGGCGCCTTACTGAGGAAGAGAAACCCCATATTGGGAACTACTTTGGAGCTCCACGCTTCTGCTGATCAACTGCATGCCAAATATTATAAGCGAACTCTCCACTTGTTCTCAGATCACATGGTCTACTGGGAGAAATAGTCTCAAGAGGATTTTACAGAAAACCTGGCATTCAAAATGCCCCAGGGTCTTCAAACTCTTGGAGAGATTCATCGGATCTCGACGGAACTGCTCAGATTGGTCAAACTATGACGGAATTTGCTTCAAGAGGATTCGAAATGACTTGGAATATTTTGCCCGAGTATTTTGAACCTTGAAGAAGTGCTCCTGATTAACCATCTTCTGGGGGAGGATAACTTCTCGTGCTCTTGAGGTGGCCTGCCTCGATACGAGCCTTGAAGTAATTTTACTCTTGTCTTCGAGAGATTTGCCGAATCTCGACATGATTGCCCCAGACTGGCTGAACTTAGGGAGATTTCCCTACATGACTACCCCAGATGGGAGAACTGAGCACAACTTGCTAAGAAAACCGATACCTGACGGAGTCTTTTGGCTACATGCTCATTAATATGATTGTCCAGGAATACCTCTTGGCAAAGTTAGACTTCTTGACTGATGTTCATTATGCAAGCTTCACTGGTGTCAAGTACAATATATGCAAGCAAAAAATGCTTATTTTGAGAATGATGATTCTAATACAACATACATGTTAATCTTGAAGTTTTCATTGAAAAGGTATCGTCAAACCTGGTGAATGAATCACTAGTAAAAATACGACACTGATTTTTTGAGTAAAAGACATTATACACATGCAATACCAACAAAAACATTTTAGCTCTACTCACGGGAGTCAGGAACACTGTCTTATCAGAAGTACGCCTTCGGAATAACCTTGCCTCAATTAGGACTTTAGAGGGTTGTAACGTGGCCTGATTCATGGTTCGAGAAAGAAGGATTTATGACTCAAAATTTTGTTTGTACCCACTATTTACTATGAATTTTGGTAAACAACCTCTGGTCTATCAATCTAAACACAAATTGATTTAACTTGCAGGACCGACCACACAAATCCTAGGACATGTGCTAAGTTTGAGAGACAAGTGTAAATTAAAGAAAATGTAAACTGAACTCCACGTTCGACAATGCTGAAAATAAAGTCTAACTGAACTCCACGTTCGACTATGGGTAATAAAGTAAAGTGAAAACTCAAAATTTAAAGTGATGCAAGAAAGGGTGCAGAAATTAAAGGCGTCGAATGAGTAAAAGCTTTGAAAGTAAAATGCAACGAACTCCACGTTCTTGGAAAGTAAAGGCTGGGGTAATAAAAGTGCTGTCGAAAGTAAAGTGCAGGAAAGTAAAAGACTTTGAAAATAAATGCAATAGAACTCCACGTTCCAGAAACTAAAAAGCTTTGAAAAGTAAAGGCTTGAAGATTAAATGTTTAAACGTAAAGGTGCAGTCGAAGGTAAAAACGCAGAAAGTTTAAATGGCTTTGAAAGTAAATTTGGCATGGAAGATAAAGTTCAAGAAACTGTAAAGGCATGGAAAGTAAATGGCTAAATCTTAAACATGCTGAAGATAAATTAGATTAATGAAGAAAATGGTGTTACATTACGTACATTCTCACGAACTCGTTTCTCTACACGCGGGTACTTTGAGTTTCTTAGAGTAACTTGTACAAGAATATGAACACCCCATTTACATAAAACGAACTCCTATTTATAGTGCTAGGAAATAACTACTCAGTGGTGGTTACTGCTTCGAACGTGTGGATTTTGGCGCCTTCCCCTTGATCTTAACTGTTCCCACGTTCACAACTGCTCTTATTTAAATTTCAAATATTGGAAATTCCCTCCAATCTTAATATAACCACTGCAGCGCTACATTCTCATGGTCGAAAAAACCCTTTCAACACTTAGCCATTTTTTAAGGTTTCTACACATCTATTCGACTCAGGCCTCTCACAAAGTTAGGTCGAAGCCTTCTTTACATTAAAAATAATTTTTTAACGTTAAAATAGCTTTAATTTTGTCTAGCGTCAAAATTTAGGGTTAACAAATTGCCCCCAAGGAATGTCCTTTTGCCAGGCTTGGTAGGAAGGCCATTTCTTGATATAATGCTTATTTCGACGCCTATTTGCATGGCCTTAACTAAACATCCCACTAATTCCCTAATGGCTAAACTATTCAGTTTCTTTAACCCACGCCTCTGACATCACGCCATCATGACAAATCCTTAAAACGTCTTTTCAGCCGTATTCATCATAACGCCTTTCTTGAAAACAGACGTTAACAGTCTGCACATAACTGCCACTTCCCATCACGCCTTCAAGAGAAAGACACGCGTCCCACTAACCCCTCAGCTTCAACGGTGGATCCAAGTCCCTTGAGATTTTCAAATGTCTATATATACCCATTTCTGCCACTTTGTGATCTTTAGGCACCCATAATCAACAATCCAGATCCCCGACCAACTCCAAGCAACTTCGCCGCCACCACAATTGACGATTCTGTTCCTCACCCAACTTCAGAAAGCCTCACCACCACGCTTCTCAATAGCCAAGGTGAGCCAACTTATCACCCATCTTTTGATATTGGCTCTGGTTTGAGTGAGATTAATCAACCTATTCCACATGTTACAGTAGCTACTGCAGCACCAGCTCCAACCCCAACTCAGCACGCACAAGCTGAGGGAGCTAACTCTGATGAGGATGACGCTTCAAGCCCACCACCTATCAATCTGGGTACCTCCATGGATAAAGGCCAGATGGTTGAAGAAGAAAGGCGTGAACCTGAAATCCAAACACACAACGCCACTCCTGATCAAACCACACCAGCTGATGACCAGGAGAATATGCAACCAGCTGCTGAGGAATCTGATGAGGAAATGGGAGAAGGAGAAGATGAAGAGGGAGAAGAATCAGCAGAGGAGGAAGAAGAACAAGCTGAGCCTCGCCCCCACCATACTTCTTCGCCTATGGTCACTCCACTACCTGGGCACTCGCTGATAGAACTCAAGTGGTCGAACCCACGTGAGTTTACCAAATTGATTCTTGAGCAAAGGTATGGTTCTTCCTCTGTTCCTTCGACCTCAGCACCAGATGACTTCGCCCACTCAATTCTCCAAGCCATCAAGAAAAAATTCTTCAAAGGGGATATTTACAAAATTCTGGCCTCAGATCCAACTGCAACTGCTTACTTGAAGGACACCCTTGCAAAGATTAAGCTCACTACTCTCAATCCAGATGTCTTTGATTTTCTGATAGAGCTAACTGCTGTGGTAAACCAAATAGCTACAGAAATAAAACTGCTCCCCTCGATCAAGGATACCATAGAAAGAACATCTGGCTGTGAGAGTGCAGCCTGGTGTGGTGCAAAAGAGGCGTACGAAGAGATCCAACGTATGGAGGCCGATCAAAGGAAAAAGCAAGACGAGATAGCCTCCAACAAGAAGGATATTGAAGCCTGGAAGCAACAAATCACGAAGCTACAAGCTAAGATTGAAAATGCTAAAAACCGCAACCGTGATTTGCACCAATTCGACGACACTGAGATAGCTGAAGAAACGAGAATGCTATTGATCGTATTGAGGCGGCCCAAAGATATGAGAAAGAGCTCGCAGAAGCAAAACTTGACGAATCTTTGTGCAACGCTCGCCTCAAACATCACATAGAATCTTTTTCTCAGTTGGCATCGAGGCTTCCCTTCAGACACCTTCGACACCTTTATGTCATTTGTTTAATCATCACTTGTTTCTTGGCCTTTTCAGGCCTTTTATGTAATGACAATTTTATGCCTGTTGGCATTGATTTAATCAATCATTATTATTTTGCCTTTAACTGCTTTCGACCTATATTGCATGATGATGTTCTTTATTGTTATCTTTTATCAGTCAAACTTGCAATTAAGGCATTCTATCTTTTTCTTGGAAAGTCACCCCTCCAGCTTTAAATTCCAAGGCATAAGCCTCTAGCTTTAAAGTGACACTCATAGCAAAGCCCTCAGGCCTACTTCCAAGAATAACTCACCTGTTTCCACCGTTTGGCTGGCCAATCCAAACAGCCATTAGCATCTATAAATTTCTTCCATCTGATCATGTTTTGCGTAGAAGCAACCATGAATAATTCAGAGAAACCCTCAACCAAGAAGATGGCTGGAAAGGCCAAGGCAATTGAGGAAACAAAGAAGGTAGAGGCGCCCCAACAACCTAACGCCTCCATTGGAGCAACCTCTTTAGCCAAGAAGAGAGAAACCAAAATGAAGTCTCCAAGAAAGGGTGCTCCAGCACCCAAGATTCTGATGATGAGCCAGATGCAGATTATATGGACTTCCTCAAATCCATAGATTAGAGAGATTATGAATAACCTTTCCTTGAGAGAAAAAGAAAAAAAACTTGTTGTACTAGTCTCTCTTTGCTTTGTATGCCATATTAGCCTGACTTGGCCTATTTTGGCTTTCTTTTATTAAATAAAGCTTATGTTTTAATATGAATCTCCTGTAGCATAAGCTTATATTTTTTCAAATACTTGCCATTTACTTTCAAGATTCTTTTATCTTTGTCTAACTCTTCCACTTCATAAGCTCCATTAGAGAACACCTGTATGACTTGGAATGGTCCTTCCCGCTTAGGGGACCACTTGCCCAATGTTCTATCCTTTCGGTCCATGGGCAAAATCACCTTCCAAACCAATTCCCCACATGCAAAAGATTTAGATTTAACCTTTTTGTTGTAGGATTCTTCGACCCTCTTCTTTTGTCTTCTCAGCAACTCCAAGGCTCTAAGCCTTTCTTCATCCAAATCCACTAATTCGTTCATCATCATTTCCCAATAATTCTCAGAGGGAATTTCATGATGTCTTTGAACTCTTACAGACTATAGATAAATCTCAACAGGTAATACTGCATCATGACCAAACGTGAGTCAAAATGGGGTAGTGTTGGTAGCCTCTTTGGGGGATGTTCGACATCCCCAAAGAACTTGGTCTAACGTCTTGTGCCAACTTCTAGGCCTTTTTCCCACATGCTTCTTGATTAGTCCAATTACTACCTTATTGGCAGCTTCGACTTGCCCATTGGCCTGAGCATAATAAGGTGTAGAAGTTAATAACTTGAAACCTATTTCTTTGGCAAATTCCTGCATCTTTCGACCAGTGAACACTGATCCCTGATCTGTAGTAATTGTTTCAGGAATACCAAACCTATAAATAATGTGATTTTGAATGAACTCAATAACATCTTCTTGACCTACATTTACCAGTGGTATTGCCTCAATCCACTTGGTGAAATAATCAATTCCCACCAAAATATATCTCTGGTTCTTTGAAGATGCTGGTCGGATCTCTCCCACTATATCCAAAGCCCATCCTCTGAAAGGCCATGGTTTCGCTATGGAATGTAATTCACTTGCAGGGATGTGCTGTATGCCAGCATGAATTTGACATTCTTGGCACCCTTTAGCAAATTCTATGCAATCCTTCAGCATAGTGGGCCAATACATGCCTTGTCGAAACAACAGCCATTTCATCTTCTGGCCAACTTGGTGTGCTCCACATGCCCCACTATGTACTGTCGAAAGTGCCAAATATGCCTTTGCTTCACTAAGGCATTTCAATAAGACTCCCTCAGGGGTCTTTTTAAACAATTCATTACCCACCAGTACATAGCTTAAGGCTTGATACCTGATTTTTTGCTCTGTCGAAGCCGTTGGGTTTTGCAAATATTTAACTATGGGCTTCCTCCAATCTTCATCTGTTAAATTATCTATGGCAAAAATTTCAAAATTTTCACCATCTATATACCCAAGCTTAGTTGTTTCTAAGTCTGATGGACATAATCCAACAGCCACCACCTTACCTCTTGCCTCAATTACCTCTTGAAGGTTTTCTTTCGACACCTTGTATCCAGAAGCAATTTGGGCCAAGTCGTTAGCAACTTGATTCTCTATTCTAGGTATGTGTTGGATGGCTACTACCTCAAATTTCTTTAATAATCTATTGGCTATCACAAAGTACATAATGAGATTTTCTTTAACATATTTATATTCCTTTGTGATTTGTTTTATAACCAATTCTGAATCTCCCATTATTTCGATTCTAGTTGCCCCCAATTCTAACAAAATTTCAAGGCCAGCAATTAACGCTTCATATTCAGCCTCATTGTTAGAGCAAGGACCTTCGACCTTGTACTTGAATTTTGTTGGAATTCTTTCAGGAGAAATAATGTGTATTCCTACTCCTGTTCCATTTTTATGACTTGATCCGTCAAAGTATAATTTCCAAGATCTTAATTCGACGTAATTCAAATCATTTTCATTTATGGAGTGATCAACTATAAAGTTTACAACTATTTGCCCTTTCACAGCTTTTAAAGGTTGATATGTTAAGGAAAATTCTGTTAATGCTAATGCCCATTTGCCAATTCGACTATGCAAAATAGGTTTAGATAACATATGTTTTACAACATCATAGTGAGACGAAACATACACATCAACAGGTTTTATATATTGCTTCAGTTTAGTACAAGAGAAATACAAGCATAAACATAACGTTTCAATCATGCTATACCTAGTTTCTGCATCATTTAAAACTCGACTAAGGTAATAAATGGCTCTTTCGACTCCATTTTCATCCTCCAGAGCTAACATGCTCCCTAGAGTTTTATCTGATGCAGCTATATACAATCTCATACTTTTGTTTCTACAAGGTGGTGAAAGAATTGGAGGGTGGCTTAGGTACTCCTTGATCTTATCGAAGGCTTCCTGCTGTAATTGCCCCCACTCAAAACCATCTTTGTTGAAACGAAGCAATGGCGAAAAAGCTTGTGTTTTTCCACTCAGGATGGATATGAACCTTCTTAAGAAGTTGATTTTGCCCAACAACGACTGCAACTCCTTTTTGGTTGATGGCGCTTTCGCCTCCATTATGGCTTTGGTTTTATTCTGATTTATTTCAATCCCTTTCTTGTGGACCACAATGCCTAAGAAATCCCCTGCCTGCACACAAAAAGCACATTTAAGAGGATTCATTTTAAGACCATATTTCCTCATCCTTTCAAAGGACTGTCGAAGATGGTCAATGTGACTTTTCCAAGAAATAGATTTTATAACAATATCATCAATATAAATTTGCATGAATATGTCTATAAAATCGTGGAAAATTGAATTCATTGCCCTTTGATAAGTAGCGCCAGCGTTCTTGAGACCAAAAGGCATCACTACCCACTCATAGGTGCCTAAGGCTCCAGGGCATCTAAAAGCAGTTTTATGAACATCTTCCTCAGCAATGAATATATGGTTATAGCCAGAATATCCATCCAGCATATTAAGATATTCATGTCCTGCTGCAGAATCTATTAACATTTTTGCTACTGGCATTGAATATTCATCTTTGGGAGTTGCAGAGTTTAAATCTCTAAAATCGATGCAAACTCTCAAAGACCCATTTTTTTTAATAACAGGTACTATATTAGCCAACCATTCGGCATACCTTGCAGTGCGAATGAATTTGCAACGAAGCAGTCTTTCGACTTCCTCTTTGATCTTTGACAGTATCTCTAGTGCAAACCGTCTTGGATTTTGCTTGACTGGTTTTATCCCAGGCGTCATAGGCAACTTGTGTTCGACTAACTCCCTGCTCAGACCAGGCATCTCATCATAATCCCAAGCGAAGCAGTCTTTGAATTCTTTCAACAGCTGAACTACTTTGACTTTCAACTGGGGATCAAGATTGGCACTGATGTAGGTAGGCCTTTTGGTTGCCCCCTCACTGAGGTCCACTTCTTCCAAAGGATCTTGTGCTAGCATTTTTATATTATTCGCCAACGGATCCTTCTCAAATCCCAAAGGCTCATCCTCATAGATGGCGTCAAGCCTCTGGCTTTGCCCTCCAGTTTCAACCTTATCTGGAGGTTTTGGGTTGAAGTCCTTACCAGGACCTTCTTGATATACTTCAGAAATGGCTTCACCAGCTATATAATCATTGGCGGCTTCCAAAGCCGCTTTAGTTTTATTTCGGCCACATAGGCCGAAATTCTTTTCAAAGTGTCGAACTCAGTCATGATCACTAAATTCATCTCCCCACCCTGTGGGCTCTACTGGAGGTGTGCCTAGGCATGACAATCTTCCTCCTGGTACCTCCCTGTCCCATCTGAAACCTTCAACAGGGTGTAAGTACAATGAATAAAATGTTTCCTCGTCAGGTGTAAACTCAAAATCAGCTGGAGGACATGGAGCAATGTTTGCCAGATGTTTCTCAAATTGCCTACTGTCCACATGATTAACAGGCACCTTGAAGTACCCTTGATCAGCTTCAATGTTTTCCACTATCCCATCTGGTCTCCAGATTGTGATTCTCTGGCGCATAGATGAGGGTACTGCTCCTATCCCATGAATCCACTCCCTACCTAAGAGTAGATTATAGTTAGCCTTTGTTTCGACGACCATGAACACTGTTGGTCTGGTAATAGTTCCCACAGTGAGATCCGCCTGAATCACTCCCAAAGTGGAACCAACTTTGCCTTCATAGTTCGACAGAACCATGTTGTGGGGTTTAGTGTCAGTCTCAAATTTTCCAATCTTGCTCAACAAAAATCTTGGCATCAAATTAAGCGTCGCACCACAGTCTACCAAAATTTTGTTGACAGGGACGTTCTCCACTTTTCCAGTAATGTAAATAGGCTTCAAATGACCCTTCATTGCCTCTGTGGGACGTTCGAAGAAAGCATTCTGTTCTTCGACGCACCCATTGTTCATGATGTAATAGCACACAGGCTTGTGTGCCATCATTTCCAATTCAGCGGTTTGGTCTAAGTCTTCGACCTCTAAGACTTGACCAAATTCTCTTGGCATCACTGACACCACATTTACCAGAATGTCTAGGGAAGCCGCTGACTCATTATCGAAGTTATCAGTCATATCCTCATCCTCTTCGACCTTTTTTTCTGGCTGAATAGTAAACAGCTTTCGTCGTATGGGCATCTTCTCCATTGCCCCAGCCACATTGGTGCTTGACTCTCCTTGCACCTGAGCCTCCCTGACAGCTTTCCGCCTGCGCTGCTCTCTTCACCATTGCAATCTAGACATTGGGTTTTTACCCTTGTAGTTCTGAGAAATGTATGCTGATTTGTTTGTGGTGTGATTCTCTTTTCTGTACTCAAAGGACGAACCTCTTTCCACATCAAACTTTTCCCACTTTTTCTTCTGTCCTCTCCCTTCGACAGGGTTGATCCAACTACCTGTTGGCACATTCTCAGCTGGTTTGAACGTACCTGGCCTAATTCTTGGGGCTTGGTTTTTTAGCCCTGTCGAAAGTCTCCTATAGTCAAAACCTCTGTGCCATTTGTTCACCTTCTGGCCCCAGCTTTCGCCAGCCTTCTTGACACCTTCCAGCTTGTGGGCAGCTTTTTCATAAAAAATGGTGCTGCACCTGGGACACAGCATTACTCCAGAGCCTTTTTTCTGGTAACGATGCAAAAAGTCCATGATTGTCTCTTCTGGCTTAGGATAAGCCATTTTGTTGTGCTTCTCTTGCTCATCTACCTTACTCAATTGTTCATCTTTTCGATTCGTAATTTCGACCATGTTGACATCCATTATGTCCTTCAGGCGCATCTTGGAGAAGCTGGCTTCCAGAATTTCAGTGGTCTTTGCCCAGCAGCCACCACCTACTGCTACTTTTGCAGCTCTTTGGGAAGCTTTTTCCCAAGCAGCTTTCTCAGCCTCCACCATCTCCTCAGCATTGACTCTCTCGACATCAGGAGATGTCTTGAAAAAATTTTCAGCAGCCATACATATCCAATTTTCCACCAGACAACCATCCATGTCCAGCATCTCTCCAACCAAGAGCATGTCATCTTCCAATTCCTTAACAACTTGAACTTTAGGGGCATTTCTGCCCATAGCCTCATTGGTGTTGATACTATCTGAGCTAGAATCAGACTCTTCAGCCAACTCGACCATGTTAATGCCTTCATTGGCATTTATCTTCCACCCATTCACGGTCATATCCAAAACCTTAGCAGCATTATCCATTTCAACAAACTTATCAGCAGTTTCTTTGGTTACCAACATCAGACTGGTACCATCAACGTTTAGGCCACTTGCAGCCTTACTAGAACCTTCAATTATCACAGAACTGGTGGCGAAGTCTTCAGTAACTTCTACCATGTTGACTGACTCGTCGAATCCCCCTGTGGCTTCCACCATCTGAACCTCATGAGGCTCTATATAGTTGGCCTCTGCAACTTGCAATGGGTCAGAGTCAATCTTCATCTGGGCTTTGCCTTTATCCCCAAACTTCAGCCTTCCTTCCTGGATAGCATTTTGCACCAAATCCCTGAAAAGAAAACATTTAGAAGTTTTATGACCCAAAAAATTATGGTACTTACAAAAACCTCTTTTCTTTCTTTGTTCTAAAGGTGGCATTTTAGCACCAGTAGGCACTATCATTTGCCCATCTTTAACTAACAAATCAAAAATTTCGTCACATTTAGTGACGTCGAAAGTATATGTTTTCTTAGGGAATTTGTCGTTAGATTCGACAGGATTTTTTCCTTTTGAAGGGGCTAATAATTTGCAAGCATAAGGTGGACCTTACTTTAACTCAGCAACGTCAACCTCATTTTCATCGAAACAAGATGGTTCACCATACAGATTCTCCACATCTTCCTTGCATTCGACAAATGCTACTTTTTTACCCCTGTTGAATTTGGCCTTTTCTTCTTTTAGCCTTTCTATCTGTCGAACCCTATCAGCCAGCTGGGCCATATCTCTAAGATATTGGGTATCTAATTTCTTCCTAATGGAATAATCAAGACCCCCAGCAGCCATTTCGACCAACTCATGTTCTGGCACTTGTGTAAAGCATCTGGCTTTAAGAAGTCGAAACCTATTCAGGTAATCATCAATTGGCTCAGTGACTTTGCGCTTGATGCTAGCCAATTCTTTCAAACTAATCTTAGTTTGCCCCATGTAGAACTGTTCATGAAACAAACGTTCCAATTGGGTCCAATTGTATATGGAATTTGGAGGCAAGGTAGTAAACCATGTGAAGGCATTCTTGGTAAGGGAACTTGGGAAGTATTTGATCCTAAGGCTTTCGTCAGCTGCAATGTCGTCTGCTTCGATCAAATATCTGGCCACATGTTCGATAGTGGACTCAGTAGTATCTCCTGAAAACTTGTTGAACTTTGGAACCTTCATCCTAGGGGGCAGTTCTGTTTGGAGAATGTAATCCACTATAGGTGAAGTATAATTTGGCCTGGTGAAGCCAAAATTCATGCCATTTATAGTCATTATCCTTTCAACCATGGCTACAAGATTATTTTCCTCTGCTTGATTTTGGTGTCGAACATGTCTAAGTAGTTGATCTGCTTTTTGGTTCCTGTTAACCATCACTACTAGTTCTTCCTCCATCTGGTATGACATCTGGTTTCTTGGTGGTTCGACTCTAAAATGATCAATCATCTCTTGATCCTCCAAGTTAGCATCAGGTATCTGACGTGGGTGACGTCTTGGGATGTCTTCGACAATAGTTTCTCTTCGATCTACCACTGGTACTCCCATGAAATCAGCCATACGTGCCACTTGTGCAGCCAATTGTTGGTTAGTCTGGGTCGTATTTTGAATCAAAGGTTGAAAAACTTCTCCCATTGTCTGAGACAACGTATGTACCATTTGCATGTTACTTTCATCCATCTGCTGTCTCAAACAATTTATGGATGTAATTGTAAGGCTAGGTGTTTGAACAGAGTAACCAACACCTATATTCTGGTTGTTTCGCCCTCCTGATCCTAACCCTTGTAGTGGCGAAGACACCACAGTTTCTGAAAATACAGGTGGAGCATTCTGCAAATTTTGCATCATTGACGTAGGCATACCATAGGGTTGACTCCTTGACCCTGGATGTGGAAAACCTGGTGGAGGAACGTGCCTGTACATTGTATTTCCTCCTGGGGGTGTTGGTGAATTAGAACTCTGTGATCCTATGTATTCCAACACAGGTTGAGTATATGATTTTGTATATGTTGATCCTGGCTCAGACACTACTAATGGAAGTGACGCCTGTCCTTCTGTCGAAGACACTGGTGATGGTGTGCTTTGAGACCCCATACTGCTACTGGACTGAGTGTTTGGAATACTCCCTTGAGGATCAACTTGTTGGTTGGCATTGGTTGCCATTTCCTTAGTGTATCTTCTCTTTGGTATTCCTTCGTTTGCTGTGGCTAACTTCCCACTTCTCAATAACATACAACGAAAGTGCTTCTTCACCAAGAGAGACGAGGTTGACAAAAAGGTTTAACTTAGCACTGGGTCCCACCGGGTGTGCCAATTTGTTTACTGTGAATTTTGGTAAACAACCTCTGGTCTATCAATCTAAACGCAAATTGATTTAACTTGCAGGACCGACCACATAAATCCTAGGACATGTGCTAAGTTTGAGAGACAAGTGTAAATTAAAGAAAATGTAAACTGAACTCCATGTTCGACAATGCTGAAAATAAAGTCTAACTGAACTCCACGTTCGACTATGGGTAATAAAGTAAAGTGAAAACTCAAAATTTAAAGTGATGCAAGTAAAGGGTGCAGAAATTAAAGGCGTCGAATGAGTAAAAGCTTTGAAAGTAAAATGCAACGAACTCCACGTTCTTGGAAAGTAAAGGCTGGGGTAATAAAAGTGCTGTCGAAAGTAAATTACAGGAAAGTAAAAGACTTTGAAAATTAATGCAATAGAACTCCACGTTCCAGAAACTAAAAAGCTTTGAAAAGTAAAGGCTTGAAGATTAAATGTTTAAACGTAAAGGTGCAGTCGAAGGTAAAAACGCAGAAAGTTTAAATGGCTTTGAAAGTAAATTTGGCATGGAAGATAAAGTTCAAGAAACTGTAAAGGCATGGAAAGTAAATGGCTAAATCTTAAACATGCTGAAGATAAATTAGATTAATGAAGAAAATGGTGTTACATTACGTACATTCTCACGAACTCGTTTCTCTACACGCGGGTACTTTGGGTTTCTTAGAGTAACTTGTACAAGAATATGAACACCCCATTTACATAGAACCAACTCCTATTTATAGTGCTAGGAAATAACTACTCAGTGGTGGTTACTGCTTCGAACGTGTGGATTTTGGCGCCTTCCCCTTGATCTCAACTGTTCCCACATTCACAACTGCTCTTATTTAAATTTCAAATATTGGAAATTCCCTCCAATCTTAATATAACCACTGCAGCGCTACATTCTCATGGTCGAAAAAACCCTTTCAACACTTAGCCATTTTTTAAGGTTTCTACACATCTATTCGACTCAGGCCTCTCACAAAGTTAGGTCGAAGCCTTCTTTACATTAAAAATAATTTTTTAACGTTAAAATAGCTTTAGTTTTGTCTAGCGTCAAAATTGAGGGTTAACACCCACCCATTCTCCTTGATGTCCTTCAGTCCTACGTTCAGTTCATTTGGCACAAGCGCTCACCTTCCAAAAGGTTATTGCATGTCATCATCGGTGGTTAAGGAGCCCACACTGCTTTCGGAGTGGCAATCACTCATTTCGTCTTCGGTGCCTGTAGTCACACGACTCGTTCTTGCTCGAGGATTTTTCTTTTGTAATCCTTTTCGCTTTTTCTATTGCTTCTTTTTCATTTGTTTCCCTGGGTTTGCCTGGACTGATTCTTTTGAATCCTTTTGACCTTGATGTCCAACGGGATGCCCTAACTTTTGCCTAAGTCATTTGTTTTCAAACTTTTGACTTAGCGGGCTTTCTTCCTTTTCTTTTTTCCTTCTTTTTTTTTGAACAAATCGTGTGACACTGGCTGTCTTGTCTTCCTTGAAAGGATTGTGACTGCTTTGCTCCTTGCAGTGAGGGATAACCATTATGGTTTCATGCTCCTTAGCCTCTTGATGAGAAAAAAAGGTAATGGATCCTTAGATGCACACTCCTTTCGAAAT
The DNA here is from genome assembly GCA_022829125.1 of Lathyrus tuberosus. Classification (NCBI taxonomy): domain Eukaryota; kingdom Viridiplantae; phylum Streptophyta; class Magnoliopsida; order Fabales; family Fabaceae; genus Lathyrus; species Lathyrus tuberosus. The sequence continues at coordinate 13,322,720 of JALAZF010000107.1, read as the reverse complement.
TTGAATGCTTGGTCAAATCAGCTGACAACTACCCTGCCCCGGGGTGAAGTGTTTAGGTTTTTTTTCAAAATAAACTCCTACTTCTAGGCTCAACGGGGTTAACGAGGGTCTATCTCCCTTATATATTTGGTGTTTGGGGAGTTGAAACAATGCCTGTATATCATCAGCAAGGTTTTATTCCCAAAAGCATACGACCATAAAGTTTGCGTTTTCAGTTCGTCATCCTCCCTCTAAGAGTTTAGGCACGTAAATTGGTATTGCAATGCACAGAAATATCATATGAATGAATAAGAATGAATTACTTCAAGAAAAGCATATTTATTGTATTAAAGTCATTAGAAAACAAACAAGTTTTACATGTATACAAAGTATTAACGAACAATGAAAAATACAAATGAAAGTATAGTAAAGAAGCTAAAGATTGCCATTATTGAGGAGGCTTGGCTCCGTCTGGACTGATTACTTCAGGAGATGTCTTTGTAGTTCCAAGTGCCCACTTGGGAAGCTTCAGTTAACGTGCAAACCATCAGCAGTGAATGTAATGACCCCAGCGTCGATCAGATCTTGCACCCGGTGTTCCAGAGCTCTGCAATCTTTGATTGACCGGCCATATGTCCCATCATAACCTCGTGGCAGTTGGGCTTATTCCCTTAGCATTTTTTGACCCTAAGATAAAGTTTGCATGTCCCCCCATGAATTGCCCCATTTGGCTTCACATTTCCCTCAACTCTGCTTGAACTTGATCCATGGTCAACTTCTAGCTTCTTTGAAAATTTAAGTCTGAAATTCTGAATAGAACCAGATCAGGATCAGAATAACCAGCCTCAAACACCTGTTATGCAAATGAGTATGGAAATGCAAAGCAATGTTATGAATACAATAAGACATGGGATCAAAGCTTCCACAAATTCTTAATAAGTGATGCACTACTGTCTGAATAAGGTCGTAGGTCGGCTCTGAAGGGAATACCAGAATACCAGACTATCTGAATAATCAGAATACCAGAATTCCAAAACACCGGAATATCAGAATACTGGAATAGTCAGAGTGCCAGAATAATCGGAATACCAGAATATCCGAATAATCAAAATGCCATAGTACCAGGATGATAAGTCCATACAGATAAGAAAACCAGAATACCAGGTAGGTTAAAAGTCATAGTTTCCTGCAAACCTGTAAACACCCGCCCATTCTCACATGTGGTTACTAAAACGCAGGATCCTCAGTTTTGGATTCTCGATTTGAGAAGCAATAGTACATTCATCCTGATGGGTACAATACTATCGCCAAGCAAATAGGTCGTCCACTGATCCCCCAAAAAATAAGGTCATCCTATAGCAAGTTCTCAGTTTCGGGTCCTCGGCAGGATACGTAATGGGTTTGCCATTTCTGGTCTGCCATTATCGCTCCCTGAAGGAGTGCCTACGCTGAGTCCTCGGGAAATGGTCACCAGGTATTGACAATCCTCTTCGGACCACCTAGCCACCACATACGCATGTAATGACCAAGCATCCTTGGAAAGATCTCATCTGGTTTGTGAGCTTAGGCCAGCAACACGTGTCACACGCCACACGTACCAACAAAAGCCCACACTAAAAAACTAGGTACACTCGAGCCTGGGAACTGGGCTCACCACTCAAAACACCCTGCCCACCAAACAGAAAAGTCCAGCACAGAACATTCCAGTATATGGCAATACTGAAATGCAATAAAGCAAATAAACATGCAATAAAGCAGATAATCATGCAATAAAACAGTAAACAAAGCAAATAAACACCCAATAACCGAAAGCGCACAAGCGCTAGGATTGAATCGCATAGGGGATGGACCAGCAAGAGGTCAATCTATCCCAGCAGAGTCGCCAAATGTCACATCTGCGAAAATCAACCGACGAAAAAGAACAGAAGAGTCGCCACTGAACATTATTTATCCCGACGCAGGTGTCGCTCCCGAGGATTTGCATCCATGGTACAAACGCGAAAGTGGCGCAGAAAACAGAGTCGCCAGCAATGTGTATTTATCCCAAGAGAGGGAAAGGAAACACTGCGTAAACCTGAGGGAAGGAAAAGAGCAGGGTCTCACGACCAAGAGAAATGGGTAAGGGAGTCGGTTACGCAAAGGGAAGGTGTTAGCACCCCACACGTCCATCATACTCGATGGGATCTATGCTTGTTGTCTCGATCAAAGGGTGTCGTCGCCTGGAACTCCACTGCTACTGGAAACGAGGAGGAACGGGAATGGAAAAGAACGACGGAAAGGGGGAGAAAAGAAAAAGAAGTGACTCGATAGGACATCGCTCGTCCTATGCCTACGTATTCCCTCGTGCAATGGGAAAGTCAGAGTCAACGTAGTTCGGACACGAACTAAGTGTTGCACCCCAAAATTTGCTCTCCTTACTTTATTACTAACTGGCTTATGTTGCATTGCATTTTACATTATCATGTGTGCATATCATTGGTTCTTAGCATGGGGTCAAGGTGCCTGAGGCAGTGCTTCAGAGGGTCAAGCAAGAGTCCTGGTATTGTCCAAGAGAGCTCAGGTGGATCATCCTTTCCTAACCAGTGCATAGATTAGGGTTTTGAGATTCTTGGGTTTATTGCTTCAATGGGCAAGCTCCTTGGGTTTTTATCATCATAAAATGGCATATCTTGTCTTTGTTGGAGAGGATACACATCATATTCGGAGGAATTTGGATTTGGAGACTGTGCTATTTCCTCCTAGACTGAGGGTACCACAACTAGGGTTTGCTATAAAGTCAATTTATTTCTGATTTTTTGGGCAAGACTTGATTCTATGGTATTCCTTGGGTCTCCAAGTATCTAGGGATGGGAGTTTGCCCATCAGTTTGTTTCAGGGGAAGTTCAATTGGCCAATGGATTGAAAATCAGTTGAATTGGATAAAAGTCAACAGTGAAAGGAGAAAAGTCAACTGTGAAATTTTGAGGTTCTCTCCAAGGTTTTCAAGGTCTCACATCCTTATATGGTCTTCAAGGATCAAGTTTCATACATATTTGTCAGAAATCAGGAGTTGGTGCAAAGTTTCTAAAATTGGAAAGTGACCTATAATGAAAAGTTTCCATTTTTGGCAAGTTCCTGCACTGCATTCAACTTGACTTTTCATCATCAAGAAAGCTTCAAATGAATTTTTCTCTAACATGAAAGTTGAATATATTTTTCTCCTCTTTCCAACAAGTACTAGTGGGTCTCCATATCATTTGTGAAACTCCAGTTATGATCAAAAGAAGGCAAAGTGGTTTTTAGGGTTTTTCATGGTGCCATTTTCACAACTTTGTGCATAATGACCTATAACCAATTCCATTGTTTCATGCCACTTTCCAATATTAAAAGACATTCCTTGAGGATTATTTTTGGCCCAAGAATGAAGAAATTCCATGGTTTATTATTCACCTTTTTCCCATTATTCAAAATTCCTAAATTATTTAAAACTCATGAATCAATTATTTTCAAGGCCCAAGTTCCATAGGGGTGTAATTATCAATCCAAGTGCTAGTGATCCATCATGGAATTTTTAAGTGAACATGCATGAAGAGAGGTATATTCCACATAATACAAAATTCCAAAATAATTCAAAAATCATTAAACAGTGGATTACCCAAGCCCAATTCATATTCAGAGGCAAACCCTAGTCTTTATAAACCCATCCATGCATTGGTTAGGAGTCAGACACGTGATTTTGGAGAGGAATCCAAGCTTGAACCCTAAAGATCTTTTTCATCAAAGCTCACGATTCACAAGGAGTTCCTTCAGAATTCTTCCACAAGGCTTCTCTTGGTAGTCCATTGAGTGCAAATCAATCTCCATTCGCAACCAAAGGCAAGGATTGGAACTGCTCCATCTCAAGTTGAGAGGTTTTTTCATGCTCTTAAAACTCCAATTTTTTACGTGAATATTGTTGTGAGACTGTCACTGATCATGCTGATATAATTGGTTTTTAATATGGGTGTGTATATTGCTTGCTATGTGCATTTGAAGTTTTATGCCCTAACACTAATCCATTTGTTTTTTATTGTATGTTGTTTATTTGTGATTTTGGATGAGAGATTTGGAACCCTCGCGAAATTCCGGTTCGAATAGTATATGGTTTGGTGCTTTCTGGGCATTTTTCAGGTTGCAGGTGGCGGAGGACGGCGGCCGAAACCCTAGCTCCGGCGGCTGTGAGGGTTCTGGCGAGGCAGGGAAGCTGGAGGTAGGAGATGAAATCTCCACCCTTCATTCCTCATATCCAACGGTCACGACGCAGCCATGTGTTTTTAGTTTTATTTTTTTTTTCTGATTTTAATTAATGATCTTGTGTTCATTCCCCCATGCTACTTACCATGTACACCCAACCAGTTTGTTTCCTTTTGTTTACTTTTCATTTACGTTGACTAAATTCCGTGCGTTGGATGAATCTTAAAGTCATCATCTTGCCAGCCCATTAATGAGACCATGTGCCAGGCACATGGGAGGTGCATCGTATGCTGATTGCTTGGTGCGCGTGTGTGTTTGTATGCTATGGTGTGTGTTTGATCTCAACCACCAATCTTGATTACTTCTCGTTTTAGTTGACTGATTGGTAAACGTTGGATGCATCTAAGGGCCAGGACAAGTCAACTGGGTTGACTAGAGTCCACACGTGGGCTTTTTTTTGTTTGTTTTTTTCTGACTTGGATTTAAGACTGGGCTCGCTAATTGCACCCCCAGGTATCAGCCCACTTCCCAATTTCAACGCGCCTTCCTTGCTAAACGCACCCCCCAGCCCATTAATTCATTTTATTTTATTTTAATTTTACATTTTTATATTTTAATTATTAAAATTATGTAATTACATTAAAGAATTACTAAAAAATTTTCATACATCATATTTATCATTTTAATAATTTTTAAAAATTTTATTTTTATTTTTATTTTATTTTTTATCATTTAAATTAATTATTTAATTCAACTTCTTTTTGAATTATCCATATAATGCATACTTAATTTCTTTATTTTATTTCTCTGCATCCGTAAAATATTTTTGATCCGTTCCTTTTGCATTCATTCATTAACATTCTAAAGTGCATAAAAATATTTTCCTTTCATTTTTAAATTTATTTCATATTGCATTTAGGTCCTCCCCTTTGGCACACTGAGCCCTAATTCCCACCTGAACTCTGCATAATTATTTGAATGACTAATACCTTGATTTTTTGCAGGGACTTTTGATATGTTGTTTGTCTCTGGTTGAGGAACCTTAATGTTTAATTTGGGAATTTTAGGAGTTATTTTTCTAATTATTTGATTTGCTTTCTCTTGAGATTCTCTTGTGTGCGCAACTTTGATCTTATCTGATTATCTTGTTTGAAAGGCACTTGTGCCATTTGCTTTGAGATTGCTTCTTTGACCTTTGAGTTCATGTTTGGATTATTATCATTGTTGTTTGCCTTTGCTTGATTTTCATTCACCTCATTTCTCTTATTTATATCTGTTCTGTACTGATCTTTTATGCAGGGACAAATGTAAGTTCTTTAAGGGTATGGATAAATATCCGTGGTCACCCTTATCCTTTCTTTCCCTCATACCTTCTCTCATCTCTTTCCTTTAGGGTTTAGGTTGAACCTCACTAATCGTAGGTCACCCATGCATGATAACTTTAGGACTCATAGTCCCCCTTAGAGTTACCCTTGTGTCTTCTCTCTTCTCATCTCGAATTTCTTTAAAACACTTAATAAGAATAAGGTGTATTGCGCACGAGCCTTAAGTATGGGGAATGAGAAATGAGGGGCTTCCTCTCATCTTTCTAGAGTGCTTAGAGAGCGTCCTGTCTTGAGACGATGCGTTAAGTATTCGCCCCTGTGCCCTAGACTTTGGTGCAATGCAACTTAGGAACTAACTTAAGCCACTTCTGTCCTAAAAAACACAAACAAACTTCAAACCTTTTTTTGTCCTTCGGGATTTCCAAACTAAAGGCTAGGACGTCGACGTCCTACCGAGTCTGTCTTTGTCTTTCCCTCCTATCTTAGTACAGCCCTAGATGATAGTATAACTTACCCTTAGAATAGACAACAAGCGTGGATCCCATCGAGTACGATGGACGCGTGGGGTGCTAGCACCTTCCCCTCGCGTAACCGACTCCCGAACCCAGGTTATGGTTGTGATGACCATTCCTTTCCCCCTTCCTCAGGTTTATGCGGTGTTCCCTTTCCCTCTCTTGGGATAAATTTACACGGCTGGCGACTCTGTTTTTCCGCGCCACTCTCGCGTTTGTACCTGGATGAAAATCCTGGGAGCGACACTAAGGGGGGAGGTGGATCGCCATGACATCGCTGTTTTGTGCCTACGTATCCTCAATCGGACGAGAAAGATGAAATTAGAGCAGTCGTAGTTCGACCTAACAAGGTCGGTTAGTGTTTTTTATGAGCGACGTTAGATTCGCGTCTGGCAGTTAGGGTCGATGTCTGTTTGCGACGAGACGGAAGTAATGTGCACTTTTCTGAAAATAATTTGAGATTAACGATCCCGAAGGATGAAAAAGGTTTGAGTTTGTTTTTGTGTTTTTTAGACAGAAGTGGATTGAAGTTAGTTCGTAACTTACATTGCACTAAAGTCTACCATGCGGGAACGAGTGAATCACATGGTCGCCCCCAAATGGGACGTATGCTAAACACTCTAGAAGAGGAGGGGATACCCCTCGTTCTTCATTTCCTACACTTAAGGCTCGAGCGCAATATTCGTTATATTTATTAAGTGTTTTAGAAATGTTAAGAGATGAGAAGAGAAGACTCAAAGAAAACACTAAGGGGAAACTAAATGTTCCTAATGTTGTCATGCAAAGGTGGCCCTATAGTTGAGGTTGAAAGGGAAACGTCTAGCTAAGTTAGCATGCAAAGGAAAGCCTAATGCTAATCCTACTCCAAGCTTAATCGAAAATTAAGTTGGACTAGGTAGCTCTAAGGGAATGAATCCAACCCTTAAACAAGTCTTGAGATTCAAGGGAAGAGAAAGAGTGAAAGAGGAGCAGAAGAAAAGGCGAGTAAAACAAACAAGCATCAGCTACAACAGCGCCTCTGCACCTGCACAGCAGTTAAAAACCAGCAAACACACCAAACAACATTCAACAGCCCATGTTCAACATACAAAACAGGTGTAAAAGGTCAAACAACAGCACATACAACAACACATATGCACTAAAATAGCAGTGGAAAATGGGACAGCACACCATGCATTTGAAGACAAAATACTCATGCAAGCAATGATTGCAAATAGACACACAAAGCACGACAAACCAATCATAAAGGTTGCAAGCATCAAGAATGAATAACATGATCATGCTAACAATTCAAGAACAAATACTCAACAAAGTTGCACAAATCAAACATCGATCAAAACATCATGCATAAACAACCACGGAGGCAAACAACAATCATGCATCATATGTCCAGCAAGTTGAGCATTAACCAAGAATTAACACGATTCGAATGTGTGTGCAACGTGTTCATCGCATCCATTAGTCAACAACGCAAACATAAACATTTATCGATGAAAATCAAGAATCGCGTGTCGGAAAATTGTGTTCATGCAATAGTGTGAGGTGCAACAACTCAAGAATTTCCACAAATCATCATCATATCAATCCATAAAGTTTAGACATGAAAAGGATCTCAAACAACCAAGAAAATGCAAGAAAATCAAGTTCTGCCTCAGTGGCAACCGGTTACAGCATAACTGATAACCGGTTACACAGTTCAAAATTACACAAATTACGCTGAAAATACACAGTGTAACCGGTTACAGCATAACTGCTAACCGGTTACTCTGGGACAGTGGTAAAAAAATCAGTTTCAAAAGCACTTTTCAGCAGCAAATCACTTATGTAATCATGTTCAATGATCATGTAATCAACAATGCATGAAAATCAAGTTAAGAAACAACATACAAACATCATTTAAATCCAATAATCATCAACATCCACAATTAAATTCACACAAATGAATCAAAACACACCAAAAATCATGGATCTACGTTGTGAAAGTTGCAATTAAGCTAAAATGAGTATGAATCTGAAATCAACCAACCTACAAAGCTGAGATTTGCTTTGGTGAGTGTTGTAAACAGAATTTGATGAATCCAAGTAGAGAAATCCAAGATCCACAAGCTCCTTGCACTCAAAAGTTGAAGATCCAAGTAATAAGCAACCAAAAATCCAAAATCACTTTCAATAATCACTTCTAAAATTCCAGGTCTAGATCCAAACGAAAATCTAAGTTGAAAAGCAGAAATGTAGTGATGATGAGAGGCTTTAGCTCAAGAATTAACAAGTTCCAATGAAGAACTTGTTAATCTTTGAAAAAGAGCTTTGAGTGTGGTTGAAAATGGAGGTTGAGAGTGAAAAAGTGAGAGAGAATTGAGAGCAAAATTCTGAAAAATGAGAGTGAAAAATGATCTAGGGTCGAGAGGTTTGGAATGAATTGATTTAAATAGAAGCTAGGTTAGGAATTCAAATGTGGTTTAGAGTGAGGTTTAGTGGGTGGAAATTGGGGTGAAAAGTGGATTAGGAAATGAAATGAGGAATTAGAGTGGAAAATGTTGGAAGGAATTTGAATTTTGGGTGGAAAATGATGAAAATATCAATATCCTTCCCCCACGTGCACATGTCAAGCACGTGATCACAAATGATGCAAACAAAATTTCCCAAATTTTGCCTAGAGTAACCGGTTACAGCACATCTGCTAACCGGTTACTCAGTTCAAAAACTGAAGAAATGCACAGAAAAACCAAAGGGTAACTGGTTATCAGATACGCTGTAACCGGTTACTCAGTGCAAATTTTGAATTTTGGCGCCTTTTGGAGGGAAACTTGGAAAAGTGACTTCTGATAGCTGTTTTGAACCCGTTAAACCTCTGAAACTCAAAACTTGATATTGCTACTGAGTAACACCTGAAAAGAACACAAATTCTTGCTGACACCTCAGAATATCCTGCTGAATTAATAATGCCTGATATAGGACCGCTTGATTAGAAAATGACTGTTGAAGGTTCTGATTATCAAAACGCCTAATGACCAAAATAAAAGCTCCAAAAGACCTTGAAAACCATCTGCTTGACCCTGAATACTGCTGAAAATAATGCCGGAGCTGATAATGCCATGAGCTGCTAGAAAATACCTTGATCCCATGCCCAAAAGAAACATGCAAAAATGCAGAAATGACGATGCAAGTGAAATGAAGCATAAGCCAAAAAGGTTAGTAACACTAGGGCAAATTTTGAGGTGCTACAGCTGGCCCTATTCAAACTTCTTGGATCTGAGGGTATGGAAACAACGGATTTCAGACAATCGGGATACACGGAGATTGAATACCAAAATAACCTGGAAATTTGCAACCTGCGGGGATGATGAAATAATGCGAATATGAAAACGACCGAAGGCGAACTCGGAAAGGCAGACCGGCCGAAGGCGGACTAAATGGGGATATAAGTATACTACGAAAACGGCCGAAGGCGGACTCGATAAGAAAGACCAAGCCGAAGGTGGGCTTTCAAAGAAAGACTATGCCGAGGGTAGACTTTCAAACGAAGGATACGAGACCATGCCGAAGGTGGACTCGAAAAAGAAAGACCAAGCCGAAGGTGGGTTTTCAAAGAAAGACTATGCCGAGGGTAGTCTTTCAAACAAAGGATACGAGACCATGCCGAAGGTGGACTCGAAAAAGAAAGACCAAGCCGAAGGTGGGTTTTCAAAGAAAAACTATGCCGAAGGTAGACTTTCAAACAAGGGATAGGAGACCATGCCGAAGGTGGACTCGAAAAAGAAAGACCAAGCCGAAGGTGGGCTTTCAAAGAAAGACTATGCCGAAGGTAGACTTTCAAACAAAGGATACGAGACCATGCCAAAGGTGGACTCGGAAAAGAAAGACCAAGCCGAATGTGGGCTTTCAAAGAAAGACTATGCCGAAGGTAGACTTTCAAACAAAGGATACGAGACCATGCCGAGGGTGGATTCGAAAAAGAAAGACCGAGCCGAAGGTGGGCTTTCAAAGAAATAATATACCGAAGGTAGACTATACTGGGGATAACAAGATAATAGCGGGTGCGAGGACGACCCAAAGGAGAATTCGAGAAAAGAGAAAGACCAAGCCGAAGGTGGACTTTCAAAGAAAGACTAAGCCGAAGGTAGACTTTCAAATAATAATATGTAGAATCGACATTCTACAAAGATGACTCCACCGGGGAAAAGAGAAATCTAAACAGACAACTCTGCAGGGGAGTATAGGAAGGACCAACAAGAAGGACGAATCCACTGGTTGCGGTGTAGTGTAAAATAATGTCTCCTGAATTTTGTTACTTTCAGCTGGGGAAATAATCTGGTAAAGGATATCAAACCTGGCTTATGCTTCGAATGCATATGTTTGAATTCTTCTATGGCGTAATGCTCCATACGAAATGGAAATGCTACGCGTTTGGGAGGATGCCATGCAAAATGCTTATGCAATGCAAAAGAGGCATCTCAGCAAAATAAATGCTGAAGACCAAGGCAACTCCACCGGGGATGACAAACTAAATTATCCTCTGAAATAAAAGACCCTGCTGAGGAAGACTTCTCTGAACGACTTCCTGATCACAAACTCTGCTGGAGATGAAAAATCCGAGAGAAATTCCACTCTGTTGGGGATGGATAAAAACGGATATTACAGATGGAACCCGAAGAGAAATTCTCTCCGCTGGGGATTATCAATGACTTCTACCGAAGACAGAACTCAAAACCTGGATCTGAAAAATGTCAATAACAATTGGACTTAAGACCTGCTGGGGATTTCAACTGCTGTTGAACAAACTACTGAGAGGATCACCACCAAACTCTGCTTAGGGAAACAACTCAATAATTCCAAACTTATTTGGGGATGTTACCGAACTTAACCTGCTGTTGGGAGATGCCCTTGCTTTTACCCTACCGGGGAATATTAGTACTTTTACCCTGCTGGGGAGTACCGGCCAGGACCAGCAAACCTGCTTGAGGAACGGTAGATGCTGACATCCACCCTGCTAGAGGATAACATCAAGCTTACTGGTCTGAGGGGATTAAATCAAACCGTTACTGATGGGACAAATATCTCCTGACCGGCTGAGGAGAATGGGTGTTCAGAACCTGTGGGGAAGATAACATCTTTGTCCAAAGAAGATATTCTATAAATCTCCTGCTGGGAATGCGTCAGCCTCAACTTCTGATTGCTTGAAGAAAGACTAATGAATCGATCACAACTCTGGCTGGGGAATTAATCTTCTGTACTCTGCTGAGGAAGATAATCTTCGACACTCTGGCTGGGGAAAATAACAACCTGCTGAGGAGGATGAACTTTCAATGCTGAGGAGAATAACTCTACTGGGGAGGAACAAACTTGTTGCCCTGCAAACAAAATCAACAGACAGTTTTATATGCAAAAAGGTTACTTCGATTACCATCACAATGACTGTAACGCCCCAGTTTTGTCCGTTTTATTTAATCGAGTCGTTTTGATTATTTTATTATTATATTATTTTATTTTCGACTTTTATTTGGAAATATGTTATTTTTTCAATGTTGTGATATTTTATCGCGTTTTGGGAACGTTTGCGAGATATTTGAGTGTAGGGGTAGTTTGGGCATTTCACTTTATATTCCTTAAGTTAGTAAAATAGAAATAGAAAGAGAGAAAAATAGAGAGAAAGAAAAAGAGAAGAAGGAAAAGGGGAAGAAAAGAGAAAGAAAGGAGAAAGAGAGAAAAACTTGGAAAAGAAGAAATCGAAACAACCGACTTTCCAAACACGATTAAATAGGGTAAGGGTGCGAAACTTGATTATTATATACTTGTGTATGATTATGTATGTATGTTTTTGGTTGATATTGGATTGAAATTGAATATAGAGTGAAAAACCATAATATGTGGAAATTGTTACATTTCGATTAAATTGTGTCGGAAATCATGTTTTCAGGTCCCTTATTGTTGATACATGTTGTTAGGCATTGTATTGGTAATTTTTCTGGTGTATAGGTGAAAATTGGATTGATTTTGGGTTGAAAATGCAGAAAAATTCTGCAGAAAATTCTGGTTTTTCCACTGCCCATACACGTATCACTCAAGGCAATACGCGTATTGGTCAAGGCAATACGCATATGGCATTGAAGAAATGTGGGCAATACGCGTATGGAGCTTCATTTTCTCGGCCATCTACCCATTTGCGTAATGGTACGCGTAAGGTTGAGGGCAATACGCGTATGAAGCAAGGCACTACGCGTATTGGATTTTTAATGGGAATTTTGGGAAAAATGGGTCTCTGCCCATACGCGTATGACTTTGGGCAATACGCGTATGGAATAGGCGAGGGAGCAGACCAATACGCGTATGGCTCAGGGCAATACGCGTATGGCCAGGAGGATTGCAAAATGTGATTTTTTCGCGATGTCTTTTCTTGTTTAGTCCGTAACTTGTGTTCCGATTATCCATTTTTAACATTCTTGGTATCGTTGAATAGCTATTGAACTGTACTTTCTTATGATGATGATTTTAATATTTGTTGGTCGATTTAATTATGTCGGGAATTTGGAATAGTGTCGTTTTGTTGACTTTTGTCGTTATAATTGTGTGTAATTGATGTGTATCATGCAATGTGCTGTTGATATGGATATGGTATGACTTGTGTGCTGTTGTATGGTGTAAATGCATGTGTTTAGATGGTGTGATGATGGTTTGTGGCCGTATGGCAAATAAATGCATTGTTTTGGGCTTGAATTGCAAAGCATGATTAATGTTGAGTGAGATGATTGCATATATGTGTGCATGTGAATGTCATGAGTCATTGTATGCCAAGCATCATGATATGCATTCTTGAGATGTCATGTGCCCTAGTGGGTGTGAGCGACGAATCGATTCCAGAGGGAATCCTCTATAACATCGTGTGCCTTATATAAAGACGACCTAAAGCGATGATTATAGACGATCGTGTGCCTTATACAAAGAGGACCTAAAGCGATCGGATCGTGTGCCTTATACAAAGAGGACCTAAAGCTATCCATAAACGTCGTGTGCCTTAAAAAAATAAGAGAACCTAAAGCGACGGGGAACATCGTTTACCCGACGGGGAGTTACATTAAGTAACAAGCAATGGTTCCAATAGTTCCTGAGTGAACTAGTTTTAAGATGATGGATGGATGGTACCGCATATGCATTGCATAGAGTCCTTGTGTCGGTCTCTGTGCATTTGCATAAATCATGAATGAATTGATTTTATGTGGAATTGTGATTGGAATTAATGAGGTGAGATATATATATATATATATATATATATATATATATATATATATATTGGTGTTGGTGATAATTGTATTGTGTATGATTGATATGCATCGGTGATGGATAAATGAGATATGTATTGTGTTGTGTTGTATTTGGATTCTGTTGTACGTTGTGGTGAGAATATTTTACGTGTGTAATTTTGTGTTATTATATAATTATATGCAATTATATTATGATTGTGTTTATCACCCTTCTGCTATTTTAAAATGCTCCATGAGGCATTGCAGATTAGATTGCTGGAGGTCTTTTTGTGAAGCTTAGGTCTTCATTCTTTTGTCGGTCGGCTCGATATGTGGCACCGGGTAGTTAGGGAGACCGTTGGTGATTTGTGTGTATATGTACATGTTTCTTTTGGGATTGTACATGTATGATTGTATTTGGTAGACAAACTTTTCATGGTATATATATATATATATATATGAGATTTCAGTACATATTTTCTGCTTTTATTCTATATCTGAATTGTGGGTAGTAGGAACTAAGTTCCTCTGTTAATTGCTACCTGATTGTTGCATATCTTTATGAGCAGGTTTATTGTCTTTTGTTTCAATTGATGTGACCCCTCGGTCTATGCTGTGAATGTTTTAAATATACTCTAATGAAATTTTGAATTTTATTTATCGCTTAATAGCTTGGGTGTATAGATTGAGGGTGTTACATTAAGTGGTATCAGAGCCAGTCCGTGTCAGTTTGTGTCAGTTCTTGTTGGTCATTGTAGTTGGGTGAGCTGTTTGTTTAACCATAGTTTCTGTTATTGGAAATGAACAGAATATGGCTGGTAGGAATGACACTGCCTTGGCTGCTGCTATGCGAGCTATGGCTCGGGCTGTGCAGGGTGCACCTAATGCTGCAGGTAATGATGAGTTCAGGAAGAACAAACCGCCTGTCTTCAAAGGAAGATATGATCCTGATGGTGCTCAGATATGGCTGAAGGAGATTGAAAGAATCTTTCGAGTGATGGATTGTGCTGAGGATCAGAAGGTGAGACTGGGTACTCACATGTTACTGGAAGAAGCTGATGATTGGTGGGTTAGTACACGTCATGTGTTGGAAGCTGCAGAGGAAGAGATCACTTGGGCTATGTTTAGCATTGAGTTTCTGAGGAGGTATTTTCCCGAAGATGTAAGAGGAAAGAAGGAAATTGAGTTCTTGGAATTGAAACAAGGTAATATGTCTGTTGTTGATTATACTGCTAAGTTTGTGGAGCTTGTACAGTTTTATCCACATTATGCTGAAGCGACTGCGAAATTTTCTAAGTGCGTGAAGTTTGAGAACAGATTGCGTCCTGAGATAAAGCAGGCAATCGGTTACCAAAGGATTAGAAGGTTTTCTGATTTGGTAGATTGCTATAGGATTTTTGAAGAAAATAACAAAGCTCGTTCTACTCACTATAAGAGTGTGAACGAGAGGAAAGGGAAGCAACCGTTTCGCAGTGGTCCTTATGTAACACCAGATGATAAGGGTAAACAAAGGAGTAATTTTGAGAAAAGGCCCAGTGGAGGAGGTATGTCTAATTCTCTGAGATGTTTTAGGTGTGGTGAATTAAGACATCGTCAGTTCGAATGCAGAAAAGATATGAGGAAGTGTTCCAATTGTGGAGGTTTAGGACATGTTGCAGCTGATTGTAAAAGGAACGTGGTGAAGTGCTTCAATTGTGGTGAACCTGGACATGTTAGTACGAAGTGTCCGAAACCGAAGCAAGCTCTAGCAGGTGGGAAAGTGTTTGCATTGGCAGGAACTCAGACTACTAACACAGATCGTCTGATCAGAGGTACTTGTTTTATTAATAGTATGCCTTTAGTTGCTATTATTGATACTGGAGCGACTCATTCATTTATTTCGTCTGAGTGTGCGAAGCGTTTGAATCTTGTGTTGTCTTTGATGGATGGTGAAATGGTTATTGATACTCTAGCAATGGGGTCAGTAACTACTTCTTTGGTTTGTTTAAGTTGTCCTTTGACCATTTATGGTAAAGACTTTGAGATGGATTTAGTGTGTTTACCATTGGAGGGTTTAGATGTGGTTCTGGGAATGAATTGGTTGCAGTTCAATAGGGTTCATATTGATTGTTATCATAAGCTGGTAAGATTTCCTTCTCTTGAGGAAGACGAAGACTCGAGTTTCTTATGTACCAAAGAGTTGAAGAAACTTTTGACGGATGAAGCTCAGTTGTTTGGGAAGTTTGCATCATTGATTGTGGATAGTCAAGTTTCACTTGATGTGTTTCCTGTTGTGTGTAATTTTACAGAAGTGTTTCCTGAGGATATTTCAGACTTGCCGCCAGAGAGAGAGGTGGAGTTTTCCATAGATCTTGTTCCTGGTACTAGACCTGTTTCTATGGCACCTTATCGTATGTCGGCATCTGAGTTGGTTGAGTTAAAGAAGCAGTTGAATGAATTGTTAGAAAAGAGGTTTGTGAGACCAAGCGTTTCTCCTTGGGGTGCTCCAGTTTTATTGGTGAAAAAGAAAGATGGAAGTATTCGGTTGTGTATTGATTATCACCAGTTGAATAAGGTGACAATTAAGAATAAGTATCCTCTTCCAAGAATTGATGATTTGATGGACCAGTTGGTAGGTGCTTGTGTGTTTAGTAAGATTGACTTGAGGTCAGGGTATCATCATATTAGGGTGAAAGAGGAAGATATTCAGAAGACGGATTTTAGGACACGTTACGGTCATTATGAATATTCTGTGATGCCGTTCGGGGTTTCTAACGCGCCAGGTGTGTTTATGGAGTACATGAATCGTATTTTCCACGAGCATTTGGATCGTTTTGTGGTTGTGTTTATTGATGATATCTTAATTTATTCTAAGTCTCGAGAGGAGCACGCGGAGCATTTGCGTATTGTTTTGCAGGTTTTGAAAAAAAGAAAGCTTTTTTCTAAATTGTCCAAGTGTGAATTTTGGTTGTCGGAGGTGAGTTTTCTTGGGCACGTGATTTCAGGTAAGGGTATCTCTGTGGATCCATCTAAAGTAGAAGCAGTTCTACAATGGGAGGCTCCAAGATCCGTTACTGAAATTCGAAGCTTTTTGGGGTTAGCCGGATATTATCGAAGGTTCATTGAAGGTTTTTCTAAACTAACACTTCCTTTGACCCAGTTGACTTGTAAAGGGCAAGCGTTCATTTGGGATATTCGGTGTGAGGAAAGTTTTAGTGAGCTGAAGAAAAGATTGACAACAACTCCGATTTTGATTTTTCCGAATCCTACTGAACCATTTGTGGTGCATTGTGATGCGTCTTTGATTGGTCTAGGTGGGGTGCTAATGCAAGAAGGTAAGGTCGTGGCTTATGCTTCAAGGCAATTGAGGGTTCATGAGAAAAATTACCCTACTCATGATTTGGAATTAGCGGCTGTGGTCTTTGTGTTGAAAATTTGGAGGCATTATCTCTATGGTGCAAGATTTGAAGTCTTTAGTGATCACAAAAGTTTGAAATATTTGTTTGATCAGAAAGAGTTAAATATGAGGCAGCGGAGATGGTTGGAATTTTTGAAGGACTACGACTTTGACTTGAATTACGATCCTGGTAAAGCGAATGTGGTAGCCGATGCGTTGAGTCGGAAATCATTACATATGTCCGCTTTAATGGTTAAGGAGTGGGAGCTTTTGGAAGCTTTTAGGGACTTGATTTTGGTGTGTGAGGTGACGTCCGACAGCTTGAGGCTGGGTATGCTAAAGGTTACTAATGATTTTATGATGACTGTTAGTGAGAAACAGAAGCTGGATGTGAAATTTGTGGATTTGATGTTGGTGGGAGAAAAAGATACGAATAGTGATTTTAAAGTGGATGTTAATGGTGTTTTGAGGTTCCGGGGTCGAATTTGTATTCCGGATGATTCGGATTTGAAAAAGATGATTTTGGAGGAAGGACACCGAAGTAGTTTGAGTATACATCCGGGAGCAAATAAGATGTACCAAGATTTGAAGAAGATTTTCTGGTGGTCTGGATTGAAAAGAGATGTGGCTCAGTTTATGTATGTGTGTTTGACGTGCCAAAAGTCGAAAGTGGAACATCAGAGACCTAGTGGTTTGTTGCAACCGTTGGATATTCCTGAGTGGAAATGGGATATCATTTCTATGGATTTTGTAACAGGGTTGTCGAATACACTGAGGAGGCATAATGCTATTTGGGTGGTTGTTGATAGGCTGACTAAATCAGCGCATTTCATTCCGATTGACATCAGTTTTTCTTTGGAGAGATTAGATGAGATTTATATCAGTGTGATTGTGAAATTGCATGGTGTTCCGTTGAGTATTGTTTCGGATCGAGATCCGAGGTTTACCTCGAGATTTTGGGAAAGTTTACAGAAGGCGTTGGGTTCTAAGTTGAGGTTGAGTTCTGCTTATCATCCTCAGACGGATGGACAGACGGAGAGAACGATTTAGTCGTTGGAAGATTTGTTGAGGGCTTGTGTTCTTGAACAAGGTGGTGTGTGGGATAGTTATCTTGCGTTGGTGGAATTCACGTATAATAAAAATTTCCATTCTAGTATTGGAATGGCACCGTTTGAAGCATTGTATGGATGAAGATGTCGAACACCGTTGTGTTGGCACGAATCTGGTGAGAGTTCAGTGGTTGGACCCGAATTAATTCAACAGACTACAGACAAGGTGAAGCTTATTCGTAGAAAATGAAGGCTTCTCAGAGTAGGCAAAAGAGTTATCATGATCGTAGAAGGAAGGATCTTGAGTTTCAAGAAGGCAATCATGTATTTTTGAGAGTTACACCGGTAACGGGTGTTGGTCGTGCATTGAAGTCGAAGAAACTCACTTCTCGGTTTATTGGTCCTTACCAGATATCCGCGAGAGTGGGTGCTGTGGCTTATAGGGTGGCGTTGCCGCCGAATCTTTCGAATTTGCACGATGTGTTCCATGTTTCACAGCTTCGGAAGTATGTTCCGGATCCGTCGCATGTGATTCCGATGGATGAGGTAGAGGTAAGGGAGAACCTTACGGTTGAGGCATTACCAGTGAGAATTTTGGATCGCGAGTTGAAGCGGTTAAGGGGCAAGGATGTTGCACTTGTGAAGGTAGCGTGGGGAGGCACTGCTGAGGGCAATTTGACTTGGGAGCTGGAGAGTCGGATGCGGGAGTCGTATCCAGAGTTGTTCGTCTCAGGTATATTTTCGAGGACGAAAATTTCTAAGAGGGGGAGAGTTGTAACGCCCCAGTTTTGTCCATTTTATTTAATCGAGTCGTTTTGATTATTTTATTTTCGACTTTTATTTGGAAATATGTTATTTTTTCAATGTTGTGATATTTTATCGCGTTTTGGGAACGTTTGCGAGATATTTGAGTGTAGGGGTATTTTGGGCATTTCACTTTATTTTCCTTAAGTTAGTAAAGTAGAAATAGAAAGAGAGAAAAATAGAGAGAAAGAAAAAGAGAAGAAGGAAAAGGGGAAGAAAAGAGAAAGAAAGGAGAAAGAGAGAAAAACTTGGAAAAGAAGAAATCGAAACAACTGACTTTCCAAACACGATTAAATCGGGTAAGGGTGCGAAACTTGATTATTATATACTTGTGTATGATTATGTATGTATGTTTTTGCTTGATATTGGATTGAAATTGAATATAGAGTGAAAAACCATAATATGTGGAAATTGTTACAATTCGATTAAATTGTGTCGGAAATCATGTTTTCAGGTCCCTTATTGTTGATACATGTTAGATACATGTTGTTAGGCATTTTATTGGTAATTTTTCTGGTGTATAGGTGAAAATTGGATTGATTTTGGGTTGAAAATGCAGAAAACTTCTGCAGAAAATTCTGGTTTTTCCACTGCCCATACGCGTATCACTCAAGGCAATACGCGTATTGGTCAAGGAAATACGCGTATGGCATTGAAGAAATGTGGGCAATACGCGTGTGGAACTTCATTTTCTCGGCCATCTGCCCATTTGCATAATGGTACGCGTAAGGTTGAGGGCACTACGCGTATGAAGCAAGGCACTACGCGTATTGGATTTTTAATGGGAATTTTGGGAAAAATGGGTCTCTGCCCATACGCGTATGACTTTGGGTAATACGCGTATGGAATGAGCGAGGGAGCAGGGCAATACGCGTATGGCTCAGGGAAATACACATATGGCCAGGAGGATTGCAAAATGTGGTTTTTTCGCGATGTCTTTTCTTGTTTAGTCCGTAATTTGTGTTCCGATTATTCGTTTTTAACATTCTTGGTATCGTTGAATAGCTATTGAACTATACTTTCTTATGATGATGATTTTAAGATTTGTTGGCCAATTTAATTATGTCAGGAATTTGGAATAGTGTCGTTTTGTCGACTTTTGTTGTTATAATTGTGTGTAATTGATGTGTATCATGCAATGTGTTGTTGATATGGATATGGTATGCCTTGTGTGGTGTTGTATGGTGTAAATGCATGTGTTTAGATGGTGTGAGGATGGTTTGTGGCCGTATGCCAAATAAATGCATTGTTTTGGGCTTGAATTGCAAAGCATGATTAATGTTGAGTGAGATGATTGCATATATGTGTGCATGTGAATGTCATGAGTCATTGTATGCCAAGCATCATGATATGCATTCTTGAGATGTCGTGTGCCCTAGTGGGTGTGAGCGATGAATCGATTCCAAAGGGAATCCGCTATAACATCGTGTGCCTTATACAAAGAGGACCTAAAGCGATGCTTATAGATGATCGTGTGCCTTATACAAAGAGGACCTAAAGCGATCAGATCGTGTGCCTTATACAATGAGGACCTAAAGCGATCCATAAACGTCGTGTGCCTTAATAAAATAAGAGGACCTAAAGCGACGAGGAACATCGTTTGCCCGACGGGGAGTGACATTAAGTAACATGCGATGGTTCCAATAGTTCCTGAGTGAACTAGTGTAGAGATGATGGATGGATGGTACCGCATATGCATTATATAGAGTCGTTGTGTTGGTCTCTGTGCATTTGCATAAATCATGAATGAATTGATTTTATGTGGAATTGTGATTGGAATTGATGAGGTGAGATATATATATATATATATATATATATATATATATATATATATATATATATATATATATTGGGGTTGGTGATAATTGTATTGTGTATGATTGATATGCATTGATGATGGATAAATGAGATATGTATTGTGTTGTGTTGTATTTGGATTCTGTTGTACGTTGTGGTGAGAATATTTTACGTGTGTAATTTTGTGTTATTATATAATTATATGCAATTATATTATGATTGTGTTTCTCACCCTTCTGCTGTTTTAAAATACTCTATGAGGCAGATTAGATTAGATTGCTGGAGGTCTTTTTGTGAAGCTTAGGTCTTCATTTTTTTGTCGGTCGGCTCTGATATGTGGCACCGGGTAGTTAGGGAGACCGTTGGTGATTTGTGTGTATATGTACATGTTTCTTTTGGGATTGTACATCTATGATTGTATTTGGTAGACAAACTTTTCATGATATATATATATGAGATTTCAGTACAGATTTTCCGCTTTTATTCTGTATCTGAATTGTGGGTAGTAGGAACTAAGTTCCTCATTTAATTGCTACCTGATTGTTGCAGATCTTTATGAGCAGGTTTATTGTCTTTTGTTTCAATTGATGTGACCCCTCGGTCTATGCCGTGAATGTTTTAAATATACTCTGATGAAATTTTGAATTTTATTTATCGCTTAATAGCTTGGGTGTATAGATTGGGGGTGTTACAACGACCGCTGCCTAAGTAATTTCCACTATTTTTTGATATGCTTCGCAAAGCTTAACATTTCCACATGCAATGCTTTATCAAAATATCAGACGTTTTCACAAACAAAACAGCAAAAGTAAAAACACAAATGGAAAGCTTTTGAGTGAAATGAAAATTTTATTGAATGGAATTGGCCTATAAATAGGCATTTACATTCGGAAGCAATTCCTGAAAAGAGGTAATTGGACCAAAAAGAAATAAAAGAAAAATACACATGTCGGCAATTGTGGGGAACAAATATCCACCATGATTCGATTCAGCTATGACCCAATATGCCTCGCTTATCCGCAGATGATCTGGCCTTCGAAAAGACTGTCTGGACTAATTCCTTTCCTTTGAAATTTCCAAGCATCCAAGAATGCTCACAGATCGAACGCAGATCGTAGCCGCTTGCTTTTAAATCCCTAACTTTTGCCTGGATCACCCTTTTCGGGTTTTCAATCCACCGGGATACCCCTTTTTGCCAATGTTGCCTTTTCAGGTTTTCAACCTTGCTGGTTTATTCTTTTTTTTTTCTTTTTTATCCCTAATTTTTGCCCGAACCTTTTCTTTTTTATGGTTCGCCGGGATGCCCATTTTTGCTTGGACTTTCTTTTTGTGTCCAGCGGGTCTCTTTTATGCAAAGTATTTTTTGACTACGTCTGCATTCATAGGGGACGTAAAATCTTCGTCATCCATAGTTGAGAGTAATAAGGCTCCGCCAAAGAAAACCTGTCTTACCACATATGGCCCTTCGTAGTTTGGAGTCCATTTCCCCCTGTGATCTGTTTGAGGAGGGAGGATCATTTTCAAAACTAATTCACCAGCCTGAAAACACCGAGGGCGTACTTTCTGATCAAAGGCTTTCTTCATCCCGCTCTGATACAATCGACCATGTACAATGGCTGCCAATCTCTTCTCTTCAATAAGGTTCAGTTGATTCAGTCTGGAACGCACCCACTCAGCTTCATCAAGCTTCACGTCTTCCAGAATTCTTAAAGAAGGAATCTCAACCTCTAATGGTAGAACTGCTTCCATATCATATACCAGTGAGAAAGGAGTTGCCCCAGTCGATGTGCGTACCGAAGTACGATAACCATGTAAAGCATAAGGAAACATCTCATGCCAATCCTTATAGGTCACTGCCATTTTCTGCACAATCTTCTTGATGTTCTTATTTGCCGCTTCAACAGCCCCATTCATCTTCGGACGATAGGGAGAAGAATTGTGATGTTTAATCTTAAAGCTCTAACATAGCTCCTTCATCATCTTGTTATTCAAATTTGAACCATTATCAGTAATGATTCTCTCCGGGACTCCGTACCGGCAGATGATGTCCTTCTTGATAAATCTGGCTACCACTTGTCTGGTGACGTTGGCAAATGAGGCTGCTTCTACCCACTTCGTGAAGTAATCGATGGCAACCAAGATGAAACGATGCCCATTGGAAGCAGTAGGTTCAATCTTTCCGATCATATCAATGCCCCACATAGCAAAAGGCCAAGGTGATGACAATATATTCAGAGGAGTAGGTGGCACATGCACCTTATCAGCATAAATCTGGCATTTATGACATTTCCGGGCATATTTGAAACAATCAGATTCCATAGTCATCCAATAATACCCCGCTCTCAACAGTTTTCTGGCCATAGCATGCCCATTGGCATGGGTACCGAAAGATCCTTCATGGACTTCTTCCATCAATAGGCTTACCTCATGTTCATCAACACAACGCAGCAAGACCATGTCAAAGTTCCTCTTGTACAGTACATCATCTTTGTTCAGAATGTAATTTCCTGCCAACCTCCTCAGAGTCTTCTTATCTTTGGTGGATGCACCCTTTGGATACTCCCGACTCTTCAGAAAAACCTTAATATCATGATACCAAGGTTTACCATCTGATACACCCTCAACTACAAACACAAAAGCTGGTCTATCCAAACGCACGATTCTGATCGAAGGAGTTTCATTCTAACGATTCACCTGATACATCGAAGACAACGTTTCCAACGCATCGGCCAACTGATTCTCCAACCGGGGTATATGATGGAAGTTAATTCTGTCAAAGAAAGGTAACAACCTTCTGGCATAGTTGTTATAAGGCACCTAGGTCGCTTGACGAGTCTCCCATTCACCTGTAATCTGATTAACCACCAATGCGGAATCACCATAAACATCGAGGTTCTTGATTCTCAAATCAATTGCTTCTTCTAACCCCATAATGCATGCTTCATACTCCGCCTCGTTGTTGGTACATATGAACGCTAATCGGGCAGTGAAAGGTATATGAGAACATTTCGGAGTCATAATGACTGCCCCGATTCCGTTACCGTATGAATTAACAGCCCCATCAAAAACCAGCTTCCATTGGGACCCAATTTCTGGCCCTTCATCAGGTAGAGGCTCTTCACAGTCTTTCATCTTCAGATACATAATGTGCTCATCAGGAAATTCAAACTTCATCGGTTGATAATCCTCAATTGGTTGTTCAGTGAGATATTCTGACAAAACACTTCCCTTAATGGATTTTTGGGAAACATATTGAATATCATATTTTGTCAGAACCATCTGCCAACAGGATATTCTACCAGAAAGCGCCTGCTTTTCAAACACATACTTGATCGGATCCATCTTTAAAATCAAGAGGGTTGTGTGGTTTAACATGTACTGCCTCAAATGCTTAGCTGCCCAAGCAAGTGGACAACATGTTTTCTCTAGCATCGAGTACCTTGACTCACAATTAGTAAACTTTTTACTCAGGTAGTAGATGGCATGCTCTTTTCTACCTGACTCGTCGTGTTGACCGAGCACACACCCCATTGAGTTCTCAAGAACCGTAAGATATATAATCAATGGCTTTCCTGGCACTGGCGACATAAGGACCGGAGGTTCCTGCAAATATTCTTTTATTTTTTCAAACACTTTTTGACAATTCTTGTTCCACCTGACCTCTTGATCTTTTCTTAGCAACTTGAATATCGGTTCACACGTGGCTGTAAGATGAGAGATGAATCTAGCAATGTAGTTCAACCTCCCTAAGAAACCACAAACCTCTTTTTCTGTTCTTGGTTCAGGCATTTCTTGAATGGCTTTTACTTTAGCAGAGTCAACCTCGATACCTCTTTCGCTGACAATAAAACCCAGTAACTTTCCAGATCTCACCCCGAAGGTGCACTTGTTCGGATTCAACCTTAGTCTGAACTTTCTCAACCTTTCAAACAATTTTTGAAGATTAACCAGATGTTCTTCCTTCGTCTGTGACTTCGCAATCATGTCATCAACATAGACCTCGATCTCTTTGTGAATCATATCATGAAAGAGAGTCACCATCGCCCGCTGATATGTTGTCCCAGCATTTTTCAATCCAAAAGGCATCACTTTGTAATAGAATGTTCCCCACGGTGTTATGAACGTCATTTTCTCCATGTCCTCTGGAGCCATCTTGATTTGGTTATACCCAGAGAAGCCATCCATGAAGGAAAACACAGAATACTGAGCGGTTTTTCCACTAACACATCAATGTGAGGAAGTGGGAAGTCGTCTTTTGGGCTTGCTCTATTCAGATCTCTATAATCAACGCACATCCTGACCTTTCCGTCCTTCTTATGTACAGGTACAATATTAGCATCCCATGGAGGATAATTTGTTACAGCAAGAAACCCAGCATCTAACTGTTTCTGAACCTCTTCTTTAATCTCGACAGCCATATCCAGTTTCGTCCTTCTCAGCTTCTGCTTAACCAGAGCACATCCTTCTTTGAGTGGCAGCTGGTGTACCACTATGTCAGTGTCGAGCCCAGGCATGTCTTGGTAAGACTAGGCGAAGATATCCACATACTCTCAGAGCATTTCAATCAATCTTCCCTTGACAGTGTCTTCTAAAGCAGCCCCAATCCGTACCTCTTTCTTTGCGTCCTCGGTTCCCAAGTTAACAACCTCGATTTCCTCTTGATGAGGAAGAATGACCTTTTCCTCCTGTTTTAACAGCCTAGCCAATTCCTCTAGTAAGGCACAATCTTCATCAGTCCCCTCTTCAGCCTGATATATGGGATTATCGAAGTCATATCGAGCCATAGCTGAATCATGATGGGTGGAATCTGAACAAGAAAACCCGCATGATTGATGATATATGTTTATTATGGATGCATCAAACAAAAACACATTGCCATTTTGATGTGGTTTTAATGCAAAAATAAAAAGCAGAAAAACAGGGATCAAAACATTTGAATGCGAAAACGTCCTTTATTAATGATAAAGAAAAAGCATACCAAAACATTCAAGCCCTACAAACAAGAATCACTACATCTTGGGCAGAACATAGGATTAACATAGATGACAAACAGAAGCAATTACTCTGGTCCGGTCACTTGAATGGCTTTCTCTGATGACCAGTTGAGAAGGCTTTGACCTGGGACACATGGGCGGATCCAACTATCCATATGACAATCACTATCCCCATCCTCATCAATAGCATTGATCCTGTCAAAGAACACACCGGCACTGGTGAAACAAATTGGACCATAGAACTTGGGAGGCTCTTCAGGACGCCTGGGTGGCTTATAACCTAATCCATGAGTATTCCGTTTTTCCTGGACATTAATAATCTGACCCCACTTTTGTGAACCGCCGGCTTCAACCACGGCCCGAGCATCCTTGAAGGAAGACATAGAAATCTCCGGCTGATGTACTGCTATAGGCTATTCCACCACTTCAGACCGGCTGACCTCTTTGAGAGATTCCTCAGGGATCTTTACTGCTTCAAAAGCCTGAGATAGAATTTCATGTATTTCGCCATCTACCTCCACATACTTGAAAGTAGATAGCTGGCTTATCATGATATCCTCTTCTCCACAAACCGTCACCACATGTCCTTCTACCATATACTTTAACTTCTGATGCAATGTAGACGTCACAGCCCCAACACTGTGAATCCATGGACGGCCCAGCAGGCAGCTGTAAGCAGGCTGGATGTCCATGATATAGAAGGTAGCATCGAAAACCTCTGGCCCAACCTTAATTGGTAGCACAATCTCACCGAAAACAGACCTCTTCGAGCCGTCGAAAGCGCGCACCACCAAATCACTTGGTGTGCATATCAACCCATGAGTGTCCAGTTTCATCAAGGCTTTCTTAGGAAGAACATTCAAAGAGGATCCAGTATCCACAAGCACGTGAGACATCAACGATCCACGACATTCGACAGAAATATGCAAGGCATTATTATGGTTTCTCCCAGCTGGAGTCAAGTCAACATCAGTAAAATCCAAACCATTGCCTGCATTAACATGGGCCACTACCCCCTCTAACTGATTAACTGAAATCTCCTGGGGTACGTAAGCAGCATTCAGTACTTTTAGCAGTGTATTTCGGTGTGCCTCGGAACACAATAACAGAGACAAGATAGAAATCTTGGACGGAGTCTGATGCAATTGATGAATAATTTTATAATCACTTTTTTGAATCAGTCTCATAAACTCCTCTACATCCTCTGAAAAAGAATTATCAATCGGTTCTACCGTGGAGTCATTCACTACTGGCGCTTGCACAGAATTATCTACAACCTGCTTCCCTTTGTCTTGTCTGGAACTACCAGCTTGATCATGTGAAGGGATAAAGACTCTACCACTTCTCGTGATAGCCCCTGCTTCATCAGCATTCTCAACACGAGAGTTCACCACATAAGTTCCCACCAGCTCTTGTTTCTGTCCATTAACGAATACTTCGGCTCCATAGTTCCAAGGAATGGCCTTGGTACTCTCATATGGAACGAGTCCTGGAGCTGTAATAATAACCGGTGCTGGTCTTACCGGCCCTGAAATAGTGATTGTTTTGAAAGGGATAGTAATGGTAGCAACCTCATTTTTCCTGCTAACAACCTCTTTCCGTTGGTCACACCAGTCAAACTACAATTGACCTTCATCTATTAACTTTTGAATTCCTAACTTCAACAAACCACAACCATTCATTTGCGACATACAATCTGAACAATTCTCATCACATCCGGGGGACACCCCACCCTTCAATAACCTCTCCTTTACCACCATCAAAGGAGTCTTTAATTCATTAACATCCATAACCAGATTCAAAGATTCATTCTCCTCTAACACAACATTAACCCTTGGCCCACCATGGTTCGGTATTGGGTTTTGAATGACATTCGACACGTCATTTGAAAAGTTAATAGCCTTTGAATCCACCAAGTCTTGGACCGTATGCTTAAAAGCTTTGCAGTCCTAAATATAGTGTCCGGGTGCCCCAGAATGAAAGTTACAGTGGGCGTTAGGATTATAACCCAGAGGTGGATTATCGGTGGGAGGAGCTAGAGTCCTTTTTTGGATTAACTGCAACTGTAGTAGATGCTGAAACAACTGTGAATATGGCAACGACGGAGTATCAAAATGTCGATTCTGCTTAGGCGTAAATTGCTGCTGGCGTGGAGCGCGATTCTGTTGCTGCTGTGGAGGTGCTGCAGGAATTGTCACTGAAGCTACCTGCTGGTTATAACTCTGATACTGCTTCCCTTTACCTCGGTAAGACGACACGGAATTTTTTTCTTCCTTCTTCTTATAATTCACATAGGGTTTCTTCCCTTGACCAGAAGATGACCCATCACTACCTACTACCTTCCCCACTTTGATTCCACTCTCTAACATTTCCCCGACCATGATCAAATCAGCAAACTTGCCTGACATGCAAGGTAACAGTTTCTCATAATAACGTCCCGGCAAAGTATCCATAAACAGGTTCAACATCTCTTTTTCCAACATGGGTGGCTGTACCCTTGCCACTAGTTCACGCCATCTCTGCGCGTATTCCTTAAAGCTTTCGTTATTCTTCTGAGACATATTCTGTAACTGGGTCCTGTTGGGAGCCATATCAGTGTTATATTGGTAATGCTTGATAAAGGCCTTGACCAACTCTCTCCAATTACAGACATGGCATCTCTCCAGTTGCATATACCATTCCAAGGATGCCCCATACAGGCTGTCCTGGAAGAAATGCATCAGCAATTTCTCATCTTTAGAGTACGCGGCCATCTTCCTCGCGTATGCCCTGACATGCGTCTTGGGACAAGTGGTACCATTGTATTTCTCAAAAGTGGGCACCTGAAATTTGTGCGGAATTACAACACCGGGAACCAGTCCTAAATCCTCCAGATCCATTCCTACAGAATTCTGATTCACCACTCCCCTTAGTTGTTCTTCAATGAGTTAGAACCTTTGATCATTGTTGGCTTGAGGACTAGCATCCCCGCCTGGCATAGAGAAAACATCATCTTGTTGGTCTTCGAAATGACGACCATGAACAGCACAAACATTTCCTCCTCCCCCAACAGAAGGAATCACAAGCTGCTCTCCTCCACCCGGAGGGATCACAACACCAGGAATGGGGGTCTCTATGCCCACAGGACCTCCCTAAGCACCGTTATCAACAACGCCATTATGGACTCCGCCATGAAGAACCCCGTCTTCATCCACTCTTGCCACTAAGGGTTGGACCAGAGTCCTCAGTTGCTCTTGCCCTTGGGCAACATCTTGCATAAGCTCTATGAATTGGTCTATACGGGCCTGCATGGTAGCCATATCAGCCTGCATCTTCTCCATAATTCTCTTCTGATTCGATCTAGTAGAATACCGGTGAATTGGATGATTATCAATCCTGCCTGCAACCAAATAAAGGTTAGAAAAACCTAGAACGAGGACCTGCGATGCAAAAATGAATATGATTATGCAAATGCAAATGAACATGTTTGGATATTTGTAGGGCGATCCACCCCTTGATTCCAGTTTAAAGACAAGGTGGAATGAAACTTCTGCTCATATAAATCAGAGAAACTCACTGTCAGAGATTACAACCCAAGATAATAATAATAAGTCTGAAACAAAAGAAGCAAAGATCCTAACCAACAATTCTGGTGGTGACCCAAGATACAACAAAGAAAGAATAAACTACGGTGTATCACCCATGCGTGAGTTCTCTTCAACCATCATGATCTTGCACCCTTTGAGGACCACTGCCCAAGCTAGAGCCTTCACCCCTAGGCCTCTTTACTTCAGCTCGTATCTTCAGCTCTTCTATGGTTGCTATGGCCTCATTCAGTCGTTCCTCAACTGCATATCTTTGGAACGTCCCTGATAAGATCTCCTCGTCTTTCTTCCTGAGCTTCAACTTCAGACTCTCAATCTGCTCCAAATACTTATCCTCTTTCTGCTTGTTGGCTGCGATTACAGTATTTCAGTAAGCGTTGAACTTGTGAATTTTTGACCAAGCCTTGGCTAGGTCTTCCTTCTTTGACTTTAGAACCATACTCACACCTTTTAAGGCTTGTCCTACCTTCTGTCTAGCTGTGATTTCATCGGCCAACTCCTTTTCTTTCTCAGCGAGCAATTCTGTTTTCAACTTGGCAACGTGAACAGCTTCACCTCGCTCATGCTTCAACTGGTAGATTTCTCTTTGCAGCTCACCGTTCTCCTCTCGAAGCTTCTCCTTTTCAGCCCACAGTTTGTTATACTTCTCTATCTCAATTGTGGTCGAAGATTTAATCAGCAGGGGGTAAGATGGAGGTTCTCTGCAGAATGGTAGAAGTACATTCTCTACTCTCCTGTGAATCTAGTCCTCGTATGCAGGGAAGGCTTTGTTGTTACACTTTCCAAAAGAAGTCTTTCCCTTCTTGTGGCAGTCTCTCCAAGCATTTGTAGCTTTTTTTAATATTTTCGGATTGGCCTCCCTACTCACATATAGAGACTCTTGAACATCTTGGTCCTTCGGCGGCTCTTTCAAAGCATACCCAAATTGCCTAATAGCAAGAATAGGGTTGTAATTAATTCCCCCTTTCTTCCTATTAAAGGTACATTTGGGTAACCCCCACAACTAATTAGGATTTCTTGGCCCAGCAAGTCACGATTGATCCAAATCAAGTTGTCAGCCCTTAATCCCATAAATCTCGTTGACCAATCCAATGTTTCTTTGGTGTATACGAATGCCCCAGATTTGGGGAGGCGATCGGCAAACCACTTGTAGAAAATGGGAGCGCAAAAGTAAAGAGGTCCTTTTCTCCTCTTCTCATTTTTATAGTGCATCGAATAGTACAGATCCCCAAGCAAGGTGGGTACTGGATTCTTCGTGGTGAATATCCGGACAGCGTGCACGTCTACAAAATCCTTCACATTAGGGAACAACACCGTTCCATAAACGCACATAGTCAGGATTGCATTGAACACCGACCAAGACTTAGCCTTAACACAAATGGCAGCCTGCTCGATCAAAAACTTCGTGTGAAAGCCTTTACACCCTCCTTTACTAGCAACATTTTTCTTCAGCAAAGACTGATCCAAATGTAAAGCAGCAACAACCTTTTCCAGATCGGGAAATTCCTTAGAAGGATAGAAGGGAACTTCTTCTTTGATAGAAACATCCAAAATGAGAGCATACTCTTCCTATGTCGGAGCTAAAAGATAATCCACAAACAGAAAACACCGCAGGTGAGGGTCATAGAACTACACCAGAGTGTGCAGAGCCCTGAACTCATAGTTGGTAACATCACGGGCGAAACTCAGAATCCTCCCATATTCTCCTCTAAAGTCTGCCAGTACCCCGGGTTTTGCTATAGCCGAGATCTTGTGCACAACATCTAAATGAAACTCCGGGAACTTGTACGGAATGATATTCCTTCTCTTTTCAGTGCTAGTATTCATTATGGACAGTCTTCAGACAACCAGAATCAAAGTTACGATGCAACCCTACAAATGAACAAACATGTCAGAATGCAAAATGATGATGCAAATGCAAACATGGGATCAAGGTATCCATGATGCACAAAACTGTTGTTGTTCTGCTGACTGAATAAAACCCCAAATATCAAAAACCCAGAAATCCAAAATAACGGCCCATTCAAATTGCATAAATATCGGGATGATAACAGTACACTAATGATAAATCTAGAAAACCAGGTAGGTTGAAGGCCAAAGTCACCTGCAAACCTGCAAACACCCATCCCCTCTCACACGTGGGTTCTAGAAAATGGGATTCTCAGTCTCGGATTCTCGATTTGAGAAGCAATAGTACATTCATCCCTCGGGGTACAATACTATCGCCAAACAAAGAGGTCATCCACTGATTCCCCCCAAAAAAGACCATCCTATAGTAAGTTCCCAACATTGGGTCCTCAGATCGACAAGTGTAATGGATTTGCCATTTCTGGTCTGCCATTATCACATGTCGGGAGGAGAGGCGTTGCTGAGTCCTCGGGAGACGATCGCCAGAGTCAACAGTTTTCCAGGTTATATTCCATCATCTGCCTCAAATGAGCAGGATATAATATTACCAAGGAAATCTCGTCTGGATGTGGAGTTTTCATGTATACTAAGTCTGACCAAATGCCACACAAGTCACACTACTTTCCACGCTAATCATAGGTGTATGCTCAAGCCTGGGTATTGGGCTTTTCTCTCATGAATCCAACCCGCCCTACAAACAGAAAATCCAGCAGCAGAACAATACAGCATAATAATGAAATGCAATGCTATAAATGCGGTAAAAATAGTAAAGCAATAATACAGTAATATACAACAAAACAAAGCACAACTAATAAACACCCAAAGAAAACAAGCACACAAGCGCTAAGATTGACTCGCAAAAGGGGATGGACCAGCAAGAGGTCAACCTGTCCCCAACAGAGTCGCCAACTGTTGCTCCCGAGGATTTGCATCCATGGTACAAACGCAAAAGTGGTGTGGAAAACAGAGTCGCCAGCAATGTGTATTTATCCCAAGAGAGGGAAAAGAAACACTGCGTAAACCTGAGGGAAGGAAAAGAGCATGGTCTCGCGACCAAGAGAAACGGGTAAGGGAGTCGGTTATGCGAAGGAAAGGTGTTAGCACCCCACACGTCCATCGTACTCGATGGGATCCACGCTTGCTGTCTCAATCAAAGGGTGTCGTCGTTTGGAACTCCACTGCTACTGGAAACGAGAAGGAACGGGAATGGAAAAGAACGACGGAAAGGGGGAGAAAAGAAAAAGAAGTGACTCAATAGGACATCGCTCGTCCTATGCCTACGTATTCCCTCGTGCAATGGGAAAGTCAGAGTCAACGTAGTTCGTACACGAACTAAGGGGGGAGGTTGCTCGCCAAGACATTGCCGTCTTATGCCTACGTATCCTCAATCGGACGAGAAAGAGGAAATCAGAGCAGTCGTAGTTTGACCTAACAAGGTCGGTTAGTGTTTTTTATGAGCGAAGTTAGATTCGCGTCCGACAGTTAGGGTCGATGCCTGTTTGCGACGAGACGAAAGTAACGTGCCCTTTTCTGAAAATGATTTGAGATTAACGATCCCGAAGGATGAAAAAGGCTTGAGTTTGTTTTTGTGTTTTTTAGATAGAAGTGGATTGAAGTTAGTTCGTAACTTACATTGCACTAAAGTCTACCATGCAGGAACGAGTGAATCGCATGGTCGCCCCCAAATGGGACGTATGCTAAACACTCTAGAAGAGGAGGGGAGACCCCTCGTTCTTCATTTCCTACACTTAAGGCTCGAGCGCAATATTCGTTATATTTATTAAGTGTTTTAGAAATGTTAAGAGATGAGAAGAGAAGACTCAAAGAAAACACTAAGGGGAAACTAAATGTTCCTAATGTTGTCATGCAAAGGTGGCCCTATAGTTGAGGTTGAAAGGGAAACGTCTACCTAAGTTAGCATGCAAAGGAAATCCTAATGCTAATCCTACTCCAAGCTTAATAAAAAATTAAGTTGGACTAGGTAGCTCTAAGGGAATGAATCCAACCCTTAAACAAGTCTTGAGATTCAAGGGAAGAGAAGGAGTGAAAGAGGAGCAGAAGAAAAGGCGAGTAAAACAAACAAGCAGCAACTACAACAACGCCTCTGCACCTGCACAACAGTTAAAAACCAGCAAACACACCAAACAGCATTCAACAGCCCATGTTCAACATACAAAACAGATGTAAAAGGTCAAACAGTAGCACATACAACAACACATATGCAGTAAAACAGCAGTGGAAAATGGGACAGCACACCATGCATTTGAAGACAAAATACTCATGCAAGCAATGATTGCAAATAGACACACAAAGCACGGAAAACCAATCATAAAGGTTGCAACCATCAAGAATGAATAACATGATCATGCTAACAATTCAAGAACAAATACTCAACAAAGTTGCACAAATCAAACATCGATCAAAACATCATGCATAAACAACCACAGAGGCAAACAGCAATCATGCATCATATGTCCAGCAAGTTGAGCATTAACCAAGAATTAACATGATTCGAATGTGTGTGCAACATGTTCATCGCATCCATTAGTCAACAACGCAAACATAAACATTTATCGATGAAAATCAAGAATCGTGTGTAAGAAAATTGTGTTCATGCAATGGTGTGAGGTGCAACAGCTCAAGAATGATCCACAAATCATCATCATATCAATCCATAAAGTTTAGACATGAAAAGGATCTCAAACAACCAAGAAAATGCAAGAAAATCAAGTTCTTCCTCGGTGGTAACCGGTTACAGCATAACTGATAACCGGTTACACAGTTCAAAATTGCACAAATTACGCTGAAAATACACAGTGTAACCGGTTACAGCATAACTGCTAACCGGTTACTCTGGGACAGTGGTAAAAAAAATCAGTTTCAAAAGCACTTTTCAGCAGCAAATCACTTATGTAATCATGTTCAATGATCATGTAATCAACAATGCACGGAAATCAAGTTAAGAAACAGCATTCAAACATCATTTAAATCCAATAATCATCAACATCCACAATTAAATTCACACAAATGAATCAAAACACACCAAAAATCATGGATCTACATTGTGAAAGTTGCAATTAAGCTAAAATGAGTATGGATCTAAAATTAACCAACCTACAAAGCTGAGATTTGCTTTGGTGAGTGTTGTAAATAGAATTTGATGAATCCAAGTAGAGAAATCCAAGATCCACAAGCTCCTTGCACTCAAAAGTTGAAGATCCAAGTAATAAGCAACCAAAATTCCAAAATCACTTTCAATAATCACTTCTGAAATTCCAGGTCTAGATCCAAACGAAAATCCAAGTTGAAAAGCAGAAATGTAGTGATGATGAGAGGCTTTAGCTCAAGAATTAACAAGTTCCAATGAAGAACTTGTTAATCTTTGAAAAAGAGCTTTGAGTGTGGTTGAAAATGGAGGTTGAGAGTGAAAAAGTGAGAGAGAATTGAGAGCAAAGTTCTGAAAAATGAGAGTGAAAAATGATCTAGGGTCGAGAGGTTTGGAATGAATTGATTTAAATAGAAGCTAGGTTAGGAATTCAAATGTGGTTTGGAGTGAGGTTTAGTAGGTGGAAATTGGGGTGAAAAGTGGATTAGGAAATGAAATGAGGAATTAGAGTGGAAAATGTTGGAAGGAATTTGAATTTTGGGTGGAAAATGATGAAAATATCAATATCCTTCCCCCACGTGCACATGCCAAGCACGTGATCACAAATCATGCAAACAAAATTTCTCAAATTTTGCCTAGAGTAACCGGTTACAGCACATCTGCTAACCGGTTACTCAGTTCAAAAACTAAAGAAATATGCAAAAAAACCAAAGGGTAACCGGTTATCAGATACGCTGTAACCGGTTACTCAGTGCAAATTTTGAATTTTGGCGCCTTTTGGAGGGAAACTTGGAAAAGTGACTTCTGATAGCTGTTTTGAACCCGTTAAACCTCTGAAACTCAAAAATTGATTTTGCTACTGAGTAACACCTGAAAAGAACACAAATTCCAGCTGACACCTCAGAATATCTTGCTGAATTAATAATTCCTGATACAGGACCGCTTGATCAGAAAATGACTGTTGAAGCTTCTGATTATCAAAACGCCTAATGACCAAAATAAAAGCTCCAAAAGACCTTGAAAACCATCTGCTTGACCCTGAATACTACTGAAAATAATGCTGAAGCTGATAACGCCATGAGCTGCTAGAAAATACCTTGATCCCATGCCCAAAAGAAACATACAAAAATGCAGAAATGACGATGCAAGTGAAATGAAGCATAAGCCAAAAAGGTTAGCAACACTAGGGCAAATTTTGAGGTGCTAAAACAGGGAAAGGAAACGATCGAAGAAAACCTCAACAAAGGGAAAGACATGGTCATCGCAACCATAGCCTGGGTTCGGGAGTCAGTTACGTGAGAGGAAGGCATTAGTACCCCCTCGCGTCCATCGTACTCGATGGGATCCACGCTTGTTGTTGTCGATCAAAGGGTGTAGGTTATCTGAAGCTCAACTGCTAAATGGAAAAGGAACGGGAAAAATGGGAAGGTGAAAAACAAAAGAGGACTCGCAAGGATCATCATAATCCTATGCCTACGTATCTTCGTGGACGAACGAAGAATCAGAGTCCGCGTAGTTCGACGGACTACGATTTTATGGGGGAAGTTTGCTCGCCAAGACATCGCCGTCTCGTGCCTACGTATCCTCAATATAATGTGAATGAGGAAGTCAGAGCAGTCGTAGTTTGACCTACGGGTCGGTTGTTTTGTGTCTTTTAGGTGGAATACGTCAACATTCGCGTTCTAGCAGTTTAGGTGTTGCCGCTCGTTGTGGGAGTCTTACACGTTTACCTGTTTGCGGAGAACAAAAATGACGCATCCTTTATGAATGGAATGAGGGAGATGAGAAGAGAAGATAATTGTTTGTTTTTGTTTTTTAGAAGAAAGTGTTTTGATTGATTTTTTTGCGATATGCAAAGTGTTAAAGTCTATGACATAGTGAACACTTTGCGTAACGAGTCACACGCCTCGAGCGACAAAGGATACTATGTACTTAAGGCTCATGGCACACAAATCACATATTTATTCATTAAGTGTTTTAGCTTTTCTTTGAGAGAAAGAAGAGATGACTCAAGGTTGAAAGAAAATCTAATGGGGAAACTAGGTCCTAATGTTATCATACAATGATGGCCCTATGGTTGAGGTAAGAAAGGGAAGATTTCTACCTAAGTTAGCATACAAAGGAACTACAAGTAAATGAAAGAGTAAGTAGTGTCAATCAACAATAACATCAAACAATCAAAGTAAGAAAAAAAGGGAGCTTTAGCCAAGGGGTCATATCAACCGTGGCAAACAAGCTAGTTGGAGGGAAGACACAAGAGTCTCAACCAATGATATTGAAAATCATGGTGAGCGGAGCATAAAGGGGATATGAATGAGATTACATAAGCGTCAACATCGGCCTGATGCGAGCTAGAGACTAATCGTGGGGGTTTGATTGCTAAACCCTCATTCCACTTGACCGACTCGATAAGAGCAAGCTGTGTTCAAAGCATCAACACGTAGTGTGAGCTAGTGAATGACTCAATAGAAAGTGCGGGGACTGATTGCTAGTCCCTCCTTCGCTTGCATTCTTTTGAGAACTTATCAGGGGGATAAGGAAAGGATGCCTCATAGAGGTCTTTAGCACAAATATAAACACACACATACAGAGCCTCCTTTGAGGACTTTCCAGAAAAATGCCCGCCAAAAAGAAACGGTCAGGACTCCAATCCTACTTCTCATGTTATTTGAAAAGGAGAAAGTGAGTAGAAGGGATGAAGAGTACTACCGGATAGCAACGTAAGCAAAGTAACGTAAGCACTTGAAAGCCTCGAGTCTATTAACACCAATGAACAAAAATGTTAGAAGTGGACTTAATTCACAAATGAAAGTGGAATGAACTAATCACACCATAATTGAAAGTCTCCTTGAGATGCCTTGCACAAGTCAACAAACATATTAGTAATAACAAGGCAAAAGGCATGATGAAACATACATGAGGACAAAGTCTAGGTTAGTATGTACTCTTAGTCTCTATCTATGTTAGAGCACCAAGAGAGGTCACACGACTACAAACTATGCCAAAAGTTAGTGTCTACTTCAAAGTTGATTGCAAACTACGTACAAGAAGTGTTTGGATTTTGTGTAAGTTGGTTTATGATATGAAAATGAGTTGAGGTCAGAATGCAAATCATGTATTAATGTGTACAAATGTCATTGAATTACCATAGAGATCACATATTAAAGCATTCATGATGATTACCCAAATTATGCACGACTAGGTCAACTAGGATTCAACATACAATTTGTGTTCATGTAAAGCACAAGTAGTTGTGGATGTGTGCAAATGGTATACCACAAAATCAGAAGTGATATCATGTTAATAATGCCTAAAACAACCTATAATCATCATGAAGTCTCAAGTCATTATAAGTTTTAAAAGCTAAGGTAAAGCACCCTCAAAACAAATTCAACTAGTTCCTAAAAGACTTGTAAACTAAAAATCAAACAATGAATGAAGAGTAAGATGCATACATACATGAATGAAGGTTTGGGTAAGTAGAGGGGGACTCCTACAAGTCATGTTCAAAGCATACAAACAATGCACACAAATGAAGCTCAAAGAGTTAAGCAACCTAGGCAAGCAAGTGTCAATTCACAAACCCTAATTCAATCTTAGAAGCCAAAGCAAATGTAATCAAGCAAAGAAGAATTATAGGTCAAGTTTAGATGAAAGCAAACATTATAGGCCAGTACTCATTCCTCTTAACATCATACTTACAAGTTCCCAAAAGGATTGACAAAAGAGAAATCTCAAAGGCATAAGAAGAATGCAACAAAATTGATGCAAAATGATACTTGAAATCTACAAGCTTTCAAGCACATTATGGACATACAAAGATGACTTGAAAGGGATCATAGGACCTCTAAAGCATACCATATTTCAAGCACACAAACTCAATACAAGGCCTTAAGTCATGGCATAAATGCCTTCTCATCAAATGTCTAAGAGAACAACATATGAACAAGCATGCTAATCATCAATGACAATGCATGAGGAAAATAGTTATGAACCTTAAAAAATGTATGATTTGAAACATAACTAGATGAAGTCAATGACTAAATACACCAAAAAGATGAGCTCAAAAATAAGCTCCTATCATGTTCAAACTACATCAAATATTGCATAAACTCTCAATCCTAAGGCATTCAAAGAATCACCTCAAAAGCATACATAAAAATGGCCTAAAAAATCTCAAAAAAAAGGAGGAAGTCCCTCAATATGTGCCAAACTCAAGTATTCAATTAGGTGTAAAATTTCAGTTCACAACTAGCTAAGGAAAATCATTTATGAAGTATATGGCAAAATCTATGAACATAAGAACACATTTCAAAGAAAATTAGAGGAAAAATACCAAATCACTCTAAAAATGAAATTAAAATTTAAGGAAAATTAATTAACATCTTCAGGTACACACCTGAATTTATTAGTAATTTTCCTCAAATATTTTCTATTTTTACCAAATGATTTTCTAACATGTTGTTCAAAAGAAAAATAAATTGAGAAGAATAAAGCCAGGGGGTGTTGCAACAACAAATTGCCAGTTTATTATGCACCTGGGCTCAAACATAGGGGGTGCGAAAAGCAGCTGACTACAAGGCCTAAGGTGCAAGGAGCCTAATGGCTATGTGTTGTACCCCAAATTTTACCCCTTAGATGTCATAACATTTTGCACTTACATTTAGAGTTCATTCATCCATGCATTGTTAACTAACCACAATATCTTGCTAGTTTGTTTCTTTTGTGAAAGCCAGGTTAACACAAGAAAAAGAAAAAAAGTCAATAAGCCAGACTCTCCCATGTTTCAAGGTCTCTGGCTCCAAATGCAACCATTTGAGCTCACCTACATCTTAGAGAGCTTATTTAACAAGAAATCAAGTGTGACTGGCTCTCATCACAAGTAACTTGATCCACAAGTTCACCCTGCCTCCAATTAGGGTTTTGTTATGACAAGACAATCCTGGCCTTTGATTTTGATCAAGATTTGTTCTCAAACCTTGGGACATGACTCCATGTGATAATAGACCATCTATGAGCCTTATATGTGATTGAAGAAGCAAGATCATCAGAGATCGTTCAAGTGCATTCACAAGCGAAATTAGGGTTTTGATTGAGGCTCTAATCCCTGAGATTTTGATCCAAAATGAAGCTCCAAGTCCTCAATCCATCATGACATGTCTCATTGATGAGTTAAGGTATGAGAAATCAAGTTTTAAGAAGTTTCTTGCAAAGGAAGCAAAGTTTGGTTCATGAAACTTTTCAAATGTGGAAATTTCACTACTTGTGCAAAAATTGAAACAGTCATAACTTTCAAACCACACATCCAAATTGAGTGACTCAAAGCTCAAATGGAAGCTTTTTCCATGATCTTCAAAATATATTATAGGACCCTCTTCCAAAAAATGCATGATTTTTAAGTTACAAGACTTGGAAGATAAATCACCCTTGGGGACTTAGTGAAATTTCAGCTTTTTCACCTTAGTTTTCACATAACTTCAACTCAATTTTTCATATAGTTCCAAGCCTCAAATCAAAATTCTTTGAACATGAAAGTTTTAGAGGGTATTGAGGGCTTTCCAAAAAGTACTAGAACTCCTCAAACCATAGAGTGAGCTGAGAGATACGAAGCTTCAAAGTTAGGGGTTTCATTGCTTAAGATTCAAGAAACCAACTTGTGTATAATGGCACAAAACCATCTCTAATCACCAAGGCTTCACTTTTCTGAGTTCTAAGGGTGGATTTGGTGATAATTTGAGCCTTTCCACGAATTTGCAAGTTGGTTACATTAAAATAATAACTTATGTCAAGTTGATGCAAAGAGAGAGAAACCTTTCAAGAAATAATGCATTGTTTATTC
This sequence comes from Lathyrus tuberosus, assembly GCA_022829125.1. Taxonomy (NCBI): domain Eukaryota; kingdom Viridiplantae; phylum Streptophyta; class Magnoliopsida; order Fabales; family Fabaceae; genus Lathyrus; species Lathyrus tuberosus. The sequence continues at coordinate 13,282,997 of JALAZF010000107.1, read as the reverse complement.
ATGGAGCCTTGGTCCAATCACTTCACACCAGTTGTTCAGACCTAACCCTATCATCTATCAGGGATTTTGGAAGACTTTGGTTCAGCAAAAGCAATAGCTCACACGATCTAGAGGGCAAAGTTGGTACATTGTGCTATTTTCACCATACCTTGGGTCTTCAACTTTTCCTATAAATAGGAGTTCAGTTTTCACTCAAAAAGACCAACAATCACCACACTACTTGAATACACACTTTTAAACTTAGAAACAACTCGTGAGTTTCTTTTGGCTTGGCAAGAAGGAAGAGGGAAAGGAGCATTTCTGCAGCAGTACCAACTTGAAGAAGGAGAAAAATCAGTGCATACTTGAGGGTTCAGTGGACTTATTCCACTAGGTATTTTTATTCATTTTTCATTCCATATCCCATATATCATGATCATGTTACCATTTGTTTTGTATTGCATAAAAGATGAGATAATATGTGATAAGTTCATGTGATATGTTTTTGCACTGCCAGGTCTTGTTTTAACAGGAGTTTTGTTTGGTTTCATCCTTTATTTCCCACTTTGAACATCTTCTTGTATCCATGATTTTCATAAGTTAAGAGTTTTGTTTGGTTTATTGTTATCATACACATCTTGCATTTGAGCCACCCTGAAAAGGTTCTAAATATGATAATGTGATGTTTATGATGAACTGTCAACTGTTGGTTTGGAGCATTTTTGTGTTAATCTCTTCATGTTATAACAAGGACTGAACTGTTTCTAAGTGATTCACCTAATATTAGGTTAGCAACATGTAGTCTGTTTGTTGGCATGATCAGTATTTCTTCTCACTATCTCTTAATTTATAACACCATGTTTAAGATGCAATAATCGTATAACCAAGTTCATACATATTCCATGTTGTTTGTGTTGATAAATTCTTACACTTTAGTGACCCCATGAAGGATAACTTTGAACCTACATGTTTCATGAAACTGTTAGTTTTGGATAATACAATACTCACAACCTTATGCTTTAGTTCAAGCTCAGGCTAGGTTGTTTAACTTGAAGGCCTCGTTTGAAGTCATTTTTGGTGACAAGCATTTGTGCTCATTTTCCACCCTGTTAATTCATAAACTCCACGATCACTTTAAAGGTTTAAATTAACATTTGAAGTTTGGTTTGGCATGATGACACCCTGTGAATTTTGGTCCCAGTTTTGAGCACACATGGTTTCACTTTGTGTGGCTTTTGATAAGAGCATTAGGGTTAGTGGTTTTGGCTCTGAAAATGTTCCTACACTATGAGACCTAGATACATAAGCTTTAAATAAGTAGTGGTAGCAGAGGTGATAGCACAAAAGAGAATAATATGTTGGAACCTTTAGGATGGCCCTAATCCTATATTCCAGATCACGACAGTTGCAAAGGTTTTGCTCTCATAACTTTTCACTCTAAGTCCTAATGCCTGATCTGGTTGTTGCTTAAGTTTCTTTTTCTTGTTCTACTTTTGAGTGGTTGTTCATGGAGATTTGATGTTGAACTGTGTGGGCAAGGGAGATATTTAATATGGCTGCTATTGGGTAGTTTGCATTTAGGTTTGTTTTTGATGTGCACGAAGGAGAATGGAAAAACTGGCAGCATGGAAATACTTCGGAGTACCACGTTCTTTTTTCTTCAACCCACGATTATCTGAATGTTTTAGTTTCATGTCGCATGAGTTGATAAAAGCATGGCGTTGTGATTGGCCCAGGTTTTGTTCTTTTTGGAACGTAGTGACTTAAGGGGTTCTGACCAATGAATGTTTGATATGTAGCGTTACATGCTTGGGTGGTTCATTTGGGAAACCTGTTTCTGAGCACCTGATGATTCATATATTATTAGGGGTGGCTTATACAATGGATGTATAGCCACCCAGTGGTATAGAGCGCACTGTGACATGGGTGTCTGGGGTTCGAATCCCCCTCGCCCCAGACAACGTTTTATTTGTTTTTTTCATTTTTCATTTGGTTTCTGAATTGGGTCGAAAATGCTAACACCACCCCGGACCTGGCCCATACGCTCTAGCACTTATTACTGGTTCATTTCTGAATTGCTAATGCACCCCACTTTATTTCCATTCCCTTTTTTATTTTATTATTTTTCATTTCATTTGTAATTATTAAAAATATTTTCTTTAACCAAAAAATTCCCAAAAAATTTCATAAATGTCCTTTAATGTTTAATTTAATTTTTCATGATTTTTATTTCCACTTTTATTTTATTTTTGTATTAATTACTAAATTTGTAAAAATATGTGTAAGCCTTTTCATTTAAATCTTAAATTCCCTTTAAAAATCACTTTTTCCTTGATTGGTTTTTGTGATAGTTCTTGGTACATGAGAGGGTTGTTTAGTGAGAATTTTGTGACCTTGGATAAGGTTCACTCTATTAGGGTTTTGTTTGTATCTCTTGGCTTTATCATTAAGTCCTTTGCTTTGAATATCTTTGCCTTTAATCTCATGTTTGAATGCTCTCTTTATCATATGTGTGTGCTCATGCGTTTATGATTTGCTATGAATTATCTCATTACTTTTTTCCATGCTCATACATTGATGTATATACATTGCTTTGATGTTATTCTCACTTGCTTAATGTTATCCCTTTTAGCCCTTGAACTCACACTGTTCACTCAATTTAATCCACCTTCAACTCTTATTTACAAGATGTTACTTTCCCCTACTTCCAAAGGAAAGTCTCTCTATTGACCTCAAAGCCATAAATAGCTCATAATCAAACCTTGACCTCATAGTCATAGGATTCCCTCTTGACCTCATAGTCATGGAGCCATCTCACAACCTTTGACCTCATAGTCATAGGTAAGCTTTGACCTCATAGTCATAGCCATTCTCCCTTGGCCTTATAGCCACTTACATCACAACTTAGAATTAAGTTAGAGTTCTTGGACTCTATGTGAGACTCATCACTTTGAGTATTCACTTCCCAATTATAACTTAGACTTAGAGAGTTTCTTAAACTCTACATGAGCTTATACTCATGCCCCCTTGGAACTTTGGCCACAGTGAATGGTTCCTCACCCTTAGTTAGGTGAACTACGGTTGCTCTGATTCTTTAGTCAGATACGTAGGCACATGATGCGATGTCTTGGCAAGCATACTTAGTGTATATACCCCTAGGTCTTTACCTTAGCACATTTTTCTTAGCAAACAACTTTAACATAACACAAACACAAACAAGAGGTTCCTGTAGAGTACTATAGATACTTAGGGTGCTAATACCTTCCCTTAGTATAACCAACCCCCGAACCCCTGACCTCTTAGCCGTGTCTTCACATGGCGTAAAAGGTTTTTTCGTTCTTTACTTTTTCCTTTGGATAAATCAAAGCTCGGTGGTGAATTTTAAAGATTTGTGATTCAAGTTAATTAATAGCTTGATATCCGATTCTCACCGTAACAGAAAATGGCGACTTCACTGGGGAACACTTCCCCTAAGAGGGTTAAGCCCACCTTGTTTTTATTTGTGTTATTTACAAGTTTGCTTGCTTGTATATCTGTACATATTTATATATCTGTATATACCTGTTGTGCTTGGGTTTTTCTGTGTGCATGGTTGTTACTTTGAGTGGTGAGGATAAGTCCTGTACCCGGACTTAAGAGTACATTTATGATAGGACGATGGTATATTCAAGGAGACTTTGAGGGAGTCGATTCCTGAAAAAGTTGACTTGAGACACCATCACTCAGTTGAGGCCCTCTTGAGAATCTAGTCACGTTAAACGAGTCTATTCGTGAAAACGTGCTACTCTCGACCTAGGTGCCCTTGATATTGAGATTCGTAGTTACCTCTAACCCCACTTGGAATGTTAGGATGTAGTGCAAGGACTATGAGGGAGTCTATTCCCGAATTGGTTGCTACGTGATACTACACTCAGACGAGACTCTCTTGAGAATATTATTGACTACCGAGTCATTCGAGAAATTGATAATATCTGAAAGATGGGTTGTTGACTCTGGGAACTTCTTAGAACCCTGTTTTACAGATACAAGAACCCTAGTACACACGCTGTGGTTGGTTCTTTACCTAGACTCCATGCTGTGATCTCGAACCCTTTATCCTATTGAATGTGTTTTGCATCCTGTTTGCATTGCATTGCATATCATTTTCATATTTGCATGTTTCATTGCATATGCCTGTTTTTCCAGTGACTCATTACCAGTTATCTCTTTCTACTAGTGTCACCTGTGAGTCGTCAAGCTGATTCCTCGACACCGATATCGGACTAGAGCTAACTACAGACGCAAGATGTCAGAGCAAGAGGCACACAATACTGAGGTCCGAATGGAGATCGATGACCTTAAGTCGAGCATGATAAACTCACTGAGAAGCTCCAAGTTTTGATTACTAGAGGAGAGCCTCCCCAAAGAACTGTCATCCAGAAAGTTTCAAGTGCTGAACCTCCACCGGTTCAAATGCCACCGTTTGGTTTGAGTTTGGTTTGCCACGCAACTACTCTCCATAGATTATATCTACTGCTATGTCTGTATTTCAAGCCCCTGTTTTTGCCAAACCCAGACCTGTGGTCCATGCTGTTCCACAGACTGTTCGAGCTTCCTTTGAGAATCCCCTCTTTGAGTACAATGCTGCCAGTGCTCAGGGTGGAGACTGTGAAGACTTTGTTGAACCTGAAGTTGTCCGTGAGCAGTTTCAGACCTTGGACAAAAGACTTAAAGCCGTTGAGGGTAATGACTTCTTAAATGTGGATGCAGACAACATGTGCTTAGTATCTAATCTTGTTATGCCTGCTAAGTTCAAAACTCCAAAATTTATGAAGTACAAGGGCCATTCTTGTCCGAGGGCTCATTTGGTCATGTATCTTCGCAAGATGACTGCTTATACTAGAAATCAGAAGCTGCTTATCCACTATTTTCAGGATAGCTTGAGTGGAGCCTCACTCAAATGGTATACGAGTCTCGAGCAAAATTTTATTCACTGTTTCCAAGATCTTGTAAATGCCTTCATGAAGCAGTATAAGTATAACCTTGACATGGCCCCTGATCGTTGCCAGCTGCAAAATATGACTCAACATGAGAAGGAATCTTTTAAGGAGTATGCTCAGCACTGGAGAGAGTTAGCTTCCCAAGTTAAACCTCCTTTGGCTGAGAAAGAATTGACTGGGATGTTCATGGATACCCTGTCCCCGTTTTATTGGGAGAAGATGATTGGAAGTTTTTCCTCCAACTTCACTGATTTAGTTACTATCGCCTAAAGACTCGAGGAAGGTCTTAAGAAAGGAAAAATGTCAAAAGCTGCTGAATCTTCCAATGCTGTGAAGAAATCCTATGGGAACTTTCAGAGGAAAAGGGAAGATCAGACTAACGCTGTAATGGTTGAAGTGAGAAGGCCTCGTCCCCAACCTCAGTATGCTATTCACCCTACTGTTGCTGCTGTCACTCCCGTGGTTACTACTCCACGACCAGCTCAAGCTTCCCAACGTCCGACTGTAGGAAAAAACCAGTGCCGTAATAGGAATCAATTTGATCCTATTCCCATAACATACACCGAGCTTTATCCTGGTATGGTTCAACAAGATTTGATTACCACAAGGCCTTTACCTCCTCCTCCAAATCCTCTTCCAGCCGGCTATAGGGCTGATCTTCATTGTGAATACCATCAAGGTGGTGCGGGCCATAATTTGGAAGGTTGCTTTGCATTGAAGACTGTCATACCCCAAATTTTGACCACTAAGATTCCTATCATTGTGTCAATCATCATCACAATATGGATGAACCATCATAGCTCATCAAATGCCTCAAGGGTTGTTGAGTATTCACTACAATCAAAATTAGGGTTTTAAGCCCTCTCAGAGCCTTAGACAAAGGATCAATTAAGGAATGCCACGATCTTCAACTTGTCTAGCCTCTAAAATGTCCACAATGGATCAAAAGGACTCCCACTTTAAGGATTAAGCACAAGGCTGCTCCCTTCTAGGTGGATCAAGTCTCAAGATCGACAGTGTCACCAAATTAGGGTTTTGGTCGACCAGGGCCTCCAGATGGAAATTTTTCATCTGGGCACAAGCCAAAGATCCAAAACATAACCTAATATACTCCATGGAACCTCATGGACCCAATCATCAAGTCAATTTGGCCTCAGGGGATGCATTCATAAAAAATCAGGAATTAGGGTTTCTTGACCTAATTCACCCCTAAGTTGACTTTTAGGGCAAATCATGAGCCAAGACCTCAAGAGAGGGTTTGAGGGTCTCTAATGAACTATATTGATCCATTTGGAACAATGGATTAATCCAAGAAGCTTGAGCAACAAGTCTCAATTTCATCTGCACCACAATTAGGGTTTCGCGAGGAAAGGAAACTGTAACTTTGACTTTTGACCAGGACATGCTCCCAAGCCCTAAGACATGATTCAATATACCCTATGACACCCATGGAACATGTCCATCAAGTTAGATTTAGGTCAAGGACATGATTTCATGAAGAATTGCACAGTTTGGAATTCATCTGATAAAAAGTCAACTGTGCACAAAAGTCACCTTTGACTTTTTGAGATTTTTCACCAAAATGGATTTTTAACCCAAAAATGATGTTAATGTATGATTTGAATCATCATTCATCAAGAAAAATCAAAGAAAGTGGGATAACTTGTAAAAGGGGTAACCATAAAACTTAGAAAAATTTCTAAGTTATGGAGAAAGTGACACTAATGTGCTAACTTTGGAGGACCATAACTCCTAAACCACAAGGCCATTGTTCCCCATTCAAAGCTTGATTTGTAGATCACATTTCCCTCTACAAAAACTTCATACTGACCTATGTCCAAATTCCTCATGGATTTTGAGTTATGGAGTGATCAAAATCAAGAAAAGTCACTTTGTTCCAACACTTGGTGAAAATTTCACTAAGTCAGATTTTACCTTACTTTTTGCCAAATGTAGGGGGATTTTTCACTTGGATTCAAAAGTGATCAAAACCAAACATGTTCAAACAGTTGTTGTATCATGTAAGGGCTTTCCAAAATGGCCAAGAACATTACCAAATTCAATTTGAGTCATGAGATATGACATTGGTAAGTTGCCTTGCTGAAATCTGCCAAGGCAAGGCAGATTTTTACACTTGTGGTCGATTTGCCAAAATCAGCCAAATCCAAATGCTCCTATCCACTTGGACACCTCTGAGGATTGAATCTAAAGGGGTCAATCACTGAGCCAAGCCTCTAAAGTCTTTGGAACAAGAAATAGCATGTTGAACCTAGAATTGCCAAAATAGGGACAAGACTCCAATTTTGGATTAGAGCATTCAATAGAAGCATCAAGGTGGCATGAACTAAGCTCTTAGCAACTGAATTCAGTCAAGACTTATCCAAGACCAAGGGGACAAGCAGCCTGTGCCCTAACCTCTAGTCAATGGCTAGAGGAGACTTGGATTTTCATTTGCCAACATTGGCCAAACCTACTCAGCAGTTGCCATTCACTATTCCTTGTAAAACAAACTTGCTCTACTATAAATAGAGCTTAATTGTGATCAGTTTGAGTACACCAAACCCATCAAACATATGCTTTCCTCAAAATCTCTTCTTTCACTCCAATTTTGCCTTCTAAGGCAAGTCACTATCGGGTTTTGAGTTTGAGAGCTTTTCCAATCAAACTAATCACACACACACCTCATATACATCATATAGAAGTGATCCAAACTCTCACATAACATCTGGAACACAGATTTCACAAAATCACCAGCCAATTGCTCAAATTCTTGACAGATTTGCAGTTGGGGTACCATCTTAAGTTCCAGATCATTTCAATCCATTCCAAGCATTCAAACACACTCCATGGCACCTAGGGAAGCTATCCAGATCATTGGAACCTAGATGTAACACCTCCAACACAAATCACGATCACCAGCTGCAAGTGGTAAGCATGAGCTCTTCTAACTCTATGATCCATGCAATTTTTGCTGCACAATAATTTGGCCATATGTTCATAATCATGCATGGAATGTTTCCCCTCAATTAATTGCATTGTTTGAATCGTGTATCAAAAATCCTAGCCTTCATGCAGAAATTAGGGTTCTTGAGGATTTTTCGTGATTTCTTGTTTTATGCTTAATTTAAATGAAATTAATTGTCATAGACATGATCGTGAGGTTGAAACGAGTTGATTGGTATGTGGATTGCATGATATAATCAAGTATTCAGTGAGATTGGAGAGAAAATGCAAATCAGCCAAACCCAGAACACGCGCGTGTTCTTCAGCTGTTCTTGGCGCCATTTTTTGAAAATTCAAATATTTGAATTTTGTGATTTTATTTAATTGATTCAAAAATTAATTTCTCTTTGAGTTTTAATGATTTTGAGTTGATTCTTTTTTTAATAAATCACAAAAATGTTAAAATATTTTATTTTCCCAAAAAATCCCAAAAATATTATTTATTTTGTATAATTGATAATTTTGCAAAGAATTAATGTTTTAATTGTTTTTGACATTTAAAATATTTTTTCCACCTTGATTTTGCAACTTTTAATGTCTTCTAATTATTTTGTATGTCAATACTTAATTTTTGAAGTATTAATCCAAGATCACAATTTGTTTTCCATATGCTAAACAATTTTGATCATTTTAATTGAATTTTTATTCAATTAAAACATATTTTGAAAACAAATTAGGGTTTTTGGATTAATTCAACCCTCATAAATCATTTTCAAAACACTTTGGGCCTCTAATAGAGTGTAAGACCCAATCCTTTTTTGACCAAATCATTTTTTGGGCCTCAGTGTATTGTATAAGTCCCGATACCGTCAAAAACAAACGGCGCGATCATCGCCCTTTTGAAAAATACCATCTGGGCCTCTCCTTGAGCTATAAGACCCATTCAAAACTTTTGGGCCTCTAATAGAGTGTAAGACCGTATAAGTCCCTCTACGTTAAAAGAAAATCTCGGCGCGATCGCCATTTTTTTACGAAAAATCATCTGGGCCTACCCTCGTGTTATAAGCCCCACTCTTTTTCTTTAAACCTTTTGGGCCTCTTGATAGAGTGTAAGACCCATCCCTTTGTATAGAAAACCTTTTTGGGCCTCAGTCACTTGTATAAGTCCCTCTATACAAATTCAAACAGTGCGATCACTGATAAAACCCTGGGCCTCTCCTTGAGCTGTAAGCCCCAAATCTTTCTTTGGCAAAGCACTTTCTCCTTTGATTTTGAATATACTGTTGTTTTCAATCTGTCTTTGTTGAATAACTAACCAAACAGCATGGAAGCTCTACAATCGAGTAAGTGTTTATACGCTTTCATTTACCGCTTTCATATACATATAACTGTATTGTGGGGCTGTTTGGCTGTAAGTCTTCTTTCATAAACTCATATCAATTGTGTAATAATAGTATAGTTATTTAGAGTTTCCCCGGCAACTACGTCTAGAACTAGGTGACGCCGTTTCGTTTATTCGTAGAAATAGACAACTAGATCCCCAATAGGATCACTAGATACAGTCTTCTCTTCGGATGTCCTAATTAGGAATTGTCAAGAAACTCTACTCCCAGAGATGAATGTATTCTCCGTGAATGGCATCTTTGAGTTTCTTCCAAATTCTCGAACTTTCCTGGCTTGATCTATTCCTTGTGAATAGTCTGTCTTGAATTTCTCGGGGTTTGGGGACCCACGGGCTTCTTAAAAGCATCGGCCTCCTCTTGGGCATCGTACAAGGACCCACAGGCTTCCTAAAAGCACCCCCGCCTTCTCTTGGGCTTAATACAAGGACCCTTCAGCTTCTTAGAAGTATTCACAGCCTCCTCTTAGGCTTCGTATAATGATCTCTTCCTCCGGGAATGATAGCCTTCTCTTGGGCTTTGTACAAGGACCCGTCGGCTTCTTAAAAGTTTCCAGCTTCCTCTTGGGCTTCGTACAAATTGTCCCGACGACCTCCTAGAGGTATAGGAATAGAACTTAGTCATCTTAATAGAACAGTCCTTTCTAAGAGTCTACTACTGTTTCTCAAAGCATAGTACAAAAGATGAAACTCTAGACTTGGACAGTCTAATCTCCTTGAGTCTTAAAGACATTCACAAGTGACCCCTTTGTTAAATAGGAAGAAAACCCGCAGACTCGGACAGTCTCAATACCCTTCGGATTTCCCACTTCCTTAAAGAACAGGAATAACCCGGATCCTCGAATCAAATCCTTGAGTACAACATTGCTCATATAAGAACTAATTTTCTCTTTAAAAATCAGTATACTGGACCTGTCACTTAACTAAACAGTCGCCATAGCCTCCTCTTAGGCTTTGTATAATGATCCTTCTCCAGTGAAGTTAGCCTCTCTCTTGGGCTTTGTACAATGACTCTCCCCAGCGGGGTCAAACAACATTTAGCCTCTCTCTCTCGGGCTTTGTACGAGACACACAAGAGACTCCCTCGTTGAGTCAATCAGCCCTTTCGCCTCCATCTCGGGCTTTATATGAGATACAAAAAAGGTTCTTATTTAGCCAAACAATTTTAGCCTCCATCTCGGGCTTTGTATGAGATACAAAAACTCTCTTGTTGAGTCAAATAGCCTCCATCTCGGGCTTTATACGAGATACCAAAAGATTCCATCGTTGAGTCAAAAACTTTTAGCCTCTCTCCCGGGCTTCGTACGAGACACATATTAGCCTCCTCTTAGGCTTTGTATAAGAAAACCACTGGTTGATCCAATCAACCTTTTAACATCAAAGTTGTGCCTCGTTCACAGTACACAAACATCAACAACTCCTTCCCCTTCATCTAATTACTGTAAGCGGCAAGCCTCTGGATCATTTACATCCATGCCACTGTCCCTCTTTTAGCATGAGAAATTCCTAAGGAAAGATAACATTGCTCTACACTGAGTTAAAGTCTTCTCCTTCAGGTTAAAATCCCCTTTAAAGGAAATTATGGCATTGCCGGATTCATAAATCCCGGTTAAAGTAATTCTCCTATATAAACAGTTGTGACATACAGACCCCCTTTAGAGATGACAAATTCTCTCTAAAGTCAACACCTTTAGCTTCACATCTTGGGCTTTGAACAAGATACAAATAGACCTTTCAGCTTTACATCTTGGGCTTTGAACAAGATACAAACCACCTTTCGCTTCACGTCTTGGGCTTTGAACAAGACACCAAAACAACCATTTCCTCCCATAGAATAGGAGGAACTACGAACGCTCTGATTTCCCTGTTTCGGTGAATGGGAATACGTAGGCGTAAGATTGAAAAAAAAATCTTAGCGAGCACACTAAACAAAAACCCAAAATCCCATACTCTCACATATCTATCAAGAAGCATCCGTCCTAACATCTAAACCTCCCACCACTTTTAAAAAAATACACCCGATAGAGACCCCAAATCTTTGTAGCATCTGTAACCTAACAGACCGCTGTTTAACCTCAGTTTGCAAGCAGGGTTAATTTGAGACATCTATTTCCCTTCCTTCATCAGCTTTAATAGGATAAAAAATGAATCGAGCTGTAGACACCAAAGAGTGATAGCGCTTCGCAACCGCGTCCAAAATCGCTCGCTACAGAAAAATGGTGACTTCACTGGGGACTTGGCGACTCTGTTGGGGACTTGTCATTAGGATCTATCTCACCTTTGTAGCGAGATCTTGTTCTCTTCTCATCTATTATGTAGAAACTTTATAAGTGGCACCCACCGTGGGGCCCTTCTAACCTTTTCACTTGTGTGAATACCACAGATTGGGGCTTCCGCCGGGGAACCCATTTTCTGTCAGGAACTTAGGATTCATAGCTTTAAAGGTCTAGGATGTTTAGGACAAATATATATACTGCTTTTACTAATTGCTATACCTGTTTATTTTTCTGCTAATGGGAATGCGTGTGATGCCGCATGTGGAAAGATTGAGTATACACTTAAGATAAGTGATGGCGACGAGGTCGACCATCAACCTCAGTGGAGGCTGACCAATGCAACCCATTCCCTCTCATAGGTAATGGGCCGATTGTGATGTTTGAGAAGCTGAGGAGCCAACCCTTTTGTAGTGCAGAAACTATCGAAAATAGTTGTCACGCGATACTACCCTCATTTGAGGCTGGTGATCTATTCTCGGTGAATGGCACTTACTCTAAGATTGCTCTACAACTCGCTGGCGATCCGCTTGTTGTTTTGCTTTCCTAGGAGGAGCTGATGATAATGAGTACAGGTACAAAAATCACCCTAGTATAAACCTTTGGGGATGGGTAGAGCCTTGACTTCATGACAACGACCCTTTGACCCCATGTTTTTTCTATGTTTTTGTGTGCTGCATTCATGCATTCATTTAAAAAACATTAAAACATTCAAATTTTTTTTTCTCTTCTAGTCTCTCTGTTTTTCAAAATAAACTAAGACTGTGATTGCAAATACCAGAGAAAAGGATTGTGCTAATGGATTTCGATAGAAGGAGGACTCATACGTACACCTTCAGGATTCCAAAACTAGAGGATTTGAGAGGTTTGGCGAGGATGATCACAAACCAAGAGGCTTTTAGAGCCAAACACGGAGGTTTGCTACCACTGTTAAGAGTCCATGTGATTGAGGGAATCATGGATGCGCTCATTCAGTTTTACGATCCAGTTTATCACTGTTTCACATTCCCAGATTACCAGCTCGCACCAACGCTGGAGGAGTATTCTCATCTGATTGATTTACATATCACTGATCGAGCTCCATTTTCCAGACTGGAAGAAATTCCAAAGAATCAGACCATTGCAATAGCAATTCATTTAGACGAGTCTGAGGTCAGGACTCACATGACTACCAAGGGTGGCATACAAGGTTTGCCAGCCCAGTTCTTAACAAAGAAAGCTCTGTACTTCGCTAGTATAGGGAACATGACTGCTTTTGAAAACATCTTTGTCTTACTCACCTACAGATTATTTTTGTTGCCCAACATTAATAATTTCGTCAATATCAACGCCATTAAGGTTTTTCTCATTGGAAACCCTGTACCGACTTTTCTCGCAGATGCGTATCATTCTGTACACTTAGGGAATTTGTACAGCGGAGGGGAGATCACATGCTGTGTACCTATGCTTTACAAATGGTTTATCTCCCATTTGCCTAAGTCTGCTGCTTTTTGGGATTGCAAGAGTGCCTTACGTTGGTCACAGAAGATCATGTCTCTCACCAACTCTGATATAGATTGGTGCAATAGGATTTATGATGGAATCAGGATCATTGAACGTTGTGGAAATTTCCCCAACGTACCCCTTATAGGAACTAAGGGAGGAATCAACTATCATCCGATATTGGTTCGCCGTCAATTTGGATACCCGATGAGACACGTCCCACGGGGTGTTCATCTGGAAGGTCATTTCTTCAAGGAAGGAGAAAACAACAGAGCACTAAAAATGGAAATAATGCACGCTTGGAAACACGTTCATAAGAAAGGACAGGAGTCTCTAGGAAAACCAGATTGTGTCTCGGTGGAGCCTTATCTCCACTGGGTACAAACTAGAGCTCTCAAGCTAAAGATGCCTTATCCTCATTACGGAATTCTTCTGCCGAGGGAATCTGTCATGTACTTCATGACAGAAACTGAAAAGCTTCAGGTTACTCTCAACAAAGTTCAAAAGGAGAGAAGGTCTTGGAAGAACAAGTACCGCACCCTCGATGTGGAGTGTATCAAAATACAGAAACTACTAAAGGATAAAGACGCTCTGATCGAGATTTTAGAGCAACATGCTGTGGATAATCAGGATGACCAAAGGAATTTGCTCACTCCTTTCACCTGGCAAAGGAATGACAACCCGACAACGGCTCAAGAGCCCCGGTCAAAGAAAAGGAAGATACCAGAATTAGCACCCGAGTTCTCTCGGGACCCCTTAGCTTAGGTTTCTGTTTCTGCACTTTGTAATCTACTGTATTTTTGTTTCCGCAATCCTTTGAATTTCAATAAAAAGGGGTTTCCCCACTGTTTGATATTTGCAATCTAATTGTCGAAGTTGATTTTGATTAAACCAAAAAACAATTAATATAATCATTGCATTCATCATTCTCACATCGCGTATTCTTCTTACCTATGAATCTCACGTTTGTGTCTCGGTTCTAGAGTCAAACTGTCTCATTCGTACAATACTTGGGCTAATCGTCAGAAAAAGATGGATGATCTTGAGGAAGAAAAGAGAGAGTTGAAAGAAGAGATCAACGCTCTGAGAGAGGATATGAGAAAGCTTCGTAACGACATGCAAGCCATGGCAGAAGCTCAGCTATAAAGGACTGTGATCTCAGAGATCACATCAACGCCCATAGTGGAGAAGTATGATCCTAGGTATCAGATGCCGAAAGATCGTCCCAGGGGCATGCCTGCAAACTATATCCCGGAAGGATATGTTCCGCCGATCACTGAAGATCAGGGAATCGCGACAGATGCCGCTGGGCCTAAAGGTTACAAACTTCAGGAAAGCGAAGGTGCCAGGGGCATACTGAAGACTCCTGAAGGTTACAAACTTCGGGAAACGCCAAGATTTACTGCCATAGTCACTGTACCACCCCCTGTGGTGCACACTGTCCCGGAAGGACAGATTCCACAAATACCTTCTGGTAAAAATGAAACTATGTTTGACCGAATGGATGAATTCCAGGAACAGTTCTTGGAAATGCAGAAGGAACTGCAAGCCATTCGCGGTCAGGATCTATTTGGAAAGGACGCCGCAGACCTTTGTCTGGTCCCCAATGTGAAAGTCCCGCACAAGTTCCAAGTGCCCGACTTTGAAAAATACAAGGGTAACTCTTGCCCTCAGAGCCATCTGGTGATGTACGCTCAGCGAATGTCAGCTCAGATTGAGAATCAGGACCTGCTGATTCACTATTTTTAGGATAGTTTAACCGGTGCTGCATTAAAATGGTACATGGGTTTAAACCGTGCTACGATTAGCACATTCAGAGATCTTGGTACTGCCTTCGCCCAACAATACAAATACAATTTGGACATGGCACTGGACAGAGATCAATTCAGATCAATGTCATAAAAGGACAAGGAAACCTTTAAGGAGTACGCTCAGAGATGGCGTGAAATTTCCGCTTAGATTTGTCCACCTCTTGAGGAAAAAGAGATGACAAAGATCTTCTTAAAGACCTTAAGCTCATTTTATTACGACAGAATGGTTGCCAGTGCACCCAGTGACTTCACCGAGATGGTGAGCAGGGGAGTTCGTCTTGAGGAAGCCGTCCGAGAAGGACGTTTGGCAAAAGACGCCGGACCATCAAGCAGTACAAAATGATACGATAGTGCTCTCCCTAAGAAAAAAGAGCAGGATATTGGGAATATCTCTCTCGGAAAGAAAAGGCGACGTTATCAACCGGTAGCAGCTGTAGCTCCTGCTATCAATCCTGCGCCTATTCCTACGTATCAACCTCAGGTTGCGCAAAGCCAACCTAATCAGCAAAGGACACAACAGCCTCTTCAGCAGGCTCGTCCTCCATACAACAACAACCGTACAATACGGCCACCAGGGTTTGATCCTATACCTATGTTGTACGCAGAGCTATTTCTGTTACTACTGGCTAAGGGGCACATCCAGACTAAGTCTCCTCTTACAGTACCGGAAAATCCGCCTTTTTGGTTTAAGGTGGATCAGACATGCCCTTATCATCAAGGAGGATCAGGGCATAACATAGAGAATTATCTCAATTTCAAATCTGACATGCAAAAGCTTGTTAGGAGCGATCTCTTATCTTTCAAAGATACGAATCCCAATGTTCTCACAAACCCGCTGCCTCAACACGAGAAAGCTGCAGTTGACCTGATTGAGAGAGAATTTGACAACGTCTATCAAATTCACGATGTACTCTTGTTAAAGACCAATCTGGTCAAGATGCATTGTAGACAGAGTGGATCTGGCCATGTGCCACCTCATAATTATCATCAATATGATGTCTGCTCTAAAAATAATCAAGGATGTTCTGTGGTGCAAGCAGCTCTACAGGAACAGATGGATCTCGGATGGATCCAAGAGCACCGAGTTCGTGGAGTTAACATGGTTTACACGAATTCCAACGTCATTCAGAACCACGACATCTGTGCAATGAATGTCAACTTGGTGGCAATGCACTCAAGGCAAAGCCAGTATCATAATCTGCCACGACACGATTACAGTTCCTGTCTGACTTGCTCGGTAAACAAACATGGATGCTTTTTCATACAAGAGGCCCTCCAGCATCAGATGCATCTTGGATGGATCCAAGACTACCATGATAGGAACCCTTATCAGATCAATATGGTTTAAATCTTCAACATTCACTTGATGAATACCAACTTGGTAGAGCTGCATGCTGAGCAGGTCCGACTCGGATTCTTAATATCACATGACTTTCAAAGCTGTAAAGCAGGTTGCGAAAATGATCGAGGTTGTACCCTTGTCCAGGAGGCACTTCAGCACTTGTTAAATCACTGGTGGATGCCAATTTATATGGATGAAGATACTCAGCAGATTAGTATCAATAACAGGAATCCCACTCGGCGTCAAAGTCAGGATGTCCGATCTGTGGAAGCTAACCTAGTGAGGTTACATTGTATTCAAAGTGGGCGTGGCCAGGTGCCACCACACAATTATGACCATTGTAGCGTCTGTTCGGAAATTAACCAAGGGTGTTACCTTGTGAGAGCAGCTCTTCAGGGTCAGGTAGATCGTGGAGAAATTCTTCCATATCCGGGTTCTGGACCCATCAACTGGACGCCAAACTACCTTGCCGATCAAGTTGAGGATGTTGTCACAATCTCTGGTCATCACAGGACCAGGGATGTTTTTGCCATTATCCCTCTATTTGACGAATCTAAAGTTCCCAACCGGGAACGGATCGAGATTTTTTACGATGGTCAGAAAAATCAGAAGGCTCCTGTAGTCATCTATCTGCCGGGACCACTACCATATGAATCAACTAAGGCTATCCCTTACAAATACGGTGCAACGACAATTGAAAATGGAAAGGAAATTCCGTTACCCTCCGTCGTGAATATTGCAGACATCAGACGTGTAACACGGAGTGGTAGAATCTTCAACCGAGGAGTTGGAGAACCTAACAAAGAAAAGGAAATTCAGACAGAAGCTCCCGATCCATCAGTCGGTCAATCCAGTAATCCCGACCTTTCGAAAAATAATGATGAGATGCTGAAGCTCATCCGAAGGAGTGAATATAACATTGTTGATCAGCTGTTACAGACTCCTTCAAAGATCTCGGTATTATCACTGTTACTCAGTTCAGAAGCCCACAAGGAGGCTCTACAGAAAGTCTTGGAGCAAGCCTTTGTGGAACAAGATGTAATAATCAGACAGTTCGATAGCATTGTCTCTAACATCACTTCCTGTAATAATTTGGGATTTAGTGATGAGGAATTACCCGAAGAGGGTCGCCGTCATAACATGGCGCTCAATATCACAGTTAACTGCCAGGATGATGCTTTAGCCAGTATACTGGTAGACACAGGGTCAGCCTTGAATGTTATGCCGAAGTCCACTTTGATGCAATTATCATTCAAAGGCCCTCCGATGAGAATCAGCGAGGTCGTCGTTATAGCGTTTGACGGATCTTGAAAAAAAGTTATCGGCGAAGTTGATCTTCCCATAACTATTGGTCCTCACACTTTCCAAGTCACTTTCCAGGTCATGGACATCCGGGCAACATACAGTTATTTATTAGGAAGACCTTGGATGCATCAGGCTGGACCGGTCACTTCGACCCTCCACCAAAAGCTAAAGTTCGTCCAGAACGGTCAACTTGTCACAGTCTGTGGAGAACAGGCCTTGCTCGTGAGTAGTTTACCATCATCTACTTGTGTAGAACCCGAGGAGGTTATTGGAACTCAGTTCCAAGCACTGTCGGTGGGCAAGAACAATCAATCCCAAGGAGGAACCTCGATTTCCTCATACAAAGATGCTATCAAAGCGGTCGAGATTATCGATACAACCGGATGGGGACAGCTTGTCATTCCTATTGACAATAAAACAAAGAAGGGTCTTGGTTTTTCTGCAACCTGTACCCGGATAGCTGCCAACGATGAAAGTCTTCATCCCCTTCAAAACTTCTTCCACAGTGGAGGTTTCCTTCACCCAGTGTCTCAAGCAGTACATGCTATCAATGAGGAAGATCCCTCTGACACAAATGAAGAATGGTAGTCCTATCTTAATGAGGACGGTTATATGTCTCGGGAAGAGGTGCCTACGCCATTTTGCTATCCCGCACAGAGTCCGAGATTTATACCACGATCAGATGTCGAAATGATATACGGAGATTGTGATCCGGAAGGATGCCGTGCTCCGCCAAATTCATTAGAGGAAGACACTCTGATGAAAGACAACTTTGACCACAATTACTATGGCCCGATGGATGGTCTGCCAATGTGGCAACCTTATCCAGGAGACTTGGGGCAAGAGAGTCAGCCGAACAATGAAAATCAGACGAGTCTCATTGAACAGAATACCTGTGTCCCCACCATGTCATGGGATCAACACTCAGGTCATTCAGAAACTACTCAACACGACGATGAATTTGCAACGTTTGCAGGACTTGAATTCATCAACTATGCTTTTCCCGAGGTCAACATCATCGAGAGGGATGACTCCTCCAGTTCGAAAGAAGTGTGGGACACCTTGGGACAACCGAGTGGAAAATACGACTATATGGTCAAGTACACCGCTCCCGAAAGCTCTCGTATCAGGCTCGAACATATCCAGCCAACTGGATGGGGAGATACAGTTGAGAGCACAAATGCTAGGCAAAATACAATAGATGAATTCTCCTACAACAACTCTCCCTGGGAGACAGATTCCAATGATCCCGCTCCACCAGAAATCAGCATCATTTCTGAAGACAAATCAAGGAAGGTGCCAGACTTTGTGATTCACCGAGGAGTTCGCCGCCAATGGATTGCCGTCGAGGTTCCGAAGATCGTTCATCAGTCAAAGTAATTGCAATCTTTAACCTTTCACCCTGTCCAGGTGAAACAGATGTTTTGATAGGGCTCGCTTTCTGTAAATTTCCCTCTTCGCTTCGCCCAAAGTGACAGAGTTTTGTTTTATAGGGTTGTAGTTTCAAGATTCGACTTATTCATTAATAAAATAACGTCGTTCTGTAATTTCCGCATTTATTGCTGTTTTCTCTTTTCGTTTTTCAGAAAATGGTAATCCTAAAAAACAATTAAAAATAAAAACAAGCAGTAAAATAAATACACTGCACACACTTGCATTCTCTCTATCTCTTCTAAACACGAATCATCACGTCATGCAGATTGCTTGTTTTAAACCCCGTTGAAACATACGATCCGATGCATTCTCCCGACTTTGAGTTCCCGGTATTTGGGGCTGAAGAAGAAGTTGACAACGAAATTCCAGAAGAGATCTCCCGATTACTCAGACAAGAGGAAAGGTCCATTGAACCTCACAAAGAGCCGTTGGAAGCGATAAACTTGGGTTCAAAAAAAGAGAGAAGAGAAATCAAGATTGGGGCACTGCTTAGTCCAACTGCCAGAGAGGGTTTGATAAAGCTTCTCAGAGAATTTACCGATGTATTCGCTTGGTCCTATCAGGATATGCCAGGGTTGGATACCAGCATCCTGGAACATCATTTACCGTTAAGGTCGGAATGTCTGCCAGTAAAGCATAGGTTGAGACGCACTCATCCGGACATGGCCATCAAAATCAAGGAGGAGGTACAGAAACAGATTGACGCGGGTTTCCTCACTACATCTGAATATCCTCAATGGTTAGCTAACATCGTACCCATTCCCAAAAAGGACGGAAAGGTTAGAATGTATGTTGATTACAGGGATCTGAACAAGGCAAGTATAAAGGACGACTTTCCTTTACCACACATTGACATGCTGGTAGACAGAACAGCAAAGTTCAAAGTTTTCTCCTTCATGGATGGGTTCTCGGGCTATAACCAGATCAAAATGGCGCCGAAAGACATGGAGAAAACTTCGTTCATTACCCCATGGGGTACCTTTTGTTACAAGGTGATGCCATTCGGTTTGAAGAATGCCGGGGAAACCTATCAAAGGGCCATGACTACTCTGTTTCATGACATGATACACAAAGAGATAGAGGTATATGTCAATGACATGATTGCAAAATCTAAGACAGAAGAGGAGCATGTGACCCACCTGTTGAAACTATTCGAGCGTTTGAGGAAGTACAAACTCCGCTTGAATCCCAATAAGTGCACCTTTGGTGTCTGTTCGGGGAAATTCTTAGGGTTCATTGTCGGCCAGAAAGGGATTGAGGTCAATCTTGACAAGGTCAAGGCCATTCGAGAAATGCCTTCTCCGAAAACTGAAAAACAAGTCAGAGGATTCTTGGGACGTTTGAACTACATCTCCATATTCATATTCCTTATGACCGCCACGTGTGCGCCGATTTTTAAATTACTCAAAAAGAACCAGGATTGCGTTTGGTCAGAAGATTGCCAAACCGCTTTCGACAGTATTAAGGAATATCTATTGAACCCTCTGATTCTATCACCTCCAGTGGAAGGAAGACCACTGATCATTTACCTCACAGTCCTAGAGGACTCAATGGGATGTGTACTTGGCCAACAAGACGAAACCCAAATGGAAAGAGTCTGCCATCTACTATCTGAGCAAGAAATTCACCGACTACGAGACTCGGTACATGATGCTTGAGAAAACTTGTTGCGCTTTGGCTTGGGCAGCCAAACGTCTTCGCCAATACATGATTCGTCATACTACTTGGTTGGTTTTTGAGATGGATCCAATCAAGTATGTCTTCGAAAAGCCTGCTCTCACAGGAAGAATTGCCCGTTGGCAGATGTTATTATCAAAATATGACATAGAGTACCACGCTCAGAAAGCCGTTAAAGGAAGTATTTTAGCCGATCATTTGGCTCATCAACCGATTGACGATCAAGAATAAACCGGGTTTGACTTCCCAGACGAAGATGTCATGTATCTAAAAATGAAAGATTGCGATGAACCGTTACCCAGTGAGGGGCCAGAACCAGGTTCCCAGTGGGGACTAATCTTTGACGGACAGTTAATCATTATGGAAATGGAATTGGGGCAATAATTGTTACCCCTCAGGGTACCCACATTGCTTTCACTGCCAGACTTACGTTCAAATGTACAAACAACGAGGCCGAATATGAAGCTTGTATTATGGGTCTCGAGGAAGCGATTGATTTAAGGATCAAAAACTTGGACGTATATGGCGACTCAGCCCTGGTTATCAATCAGATAAAAGGATATTGGAACACATACCAATTAAGACTGATTCCTTACAAAGACTATGCAAGAAGGTTGTTACCCTTCTTTAACAGAGTCGAGTTTCATCACGTCCCTCGTAGAGAGAATCACATGGCTGATGCCTTAGCCACTCTCTCTTCCATGATTAGTGTAGGTCAATGGAATGACCTACCTAAGATCGACATAATGCGCCTTGAACGGCTCGCCTACGTCTTCACGATCGAAGCAGTCATAGACAACAAACCTTGGTATCACGATATCAAATGCTTCCTTCAGAAACAAGAGTACCCATCTGGGGCACTCAGAAAAGACAGGAAAACCCTCAGAAGATTGGCCGGAAGCTTCTTCCTGAGCAGTGACACTCTTTATAAGAGGAATTTTGACTTGGTCTTGCTCCGATGCGTAGACAGACTAGAAGCAGACATGCTTATGAAAGAAATTCATGAAGGATCCTTTGGCACTCATGCCAACGGACACACAATGGCGAGAAAAATTCTGAGAGTAGGGTATTATTGGTTGACCATGGAATCCGACTGCTACAAGTACATGAGGAGGTGTCACAAGTGTCAGATATACTCTGACAAAATTCATGTACCGCCATCGCATCTCAAAGTTCTCTCTTCCCCGTGGCCTTTTTCCATATGGGGAATCGACATGATTAGCTTGATCGAACCTAAGGCTTCAAACGGACATCGGTTCATCCTGGTAGCCGTTGACTATTTCACCAAGTGGGTCGAAGCAGCGTCGTACGCTAATGTAACCTGACAAGTGGTGGTCCGATTTATCAAAAATAATATCATCTGCCGTTATGGTGTTCCAAGCCAGATCATTACTGATAATGGATCTAACTTGAACAATAAGATGATGAAAGAGTTGCATTGAGTTCAAAATAGAACACCATAACTCATCTCCCTACCTACCCAAGATGAACGAAGCGGTAGAAGCGGCTAATAAGAACATCAAGAGGATCGTTTAAAAGATGGTTGTAACCTATAAAGATTGGCACAAGATGCTACCCTTTGCTCTTCACGGTTATCGAACATCTGTCTGCACTTCAACAGGGGCAACCCCTTTCTCTCTAGTATATGGCATGGAGACAGTTCTTCCCATAGAAGTAGAGATCCCATCAATCCGGGTATTGATGGATGCTAAGCTTTCAGAAGCTGAATGGTGTCAGAGTCGACACGACGAACTAAACCTGATCGAAGAGAAGCGAATCACGACACTATGCCATGGTCAGTTGTATCAGCAGAGAATGAAGAAGGCGTTCGACAAAAAGGTCCGACCTCGCATCTTCAGGAAAGGAGACCTTGTGCTCAAGAAGATACAATCATTTCTCACTGATTCTCGGGGCAAATGGACTCCGAACTATGATGGCCCATATGTGGTCACGAAAGCTTTCTCAGGCAGTGCCTTGATACTTGCAACCATGGACGGAGTGGAATTTGCCTACCCCACGAATGTTGATGTAGTCAAGAAATACTTCACCTAAAAAAAAATTGTCTCGGTGGATTGAAAACCCGAAAGGGTGGTCCAGGCAAAAGTTAGAGATAAAAAAAAAATCATCTCGGTGGATTGGAAACATCACAGTACAATCCAGGAAAAAGTTAGGGATAATGGCAAGTAACTATGTTCAACAGAGGCAAGTCCCTCAGCAGCAGTTACACCATCCATCGGAGGAAAACTCCATTCAAGGTCATCTTCGACAGAAGTTCAGGATGTCCCGAATTCAAAGTTGGTAGAAGGATAGTGGTCGTTATGTTTCAACGTAGCCCTTTTCCCTGTAAATTACCATTTTCAAACTTTGTATATACTCTTTGGAATCACACGTTTGGCTGATCTCCATCTTATCAATAAAATTTGAGCCCTTGTGCTTTTGTTTGTAATTCTTATTTGTTTTAGCTTTACAGAATGGCGTTTTAACATGATTAGCGATTCTTGAAATGAAACAAAAATGAATTTACTTGTTAAAACTTTTTCTGCTTTTAAATTAAAGATGGCAATTGCTTTTGACTACTGAACATCGAAAGAACGTCGATTGCGTCTCCAAAGGTGTTTAAATTTCAAAGTGCAGAATCAAAGTACTCCTTCTAGGCCAGTACGCCTGAACGAAGGATCAACTGTATGAGATGCGGCTTTACCATCTGATACCCTCGGCCGAGTTCTTATCTCCTAAGCCCGATCAACGGTATTCCCCTTAGGGATTATCTCTCATAAGCAAGGCAGAATTGCTATCTTGAACCAAGCGATACCTTTCATCTCCAGCAGTGGCCGAGTATCCAGTCGTGTTCATCCGTCAGTCTGTGTGTTGTGTCAAGTCTTTGTCAGCATATACATACATACATCATGCATTATTGATTTACATTTACATTTCATATTGCATCACTATCACTCTAGTCGGTCTTGTCCCCTAGTGATAGAAGTTCTCTCAACCGAGTTATCAGTTCTTGCCTCATCAGGAAACGCTGCGTTTGAACAACCTTGCCTCCAGTTTACTTCTGGAAGGAAGTTGGCCCTTGACCACTTTGATAACTTGAACCTCTGAACGACCAGAGAACGTTCAACAAACATCACTCTTCACCATTGAAGATGATACCCTTGATTTCCCGGATTAAGGAAAATCGACAGAGAAATCCTCGTAATCAGAGACTCGGCAGCACGTCAGTTTCGCTTCGAAAAAAACCGGTGACGAAAAGGTCATCGGCACCTCAAAATTGGACCCCATCATATGGTATTTCTCCGGGAAGATCCTGAGAAAAGTATGATGTAAGATCCCCAAGCGAAGGAAGTCTCTCAAGAGACTCGGATTCTCGAAATAGAGTCAACAAACGGCGTCTCCAAGAGAGAAGTTTGTACACCTCTACAACTCAGACGACTGGGTCCCCCCAGCAAGTCTGACGTCAACTTTTTCCGTCAAATGGCATCTCCCCAGGAAAATTCGGCGAGAAGTTTGAGGAAAACCGCTACGAGTAGCGTCCCTTGTCAATAAAGTTTATTGACAAAAGAAACTTAGACCAGTTCCTCGGTAGGAAACCAGGATCGAGGGGAAGTTTAAATAAGAAACTAAAACCAGTTACTTGGTAGGAAACCAGGATCGAGGGGAAGTTACAAAAGAAACTTAGACCAGTTCTTCGCCAGGAAACCAGGATCGAGGGGAAGTTTAAATAAGAAACTAAGACCAGTTCCTTGGTAGGAAACCAGGATCGAGGGGAAGTTACAACAGAAACTGAGACCAGTTCCTTGGATGAAGACCAGGATCGAGGGGAAGTTTACCTTTTCTAAGCATCATTGCTTAGCAAAAGAAGATGAATGCGTAAGCTACCATTCATAACCACCATCAAAATTTCAGGTATTCTGATATTTAATCCTCTTGCACCCCGAATGCCCGAATACCTTCGTCATTCACACCTTCGGGTCCAAAAAGATTAAATAGGGGCATCTGTCATACCCAAAATTTTGACCACTAAGATTCCCATCATTGTGTCAATCATCATCACAATATGGATGAACCATCATACCTCATCAAATGCCTCAAGGGTTGTTGAGCATTCACTACAATCAAAATTAGGGTTTTAAGCCCTCTCAGAGCCTTAGTCAAAGGATCAAACAAGGAATGACATGATCTTCAACTTGTCTAGCCTCTAAAATGTCCACAATGGATAAAAAAGACTCCCACTTCAAGGATTAAGCACAAGGCTGCTCCCTTCTAGGTGGATCAAGTCTCAAGATCGACAGTGTCACCAAATTAGGGTTTTGGTCGACCAGGGCCTCCAAATGGAAAATTTTCATCTGGGCACAAGCCAAAGATCCAAAACATAACCTAATATACTCCATGGAACCTCATGGACCCAATCATCAAGTCAATTTAGGGCAAATCATGAGCCAAGACCTCAAGAGAGGGTTTGAGGGTCTCTAATGAACTATATTGATCCATTTGGAACAATGGATTAATCCAAGAAGCTTGAGCAACAAGTCTCAATTTCATCTGCACCACAATTAGGGTTTCGCGAGGAAAGTCAACTGTAACTTTGACTTTTGACCAGGACATGCTCCCAAGCCCTAAGACATGATTCAATATACCCTATGACACCCATGGAACATGTCCATCAAGTTAGATTTAGGCCAAGGACATGATTTCATGAAGAATTGCACAGTTTGGAATTCATCTGATAAAAGTCAACTGTGCACAAAAGTCAACTTTGATTTTTTGAGATTTTTCACCAAAATGGATTTTTAACCCTAAAATGATGTTAATGTATGATTTGAATTATCATTCATCAAGAAAAATCAAAGAAAGTGGGATAACTTGTAAAAGGGGTAACCATAAAACTTAGAAAAATTTCTAAGTTATGGAAAAAGTGACACTAATGTGCCAACTTTGGAGGACCATAACTCCTAAACCACAAGGACATTGTTCCCCATTCAAAGCTTGATTTGTAGATCACATTACCCTCTACAAAAGCTTCATACTGACCTATGTCCAAATTCCTCATGGATTTTGAGTTATGGAGTGATCAAAATCAAGAAAAGTCACTTTGTTCCAACACTTGGTGAAAATTTCACTAAGTCAGATTTTACCTTACTTTTTGCCAAATGTAGGGGGATTTTTCACTTGGATTCAAAAGAGATCAAAACCAAACATGTTCAAACAGTTGTTGTATCATGTAAGGGCTTTCCAAAATGGCCAAGAACATTACCAAATTCAATTTGAGTCATGAGATATGACATTGGCAAGTTGCCTTGCTGAAATCTGCCAAGGCAAGGCAGATTTTTACACTTTTGGTCGATTGCCAAAATCAGCCAAATCCAAATGCTCCTATCCACTTGGACACCTCTGAGGATTGAATCTAAAGGGGACAATCACTGAGCCAAGCCTCCAAAGTGTAACGCCCCGATTTTATTAATTAATTATTTATATTAATTATTGAGTGATTTTATTAAATATTAATTTATGTGATTTATCTAAGTTATTTGAAATATTTAATTTAAATGAATTACTTGATTTAGTGAATTTATATGAATTATTTGATTTATATAAATTATTGAGTTTATATAAATTAATTTATATATTTAATTTATGTGATTTAATTGATTAAATTGAAATATGTGATTTAATTTATTATTTGAAAATAAATTGAATTGTAGAATTTATCTAATTATTTATTTTAATTAGATTGTTAGTATTTAGTAAATTATTTAACTTATTCTATTTTATATGATATTATAGTTGTTGAAATTAGTGGGCTTTGAGGGAGGTGTTAACAGTAAAAACAAATGGTTTGAGTTAGGCCCATTTGTTTATGAATAGTAGGGTTTAGAGAGTTAGTAAGAGTTGAAGGAGTGAGAAAAATCAGAAAATTAGAAGAGGAAAGTGTAGAAGAGGAGAAGAGAAAGGAGGAAGAGGAGAAGAAGAGAAAACTATAGAGCAAGAACAAATCACCAAGAAATCCAAGGTAAGGGTGAGATTTTATTCAATATTGAGGTTATTTGGGTGTTGATTATTGGATATAAATAGTGTTAGATTGGAATCCCTAAAATTTTTCTATGAAATTGAAATTAATTAGGTTAATGATTATTTCTGAAATTATTAGTTTTTGAATGTTTAGAATTGATTTTTGGTAATACTATAGAGACCCATTAAATTATAGTGTATTTTCTTTTGAAACTATTTGAATAACTATGAGTTAATTTGTTAGTTTTGTTTGTGTAGAATTCATTTTCTGTTAAGTTATGATATAAGCTGAACTGTCGTGAATTGGGTAATGAGTAAGGAATTTAAGACTTAGTTAATTGAATTGAACTTGTCTTTTTAGTTTATGTGGAGGGATGCTTGAATTAGGTTGTTAGAAGGTTATTAATTCAGTTGTGAAAGTTGTATCAATTGGTTGAAAGTTAGAAAGTTAAGTTGCTATTGAGTTAGAATGGAGTAATTGTCAGTATTGGTGATGTTAATTTATAAAGGTGAAATCGTTGGTTAAGGGAGGTATTAGGGGCTGTTAGAAAATGGTTTTGCTCGAGGTTGAAAGAACTTTTATAAGCTTTGTATTGGATGGCAAACTGTATATGTATTTTGATATGGATTGTAGCTATGTGAGTTGTATGTTTGTTTTTGTATGGAATTGTAGTACTGAATGATGTTGCTAGCTTAATTTAAAGTGTTATGTCCCATTATATAATGGTTAGTTGTTGTACATATAAGAATATGGAATGTACTCTCTTTAATGCTAGGCGGTAGGAAATAGCATTAGGATTCTTAATATTGGAACCTGTAGCGTAATACTCATGGGAGGTGGTGATATTTATCCCCAAACACTGTAGCGATACAACATGGCATATATATTAATTAGCATATACTCCTTCTAGTACTGTAGGTTCATAATATTAATTATTTATTGGAGAGTGAAACTTGGCATTGAGGTGCCACTTCCTTTAATGAAGACTGCGCAAGGAATGGTGGTGTTGGGTTCTTAGTGGCATTGAGTGATATATTAGATGGAAATGGGAATGGAGATTTGGATAGTGTATGACTCCACTGTTTCAATTAAGGGAGTACTAATTTTGATACTATAATTAAATTGATTATATATTAGATATGGGTTATTTAATAAAATATTGATTATTTATTTAACATTGGTTATTTTTCTAGATATTGATTATTCATTTAAATATTAATTGTTGGTTTAAATATTGATTAGTGAAATATTATTGGATATTGGAATCAATTATTGGTGATTGATTAACTATCCTATATTTAATCGGTAATTTGTGTTTGTGAGTTGTGATTGGATCGATTCGATCCTTGGATATTATTTGTTGATTGTAGTGATGATGTTTAAAGTATGAATACTTTAATTATGAAAAATGTGTTTGGGTGTGCCATTGTGTGATAATTCAAGTGTGACGAATTATTTGAGATATGCATGATATTAAGATTAGAGAACGGTCTTAATTGCATATGATGGTTGAGTGCATACACATCATTTGTGTCAAGAGGCAATGCTTGCTAGTTCCGTGGGAGCTAGTGATGAGTCGCATGGCATATATGATTGTTATATGGAAGTATGTGTGTGATTGTGACTTGTTGAGTATTAGAATTTGATATGAATTGTGTGGATACTTCAGTGATACTTGTTGATGAATATTGAAGTGTGAGATTATTTATATCTATGTTTATATGTTTTACAATAATCATTAATCTTATAATTTCAATATTGATGTGAATTCTCACCCTTCTGTTGGAATGATGTTTTATACGACATCGCTCAGGTACCGAAGATTAGAGTTGCTTGCTAGTACGAGGATAGCTATTTGGAGTAGCTTGTTTAGCTTCCTTATTTATTTTGGGTTGAGTCATGCTCTGATTATGTAACACTAGGGAACGTTTGATCATGTTTTGAGAGATATTATTGTATACTCTATTTATTTGTTAATTTGATTTGAATTTTATGATGAAGTGGCTTTTTATGCCTAAGTTGATTTAATGAAGGAAATTTATTTAAGACTTGAATGTGATGAGATTCTTAATGAAAGTGATTCCGCTGCTACATGCTAATGTGAAAGTTTTTGAAAAGCATGAAATCATTTAAGTGTTATTGAGCATGGCAGGTGTTGTATGATGTTTTGAATATATATGTGACACCCTTTTGTGAGATGCATGCTAATTTACTCTGATTTATTTATATATTTTCCGCGGGGTTTAGTAGGGTGTTACGGTGGCAATGCCGGGATCGCCTTGCGAGGGGCCCGGGCTGTTACATAAAAGGCGCCTTTTTATGTAACAGCCCGGGCCCCTCGCAAGGCGATCCCGGCACTGCCACCTCACGATCTTCTCTACCCCCCTCACTAGTAGAGTTTTTGCCTTCCGTGGGAATCGAACCATGTACCCTGGGGTTCAAGTACATGTTCAATCCATTTCCACTACCAATTGAGCTAGAAATAGCATGTTGAACCTAGAATTGCCAAAATAGGGACAAGACTCCAATTTTGGATTAGAGCATTCAATGGAAGCATCAAGGTGGCATGAACTGAGCTCTTAGCAACTAAATTCAGTCAAGACTTATCCAAAACCAAGGGGACCAGCAGCCTGTGCCCTAACCTCTAGTCAATGGCTAGAGTAGACTTGGATTTTCATTTGCCAACATTGACCAAACCTACTCAGCAGTTGCCATTCACTATTCCTTGCAAAACAAACTTGCTCTACTATAAATAGAGCTCAATTGTGATCAGTTTGAGTACACCAAAGCCATCAAACAGATGTTTTCCTCAAAATCTCTTCTTTCACTCCAATTTTTCCTTCTAAGGCAAGTCACTATCGGGTTTTGAGTTTGAGAGCTTTTCCAATCAAACCAATCACACACACACACACCTCATATACATTATATAGAAGTGATCCAAACACTCACATAACATCTGGAACACATATTTCACAAAATCACCAGCCAATTGCTCAAGTTCTTGACAGATTTGCAGTTGGGGTACCATCTCAAGTTCCAGATCATTTCAATCCATTCCAAGCATTCATACACACTCCATGGCACCTAGGGAAGCTATCCAGATCATTGAAACCTAGCTGTAACACCTCCAACACAAATCATGATCACCAGCTGCAAGTGGTAAGCATGAGCTCTTCTAACTCTATGATCCATACAATTTTTACTGCACAATAATTTAGCCATATGTTCATAATCATGCATGGAATGTTTCCCATCAATTAATTGCATTGTTTGAATCCTGTATAAAAAATCCTAGCCTTCATGCAGAAATTAGGGTTCTTGAGGATTTTTCGTGATTTCTTGTTTTATGCTTAATTTAAATGAAATTAATTGTCATAGACATGATCGTGAGGTTGAAACGAGTTGATTGGTATGTGGATTGCATGATATAATCAAGTATTCAGTGAGATTGGAGAGAAAATGAAAATCAGCCAAACCCAGAACACGCGCGTGTTCTTCAGCTGTTCTTGGCGCCATTTTTTGAAAATTCAAATATTTGAATTTTGTGATTTTATTTAATTGATTCAAAAATTAATTTCTCTCTGAGTTTTAATGATTTTGAGTTAATTCTTTTTTTAATAAATCACAAAAATGTAAAAATATTTTATTTTCCTAAAAAATCCCAAAAATATTATTTATTTTGTATAATTGATATTTCTGCAAAGAATTAATGTTTTAAATTTTTTTGACATTTAAAATATTTTTTCCACCTTGATTTTGCAACTTTTAATGCCTTCTAATTATTTTGTAGGTCAATACTTAATTTTTGAAGCATTAATCCAAGATCACAATTTGTTTTCCATATGCTAAACAATTTTGATCATTTTAATTGAATTTTTATTCAATTAAAACACATTTTGAAAACAAATTAGGGTTTTTGGATTAATTCAGCCCTCATAAATCATTTTCAAAACACTTTGGGCCTCTAATAGAGTGTAAGACCCAATCCTTTTTTGACCAAATCAATTTTTGGGCCTCAGTGTATTGTATAAGTCCCGATACCGTAAAAAAAAAACGGCGCGATCGTCGCCCTTTTGAAAAATACCATCTGGGCCTCTCCTTGAGTTATAAGACCCATTCAAAATTTTTGGGCCTCTAATAGAGTGTAAGACCCAACCCCCTTTTAACCAAAACCATTTTGGGCCTCACTTATTGTATAAGTGCCTCTAGTTAAAAGAAAATCTCGTCGCGATCGCCATTTTTTACGAAAAATCATCTGGGCCTACCCTCGTGTTATAAGCCCTACTCTTTTTCTTTAAACCTTTTGGGCCTCTTGAGAGAGTGTAAGACCCATCCCTTTGTATAAAAAACCTTTTTGGGCCTCAATCACTTGTATAAGTCCCTCTGTACAAATTCAAACAGTGCGATCACTGATAAAACCCTGGGCCTCTCTTTGAGCTGTAAGCCCCAAATCTTTCTTTTGCAAAGCACTTTCTTCTTTGATTTTGAATATACTGTTGTTTTCAATCTGTCTTTGTTGAACAACTAACCAAACAGCATGGAAGCTCTACAACCGAGTAAGTGTTTATACGCTTTCATTTACCGCTTTCATATACATATAACTGTATTGTGGGGCTGTTTCGCTGTAAGTCTTCTTTCATAAACTCATATCAACTGTGTAATGATAGTATAGATATTTAGAGTTTCCCCGGCAACTACGTCTAGAACTAGGTGACGCCGTTTCGTTTATTCGTAGAAATAGACAACTAGATCCCCAATAGGATCACCAGATACAGTCTTCTCTTCAGCTGTCCTCATTAGGAATTGTCAAGAAACTCTACTCCCAGAGATGAATGTATTCTCCGTGAATGGCATCTTTGAGTTTCTTCCAAATTCTTGAACTTTCCTGGCTTGATCTATTCCTTGTGAATAGCCTGTCTTGAATTTCTCGGGGTTTGGGGACCCACGGGCTTCTTAAAAGCATCGGCCTCCTCTTGGGCATCGTACAAGGACCCACAGGCGTCCTAAAAGCACCCCCGCCTTCTCTTGGGATTAATACAAGGACCCTTCAATTTCTTAGAAGTATTCACAGCCTCCTCTTAGGCTTCGTATAATGATCTCTTCCTCCGGGAATGATAACCTTCTCTTGGGCTTCGTACAAGGACCCGTCGGCTTCTTAAAAGTTTCCAGCCTCCTCTTGGGCTTCGTACAAATTGTCCCGACGACCTCCTAGAGGTATAGGAACAGAACTTAGTCATCTTAATAGAACAGTCCTTTCTAAGAGTCTACTACTGTTTCTCAAAGCATAGTACAAAAGATGAAACTCTAGACTTGGACAGTCTAATCTCCTTGAGTCTCAAAGACATTCTCAAGTGACCCTTTCGTTAAATAGGAAGAAAACCCGCAGACTCGGACAGTCTCAATACCCTTCGGATTTCCCACTTCCTTAAAGAACAGGAATAACCCGGATCCTCGAATCAAATCCTTGAGTACAACATTGCTCATATAAGAACTGATTTTCTCTTTAAAAATCAGTATACTGGACCTGTCACTTAACTGAACAGTCGCCATAGCCTCCTCTTAGGCTTTGTATAATGATCCTTCTCCAGTGAAGTTAGCCTCTCTCTTGGGCTTTGTACAATGACTCTCCCCAGCGGAGTCAAACAACATTTAGCCTCTCTCTCTTGGGCTTTGTATGAGACACACAAGAGACTCCCTCGTTGAGTCAATCACCCCTTTCGCCTCCATCTCGGGCTTTATACGAGATACAAAAAAGGTTCTTATTTAGCCAAACAATTTTAGCCTCCATCTCGGGCTTTGTATGAGATACAAAAACTCTCTTGTTGAGTCAAATAGCCTCCATCTTAGGCTTTATACGAGATACCAAAAGATTCCATCGTCGAGTAAAAAAATTTTAGCCTCTCTCTCGGGCTTCGTACGAGACACATATTAGCCTCCTCTTAGGCTTTGTATAAGAAAACCACTGGTTGATCCAATCAACCTTTTAGCATCAAAGTTGTGCCTCGTTCACAGTACACAAACATCAACAACTCATTCCCCTTCATCTAATTGCTGTAAGCGGCAAGCCTCTGGATCATCTACATCCATGCCACTATCCCTCTTTTAGCATGAGAAATTCCTAAGGAAAGATAGCATTGCTCTACACTGAGTTGAAGTCTTCTCCTTCAGGTTAAAATCCCCTTTAAAGGAAATTATGGCATTGTCGGATTCACAAATCCCGGTTAAAGTAATTATCCTTTATAAATAGTTGTGACATACATACCCCCTTTAGAGATGACAAATTCTCTCTAAAGTCAACACCTTTAGCTTCACATCTTGGGCTTTGAACAAGATACAAATAGACCTTTCAGCTTCACATCTTGGGCTTCGAACAAGA
Organism: Lathyrus tuberosus; assembly: GCA_022829125.1. Classification (NCBI taxonomy): domain Eukaryota; kingdom Viridiplantae; phylum Streptophyta; class Magnoliopsida; order Fabales; family Fabaceae; genus Lathyrus; species Lathyrus tuberosus. Next base: position 13,249,984 of record JALAZF010000107.1, on the reverse strand, counting down.
TATAAACCACCTTTCGCTTCACGTCTTGGGCTTTGAACAAGACACCAAAATAACCATTTCCTCCCATAGAATAGGAGGAACTACGAAGGCTCTGATTTCCCTATTTCGGTGAACGGGAATACGTAGGCATAAGATTGAAAGAAAAATCTTAGCGAGCACACTAAACAAAAACCCAAAATCCCATACTCTCACATATCTATCAAGAAGCATCCGTCCTAACATCTAAACCTCCCACCACTTTTAAAAAAATACACCCGATAGAGACCCCGAATCTTTGTAGCATCTGTAACCTAACAGACCACTGTTTAACCTCAGTTTGCAAGCAGGGTTAATTTGAGACATCTATTTCCCTTCCTTCATCAGGTTTAATAGGATAAAAAATGAATCGAGCTGTAGACACCAAAGAGCGATAGCGCTTCGCAACCGCGTCCAAAATCGCTCGCTACAAAGACTAAAGTACAAGAGCTGACGAGAAACAAAATCATCTCCTTTAAGGACAATCCCAATGTCTAAAGAAACCCTCTGCTAGGGCACGCCAAGTGAAGCTTCAGCCGACTTCAGCTCAGCTACTCCTTAAAGACAGGACATCTCATACTTGTGTTTAACTAGTCACTAAGCCTTGTTTCTGGTTGTTTGCATCTTCCCTATTTTGTAATAGCTGTTTGCTTTCAATTATGTTTGTATTTTCAAAATTAATGATATGAGCATTACAACTTTTGATTCAATTCATTTTGTCTGTTATTTACATCTCTATGCTTTCTTTTGCAAAATATTTTATTTCTCTTTCCACTTTCTTTTTGATTATACAAAGATTGGAGGGAGGATGATGGAAATTTAAATACTCATAATTGCTGTTGGTATGCGTTCAAATCAAAACTTTGCTGACGATGTAAGGCATTGTTTCAATCCCTAAACACTAGAGAAATAAGGAAGATAATCCCTCGTTAACCCCTTTGAGCCTTGAAGTAGGATTTTTCTTTCCTTTACAAATAAAAAAAACCCGTAATCTTAACCCGGGGTAGGGTAGTTCTTAGTTAACTTGGTTGTGCGTCCATACAAAATACCTTTCATATAATGGTTGCATTCACAAATTTTCCTTCGCACACAGCAAGCAAGTGTCAAAGTTGTTTCTCAAGTCAAATGCCAATGATGGTTCACCGAAATCATTAAGTTGTTTAGTCACTTTCCTTACCCAAAGAATGAGTCGATTCCCTTTCAAGGCAAAAGCTAAGAAAGATGGGAAGCTCATGACCTTGCCTTAAAAAAAACGTTTGTATGACAACCCAAAAAGAGGAAATCTTTTAAATCCTTCATCCTGAAAGTCTTTAATGGCAAACAATTTAGCAAGGAAGTAGTGACTACCATTTAAAAAGTCCTTTAACTTCTGAACCATCATCATTACTATCATCGGTGCAATTCCTAACCTGTGGGAACCTGAGTGCATAGTTTGAGTTAACTGAGCATAGGACTGAAGTTCATCACATAGATTGGGTGGGTCACAAATAAATTTTGAGCCTTTATCCTTTGTTTCTTAAACCGTGAACCAGGCCATGATACCACCCTCAAAAGACCTAACTGAAGCAAGGTTATTTTGAAAGCATACTACAACAAGGTTGCGTAAACTGACTCCCAAAGATCATTGCAGGTCTCTACACTTGTGCTTCACCTTTCACTTTTAAATATCTTGAATCGCTGTGTTCAGACCAATGACTCATTTTGTTTTGCATCTTTCCAAAAAATGATTTGATTTCGAAAGTTGCATGAAATCTAAAATTACCATGTTGGTACAAATACTTTTGTTTGCAAATTGGCTTTCCTCTCAAGGAATTTTCAAACAATTAAGAAACTTGGTCGGTGATCTTATCAGGGGTAAGTTATTTCCAAATCCTGTTGAAGAATCAGTTCAAGAATTGTTGTTCATGAGCAAGTCCTTCTCAGAATTGGTTTATCCAGAAGATTTTTCAAGACTCAGACTGGGGCAAGCTTTCCAAAGAGCACAGCAAAGCAGTCATGTCAAGACTCAGACAAATTGAAGCAATGATCAGTTCATCTACAACAATCAGCTAATCTGGGGCAATTAATTTAAAGAATCCCCATGCAACTTTCCATCCTTCCTACAAAGAGCATCACTTGATACAGTTTACCAGTGTGGCAAAGATGTGTCCAGCAATAGCATCTCTAGTCCCCAAGCAGAATGACAGTGATCCCCGTGTTGAGGAATCAATCTTCCAATCTTGTCTTCTCCCTAAAAGAGTCGAGCGGTGTCGTCAGCATCTACATTTGCATTTGATCATATATCATCTGCATAATTCATATACATATGCATATCATGAGTGTTTCATCCTCATTTGCATTTCTCCCGAGGTCGTGTCATTATCCACATCTTACCTTACCAAAACGTTACCTGTCCTTTTCATTCAGTGCCATTCCTGAATGTTGTCATTCTCTTGCGCATCTAGTCCTGTTGATAGATGTTGGTCTTCTCTCATTCAGTGCTATTCCTGGATCTTTATATTCTCTCACTCCAGTGCCATTCCTGGATGCCCGTCTCTTGTGATCTCCAGTACCATTCCTGGATGTCCGTCTCTTATGATCTCCAGTACCATTCCTGGATATCTTATTCCTCTTGTTTCTCCCAGTACTATTCCTGGAAGTTTTGCCTCTCTTCTATAATCAAGAAATTTGGGAAAAAGTCAATCAAGGAAAAGTTAATCCTTGACTTTTTAAAGTCAAAATCATGTTCCTTATGTTAAACATGGCCAATGGGTGAAATTTGGTCAAGATGTGTCAAAGGAATAAAAGAAAATCAAGAATTATGAAAGTTACCCAATTTGGAAAAATCTAGGGTTTTAGAACCTTCCATTTATGGAAAGTTTTCATGAATTTTAGCCATCTTCAAGTCAGATTTTCCCCATGATCCAAGCATCTGTTGGAATTTTCTCTCAAATAAAAGTTGTAGAGTGTTCTTCAAGCTTTCCAACCATATATGATTCATCTCCATTGGATCATTATTGAAGAAGTTGTGATCAATCAAAGTTGGACTATTCAAAACTTTTTCACTTCAACTTTTAGAAATTTTTCTAAGTGTTTAAAGTCAGTTTTTACGCCCATGACTCATTATTTTCCTTAAGAAACCATGCAAATTCTTGCACCATGCATGTACATACACAAACTTTGCCACATATGTCCATGAAAGAGAGACGAATAAACTTAACCAGCAAGAATCCTGATTGTACTAACCATCAACACTTTATCATAACATCATGATCATGTACATCAGCCTCACCATAAAACCATGTTCCAACCCGTGTGTAAATTGATATCATGTTTCCACTTTCTTCTAACCACGCTCCAATTAAAAAACTAACCATGGTAACACACTAAACCTCATGTAAACCTTGCATATATAATCTCTTAACCACCCAAAAAATGGATTCGGTTACACCACCATAACAGAAAATCTCAAAAGAAACTCTCTCACTCTTGCAACTGGGGGATTTTGAATCTCTCTATTCTTGAGAGATTTTTCCATCTTTTCTTCACCAATATCATCACTACCAAGTCTTCTCACTACTGTATGCGTCAGTTTCACGTGAAATCGCCATTGGAGCAAGTCGCAAGATAACCATCTTCACCTTCGGATTGAAGAGTACAAACAAGATCTAAGGATACAAGCATTTATTTTGCTTTTCTATTGTTGATCTGAAGATTTACAAGAAGTTTTAGGGTTTCTGTGGCATTAGGGAAGCTACTCAGGTCAGGTAAATTTATGGAATTTTAAAGCATTCTTGGTAGTATTATTGGAAGCTAGGTCATGTAATGTAGATGCATACTGAGACCTCCCACCTGAGGCACTGACTGTAGTTAGATCTAAGAAAAAGTGTGTGAAATTTTGTGAAATCCATGATGGAACCAGTGATTTTGTGGTGTAATATCTTTGTGAAGTAGTCCTTATTTCACGATCTATTTAGCATGGTTGTGTTTCTTGTTCTTCGTACTTCAATTTTTCTTTTTATAACTCTTGATTTCATGCACTATAGAGAAAGTTATGCATTGATGAAGTCTGCCATTTTTTCTGGTTTCATACGCATGATTTTGGTGTTCATGGAGGGCTCGCACGATTCTTGCATGGTTGGGGAAGGAAGACGACTACGTGTTGTCTTCCCATTGGGCCAACGTCGTTTTTGTTTTTTCTCACTTAACCTAAATGTGACCAGTTGATAATTGTTACTAACAGGTGCAGTTTTTATTACATTTTATTTCATGCTGCATGGATAAATAATTAACAAAGCATGGCACTTAATCCATTACTAGCATATGGAAACGTGATAGGGAACGAGAAGTAGTTGTAACCACATGATCTTAATCATGCGTATGGGCTTATTGTCATCATAATATTGTATGATCAATGGAAAAATGATCCCAGCCGCACGATAGATCCAAGGGCCGTGATAGAGCCAGCGCATTAATGAGGGATGATCCCTCTCACGTGACTACTTGATCCACTTTTTTATTGTTTTTTTTTTGCTGACACAAGAAGCCCTTTTTGTTGCGCTTTGGGCCTTGTGCATAACTGCTATTCGCGCCCTCTATGTTTGAGCCCAGGTGCATAATGAACTAGAAATTTGATGTTGCAACATCCCCTAGCTTTATTTTTCTCATTTTCTATTTCTTTTAAAAAGCAAGCACAAAATCATTTTTAAAAATAGTTTCATTTGCATAAAAACTCTGAATAAATTCATGTGGATTCATAAGGTTGTCAACTAATTTTTGATGATTTTTATTTTCATTTTTAATTAGTTTTGGAATTTTTTCTTGAATTTTCTTTGTGATGTATTCCTATGATAATACTTTGTGCTACATGGTTTATAATTGATTTTCTACAAGGAGTTATGGACTGAATTTTTGCATGAGATTTGATACTTGATTTTAGGATACATTTATAAACTTTTTCAAATTTTTGGGGATTTTTTAGGACAATTTTGGATGTGTTTGTGGTTCCATTCTATGGATGTTTAGCAATTGGTCATAAGTGATTTGTTTGGCTTAACTTGAGCATGTTAAAATATGAATTATGAGCCTATCTTCTTGGTGTGATTGACCACTGACTTCATGATAACTTGACTTGTTCCCTTAAATTTTTTAAGACCTCTAATCTCATTCCATATGTGCTCAATACTTCATTGGTGTATGTGATTGTTAGAGCCATTTCTTAGGATATGTTGATGATGTATCAATGCCATTTTTGAGGAGCATTTAAGGCATTTGTAATTGCATGTTGTGGCACATTTATAAGCTTTTATAGTTCATTATAGGTCATGTCTTGATGATTGTTGATTGACTTGTAATATGTTGAAGTTGGATATGAAATGCATCTTTTGTTTGCTCATTCTCCTTGGGTCTTTTAAGACCATTCTCTTGCTAGCATTTACAAGACTTGAAAATCAAATGAAACATGTTGTAGCTACTGACTTAGGACACTTACAGTCATGTTACTTGACCTATAATTTCATCTTACTTGTTTGAAGTTGTATGACTTTTAGATGTTGCCTAAATGTTAGGACTTGTGTTCATTTGTGTGTTTGTCTAATATGCCATAACATGATGCATCTAATCTACATCTTAAGACATCTTACATGACCTCTAATACTGACCTTAACTTGCCTCAAGCATAATGACTCATAATTGCGTTCCATGTTTCATAAAATACAACTTGACTTACATCTCTCAATTGAACTTTGTTTGCTTAGTTGTATAACTCTTTCATGTTCCATCCTTTCCCAATGCTTATAGGACTTAGACATGACTTATTAGGAGTCATTAGGTACTGACCCAAGCTTGTCTAACATGTGTATGAATCATTGATGTTTCACTTCTACTTGCACTTCAAGTTACTAACATTTGATAACTAGTTGATTGTGCTTTGTGCTTACTTGGTCTTAATCCTTAAACATGTAATGACTTGAGATTCATGTGATGATTATAGGACATGTTTAAACATTTTAATATGGTTTACATACTGACTAGGTTCCCTTGTATACCCATTCCATCTTCACTTGTATGCCATATCTTTCCATGAGATTGTTTCACTTCAAATGGCATGTTCTTAAGTAAGATTGTCTTGATCTTTTGAGAGTGCTTAGATATGAATGCCATGATTCCATGTACACATTCTTAACTACATTTAATATGATTTTAACTTCTGACTTTGATGAATATTCATGTCCTAATCCATTTACATGACTCTTAAACACTTATCTCACCTAGTTTGTGAACAACATGTAATTGTGTGGTGTTTTGGTGCATAGTTTGGCATAGTTTGATTTCTTTTGACATATTAACATAATTAGAAGTTAATTAGATGTACCTACTGACCTATACATATTACTCCACTCTTAGAACTCATCTTTCATTGTTTATAGTTGCATGTTGCATCTAACACAAGTGTAGAACACCTAGTCTTAGTTTAGGAACTTAATGCTTAACTTTTCTAATCAATTGTTAACTAGTGCATGCGATTTAACTTCTTTTAATCAAGGTTGCTTAGCTTGGCTTATGAGGTAAGGTACTTGAGTACATGATTACTCAACTCTTCTTTCATCTTTTTTCATTTGCTTTCTCTTATTCTTTCATTTGTGGATTGTGTGATATAATGCTTGTTTGAATAACTCTTTCACACCCCTTTGGGATCCTAGCTCAACCTTAATTTTTGATTAAGGTAAGGTAGGATAAGCATTAGGCAATGCAATCCCTACTTGTCTATTAGGTAGATTTCCTTTTCTTAACTCAACCCTAGGACCAACAAATGCATGCTAACATTAGGACTACAATTAGTCTCCCTTAGATTTTACTTTACAACTTTGAGTCTCTATTCTTTCTCTCAAAAGAAAAGCTAAAAAACTTAATGAATAAAGATGTACTTTGTGTGCCATGAGCCTTAAGTACATAGTATGCTTTGTTGCGCGAGGCGTGTGACTCGTTACGCAAAGTGTTCACTATGTTATAGACTTTAACACTTTGCATATCGCAAACAAAACAATCAAAACACTTTCTCATAAAAGACAAAAACAAACAATCATCTTCTCTACTCATCTCCTCCACTCTATTCGTAAAGGATGTGTCATTTCCATTCTACCACAAACAGGTAAACGCGTAAGACTCCACAATGAGCGGCGACACCTAAACTGCTGGAACGCGAACGTTGGCGTCTTCCACTAAAAAACACAAACAAACCAAGTCATCCCTAGTGAGGGGAACTACGTCGCTCTGATTCTTCATTGGTTAATGGAGATACATAGGCAGGAGATCGTGCGAGATCTTTGCAAGCACAACCTTATTTATCAACCTCTTTGTTTCTCCTTTCTTTTCTACCGATTCTGACAGGTAGTAAGAGCACCCTTCCTTTAGTTGTAAGTCCTCCTTCGGCCGGCGATCCTTTTGTCTCCCCTTAGCGACCCGTAATGGGTCGAACTACGACTGCTTCGACTTCCTCCTTCTGGTTAGATTGAGGATACGTAGGCATGAGACGACGATGTCTTGGAAAGCAACCTTCCCCCACAATTCCGTAGTGTTCCGAACTATGTTGACTCTGACTTTCGTGCTCCTGAGGGAATACGTAGGCCTAGGACGATGATGTCCTATCGAGTCATTTCTTTTCTCCCCCCCCCCCCCCCGTTTCTCCGTTTCCCGTTCTTTCCGTTCCAGTAATAGTTGAGTTTCAGATAACCTACACCCTTTGATCGATAACAACAAGCGTGGATCCCATCGAGTACGATGGACGCGAGGGGGTGCTAATACCTTCCTCTCGCGTAACCGACTCCCGGACCCAGGCTATGGTTGCGATGACCATTCCTTTCCCTTTGTTGAGATTTTCTTCGATCGTTTCCTTTCCCTGCGTTGGGATAAATACGTTCGGTGGCGACTCTTCTATTTTTCCGCCGGTTTATTTTTGCAGATGCGACGATCTTGCATTGATAAAAACTAATGCTCATCGAGTAATGCCTCCTTTGCGTTTTTAGGTTCAACTTGTGACATAAAAGCGGAGTAATAACAGAAGTTACTAAGTTTAGAGCGAGTAGTTACTCCCTTAGAGATATCACCGAGAATGTTGTCGATGGGATGGTCTTTGGAAGACTTCCAAGTTGGAGGAAGGTCATCTTTATTAGATGGATGATCCTCCTCACTCTTTATAGGTTGGTGATCCTTTTCCTCCTCAATACGCACTGCTTCAGGCTGATCAATTCCCTTATTAGTGTCCTTGAGTATGTCTTCTGAAGATACACCTGCACCATGAAAAGAACTACCTTCTCTGACATTTTTCGGATAAGACTCATCAAAAGTAACGTGTACCGACTCTTCAACAATACATAACCTCTTTTCCGACATTTGTCCCTTGTTTTTGTCCCTGTAGGTCTCAAACCCCTTTTTCTTCGCCACACAGTCGCAGAAAAGAGATATGTCTCCTGTCATATGTCTTGAGCAGCCACTATCCAGAACCCATCTTCTTTCGGTGGTCTCAAGACGTTGTACCTATATAGTCAATCAAGGGAAAGTAGGTACCCAATTCTCATTGGGTCCTTTGTGGTGAGTGAAACCAAGGTTGCATTTGGGCAACCATTGATAAATGCCGTTTGGAATAAGAAATCTTCTAAAACGACATTTAGCAATAGTATGACCAGACTTGCAACAATATAGGCAATCACGGTTCATTTGGAATTTACCTTTGCTATCTCCATCTCGAATCACATACATATACTTTTGATACAGATTGTTCATACTTTCTCGATAATGTGATCGATCAATAGCAAACGTAACTTTAGGCTTAAGAGCCTTGTCTAATTTGGCCTTAAGGGTTCTCACCTCTTTTTGCCAAATATGACAAGTATCACAGCTCCCAAAATTGAACCATGGAGACTTATTCTCATCAATCTTAGCTTTTGATGCATCCACCATGGAGTTTTTAAGAGCTTCAAATTCTTTTTCGGAATCAGAAACCTTTTTCTCCAAATATGAAAAAATCTTTTTGTTCGAGGCTAAGCATTGAAAAGCTTCCTTAGCCTCATGGTGTAATATATCAAAAGCTTTTTGTAATTCTAAATGAGACATATTATTAGAGTGATCGTATTTAGAGTGTTTTACCTCTTTCTTCTTGTTTGGATGTGCCGTAAGACAAATATTGACAGATTCACTTTCGTCACTTGAGTTGTCATCTTTTCCCGACTCGCTATCGCTATCCCAAGCGATGTATGCTCGTCTAGATTTATTTAACTTTTTGTGTTGATGACTCGTATCCTTATCCTTGTCTTTCTTGAGTGATGGACAATTCAGCTTGTAATGCCCGGACTTTCCTTAGTTGAAACAAGACCCTCTTGACTTGCCACTCTTATTGCCTTCAATTTTTGATTGCCTTCTAAATTTGATGAGAGTTTTATCCGAGTGCTGAATTTCATTCTTTCGAATGTACCTATTGTATCTTTTCATAAACAGCCTCATGTCATCACTCGAGTCATCATCTTCATCATTGTTGGTTTCACTGTCACTTTGCTCTTGAGATGTGGACTTTGAACAAGAAGCCTTAAGAGCAATCAACTTCTTTTCTGTATCTTTTGTTTTCTCCTTCTTTATACTCTTATCATGTTTTTCCAAGCTGATGAGCACTTGCTCATGTTCATCGATTTTGCCAAATAATGTCGTGAGGTCTAGAGTAGCTAGATTATTGGCCTCCTTGATCGCGGTGACCTTTGTAACAGCTGGACCGGGACTCCCCCACAGACATCACAGGCACTGTTACTCACAAGCCAAATCACTAGCCCCCTTCACTACTAGTGTTTTTGCCTCCCGTGGGAATCGAACCGCGTACCTGGGGATAAGTACCGCGTACCGTGGGTCCCCAAACCCCAAGAAATTCAAGGCAATGCTATTCACCGAGAATAGGTCAAAGTTCGAGAATTTGGAAGAAACTCAAAGATGCCATTCACAGAGAATACATTCATCTTTGGGAGTAGAGTTTCTTGATGATTCCTAATAAGGACAGCCTGAGAGAAGACTGTATCTGGTGATCCTATTGGGGATCTAGTTGTCTATTTCTACGAATAAACGAAACGGCGTCACCTAGTTCTAGACGTAGTTGCCGGGGAAACTCTAAATATCTATACTATTATTACACAGTTGATATGAGTTTATGAAAGAAGACTTACAGCGAAACAGCCCCACAATACAATATATGTATATGAAAGCGGTAAATGAAAGCAATAACCACTTACTCGGTTGTAGAGCTTCCATGTTGTTTGGTTAGTTGTTCAACAACGAAAGATTGAAAACAACTGTATATTCAAAATCAAAGGAGAAAGTGCTTTGAAAAAGAAAGATTTGGAGCTTACAGCTCAAGGAGAGGCCCGGTGTTTTATCAGTGAGCACACTGTTGAATTTTGTACAGAGGGACTTATACAAGTGACTATGGCCCAAAAAGGTTTTCTGTACAAAGGGATGGGTCTTACACTCTCTCAAGAGGCCCAAAAAGTTTAAAGGAAAAGAGTGGGGCTTATAACACGAGGGTAGGCCCAATTGATTTTTCGTTAAAAATGGCGATCGCGCCGAGGTTTTCTTTTAACGCAGATGGACTTATACAATAAGTGAGGCCTAAAAATGGGTTGTATTTACAAAGGGTTGGGTCTTACACTCTATTAGAGGCCCAAAAAGTTTTGAGTGGGTCTTATAGCTCAAGGAGAGGCCCAGATGGTTATTTTTCAAAATGCGACGATCGCGCCGTTTATTTGAAAATGTACAGAGGGACTTATACAACAAATGAGGCCCAAAATGTTTTCTGTACAAGAGGGTTGGGTCTTACACTCTAATAGAGGCCCAAAAAGTGTTGAAAGTGATTTATGAGGATTGAATTAATCCAAAACCCTAATTAAAATGTATTTAATTGAATAAAAATTCAATTAAAAATGATCAAAATTGTTTAACATATGAAAAACAAATTGTGATCTTGGATTAATGCTTCAAAAATTAAGTATTAACCTACAAAATAATTAGAAAGCATTAAAAGTTGCAAAATCAAGGTGGAAAAAATATTTTAAATGTTAAAAACAATTAAAACATTAATTCTTTGTAAAAATATCAATTATACAAAATAAATAATATTTTTGGGATTTTTTTGGGAAAATAAAATATTTTAACATTTTTGTGAATTATTAAAAAAAGAATCAACTCAAAATCATTAAAACTCAGAGAGAAATTAATTTTTGAATCAATGAAATAAAATCACAAAATTCAAATATTTGAATTTGAAAGAAATGGCGCCAAGAACACACCAAGAACACGCGCGTGTTCTGGGTTTGGCCAGATTTGCATTTTCTATCCAATCTCACTGAATACTTGATTATATCATGCAATCCACATATCATTATGCTCGTCTCAACCTCACGATCATGTCTATGTCCATTAATTTCATTTAAATTAAATATATAATAAGAAATCACGAAAAATCCTCAAGAACCCTAATTTCTGCATGAAGGCTAGGATTTTTGATACACGATTCAAACAATGCAATTAATTGAGGGGAAACATTCTATGCATGATTATGAACATATGGCCAAATTATTGTGCGAGGAAATGTGCATGGATTGAGAGATGACTAAGTATATGCTTACCTCTAGGCCGTGACAGCAAGTGCAATGTGATTTTTGATTTGGAGGTGTTACAGATGAGTGGTAATGATTTGAACAACTTCCCTACACCCTATGGAGTGTGTTTGAATGCTTGGACTTGATTGAAATTGGCTGGATCATTTCATGGCATCTCAACTGCACTTTGGTTAAAACCTTGAGCAATTGACTGGTGATTCTGAGAAATCAGTGTTCCAGTTGTTGTTTAAGTGTTTAATCAGCTCATATGTGATGTATATGAGGTGTGTGTGTGATTGGTTTGAGTGGAATTGCCCTCTAGCTCAAAATCCGATAGCTACCTTGCTAAGAAAGGCATTTTTGCCAAGAGAAAGAGATTTTGAGAAAGGCAAGTGTTGTAGGCCTTTGGTGTACTTAAACTGATCACAATTGAGCTCTATTTATAGTAGAGTAAGTTTGTTTTGGGATCCACAGTGAATGGCAACTGCAGCAGAGGTTTGGCTAATGTTGTCCAATGAGAATCCAAGTCTCCTCTAGCCATTGACTAGAGGTTAGGGCACAGAGTTGTGGTTCCCTTGGTCTTGGATAAGTCTTGACTGAATTCAGTTGAAAATGGCTCAGTCCATGCCACCTTGATGCTTCCATTGAATACTCCATTCCAAAATTGGTGTCTTGTCCCTATTTTGGCCATTCTAGGTTCAACATGCTATTTCTTGTTCCAAAGACTTTGGAGGCTTGTCTCAGGGATAGTCCCCTTTAGATTCAATCCCCTGAGGTGTCCAAGTGGATAGGAGCATTTGGATTTGGCAGATTTTGGCAAATCGACCAAAAATGCAAATTCTGCCTTGCCTTGGCAGATTTCAGCAAGGCAACTTGCCAATGTCATAACTCATAGCCCAAAGGAATTTGGCAATGTTCTTGGCCATTTTGGAAAGCCCTTACATGATACAACAACTGTTTGAACATGTTTGGTTTTGATCTCTTTTGAATCCAAGTGAAAAATCCCCCTACATTTGGAAAAAATGAAGACAGATTTGGACTTAGTGAAAATTTCACTAAGTGTTGGAAAAAGTGACATTTTCATTTTTCAGCCATTTTGATCACTCCATAACTCAAAATCCTTAATGAATTGGACTTAGGTCTAGTTGAAGTTTTTGTAGAGGGTAATGAGGGCTACAAATCCATCTTTGGATGAGGAAAAATAGCTTTGTGGTTTAGGAGTTATGATCCTCCAAAGTTGGTACCCTAGCCACTTTATTTTTAACTTGGAAAATTTTCTAAGTTTTTATGATTACCCCTTTTACAAGTTATCCAACTTTTCTTGATTTTTCTTGATGAATGATGATTCAAATCATACATTAACATCATTTTAGGGTTAAAAATCCATTTTGGTGAAAAATCTCAAAAAGTCAAAGTTGACTTTTGTGCACAGTTGACTTTTTATCAGATGAATTCCAAACTGTGCAATTCTTCAGGAAATCATGTCCTTGACCTAAATCAAACTTGATGGACATGTTCCATAGGTGTCATAGGATATATTGAGGCATGTATTAGGGTTTGGGAGCATGTCCTGGTCAAAAGTCAAAGTTACAGTTGACTTTCCTCGCGAAACCCTAATTGTGGTGCAGATGAAATTGAGACTTGTTGCTCAAGCTTCTTGGATTAATTCATTGTTCCAAATGGATCAATATAGTTCATTAGAGACCCTAAAACCCTCTCTTGAGGTATTGGCTCATGATTTGCCCTAAAAGTCAACTTAGGGGTGAATTAGGTCAAGAAACCCTAATTCTTGATTTTTAGTGAATGCATCCCCTGAGGCAAAATTGACTTGATGGTTGGGTCCATGAGGTTCCATGGAGTATATTAGGATATGTTTTGAATCATTGGCTCATGCCCAGATGAAAATTTCCATCTGGAGGCCCTGGTCGACCAAAACCCTAATTTGGTGACACTGGCGATCTTGAAGGTTGATCCACCTAGAAGGGAGCAACCTTGTGCTTAATCCTTGAAGTGAGTGTCCTCTTTGATCCTTTGTGTATGATTGAGAGGTTTAGACAAGTTGAAGATCAAGTCATTCCTTGATTGATCCCTTGTCTAAGGCTCTGAGAGGGCTTAAAACCCTAATTTTGATTGTAGTGAATGCTCAATAACCCTTGAGGCATTTGATGAGGCATGATGGTTCATCCATATTGTGATGATGATTGACACAATGATGGGAAATCTTGGTGGTCAAAATTTGGGGTATGACAGATGCCCCTATTTAATCTGCTTGGACACGAAGGTGCGAATGACGAAGGTATTCGGGCATTCGGGGTACAAGAGGATTAAATATCGGAATACCCGAAATTTTGATGGCTATGAATGGAAGCCTGCACATTCATCTTCTTTTGCTAAGCAATGATGCTTAGAAAAGGTAAACTTCCCCTCGCTCTTGGTTTCCTACCAAGGAACTGGTCTAAGTTTCTTTTAAAATAAACCTCCTCTCGATCCTAGTTTCCTACCGAGGAACTGGTCTCAGTTTCTGAATTAAACTTCCCCTCGATCCTGGTTTCCTACCAAGGAACTGGTCTCAGTTTCTGAATTAAACTTCCCCTCGATCCTGGTTTCCTACCAAGGAACTGGTCTCAGTTTCTGAATAAAACTTCCCCTCGATCCTAGTTTCCTACCAAGGCACTGGTCTCAGTTTCTGAATTAAACTTCCCCTCGATCCTGGTTTCCTACCAAGGAACTGGTCTCAGTTTCTGATTTAAACTTCCCCTCGATCCTGGTTTCCTACCAAGGAACTGGTCTCAGTTTCTTTTGTCAATAAACTTAATTGACAAGAGGCGCTGTAGCGGTTTTCCTCAAACTTCTAGCCGGATTTTCCTGGGGAGATGCCATTTGAGTGGAAAAAATGATGCCAGACTTGCTGGGGAACCCCATTCGTCTGAGTTGTAGAGGTGCACAAACTTCTCTGTTGGAGACGCCATTTGTCTACTCTATCGGGGAAAGCGAGTCTCTTGAGAGACTGCTTCCGCTTGGGGTCTTACATCATACTTTTCTCGGGATCTTCCCAGAGAAATGCCATATGATGGGATCCAATTTTAAGGTGCTGATGACCTTTCCATCAGCGGTCCTTCGGAGAAAGGCAGCTGTACTGCCGAATCTCTGCTTATGAGGCTTTCTCTGTGGATTTTCCTTAACCCAGGAAAGCAAGGATATCATCTTCAATGGCGAAGAGTGATGCTGACTGAAAGTTCCTCTAGTTTTTCAGAGGTTCAAGTTATCAAAGTGGTCAAGGGCCGACTTCCTTTCAGAAATAAACTGGAGGCGAAGTTGTTCAAACGCAGCGTTTCCTGACGAGGCAAGAACTGACAACTCGATTGAGAGAACTTCTATCACTAGGGGACAAGACCGACTAGAGTGATAGTGATGCAATATGAAATGTAAATGCAAATCAATAATGCATGATGTATGTATGTATATGCTGACAAAACTGACGCGACACACAAACTAAAAGATGAACATGACTGGAAACGCGGCCATCACGGGGCGAAAAAGTATCGCTGGTTCAAGATAGCAATTCCACCTTGCTTAGTAAAGATAGTCCCTATTGGGAGCTATGTTGGTTGGGCTTAGGAGATGAGAACTCGGCCGAGGGTATCAGATGGGAAAGCCGCATCTCATACAGTTGATCCTTCATTCAGGCGTACTGGCCTAGAAGGAGTACTTTGATTCTGTACTTTGAAGTTCGCTTACTTCTGGAGAAGCGGTTGATGTTCCTTTGATGTTCAATAGTCAAAAGAAATTGCCGACTTTATTAAAAAGGAGAAAAAGTTTTAACAAGTAAATTCATTTTTCAAGAATCGTTAATCATGTTAAAATGCCGTTTTGTAAAGCTAAAACAAATAAGAATTACAAACAAAAGCACAAGGGCTCAAATTTTATTGATAAGATGGAGATTAGCTAAACGCGTGATTCCAAAGAGTATATACAAAGTTTGAAAATGGTAATTTACAGGGAAATGGGCTACGTTGAAACATAATGACCACTATCCTACTACCAACTTTGAATTCGGGACTTCCCGAGCTTATGTCGAAGATGACCTTGACTGGAGTTTTCCTCCGATGGATGTCGTAACTGCTGCTGAGGGACTTGCCTCTGTTGAACATAGTTACTTGCCATTATCCCTAATTTTTGCCTGGATTGTACTTTGATGTTTCCAATCCATCGGGATGATCTTTTTCATGTCTCTAATTTTTGCCTGGACCGCCCTTTCGGGTTTTCAATCCACCGAGACTTTTTTTTTTTTAGTTTAGGCGAAGTATTTCTTGACTACATCAACATTCGTGGGGTAGGTAAATTCCTCTCCGTCCATGGTTGCAAGTCTTAAGGCACCGCATGAGAAAGCTTTCGTGACCACATATGGGCCATCATAGTTTGGGGTCCATTTGCCCCGAGAGTCAGTGAGAAATGATTGTATCTTCTTGAGCACAAGGTCTCCTTTTCTAAAGACACGAGGTCGGAACTTTTTGTCGAACACCCTCTTCATCCTCTGTTGATACAAATGATCGTGGCATAGTGCCGTGATTCTCTTCTCTTCGATCAGGTTTAATTCGTCGTGTCGACTTTGACACCATTCAGCTTCTGAAAGCTTAGCTTCCATCAATACCCAGATTGATGGGATCTCTACTTCTATGGGGAGAACTGCCTCCATGCCATATACTAGAGAGAAAGGGGTTGCCCCTGTTGAAGTGCGGACATATGTGCGATAACCATGAAGAGCAAAGGGTAGCATCTTGTGCCATTCTTTGTAGGTTACCACCATCTTCTGAACAATCCTCTTGATGTTCTTGTTAGCCGCTTCTACCGCTCCGTTCATCTTGGGTCGGTAGGGAGATGAGTTATGGTGTTCAATCTTGAACTCTGCGCACAACTCTTTCATCATCTTATTGTTCAAGTTAAATCCATTATCAGTAATGATCTGGCTCAGAACACCATAACGGCAGATGATATTATTTTTGATAAATCGGACCACCACTTGTCGGGTTACATTAGCGTACGACGCTGCTTCGACCTACTTGGTGAAATAGTCAATGGCTACTAGAATGAACCGATGTCCATTTGAAGCCTTAGGTTCGATCAAGCCAAACATGTCGATTCCCCATATGGAAAAAGGCCACGGGGAAGAAAGAACTTTGAGATGTGATGGCGGTACATGAATTTTGTCGAAGTATATCTGACACTTGTGACACCTCCTCATGTACTTGTAGCAGTCGAATTCCATGGTCAACCAATAGTACCCTGCTCTCAGAATCTTTCTCGCCATTGTGTGCCCGTTGGCATGAGTGCCAAAGGATCCTTCATGAATTTCTTTCATAAGCATGTCTGCTTCTGGTCTGTCTACGCATCGGAGCAGGACCATGTCAAAATTTCTCTTATAAAGAGTGTCATCGCTCAGGAAGAAGCTTCCAACCAATCTTCTGAGGGTTTTCCTGTCTTTTCTGAGTGCCCCAGATGGGTACTCTTGTTTCTAAAGAAAGCATCTGATATCATGATACCAAGGTCTGTCGTCTAGGACTGCTTCAATCGTGAAGACGTAAGCGGACCGTTCAAGGCGCATTATGTTGATCTTAGGTAGGTCATTCCATTGACCTACACTAATCATGGAAGAGAGAATGGCTAAGGCATCTGCCATGTGATTCTCATCACGAGGGATATGATGAAACACAACTCTGTTAAAGAAGGGTAATAACCTTCTTACATAGTCCTTGTAAGGAATCAGTCCTGATTGGTATGTGTTCCAATCTCCTTTTATCTGATTGATAACCAAGGCTGAGTCGTCGTATACGTCCAAGTTTTTTTATCCTTAAATCAATCGCTTCTTCGAGACCCATGATACAAGCTTCGTATTCGGCCTCATTGTTCGTACATTTGAACGTAAGTCTGGCAGTGAAAGGAATGTGGGTACCCTGAGGGGTAACAATGATTGCCCCAATTCCATTTCCATAATGATTAACTGCTCCGTCAAAGATAAGTCCCCATTCGGAACCTGGTTCTGGCCCTTCACTGGGTAGCGGTTCGTCACTGTCTTTCATTTTTAGATACATGACATCTTCGTCTGGGAAGTCAAACCCGATTGATTCTTGATCGTCAATCAGTTGATGAGCCAAATGATCGGCTAAAATACTTCCCTTAACGGCTTTCTGGGCGTGGTACTCTATGTCATATTCTGATAACAACATCTGCCAACGGGCAATTCTTCCCGTGAGAGCAGGTTTTTCGAAAACGTACTTGATTGGATCCATCTCTGAAACTAACCAAGTAGTATGACGAATCATGTACTGGAGAAGACGTTTGGCTGCCCAAGCCAAAGCACAGCAAGTTTTCTCGAGCATCGTGTACCGAGTTTCACAGTCGGTGAATTTCTTGCTTAGATAGTAAATGGCAGACTCTTTCCGTTTGGTTTCGTCTTGTTGGCCAAGTACACATCCCATTGAGTCTTCTAGGACTGTGAGGTAAATGATCAGTGGTCTTCCTTCCACTGGAGGTGATAGAATCGGAGGATTTAACAGATATTCCTTAATACTGTCGAAGGCGGTTTGGCAATCTTCTGACCAAACGCAATCCTGGTTCTTTTTAAGTAACTTGAAAATCGGCGCACAGGTCGCGGTCATGAGGAATATGAATCTGGAGATGTAGTTCAAATGTCCCAGGAATCCTCTGACTTGTTTTTCAGTTTTCGGAGAAGGCATTTCTTGAATGGACCTCGATTCCTTTCTGGCTGACGATGAACCCTAGTAGTTTCCCTGAACGGACACCGAAGATGCACTTGTTAGGATTCAAGCGGAGCTTGAATTTTCTTAGACGTTCGAACAATTTTGACAGATGTTCAACGTGATCACTCTCTATTTTTGATTTTGCAATCATATCATCGACATATACCTCGATTTCCTTATGTATCATGTCATGAAACAGAGTAGTCATGGCCTTTTGATAGGTTGCCCCGGCGTTCTTCAAGCCGAACGGCATTACCTTGTAACAAAAGGTACCCCATGGGGTAATGAACGAAGTTTTCTCCATGTCTTTCGGCACCATTTTGATCTGGTTATAGCCCGAGAATCCATCCATGAAGGAGAAAACTTTGAACTTAGCTGTGCTGTCAACCAGCATGTCAATGTGTGGTAAAGGAAAGTCGTCCTTTGGACTTGCCTTGTTTAGATCCCTGTAATCAACACACATTCTGACCTTTCCGTCTTTTTTGGGAACAGGTACGATGTTGGCTAACCATTGAGGATATTCAGATGTAGCGAGGAAACCCGCGTCAATCTGTTTCTGTACCTCCTCTTTGATTTTGATGGCCATGTCCGGGTGAGTCCGTCTCAACCTTTGCTTTACTGGTGGACATTCTGATCTTAACGGTAAGTGATGTTCCACGATGCTGGTATCCAACCCTGGCATATCCTGATAGGACCAAGCGAATACATCGGGAAATTCTCTGAGAAGATTTATCGAACCCTCTCTGGCAGTTGGACTGAGCAGTGCCCCAATCCTGATTTCTTTTCTCTCTTTTTCCGAACCCAAGTTTACCGTTTCCAACGGCTCTTTGTGAGGTTCAATGGACCTTTCCTCTTGTCTGAGTAATCGGGAGATCTCTTCTGGAATTTCGTTTTCAACTCTTCTTCAGCCCCAAATACCGGGAGCTCAAAGTCGGGAGAAGGCATCGGATCGTCTGTTTCAACGGGGTATAAAACAAGCAATCTGCATGACGTGATGATTCGTGTTTAGAAGAGATAGAGGAAAATGCAAGTGTGTGCAGTGTTTTATTTTTATTACTGCTTGTTTTTATTATTGAATTGTTTTTTAGGATTACCATTTTCTGAGAAAAGCGAAAAGAGAAAACAGCAATTAATGCGGAAATTACAGAACGACATTATTTTATTTATGAACAAGTCGACTCTTGAAACTACAGCCCTATAAAACAAAACTCTGTCGCTTTGGGCAAAACGAAGAGGGAAATTTTACAGAAAGCGAGCCCTATCAAAACATCCGTTTCACCTGGGCAGGGTGAAAGGTTAAAGATGGCAATTACTTTGACCGATGAACGATCTTCGGAACATCAACAGTGACCCACTGGCAGCGAACTACTCGGTGAATCACAAAATCTAGCACCTTCCTTGATTTGTCTTCAGAAATGACGCTGATTTTTGGTGGAGCAGGATCATTGGAATCTGTCTCCCAGGCAGAGTTGTCGTAGGAGGATTCCTCTGTTGCCTTTTGCATAGCATTCATGCTCTCAGCTGTATCTCCCCATCCAGTAGACTGGATGTCTTCGATCCTGATACGAGAGCTTTCGGGAGCGGTGTACTTGACCATATAGTCGAATTTTCCACTCGATTGTCCCAAGGTGTCCCACACTTCTTTCGAACTGGAGGAGTCGTCCCTCTCGATGACGTTGACCTCAGGAAAAGCATAGTTGATGAATTCTAGTCCTGCAAACGTTGCGAATTCATCGTCATGTTGAGTAGTTTCTGAATGACCTGAGTGTTGATCCCATGACATGGTGGGGACACAGGTATTCTGTTCAATGACGGTCAGTTGATTTTCATTGTTCGGCTGACTCTCTTGTCCCAAGTCTCCTGGATAAGGTTGCCACATTGGCAGACCATCCATTGAGCCATAGTAGTTGTGGTCAAAGTTGTCTTTCATCGGAGTGTCTTCCTCTAATGAATTTGGCGAAGCACGGAATCCTTCTGGATCACAATCTCCATATATCATTTCGACGTCTGACCTTGGTATAAATCTCAGACTCTCTGTAGGAAAGCAAAAAGGAGTTTGCGTTTCATCCTGAGACATATAACCGTCCTTGTTAAGAAAGGACTTCCACTCTTCCTCTGTGTCAGAGGGATCTTCCTCATTGATAGCATGGACTGCTTGAGGGACTAGGTGAAGAAAACCTCTACTGTGGAAGAAATTCTGGATGGGATGAAGACTTTCATCGCTGGCAGCTGTTTGGGTACAGGTTGCAGAAAAACCATGACCTTTCTTTGTTGTATTACTAGTAGGAATGACAAGCTGTCCCCATCCGATTGTATCGGTACCCTCGACCGCTTTAATAGCATCTTTGTATAAGGAAATCGAGGTTCCTCCTCGGTATTGATCGTCCTTGCTCACCGACAGTTCTTGGAACTGAGTTCCAATAACCTCCTCAGGTTCTACACAAGCAGATGATGATAAGTTACTCATGAGCAAGGTCTGTTCTCCACAAACCATGACAAGTTGATCGTTCTGAACGAACTTTAGCTTTTGGTGGAGGGTCGAAGTGACCGCTCCAGCCTGATGTATCCAAGGTCTTCCTAATAAACAACTGTATGTTTCCCGGATGTCCATGACCTGGAAAGTGACTTGGAAAGTGTGAGGACCGATAGTTATGGGAAGATCAACTTCGCCGATAACTATTTTTCTGGATCCGTCGAACGCTTTGACGACAACCTCGCTGATTCTCATCGGAGGGCCTTTGAATGATAATTGCATCAAAGTGGACTTCGGCATAACATTCAGGGCTGACCCTGTGTCTACCAGTACGCTGGCTAAAGCATCGTCATGGCAGTTAACTGTAATGTTGAGCGCCATGTTATGACGGCGACCCTCTTCGGGTAATTCCTCATCACTAAATCCCAAATTATTGTAGGAAGTGATGTTATAGACAATACTATCGAACTGTATAATTGTTACATCCTGTTCCACAAAGGCTTGCTCCAAGACTTTCTGTAAAGCCTCCCTGTGTTCTTCTGAACTGAGTAACAGTGATAATACTTAGATCTTTGAAGGAGTCTGTAACAGCTGATCAATAATGTTATATTCACTCCTTTGGATGAGCTTCAGCATCTCATCATTATTTTTCAAAAGGTCGGGATTAGTGGATTGACCGACTGATGGATCGGGAGCTTCTGTCTGAAGTTCCTTCTACTTGTTAGGTTCTCCAACTCCTCGGTTGAAGATTCGACCACTCCACGTTACACGACTGATGTCTGCAATATTCACGACGGAGGGTAATGGAATTTCCTTTCCATTTTCAATCATCGTTGCACCATATTTGTAAGGGATAGCCTTAGTTAATTCACACAGTAATGGTCCTGGTAGATAGATGACTATGGGAACCTTCTGATTTTTCTGACCATCATAAGTAATCTCGATCCGTTCCCGGTTGGGAGCTTTAGATTCGTCAAGTAGAGGGATGATGGCAAAAACATCCCTGGTCTGGTGACGACCAGAGATTGTGACAACATCCTCGACTTGATTGGCAAGGTAGTTTGGCGTCCAGTTGATGGGTCCAGAACCCGGATATGGGCGAATCTCTCCACGATCCACCTGACCTTGAAGAGCTGCTCTCACAAGGTAACACCCTTGGTTACTTTCTGAACAGACGCTACAACGGTCATAATTGTGTGGTGGCACCTGGCCACGCCCACTTTGAATACAATGTAATCTCACTAGGTTAGCTTCCACAGATCAGACATCCTGACTTTGACGACGAGTAGGATTCCTGTTACTGATACTAATTTACTGAATATCTTCATCCATGTAGATTGGCATCCACCAGTGATTTAACAAGTGCTGAAGTGCCTCCTGGATAAGGGTACAACCTCGATCGTTTTCGCAACCCGCTTTACAGGTTTGATAGTCGTGTGATATTAAGAATCCAAGTCGGACCTGTTCAGCATGTAACTCTACCAGGTTGGTATTCATCACGCGAATATCAAAGATCTGAACCATGTTGATCTGATAGGAATACCTATCATGGTAGTCTTGGACCCATCCAAGATCCATCTGACGCTAGAGGGACTCCTGTATGAAAGAGCATCCCTGTTTATTTACCGAGCAAGTCAGACAGGAACTGTAATCGTGCCGTGGCAGATTATGATATTGGGTTTGCCTTGAGTGCATTGCCACCAAATTGACATTCATTTCACGGATGTCGTGGTTCTGAATGATATTAGAATTCGTGTAAACCATGTTAACTCCACGAACTCGGTGCTCTTGGATCCATCCGAGATCCATCTGTTCCTGTAAAGCT
Organism: Lathyrus tuberosus; assembly: GCA_022829125.1. Taxonomy (NCBI): domain Eukaryota; kingdom Viridiplantae; phylum Streptophyta; class Magnoliopsida; order Fabales; family Fabaceae; genus Lathyrus; species Lathyrus tuberosus. Next base: position 13,227,301 of record JALAZF010000107.1, on the reverse strand, counting down.
GCTTGCACTACAGAACATCCTTGATTGTTTTTAGAGCAGACATCACACCGATGATAGTTATGAGGTGGCACATGGCTATATCCACTCTGTCTACAATGCATCTTGACCAAATTGGTTCTCAACAAGAGTACATCATGAATTTGATAGACGTCGTTAGTCTCTCTCTCAATCATATTGACTGCAGCTTTCTCGTGTTGAGGCAGCGGGTTCGTGAGAACATTGGGATTCGTATCTTTGAAAGATAAGAGCCCGCTCCTAACAAGCTTTTGCATGTCGGATTTAAAATTGAGACAATTCTCTATGTTATGCCCTGATCCTCCTTGATGATAAGGGCATGTCTGATCCATCTTAAACCAAAAAGGCAGATTTTCCGGTACTGTAAGAGGAGACTTAGTCTGGATGTGCCCCTTAGCCAGTAGTAACGGAAATAATTATGCGTACAACATGGGTATAGGATCAAACCCTGATAGTCGTGTTGTACGGTTGTTGTTATATGGAGGACGAGCCTGATGAAGAGGCTGTTGTGTCCTTTGCTGATCAGGTTGGCTCTGCGCAACCTGAGGCTGATACGTAGGAATAGGCGCAGGGTTGATAGCCGGAATTACAGCTGCTACTGGATGATAACGTCGCCTTTGCTTTTTGAGAGAGATATTCCCAATATCTTGCTCTTTTTTCTTAGGGAGAGCACTACCGTATTTTTTAGTACCGCTCGTCGATCCAGTGTCTTTTACCAAACGTCCTTTTCAGACGGCTTCCTCAAGACGTACGCCCATGCCGACCATCTCGGTGAAATCACCGGGCGCACTGGCAACCATTCGGTCATAGTAAAATGAGCTTAAGGTCTTTAAGAAGATCTTTGTCATCTCTTTTTCCTCAAGAGGTGGACAAATTTGAGCGGCAATTTCACGCCACCTTTGAGCATACTCTTAAAGGTTTCCTTGTCCTTTTGCGACATCGATCTGAGTTAATCTCTGTCGGGTGCCATGTCCAAATTGTATTTGTATTGTTGGACGAAGGCAGTACCAAGATCTCTGAATGTACTGATCGTAGTATGGTTTAAACCCATGTACCATTTGAGTGCGGCACCGGTTAAACTATCCTGGAAGTAATGAATCAGCAGGTCCTAATTCTTAGTCTGAGCTGACATGCGCCGATCATACATCACCAGATGGCTTTGAGGACAAGAGTTACCCTTGTACTTTTCAAAGTCGGGCACCTGGAACTTGTGCGGGACTTTCACATTGGGGACCAAGCAGAGGTATGCGGAGTCCTTTCCAAATAGATCCTGACCGCGAATGGCTTGCAGTTCCTTCTGCATTTCCAAGAACTGCTCCTGGAATTCATCCATTCGGTCAAACATAGTTTCCTTTTTAGCAGCAGGTATTGGCGGAATCTGTCCTTCCGGGACAGTGTGCACCACAGGGGGTGGTACCGTGACTACGACAGCGAATCTTGGCGTTTCCCGAAGTTTGTAACCTTCAGGAGTCTTCAGTAGGCCCCTGGCATCTTCGCTTTCCCGAAGTTTGTAACCTTCAGGCCCAGTGGCTTCTGCTGTGATTCCCTGATCTTCAGTGATCAGCGGAACATATCCTTCCGGGATATAGTTAACAGGCATGCCCCAAGGGCGATCTTTCGGTATCTGATACCTAGGATCATACTTCTCCACTATGGTTGTTGAGGTGATCTCTGAGATCACAGTTCTTTGTAGCTGAGCTTCTGCCATGGCTTGCATGTCGTTACAAAGCTTTCTCATATCCTCTCTCAGAGCGTCGATCTCTTCTTTCAACTCTCTGTTTTCTTCCTCAAGATCAACCATCTTTTTCTGACGATTGGCCCGAGTATTATACGAATGAGACAGTTTGACTCTAGAATCGAGACACAAACGTGAGATTCGTAGGGAAGAAGAATACGCGATGTGAGAATGATGAATGCACTGATTATATTAATTGTTTTTGGTTTAATCAAAATAAACTTTGACAATTAGATTGCAAATATCAAACAGTGGGGAAACCCCTTTTTATTGAATTCAAAGGATTACAGAAATGGAAATATAGTAGATTACAAAGTACAGAAACAGAGACCTAAGCTAATGGGTCCCGAGTCCTCTCTGAAGAGAAATCAGGTGCTGATTCTGGTATCTCCCTTTTCTTTGACCGGGGCTCTTGGGCCGTTGTCGGGTTGTCATTCCTTTGCCAAGTGAAAGGAGTGAGCAAATTCCTTTGGTCATCCTGATTATCCACAATATGTTGCTCCAAAATTTCAATCAGAGCATCTTTCTCTTTCAGTAATTGCTGTATTTTGATGCACTCTACGTCGAGGGTGCGGTATTTGTTCTTCCAAGACCTCCTCTCCTTTTGAACTTTGTCGAGAGTAACCTGAAGCTTTTCAGTTTCCGTCATGAAGTACATGACAGATTCCCTCGGCGGAAGAATTCCGTAACGAGGATAAGGCATTTTTAGCTTGAGAGCTCTAGTTTGTACCCAGTGGAGGTAAGGCTCCACCGAGACACAGTCCGATTTTCCTAGAGACTCTCGTCCATTCTTATGAACCTGTTTCCAAGCTTGCACTATTTCTATCTTTAGTGCTCTGTCATTTTCTCCTTCCTTGAAGAAAAGACCTTCCAGATGAACACCCAGTGGGACGTGTCTCATCGGGTATCTAAATTGACGACGAACGAGAACTGGATGGTAGTTGATTCCTCCCTTAGTTCCTATAAGGGGTACGTTGGGGAAGTTTCCACAAGGGTCAATGATGCTGATTCCATCATAAATCCTATTGCACCAATCTATATCAGAGTTGGTGAGGGACATGATCTTCTGCGACCAACGTAAGACACTCTTGCAATCCCAAAAAGCAGCAGACTTGGGCAGATGGGAGATAAACCATTTATAAAGCAGAGGTACACAACATGTGATCTCCCCTCTGCTGTACAAATTTTCCAAGTGTACAGAATGATACGCATCTGCGAGCAAAGTTGGCACAGGGTTTCCAATGAGAAAAACCTTAATAGCGTTAATATCGACGAAGTTATTGATGTTGGGAAACAAAAATAACCCGTAGGTGAGCAAGACAAAGATGCTTTCAAAAGCAGTTATGTTTCCTATACTGGCAAAATATAGGGCTTTCTTTGTCAAGAACTGGGCTGGCAAACCTTGGATGCCACCCTTAGCGGTCATGTGAGTCCTGACCTCAGACTCGTCCAAATAAATTGCTCTTACAATGGTCTGATTCTTTGGAATTTCTTCCAGTCCAGAAAATGGAGCTCGATCTGTAATGTGTAGATCGATCAGATGAGAATACTCCTCTAGCGTTGGTGCGAGCTGGTAATCCGAGAATGTGAAACAGTGGTAAACCGGATCGTAAAACTGAATGATCGCATCCATGATTCCCTCAATTACATGGACTCTTAACAGTGGTAACAAACCTCCGTGTTTGGCTCTGAAAGCCTCAGGGTTAGTGATCATCCTTGCTAACCTTCTCAAATCCTCTAGTTTTGGAACCTTGAAGGTGTACGTATGAGTTCTCCTTCTACCAAAATCCAATAGTGCAATCCTTTTCTCTGATATTTGCAATCACAGTCTTAGTTTAATTTGAAAAACAGAGAGACTAGAAGAGAAATTTTTTTTGAATGTTTTAATGTTTTTTAGATGAATGCATGAATGCAGCACACAAAAACATAGAAAAAACATGGGGTCAAAGGGTCGTTGTCATGAAGTCAAGGCTCTACCCATCCCCAAAAGTTTATACTAAGGTGATTTTTGTACCTGTACTCATTATCATCAGCTCCTCCCAGGAAAGTAAAATAACAAGCGGATCGCCAGCGAGTTGTAGAGCAATCTTAGAGTAAGTGCCATTCACCGAGAATAGATCACCAGCCTCAAATGAGGGTAGTATCACGTAACAACTATTCCTGATAGTTTCCGCACTACGAAAGGGTTTGGCTCCTCAGCTTCTCAGACTTAACAATCGGCCCATTGTCTGGGTGAGAGAATGGGTTGCATTGGTCAGCCTCCACTGAGGTTGATGGTCGACCCCGTCGCCATCACTTATCTTAAGTGTATACTCAATCTTTCCACATGCGGCATCACACGCATTCCCATTAGCAGAAAAATAAACACGTATAGCAATTAGGAAAAACAGTATATATATATGTGTCCTAAACATCCTAGACCTTTAAAGCTATGAATCCTAAGTTCCTGACAGAAAATGGGTTCCCCGGCGGAAGCCCCAATCTGTGGTTTTCACACAAGAGGTGAAAAGAAAAACCGTGCCTAGATCTAACTTTGAAATGGTTAGGCCCTACGGTGGGCACCATTTTTCTGTAGCGAGCGATTTTGGACGCGGTTCTTAAGAGCTGGCCGCTCTCTGCAGTTTGAGCTTACTACAGGTCGATTCATTTTTTATCCTATTAAAGCTGATGAAGGAAGGGAAATAGATGTCTCCAATTAACCCTGCTTGCATACTTAGTTTAAACAGCGGTCTGTTAGGTTACAGATGCTATCGATGTGGGGGGGGCCTTTGTACTGGTTATTTGTATTTTCGCCAATATTGGTTTCTTTCTTTTTATTTTGACAGAATGTTTCTGGCGGGGAATAGGGATTAGGATGTTAGGACTGATGCTTTTTGATAGATATGTGAGAGTATGAGATTTTGGTTTTTTGTTGATTGCGCTCGCTAAGATATTTTCTTTCGATCTTATGCCTACGTATTCCCGTTTACCGAAACAGGGAAATCAGAGCATTCGTAGTTCCTCCTATTCTATGGGAGGAAATGGTGTTTTGGTGTCTTGTTCAAAGCCCAAGATGTGAAGCGAAAGGTAGTTTGTATCTTGATCAAAGCCCAAGATGTGAAGCTGAAAAGTCTATTTGTATCTTGTTCAAAGCCCAAGATGTGAAGCTAAAAGGTGTTGTTTTTAGAGAGAATTTGTCATCTCTAAAGAGGGGGTTGTATGTCACAACTGTTTATAAAGGAGAATTACTTTAACCGGGATGTGTGAATCCGGCAATGCCATAATTTCCTTTTCAGGGGATTTCCAACCTGAAGGAGAAGACTTTAACTCAGTGTAGAGCAATGCTATCTTTCCTTAGGAATTTCTCATGCTAAAAGAGGGACAGTGGCATGGATGTAGATGATCTAGAGGCTTGCCGCTTACAGCAATTAGATGAAGGGGAATGAGTTATTGATGTTTGTGTACTATGAACGAGGCACAACTTTGATGCTAAAAGGTTGATTGGATCAACCAGTGGTTTTCTTATACAAAGCCTAAGAGAAGGATAATATGTGTCTCGTACAAAGCCCGAGAGAGAGGCTAAAAGGTTTTGACTCAACGAGGGAATCTTGTGGTATCTCGTATAAAGCCCGAGATGGGGGCTATTTGACTCAACAAGAGAGTTTTTGTATCTCGTACAAAGCCCGAGATGAAGGCTATCATTTGTTTGGCTCAATAAGAACCTTTTTGTATCTCGTACAAAGCCCGAGATGGAGGCGAAATGGGTGATTGACTCAACGAGGGAGTCTCTTATGTGTCTCGTACAAAGCCCGAGAGAGAGGCTAAAAGTTGTTTGACTCTGCTGGGGAGAATCATTGTACAAAGCCCAAGAGGAGGCTAGGGTAACTGTTTCAGTTAAGTGACAGGTCCAGTATACTGAATTTAAAGAGAAAATCAGTTCTTATATGAGCAACACTGTACTCAGGGATTTGATTCAGGGATATTTCCTTTTCTTTGAGGAAGCGGGAAATCCAAAGGGTATTGAGACTGTCCGAGTCTGCGGGTTTCCTTCCTATTTAATGAAGGGGTCTCTTGAGAACGTCTTTGAGACTCAAGGAAGCTAGACTGTCCAAGTCTAGAGTTTTATCTTTTGTACTATGCTTTGAGAAACTGTAGTAGACTCTTGAAAAGACTGTTCTACGGAGATGATTAAGTTCTATTCCTATACCTCTAGGAGGTCGTCGGGACAATTTGTACGAAGCCCAAGAGGAGGCTGGAGACTTTTAAGAAGCCGACGGGTCCTTGTACGAAGCCCAAGAGGAGGCTATCATTCCCGGAGGAAGAGATCATTATACGAAGCCTAAGAGGAGGTTGTGAATACCTCTAAGAAGCCGTAGGGTCCTTGTACTAAACCCAAGAGGAGGCGGGGTTGCTTTTAGGAAGCCTGTGGGTCCTTGTACGATGCCCAAGAGGAGGCCGATGCTTTTAAGAAGCCCGTGGGTCCCCAAACCCCAAGAAATTCAAGGCAATGCTATTCACCGAGAATAGGTCAAAGTCAGGAAAGTTCGAGAATTTGGAAGAAACTCAAAGATGCCATTCACAGAGAATACATTCATCTTTGGGAGTAGAGTTTCTTGATGATTCCTAATGAGGACAGCCTGAGAGAAGACTGTATCTGGTGATCCTATTGGGGATCTAGTTGTCTATTTATACGAATAAACGAAACGGCGTCACCTAGTTCTAGACGTAGTTGCCGGGGAAACTCTAAATATCTATACTATTATTACACAGTTGATATGAGTTTATGAAAGAAGACTTATAGCGAAACAGCCCCACAATACAATATATGTATATGAAAGCGGTAAATGAAAGCAATAACCACTTACTCGGTTGTAGAGCTTCTATGCTGTTTGGTTAGTTGTTCAACAAAGAAAGATTGAAAACAACAGTATATTCAAAATCAAAGGAGAAAGTGCTTTGAAAAAGAAAGATTTGGGCCTTACAGCTCAAGGAGAGGCCCAGGGTTTTATCAGTGAGCGCACTGTTGAATTTTGTGCAGGGGGACTTATACAAGTGACTGTGGCCCAAAAAGGTTTTCTGTACAAAGGGATGGGTCTTACACTCTCTTAAGAGGCCCAAAAAGTTTAAAGGAAAAGAGTGGGGCTTATCACACGAGGGTAGACCCAATTGATTTTTCGTTAAAAATGGCGATCGCGCCGAGGTTTTCTTTTAACGCGAGGGACTTATACAATAAGTGAGGCCCAAAAATGGGTTGTATTTACAAAGGGTTGGGTCTTACACTCTATTAGAGGCCCAAAAAGTTTTGAGTGGGTCTTATAGCTCAAGGAGAGGCCCAGAAGGTTATTTTTCAAAATGCAACAATCGCGCCGTTTATTTGAAAATGTACAGAGGGACTTATACAACGAATGATGCCCAAAATGTTTTCTGTACAAGAGGGTTGGGTCTTACACTCTAATAGAGGCCCAAAAAGTTTTGAAAGTGATTTATGAGGATTGAATTAATCCAAAACCCTAATTTGTTTTTCAAAAATGTATTTAATTGAATAAAAATTCAATTAAAAATGATCAAAATTGTTTAACATATGAAAAACAAATTGTGATATTGGATTAATGCTTCAAAAATTAAATATTGACCAACAAAATAATTAGAAAGCATTAAAAGTTGCAAAATCAAGGTGGAAAAAATATTTTAAATGTTAAAAACAATTAAAACATTAATTCTTTGCAAAAATATCAATTATACAAAATAAATAATATTTTTGGGATTTTTTAGGAAAATAAAATATTTTAACATTTTTGTGAATTATTAAAAAAAGAATCAACTCAAAATCATTAAAACTCAGAGAGAAATTAATTTTTGAATCAATTAAATAAAATCACAAAATTCAAATATTTGAATTTGAAAGAAATGGCGCCAAGAACACACCAAGAACACGCGCGTGTTCTGGGTTTGGTCAGATTTGCATTTTCTATCCAATCTCACTGAATACTTGATTATATCATGCAATCCACATATCATTATGCTCGTCTCAACCTCACGATCATGTCTATGTCCATTAATTTCATTTAAATTAAACATATAACAAGAAATCACGAAAAATCCTCAAGAACCCTAATTTTGGCATGAAGGCTAGGATTTTTGATACACGATTCAAACAATGCAATTAATTAGGGGAAACATTCTATGCATGATTATGAACATATGGCCAAATTATTGTGCGAGGAAATGTGCATGGATTGAGAGATGACCAAGTATATGCTTACCTCTAGGCCGTCACAGCTAGTGCAATGTGATTTTTGATTTGGAGGTGTTACAAATGAGTGGTAATGATTTGAACAGCTTCCCTATGGAGTGTGTTTGAATGCTTGGACTTGATTGAAATTGGCTAGATCATTTCATGGCATCTCAACTGCACTTTGGTTAAAACCTTGAGCAATTGACTGGTGATTCTGAGAAATCAGTGTTCCAGTTGTTGTTTAAGTGTTTGATCAGCTTATATGTGATGTATATGAGGTGTGTGTGTGATTGGTTTGAGTGGAATTGCCCTCTAGCTCAAAATCCGATAGCTACCTTGCTAAGAAAGCCATTTTTGCCAAGAGAAAGAGATTTTGAGAAAGGCAAGTGTTGTAGGCCTTTGGTGTACTTAAACTGATCACAATTGAGCTCTATTTATAGTAGAGCAAGTTTGTTTTGGGATCCACAGTGAATGGCAACTGCAGCAGAGGTTTGGCCAATGTTATCCAATGAGAATCCAAGTCTCCTCTAGCCATTGACTAGAGGTTAGGGCACAGAGCTATGGTTCCCTTGGTCTTGGATAAGTCTTGACTGAATTCAGTTGAGAATGGCTCAGTCCATGCCACCTTGATGCTTCCATTGAATGCTCCATTCCAAAATTGGAGTCTTGTCCCTATTTTGGCCATTCTAGGTTCAACATGCTATTTCTTGTTCCAAAGACTTTGGAGGCTTGGCTCAGTGATTGTTCCCTTTAGATTCAATCCCCTGAGGTGTCCAAGTGGATATGAGCATTTGGATTTGGATGATTTTGGCAAATCGACCAAAAATGCAAATTCTGCCTTGCCTTGGCAGATTTCAGCAAGGCAACTTGCCAATGTCATAACTCATAGCCCAAATGGAATTTGGCAATGTTCTTGGCCATTTTGGAAAGCCCTTACATGATACAACAATTGTTTAAACATGTTTGGTTTTGATCTCTTTTGAATCCAAATGAAAAATCCCCCTAAATTTGGAAAAAAATGAAGACAAATTTGGACTTAGTGAAAATTTCACTATGTGTTGGAAAAAGTGACATTTTCATTTTTCAGCCATTTTGATCACTCCATAACTCAAAATCCTTAATGAATTGGACTTAGGTCTAGTTGAAGTTTTTGTAGAGGGTAATGAGGGCTACAAATCCATCTTTGGATGAGGAAAAATGGCTTTGTGGTTTAGGAGTTATGATCCTCCAAAGTTGGTACCCTAGCCACTTTATTTTTAACTTAGAAAATTTTCTAAGTTTTTATGATTACCCCTTTTACAAGTTATCCAACTTTTCTTGATTTTTCTTGATGAATGATGATTCAAATCATACATTAACATCATTTTAGGGTTAAAAATCCATTTTGGTGAAAAATCTCAAAAAGTCAAAGTTGACTTTTGTGCACAGTTGACCTTTTATCAGATGAATTCCAAACTGTGCAATTCTTCAGGAAATCATGTCCTTGACCTAAATCAAACTTGATGGACATGTTTCATAGGTGTCATAGGGTATATTGAGGCATGTCTTAGGGTTTGGGAGCATGTCCTGGTCAAAAGTCAAAGTTACAGTTGACTTTCCTCGCGAAACCCTAATTGTGGTGCAGATGAAATTGAGACTTGTTGCTCAAGCTTCTTGGATTAATTCATTGTTCCAAATGGATCAATATAGTTCATTAGAGACCCTCAAACCCTCTCTTGAGGTATTGGCTCATGATTTGCCCTAAAAGTCAACTTAGGGGTGAATTCGGTCAAGAAACCCTAATTCCTGATTTTTAGTGAATGCATCCCCTGAGGCAAAATTGACTTGATGGTTGGGTACATGAGGTTCCATGGAGTATATTAGGATATGTTTTGAATCATTGGCTCATGCCCAGATGAAAATTTCCATCTGGAGGCCCTGGTCGACCAAAACCCTAATTTGGTGACACTCGCGATCTTGAAGCTTGATCCACCTAGAAGGGAGCAACCTTGTGCTTAATCCTTGAAGTGGGTGTCCTCTTTGATCCTTTGTGTATGTTTGAGAGGTTTAGACAAGTTGAAGATCAAGTCATTCCTTGATTGATCCCTTGTCTAAGGCTCTGAGAGGGCTTAAAACCCTAATTTTGATTGTAGTGAATGCTCAACAACCCTTGAGGAATTTGATGAGGCATGATGGTTCATCCATATTGTGACGATGATTGACACAATGATGGGAAATCTTGGTGGTCAAAATTTGGGGTATGACAACTATTTCCTCTCTTGGCTCCCAAATACCCCTAATTAGGCTCTTCCATCTTTACCCTCACTTATTCCACATAACATTACCAACATGTCCTCAAGCTTCTCTTTTTATTTTAAATAATAATAATAGTCCAAATAATATTATTCTATTACTATTATTGCTAAATAATTCCGAATAATCACTTAATTCATCAATTCCCGCGACACACATCATAAACACATCTTGCATCATAATATCTCATCGAAGTTCACCGATAAATCCTGAATATTTATAATAAATCCATTAAATAAATACTCTAATTATTTTGGGGGTGTTACAACCTTCGGTTGCCATTCCCTGTTAAGATACCTCAAGATTTTATTAGTAGTAACCTTGTTGGGAATTGGTTTACCAAGTACATGGAATTTGTTGATAATGTGAGTAAATCATTTTTGCATATCCGCAATGGTTTCCCCTTGCTTCATGTAAAAAAAGATCGAACTCTTGCGTTAGTGTGTTGATACGGGCCATTTTTACATCATTAGTGCCTTCGTGGGCTACTTGTAAAGCATCCCACATGGCTTTGGCAGTTTCACAATGAGAGACTCGATAATATTCGTTAACTCCCAAAGAGGAGATCAAAATATTTTGAGACTTCCAGTCATAGCTGTACTTTTTCTCGTCCTCCTCATTCCATTGAGCTTCGGGTTTGGGAACGACAACGCCTTCAGCATTTGTCATAGTAATTTCCATGAGACCGTTTAAAATAACGTTCCAAACCTTCCGATTTATGGAATTTATATGGACGCGCATACAATCCTTCCAGTAGCTGTAATTCTTGCCTGTAAAAACTGGAGCTCTATTATAAGCCCCTCTAGGTTTGTTCGCCATATTCCAAGAAGTTTTTCCGAAGCACCAGATAAACTAGAGCTCGTGATACCACTTGTTAGACGATGGCTAGGATCTGGAAGGGGGTTGAATAGATCCTTTGAGTTTTACACGCAAATGGCTTTACAAAAATTGGTTTTAAAAAAGTTTATATGGAAGCGACCACTGAATCACGTCTACAACGAACCTCTACTAAAAGGATCAGATATGCACGACAATATTAGGAATGAAATGTCGGATGAGAAAAATTCAGATTATTCAACAAACTATAAACGCAATCAACAATGTTTTATTTGCTTGATATTAATCCAATCCAACGAGATAGGTTGACAAACAATTAAATGCAAATGCGTTCGATTTTGCTTTGAAACAAATTATCGAATACTTGATGTGCGTAAACACACTAAGTGCAGATTTCCAAATAATGTGATGTTAAGCTGATCCTAAATACAATCCCTCCAAGGGATTGTATCAAATTTACAAAATAATTTATCAGCTCAAAATTACACTATCTCAGAAATTTCGATCAATTTAGACTTCACAAATTCGAACAATATTGAAATGTAAAAGAGTAGGAAAAGAGAGGATAAATGTGATTTGATTAGGCAGTTCCCCAATCGTCCTCGCTATGGGTACCTCTGCCCCCAATTCCACAAATGGAATTGAGATATATATATATATATATATATATTGCTGTTTGCAAATTGTTTATAGAAGAGAAGAACAATGAACATCCAAACCCTCAAACGTCTTTGATTATTGATGCAGAGTCTTCACTCCCCTTGATTCAAGACGAATCAAGTGCCTCGAATCCGGTTGAACAAATCACCGTCTCACAATACTAGACTGCAAGAAACCACCGTTCTTCAGTCACCTTCACTCGGTCGATTTTGATCTTCCGCAATTCGATCCCCAAACCTTTCTTTTACGATCCTCTAACTGTAGCTACTAAACCGAATGAATACTTTGTTCTTCGGTTACCTTCGCACGGCTGAATCCCTGTAGAACGAAACAGATTGTGCAAAAATCCTCAAAATCTCCTTGATTCTTGGAGGATAAAACCTAAGGTTGTATTCAAGAAACACCTACCAATTCTCAACCCAGAAATGAAGATCACACACTTCCTAATTCTGAACGTTATCACTTCAAAATAATGGGCGACACAAACAAAAATGATTATGTGTAATTGTTTGTTTACTCAAGGTTGAAGATGAAGATGAAGAGAAAGTTTGGTATAAATTTTCACGTTTCTTGTTATTGTGAAAAGTGAGATGACCCAACTATATATAATGAATAAAATGACCAACAATATGAAGTAACAGAAATAAAAGAAAAATTGAATGCAGAAAAATCAATTCAGACAGCCATGGGTCGACCGCTCCTTTAATGAGGGTCGGCGTGAGCTATCCCGTAGGATTGTCTACGCATATTGAGTGACCATGCATCGACTCATCAACACCTTGCGTCGACGCAAACCTGCAGATTTTGCAGAAATTCAAATGCCCAGAAGCATACGTCGATGCATGCAACAGGGGGGTTAGCGTGCGCTATCCCGAACTTTTCACAAAACTTGTTCAAAATAGCATGAGTCAACTTATGCTCACCTTGGGTCGACTCAAGACCTGCAGATTTTCAAAAATTCATTTTTCTGCACGTTTTTGCTGACTAAGACTCGAAACAAGTATGCCAAACATCAATATTATGATTATGCACATGTAGAAATTATGTAGACTTCTTCCTATATGTTTAGACACATGAAAATTGATGGTTAGATGCAATTTGCCCGACAATGAAGTGATACCGCTCAAATTACAATCTAATGACTATCTTATTTGTTGACATCATTAAAACCAAAATAGATGAGAGACCTTAGCCCTCACAAAAAACTCTTGAAAACGAATTTCTTTCATCTTCAACCACAAGTTTGATTTCATATCTTGATCATGAGAGGTTTGTAATTGACATACCCCAATTTTTTTTCCTCATTCAATAAATCAATACATGCATCATGACATTCGTATCACAGGCATAACATAACATGCATCTCATTTTGCATAACTCTTACATGACGATTGAAATAAATTTTTGGATCTACAGACAGATCGTTCGAACTGATTCTTAAATGCACTTAAAATTAGAGGGCCAAAAAACATTTCAGAATCGAGCTTGTAGATGTCATTTTTATTAATCTATGGTTCGTGTTGTTTAACCTGGTGTGCTCATTTTATATTTGGACTACTTTTTTGGTCGCATTTTGACCAGCCCGAGCCTTGTAACCGACTATTTTTTATTTAAAAAATTGATCAATACTTTTATATTTCTAAGAAGTTTATTTCGCACTGATTATTTGGGTGCATTTATTTTTAATTTTTCGGGCACTTTTACACCCGATTTTTATTTATTTTAATCCATTTTATTTTGTTTCTTTTATCAAATTGTTAAGAAAATATATAAATAGACGTAACCTTATTTTTATTTTGGTTTTATTTTATCTCAAAAAATGCTAAAGGTTATTGTTGGGCATTTAGTACATTTGGAAAACCCTAAGAGGTCACATATATGCTAAGTCTGATGCTGAAAAGTGTGTGTGTGTGGGTGGCTGTGGGGTGTTTATTAAATTAATCAAAAACAGAAACGACAGAGTCCCCAAGGTGAGCCTCTCTTTCAATGAACCCTCTCACAAAGATACACACTGTGCGATAGAGAAATATTATTCTTTTTGAAAATCAACAATTCACAAAAAAAAGAGTGGCTGTTTGTTGTCTCTCAGGAGGCAGAGTTGTTTTTTTTTTTTTTTTCGTTTTGGTTGTTTTTCAAACCCTCTTCTTCAAAGAACTAAGGAACCTTTTCTTCTTCTTCACCCATAAATCATCAACCCACTACTCACCTCTCTCTCTCTCTCTCTCTCTCTCTCTCTCTCTCTCTCTCTCTCTCTCTCTCTCTCTCTCTCTCTGCATTTCGAACACTTTCCTTCCTCCATTTTTAACTCAAATAAACCTTCATACTTCCTCACAACATATTCCATTCCCATACAACTTTTCTTAAAAAAATTCATAACCATTACAACAAAAAAAAAAAGAACGTAAGCTCTAACACCATCAATCTTCCAACAACTCCATAGCCTACTCTTCCATTATCTTCTTCCACCCACTTTCTTTACTAAACTTGGAAACATAAATATTTATCTCCACCAAAAAGGCAACAACACCTCAATAGAGAAACAACATCCACTGCCATTAAATCCACAACGTCGTCATTATAAAACTTGTTGGAAACCGCACAACACAAACAACACAATAAGCTCACCGCCAACACGCATCACTGCTGTCCCTCTGTTCTCACATCCAACTCACCCTATTCGCACACCTCCTTCATATCTTACATATTACCTTCAACTTCACCCGCCTTGTATCTTACTTCAAACAACCGAACGAATAACAACAACCATAACTCTCACTGGAAACGAACCCCCGCCCCCACCAAACCCATATCGCCACCATGAGAGCATCCATCACCACCGAAACAACAACCGTGAGAGATAACACAACTCACTAACCACCATCACCGAACAACGCCTCAGTCGCTGATCTCCCAGGCATGGTTTTAAATTGCGGTTGCGGTTGCAGATGCGGTTGCGGTTGCGGGTGTTGCGACTGCGGTCATTGCGGGTGCTGCGATGCGTATTGCGGCCGTTGCAGTGTGAATTTTTATAAGGAGATGTTTGAAATACAAAGTTGAAAAACACTTAATATTAAGTTTTTTCATTACATAATAAATAAATTGAGTTTTAGGATTCTAATATTTTAATTTTAGATGAAAATACTTGAAAAAACATGATTGAAATTATCTAATGTGGTTCCAAACATAGCCGGAAGCGATGCTTTCAAATCACACCACAATTGCGGTCCGATGCGGTTGCGGAGGCAACCGCATCCGCAATATTGCGGGTGCAATTGCGGTTGCGGACTGCAATTTAAAACCATGCTCCCAGGTTGTCGTTTAATTACATTCTTTTTTGTATTTGGATTCCCACAAATGCGTTTTTGTGTTTGTCATTTCTGTAGTTGGAACCATCGTGAAATTGGGTGTGATGACATTTTGTTGTTGGGCTTGACACTAGCCTTCTTGCTTAAGCCCAATTAACTCCTTCATGTACATGTCTTTTTACTTTTTGCAACCCTTAGGTTGTAAATAATTTTGTTATGCTTTTGTAATAGCCTGTGGACATGCTATCATTTTAATTTCGATTTGTTAAAACTTTGACTTATAAAATAATTATATGTGTGTGGTGCTATTGTAGATTGCTTTTCCTTCTACTGGGTTACAATTTTGGAGTTAAAATTCAACTTAACTTTTGAAAAAATCATTTAAATGCATAAATTTTATTGCTCGGCTTCTTATAGAGTGATTCATACATGAGTATACTTTAATTTAGCTTAGAGCTAAATTCAATTGCTTTTGATTTTGCCTTATTTCTAGTCCCAAGGCTTACTCTTGGGCTTTCTTACAATGAGCTTCTTGTTTGTTTACATCGACTTTAGTATTATTTTCTTTATTTTTGTTTATCTTATCCTCCAAATGAAAAGTGTACCCCTCATCCCTTGTTTGTTATTTCTATTCAATTTGCTTACTTTCATTTCCTTTGGATAAACCACTAATTAATATAAATATCAAATCACCCTTTCAAATAAAAACAAACAGTTGATCAACATCAAGTTAGTTTTTAAAAACTCAAACTATTTTCAAATCATTTCTCATTTACACGAATCAAACCTCGATCAATATTGAGTTGACTTTTTCTAAATCAAACGTCATATCTAATCCTTTTTTTAAACAAATACAAAATAAGAGGACCGTTGGAGTCTAGCATTCCGATGGAACCCTTAAATGTTTGGTCCCGAGTCACACGTCTTGGGTTAGCCGTTTGTTATACCCCAAATTTTACCCCCTTAGATGTCATAACATCTTGCACTTACATTTAGGGATCAATCATCTATGCATTGTTGACTAACCACTTCATCTTGCAAGTTTGTTTCTTTTGTTTGAAAACCAGGTTTTACACCAGAAAGAGGGCAAAGTCTCCTAAGCCAGGCTCTCACATGATTCAGGTCTCCTAAGACTCTTCTTGGCTCCATACATCATCACAAGTGTTCACCAGTTTGGGATCTCAAGACTTTGAATCAAATCAAGTCAACAAGGGACTATTAGAACAAAGTTGAGGAATTAGGGTTTTTTCCTGAAGAATCACTGAAGAGGTTTGTCATGATCAGTCAAGGCTTGATTGGTTCATCAACCAATTGAACTTACCTACATCCAAGAGATCCTACTCCATAAGAAATCAAGTGTGTTTGGTTCCTATTACAAGTACCTTGAGCCATAAGCTCACCATACCTTAAACTAGGTTCTTGTCAAGGCAAGTTAGCCATTGCCTTTGATTTTGAGCAAGACATATTTCCAAGCATTGGGACATGGCTCCATATGTTCATAAACATCATTGGAGACCATCTGTGGACCTTGAAAGAGATTGAAGAAGCAAGATCCTCAAAGATCATCCTGTGGAACTCCTGAGGAAATTAGGGTTTTGACTGACAAAGTCAAGCCTCTGATTTTAATGTTATTGACCCAAAATGAAGTGTTCAAGTCACACTCTATCTTAACATGTTCAATCCTTGAATTAGAGCATGGGAGACCACCATTTGAAAGATTTCTTGCAAGAAGGGCAAGGTTTTGTTCTTAAAACTTTCTAAGTAAGGAAGAATTCACTTCTTGTGCAAAATTGGAAAAGTCATAACTTTCAAACCACACATCCAAATTTGGTGACTCAAAGCTCAAATTGATGCTCTCATCATGAACTTCAAAACATATTAGAGGACCTTCTCAAGTTAAGGCTTGTTTTTTAAGTTACAAGGCTTGGAAGTTCAAAACACTTAAGGACTTAGTGAAATTTCACTACTTTTTGCCTTAAAAACCAGCTGACTTCACCTCCACTTTTCACTAAGAACCCTTGCGATTCAGAATTTGGATTGAAAATCGAAGTTTTAGAGGACATTTGGGGCTTTCCAAAAAGTACAAGAACTCCTCAATCCATTGAGTGAGCTGAGAGATTCGATCGATTGAAGTTTGAGGTCCATTTCTTGATTTCTAAGTTACCAACTTATGCATGATGATGCATTACACTTCTAATCACCAAGAATTTCACTCTTCTGATGATTAGAGACCAGATTAGCTTGGTTTAGGACCTCTTCCACGATTTCATCAAGTTGTAGCATTAAAATAACTTGGTTTAATCAATTTGGTGCAAGTGGACATGAAGAAAGAGAAACTTTCCAATAAAAGCATGGTTACTCCTATTTTCCTTGAAACTTGGACTCTACACACATCTCATCAGTCCACCAAATCAAAACCAAACCCTATCCTGATCATTTATCAGAACTCTTGAAGACTTTTGGACCAAAGCCAACTCACACGAAGAAATCTTCCAAGAAGGGCAAAGTTGGCAAATTCTGATTTCTGACCATACCTCTTGTCCTCAACATTTCCTATAAATAGATGCTCAATATACTCTCCAAAATACACCAGAATCTTCCAAAATACCTCTTGGACCTAGTTTTTGAACCACCTTTACACAACCCCTTTGCTCTTTATCTTCTTGAGCCAATTTTCCTAAGTGTCTTAGGACACACTAAAGGGATGTTTAAGGACTAACTTGTGACCTTGAATGAGGTCTTTTGTTTAGGTTTATGGCTCACTATTTGACCCTCGATTCTTAGACCTAAAAACTTTTTTACTCACCATGAAATTTGACTCTTGAGAGTACCACTTGGCCACACTTGTATGGCACTTCACACACATTCTTAAAGTGTTGTAACTTGAAGTAGGCTTTGCCTTTGGTTTTTGTCTTGGTTGTTTTACCATTTAGTCATGCTTAATTGTTGTACATCCCCTTGAGTTCTTGCACTCATTTTATTCATGAAATTTCAATCCCTTGTAACTTTCTTGTTCATAAGAAATTGTTGTTCCCCTCCTTCCAAAGGAAAGACTCTCTATTGACTTTTAAGTCATAGATAACTCATATATCTTCTTGGCCTCCTTAGAGCCATCATCCACTCTTGGCCTCTTTAGAGCCACTCCCCATCCTTATTAGGATCAACCTTTGGTCTCCTTAGAACCATCCTCCCTTGGAGTTCTTCAACTTTACTTGGATGCTATCATTATAGTATTTTCCACCCTTGGCCTTCTTAGAGCCTCTTCTCCCTTTAACCTCATTAGGTCCCCCTCTTGTGAGCACTATCCTCATAGTTGCTCACTTCTCTCTTTGGCCTCCTTAGGGCCACTTACCTCATGACTTAGGTTTCACCGAGAGTTCCTCAACTCTATGTGAACATCATCATTATGATGTTCCTTTCCCTTTGGCCTCCTTAGAGCCATTCACCTTCAAACTTAGAATTAAGTTAGAGTTCTTCAACTCTATGTGATTCTCATCATCATGAGTATTCACTTACCCTTACAACTTAGACTTAGAGAGTTTCTTAAACTCTATATGAGCTCATACTCACCCCCCCTTGGAACTTTGGCCATAGTCAATGGTTCCTCAATCCACCCTTAGTTAGGTGAACTACGGTTGCTCTGATTCTTTAGTCAGGATACGTAGGCACAAGATGCGACGTCTTGGCGAGCAAACTTAGTATATACCCCATAGGTCTTTACCTTACCCTTATCGTAGAATCCTTAGCAAGCAAACATAGCATAACACACATACAAATAAGTGGTTCCTGTAGAGTACTACAGATACTTAGGGTGTTAATACCTTCCCTTAGTGTAACCAACCCCCGAATCCCCGATATCTCAGCTGTGTCTTCACATGGCGCAAAAGGTTTTTCTTTCGATATTTACCCTTTCCTTTGGATAAATGAAAGCTCGGTGATGAATTTCAAAGTTTTGTGATTCAAGTTAATTAATAGCTTGACATCCGATTCTCACCGCAACACTGTTCATTTTTTCTTTCGTTCTTAAAACACTTAATAGACTTGGACAAGAAAACGAACGTTGGAGTCTAGCATTCCAGCGGAAACCTTGAACAATTAATTCCAAGACATACGTCTCGTTCGTTTTCCATCAAACAATTTTCTTAAATAATTTGAATGAAAAAGGACTGTTGGAGTCTAGTATTCCGGTGGAACCCCGAATGATTGATCCCGAGACTTATGTGTCATTCTCATCAAGCATTCATCATTCACTTATAAACATTCGACAAATCAAACTCTTTTAATCGAAAGATATTTCGTCTCAAAACGATGCAAGACAATGCTTCGTCCACAATAGTGTGAGTTGAGATAAGTTACATTTTCCCATGAATGTTGATATATAGAAGTCCATTCAATGTGATGCAAATGTCTGCTCTTCACTTGTTTTGGGTAACAAGCAATGTTTTTCCGTCGATTGAGAGAAAATAGATTTCGCTAAAATCTACGAACAAACAAAACATTTTCTACCAAGAACTACGTAAGCCTTGAGTTCTCGTCAGGCATCCTAATAAAAAATAAACCATTTTTTCCTATTCTTTTTCCTTTTAATAACTTGAGAAGCCTAACATTTCTAAGCTAACACTAACGTGCACAACTAACTAAATGGATCCCGTTGAGTACAACGAACGTGAAATGTGCTAATACCTTCCTCTTACGTAATCGACTCCTGAACCCAGATCTGGTTGCGACAACCAATATCATTGTCGTTATTTTTGAGTTTTATCGATATTTTCCCTTTCCTTTTTAGGAATAAATAAAGTCCGGTGACGACTCAGTTAGTCCATCTTGCAAGTGTGCAATTGCGCTTCGTGAGTTCGTATTCTTTTTTCGATGTACGACACTAATTCATTGGGGGAGACACCATCTTGAAACTAATCGGTTTTGAAGATTTGGTTGAGATTTTCAGAAAGCTTGCAAGATTGAGGTTGTCATCATTGGTGCTGACAAATTCCAGTGAAAAGAATGAGGTTCTTATCTTCAGGTGACCTTGGTAGTGACTATGTCGAATGCTATGAACATGCAGGAGTTCTTCTCAAATCTTCAGACAATTCATTACTGTCATACCCCAATTTTGTCCCGGTGTACTCTCTCTCTCTCTCACACACACACACACACACACACACACACACACACACACACACACACACACACACACTTGCATTTTATTTTTGCAGGATAATTACATGTTTAGGTTTTCAATTCTTAGCATAGTTTATCGTTTATTCAATTGGTAGCGATTTATTACGTAAGATAAGGTATTGTTAGAATTAGTACCTAATTGAGATTTAATGGTGATTAAATTCAGGAAAACTAGTGCCGTTAGAATCCGATGATAATTGAAACATTGTTTAGGATACATTTCGTGTAATATTAAATCATTCAATTAATCATTATTGAACAATCTACGAGTTTTGTGAATTGGGTATCTGTCGACGTGATTGAAATCCAATAAAAGTATAAATCTCCATTTTTGCTTTAAAACTTTCGCGTGCAATTTTAAAAAAGTTGAATTCTATATGTTTTTATTACGAGTCTATTCATCCCCTCTAAACTGTTTTTTCTGCTCCATGTTTTCATCAAACATAGAATACTTAACAATTTAAAATAATTCGTATCAATCTAATTATCATTTGTGGCATTTTTGTATTTAGCAACTACATTTTTTATTGAAAAATTTAGTATAGATGAAAAAAATGATTGTTAGACAAATTATTAAAGATAGTGATTCTGCATATTTAAATAGTATAATTCACTATCTAAGCGGTACAATCTACCTAGACAACAAAAAGTGGTGCAAAACACAAACATATATTGGGTTGAAAATTATATCCAATATTAATAATAAATGATGTCACAATCAGCCAATCGAGCACCAAATTAATTATGAATAACTAGTTCATCAAATATTGCTGTACTAACTACTAAATCCATACAAACATTGATAAAATTTCAAATTTATTAATTAATTTAAATTTTATGATTAATACATTTTGATATTGAAGATATAAAAATTATAGTTGATTTTGTTCACTATTACATTAAATTTATATCTTATTCTTTATATCCTAAAACACGATTGACAGGAGTAGCTCAGCAAGATAGAGCGTCACTAAATTTAAAAGTTTAAGTTTAAGTGACATTTTTTTCTTTGAGTTGCCATTCTATATATTCATATTGTCTATTTTCTTTAATATTATTTACTTTTTATATGTTTCAATATCTTAATGATAAACAACATTAAAATTTATATTACTAAAATAAATAATAATATTTGAATATGCACCTTATAAGAATTAAGAAAAAAATTTTGATATAAATTTTAAAAATTAATTTTCTTTTGTTTTTATTCTTTTTAAAAAATTATATAAAAAATATAAAAACATAACTCAATATTTAAACGATTGTCTAAAGCCGGATAAGATAAAAGACACATATCATATATCTCAATTTAGTTTTTGGTGAGATAATTTGATATTTTGATTATGAAATTTATCATGATGTGTCTTTGGTTGAAATTCTTATTCTAAATATAAGATGAGTTAGAAATTAGTAGGCTATAATAAAAATAAAAAAAATTTAGGATTCATTTAAAAAAATTTAAATAAATGAAATTAACTATTATATAAATATAAAAAATGAATTTACATTATATTTAAAATTAATTTAATGAAATGAAAAAATATAAAAAAATTATTATTACTATTTTTAAAAAAACGAATATTAATCTTTTGAAAATTAAAATATAGTTTTGTTGCAATGGTAACTTATCATTTTAATATAAATTAGTTATTTACTTGAGATTTCTTAAGAAAATTAAAGTTTGTTAATGGACAACATTATACAAATTGACAATAATTACTTTTTGATGTAGAAATACAATTACTTTTTGATGTGTTTAACAAATTGAAATGTTTAATGTTAGTTTTTAATAAATTGATAAATTTAGTCATATTCAAGAGTTTACCATCTTTATTTGGAAATTGTAGAAATAATAATTGGATTAAAAAATGAAATCACCTATTCAAATATTTAAAACTAAAATTCATACTATATATCAAAAAGTAATTATATGTCAATTTTTTCTTATAATAGTAGTTTATAAAATATATTATAAGAAAATACTGTTAAAAGTTTTTTATCTCTATTTTTTCTCCTGAAAAACAAGATTATCAAACAAATTTTATCATATTCAAACTCTTATAAATTCTATGATTCTTCCATAAACTCTTTCTTCATTTAAACAATGATCACACCTCACACATTTTTCTCCATATCACAACATTTGAGCTTGCAAGCCAAAAAAAACTAAGAGTAACAGGAAGATACACATGGTTGCCATGCCATATTTTAAAAAATAAATTAATTAAAAAAGCACACAAAAATATGAATTTGGCTCCTATAAAATGAATACTTAAATGAGTAGTTAAGAAAGTGAGAAATTAACGGTAGATATTTTAATTATGTTCATGTTATATACGTGTATTTAATACCACTTTGCTTTATCTTACATTAGAGGCGATTCATCCATTGGTTTGAGAATTCTCCTTCTTGATTGTATTGTATGTTGCAATCGAGTTGGTTGCAGTGAAATTTGTTACTGTCAAAAAAAGTATGAAAGAAACTCATGCAATGCAATATTCTTTTTCATGCAAAATGCTCTTTGCTATTGTTAAGACAAAAATATTACATTTTTTGGACATGCATGAGATTTACACATTAACATTCTACCATTAGTTATAGTATTTATAAATAAATCCTCATTAATTTTATACTTAGGCTATAATCATTTTTATTAATAAAATAATAAAAAAGGAAACATGTTTATTGTTTGCATTAAAATTTTATGTACTACGAACTTTTAAATAAGATAATGAATGATAATATTTTTTAATGGGAAAATCCAACTAATTTTAATTACATCTATACTAATCAACTGTCTAGTATTGCATTAACATAAAATTGAATATATAAATCTTTGTACATATATTCATTAAAAAGTATAAAAGTTATGTCTAGAAAAAATATTTTAACCATTTTCTGTATTGAGATCACATTTTTAATAATATATATTTATTTTCTTTAGTGCTCATTTTATATAAGATTTTAATTTAAATGGGCGCCATATAAATATAATAAAATAATTTTCATTCGCATAGTATTTTAAAAGGTATCATTTTTATATAAAAGGTTGTGTCATCGTGGTATATTTCGGACGAATCTTTGTCTTAAATGCAATCATGATGTTGAGACGACTTTACATTGCCTAAGAGACTGAATTTGCTACTTGCTTTTGGAAATCTATTAGCTTCTTGAACTCATTATTCTTCCAAGAGGATAGTCTATATAATTGGATTAGACATGATAGTAGCTATACCTTTTTGGCTGCTTGCCGGTAGTTGTGACACGCTATGAACAAATTGTATCTTGCTAATGAAGTGGTGTCTTCCTATACTTTGAAAGTCATCATAGTGAATTATGATAATCTGTTAGCTAAATGTTTTCTCAAGCATAATTTGTCTCATCGAACGAGAACAATAATTGGAATGCACATAAAAGTAGTAATATGATTTTGAATGTTGATAACACTAGCCTCGGTAATCTCGACGTCTCAGGTTTTGGTGAATTGATTTGAAATGCTGATGGTGCTTGGGTTCACGCTTTTGTGAGTAATATTGGTTATTCCAACATCCTTCCCGCTGAGCTGATGACGATATATCATGGTTTACGCATGACCTAGGAACTTGACATCAAAGACTCAATGTGTTATTTTTACTCCAACTCTGCTATCAAGCTTATTTCAGAGTCGGTTAATGTTTGGTATCACCATGCCGCAATTCTACTAAACATTAAAGAGCTTCTCAATGACGAGTTCAAATATTTCATACTCTTAGGGAGAAGAATACTTATGGTGACTATCTAGAAAAACATGGAGCAGGTAATAATGCGACGTACTGGTCTTTTGTGGTGCCTCCTGTAGAAATTATTACTCTCTTGCTAGCTGACGCTAGTGGGACTTTATTTTCTAGATAATTGCTTTCTTTTTTTCTCTTTCTTTTTCCACTTATACAAAAAATGTAGAAATAGGAAAATTTCTTTCTCACTTGTGCATCTCTCCCAACCTTGGTGAGAACTTTTTCTCTTAGTGAGACTTTTCTTTAGTTTAGTATCTATCATTTTAATCATATGTATGAGCTATTATTTAAGAAGCCCATACATATTTGAGAATTCACAAGTATGGGCTTTTCTATCATTTTCCATTTGAGGAGACAATTCAGCTAGAAGCCAGTTGTAGCACTATTATTTGAGAACTCTACCTCAGAAGATGAATGATTTAGGAAGAGTTACATTACCTTTCACTATAGAAAATATAAATGTTGGAAAATGCTCATTGATTTAGGTGCAATGATCAATCTTATATCTTTATCAATTATCAAGAAAATCGGTGATCTCGAGATGAAGCAAAGAAAAATAGCATTACAGCTAGCAGACAAATCAATCGAACATCCATATGGAATAGCCAAATATGTTTTGGTTAAAGTTGACAAATTCCTATACCTAGTTGATTTTGAGGTGATGGACATTGAATAGGATGATAAAATTCCTATGATTCTAAGCAGACCCTTCTTGGAGATAACACAAATGATGATTATTGCTGATAATGGAAAATGAAGGCCAGAGTCCAAGATGAAGAGGTAAGTTTTAACCTTTTTGAAGCAATGAAGCATTCCAAAAACAAGGGAATTCGTTTCAAAATATATGCTACTTATGAAGTCTTCATAGATATGAAAAAGCAGCTGCACATTCCCACTCCTTTAGAATGAGAATTGACAAATGCTCTTGTTGTACATGTGGCTCCCATACACAATAAGGGGTGAATTGTGGAGGTTAAAAAAGAATTGGTTAAAAGCAAAATTATTTGGAAAATCATAGTTTGAAAACATTTTATAAAGCAAACAATTAATTAAATTTGCAACAAAATAAAAAGATAGATGGAAAATCAACGAAAAGACAATAAAGTAAAGAGATAAAGGGAGAGAGAGAGAGAAAGAGAGAGAAACACTAAAGATTTATACATGTTCAGCCTAAATTGACCTACTCATGTCCCCAAGAATTGTTCTTGAGAGTCTTCACTAATCTTGCAAGCTTTAAGAAGGATGTGCCCACAAACCTCCTTATCCAAGGAAATTAAGTTTAAAAACTAACTTTCAACCAAATAACCAACATATTTTAGAGTGGTTATCCTCCAAAATAAACATATTTTTTCCACAAGCTGGTCTCGAACCAAGATGGATTTTTACATTATATATCCTCCGAACTAAGATGGAGTTTTATGTTGTCTATCCTCCAAACCAAAATATGATTTTACACTGGATGACCTCCGTACCGAGTTTAGATTTTATACGGGCTAATCTCAAACTAACTAAACTTTTACACAGGCTAAACTTAGGAACCAAGATGAGATTTGACACAGACTAAACTTGAACCGGTAGAGCTTTCAATCGAGTTGAGCTCAGGAATCATTTTGGAGATTTTAATGGTTGATCTTCAAAAACCAAAATAGAGCTTTTCTTTTTGACGAAATCACGAACCAAATGAATAAAAAATCCTAAGACAATCCCCCAAATAAAATAAGACCTTTTACTGGTTTACCTTACAACCAAACAACTTCTTATAAAAGAAATATTTACTCAAGAGATAATACACTCGACAAATTACAATTGAGCCCTCACCCAGAACAATGATCCTAACTTAGGCACAAAGGTACTCTCGAAGCACAAAGGCAAAATATATGTGAAAAGCCGATAAATTAATGTAAAATGATAGATAATGAGAGAGTGGAATCAAAGATTATTTTCTGGATGCGATAAAATGATAGAGAAACTCTCTATTTATAGGCCATATTGGGGTTTTAATTTGGAAATAATCCATAGGCAAATGAATTCCATAATCGATTAGGCCAATAGATTATTGAACTTCAATAATTGATTGTTTAAGCCACAAATGAAAGGTTTTGATATTTATCTGTTACCAATAATTAACACTCTTTCCCAACTAATTTTAGACTCAACCAAGAGAGAATAATCGATTATGTGATTAGGTCTAATTGATTATCTATTGGTAAAAAGTCATATAATTGATCAGACATTCCCCTAATTATTTGGCTAGACCTTAAAAACATTTTCATGTGGTTTTAATAAAATATGAGAGGTTTCTCAAACTTTTTTAGTGTGTGTGTGTATGATTTTTCCATTTATTTTCCAAAAATACCCCTGTGTCTTTTCAAGACACTAGTTACTCAAATGGACACAACCAGACGAGCTTTTACATTTCCTCTCTTTCATAACTCTGAAGCTTCAAGTCTTGACATTATTATCTTTGAGTTAGAATCACACAAGATCCTTGAGTTTTCTTAATGATGCTTGAAATAGAAGTCTTCACTTGAATGTCGTTTGACTATAATGCTGCTTCAAGGATATGATCTGATCTTTAATATCATATTAAAATGATAGCTTGATTCAAGAGGATAACTTGATAAAACATCTTGAGCATATTCAACCACTTGAGCTACACTCAACCGATAAGAACTTCATTGGATATCGTTTGATATCAAATATTGTCATAATCAAAACAAATAACTAATCAGTTGATTGCAGCTTTGTAATAAACAAATTTCACCACCTTGAATCAACTTGAAAATACCTGTAAGCACATAGATCCATATTATCCCCCTTTTGTATGAAGACAACGCGTCAGTTGTTACAAGTGACTGTCATAGTTTTATAGACAACATGTTATGCAAGATGACATAACATGATGTTAAGACATATGTTCTCTTTGCGCTCAAAATAGGATGCAAAGATGTGGAACAAGATGCCCCACACATTGTGGAACATTCTTCACCAGAAGCTGTTGTGCCATTACATAATCAAATGCAATTTTTTTTCCTTATTTATCTATGTGTTTATGCGCTTCTTAGAATTAGGAAATAATTCCTAAAAGATCACAGATCAAGACCAAATTTGATTGATAGGGATTTAATTTAATATAGATTTTAAATCAAATTAAATCTCATCTTGAAAATGCACTCTTGGGAGTTTCTTCAGCCACAAGTTTTCCAAACCCTAATAAAATGCTGCAACTGATTGTTTTGCTATTTAAGAAGTCTCTCTCCATAACAGAAGACTCATCACTTGAGATATATTACAAGGTATTTGTGTTTATTTAGTCTTTATGTTTTCGTGTGTTTTAATTGTGAAACTCTATACGTTTGATCATTTATACCTGAAGGAATTGAGTTTGGTTTATTGAGTCATAATAGTTCCATCATTTCAACCTTTTGTAATCTTTCCAACACTAGGGATAGTTGTTGAAAGAAAGTGATAGGGGTCTCATTTATAGGGGTAGTCCTAAATATAATTCACTTGTAGTATTAAGAAAAAAAGGAATTGAACTAGAAGAGTTCATCTAAGACCAATTTGTACTTTTACTATTAAGAATTAATTTCCTTTCTCGGGTTAACTCCCTCCAGACGTAGGTGTTATTGCACCAAACTGGGTTACCTATTCCTTGTGTTCAATTTACTTTATTTTCATTTTAATTGTTACTGCATCCGTCTTGTCATACACATTATCAACAATATTGTGTTTGATATCTCTCAAGAGGAAGAACACAATTTTAATTGGCATCAAAGCAGGCACCATGTCCTGCTTGGGTGAGCTCCAGAGAACTTATACATTTTGTTCAAATGGATAACGACAAAGAAGGAGGATCTGTTAACCAGCCACTTATCCTAGATGACACGAACTAAGACTATTGGAAAGCTCACGTGATATCTTTCATCAAATCCATGGACAAAAAAACATGGAAGCCAGTCATTAAAGGATGGATACATCCAATGGTTACTTATCCAGATGGGACTCAATCCCTGAAGCCATAAGCAAATTGGTCCAACGATGAAAATGATGAATCTTATGGCAACTCTCGTGCTCTCAATGCCATATTCAATGGGGTTGACAAAAATTTATTTCACCTTATCAACACATGTGCTGACGTCAAAGATGCATGAGAGATCCTCAAAACTTTTCATGAAGGAACCTCCAAAGTTCGGATGTCCAGACTTCAAATTCTCACTACCAAGTTTGAAAACATGAGAATGAAGGATGATGAAACCATAGTCGAATTCTATATTCGTGTTCGTAACATAGCAAACTGCTCATTTTCTCTTAGTGAAAAAATGGCCAAAAAAACCTCAAATCACTTCTAATGAAGCTTGACATCAAAGTGACAACAATTAGGGGTGTTCAAAACCGAACCAACCCAATAAAAAACCGCAAACCAAACCAAACCAAACCGAAACCGTAAAAAACCGCATTTGGTTCGTATTTGCTCGGGCCATCTTTTAACAAAACCGCATGGTTCGGTTTGGTTTGCGGTTTGTATTTTGCAAACCAAACTAAACCAAACCAAACCGCATTATGTTACAACCCAAACTTCACTTATCTCACATCTAACTCAAAACTCAAACCCATTATGCCTTAACCTTATAATTACGAAATATTTTCTCTTACTCACACTTAAATTTTCAGTTTTAATCTTCTCAAATCTCTCTTAATAGTATTGTGCATTCTTCTCATCTTCTTTGCCATGTACGTCTCGCCTCTTCTACACTAATCTCTCATCTCACATGTTCTTTCTTTTTCATCTTCTCATTTTTATGTTACTATTTTCTCTTCTAATTATATTTTTATCGCACACTTCTTCTCTAATCTCACATCTGTTATCTTCTTTCTTTTTCATCTTCTCTAATCTCCTTTCTCTTATATTTTTTGTTTTATTATAATATTTTGATATTGTTTTATGCTACTATTTTTTTTTCATTTTTGTTTAAATTGATTTTTGTATATTGAATGAGAACTTTTTGTCTAAATATGATGAGTTTTGTTGTTATTTGGCAATGTATGAATGACTAAACACAAAGTTATATTGTTCTCTATATATGCAAATATCACTCAATAAAAATCTTGTAAAAACCAAACCAACCGAACCAATCCAAACCGCATTGGTTTGGTTTGGTTCAGTTCGGATTTTTTTTAAAAGCCAACCAAACCAAACCAAACCGCATGCTTTTTCCCTTGCGGTTCAGATGATTTTTAGCGTCAAAACCGCCCAAACCGCACCGCGAACACCCCTAACAACAATAGAGGAAGCTCAAGAAAACAGCTTGATCAAAATAGATGAACTTATTGGCTCATTGTTGACTTTTGAAATGGCAGTTAGTGACAATGTTGAAAAGAAAAGCAAGGGAGTTACTTTCTGATCGTGTGAAATATGTAGGGAAAGTAGGAGGGTTAAAGAAAGAGTTTTCAATAGGCTTAGGTTTTCTTTCATGAGAAACTTTCAAGAAATCGTCCATCTCTTCAATATTGCACCTTTTTGTCAAGATTCTGGAGGATATCATTTTGAGAAACCATGTCTTCAGATTGCAACATTTAGAAATTCCTCAGCTAGTGTTAAAGGTTTAAGTTTTTCATCATGATGAACTTCATTAGGATGAATGAAAGGTTTAGATGCTTTGCATGTGATTGGGTCTATTTTCCATTCTAAAGCAGGAAATTATTGGCTATAATCCGATGTTGTAGCTGAGTACATAAAACAAGGGATTGGCACATCCTAGGTCCCACTTTTAGGATCAATATCCCAAATGGAATGACCAAGTTTTTCACCAGTGGTCTAACAGATGTTGAAGAGTTCTTTGTACAAGCGCACAACCTTGATCGTTTTCGGAGCAATATTTGCAGTCCAGATGATTATGGGCTGACAGATAACCGAGCTTGACTTGCTTGGCATGCAATTCTACCAAGTTGGTATTTATTAAACGAATGTCAAAAATCTGAACCATATTGACTAGGTGATTATTACCTCCATGGTAGTCTTGAATCCATCCAAGATCCATCTGACACTGAAGGGCTTCTTGTACAAAAGAACATCCTTGATTGTCTTTTGAATAAATTGGGCAAGCGTTGTAGTCGTGTAGCGACAAATTTTGATACTGACTTTGTCTTAAGTGCATTACCACTAGATTGACATTCATTGCACGGATGTCGTGATTTTGAACAATGTTTGGATGTTGATAGGCCATATTTATTCCACAAACTCTGTGATCTTGGATCCAGCCTAGATCCATCTGCTCTTGAAGAGCTGCTTGTATAATGATGCACCCTTGATTGTCTTTGAAACAAATATCGCATTGATGATAGTTGTGAGATGGCACATGGCCATACCTGTTTTGCTTGCAATGCATTTTTACCATATTTGTTCCTAGCAGGCGTACATCGTGAATTTGATGACTGCTGCCAGGTTCTTCGTCTATCAAGTTTACTGAAGCTTTTTCATGTTGTGGCAAGGGGTTTGTTTGAACATTTGAGTTCGTATCTTTGAAAGATAAAACTCCGTTTTTGACGAGCTTTTGTACGTCAGATTTGAAGCTGAGGCAGTTCTCAATGTTATGCCCCTGTCCTCCTTGATGATAAGGGCAAGATTGATCAGCTTTGAACCCATAAGGGGGATTTTTCGGAACTGTGAGAGGAATCCTGGTTTGAACGTGACCTTTTGCTAGCAGAAGTGGGAATAGTTCTGCATATAGCATTGGTATAGGGTCAAATCCCGGCGATCATGGAAAATGATTATTGTTATTGTATTGCGGGCGAGCCTGCTCAAGAAGCTGTTACTGTCTTTGCTGATATGGTTGTTGATTTGGCAGCCTCTGAGCAACCTGTGGTTGATATGTCGGGATCAGCGTGGGACTGACAACAGGAGATACTGTCTCTACCTGTCGAGGTTGATACCTTCACCTTTCCTTACTCTGTGAGATATTACTGATATCTTGTTCTTTCTTCTTTTGGAAAGCACTCCCGTATCTTTTACTACTACTGGCCGGCTTGAGTCCTTAACCAATCGACCTTCTCGGACTGCTTCCTCAAGGCGTACCCCCATGTTTACCATCTTGGTAAAGTCACTGGGTGCACTGGTGACCATTTGGTCATAATAAAATGAGCTTAATGTTTTCAAGAAGATTTTTGTCATTTCTTTCTCCTTAATAGGAGGACAAATATGAGCGGTGATTTTACGCCATCTTTGAGCGTACTCCTTGAAGGTTTCTTTATCCCTTTGGGACATAGCTCTGAGTTGATCTCTATTGGGTGCCATATCCAAATTATACTTGTACTGTTGAACAAAGGCTGCCCCAAGATCTCTGAAAGCACTAATCTTGGTATAGTTTAAACCCATGTACCACTTGAGCGCCACATCGGTTAAACTGTCTTGAAAGTAATGGATTAGTAGCTATTAGTTTTCTTTCTGGGTGGACATCTTCCGAGTGTACATTACCAAATGACTTTGAGGGTAGGAGTTGCCTTTGTATTTTTCAAAGTCGGGCACCTTAAACTTGTGCGGTATTTTGACGTTTGGGACCAAATAGAGGTCAGCGGCATATTTGCCAAACAAGTCCTGTCCGCGAATGGCATGCAGTTCTTTCTGCATTTCCAAGAACCGTTCATGGAATTCATTCATTCTATCGTATACTTCTTCATCCTTGCCAGGGGTGGCATGAAGGATCTGTTCCTCTGGGATAGTATGTATCACAGGTTGCGGTATGGATATTACTACGGTAACTCTCGGTGGTTCAGTGACCTGAAGTTTGTAACCTTCAGGTATAGGAGTCTCTGTCGTAGCCCTTGCATCTTTGTTCACCTGAAGTTTATGACCTTCAGGTTTGGAGGTTCCAATTGCGGCTCCTAGGTCTTCAGTGACCGGTGGTATATATCCCTCAGGTATAAAATTGAAAGGCATACCCCAGGGAAAACCTTTAGGCATATTATACTGCAGAAGATTGAAGGGTATCTCAAATGCTGGTGTAGACACAATTTCTGAGATTGCAGTCTTTTGAGGTGGTTGATCCTGAGCTGCTTCCAGGGATTCAATCATGCTGTTGAGTCTTTCTAGACTTTCCTTCAAAGCGTTGACTTCCTCTCTTAGCTCTCTGTTTTCCTCCTCAAGATCTTCCATTTTGTATTGTACGAATGAGACAATTTGACTCTAAAGTGCGACACATGCGTGAGGCTCTATGACAAAGATGTGTAATGCCATAATGATGAATGATATGAAAAGAATGAGAATGATCTTTTGTTTCATTTTCAAAAGAGCCCTTAACAATCATGGTGCAAATATCATATAGTGATGGAAACTTTTTATTGAATTCAAAAGATTGCAGTATCTTATAGGGAAAAGTACATTATTTTACAAAGTGCAAGAAGGAAAACTAGGCCTATGATTCCCTAAGGGATTTCTGACGAATGTCCAAGTGTAGGCTGCTGAATTTTTCCCTTCTTTGATCGGGCCTCTCAACCGTTGTCGGGTCGAAGATCCTTTTCCAGGTGAAAGGAGATGTCATACTCCAAATTTTGACCACAATATTTACCATCATTGTGAAAATCAACACCACAATAAGGATGTACCATCATACCTCATCAATCTTCTCAAGGATTGTTGAGCATTCACTACAACCAAGAATTTGGGTTTTGAGCCCTCTCAAAGTACTCAGACAAAGAATCAATCAAGAATGGACATGATCTTCAACTTTTCTAGCTTCTCAAACACCCATAAAGGATTAAGAGGTCTCCCACATCAAAAATCAAGCACAAGGTTGCAATAATCCAAGTAGATTAAGCCTCAAGATCACCAGTGTCACCAAATTAGGGTTTTGGTTGACCAAGGCCTCCAGAGAGAAATTTTCATCTGGGCATGACCCAATACTTCAAAACATGATCCAAGAAGCTCAAAGGGATCTTATGAGTCCAATCATAGAGTCAAAAAACCTCAGGGGATGCATTCATAAAAAATCAGGAATTAAGGTTTCTTGACCTAATTCACCCCTAAGTTGACTTTTGGAGCAAGGAATGAGCCAAGACCTCAAGAAGTGTTTTGAAGACCTCCAATACATCATATTGATCTATTTATAAGATTGGATTGATTCCAAGAACTTGGTTCATAAGCAGTACAAGGATTCAAATTCATCTGGGCCAATTAGGGTTTCCTGATGAAAAGTCAACTGTATCTTTGACTTTTGACCAAGACATGCTCCCAAACCTTGGAACATGATTAAAGACACTCTAAAACACCTATGGAATCCATCCATTAGGTTTGAATTAGGTCAAGGACTTGATTTCATAGAGGATGCCATAGTTTGGAATTTATCTGACAAAAAGTCAACTGTGCCTAGAAACCAATTTTGACTTTTTGAATTTCTTGACAATCATGGCCTCCCTAAGTAAAAAAACAATGTTAATTCATGGTTTGGATCATCATCCATCTAGAAAAATCAAGAAAAGTGAGGTTATTTGAAAAAGGGGCAACCTTGAGAAACTTAAAATTTTCTAAGTTATGGAAGAAAAATGATTTGGTACCAACTTTGTAAGGTCATAACTTCTAAACCACAAGGCCTTTTTCTTCCATCCAAAGTTTAAATAAAAGCTCTAATTACATACTTCAAAATTGTCAACTACATCAGATTCCAAATCCTCATGGATTTTGATTTATAGATTGATCAAAATCACAAAAACATGAAAATAGACACTTTTTCCAACACTTAGTGAAAATTTTTGACAGAATCCGTCTTGAATTTTCACCAACTTTAAGGCCATTTTCCATTATGATCCAAGTTGATTCAAGACTAATGTTGGACATCAAAGTTGAAGTATGTTATTAGGGTTTCCAAAAAGTACAAGAACTCATCATAACTCCACTTGAGTAGGGAGTTACAAGCCTTGAAACATGGCCAAAAAACCTGATTTTTCAAGACAGCATGAAGACCAAACTTGTGCCACACGATTTTTCCCTTCAAATCTTGTCACTTTGTAAACTTTGTCATCTTCCAAAAACACAAAAGATCTAATGACTCACTTGGTTCATGATCAAAGAGGCAAGGAATTCAACTTGGCATGTGAAAATCATCATGGCATGAAACTTATAATTCAAATTTGGCAAGGTAACATCAATGCAATGGATTGAGGTGTCATGAACCAGATCACTATACTCCAAGCCAGTCAAGATTTCAGTCCAAACTCTGAGCTTTCAAACCTGCAAAGTTAAATAGAGTCAAGATAAGAAGAGTTGACTTGGCACTTTTGAATTATCCAAGTCAATGGCTACAAGCTACTGCCATGATCAACCTCTAAACAATATTGCTTCTAAAAAAAACTTCCTCTACTATAAATAGAGGTCATGTGTGACTGATCAAACCACCCAAAACCTCTGAATTCATGTTTTCTTCCAATCACTCTCAAAAAACCAAATTTTGCTTCTCTTTCAAGTCACTATCAAATTTTCAAGTTGAGAGCAATTCAATCAAAACCAATCATGCCAACACCTCAGATACATCATATATGAGTGATCCATAACCTTAAAACACACCTGGAACACCAGAATCACAACGTCACCCCCCATTTGCTCAAGCTTTTTGGCCTACTTCCAGTTGAGGTACCACAACAAGTTCCAGGCTATTTCAATCCATTCCAAGCCTTCAAACACATTACTTGAGGTCCATTGAAGCTGTCCAGATCATTACATAACATCTGTAACACCTCCAACATAGAATTCGAATTCTTCTTGCAAAAGGTAAGCCTAACACTCTCAAACTCTATAATCCATGCATCATAAATGTATTTTCAAGTTACAAACATGTTTCTGCACTTATGTAGAGTGATTCCCCTCAATCAATTGCTTTGTAGCTTTCGTGTATAAGATATCATAGTGTTCTTGCAGAAATTAGGGTTCTTGAGTTCATCACTTGATTTCTCACTCCACACTTAATATAAATGCAATTAATTTATATGACTGAAATCCTTGTTCAAAAACACACAACTTTCATGTTTACAAAAGTCATTTTCATTGAGTAACCAGAGAGATATGAGAGGTTTTGCAATTTGGCTATGGCGGGTACACGCGAGGAAGAAGAAGATGGCCTTGGCGCCATTTTCAAATATTTGAATTTTTGAATATTTGATATTTTTATTAAATGATTTAAAAAATTAATTTCTCTCTCGTTTTTTTATCATTTTTGTCTGGTTCTTTTTTTTTAAAAGTCACAAAAATGTTTAAATATTTTATTCTACCAAAAAATCACATTTATATTATTGATTTAATATAGTTTGATTTTATGAATTTAATTTAATTTTATTTGTTTTTAAACATTTTTAAATGAAATTCTCACCTTGATTTTTCAAAACCAATTGGATTTCAAGCTTTCATGTGATTAAACATGATTTTTCAAAATATTTTTTAAAGTTGACAACTTGTTTTTGAATATATTTGATATTTTGTATCATTTTATATTTAATTTCCTTTAAAAACTATATTTTTAAATTAAAATTAGGGTTTCTCTTAATTTTAATCTTTCAAACTTCTTTTCAAAACATTTTTGGGCCTCTTTGTATAGTGTAAGTCCCACCCCTTTGTAAATAATTGGTTTGTTTGGGCCTCATTCATTGTATAAGCCCCAATACAATTTTAAAAATCTCGGTGCGATCGCCATTTTCAAAACAATTTTCATTTGGGCCTCTCCTTGAGTTGCAAGTCCCATCTTTCTTCTTTTAAAACATTTTTGGGCCTCTATTAGAGTGTAAGACCCATTCCTTCTTGTACATAAATAAATTTGGGCCTCAGTCATTGTATAAGTCCCTCTGTAGTTTTCAAAATCATGGCGCAATCGTCGCCTTTTCAAATAAATCATCTGGGCATCTCCTTGAGTATAAGCCCCATTTTTCTCTTTTCACAAATACTTTTGAGCCTCTATTAGAGTGTAAGACCTAACTCCTTTTGTACAAAAACATTTTTTGGGCCTCTACTATAGTATAAGTCCCACAACGTCTGTCGGTATCGCAGTGCGATCAATGTTACCAAATAAGTCATATGGGCCTCTCCTTGAGCTATAAGCCCCAAACAAATCTTTTTTAACAACTTTCTTTTAATTCAAATTCAAATTCAATGTGTTTTCAAAACTTTCTTCAATTTCTTGAAACCCTAAAAGAGGGAACACAGTTGTAGTAAATACAACAGATCACATTATGCTTGGGCTTCTTCTCAGAAGGTAAGTCCCCATATCTTTTTCAGTGCTTATTTCTTAAATATATCTGTCAATATATTTGTCTGTATATATATGCTTTTACATATTTGCTTAGAGTTTTCCCCAACAGTTAGGTCTATGTTTAAGTCAAACCAGAGGTTACTTTACAACATAGTCAAAACTAGTTCCCTCATAGGAAATTCCTTATACAGTCTTGCCTCCTCTTGGGCTTATACAATATGAAACAGAGAAAGGCATTATTCTTGGTGAAACTTTTCTCAAGACTGTCAAAAACTTAGAAATATATATGTGTACAAGAAATTCATTTTCCCCAGAGAGGATTAATTCCCGGTGAAACCTTTTTTTGAATTTCTTTAAACCCTAGAACTGTTTAGCAAAGAAATGATTAATTCCCGGTGAAACTTTTCTTTGGTTTGGACCCACAGGCTTCCTAAAAGAATTCCCAGCCTCCTCTTGGGCTTAGTACAAGGACCCTCAGGCTTCTTAGAAGTTCCTCAGCCTCCTCTTGGGCTTAGTACAAGGACCCAAAGGCCTCCTACAGGTATAGGACAAAAATTAGTCATCTTTGCTAGTTCAATCCTCAGGAGAGTCAGAATTCCCAAACATCAAACCACTTTAAGGGTTGATCTTCATCCCTTAAAACCTCAGCCTTCTCTTGGGCATTATACAAAGATCATCCTCCAACTAAGAGTCAACCTCTTCATACCAGTAGACTTGGAAAGTCTAATCTCCTCTTGGATCTCAAAGAAACCCTCAAGTTTCCTAAAAGCACAGAAAAAAAACTGATCATTTCATCAATATACTAATCTCCAGCAGAGTTAAAACCTCCATAGGTTTTTTAACTCAACTTTAAGCTTCACAAAAAAGTTTAAGCTTCACCTTAAAAATCCACAGACAGGGTCAGAACCTAATGGCATTAATACTCTCACTCTTCCCTGATTCCCAACAAGAGTCAATCCTTTGGATTCCCCAATACAATCTGGACCTGCTTCTGGATTCTCAATAATCTTCAACAAGAGATAGCCTCCTCTTAGGCTTCATATAATATTTTCCCCAGTTAGCCTCCTCTTAGGCTTTGTATAATGAATATCCCAGTCAACCTCAATCTTGGGCTTTGTACAAGACAGATAAAACCTCCCCAGTGGAGCCAATCTCTTTTCAGCCTCAATCTTGGGCATTATACAAGACAGATATAAAACTCCCCTAGTAGAGTCAGTTTCCTTTAGCTTCAACCATGGGCTTTGATCAAGGCACACAAAATCAACATCCCCTTAGATGAGACCATGAGTCCACTCTGCAGGAGGACATTTCCTCTATACATCACATTTTAAAATAAACAACCAAAATCTTTCTCCCAGATAATTGTTGTAAGTGGCACACTTGTTGATTAAAAAATCCAAACTAGAGTTCTTCCTTTATCCTGGATAAAATTCACCTTTCATCTAACTGCCGTAAGTGGCAAGCCTCTGGATTATTTACATCCAAGCCAATGTCCTTCTCTTAGCATGAAATATTCATAAGGAAAAAAGTGACATTGCTCTACACTAAGTTAAAGCTTTCCTCTTTCATGATATCACACTTTATAAAGGAAATTATGGCATTACTGGATTCACATATTCCAGTTAAAGTAATCTCCTTTATAACCAATTCCTCAACATTTTGTGATGAATAAGTGAGATATTCTCTTTTTAGAGATGACAATTTCTCTCTCAGTCACCCCTTTGGCTTCAATCTTGGGCTTTAAACAAGACACAAATATTCCGATAGCTTCAATCTTGGGCTTTAAACAAGACACCACATACCTTTCCTCCCATAGAATAGGAGTTCTTCAATGGGAATACGTAGGCATAAGATTGCGAAATCTTTGCGAGCACATAAATAAAAAACTTTAGGTCTAGTACCCTCTCAAAAACAACGAAAAGCCCGAAAACAACAAAAACCTTCTCTCAACACTCCCAAAGAGAAAATTTTCCCAAATCATAGCAGATAAATATCTTAAAGAATTTTAAGATAACATAGAAATATGCAATAAAAGGTCTATGGATAACCATATATACACTGGGTGTTAATAGCTTCACTTTGTATAACATGACCCCGAACCCCCAATCTCTTAGCATTTGTTAAAGAAAACATTTGCATGCAAGGTTAGTTTTAGGTGTCATACCCCAAATTTTGACCACTAAGATTCCCCATCATTGTGCAAACCATCATCACAATATGGGCGAACCATCATGCCTCATTAGTCTCCCCAAAGATGGGTGAGCATCAACTACAATTAAACTTAGGGTTTCAAGCCCTCTTAGAGTTCTTAGATAGAGGGTCAATCAAGGAATGCCATGATCTTCAACTTGTCTAAAAGTATTAAGAGGACTCCCACTTCAAGGATTAAGCATAAGGCTGCTCCATTCTAAGTGGATTAAGCCTCAAGATCGCCAGTGTCACCAAATTAGGGTTTGGTCGACCAGGGCCTCCAGATGGAAATTTTCCTCTGGGCATGAGCCAATGCTTCAAAGAATAACCTATGATGCTCCAAGGGATCTCATGAACCCAATCACCAAGTCAATTTAGCCTCAGGGGATGCATACATCAAAAATCAGGAATTAGGGTTTCTTGACCTAATTCACTCCTAAGTTTACTTTTGGGACAAAACATGAGCCAAGACCTCAAGAGGGGATTTGAGGGTCTCAATGCTTAGCCAACATCGTACCAGTTCCGAAAAAGGACGGAAAGGTCAGAATGTGTGTGGATTACAGAGATCTAAACAAGGCTAGTCCAAAGGACGACTTTCCCTTACCACACATTGACATGCTGGTAGACAGTACAGCAAAGTTCAAAGTTTTCTCCTTCATGGATGGATTCTCGGGCTATAACCAGATCAAAATGGCGCCGAAAGACATGGAGAAAACTTCGTTCATTACCCCCTGGGGTACCTTCTGTTACAAGATAATGCCGTTCGGTTTGAAGAACGCCGGGGCAACCTATCAGAGGGCCATGACTACTCTGTTTCATGACATGATACATAAAGAAATCGAAGTGTATGTCGATGATATGATTGCAAAATCTAAAACAGAGGAGGAGCATGCGACACACCTATCAAAATTATTCGAGCGGTTGAGAAAGTACAAACTCCGCTTGAATCCCAACAAGTGCACCTTCAGTGTCCATTCAGGGAAACTCTTAGGGTTCATCGTCAGCCAGAAAGGAATTGAGGTTGATCCCGACAAGGTCAAGGCCATTCAAGAAATGCCTTCTCCAAAAACTAAAAACAAGTCAGAGGATTCCTGGGACGTTTGAACTACATCTCCATATTCATATTCCTCATGACCGCGACATGTGCGCCGATTTTCAAATTACTCAAAAAGAATAAGGACTGCGTTTGGACAAAAGACTGTCAAACCGTTTTCAACAGTATTAAGGAATATCTATTGAACCCACCAATTCTATCACCTCCAGTTGAAGGAAGACCACTGATCATCTACCTCACAGTCCTAGAGGACTTCATGGGTTGTGTACTTGGCCAACAAGGCGAAACCAAAAGGAAAGAGTCTGCCATCTACTATTTGAGCAAGAAATTCACCGACTGCGAGACTCGATACACTATGCTTGAGAAAACTTGATATGCTTTGGCTTGGGCAGCCAAACGTCTTCGCCAGTACATGATTCGTCACACTACTTGGTTGGTCTCCGAAATGGATCCAATCAAGTATGTATTTAAAAAACCTGTTCTCACGGGAAGGATTGCCCGTTGGCAGATGTTGCTGTCAGAATACGACATCAAATACCACGCTCAAAAAGTCGTTAAAGGAAGTATTTTAGCCGATCATTTGGCTCATCAACCGATTAACGACCAGGAATCAATCGGGTTTGACTTCCCGGACGAAGATGTCATGTATTTGAAAATGAAAGATTGCGATGAACCACTACCTAGTGAAGGGCCAGAACCAGGTTCCCAATGGGGACTAATTTTCGACGGAGCTGTCAATCATTACAGAAACGGAATTTAGGCAATCATCATAACACCTTAGGGTACCCACATTCCTTTCACTGCCAAACTTACATTCAAGTGCACAAATAACGAGGCCGAATACGAAGCTTGTATTATGGGTCTCGAGGAAGCAATTGATTTGAGGATCAAGAACTTGGATATATATGGCAACTCAACTTTGGTCGTCAATCAGATCAAAGGAGATTGGAACACATACCAATCAGGATTGATTCCTTACAAATACAATGCAAGAAGGTTGTTACCCTTCTTCAACATAATCGAGTTTCATCACATCCCTCGTGATAAGAATCACATGGCTGATGCATTAGCCCCCCTCTCTTCCACGATTAATGTAGGTCAATGGAAGAACCTACCTAAGATCGACATAATGCGCCTTGAACGGCCCGCTTACATCTTCACGATCGAAGCAGTCATAGACGACAAACCTTGGTATCACGATATCAAATGCTTCCTTCAGAAACAAGAGTACCCACCTGGGGCACTAAGGAAAGACAGAAAAACCCTCAGAAGGTTGGCTGGCAGTTTCTTTCTAGGCGGTGATACACTCTATAAGTAGAATTTCGACATGGTCTTGCTCCGATGCGTAGACAGACCAGAAGCAAACATGCTGATAAAAGAAATTCACGAAGGATCCTTTGGCACTCATGCCAACAGACACACAATGGCCAGAAAAATTCTTAGGGTCGGGTACTATTGGTTAACCATGGAATCCGACTGCTACAAGTACATGAGGAGGTGTCACAAGTGTCAGATATACTCCGACAAAATCCATGTACCGCCAACGCATCTCAAAGTTCTTTCTTCCCCATGGCCTTTTTCCATATGGGGAATCGACATGATTGGCGTGATTGAGCCCAAAGCTTCAAACAGACATTGGTTCATCCTGGTAGCCATTGATTACTTCACCAAGTGGGTCGAAGAAGCGTCATGCGCCAATGTAACCCGACAAGTGGTGGTCCGATTTATCAAAAACAATATCATTTGTCGTTATGGGATTCTGAGCCAGATCATTACGGATAATGGATCTAACTTGAACAATAAGATGATGAAAGAGTTGTGTGCTAAGTTCAAAATCGAACACCATAACTCATCTCCCTACCGACCCAAGATGAACGGAGCGGTAGAAGCGGCTAACAAGAACATCAAAAGGACCGTTCAAAAGATGGTTGTAACCTACAAAGATCGGCACGAGATGCTGCCCTTTGCTCTTCACGGTTATCGGACATCTGTACGCACTTCAACAGGGGCAACCCCTTTCTCTCTAGTTTATGGCATGGAGGCAGTTCTCCCCATAGAGGTAGAGATCACATTAATCCGGGTATTGATGGAAGCTAAGCTTACAGAAGCTGAATGGTGTCAAAGTCGACATGACGAACTAAATCTGATTGAGGAAAAGTGAATCACGGCACTATGCCATGATCAGTTGTATCAGCAAAGAATGAAGAAGGCGTTCGACAAAAAGGTTCGACCTCGCGTCTTCAGGAAAGGAGACCTTGTGCTTAAAAAGATACAATCATTTCTCACTAATTCTCGGGGAAAATGGACTCCAAACTATGACGGCCCCTATGTGGTCAAGAAAGCTTTTTCAGGCGGCGCCTTGAGACTTGCAACCATGGACGGAGAGAAATTTTCCTACCCCACAAATGTTGATTTAGTCAAGAAATACTTCACCTAAACTAAAAAAAAAAGAAGTCTCGGTGGATTGAAAACTCGAAAGGGCGGTCCAGGCAAAATTAGAGACATAATAAAAAATCATCCCGGTGGATTGGAAACATCACAGTACAATCCAGGCAAAAATTAGGGAGAATGGCAAGTAATTACGTCCAACATGGGCAAATTCCCTAGCGGCAGTCATGCCATCCATAAAAAAACTCCAGTCACGGTCATCCTCGACGGAAGCTCAGGATGTCCAGAATTCAAAGTTGGTAGAAGGATAACAGTCGTTATGTTTCAATGTAGCCCTTTTCCCTTAAATTACCATTTTCAAACTTTGTAAATACCCTATGGAATCACGCGTTTGGTTGGATTCTATCCTATCAATACAATTTGAGCCCTTGTGCTTTTGTTTGCAATTCTTATTTGTTTTAGCTTTATAGAACAACATTTTAACATGATCAACGATTCTTGAAATGAAACAAAATTAATTTACTTGTTAAAATTTTTCTGCTTTAAAATAAAGATGGCAATTTCTTTTGACTGTTGAACATCGAAAGAACATCGATCGCTTCTCCCGAAGTAAGCGAGCTTCAAAGTGCAGAATCAAAGTACTCATTCTAAACCAGTGCGCCTGAAGGAAGGATCGACTATGTCAGATGCGAATACTCCATCTGACATCCTCGGCAGAGTTCTTACCTCCTAATCCCGATCAATGGTTGTTCCCCGCCGGGACTACTTCTCCTAAGCAAGGCAGAATTGCTATCTTGAACTAGCGATACTTTTTGTCCCCTGCAGTGGCCGAGTATCCAGTCATGTTCATCCACTAGTCTGTATGTCGTGTCAGTTTTGTTAGCATACACATACATACATCATGCATTATTGATTTACATTCGCATTCATATTGCATCACTATCACTCTAGTAGGTCTTATCCCCTAGGGATAAAAGTCTTCACAATCGAGTTGTCGGTTCTTTCCTCGTCAGGAAATGTTGCGTCTGCACTACCTCTCTCCTCTAGTTTATTTCTGGGATGAAGTCGGACCTTGACCACTTTGATAACTTGAACCTCTGAAAAACCAGAGAACCCTCAGCCTACATCATTCTTTGCCATTGAAGATGATGTCTTCGCTTTCCCGGATTAAGGAAAATCCCCAGAG
Organism: Lathyrus tuberosus; assembly: GCA_022829125.1. Classification (NCBI taxonomy): domain Eukaryota; kingdom Viridiplantae; phylum Streptophyta; class Magnoliopsida; order Fabales; family Fabaceae; genus Lathyrus; species Lathyrus tuberosus. The sequence continues at coordinate 13,184,247 of JALAZF010000107.1, read as the reverse complement.
AAAGCCTCAGAACTAAAGACTTTCAATAACACATTGATTTTGCTCTCTAGAGAGTCGATGTTAATGAAGTCATGAGCACCTCAAAATTGGATTGCATGATATGGCATTTCTCCGAGAAGATCTCAAAGAAAAGTATGATGTAACATCCCCAAGCGACAGCAGTCTCTCAAGAAACCTGCTTTCCCCAATAGAGTCGACAAATGGCGTCTCCAACAGAGAAGTTTGTACACCTCTACAATTCGGACAGATGGGTTCCCCAGCAAGTCTGATATCAAATTTTTTTCCATCCAATAGCATCTCCCCAGGAAAAGTTGGCGAGAAGTTTGAGGAAAACCGCTACGCATAGTGTCCCTTGTCGATAAAGTTTATTGACAAAAGAAACTAAGACCAGTTCCTTGGTAGGAAACCAGGATTGAGGGGAAGTTTAAATCAGAAATTGAGACCAGTTCCTTGGTAGGAAACCAGGATCAAGGGGAAGTTTATTTTAGAAACTAAGACCAGTTCCTTGGTAGGAAACCAGGATCGAGGGGAATTTTACCTTTTCTTAGCATCATTGCTTAGCAAAAGAAGAAGGATGTGTGAACCGCCATTCTTAACCACCATCAAAGTTTGGGCATTCCGATATTTAATCCTCTTGTACCCCGAATGCCCGAATACCTTCGCCATTCACACCTTTGGGTCCAAGAAGATTAAACAGGAGCGTCTGTCATACCCCAAATTTTGACTACTAAGATTCCCCATCATTGTACAAACCATCATCACAATATGGGCGAACCATCATGCCTCATTAGTCTCCCCAAAGATGGGTGAGCATCCACTACAATCAAACTTAGGGTTTCAAGCCCTCTCAGAGTTCTTAGATAGAGGATCAATCAAGGAATGCCATGATCTTCAACTTGTCTAAAAGGATTAAGAGGACTCCCACTTCAAGGATTAAGCACAAGGCTGCTCCCTTCTAAGTGGATTAAGCCTCAAGATCGCCAGTGTCACCAAATTAGGGTTTGGTCGACCAGGGCCTCCAGATGGAAATTTTCCTCTGGGCATGAGCCAATGCTTCAAAGAATAACCTATGATGCTCCAAGGGATCTCATAAACCTAATCACCAAGTCAATTTAGCCTCAGGGGATGCATACATCAAAAATCAGGAATTAGGGTTTCTTGACCTAATTCACCCCTAAGTTAACTTTTGGGACAAAACATGAGCCAAGACCTCAAGAGGGGATTTGAGGGTCTCAAATACATCACATTGATACATTTTCAACAATAGATTGATCCAAGAAGCTTGAGCAACAAGTTTCAATTTCATCAGAACCACAATTAGGGTTTCGTGAGAAAAGTCAACTGTGCCTTTGACTTTTGACCAGGACATGCTCCCAAACCCTAAGACATGACTCAATACACCCTATAAACCTATGAAATCAATCCATCAAGTTTGATTTAGGTCAAGGACTTGATTTCATAGAGAATCGCACAGTTTGGAATTCATCTGACAAAAAGTCAACTGTGCACAAAAGTCAAACTTTGACTTTTTGAGATTTTTCACAATTATGGTTCCTTAACCCTAAAATTATGTTAATGTGTGATTGTAATCATCATTTATCAAGAAAAATCAAGAAAAGTTGGATAACTTGTAAAAGGGGTAACCATAAAAAACTTAGAAATTTTTCTAAGTTATGGAACAAAGTGGCTAGGGTACCAACTTTGGAGGATCATAACTCCTAAACCACAAGGCCATTTTTCCCCATCCAAAGCTGGATTTGTAGCTCTCATTACCCTCTACAAAAGCTTCAACTACAACTCATTCCAATTCATCATTGATTTTGAGTTATGGAATGATCAAAATCAAGAAAAGTGAAAATGTAACTTTTTTCCAACACTTAGTGAAATTTTCACTAAGTCAGAATCTGCCTTCACTTTTTTCCAAATGTAGGGGCATTTTTCACTTGGATCCAAAAAGTATCAGAACCAATTATGATCAAACAGTTTTTGTATCATATGAGGGCTTTCCAAAATGGCCAAGAACTCCATCAAATTCCACTTGGGCCATGAGATATGACAATGGCAATATGCCTTGCTAAAAACTGCCAAAGCAAGGCAGATTTTGGAGTTTTGCTCGATTTTCCCAAATTTTGCAAAGGGCAAGCAACTCTATCCATCTGAACACCTCAAGGGGGGACCAAGGAGGAACCAACTCTGATCCCAAGCCTCCTAAGTCTTTGGAACCAAAAATAGCATGCCAAACCTAGAATTGCCTAAAAGAGGGACAAGACTCCAATTTTGGATTGGAGCATTCAATGCATACACAAAGGTGGCATGGACTGAGCCATTGCCAACTGAATTCAGTCAAGACTTATCCAAGACCAAGGGAACCAGCAGCCTGTGCCCTAACCTCTAGTCAATGGCTAGAGGAGACTTGGATTCTCATTGCTCAACACTGGCTAAACCTATGCAGCAGTTGCCATTCACTATTCCTTGCAAAACAAACTTGCTTTACTATAAATAAACCTCATTTGTGATCAGTTTGAGTACACCAAAGCCATCAAACAAATTCTTTCCTCAAAATCTCCTTCTTCACTCCAATTTTGCCTTCCAAAGCAAGTCACTATCGGGTTTTGAGTTTGAGAGCAATTCCAATCAAACCAATCACACACACATACACCTCATAAACATCATATAGAAGTGATCCAAACACTCACATAACATCTAGAACACCAAAATCACAAAATCACAAGCCAACTGCTCAAGCCTTTGACAGATTTGCAGTTGAGGTGCCAAATCAAGTTCCAGCTCAAATCAATCCACTCCAAGCATCCAGACACACTCCATAGCACCTAGGGAAGCTGTCCATAACCTTGGAACTAAGTTGTAACACCTCTAACACAAAACACGATCACCAGCTGCAAGTGGCAAGCATGAGCTCTTCTAACTCTATGATTCATGTAATTTTTGCTGCACAATAATTTGGCCATATGTTCATAATCATGCATGGAGTGTTTTCCCTCAATCAATTGCATTGTTTGAATCGTTTATGGAATTTCTGAACCTTCATGCAAATTTTAGGGTTCTTGAGGTTTTTCTTTGATTTCTTATTCCATGTTTAAAATAAATGAAATTAAAGACCATAGACATGATTGTGAGGTTGAAACGAGTACATTGATATGAAGATTGCATGATACAATCAAGTATTAAGTGAGATTGGATATAAAACACAAATATGCAGAAACAGAGGAAGGGCACGTGTTCTTGCCATGTTCTAGGCGCCTTTTTTCAAATATTTGAATATTTGAATTTTGTGATTTTATTTAATTGATTCAAAAATTAATTTCTCTCTGAGTTTTAATGATTTTGAGTTGATTCTTTTTTTAATAATTCAAAAAAATGTTAAAATATTTTATTTTACCAAAAAATCCCAAAATTATTATTTATTTCATATAATTGATATGTTTGCAAAGAATTAATATTTTAATTGTTTTTGACATTTAAAATATTTTTTCCTTCTTGGTTTTACAAATTTTAATGACTTCTAATCATTTTGTAGGTCAAAACTTGATTTTTGAAACATTAATCCAAGATCACAATTTGTTTTCCACATGTTTAACAATTTTGATCATTTTAATTGAATTTTTATTCAATTAAAATACATTTTGGAAACAAATTAGGGTTTTTGATTAATTCAACCCTCATCAAACTTTTTCAAACCCTTTGGGCCTCTAGTAGAGTGTAAGACCCAACCCTTTTAGAAAAACCAAAATAATTTGGGCCTCAGTGTATTGTATAAGTCCCGATACCGTCAAAAAATTTGGCACGGTCGTCGCCTTTCTACCAAATCAAACCTTTGGGCCTACTCTCGTGTTATAAGCCCCATTCTTTTTCTTTAAACACCTTTGGGCCTCTATTAGAGTGTAAGACCCAATCCCCTTTTAACCAAAACAATTTTTGGGCCTCAGATATTGTATAAGTCCCTCTGCGTTAAAAGAAAATCTCGGCGCGATCGCCAGTTCAAAAACCATCTTTTTTGGTCCTCTCCTTGAGCTGTAAGTCCCACCACTTGTACAAAAATAAACCTTTGGGCCTCTTAAGAGAGTGTAATACCCATCCCTTTGTACAGAAAACCTTTTTGGGCCTTAGTCACTTGTATAAGTCCCTGTACAAATTCAACAGTGCAATCACTGGTAAAACCTTGGGCCTCTCCTTGAGCTGTAAGCCCCAACAATCTTTTCAAAGCACTTTCTCCTTTGATTTTGAGTATAATATTATTATCAAAGCTTTCTTTGTTGAACAACTAACAAAACAGCATGGAAGCTCTACAACCGAGTAAGTGTTTACCCGCTTTCATATATATATATATTGTGGGGCTGCTCACTGTAAGTCTTCTTTCACAAACTTTTATATACTTGTCAAATATCAACTGTGTAATACTAGTATAGTTATTTAGAGTGTTCCCCGACAACTACGTATAACACTAGGTAAAGCCTCGTTGATCGCTTTTAAATACAGTCAAAACTAGATCCCCATTGGATTACCAGACACAGTTTTCCCTCCTCTTGTGGTTAAACAATATGGAGACGTGAAAGGCAGCATTCTTGGTGAACCCTTTCTCAGACTGTCACCCTTAGAAGTTGTCAAAGAGACTCTACTCCCCAGAGATGATCTTTTCTCCGTGAATGGCATCTCTTGAGTTTCTTCCAAATTCTCGAACTTTCCTGGCTTGATCTATTCTCTGTGAATAGTATGTCTTGAACTTCTCGGGGTTTGGGGACCCACAGGATTCTTAAAACCACCCTTAAAAATTGTCAAAGAAACTCTAACTCCCTAGAGATGATCTTTTCTCAGTGAATGGCATCTCTTGAGTTTCTTCCAAATTCTCGGACTTTCCTTGCTTGATCTATTCTCTGTGAATGGCATGTCTTGAAATTCTCGGGGTTTGGGGACCCACAGGCTTCTTAAAAGTATCCCCGCCTCCTCTTGGGCATTGTACAAGGACCCTTCGGCTTCTTAGAAGTTCTCATGCCTTCTCTTGGGCTTAATACAAGGACCCTGACAACCTCTTAAAGGTATAAGACATAACTTAATCATCCTTTGCTAGAGCAGTCTTTCCAGCGTCAAAACTCTGGCCATTTAAGGGTTGATACTCATCCCTTAAAGCCCGTGCCTCCTCTTGGGCATTGTACAAAAGATGAAACTCTAGACTTGGACAGTCTAAAAACCCCTTGAGTCTCAAAGGCATTCTCAAGTTCCTTTCACAAATCGAAAAAACACTGATCACTCCAAAAGCCGGCCTCTCTCATGAGAGTTCCTCACCCTTTGGCCTGCCTATGGATGTAATCCTCAGAAATAACCCAACCTTCTCTTGGGCATTATACAAAGATCATTCACTATCTGAGAATCGATTTCTCCAAAACGCCAGTAGACTTGGACAGTCTCAATACCCTTTGGATTTCCCATTTCCTTAAAGAACAGGAAGTAACCTCGATCTTCTGATCAGTACCAAAGTACAACCTCACCTGGAATTAGTCTCTTTATAAGAACTTATTTTCTCTTTTATAGAACATACTGGACCTGTCACTAAACTGAAACAGTCACCAGCATAGATAGCCTCCTCTTGGGCTTTGTACAATGATTCTCCCCAGCAGAGCTAACCTTTTTAGCCTCCATCTCATGCTTCATACGAGATACCAAATCACTCTCTTGTTGAGTATAAAAGGCTCTCTTGTTGAGTCAACCCCCTTTTAGCCTCTATCTCGGGCTTCGTACTAGATACAAATCACTCTCTTGTTGAGTATAAAAGACTCTCTTGTTGAGTCAAACATTTTTAGCCTTCATCTCGGGCTTTGTACGAGATACAAAAACACTCTCTTGTTGAGTATAAAAAGACTCTCTTGTTGAGTTGATCCTCCTTTATCCACTATCTCGGGCTTCGTACGAGATATAAATCACTCTCTTATTGAGTATAAAAGACTCTCTTGTTGAGTCAAACCTTTACAGCCTCCATTTCGGGCTTCGTACGAGATACAAAATCACTCTCTTGTTGAGTATAAAAGACTCTCTTGTTGAGTCAAACATTTTTATCCTTCATCTCGGGCTTTGTACGAGATATAAAACACTCTCTTGTTGAGTATAAAAAGACTCTCTTGTTGAGTCGATCACCTTTAGCCTCCATCTCGGGCTTCGTACGAGATACAAATCACTCTCTTGGTGAGTATAAAAGACTCTCTTATTGAGTCAAACCCTTTTAGCCTCCATCTCGGGCTTCGTACAAGACACATATGAAAACACTCTCTTGTTGAGTCAACCCTTTTAGCCTCTATCTCGGGCTTCGTACGAGACATAAAAGCATCCTCTTGTTAGGTCAATAGCCTTCTCTTAGGCTTTGTATAAAGAAATTCCCGTTTGATTCAATCAACCTTTTAGCATCAAATCATGCTTTGGTCACAACATACAAACATCAACAACTCCTTTTCCCTCGTCTAATTGTTGTAAGCGGCAAGCCTCTGGATTATTTACATCCACGCCACTGTCCCTCTTTTAGCATGAGAAATTCCTAAGGAAAGATGGCATGGCTCTAAACTGAGTTAAAGTCTTCTCCTTCAGGTTGAAAATCCCCTATAAAGGAAATTATGGCATTGCTGGATTCGCATATCCCAGTTAAAGTAATTCTCCTTTATAATCAGTCACCCAACAGTTATGCCACACAGAACAAATATCCCCTTTAGAGATGACAAATTCTCTCTAAAGTCAACACCCTTTTTGCTTCACATCTTGGGCTTCGAACAAGATACAAATAAACCCTTCAGCTTCACATCTTGGGCTTTGAACAAGATACAAACCACCTTTAGATTCATGTCTTGGGCTTTGAACAAGACACCAAAACACCATTTCCTCCCATAGAATAGGAGGAACTACAATCGCTCTGATTTCCCTGTTTCATTAAACGTGAATACGTAGGCATAAGATTGAAAAATCTTAGCGAGCACACTAATCAAAAACCCAAAATCTCGTACCTTCATACATCAATCGAAAAGCATCAGTCCTAACATCCTACCAATAGTCTAAACCCTGTGTTCTTAACAAAATAACCTAAGAGAGACCCAAAATCTTTGTAGCATCTGTAAACCAACAGTTATCTGTTTAAACTCTGTTTGCAAGCAGGTTTAATTGGAGACATCTATTTCCCTTCCTTCATTAGCTTCAATAGGATAAAAAATGAATCGAACTGTAGTACCCCCAATGCGATAGTGCTTCACAACCACACATAAAACTCATGCTACATTAGGTACCTTCCCTTTCCTTTCCAGCTTTATAGGATAAATAAGAAATCAGAAAGTAGCACGCAATTCCAACCATTGTGGTAAGGTGGTCGCGTCACCGACAAAAATTGCATGCTACAGAAAAATGGTGACTCTGCTGGGGAGTTTTAAGACTAGAGTTCCTAAGAGGTCTAGGCTTTGCTTGGCATTATTTTCTCTGTTTATGTACGTACTTTCGTATATATATATATATATATATATATATATATATATATATTATTTACTGTCATATTACTTGATATCCGCGTTTAATTTTCTGTTAACTGGGAATGCGATTGATACGCATGTGGAAAGTTTGAGAGAACATTAAGATAAGTGGTGGCGTCTCCAGGAAAGGCTTATAGGATGTGAATCCCGACCAAGCTGACTTGGAAGTTCATCGAATCAGTCGAGGTACCCGTGTGGATTCTCTAATGTTGAACAACCGATTGCCGTGAAAGCATAGTGTTCCTAGTGTGGTACCCATGGTACTAAGGATTTAGCAGACATTTAACCATTTAAACCAGTAGGTAGTGCGGTAACTATCAGGAATAGTTGACACGTGATACTACACTCAAAAGAGATTCATCCTAGGATATTACAGCTCGCTCGAGTGAATCAGTATGTTGTTAATATCCCTAGGAGGGGTCAATAATTTTGGGAACCTTTTAGAACCCATTCTACAGGTACACAAAATTGACCAATTAGTACACACCTTAGGGGATGCGTAGATCCATGACTCCATGCTCATGACGATAAACCCCTAAACCCATGTTTTCAAGTGTTTTTGTTTGCTGCATTCATGCATTCATTAAAAAACTCTTTTCAAAAAACGGAAAAAAAATATTTTTCAAAAGAACTAAAACAATAATTGCAAATATCAGAAAGGTTGCGTTATGGATTTCAGAAGGAGAAAAACGCACAAGTACACCTTCAAAGTTCCAAAACTGGATGACCTAAGGAAATTAGGGAGGATGATTACTAATCCCGAGGCATTTAGGGGAAAGCATGGAGGACTATTATCTCTGCTAAAGATCAACGTGGTTGAAGGGATCCTGCCTACGCTGATTCAGTTCTACGATCCGGTTTACCACTACTTCACATTCCCGGATTATCAGCTCACACCAACACTGAAAGAGTACTCCCACCTGATTGATTTACCTATCACTGATCGAGATCCATTTTCTGGACTGGAAAAAATTCCAAAAGAACAAACCATTGCAAAAGCAATCTCTTGGGATGAGTCATAAGTTAGGACTCACCTGACCACCAAAGGAGGAATCCAAGGTTTACCAGCTAAATTCCTGATGGAGAAAGCCCTATACTTTGCTAGTAGGAAATATAACTGCTTTTTAAGATGTCTTTATTTTGCTCACGTATGGGTTATTCCTTTTTCCCAACATCGACAACTTCGTCGACACCAATGCTGTTAAGATATTTCTGATTGGGAACCCAGTACCAACCTTGCTTGCAGATGCTTATCATTCTGTACACTTAAGGAATTTGTACAGTGGAGGGATGATCACATGCAGTGTACCATTACTCTACAAATGGTTTATTTCCCATTTGCCCAAATCTGCTGCTTTTTGGGATCACAAGAGAAATCTGCGATGGCCGCAGAAGATTATGTCTCTCACCAATACAAACATAGATTGGTACAATCGGATTTACAAAGTGATACAAATCATTGACAGATGCAAAAATTTCCCCAATGGTACTAAAGGAGGGATCAACTATCATCTAATTCTAGCTCGCCATCAACTCGGATACCCGATGAAGAATATCCCAAATAATGCTCATCTGGAAGGTCTTTTCTTCAAGGAAGGAGAAAATGACACGACACTAAAGAAAGAAATAGTGCATGCCTGGCAACATATTCACAGGAAATGGAGAGAATCCCTGGGAAGACCAAATTGTTCCTTTTCAGAACCTTATCTCCACTGGGTTCAAACCAGAGCTATCAAACTGAGGATTCCTTACTCTCATCAAGAAGTTTTTCCCTTAAAGGAATCTGTCCTTTATTTCATGTCTGATGCGGAAAAACTCCGGGTCGCTCTCAACAAAGTCCAACGTGAGAATAACTCTTGGAAGAATAAATATCAGATCCTTAATTTGGAATGTACCAAGATTCAGGATCTGCTAAAAGAAAAGGATGCTTTGATTGAGATATTAGAGCAGCATGCTATGGAAAGTCAGGAAGAGCGAAGAAATTTGCTCACTCCTTTCACTTGGCAGAGAGTCATCGACCCGACAATGGCTGAAGGAGCCCAATCAAAGAAAAGAAAGGTTCAAGAATCAGCATCTGAGCTCTCCTCAGAGAGGACTCAGGATCCATAGGCCTTATTTTCCTTACAACACTGTAAAATACTGTACTTTTTCCTTGTAAAATACTGCAATCTTTCAAGTTCAATAAAAGGGTCTCCCCCATTGTGTGATATTCGCAATATAATTGTAAACAGTTCTTTTAACAAAAACTAAAAAAATATAATATTTTGTTGCATATCATTCATCATTCTCACATAACACATCTTTATCTTTGAGTCTCACCTATGTGTCGCACTCTAGAGTCAAACTGTCTCATTCGTACAATACTCGGGTCAATCGACAAAAGAAAATGGACGATCTCGAGGAAGAGAACAGAGAGCTGAGAGAAGAAATCAACGCTCTGAAGGAGAGTTTGGAGAAACTCCACCACGACATGCAATCCCTGGCAGCAACCCAGGAACAACAACATCAAAGGACTGTAATCTCAGAGAGTACATCTACACCAGCATTCGAGACGCCTGGCAGTTATCCTCAGTACAACATACCTAAAGGTTTCCCTTGACGTATGCCTCATAACTTTATGCCGGAAGGATACATCCCACCGGTCACTGAAGACCCGAAAATCATAGCAGGAACAGCCAGGCCTGAAGGTTACAAACTTCAGTAAAATGAAGATGCAAGGGTTACGCCAGCAACTCCTGAAGGTTACAAACTTCAGGTCACTGAAGCGCCAAGAGTCACCGCAATAATGACTATACCACAGCCAGTGGTACACACTGTTTCGGAAGGACAGATTCCGCAAGCAATTTCTGGCAAAAATGAAGACGTGTATGAAAGGATGAATGAGTTCCAGGAACAATTCTTGGAAATACAGAAGGAACTGCATGCCATTTACGGTCAAGACTTATTCGAAAAAGACGCCGCCGACCTCTGCTTAGTCCCTAATGTAAAGATACCACACAAATTCATGGTGCCCGACTTTGAAAAATACAAAGGTAACTCTTTCTTTCAAAGTCATTTGGTGATGTACGCTCGGAAAATGTCTACCCAGAGAGACAATCAGCAGCTACTAATCCATTACTTTCAAGACAGTTTAACCGGTACCGCACTCAAATGGTACATGGGTTTAAACCGCACCAAGATCAGTACTTTCAGAGATCTCGGCGCAGCCTTTGTTCAGCAGTATAAATACAATTTGGACATGGCACCAGATAGGGACCAACTCAGAGCAATGTCACAAAAGGAGAAAGAAACTTTCAAAGAATATGCTCAGAGATGCCGTGAAATTGCCGCCCAGATCTGTCCTCCTCTCGAGGAAAAGGAAATGACAAAGATTTTCTTGAAAACATTGAGCTCTTTTTATTATGATTGAATGGTCGCCAGTGGGCTCAGTGACTTCACTGAAATGGTGAACATGGGAGTACGCCTTGAAGAAGTAGTCCGAGAAGGACAATTGGTCAAAGATGCAGAACCATCTAGCAGTACCAAAAGATACGGCAGTGCTTTCCAAAAGAAGAAAGAGCAAGATATCAGTAATATCTCTCTAGGAAAGCAAAGGCAAAGGTATCAGCGGTAACTCCCGCTATCAACCCAGCGCTAGCTTAAACTTATCAACCTCAGGTTGCTCAGAGCCAACCAATTCAGCAACAGTATCAGCAAAGGCCACAACAGCCTCTTCAGCAGGCTCGTCCGCAGTACAATAATAACAATCGTACTACACGACCATCAAGGTTTGACCCAATACCGATGTTGTACGTAGAGTTATTTCTACTTCTACTGGCATAAGGGGCACGTTCAAACCAGGACTCCTCTTGTAGTACCAGAAAATCAACCTTTTTGGTTCAAAGTAGATCAAACTTGCCCTTATCATCAGGGAGGATTGAGACATAACATTGAGAATTGTCTCAGTTTTAAGTCTGAATTACAGATGCTCGTCACAAACGGGGTTTTATATTTCAAAGATACTGATCCAAATGTTCAGACAAACCCATTACTGCAACATGAGAAGACTATGGTAAACCTGATAGAAGAAGAACTTGTCAGGAGTTATCAAATTCATAATGTACGCTTACTGGGAACCAACCTGGTAAAAATGCATTGCAAACATAGTGGGTACGACCATGTGCCATCTCACAACTATCATTAGTGTGATATCTATTCTAAGGACAATCAAGGGTGTGCCATAGTACAAACAGCTCTGCAAGAACAAAGGGATCTGGGCTGGATTCAGGATCACAGGATTCGTGAAGTAAACATGTCCCATGCACATCCCAACATTATTCAGAACCATGACATACGTGCAATGAACATCAATTTAGTGGCAATGCATTCGAGACAAAGTCAGTATTACAATTTGCCGCGACACGATTACATCGCTTGTCCAATTTACTCAACAGACAATCAGGGATGCTCTTTTGTACAAGAGGCCCTCTAACGTCAAATGGATCTCGGATGGATCCAAGACTACCATGGAAGAAGTAATCATCAAGTCAATATGGTTCAAATCTTTGACATACGCTTGATACCAGTCTAGTGGAACTACATGCTAAGCAGGTCAGACTTGGTTTTCTGGCTTCACATGATTATCAAGACTGTAAAGAGTGCTACGAAAGCGACCAAGGGTGTGCGTTTGTGCAAAGGACTCTTCAACATCTGTTGGACCATTGGTGGCTTCCGATCTACTTGGATGAAGACACGCAACAGATTAACATGACTGATGGGAATCCTGGTAGACATCAAAGTCATGATATTCGCTCAATAGAAATAGATCTAGTAAAGATGCACTGCATACGAAGTGGGTACGATCGGGTACCACCTCACAATTATGAACGTTGTAGGGTATGTTCGAAAAATAACCAAGGATGCTATCTAGTGTGAGCAGCTCTCCAGCACCAGCTAGATCGAAAGGAGATTCAACCATGTTCGAATTCTGAATCAATCAACATGATACAATATTACCTCCCTGGTCGAAACCAAAACATTGTCATAGTCTTCAATCATGGAAAAACCAAGGATGTTTGTGCTGTAATTCCTCTACTCGATGAGTCAAAAGTCTCTCTCAGCAATATCAATATTCCAAACTTAGAGTTAATTGAGGTGACCTATGACAGTCAAAAATCCCAAAAAGCCCATATGGTCGTCTACTTTCCAAGACCAATATCGTACAAGTGAGAAAAAACTATATCCTACAAGTACGGTCCAACGACTATAGAAAATGGAAAAGAAACTCCATTACCCTCCGTTGTGAACATTGCCGACATCAGCCGAGTTACCCGGAGCGGTCGGATCTTCAACAGAGGAGTTGGAGAACCCACCAAAGAAAAGGAACCTCAAGTAGAAGTTCCTAACCAACAAATTGGTCAATCCAGAAATACAGAACCTATAAAGAACAATGATGAGATGCTGAAGCTCGTCCAGAAAAGCGAGTACAACATTGTGGTTCAATTGTTGCAAACTTCATCTCAAATTTATGTGTTATCTCTCCTGCTTAGTTCAGAAGCTCACAGGGAAGCTCTGCAGAAGGTCTTGAACAAGCCTTTATGGAACAAGATGTGACAGTAAGACAATTTGACAGCATCATCTCCAGCATCACTTCCCGCAAAAACTTGGGATTCAGTGATGAAGAGCTGCCGGAAGAAGGCAAGAACCATAATATGGCACTCAATATCATAGTCAGCTGCCAGGATGATGCTTTAGCTAGCGTACTGGTAGACATAGGTTCATCCTTAAATGTCATGCCAAGATCAACTTTGGTTCGACTCTCTTTTCAAGGAACTCCAATGAAGGGTAGTGAGATCATCGTCAAAGCTTTTGACGGATCCAGAAAAATAGTTATCGGTGAAGTCGACCTTCCCATAACTATCGGTCCTCACACTTTCCAAGTCACTTTCCAGGTCATGGACATGCGGGCAGTATACAGCTGTTTATTATGAAGACCTTGGATACATAAAGCTGGGGCAGTCACTTCAACACTTCACCAGAAGCTGAAGTTCGTCAAGAATGACAAATTAGTCATAGTATATGCAGAACAAGCCTTAATCGTGAGCAACTTATCATCATTCTTCTGTGTAGAACCAGAGGAGGTTGTTGGAACTCAATTCCAAGCACTCTCGGTAAGCAATGAGAATCAACAAGAAAGAGGGACATCGATTTCCTCATATGAAGACGCTCTCAAAGTGATCGGGAGTAATGACATAAAAGGATGGGGACAGATTATAACTCCTACTGATAACAAGACAAGGAAAGGTCTTGGTTTCTCTCCGACCTGTACCCAGACTACCAAGAAGGATGAAAGTTTTTGTCCCATTCAGGATTTCTTTCACAGCGGAGGCTTTATCCACCCAGTATCTCAAGAAGTACACACCATCGATGGGAACGACTCCTCCGATACGGATGAGGAGTGAAAGTCTTATCTCAATATTGAAGGTTATATATCTCAGGGAGAAACGTATATCCCATTCTGTTTTCCAAAAGAGAGCCCAAGATATATGCTAAGATCAGACGTCATAATGATCTATGGAGATTGTGATCCCGAAGGATGCCGTGCTCCACCCAACTCATTAGAGGAAGACAATATGATGAAAGATAACTTTGACTATGATTCTTATGATCCCCTGGATGACTTGCCTATCTGGAAGCCATACACGGTGGAATTGGGAAAAAAGAGTCTGCTAGACAATTCCTATCAACTGAGTAACCTTGAAAAGAATACCCATGTTCCCATAGAGTCATGGAATCATTACTCAGGACATTCCGAAAATGTCCAACACCACAGTGATGAATTTGCAAAGATTATAGGACAAGAATTCATTAACTATGAATTTCCTGAGGTTAACGTCATTGAGGAAGATGACTCATCTATACCCACAAAAACCTAGGATACCTTGGGACATCCAAGTGGCAAGTACGACTTTCTAGTCAAATACACCGCTCCCGAAAGCTCTCGTATCAGATACGAGGACATCCAGCCAACTGGATAGGGAGATCCTCTCGAGAGTGAAAACACTATGGAAGATGCGACAGAAGAGTTCTCATATGACAACTCTGCATGGGAAGAAGACTCCAACGATCCCACTCTGGCAGAAATCAGTGTCATTTCTGAAGAAAAACCAAGAAGGAAAGTACCAGACTTTGTAATTCACAGAGGAGTTCGTCACCATTGGGTTGCAGTCGATGTCCCGAAAGTCGTCCATAAGTCGAAGTAATTACCATCTTTGTTTTGACCTTTCACCTTGCCCGGGTGAAATGGATGTTTTATAGGGCTCACTTTTCTATAAATGTCCCTCTCCGCTTTGCCCAAAGCGGTAGGGTTTTGTTTTATAGGGTTGTATTTCATGAATCGCCAAATCATGAATAAATAATGTCATTCTGAATTCCCGCATTTATTGCTGTTTCAATTTTCGTTTTTCAGAAAACGGTAATCCTAAAAAATAACCCAAAATAAAAACAAGCATTTTTCAGAAAATACACTGCACACACTCATGCATTTTCTCTGTCTTTTCTAAAAAAAGAATCATCACGTCATGCAGATTGCTTTTTTTAAACCCCATTGAAACATACGATCCAATGCCTTCTCCCAACTTTGAATTATCGGTATTTGACGCTGAAGAAGAAGAGGACGAAGAAATTCCAGAAAAGATCTCCAGACTACTCATACAAGAGGAAAAGTGTATTGAGCCTTACAAAGAGCCGTTGGAAATGGTCAATTTGGGTTCAGAGGAAGAAAAGAAAGAAGTTAAGATTGGAGCACTGCTCAGTTCAACTGTCAGAGAAGGCTTGATAAGACTTCTCAAAGAGTTTCCAGATGTATTTGCTTGGTCCTATCAGGACATGCCAGGGTTGGATACTAGCATCGTGGAACATCACTTACCACTGAAAATGGAATGTCCTCTGGTAAAACAAAGACTAAGAAGGACTCATCCAGATATGGCCATCAAAATCAAGGAGGAAGTCCAGAAACAGATCGACGCAGGTTTCCTCGCCACCTCAGAATATCCTCAATGGTTGGCCAACATAGTGTCAGTTCCTAAAAAGGACGAAAAAGTCAGAATGTGTGTAGACTACAGGGATCTGAACAAAGCAAGTCCAAAGGATGACTTCCCCCTACCACATATTGACATGCCGGTAGACAGCACAACAAAGTTCAAAGTCTTCTCCTTCATGGATGGATTCTTGGGCTATAATCAAATCAAAATGGCACCGAAAGATATGGAGAAAACTTCATTCATCACCCCATGGGGCACCTTTTGGTACAAGGTAATGTCGTTCGGTCTGAAGAACGCAGGGGAAATCTATCAAAGGGCTACGACAACTCTGTTTCACGACATGATGCACAAAGAGATTGAAGTGTATGTCGACGATATGATTGCCAAATCTAAAACAGAAGAAGAGCATGTGACACACCTGTCAAAGTTATTCGAGCATCTGAGAAAATACAAACTTCGCTTGAATCCCAATAAGTGCACATTCGGTGTTCGCTCAGGAAAGTTCTTAGGATTCATCGTCATCCAGAAAGGAATTGAAGTTGATCCCGACAAGGTCAAGACCATTCAAGAAATTCCTTCACCTAAGACTGAAAAACAGGTCAGAGGATTTTTGGGAGGTCTAAGTTACATCTCAAGATTCATATCCCTCATGACGGCGACATGCGCACCAATCTTCAAACTACTCAGAAAGAATCAAAGATGCGTATGGATAAAAGACTTCCAAAAAGCTTTCGACAACATCAAAGAATATCTGTTGAATCCACCTATTATGCCTCCTCCAGTGGAAATAAGACCACTGATCATCTACTTAACAGACTTGGAAGACTCCATGGGTTGTGTAATTGTCCATGTCGCGGCCGGCAAAAATATTCGAGTCGTCATCATATTTTTTTAAGGGAAACAAATGATAAACCTAAAATCCTAATCCTAAGGGTAGAGATTCCTAAGGTTCGGGAGTCAGTTAAATGAGGGGAAGGTGTTAGGCACCACTCACTTCCATTGTACTCAATGGGATCCTCCTTCGATTTTAGGGTATGTTTGCTTGTTGTCTTTCTACTTATTTATTTACAAAAAGAAACCTAAGTTTTTTTTAATTGTACTCGCTAGGGTTTACAACCCTATGCCTACGTACCTTCAATTTTGAAGGATCAGAATAACCGTAGTTCACCTCCCCTATTCCTACCCCATAATCCTATTCCTAACCCTAATCCCAATCCTAATCCACTATTTATACTCTTGGATAAAGAGTTTTATCCCCAAATCTATTGTTTATACTCCTAGATAAGGAGTTCTATCCCTTAATATTTTATTTATACTCCTAGACAAGGAGTTTTATCCCTTAAGCTATTATTTATACTCCTAGACAAGGAGTTCTATCCCTTAATCTTTTATTTATACTCCTAGACGAGGAGTTATATCCCCTTAATCTATATTTATACTCCTAGATAAGGAGTTCTATCCCTTAATCTATATTTATACTCCTAGATAAGGAGTTATATCCCTTAATCTATATTTATACTCCTAGATAAGGAGTTCTATCCCTTTATCTATATTTATACTCTTAGATAAGGAGTTCTATCCCTTTATCTATATTTATACTCCTAGATAAGGAGTTCTATCCCTTTATCTATATTTATACTCCTAGATAAGGAGTTCTATCCCTTAAAAATCCCTTATCCATTATTTATACTCTCGGATGGAGAGTTCTATCCCTTAATCCCTTATCCATTGCTTATACTCTCGGATGGAGAGTTCTATCCCTTAATCCCTTATCCATTGTTTACACTCTCGGATGAAGAGTTCTATCCCTTAATCCCTTATCCATTGTTTATACTCTCAGATGGAGAGTTCTATTCCTTATCCATTATTTATACTCTCGGATGGAGAGTTCTATCCCTTAATCCTTTATCCCTTGGCCTATATTTATACTCTTTCAACCTAAGAGTTTTATCCCTAAATCCCATCCCTTATTTATACTCTCAGACGAAGAGTTTTATCCCAAGTTTTAATTCCTTAAGAAAATCTTTGATAACCCTTAAGTTCTTAATGATTATCCCTTAAATCTCAATCCTTTAAATCCTTTAAATCCCATAAATCCTTTATATCCCTTATAAAGACACAATAAAATCCTCAAATTCCATAGAATTTTATAAAACCCAAAATAATATTATGCTAACAATATAGTGAAACAATTCTCCAAGTTATCCCAAAAAAAGATCTTTAACATAATCCCAAAATAAAGAATTTAACTCTCCAAAATTAAATTACATGCACTTCAATTTATTTTTATCCCAAACCCAAATTTTCCACATAAAATCAATAATTATAAAAAAGTTTATAAGAAACACTAACCCAAGTTTATAATCCAACCAAAATCTCCAAGAAACCTATTATCATTATTCTATTTTTACAAAGAAGGATAACCAAAGTATTTCAAATATATAGATCATAAATTAAAAAAAATCCAACCCAAGATTAGTCCCAAAAATCTTAAACATAATTCCTAAAATAAAAGAGTTTTAATTCCTATTTTTATTTAAGAGTAAACCAAACATTTTTAAATATATATATAAAAAACCCAACCCAGAATTATCCCTAAGACCCTAAATAAAACTCCTAAATAAAATTTAAATCCTATTTTTTTAGATAAATCATTTCAAATATATAAAACTTTTTATTATGAGAACCACCAAAAACTTAAGGAAATGGAATATCACCTAATTATTTATCCTAATTAAATAATTAAATTAAGTTATTAATTTAATTATTAAAACCCTAAAGTCCTACTTCTAACCCTAATTAAAATTTAAAACCTAATTAAACAATTAAATTAAGTTATTAATTTAATTATTAAAACCCTAAACCATATTTCCTCAAAACCTGAATCAATTTAACCTAATTAAACAATTAAATTAAGTTATTAATTTAATTGATTAAAAAACCCTAAATAAAAAATTTAACCCAATTATATAATTAAATTAAGTTATTAATTTAATTATTAAAAAAATAAAAATCCAGGGGGTGCGTTTTACATTGAACAAGCAATTGGGTTTACTGTCTGGGGGCGTCAATAGTAATCTGGGCGCAAGGCCCAATTACCAAAGCCCAAAGCCTAAAAAAAACACAAAAGAAAACCCATGGGGACAGTCAGCGGTTGACTCCCTCAGGAGCATCTGATGATGATCAAACGGTTCCCAAAGGCCTGAAATCCTGGCCTTAGATCCTAATTGCCATCCCAGGTATGCTAAATGAACGGTCCAGATGCTGAGTCAAAGGAGACTCACGGTGCACACGCATGTGGAGGCACTCGTTGACTCAAACGGTCAAATGATCTGGGCGGTTTAGGGGAAGGACACTTGGCGTGCATCCAAGGTCGCACGAAGGGAGTACATAATCCTCCTCTCCCTCAGATCCTTCCCATTTTCACACTTCCTTTCTCTCTCTTCACTCGTTCTCCCTATCTCTAACTCACAATTCTCTCTCTAACTCACAATTCTCTCTCGCTTCTCTCTAGCCCTTCTCCCTCCGGCCACCACCTCAAACACCTCCGACCGCCCTCAAACCCAGATCTCCGGTTGAAGTTCACCCGGGTTCTTCGTCCTCAAGAACCCTAAAACCCCATAAACCCATAAACCAACCCAGTTCCTTAGGGTTCTTAAAGAACCCTAGGAACCCTAACCCCCAAACCCCAAATTCTTCAAATGTTCTTCAGGGTTCGAGATGAACCCTAAGAACCCTAACCCAAAATGGATAAACCCTAACCCTCCCTCAGATGAACCTTAACCCTAAGTAGGAACCCTAACCCTATTATCTTAGAACCCTAACCCTAAAAATCCAGAAATCCACAAAACTTTAAACACACAACATTCAATAATCCAAAAGCTAAGTGATTCATGTTTACCTCCCCTGCCGTGTCCGTTTAAGCTGCTCCGATTCCTCTCCCTTATTCCTCTGTTTTGTCTTTCTAACCCTTTTTGTTTTCCTTATTGCAGGTGGCTTAGCTCAGGAAGTCTTAGGGTTCTAATGATGAACCCTAAGTCCCTATACGGCGAGAGCTTTCAGTAATGGGTGAGGCAAATTCGTAGCAGCCGTTCGTTAGCTTAGGGTTTTTCTCCTTTTTCAGTCTCAATTTCTATCTTCTTTTTATAGGGATTAGAACTAGGTTTTAGAAAATTAATTAGATTGAATCTGTTTTAGGAATTTCTGATGTAATTTGAAGATTTGATTTGATTCGGTTTTGAAATTAGAATTAGGGTTTACTTTTTGTACATTTTGATTGTAACTCGAGTGTAAAATTGAATGTTATTGATTTGCTTTGTTTGAAAACCAAATCTGATTTGATTCACTTCCAAAGTTGTGCGCGTGATCTAGGGTTAGATTGGGAAGACGAATATCTCCCTCTGGTCAACAAATTTGACCGTAAAAAAAGAAAAGAAAAAAAAGACCATAAATAAATGAAAATAATAATAAAAACAATAATCACCACCGGCCCCTCCTAATTATCACTTAAGACCTAAACCTAAATTCTCATTCTTCAATTAATAACAAAATAATAAAAATTATCCCTAATTAATAATTACCAATATATACTTAAACTCTAAAACTTAATAAAAATTACTTCTAATTAATAATTAAGTTAACCTAATATACTTAAAACTTAAACCCATTTAAATAAGTTTAATGACCTTTTAAAAAAGCAAAATAAATAAACCTCCAAAAATAAATCCAAACAATTTCCAAAAATAATTTAAAAAACTAATTCTAAAATAAAATTCTGATTATTATACTATTAAACTAAAAAGGCCCCAACTTCCTAATTAAAAATAATTAATTCTAAAATAAATAAAATAAATCCTAACAACATTTAAAAAAAAAAAATTAAACTAGCTACCCTTAAATAAAACGAATAAAAAAACCCCTTACCAAACCAAAACCAAAATGGGCCCAAAAGTGCTAGCAAACTCAGAAGCCCACTGACATCTAAATGACACCTTCTGGTAGCACAAAAATCTAAAAATAGTAACCAACCACTGGTCAAAATTTAGGGTACTACAGCTGCCCCTATTTAATCGTCTTCGAATCAGAAAGAGGATGTTGATGAGTCTTCCTCTTCAAAAGAGGAGACGATTAAATACAAAAAGGACCCTAATTTTGACTGCAGAGTCCGATAGGTACTACGCTGATTATCCTAAGGTCCTTAGCAATAATCCCATAGTGAAATATCCGATTAAACCCTGGTATCCCTGAGTACCAAAAGTAAGATTATGACAATCTTCCAATTCTGTAGTAATAAACCCTTGATGAAATCCTGAATTCGATAGAACCCATGTAACGCTTCTCGGTAGAACCCCTAATAAACCCTGACGAGGTTGTAAAACCCGGTGGAACCCCTTAGATAATCCCTGACAATCCGTTTCGACCCTTTCAGGTGGATCTTGTCTATGATTCCTATGATTATCCGATCGTATGATTGGAATCAGGTAGAACTTTAGTGATATCCTGTTTACTCTGGAAGAAACCCCTGAATGGAACCCTTTAGACTCCTAATTAAAACCCCATAATGAATCCCTAAGAATCCGGTAGAACTCCTTGATACAATCCCTTAAAAATCCCTTTAATCCGGTAAGACCCCTTTTTGATATAACCCCTTGATAAATCCCTTGGTAAAACCCTTTTGGTAATCCCTTAGCAAGACCTATTGTGATATGTTCATTGGTAAAAATCCTTTTGAAAATAAAACCCTTTTTCATGGAACCCCTTGAAGAGATTCTAGAAAAAACCCTTTTGACGAAATCCCTTGATAAGACCCCAGTGAAACCTTTTAATAAAAACATTTGATAAAACCCTGATGAAACCCCATGATAAGACATTGGTGAAACCCCTTAATAACATTCTGGTAGAACCCCTTTTGGTAAATCCTTGTGTAAAACTTTCCGATGTAAACCCTTTGATAGAACCCCTGAAGAAACCCTTAGATATTTGATGAAACCTATCCCTTATGAAGGCCGTGTTGCCAAGTTGGGGACGTGAGAGATGAAGACATACTTACAACTGGATGATAATCCTGTAAAATCCCTTATCAAAGCAATGCTCCAATGATAAGATTGAGGCTTAAACCCCTAAGAGGAATTATGAACCCTATGTATGTATGCATGAGCGCATGTATGTATGTTCATGTATGTATGTGATGTTATGTTGTATATGCATGATTAGATGCTAGAGCGTAGCGACATGACCAATGCATGATGATGATTTGAATGTTTCCATAAGTGCCCCAGTGTTAGATGTCTCCATGATATTTGTTAACTGATATGGTAGGGTGCATTGGGCTAGCCTGATATCCCGATACTCATTTTGAACTCGGCGATTGCTGATGTGCGATAGAGCTTGTATGTGTCTCTTGGAAGTATGAAGAGGGTTTGCCCTTGATTGATTGAGTTTCGAAGGATTATGCCTGAAAAGGACCTTAGACCCCACCATGCCTTGATGCGACCTTGAGATGAACTTCCCCAGTATTTCAACCTTGAAAAATGTGCCCCAGATTTTGAATCTTCAAAAGGTATGCCCCTTAATTAATTGGGTATGGAGGAGTGGCATTGAAGAGGAACTTGGATCCTACTATGCTATGATATGACCTTAATATGGACTGCCCCAGTATCATGTCTTTGCCCCTGATTAGATGACTTCTAGAGTGATTGGCCTCAATGCACCCTTGAGTTGGTATGCCCCAGCGTGAACCTCTTGAAAGGTCTACCACTTATCATTAGAGTCATGGAGGTGATTCAACATCAGTGTGTCAAATCTTGGGATGCTTTTCCCCTAGTTAGTAGGATCTCCAGATGATATGCTTCTGTGATCATTAGGATTTTCCCTTGATTAGAAGGATTCCTTGATAATTTTCCCCATAATTAGAAGTGTCTTAAGTCAGCATGCCCCTGATCAGACCATTGCTGATATTTCCCTGATGCTAAGTATTGATTTACGAGAAAAATGTTCCCTTTGCAAAGTAATTATAACGCCATGTTCATGCGAATTTTGAAATCGAAAATTTAGAAGAGGTGTATGATAGATGATATTTGGCCATGAGGTTGGTACAAATGAAGATGTGAAAATGTGGTTAGCGATGTTCCAACAAACATTCAGATTTGGAGTCAGTTTAACAACGACTTTGCCGAGTATGCTTTTATAGTTCCCCTAGCTTCAATTAGGACTTTTAAATGTTGTAACGTGGCCTGGTTCACGGTTTAAGAAATAAAGGATATAAGGCTCAAAATTTGAAATTTAACCCACCCCATTCTCCTTGATGTTCTCCATTCCTAAATCCAAATAACCCAATAGATGCGTTCATCCTACAAGAGAATTTCTTCATTCATGATAAATGTTTAAGCACTTGATGAGATCTTTGAGGTGGAAATCACCCACTTCCGTTTATAAGATTGTTCTATTTTTCCCTTTTTCTTTACTTTTAATCCCTTATTTTTGCATGGACCAATTCTTTTGAGTTTGTGGTCCATCAGGATACCCTAATTTTTTCCTAAGTCAAGGTCATCTTTTTTCAGTTTTTTCTTTTCTTCTTAACTTAGCGGGCTTTTTCCCTTTCTCTTTTTTTTTTGGAAAAACTCTTGAGTAATTTTGCTATAGATTTCGAAAGTAATAACTGCCATGTTAGCTATTGTGAGCTTTTATCTCCATCTCTTCCTCGATGTTGAATAATGTGAGGAAGAAGCTGCAGCAAACTTTTACTTCCTCGATATTTGATGAGGTACGTGAGAAAGAGGATGTGCTTAAACCCCTTGCTTAGATAGACTAATTCCCTTGAGATTAGAATGCATCATTGAGTTAATTGAAATCTACCCTGCCCCTGGTTAAGATTAAGGTTTTTTTGAAAATAGAAAGAACACCGACTTCTAGCTCGAAGGGGTTGACTACAGTTTAACTCCTTATTCCTCCAGTGTTTGGGGAGTGAAACAATGCCTTACATCTTCAGCCAGGTCATACCATTAAAGCATACATCAGCAATATTCGTTTGTTTATTTACATCCTTCTCCTCCTAAGTTTGTTGAAGAGGTGAGGTGAAATGGAAAAATGTTGATTCCTTTTTTATATTTTTTATATTTTTTATTTTATAAGAAAGAGTGAAAACGAATGGATGAATTCCAAAAACATGCATGTTTATTTCATTTAAATTATATCCCAAAAGGTACAACCTTTAATACAAACAACACTTAGCAAAAAAGAACTCACAACTAGAAATGATAAAGGCCTATTGACCTAGAAGTGAGCTTCCTTGTTGATCCACCAGTCTTGAGATATTGGTGTAGGATCTAGTTCCCTTCCAAACTTCCTTTGTTGTGTGGGCATCATCCAAGGTTATTGCATTTGAGGCTCTAAGCACTCTCTGGCAGACATGATGAAGGGTTATCTTCTTTCCTCAATGGTACATGTCCCTCTTGAATTCCTCCGCAGCTTCTTGAGGTATCCTTTAAGTTCGTTCATGAGTATCGGGAAACCTCTTAGCTCAAGGGCGAAAGCGGAAAGGATACGCAAATGTATGTGTATGTATGCAAATGCATGAAAATGCATGGGGTATGCAAAAATAATTTTAAAAATTTATTTGGGGGGAATTCCAAAATCCATTGTAGTTAGAGATGAATATATTCAAAGGAATAAACCCATACACATAGAATAAAAATTATTTTATAGAATTCGAATCCATTAGCCAATTCCAAATCCAAAATGACTTCCAAAATAATTCCTTGGGAATAACCCATAATAATCCAAAAACTCCTGAACTTAAGAAGGCGTAAACTAAAAAAGATGCCCCCAATGCCTTCTTCAAATGAGCTTTAAACTCCTCCAAGTATCATTTCTTGAGCCCTTGCACTTCCTTATCCTCCTTGTAGTGAGATGATGGATCTTCAAGGGGTACAGCTGAGTTTTTTTTTAAGCTTGACCATTTTTCTTTTTTTTTCCTTTTTTTTCTATATATTTTTTTTATTATTATTTTTTTTTCCCCCAAGCCCCTTGTAAGGTTTTTCCTTCTCCTTGTAAATCCAAGTGTAGTCCAAATTGCTCCAGCGTAGGAGCTAGTTGAAAATCCTTGAAGAGGAAGTCACATAGAGGAGGATCATAAAGTTGTGCAAAGGAAATTATGGCCTCTACCTCCATAGGGATCCCTAAGAGATCGAGGATCCTTCCATACTTGTGTATAAACATCCTTTGAGAAGATTAAGTCTTGAAGGTTTTTGAGACTTTGTAAATTAGCACTTAGCACTCTGATGCATAGGGTAGCCCTTTTTGTTTGAACCCATCTTTCCAATGTTCCTATAACACATCTTGAAATTCCCCTCAAAAATGCATATATGCAAAAAAAAAAATTTAAATGCTTGATGACATGGACATTTGGTTTTAGTGTTTTACTTGGTTTGGGTAAGGGTGAAATGCAAGCATGACCCTAACTAGGTAGGCTCCCTATAATAAGTTTAGATCTAAGTCTTATTTACCCAATCCCCTCACATGTAGGATATATGGTTTTGGACAGCATGACGACCCTATAATTTACGGACTATACCCTTGTTTTACCGTGAGAAGGATCAAACCTTCCTACGGTAAACCTTCGGGATAAGTCACATCTAGGAAGATCCTAGTAACGACCCTTGTGGGTTGAATACTTAGGATCACCATGGGTTGACAAGGGGTAGGCTAAAAGTTCTCAGAGTCTCGGACCATATCCAAATCATCCTCTACGTTAGGGGCTAGTCCTTCCATGAGGACACCTTTGGAAGGATCTATTCTGAGTGTGGCATCAATGAATTGTTGGGATGTCACACCCCCCCCCCCCAAAACATTTCCGTTCTATGTCCTAATCTAGGGTTATACTCCAAGCTTGGGCTTTAACTTCACACATCATATACCCCAATCCAAAGTATGATGACAAAAATAAAAATAAAAATATAACAAATATAATAAAATAAAAAACAAAATATAAAACAAATAAAAAAAAATGAGAATAATAAAAAAAACAAATAAACACCCAAGACAAACAAACAAAACCCTAAAGCCTAAGATTAGGAGGGACTCTCTTTAGGGAGGCGTCCCCAGCAGAGTCGCCAGCTGTCGAGGCCGGCAAAAATATTCGAGTCGCCATCATATTTTTTTAAGGGAAATAAATGATAAACCTAAAATCCTAATCCTAAGGGTAGATATTCCTATGGTTCGGGAGTCGGTTAAGTGAGGGGAAGGTGTTAGGCACCCCTTACTTCCATTGTACTCAATGGGATCCTCCTTAGATTTTAGGGTATGTTTGCTTGTTGTCTTTCTACTTATTTATTTACAAAAAGAAACCTAAGTTTTTTTTTAATTGTACTCGCTAGGGTTTACAACCCTATGCCTACGTACCTTCAATTTTGAAGGATCAAAGTAACCATAGGTCACCTTCCCTATTCCTACCCCCATAATCCTATTCCTAACCCTAATCCCAATCCTAATCCACTGTTTATACTCTTGGATGAAGAGTTGTATCCCCAAATCTATTGTTTATACTCCTAGATAAGCAGTTCTATCCCTTAATCTTTTATTTATACTCCTAGACAAGGAGTTTTATCCCTTAATCTATTTTTTATACTCCTAGACAAGGAGTTCTATCCCTTAATCTTTTATTTATACTACTAGACGAGGAGTTCTATCCCCTTAATCTATATTTATAGATAAGGAGTTTTATCCCTTAATATATATTTATACTCCTAGATAAGGAGTTCTATCCCTTTATCTATATATATACTCTTGGATAAGGAGTTCTATCCCTTCATCTATATTTATACTCCTAGATAAGGAGTTCTATCCCTTTATCTATATTTATACTCCTAGATAAGGAGTTCTATCCCTTAAAAATCCCTTATCCATTATTTATACTCTCGGATGGAGAGTTCTATCCCTTAGATCGTCCCCATTTTCACACTTCCTTTCTCTCTCTTCACTCGTTCTCCCTCTCTCTAACTCACAATTCTCTCTCTAACTCACAATTCTCCCTCGCTTCTCTCTAGCCCTTCTCCCTCTGGCCACCACCTCAAACACCTCCGGCCGCCCTCAAACCCAGATCTCTGGTTGAATTTCAACCGGGATCTTCGTCCTCAAGAATCCTAAAACCCCAAAAACCCAGAAACCAACCCAGTTCCTTAGGGTTCGTGAAGAACCCTAACCCCCAAAACCCAGATTCTTCAAACGTTCTTCAGGGTTCGAGATGAACCCTAAGAACCCTAACCCAAAAATGGATAAACCCTAACCCTCCCTCAGATGAACCCTAACCCTAAGTAGGAACCCTAACCCTATTATCTTAGAACTCTAACCCTAAAAATCCAGAAATCTACAAAACTTTAAACACACAACATTCAATAATCCAAAAGCTAAGTGATTCGTGTTTACCTCCCCTGCCGGGTCCGTTTAAGCTGCTCCAATTCCTCTCCCTTATTCCTCTGTTTTGTCTTTCTAACCCTTTTTGTTTTCCTTGTTGCAGGTGGCTTAGCTCAGGAAGTCTTAGGGTTCTAATGATGAACCCTAAGTCCCTATACGGCGAGAGCTTTCAGTAATGGGTGAGACGAATTCGTAGCAGTCGTTCGTTAGCTTAGGGTTTTTATCCTTTTTTCAGTCTCAATTTCTATCTTCTTTTAATAGGGATTAGAACTAGGTTTTAGAAAATTAATTAGATTGAATTTGTTTTAGGAATTTCTGATGTAATTTGAAGATTTGATTTGATTCAGTTTTGAAATTAGAATTAGGGTTTACTTTTTGTACATTTTGATTGTAGCTCAAGTGTAAAATTGAATGTTATTGATTTATTTTGTTTGAAAACCAAATCTGATTTGATTCACTTCCAAAGTTGTGCGCGTGATCTAGGGTTAGATTGGGAAGACGAAGACCTCCCTCCGGTCAACAAATTTGACCGTAAAAATAAAAAGAGAAAAAAATAATAATAAAATAAATGAACACAAATAAATGAAAATAATAATAAAAACAATAATCACCACCGGCCCCTCCTAATTATCACTTAAGACCTAAACATAAATTCTCATTCTTCAATTAATAACAAAATAATAAAAATTATTCCTAATTAATAATTACCAATATATACTTAAACTCTAAAACTTAATAAAAATTACTTCTAATTAATAATTAAGTTAACCTAATATACTTAAAACTTAAACCCATTTAAATAAGTTTAATGACCTTTTAAAAAAGCAAAATAAATAAACCTCCAAAAATAAATCAAAACAATTTCCAAAAATAATTTAAAAAACTAATTCTAAAATAAAATCCTGATTATTATACTATTAAACTAAAAAGGCCCCAACTTCCTAATTAAAAATAATTATTTCTAAAATAAATAAAATAAATCCTAACAACATTTAAAAAAAAAATTAAACTAGCTCCCCTTAAATAAAACGAATAAAAAAACCCTTACCAAACCAAAACCAAAATGGGCCCAAAAGTGCTAGCAAACTCAGAAGCCCACTGACATCTAAATGACACCTTCTGGTAGCACAAAAATCCAAAAATAGTAACCAACCACTGGTCAAAATTTAGGGTACTACAGGCCAGCAAGACGAGATAAAATGAAAAGAGTCCGCCATTTACTACTTAAGCAAGAAGTTCACGGACTGTGAGACTCGATACACTATGCTGGAGAAAACTGCTGCACTCTGGCTTGGGCAGCCAAACGTCTTCGCCAGTACAAGATTTTTCACACTACTTGGTTAATTTCCGAAATGGATCTGATCAAGTACGTCTTTGAAATCCTGCTCTCACAAGAAGGATTTCCCGTTGGCAGATGTTGTTATCGGAATACGACATCAAATATCATGCTTAGAAAGCTGTCAATGGAAGTATCTTAGCCGATCATTTGGCTCATCAACCGATTGACGATCATGAATCAGTCAAATTTGACTTCCCAGACGAAGATGTCATGTACTTGAAAATGAAAGATTGCGATGAACCGCTACCTAGTGAAGGTCCAAAACCAGGTTCCCAATGGGGACTAATATTCAACGGAGCTGTCAACACTTATAGAAATGGAATTGGGGCAACCATCGTAACACCTCAGGGTACCCATTTTCCTTTCACTGCCAGATTGACATTCAGATGCACAAACAATGAGGCCGAATACGAAGCTTGTATTATGGGTTTTGAAGAAGCAATTGACTTAAGGATAAAGAACTTGGATGTGTATGGAGACTCAGGCCTGGTTATCAATCAGATCAAAGAAGAGTGGAACACATACCAATCAGGACTGATTCCTTACAAAGATTACACGAGAAGGTTGCTACCATTCTTCAACAGAATTGAGTTTCATCATATCCCTCGTGAGGAAAATCACATGGCTGGTGCATTAGCCACCTTATCCTCCATAATCAGTGTAAGTCAATGGAACGATGTACCCAAGGTCGACATAATGCGCCTTGAGAGGCCCGCTTACATATTTGCAGTTGAAGTAGTCATAGATGACAAACCATGGTATCACGATATCAAATGCTTCCTTCAAAGACAAGAATACCCACCTAGGGCATCCATAAAGGATAAGAAGACCCTCAGAAGACTAGCTGGCAACTTCTTCCTGAACGCTAACACACTCTGTAAGAGAAACTTCGACATGGTTTTGCTCAGGTGCGTAGACAGATCAGAAGCAAACATGCTGATGAGAGAAATCCATGAAGGATCCTTTGGCATTCATGCCAATGGACACACAATGGCGAGAAAAATTCTGAGAGCAGGATATTATTGGTTGACAATGGAATCTGATTGCTATATGTACACGAGGAAGTGTCATAAGTGTCAGATATACGCTGACAAAATCCATGTACCGCCAACGCATCTCAAAATCCTTTCTTCTCCATGGCCTTTTTCTATACGGGGAATCGACATGATTGCCATGATTGAACCCAAAGCTTCAAACGGACATCGGTTCATCCTGGTAGCCATTGACTACTTCACCAAGTGGGTCGAAGCAGTATCATACACCAATGTGACCCGACAAGTGGTAGTCCGATTTATCAAGAGCAATCTCATATGTCGTTATGATGTTTCAAGCCAGATCATTACGGATAATGGATCTAACTTGAACAACAAGATGATGAAAGAGTTGTATGCTAAGTTCAAGATCAAGCACCATAACTCATCTCCCTACCGACCTAAAATGAATGGAGCGGTAGAAGCGACTAACAAGAACATCAAGAAGATCGTTCAGAAGATGGTTGTAACCTACAAAGATTGGCACGAGATGCTGTCATTTGCTCTTCACGATTATCGCACATCCATCCGCACTTCAACAAGGGCAACCCCTTTCTCTCTAGTATATGGCATGGAAGCAGTGCTCCCCATAGAAGTATAGATACCATCAATGAGAATATTGATGGAAGCCAAGCTAACAGAAGCTGAATGGTGTCAAAGCAGATACATTGAACTGAACCTAATCAAAGAAAAGAGAATGATGGCTTTATGCCATGGTCAGTTATATCAGCAAAGAATGAAGAAGGCCTCTGATAAAAAAGTCCGACCCCGTGTCGTTAGGAAAGGAGACCTTGTTCTCAAGAAGATACAATCATTTCTCATTGATTCCAGAGGCAAATGGACTCCGAATTACGATGTCCCTTATGTTGTTAAGAAACCCTTCTCAGGCGGTGCCTTGAGACTCGCAACCATGGATGGAGAGGAGTTTACCTACCCCACGAATGTTGATGTAGTCAATAAATACTTCGCCTAAATAAAAAAAAACGTCTCGGTGGATTGAAAACCCAAAAGAGCGGTCCAGGAAAAAATTTGAGACATAAGCAAAAGTCATCCCGATGGATTGAAAACCTGAAAAGACAATCCAGGCAAAAGTTAGGGATACGTGGCAAGTAACTACGTCCGACAAGATTAGATCCCCAACGGTAACGCCATCCGTCAGGAAAACTTCACTCGAGGTCATCTTCGACAAAAGCTTAGAATGTCCAAAATTCAAAGTTGGTGGAAGGATAGTGGTCGTTATGTTTCAGTGTAGCCCCTTTCCCTTTAAATTACCATTTTCTAAACTTTGTAATGCTCCATGGGATCACACGTTAGGCTGATTACCATTCTATCAATAAAATTTGAGCCCGTGTGCCTTTTTATTTACAATTCGCATTTATTTTGCTTTACAAAATGAAATTTTTAACATGATCAACGATTCTTGAAACAAAAAATGAATTTACTTGTCAAATTTGCTTCTGTTTTTAAAACAAAGATGGTAATTTCCTTTCGATTAATAAGCACAAAAAAAGGAATATTGACTGCTTCTCTAGTAGTGGTGTAACTTCAAACTGCCAAATCAAGTACTCCTTTTGACTAGTACATCCTGAACAAAGGATCAACTACTTCAGGCGAAATGATCCATCTATCATCCCCGGCAGAGTTCTTGCCTTTGAAAAATAATTATTGGTTTTTCTTCCCAGTAGGATCCACCTCTGAAAAGCAAGAACAGATTTCTATGCCTAGCAAGTTTATACCTCTAGAAATCAGAACAGGTACAAGAATATCTATTCCCAAGCAAAAGTATAACTTTCAGAATCTCTAGTGATACCCCCATCTCCCAGAGTGGTCGAGTATCCAGTTGTATTCCTCACTAGTCTGTATGTCGTGACTGTTTTGTCAGCTTAAACATACATACATCATGCATAATTGATTCACATTTATATCCATATTTCATTAATATCACTTTGGTCATACTCATCCCTAAGTGATAAACATCTTATCTCCAATAGAGTTGTCAGTTCTCCTTTCTGCGTCAGATAAGACAAAATTCCCATCTAAGTTCTTTCCTTGTCAGGAAAATGTACCGTCTAAATAATCTCTCTAAGTGTATTCCTGAATTGAAATCGGTCCTCAACCACTTTGATAACTTGAACCTCTGAAAGACAAGGAGACATTCGGATAGACACCTTTGGAGAATCACTCTTCACCATTGAAGATGATATTTGCTTTCCCGGATTAAGAAAAATCCCAAGAGAAAGCCTCTCAACAGAAGACTCTTCGCAATACAACAGTTTCTCTCCAAAAAATTTCTTTTAATGAAGTCATCAGCACCTCAAAATTGGATTACATCACATGGCATTTCTCCGAAAGGGTCTCGAAGGAAAGTATGATGTAACCTCACAAAAAAAAGTGGTCTCTCAAGAGACTCGTTTTACCTAGTAGGTCGACAAATGGCATCTCCCACTGAGAAGTTTGCACACCTCTACTGTTCAGACAAATGGGTTTCCCCAGCAAGTCTGATATCAAATCATTTTTCCGTCAAACGGCATCTCCCCAGCGAGAAGTTTGGTGAAAACCATCACAGATAACATTCCTTGTCAAGAGAAGAACTCGACAAGAAGAAGCTGAGACCAGTTCCATGGCTGAAAACCAGGATTGAGAGGAGGTTTATTTCAAAAAGAAAATGAGACCAGTTCCATGGCTGAAGACCAGGATCGGGGAGAAGTTTATTTCAAAAATAAACTGAGACCAGTTCCATGGCTAAAGACCAGGATCGAGGGGAAGTTTATTTCAAAAAGAAAACTGAGACCAGTTCTGTGGCTAAAGACCACAATCGAGGGGAAGTTTCACCCTTTTCTAAGTATCGTTACTTAGAAGAAGAAGATGGACGAGCAAATCAACTACCATTCACAAGCACAATCAAAATTTCGGGTATTCTGATATTTAATCCACTTGTACCCTGAATGTTCGAATATCTTCGCTATTCACACCTTCGGGTCCAAGAAGATTAAATAAGGGCATTTGTCATACCCGAAATTTTGACCACAAGATTTTCCATCATTGTGCAAATCATCACCACAATAGGGATGTACCATCATACCTCATCAATCTCCTCAAGGATTGTTGAGCATTCACTACAACCAAGAATTAGGGTTTTGAGCCCTCTCAGAGTACTCAGACAAAGGATCAATCAAGAATGGACATGATCTTCAACATGTATAGCCTCTCAAACACCCATAAAGGATCAAGAGGTCTCCCACATCAATAATCAAGCACAAGGTTGCAACAATCCAAGTGAATCAAGCCTCAAGATCATCAGTGTCACCAAATTAGGGTTTTGGTCGACCAAGGCCTCCAGAGAGAAATTTTAATCTAGGAATGAGCCAATAATTCAAAACATGATCCAATAAGCTATAAGGTATCTTATGAGTCTAATCATAGAGTCAAAAAAGCCTCATGGTATGCATTCATGAAAAATTAGGGATTAGGGTTTCTTGACCTAATTCACCCCTAAGTCAAAAAAGCCTCAAGAAGTGTTTTTAAGACCTCTAATAGATCATATTGATCCATTTAAAAGATTGGATTGATTCCAAAAACTTAGTTCATAAGTAGTACAAGGATTCAAATTCATTTGGGCCAATTAGGGTTTCTTGACGAAAAGTCAACTGTATCTTTGACTTTTGACCAAGACATGCTCCCAAACCTTGGGATATGATTCAAGACACTCTAAAACACCTATAGAATCCATCCATTAGGTTTGAATTAGGTCAAGGACTTGATTTCATAGAGGATCCCACAGTTTGGAATTCATCTAACAAAAAATCAACTTTGCCTAAAAACCAAGTTTGACTTTTTGAATTTCTTGATAATCATGGCCTCCCTAAGTCAAAAACAATGTTAATTCATGGTTTGGATCATCATCCATCAAGAAAAGTCAAGAAAAGTGAGGTTACTTGATAAAGGGGCAACCTTGAGAAACTTAAAATTGTCTAAGTTATGGAAGAAAAGTGATTTGGTACCAACTTTACAAGGTCATAACTTCTAAACCAAAAGGCATTTTTCTCATTACATAATTCAAAATTGTAAACTACATCAGATTCCAAATCCTCATGGATTTTGAGTTATAGATTGATCAAAATCACAAAAAAAATGAAAATGGACACTTTTTCCAACACTTAGTGAAAATTTTGGACAAAATCTGTCTTGAATTTTCACCAACTTTGAGGCCATTTTCAATTATGATCCAAGTTGATTCAAGACCAATGTTGGACATCAAAGTTGAAGTATGTTATTAGGGATTTTCAAAAAGTAAAAGAACTCATCCTAACTCCACTTCAGTAGGGAGTTACAAGCCTTGAAACATGGCCAAAAAACCTGATTTTTCAAGACAGCATGAAGACCAAACTTATGCCACACGATTTTGCCCTTCAAATCTTGTCACTTTGCCAACTTTGTCATCTTCCAAAAACACAAAAGATCTGATGAATCACTTGGTTATGATCAAAGAGGCAAGGAATTCAACTTGGCATGTGAAAATCATCATGACATGAAACTTGGAATTCAAAAATTTCAAGGTAACATCAATGCAATGCATTGAGGTGTCATGAACCAGATCACAACAATCAAAGTCATTCAAGATTTCAGTCCAAACTCTGAGCATTCAAACCAGCAAAGTTAAATGGAGTCAAGATAAGAAGAGTTGACTTGGCACTTTTGAATTATCCAAGTCAATGGCTACAAGCTACTGCCATGATCAGCCTCCAAACACTATTGCTTCCAAAACAAACTTCCTCTACTATAAATAGAGGTCACGTGTGACTGATCAAACTACCCCAAAACCTCTGAATTCATGTTTTCCTTCCAATCACTCTCAAAAAACCAAATTTTGCTTCTCTTTCAAGTCACTATCAAATTTTCAATTTGAGAGCAATTCAATCAAAACCAATCATGCCAACACCTTACATACATCATATATAAGTGATCCATAACCTTAAAACACTTCTGGAACACCAGAATCACAAAGTCACCCCCCATTTGCTCAAGCCTTTTGGCCTACTTGCAGTTGAGGTACCACAACAAGTTCTAGGCTGTTTCAATCCATTCCAAGCCTTCAAACACATTACTTGAGGTCCATTCATGCTGTCCAGATCATTACACAACATTTGTAACACCTCCAACATAGAATTCGAATTCTTCTTGCAAGAGGTTAGCCTGACACTCTCAAACTCAATAATTCATGCATCATAAATGTGTTTTCAAGTTACAAACATGTTTCTGCACTTATGTAGAGTGATTCCCCTCAATCAATTGCTTTGTAGCTTTCGCGCATAAGATTTCATAGTGTTCTTGCAGAAATTAGGGTTCTTGAGTTCATCACTTGATTTCACACTCCACACTTAATATAAATGCAATTAATTTATATGACTGAAATCCTTGTTCAAAAACACACAACTTTCATATTTACAAAAGTTGTTTTCATTGAGTAACTAGAGAGATATGAGAGGTTTTGCAATTTGTCTATGGCGGGTACACGCGACGAAGAAGAAGTCGGCCTTGGTGCCATTTTCAAATATTTGAATTTTTGAATATTTGATATTTTTATTAAATGATTTCAAAAATTTATTGCTCTCTCATTTTTTTATCATTTTTGATTGGTTCTTTTTTTAAAAAGTCACAAATATGTTTAAATATTTTATTCTACAAAATATCGCATTTATATAATTTATTTAATATAGTTTGATTTTTTGAATTTAATTTAATTTTGTTTGTTTTAAAACATTTTAAAATGAAATTCTCACCTTGATTTTTCAAAACCAATTAGATCTCAAGCTTTCATGTGATTAAACATGATTTTTCAAAATATTTTTTAAAGTTGACAACTTGTTTTTGAATATATTTGATATTTTGTATCATTTTATATTTAATTTCCTTTAAAAATTATATATTTTAATTAAAATTAGGGTTTCTCTTAATTTTAATCTTTCAAACTTCTTTTCAAAACATTTTTGGGCCTCTTTGTACAGTGTAAGTCCCATCCCTTTGTAAATAATTTTTTTTTGGCCTCAGTCATTGTATAAGTCCCGATACAATTTTAAAAATCTCGGCGCGATCGCCATTTTCAAAACAATTTTCATCTGGGCCTCTCCTTGAGTTGTAAGTCCCATCTTTCTTCTTTTTAAACATTTTTGGGCCTCTATTAGAGTGTGAGACCCATTCCTTCTTGTACATAAATAAATTTTGGCCTCAGTCATTTTATAAGTCCCTCTGTGGTTTTCAAAATCACGGCGCGATCGTCGCCTTTTCAAATTAATCATCTGGGCATCTCCTTGAGTATAAGCCCCATTTTTCTCTTTTCACAAATACTTTTGGGCCTCTATTAGAGTGTAAGACCCAACTCCTTTTGTACAAAAACAATTTTTGGGCCTCTGATATAGTACAAGTCCCACAACGTCTGTCGGTATCGCAATGCGATAAATGTTACCAAATAAGTCATCTGGGTCTCTCCTTGAGCTATAAGCCAAAAAAAAAAATCTTTTTTAACAACTTTCTTTTAATCCAAATTCAAATTCAATGAATTTTCAAAAATTTCTTCAATTTCTTGAAACCCTAAAAGAGGGAACACAGTTGTAGTAAATACAACAGATCATATTATGCTTGGGCTTCTTCTTAGAAGGTAAGTCCCCATATCTTTTTCTGTGCTTATTTCTTATATATATCTGTCAATATATTTGTCTGTATGTATGCTTGTACACATTTGCTTAGAGTTTTCCCTAGCAGTTAGGTCTATGTTTAGGTCAAACCAGAGGTTACTTTACAACATAGTCAAAAGTAGTTCCCTCATAGGAAATTCCTTATACAGTCTTGCCTCCTCTTGGGCTTATACAATATGGAACAGAGAAAGGCATTATTCCCGGTGAAACTTTTCTCAAGACTGTCAAAAACTTAGAACTATATATGTGTACAAGAAATTCATTTTCCCCAAAGAGGATTAATTCCTGGTGAAACTTCTTTTGAATTTCTTCAAACCCTAGAACTGTTCAGCAAAGAAACGATTAATTCCTGGTGAAAATTTTTTTTGGTTTGGATCCACAGGCTTCCTAAAAGCATTCTCAGCCTCCTCTTGGGCTTAGTACAAGGACCTACAGGATTCCTAAAAGCATTCCCAGCCTCCTCTTGGGTTTAGTACAAGGACCCCCAAGCTTCATAGAAGTTCCTCAACCTCCTCTTGGGCTTAGTACAAAGACCCAAAGGCCTCCTACAGGTATAGGACATAAATTAGTCATATTTGCGAGTTCAATCCTCAAGAGAGTCAGAATTCCCAAACATCAAACCACTTTAAGGGTTGATCTTAACCCCTTAAAACCTCAGCCTCCTTTTGGGCATTATACAAAGATCATCCTCCAGCTAAGAGTCAACCTCTTCATACCAGTAGACTTGGAAAGTCTCATCTCTTCTTAAATCTCAAAGAAACCCTCAAGTTTCCTAAAAGCAAAAAAAAAACTGATCATTTCATCAATATACTAATCTCCAGCAAAGTTAAAACATCCATAGGCTTTTAAACTCAACGTTAAGCTTCCCAATAAAGTTTAAGCTTCACCTTAAAAATCCCCAGACAGGGTCAATTTACCATCAATAATCCCCAACAGTATCAGAACCTCATGGCATATGATACTCCCACTCTTCCCTGATTCTCAGCAAGAGTCAATCCTTTGGATTCCCCCATACAATCTGGATCTGCTCCTGGATTCTCAATAATCCTCAGCAAGAGATAGCCTCCTCTTAGGCTTCATATAATATTTTTCCCCAGTTAGCCTTCTCTTAGGATTTGTATAATGAATATCCCCAGTCATCCTCAATCTTGGGCTTTGTACAAGACAGATAAAACCTCCCCAGTGGAGTCAATCTCTTTTCAGCCTCAATCTTGGGATTTGTACAAGACAGATATAAAACTCCCCTAGTAGAGTCAGTTTCCTTTAGCTTCAACTTTGGGCTTTGATCAAGGCACACAAAAATCAACATCCCCTCAGATGAGACCATGAGTCCACTCTGCAGGAGGACATTTCCTCTATACATCACATTTTAAACCAAACAACCAAAATCTTTCTCCCAGATAATTGCTGTAAGTGGCACACTTGTTGATTCAAAAAACCAAGCTGGAGTCCTTACTTTATCCTGGCTAAAATTCATCTTTCATCTAATTGCTGTAAGTGGCAAGCCTCTGGATTATTTACATCCAAGTCAATGTCCTTCTCTTAGCCTAAAAGACTCATAAGGAAAAAAGTGGCATTGCTCTACACTGAGTTAAAGCTTTCCTCCTTCATGATATCACCCTTTATAAAGGAAATTATGGCATTACTGGATTCACATATTCTAGTTAAAGTAATTTCCCTTATAACCAATTCCTTAACATTTTGTGATGAATAGGTGAGATATTCTCCCTTTAGAGATGACAAATTCTCTCTCAGTCACCCTTTAGCTTCAATCTTGGGCTTTAAACAAGACATAAATATTCTGATAGCTTCAATCTTGGGCTTTAAACAAGACACCACATACCTTTCCTCCCATAGAATAGGAGGAACTACGATCGCTCTGATTTCCCAGTTTTTCTTCAACGGGAATACGTAGGCATAAGATTGCAAAATCTTAGCGAGCACATAAATAAAAAACTTTAGGTCCAGTATCCTCTCAAAAACAACGAAAAACCCAAAAATAACAAAAACCTTCTCTCAACACTCCCAAAGGAGAAACTTTTCCCAAACTACAGCAGATAAATATTAGAAAGCATTTTAAGATAACAGAGAAATAAAGTAGCACCCAATTCCAACCATTGCGGTAAGGTGGTCGCATCACTGACAAAAATCGCACGCTACAGGAGAGAGTAAACTTCTTCGTTCCTCTTGACTTTCTATGGCATGTTGCTCCAATATCTCAATTAGAGCATCCTTTTCTTTCAACAACTCTTGGATCTTTGTGCATTCCAAGCTGACAATCTAGTACTTGTTCTTCCAAGAGTTCTTCTCGCGTTGGACCTTGTTGAAAGCGACCTAAAGTTTTTTCGTGTCGGACATGAAATAGAGAACATATTCTTTTAAGGGAAAAACTTCCTGACGAGGGTAAGGCATCTTTAATTTGATGGCTCTGGTTTGCACCAAGCGGAGATAGGGCTCTGCAGAGATGCAGTTTGTCCTTCCTAAGGACTCTCTTCCTTTCCTATGAACATTTTGCCAGGCATGCATAATTTCTTTCTTTAATGCTCTGTCATTTTCTCCTTCCTTGTAGAAAAGACTTTCCAGATGAATGTTTTATGGTATGTCCTTCATCGGGTATCCGAGTTGACGATGAGCTAGCATTGGATGATAATTGATCCCTCCTTTAGTACCAATGAGGGGCACATTGGGGAAACTTCCACATTTGTCAATGATTTTTATTCCATCATAGATCCGATTGTACCAATCTATATCGGAATTAGTGAGAGACATAATCTTCTGCGACCATTGCATACTACTTTTGAGATCCCAAAAAGCAGCAGATTTGGATAAGTGGGAAATAAACCATTTGTAGAGTAATGGTACACATCATGTGATAATCCCCCCGCTGTACAAATTCCTTAAATGTACTGAATGATAATCATCTGCGAGCAAAGTTGGAACTAGATTCCTGATCGATAATATCTTGAAAGCGTTGACATCGACAAAGTTGTCAATGTTGGGAAAGAAGAATAACCCGTAGATGAGCAGAACAAAGACATGTTCAAAAGAAGTTATGTTTCCTATGCTAGCAAAGTATAAGGCTTTCTCCATTAGAAATTTAGCTGGTAAACCCTGGATTCCTCCCTTGGTGGTCATGTAAGCTCTGATATCTGATTCTTCCAAAGAGGTAGCTTTTGCAATGATTTGATCTTTAGGAATTTCTTCCAGTCCAGAAAATGGATCTTGATCAGTGATAGGTAAATTGATCAGATGAGAGTACTCTTCTAATGTTGGCATGAGCTGATAATTGGGAAATGTAAAGCAGTGGTACACCGTGTCATAGAACTGAACCAATGTAGACAAGACTCCTTCCACCATGTTGATCTTCAAAAGAGACAACAACCCTCTGTACTTAGCTCTGAAAGCTTCAAGATTAGTAATCAACCTTCCTTATTTCTTCAGGTCTTCTAGTTTTGGATTTTTGAAGGTGTACTTGTGTGTTTTTCTTCTACCGAAATCCATAGCACAACCTCTGATATTTGCAACGATTGTTTTAGTTCTTTTTTTTTTGAAAAAATATTTTTTTTTTGGTTAATTTTAGGAATGAATGAAATGCATGGATGCATGAATGCAGCAAACAAAAATATTTTAAAACATGGGTTTAAGGGCTCATCGTCACGAGCATGAAGCCATGGATCTACCCATCCCCAAGGTGTGTACTAGGGGTCAAATTTTTGTACCTGTAGAACGGGTTCTAACAAGGTTCCCAAAATCACTGACCCCTCTTAAGAATATTATCAGCAAACCGACTGACTCATGAGAGCTGTAATATCCCTAAGATGAATCTCATTCAAGTGTAGCATCACGTATCAACTATTCCTGATAGTCACCGCACTACGTCCTAACAATGGCCAAGTGGTTAAATGTTTGCTAATCCTCAGCTTCAAGGGTTCCCAGTGGAAAAAGTAATGTTTTCACGACTTGCTTGTTCAACATAATTCCAAAAGGGTACCTCTACTGATTCGGTGGACTTTCAAGTTAGCTTGGTCGGGACTCACTCCCTATAAGCCTTTCTGAGTCTGCCACCTCTTATCTTAAAATGTGCTCTCTGACTCACCACATGTGTATTAATCACATTCCCAGTTGACAATAATTTAAACAAGTATAGCAGATAAGCAGATAATATGACAACAAATGATATCAAAAAAATGAAAAATGGGAAAGCTGCAAAAATCAATGTAGTGCAAGGCTTAACCCTCTTAAGGGATAAGAAAGTCCCCAGCAGAGTCGCCATTTTTTTGTAGCCTCGGTTTTAGTGACGCGACCACTACCGCTCTTGGTGCTACTTTCTAATTTCTATATTTATCCTATGAAGCTTAAAAGGAAGGGGAAGATATTGGAACATCGGTTTTTGTGACGTAACCACTACCGCTTTTGGTGCTACTTTCTGATTTCTATATTTACCATATGAAGCTTAAAAGGAAGGGGAATATATCTTAAACTAACCCTACGTGCAAATGTTTTTCTTACAAATGCGAAGAGATCTGGAATCGGGGTTTGGTTATACAAAGGGAAGCTATTAACACCCAGAGTATCTATAGTAATCTTTAGGAACCTTCATTTACACATATTTTCTTACTGTTTAAAATGCTTTCTTAAGTCTATCTGCTATTGATTGGGGAAAGTTTCTCCTTTGGGAGGGCTGAGGAAATGTTTTTGTTGTTTTTGGTTTTTTCTATTGTTTTTGGGAAGGTACTGGACCTAAGATTTTTGTGTCTTGTTCAAAGCCCAAGATTGAAGCTAAAAGTTGACTGAGAGAGAATTTGTCATCTCTAAAGGGAGATATCTCACCAATTTATCTCAAATGTTGAGTAACTGGTTATAAGGGAAGTTACTTTAACTGGGATGTATGGAATCCAGCAATGCCATATCTTCCTTTATAAATCATTGCATGCTAAGAGAGTGACATTGGCTTGGAGGTGTAGAATCCAGAGGCTTGCCACTTACATCAGTTAGATGAAAGAGAAATTTTAGCCATGATAAAGGAGGGACTCCAGCTTGGATTTTGAATCAACAAGTGTGCCACTTACATCAATTATCTGGAAAAAGGTTTTGATTGTTTGTTTTGATATGTTATGTATAGAGGAAATGTCCTCCTACAGAGAAGACTCATGGTCTCATCTGAGGGGATGTTTAATTTTGTACCTTGATCAAAGCCCAAGGTTGAAGCTAAAAGATATTGATTCCACTGGGTGGAGTTTTATATCTGTCTTATACAAAGCCCAAGATTGAGGCTGACTAAAAAAGATTCCCTACATGAAGCCTAAGAGGAGGCTGTGGGGAATCCTGAAGAGGGAATGACTCTTGCTGAGGGATTCTAAATCTTAAGAGAAGGTTCAAACAACTTGGGGAGTCAGGAAGGGATCTAACTCTTGATGGAGATTTAGAAGAGAGCTGATTTATGAACTGTCACAAAGGCTTTGATTCTTTCGGGGTTTATTGATTATGATCTGACCCTGGCTGGGGATTTTAAGGTGAGAGTCAAGCCTTGTTGGGGATCAGAAGGGATTTAAAGATGAGTTTAAATGACTTAGAGGTTTTAACTCTCTTGGGAATTAATGTATTGGTAAAGATGATTAGGATTTATCTTATGCTTTTAGGAAGCCTGAGGGTCCTTGTATGGAGTCCAAAAGGAGACTATGGGGATGAGACTTTCCAAGTCTACTTATATGAAGCCCAAGAGGAGGCTATGGATTCTAGAGATAAAGATCAACTCTTTAATGATTTGATGTTCTAGGGTTTTGACTTTCCTGAGGATTGAACTAGTAGAGATGACTAAATTTTATCCTATGCTTTTAGGAAGCCTTTGGGTCCTTGTATGAAGCCCAAGAGGAGGCTATGGGGAACTTCTAAGAAGCCTGTGGGTCCAAGCCTAAGAAAAGTTCAAGAAAGGTTTCACCAGGAAATAATCCTTTCTTTGTTGAACAGTTCTAAGGTTTGAAGAAATTCAAAAGAGGTTTCATCGTGAATTAATCCTCTCTGGGGAAATGAATTTCTTTTATAAGAATAAACTAGTTGATTGAACTGAGTTATAAGTATCCTACTATTTAACCTAAGTGTAAACTGAGGATGACCTAACTGCTAAAGGAACCCTAAACAGATAAGCACAGGTATATACAGATATATGAAATAAGCATATAAACAAATATGAATTGAATTGAAAAGGTGGCAGGTCTTATTCTTTGGATAGAGGCCCAAGTGTATTATGATTGGTTGTATTGATTATCACTGTATGATTAGGGTTTTGAGAAATTGAAGAAAGTTTTGAGAAAACATTGAATTTGAATTTAAATTAAAAGAATGTTGTTGTTATTTGAATGAATTGAAAAGAAAGTTTGGGGCTTATAACTCAAAGAGAGGCCCAAGTGGTCTAAGAGCAGTTTCACCGGGAATAATGCTCCTCTTAGTACCAGTGTAATTTTAATCTTCTTCATAAAAAAAAAGGAAAAGGATGGGACTTACACTCTATTAAGAGGCCTAAGTTAATGTATTTTTGGATGAAATAATGAAAGAATAGTATTGGGTCTTATACTTGGGGAGAGGCCCAGGTGTTTTCAAATAGTTTAAAACAGACAGATGATTTTGAAAACAGAGGTATGGGGCTTACAACTTAGGGAGAGGCCCAAGGAGGTTGTTTATTGTTTAAAACAAAGTTTATGTACAAAAGATTGAGGCTTATACTCAAGAGGAGTCCCCATGA
This sequence comes from Lathyrus tuberosus, assembly GCA_022829125.1. NCBI lineage: Eukaryota > Viridiplantae > Streptophyta > Magnoliopsida > Fabales > Fabaceae > Lathyrus > Lathyrus tuberosus. The sequence goes on along the minus strand of JALAZF010000107.1, from coordinate 13,141,502 downwards.
TTTATTTGAAATCAGTGATCACACTGCGATACCAAAAGATGCTGTGGGACTTATACTATAGCAGAGGCCCAAGATTTATTTATGTACATAGGGGTTTGGGTCTTACACTCTGATAGAGGCCCAAATGTGTTTGAAAAGAAGTTTTGAAAGATTGAATCTAAGAAAACCCTAATTTCAATTTTTTTAGGTATTTTTAAAAGGAAAAATCAATTAAAAATGATAAAAAATATCAAATAAATTCAAAAAGGATGTTATGAATTATGATTAAGGTTTAGAAAATAAGGTTTTATTCACATGATGATTTAAAATCAAATTGGTTTTGAAAAATCAAGAAAAAAGAAATTATTTAAAATGTTTAAAACAAATTAAAATAAAATTATTTTAAATATTCAAAAATATATCAAATAAAAAATATTTTATTTTTTTGGGAATAAAATATTCAAATATGTGAAGGATTTATGTTTAAAAAATCACTTGAAAAAGATTAAAATTGAGAGAGAAATTAATTTTTGAAAATAATTAAGAACATAATTAAAAATTCAAAAATTTGAATAAAATTTGAATTATGGCGCCAACAGTCATCTTCTTCCTCGCGTGTGTCCTCCATGGCCGTTTTGCAAAACCTCCCATATCTCTCTCAATACATAATGATTTTGCACTATGTAAACATGAAAATTGTTTGGTTTTGAACAAGGATTTCAATGGTACCAATTAATCTCATTTCTTTTAAGTGTAGAGTGAGATATCATGTGCAGAACAGATGAACCCTAATTTTTGCAAGAACACTATGAAATCGTATACACGATTGATACATATCAATTGATTGAGGGAAAACATTCTACATAAGTGCAGAAACATGCTGGTAACTTGAAATATAAAAAATGATGAATGTTTCATGGAGTTTGAAAAGTTCGAGCTTACCTTTGCAAGAGGAAATCGAATCCTCAGTTGTAGGTGTTAAAGAAATGTTTTGATGATCTGGACAACTTCCTTAGACCTCAAGTAGTGTGTTGAGATGCTTAGAATGGATTGAAAACCTCTGGATTAGTGGGCACGACTCCAACTGCAGATGGCTTTGGGATGAGGTATGAAATTGAAGAATCTGGTGTTACAGATGTTGTTCAAATGTTTAGATCACTCATATATGATGTATGTGAGGTTTTAGGACCATTGGTTTGAGTTGAATTGCTCTCTATTTCAAAACACGATTCTCACTTCATTGGAAATGGATTTTGGATGCACAAGAGGGAAATGGTGGAAAACATGTGTTATGATGCTTTGGGGTGGTTTGATCAACCAGAAATGACCTCTATTTATAGTAGAGAAAGTTTGTTTTGCAAGGAATAGTGAATGGGGGTTGGATCACCCTATTGCCCAATGGATATGGCTATGTGTTCAAAGTCTCCTCTAGTCATTGACTTGAGCTGAACTTTGCAGGTTTAGGTCTTCTGATTCTTGGCTAAGGGTTGACTCATTTGGACTGGTATAAATTGGTACATGTCACCTCAATGCATCCTTTCAATGCTATATGTCTAAATTGGATTTTGGATTTGCAACATTGACGATCACATGCCAAAGGGATATGGTTCTTGACTTGTTGGCCTTATAGTTCAGATTCCTCATCATTTAGGTTTATATTGGATAGAAATCTAATGATGCAAGTGTCCAAAATTGGCTCAAGAAATCGTGGGATTCAAGTTGTGTGCCAATGCTGTCAAAAATCAGTTTGTATCATGGCATGTTGTAAGGTCCATAACTCCTTGTTCAAGTTGAATAAATGGATGTTCTTGTACTCTTTGGAAAGCTTGTATATCATACTTCAACTTTGATGTTTACATTTGGTCTTGATTTCTCTTAGATCATAATGAAAAATGTCTCCAAAGTTGGACAAAACATGAGACAGATTCTGCCTAAAAATTTTCTAAGTGTCAAAGTTAAAATCCCATGAAACCCTAACTTTATGGCATTATAACTCAAAATCTAGGCATTTTTTGACCATGGATCGGTAGGACACTTTAGTTGTATGTAAGATGAGCTATCATTTTACCTTTGTATGGAAGAAAATGGTTACTTGGATCACAAGTTATGGCCTTGCAAAGTTGGGTAAAAACCATTTTTTTCCATAACTTAGTGAAATTTCAAGTTTCTCAAGGTTGCCCTTTTTGCAAGTAACCTCACTTTTCTTGATTTTTATTGATTGATTATGATACAAATCACAACTTAACATTGTTCTTGACCTAAAGAGGCCAGATTTGTCAAAAAAATTCAAAAAGTCAAACTTGGTTTTGATCACAGTTGACTTTTTGTCTTAGATGAAACTTGAAATTTGTGATCCTTTATGAAATTAAGTCCTTAGGCTAAATTGAACCTAATGGATGGACTCCATAGGTGTCTTTGAGTGTCTTGAATCATGTCCCAAGGTTTGAGATCATGTTTTGGTCAAAAGTCAAAGGTATGGTTGACTTTTTCTCAGAAACCCTAATTTGTGGTTCAGATGAATTTGAATCATTCCATTGCTTATGAACCAAGTTTTTTGAATCAATTCAAACTTGTGAATGGATCAATATGATGTATTTAAGGTCCTTAAAGCATATCATGAGGTCTTGGCTCATGCCCTGTTCCAAAAATCAACTTAGGGAGTGAATTAGGTCAAAACCCTAATTCCAAATTTTTTGTGGATGCATCTTCTGAGGCTATTTTGAACTCATGAATGGACTCATGAGGTTCTTTTGAGCTTCTTGGATCCTATATTGAAGTATTGGCTCATGCCCAGATGAAAATTTCTCTCTGGAGGCCTTGGTTGACCAAAACCCTAATTTGGTGACACTGATGATCTTGAGGCTTGATCAACTTGAAATGTTGCAATCTTGTGCTTGATTCATGATGTGGGAGATCTCTTGATATTTCATGGGTGTTTAAGAGGCTTGACAAGTTGAAGATCGTGTCAATTCTTGATTGATCATTTTCCTAGATGCTCTAAGAGGGTTCAAAAACCCTAATCCTTGGTTGAGGTAAATACTCAACAATCTTTAAAGGAGTTAGTGGGGTATGAAACTATATCTACATTGTGGTGATGATTTGCACAATGGTGTGAAATCTTATGGTCAAAATTTAGGGTATGACAGATGCCCTTATTTAATTTTCTTGCAAATGAAGGTGTGAATGACAAACACATTCGGACATTCAAGGTAAAAGAGGATTAAATATCAGAATACCCAAAATTTTGGTTGTGGTTGCGAATGGTAGCAAATTCCCAATTTTGCTGATCCATCTTCTTTTACTAAGTAATCTTACCAAGAAAAGGGTAACACTTCCCCTCGATCCTGGTCTTCAGCCACAGAACTGGTCTTAGTTTGAAATAAACCTCCCCTCAATCCTGGTCTTCAGCCATGGAACTGGTCTCAGTTTCTTCTTGTCGAGTTCTTATCTTGATAAGGAATGCTATATGTGAGGGTTTTTATCAAACTTCTCGTAGAGATTTACTGAGGAGATTCCATTTGATGGAAAATGATTTGATGTCAAACTTGCTCGAGAGAGCCATTTGTTTGAACTAGAGAGGTGTGCAAACTTCTCTGTTTGGAGATGCCATTCTCTTGGAGGGGTTACATCATACTTCCCTTCAAGACTTCTTCGGAGAGATGCCATGTGACATAATTTAATTTTGAGGCACTGATGACTTCCTTGAAAGCAGGACAAACTTCTCGGAGAGAGAATGCCATTTGTCGGCTTATTGGAATTTATGGGCCAAAAACAAACTCTTTTTATTGCCAATCGGTAGAAATTTCTTGGAGGATGTGACGTCCATATTGCCAAGAGTCTTTTGTTGAGAAGCTTCCGCAGGAGATTTTCTTTAATCCGGGAAAGCAAAATATCATTTTCAATGGCGAAGAGTGAAGTTCCAAAGGTGTATAACCAAATGCCTTTTCGTCTTCCTGAGGTTCAAGTTATTAAAGTGATCGAGGACTGACTTCAATCAAGGAATAAGCTGGAGAGAGATCGTCTAATCAAGACATTTCCTGATAAGGAAAGAACTCAAACTGGGGGTGTCGTCATATCCAAATGTGGAAAGGAAACCGAAGAAAAATCTTCCACGAGGACAAACTCAGTGGGGATTTAGAAAAAAGGTACACCCCTTCTTCCTAAGGTTGACGACTCTAACCGAGAGAGGAAAATTATCACAACCAGAGCGAACGACGTAACTTATGCATTATGAATATGAATATGAATATGAAAATAAATCAAATATGCATGATGTATGTATGAATGAATGCTTATGCTGACAAGACAGACACGACATACAGACTGGTGATGAACACAATTGGATACTTGGTCACTGTGGGGGATAAAAAGTATCACTGGTTTGTCAAGGGAACAAAGTCCCGCGGCTGAACTTCAACTACTCTTGGTAGAAACAAGATGCGACTCTTGAGGAGTGAAAACTTTTACCAGTGTTTTATGAAGGTAAAAACTTGTCGGAGGAAGAAAATCTTGTTCTTATCTTTGTTCTTGGGGATAGAAACCCTATTGGGGATGACAGATGGGATACTCCATCTGAAGTAATTAATCCTTCAGTCGGGGTATATTGATCACAAGGAATATTTTGATTCTGCATTTTGAAGTTTGATTACTTCTGGAGAAGCCGTCGATGTTCCTTTTTGTGTTCATTAATCAAAAGGAAATTTCCGTCTTTATTTTAAAAGCAGAAGTAAAAAAAATCAAAATTCATGTTTTGAAAACAAAAGTAAATTAATTTTTGTGTTTCAAGAATGTTAATAAAATAAACATGTCATTTTGCAAAGCAGAATAAATGAGAATTGCAAACAAAAGGCACAAGGGCTAAAATTTTATTGATAGAATGATAATCAACCTATTGGGTGATTCCATGGAGCATTACAAAGTTTTAGAAAATGGTGATTTAAAAGGAAAGGGGCTACATTGAAACATAATGACCACTGTCCTTCCACTAACTTTGAATTCTGGATATTCTTGAGCTTCTATTGAAGGTGACCTTTGATTGAGGTTTTCTCGACAGATGACGTTACCTCTGAGGAGCCAATCTTGTCGGATGCAATTACTTGCCATAAATACCTAACTTTTTCCTAGAGATATTTTTTTTTATGTGTCTCTAATTTTTTCCTGGACCGCTCTTTTGGGTTTTCAGTCCACCGAGACGCTCTTTTTTGCCTAAGTCACCCTTTCAGGTTTTCAACTTAGCGAGCTATTTTTTTTATTTAGGCGAAGTATTTCTTGACTGCATCAACATTTGTGGGATAAGTAAACTCTTCTCCATCCATGGTTCCGAGTCTCAAGGCACCGCCTGAAAAGGCTTTCTTAACAACATAGTGGTCGTCGTAATTCGGAGTCCATTTGCCCCTGGGATCAGTGGGAAAAGATTATATCTTCTTGAGTACGGGGTCTCTTTCTCTGAAGACACGAGGTCAGACCTTATAGTCAAATGTTTTCTTTATTCTTAGATGATATAACTGACCATGGCATAAAGTCGTCATTCTTTTTTCTTCGATTAGGTTCAGTTCATCGTATCTGCTTTGACACCATTCAGCTTCTGTTAGCTTGGCTTCCATCAAGATTCTTATTGATGGTATCTCTACTTCTATGGGGAGCATTGTTTCCATGCCATATACTAGAGATAAATGGGTTGCCCCTGTTGAAGTGCGGACGGATGTGCAATAATCATGAAGAGCAAATGGTAGCATCTCATGCCAATCCTTGTAGGTTAAAACCATCTTTTGAATGATCTTCTTGATATTTTTGTTAGATGCTTCTACCGTTCCATTCATTTTAGGCTGGTAGGGAGATGAGTTATGGTGTTCAATTTTGAGCTTAACATACAACTCCTTCATCATCTTGTTATTCAGGTTTGATCCATTATCAGTAATAATCTGGCTCGGGACACCGTAACGATAGATGAGATTGTTCTTGATAAACCGAACCACCACTTGTCTGGTCACATTGGTGTATGATGCTGCTTCAACCCATTCGGTGAAATAATCAATGGCCACCAGGATGAACCGATGTCCGTTTGAAGCTTTGGGTTCAATCATGCCAATCAGGTCGATTCCCAATATAGAAAAAGGCCTTGGAGAAGAAAGAACTTTGAGATGGGTTGGTGGTACATGGATTTTGTCGGCGTATATCTGACACTTGTGACACTTCCTCATGTACTTGTAGCAATCGGATTCCATTGTCAGCCAATAATATCATGCTCTTAGAATTTTTCTTGCCATTGTATTTCCATTGGCATGAGTGCCAAAGGAACCTTCGTTGATTTCTTTCATTAGCATGTTTGCTTCGTGTCTGTCCACGCATCTGAGCAAAACCATGTCGAAGTTTCTTTTGTAGAGCGCATTATTTTTCAGGAAGAAGTTACTAGCTAGTCTTCTGAGAGTCTTCCTATCTTTTCTTGATGCCCCAGGCATATATTCTTGTCTTTTAAGGGAGCACTTGATATTATGATACCATGACTTATCGTCGATGACTACTTCCACTGCAAATATGTAGGCGGGCCTATCAAGGCACATTATGCAATCTTGGGAACGTCGTTCCATCGATTCACACTAATCATGGATGATAAGGTAGCTAGTGCATCAGCCATGTGGTTTTCTTCGCGAGGAATGTGATGAAAATCAATCTTGTTGAAGAAGGGTAACAACCTTCTTGCATAGTTTTTGTAAGGAATAAATCCTAATTGATATGTGTTCCACTCTCCTTTAATCTGATTTATAACCAGGGCTGAGTCTCCATACACATCCAAGTTATTTATCCTTAATTCAATGGCTTCTTCGAGACCCATGATGCAAGCTTCACATTCGGCCTCATTTTTTGTACATTTGAATGTCAATCTGGCGGTGAAAGGAATATGGGTAACCTGAGGTGTAACAATGATTGCCCCAATTCTGTTTCCATAAGCATTGACAGCTCCGTCGAATATTAGTCCCCTTTGGGATCCTAGCTCCGGACCTTCGTGTGGTAGCGGTTCATCGCAATCTTTCATTTTTACGTACATTACATTTTCGCCTGGGAATTCAAATTTGATTGATTCCTGATCGTCAATCGGTTGATGAGCCAAATAATCGTCTAAAACACTTTCTTTGACGGATTTCTAAGCGTGGTACTCGATGTCGTATTCTGATAACAACATATGGAAACGAGCAATCCATCCTGTTAAAGCAGGCTTTTCAAAGACGTACTTGATTCGATCCATTTCGGAGATTAACCAAGTGGTGTGATAAATCATGTACTGGCGAAGACGTTTAGATGCCCAAGCTAGAGCGCAACAAGTTTTCTAGAGCATAGTGTATCGAGTTTCACAGTTTGTGAACTTCTTGCTTAAGTAATAAATGGCAGACTCTTTTCTTTTTATCTCATCTTGTTGGCCAAGTACACAGCCCATGGAGTCTTTCAAGACTATTAAGTAGATGATCAGTGGTCTTCCTTCCACTGGAGGAGACAAAATAGGCAGATTCAACAGATATTCTTTGATGCTGTCGAAAGCCTTTTGGCAGTCTTCTGTCCATATACATCTTTGATTCTTTCTAAGTAGTTTAAAGATTGGCGCGCATGTCGCATTCATGAGGAATATGAATCTCGAGATGTAATTCAGTCATCCCAAAAATCCTCTTACTTGCTTTTCAGTCTTTGGAGTAGACATTTCTTGAATGGCCTTGACTTTGTCGGGATTAACCTCAATTCCTTTTTGGCTGACGATGAATCCCAAGAGCTTTCCTGAACGAACACCGAATGTACATTTATTGGGATTCAAGCAGAGTTTGTATTTTCTCATACGCTGAAATAACTTTGATAGGTGTTCCACATGTTCCTCTTCTGTTTTAGATTTGGCAATCATGTCATCGACATACACTTCAATTTCTTTGTGCATCATGTCGTGAAACAGAGTTGTCATAGCCCTTTGATAAGTTGCTCATGTGTTCTTTAGACCGAGCGACATTACTTTGTAGCAAAAGGTACCTCATGGGGTGATGAATGAAGTTTTCTCCATGTCTTCTGGCGCCATTCTGATTTGATTATAGCCCGATAATCCATCCATGAAGGAGAAGACTTTGAATTTTGTTGTGCTGTCAACTAGTATGTCAATGTGTGGTAGAGGGAAATTATCCTTTAGACTTGCTTTGTTTAAATCCCTGTAGTCTACACACATTTTGACTTTTCTGTCTTTCTTAGGAACTGGCCCTATGTTGGCTAGCCAATGAGGATATTCTGAGGTGGCAAGGAAACCAGTATCAATCTGTTTATGTACTTCTTCCTTAATTTTGATGGCCATATCAGGGTGAGTCCTCCTCAATTTTTGTATGACCGAAGGACATTCTGGCTTCAGTGGTAAGTGATGTTCCACGATGTCGATATCCAACCCTGGCATGTCTTGGTAGGACCAAGCAAACACATCTGGAAATTCTTTGAGCAGTTCTATCAGGCCTTTTTTGACAGTTGGACTGAGTAGTGTTCCGATTTTAACTTCTTTTCTCTCTTCTTTTGAACACAAGTTGACCATTTCCAACGGTTCTTTGTAAGGTTGAATGGACTCTTCCTCATGTATGAGCAGTCGAGAAATTTCATATGGAATTTCTTCGTCCTCTTCTTCTTCGGTTTCAAACACCGGGAACTCAAAGTTGGGAGAAGGCATTGAATCATATCTTTCAATGGGGTTTAAAACAAATAATCTACATAACATGATGATTCCTTTTTAGAAAAGACAAAGAGAATGCAAAAGTGTGTGCAGTGTATTTTTGAAAAATGCTTATTTTTATTTTGGATAATTTTTTAAGATTACAATTTTCTGAAAAAAGCAAAAAGTGAAAATAGCAATAAAATGTAGGAATTCAGAATGACATTCTTTATTTATGATTTGTCGATTCTTGAAACACAAATCCTATAAACAAAACTCTTTCGCTCTGGGCGAAGCGAAGAGGGACATTTACAAAAATGCAAGCCCTATAAACATCTTTTTCACCCGGGAAAAGTGAAAGGTCAAAACAAAGACGAGGCAATTACTTTAATTTTGAAGGTGTGAAAAACACAAGAAAAAGGGGGTTTGAATTGGTTTTTCAAAATAAATTTGTTTCTTTGTTCTAACCCCTTTTTAAGAACTTTCTAACTTATGAGTAAAAAGCTTAGAAAGAGATAACACAGTATATTTATACTAGTTCACTTGAGAATTCCTCAAGTTAATCTAGTCCACCCGCCAAGGTGATTTTACCTCTCTCAATCGAGGTCTTAATCCACTAATCAATCATATTAATACAATGCACAAGCCAAAACTGTTGGTGACTAACAACAACCTCTAAAACTCTTAAGTTCTAGACTTCTCAAGAAATCCAACCTTACCGGTCTTTCTCAAGGAACAATCCTCTAAGACAACACGTCTTAGAATTCTCAAGAAGTCCAACCTTATAGGTCTTTCTTAAGGAATACAAACCTAAGTTTGAATGAGTATCATTTACAGAATAATGCTTCTTTTACAAGTTGAAATGTAAACAAGTTAAGAATCTAAATGACTTAAGAAAGATATTAGTTAGAGAGTATTTTTGCAGTGAGCTTTTCTTGTATCTTTCTTCAAGTCTTCAAGTCTTTATATAGCCGGGTAAAATATGTTCGTTGAAAATTAATCATAGCTATTTAGACCGATGGCGGCTTGATAGAGACGTGGGACAAATAATACTTTTGTGTCCTGTCTTGTCAAGATATCTTCATTAGTATTGGTTGCACTATTTCCAAGATATCTTCATTTATACCGTTGTACAGTTATACTCCGTTGCTTAGTCTTCTAATATTCTTAACTTCAGAGGCTTCTGCGAGCATGAGTAAGAAGGGAAAACGTAGCTTGGTTCTTAAGATCTTTAAGTCTTGGAGTCCTCAGAGCTGCGCCTTCGGAGTCTTCAGTACTTGATCTTCAGAACCTTGTTCGCTTAGAATGTTGTCTTCATATCTTTAGAGGCTTCTGATGGTATTTAGTTGAAGCATGAGTAGAGACTATAGTTGGGTCTTCAGAACCTTTATCTAAAGAGCATAAGTCTTGAGCATCTGAACTTCGTTCATCAGAACTCCAGTCTTCTGAACTTCAGAACTTGTTCTCTTTACATATTATATCAGAGTCTTGCAATCTTCAAAATCTCCTGAAGCAATTTCTGTTATATAGCACATCAAGTGTAATGCATAGGCGAAGTATTTTCTTTTAACAACATATTCACGCCATTTAACGAAAGCAGAACCTGTTTGTTAGATTCTCACAAATAACAAACATTAGACTTATAAAACTGTTCATACAAACATACTTGTTTGATATCATCAAAACTAAGAGGCTATATTGCAGAACCAAATCTTGTTCTCATATATTTATGAACGATATTCGGGACATCGACCGCGACCCAGTTGCAACGAACTCCTTTGTGGATCACAAAGTCCGGTATTTTTCTTCCAGGATTGTCTTTAGTAATGACACTGATTTCTAGCCGAGTTGGATTACCGAAGTTTTCTTCCCATGCAGCACTATCTTAAGAAGACTCTTCTGTTGCATCTTCAACAGTACTTTCATTCTCAAGAGGATCTCCCCATCCAGTTGGTTAGATGCCCTCATATCTGATGCGAGAACTTTTTGGAGCAGTGTACTTTACTAGAAAGTCGTACTTGCCGCTTGGCTGCCCAAAGTATCCCAAGTTTCTGAGGGGATAGATGGATCATCTTCTTAAATGACATTAACTTCAGGAAATGTGAAGTTGATGAATTCTTGTCCTGCGATCCTTGCAACCTCATCATCGTGGCGTTTGACATCTTCGAAAAATTTCGGGTAAGGATCCCATGATTCCGGGAGAAGAGGTATATTTTTCTCAAGGTCGCTCAGCAGATATGCATTCTCTGGCTGACTCTTTTTCCCCGAGTCCTCCATGTAAGGTTTCCAAATGGGCAAATCATCCATGGAATCATATGAGTTGTAATCAAATTTGTCTTTCATCAGAGTATCTTCCTCTAATGAGTTGGGTGGAGCACGACATCCCTCGGGATCGCAATCTCCGTAGATCATTCTGACGTCTGATCTTGGTATATATCTGGGACTTTGTTTTGGAGAGCAAAATGACATGTATGTTTCTTCTTGAGATATGTATCCTTCATTGTTGAAATAGGATTTCCACTCTTCATCTGGATCAGAGGAATTATTTCCCTCGATGGTGTGGACTTCTTGAGATATCGGGTGTAGGAAGCCTCCACCATGGAAGATATCTTGAATGGGACAAAAGCTTTCATCCTTTTTTTAGTCTTGGTAAGTGCTGGAGAAAAACCGAGACCTTTTATCGTCTTGTTATCAACAGGAACCACAATTTGTCCCCATCTTTTTATGTCACTGCTTCCCATTACTTGGAGAGCGTCTTTGTACGAGGAAATTGACGTTCCCTTTTCTTGGTGATTCTCATTGCTCACCGAGAGTGCTTGAAATTGAGTTCCAACGACCTCTTCTGGTTCTAAATATGAAAATTATGATAGGTTGCTCACAGTTAAAGCCCGTTCTCCGCATACTGTGACTAACTTGTCGTTCTTGACAAACTTCAGCTTCTGGTGAAGTGTCGAAGTGGCTGCCCCTATTTCATGTATCCAAGTTCTTCCTAATAAACAACTATACACTGCTCGGATGTCAATAACCTATGTCGCGGCCGACAAAATTATCGAGTCGCCATCATATTTTTTTAAGGGAAATAAATGATAAACCTAAAATATTAATCCTAAAGGTAGAGATTCCTAAGGTTCGGGAGTCGGTTAAGTGAGGGGAAGGTGTTAGGCACCTCTCACCTCCATTTTACTCAATGGGATCCTCATTAGATTTTAGGGTATGTTTGTTTGTTGTCTTTCTACTTATTTATTTACAAAAAGAATCCTAAGTTTTTTATAAATGTACTCGCTAGGGTTTACAACCCTATGCCTACGTACGTTTAATTTTGAAGGATCAGAGTAACCGTAGTTCACCTCCCCTATTCCTACCCCTAATCCTATTCTCATTCCTAATCCTAAATCTAATCCACTGTTTATACTCTTGGATAAAGAGTTCTATCCCCAAATCTATTGTTTATACTCCTAGATAAGGAGTTATATCCCTTAATCCATTGTTTATACTCCTAGATAAGGAGTTTTATCCCTTAATCTATTATTTATACTCCTAGACAAGGAGTTATATCCCTTAATCCATTGTTTATACTCCTAGATAAGGAGTTCTATCCCTTAATCTATTATTTATACTCCTAGACAAGGAGTTCTATCCCTTTATCTATATTTATACTCCTAGACAAGGAGTTCTATCCCCTATCCATTATTTATACTCTCGGAAGAAGAGTTCTATCCCTTATCCATTGTTTACACTCTCGGATGGAGAGTTATATCCCTTAAAATCCTTTATCCCTTGGGCTATATTTATACTCTTGGAACCGAAGAGTGCTATCCCTAATCTATTATATATACTCCTAGATAAGGAGTTCTATCCCTTAATCTATTATTTATACTCCTAGATAAGGAGTTGTATCCCTTAATCTATTATTTATACTCCTAGATAAGGAGTTCTATCCCTTTATCTATATTTATACTCCTAGATAAGGAGTTCTATCCCTTAAATCCCTTTTTTATACTATCGGATGGAGAGTTCTATCCCTTATCCATTGTTTATACTCTCGAATGGATAGTTCTATCCCTAAAACCTTATCCATTATTTATACTCTCGGACGAAGAGTTTTATCCCTTAAAAATCCTAATCCGTTGGCCTATGTTTATACTCTTGGAACCTAAGAGTTTTATCCCTTATCCCATCCCTTATTTAGGCTCTCGGACCAAGAGCTTTATCCCAAATCTTAAATCCTTAACAATCCCTTATATCCCTTATTTAAAAACAATAAAAAAACCTCAAATTCCATAGGATTTAATAAAACCCAAAACCCCATTTATGCTAAAAAAACATAGCAAAATAAATCCCCAAAATATTCCCATTTAAAAGATTTTGACATAATCCCAAAATAAAAGAATTTTAAATCCTATTTTGTTAAAAGTATAAACCCAAACATTTTTAATTATACCCATTAAAACCCAACCCAAAATCATCCCTAGAATCCTAATAAAATTAAATCCCCATTTCCTCAAATAAATTATTTTTAGATATATAAAACTATTTATCATGAAAACAATCAAAAATTTAAAAACATCAAAATATTTATCCTAATTAGATAATTAGATTAAGTTATTAATTTAATTATTGAGAAAAATCCTAAATTAAAAAATTAACCCAATTATATAATTAAATTAAGTTATTAATTTAATTAATTAAAAAACCCTAAACCCTAATTAAAAATTAACTTAATTAAATAATTAAATTAAGTCATTAATTTAATTAATTAAAAAAAACCCAAAACCCTATTCCTTAAAAATCCTAAATAAAAATCTAACCTAATTAAATAATTAAATTAAGTTATTAATTTAATCATTCAAAAACCTAAAACCCTCTTTCTTATAAATCCTAATTAAAATACTTAAACTCAATTACTAATTAAATTATGTTAATAATTTAATTAAATAAAAAAACCAGGGGGGTGCGTTTTCTGTTAAAGAAAAAGTAAATGGGCTAGTGGGGGGTGTCAATGGTAAAGGGCGCAAGGCCCATCAGGCGAAAGGCCCAAGGTTGAATCTGGGGAGTCCATGAGAGAGTCAGCCCGTTGACTCTCTCTGGAGCGTTGGATCTATCTAACGTATCCTAACAGATTTGAACCAGGAGCGTTAGATCTACAGACTCTCCAAATGAACGGTTCAGATGAGGGGTCAACCAAGGAGCAGGAGATGCACACGCTCATTGGATTAGTCAAAGTACTTTGATCACACGGTCACCAACAGGGCACGTGCCCTTAATCTGGTAGCCAAGAGGGAGAGTACAAGTTGAAGCTCTCTTCAGAACTCCCTCATTTCCAGTATTCGTTCTCTCTCTAACTCACTCCCTCTCTCTCTACCCTTCTCCACTCCGGCCACCGTTTCCTCTCACCTTGAACCACCCTCAACCGCCCTCAACCTCCCAGGTTTCTGGTTGATCTTCAACCGGAACCTACAAACACACACAAACCCTTTGAATCTATGAACCCTAACCCTAGGGTTTCTCCCAAACACACCTAAACCCTAAGAACCCTAAGGGTTCAACGATGAACCCTAACCCTTATGATGAACCCTAACCTATCAAACCCAGAAATCTTCCTAGTTCTTCAGGGTTCGTAAGTGCCCTAAGAACCCTAGCCCAACAATGAGGAACCCTAACCCTTACCCAAGAACCCTATCCCTAATGAAGAACCTTAACCCTATACGAAACCCAGAAAACCCAAAATATCTAACAACCAATCAAGCGGAAACAAAAACACAAATAGAAGCTAAGTTCCGCTACCTCCCCGGCCGTGTCCGTTTAAGCTGTTATCCCCCCTTCTTTCTCTGATTCCAATTTACTAATCCCTTTCTTTTTTGTTCGCAGGTGCTCCAAAGAGGTCTTCCAGGGATTCGCCGCCGCTGCTCGCCTCTGGTCCCATTTTTCTGAATTTCTTTTGTTTATATATATATTAGGATTAGGTTTTAGAACTTTGATTAGGTTGATCTTGTTTAGGAAATTTTAGGTGTATTTTGATTTGATCCCGTTTGTTTTGATTTTTGTCTTGTAATTAGAATTAGGGTTCCAGATTTGTACCAATTGGATTGTAACCTTAATGAAATCAATGTTAATTGATTCTATTTTGTTAGAAAAAGATCTACATATGATTTGATTTTGATTCCCTGTTTCAGCGCAGAATTAGGGTTTCCCCCTTGGGGAAGACGATGACACGCAAGTCAACAACTTTGACCATGACAAATAAAAATAATAATAAAAATAAAATGAATAATAATAATGATAAAATAAATAACCACATAAATAAATAGCCATAAAAAACGAAAATCCTATTATTACTAACAATGACCAACTTAATTAATAAAAATAAAATAATGAAAAATAATATAAAAGCCATATTAATGAACTAACCATCATAAAAATACAATAATAATAATAATAATTAATCAATAACCGAATTAAAAAGCATAATTAATAATAATCATAAAAAAAAACCTTAATATTAATATCCATATTACTAAAACCTTAATGTATAATAAAACCTAATTATTAATAAAAAACAACATCCCTAATTAATAAATAAAAAAACAAAAAAAAAACCCAGCAAATAAATAATTAATTAACAACATCTCTCAAAAAACCATTAAAAATAATAAAAATAATTAACTCTAAAATAAAACCTGATTATCATCTAAAAAGTCCAAACCTTTCTAATAATTAATTCCAAAATAAAATCCCAATTAACTCTTCAATAATAAAAAAAATCCAAAATAATTCTAAAATGAAATCCCCATTAAATCTAAAAGAAAACTTTACTTCCTGATATTTTTTAAAATAATTAAACAAAAATTCTAGATATTTTCTAATAAAATTAATCTAAAACTTTTTAATTCCTAACTAATTATAAAAACCCTTACATAAAACCCAAACCCCAAAATAGGCCTAAAAGTATTAACAAACCCCCAAAGCCCATTGACATTTAAATGACACCCCCTAATAGGATAAAAATCCCTAAAAGGTGAAAAAATCACTAGTCAAAATTTAGGGTACTATAACCTGGAAAGTGGCTTGGAAAGTGTGGGGACCAATGGTTATGGCAAGGTCAACTTCACCGATAACTGTCTTCCTAGATTCGTCAAAAGCTTTGACTATGATCTCACTGCCTCTCATTGGAGTACCTTGAAAAGATAGTCGTACCAAAGTTGACCTTGGGATGACGTTCAAGGATGAACCTGTGTCCACCAGCACGCTGGCTAAAGCATCTCCTGGAAATTGACTATGATATTGAGTGCCATGTTATGATTCTTGCCTTCCTCAGGAAGTTCTTCATCACTGAAACCCAAATTGTTGCATGAAGTGATGTTGGAAATAATGTTGTCAAACTGACCCATTGTCACATCTTGTTCTACAAAGGCCTGTTCCTAGACTTTCTGTAGAGCTTCTCTGTGAGCTTCTGAACTGAGCAAGAGAGATAACACGGATATCTGAGAAGGAGTTTGTAATAATTGATCCATAATGTTGTACTCACTTTTTTGGATGAGTTTTAACATTTCATTGTTATTTTTTACAGGGCTCTGTGCTGCTGGATTGACTAACTTGTTGATTAGGAACTTCAGATTGAGGTTCGTTTTCTTTTGCAGGTTCTCCAACTCCTCTGTTGAAGATTCGACCACTTCGGGTGACTCGACTGATATCAGCAACGTTGACAACGGATGGTAGTGGAATTTCTTTTCCATCTTCTATTATGGTTGCATCGTACTTGTACGGAATAGCTTTCTATGTCTCGTATGGCATTGGTCCCGACAAGTAGATGACCACAGGGGTTATTCGGGTCTTTCGATTGTCAAAAGCAACCTCAATGGGTTCCAGATTGGGAATGTTGGAAACTTTTCTACTGTCGAGAGGGATCTCCACGCGCTTCGGTTCCTTGAGCAAAGGAATTATGGAGAAAACATCCTTATTAATTCCATAATTAACAGGTTCTCTTTTATTGGAGACTGTGATAGTTTTTTTGTCCAGTAGTCCTTGAATCTTGTTTTGGACAAGGAGGCAACCTTGCACCAAGTTAATTGACTGAGAATTCAGGCGCAGTTGGGTTTCCCTTTGGTCTACCTGATGCTAGAGAGCTGCTCACACGAGGTAGCATCCTTGGATATTTTCCAAACATATTCCACAACATTCATAATTGTGAGGTGGCACCCGACCGTACCCACTCTGTATGCAGTGCATCTTTACCAAATCTATTTCCAGCAAGCGGATGTCACAACTTTGGTGTCTATCCAGATTTCCATTGGTTATGCTAACTTGATGTGTGTCTTCATTCTGGTAGATTGGGAGCCACCAATGGTCAAACAGGTGTTGAAGAGTTCTTTGTACAAGTGCGTAACCTTGATCGTCTTCGGAGGAACCTTTGCATTCCTGATAATTATGCGAGGACACAAAACCGAGTCTGACTTGTTTTGCATGCAATTCTACTAGACTGGTATTCATTAAACGAATGTCAAAAATATGAACCATATTGACTTGGTGATTATTCCTCCTATGGTAGTCCTGGATCCATCCAAGATCCATTTGACGCTAGAGGGCCTCTTGTAATAAAGAGCATCCCTGATTCTCTTTTGAGCAAATCGGATAAGCGATGTAGTCGTGCAGTGACAATTTCTAATACTGACTTTGTTTTGAATGCATTGCCCCTAAATTGACATTCATTGCGCGGATGTCATGATTTTGAACAGTGTTCGGATGTTCATAGGCAATATTTACTTCACGGACCCTGTGATCCTGAATCCAGCCTAGACCCATCTGCTCTTGAAGAGCTGCTTGTACAATGATACACCCTTGATTGTTCTTGGAATAGATATCACATTGATGATAGTTGTGAGATGGTACATAGCCATACCCACTTTGCCTGCAATGCATTTTTACCAGATTTTTTCCTAGTAGGCGTGCATCGTGAATTTGATAACTACTGTCGGGCTCTCCTTCTATCAATTTTACTAAAGTTTTTTCATGTTGCGGCAACAGATTTGTTTGAACATTCAGATTCGTATCTTTGAAAGACAAAACTTCGTTTTTGACTAGCCTTTGCACATTAGATTTAAAGCTGAGGCAATTCTCAATGTTATGTCCTGGTCTTCCTTGATGGTAAGGGCAAGATTGATCGGCTTTGAACCAAAAAGGTGGATTTTCTGGTACTGTAAGAGGAGTCCAGGTTTGAACGTGCCCCTTGGCTAGCAAAAGTGGAAATAATTCTGCATATAACATTGGTATGGGGTCAAACCCTGGCGATCGTGTGATACGATTGTTGTTATTGTATTGCGGGCGAGCCTGCTGAAGAGGTTCATGCTGCCTTTGCTGATACTACTGTTAATTTGGCTGGCTCTGAACAATCTGTGGTTGATATGTCAGAGCTGGCGCTGGGTTGATAACGGGAGCTACTGCTGCTACTTGTCGAGGTTGATACCTTCGCCTTTGCTTACCCTGAGAGATATTATTGATATCTTGCTCTTTCTTCTTTTGGAAAGCGTTCCCGTATCATTTAGTACTGCTGGACGGCTCTGCGTCCTTGACCAACCGTCCTTCTCGGACTGCTTCACTACTACGAAAACCCCATTTTACGACGCCAGCTTTACCACAGTTTCGTATCCCACCGTTGTAACATGATTAAAATTTTATAACGCCATATTTAACGACGGTTGTATTACATAACCGTTGTAATACAAGCTGTGTAACAAGCTTCGATTCCCTGCTCTATATTTTTTCTCCATATTTTTACATTTTAACACGCTTGTATTAGAAGACCGTTGTACTACATGTATCACGCTTCGATTCACAGTAATGTATTCTTTAGTATTTTTAAGTGCAATAGAGTATATATATAACTTTAAAAATAAAACTGTAAGAGATGAACATATATAGACATAATTTTATTTTAATATTCCATTGAGAGTACATTGATAAACATATTACATATCAAGATCATTATCAGAGCCCATAGCATAAAATGCATCTTCATAATCTAGACATCTCTCCTCACTCCCCTCATCGGAATCATAATATACAAGCCTCATTTTCTTCTTTATCTTCTTCTTCTTCGGCTTCTTCTTCTTCTTCTTCTTCTTATCCTTCCTTACCCTTAAGGCATCCCTGAAGTTGGCAGTTGCTGGTTGGACGACCTCCTGGATTGGCGCCTGACGTTCCTCATTGAGGTTTCTAGGATTCTCATTAGTTGAACTCATTGTTACAAAGAATATATTATTTAGATATGTAAAATTGTCTATTTATAGATGAGGTTGAAGATGAAAAGACTAATAGTTTAATGCTTGTAATGATGATAACTTGTAAATCGTTCATATTCTGGAACTATATTTTCTTGTAAACCGTTCATATGTTGGGAAGTGCAACGGTTAATAATATCACGACGGTTATAAGTAATGACCGTAGCAATATCACTTATAATCCAGGTGTAATTTTAGGAAAATGTTGTTGCCTGGTGTCGAACCTTGTACCACGTATAAGGGGTATCGCTAGGGTTATTATAACTAACCGTTGTGATATTATTAAATTAATATATAATCTATCATAACGGTTATCTAAGAAAACCGTTGTGAAACATTTACCTATATAAGGGAATTAACTATCCCTTTTTGACAGTGGTGTCGTTTCCTTCACAACGAAACCCTAGCACCCAAACTTCATATTTTTTTAGAATCTGCGAGAAGAAATACAAGAAGTATGAAGCTTTTGATTTAAGCTTCTTCCTCCTTGTAGTTCTTCCTGCAGAATCTAAAACTAGATGAACATGGTGATGATGCTGGCGGTAGCAAGCGTAATGTACATATTGTTTATGGAAAATAAGGTAGTATTCTACTTCAATCTTTTTGTTAAATAGTTCCCATTATCTCGTTTGCTTCATGTTGTTTTTGTTGATTGTTCTCATTTTGTGCAGATTCGACTTCAATGCTTCACAAGCAAGGAGAACTTCATTGTAATGGTACATTCCCACTTCTTAGGGTTTTGTTTCAACTTTTGGTTGTTTTGTTTTGAATACTAACTAATTTTCTTCATTGCTTCCCACTTCTTAGGGTTTGTTTCACATGGTGATGATGATGGTGGTACATATATATATGAATTCATTCTGATAAGGTACATATATATGAATTCATTCTTATATTGTATATGAAATTTAGTTTATTATATACTATGTACATTGTTTGTTTTACTATCCTTTTATTGAAAATGCAATCAGTTAAATTGATATAGAACATTAGTTTATTATATATATACTATGTATATTGTATATAGTTAAATTTAATACTAACTAATTTTCATCATTGCTTCCCACTTCTTAGGATTTGTTTCACATGGTGATGATGATGGTGGTACCTATATATGAATTCATTCTGATAAGGTACATATATATGAATTCATTCTGATATTGTATATGAAATTTAGTTTATTATATACTATGTATATCGTTTGTTTCACTATCCTTTTATTGAAAATGCAATCAGTTAAATTGCTATAGAACATTATAATCTAAAAATTAGGATGTATTTGAAAACCAACCTTTATCATGTCAATGTTTTCTGAATTGCATCCTTTTCATTCCGCACATTTTATGTTCCTTAACATAAAATTTATGGTTCGATGGTCGGTTTCCTTCAATCCATCGATATCTTTTATTATAATTTACCTCATCGTCATCACTAATCGCCGTGGTTGTTAAGATCATGATCATTGTTATGATGATAAAATCGTGGCAATTTTTGGCGATGATGAGGTAAACTATAACAAAAGATATCGATGGATTGAAGGAAACCGACCATCGAACCATAAATTTTATGTTAAGGAACATAAAATGTGCGGAATGAAATGGATGCAATTTGGAAAACAGTGGTGTGTTTAAGTTGGTTTTCAAGAACAATTTAATTTTCAGATTATATAGTTCTTTACCAATTTTAATGGTTGTATTTCTTTAATAAGGTGGATGGTAAAACAAGCAATATACATTTGTATTTAATAAACTAAGGATACATTCCACAACGGTTGAGACAAATAACCGTTGTGATAGTTAACATATATGACAACGGTTCATACTGATAACTGTTGTGATAGTTAATATATATTACAACGGTTGAAATACCTAACCATTGCAATATATCGTGCGCTTCCAGAATACAACAACGGTTTCCAGACCGTTGTAGAAACGACGAACTTACAACAATAATCTACATAACAACGCCTTCGCCCGCGTCATTATATGTCATTCCCAACCGTTGCTAAATGGGTTTTTTGTAGTAGTGCTTCCTCAAGGCATACCCCCATGTTCACCATTTCAGTGAAGTCACTAGGTGCACTCGCAACCATTCGGTCATAACAAAATGAGCCCAACGTTTTCAAGAAGATTTTTGTCATTTCTTTCTCCTCGAGAGAAGGACGGATCTGGTTGGTGATTTCACGCCAACTTTGAGTATACTCCTTGAAGGTTTCTTTATCATTTTGGGACATTGCTCTGAGCTGGCCCCTATCTGGTGCCATGTCCAAACTGTATTTATACTGCTGAACAAAAGCTGCCCCAAGATCTCTTAAAGTGATGATCTTTATACGGTTTAATCCCATGTACCATTTGAGTGCGGCACCGGTTAAACTGTCTTGGAAGTAGTGGATTAGTAGCTGTTGGTTTTCTGTCTGGGTAGACATTTTCTGGGCGTACATTACCAAGTGAATTTGAGGGAAAAAGTTGCCTTTGTATTTTTCAAAGTCAGACACCTTGAATTTATGCAGTATCTTTACATTAGGGACCAAATAGAGGTCAGCGGCGTCCTTGCCAAACAAGTCATATTCGCGAATCGCATGCAATTCTTTCTGCATTTCCAAGAGTTGTTCTTGGAATTCATTCATTCTTTCGTATACTTCTTCATTTCTTCCAGAAGTGGCCTGCAGAATCTGTTCCTCTGGGATAGTATGTATCAGAGGTTGTGGTATAGACATTACTGAGGTAACTATTGGCGCTTCAGTGACCTGAAGTTGTAACCTTCAGGTACGGGAGTCTCCGTTGTAACCCTTGCATCTTGATTTACCTGAAGTTTATAACCTTCAGGTCTGGAGGTTCCTGTTATGGCTTATAGGTCTTTAGTGACTGGAGGTATATATCCTTCAGGTACAAAATTGAAAGGCATGCCCCCAGGGAAAACCTTTAGGCATGTTGTACTGAGGATGACTGCCAGGTGTCTCAAATGCTGGTGTAGACATAATCTCTGAGATCGCAGTCCTTTGAGGTGGTTGATCCTGAGCTACTGCCAGGGATTCAATCATGTTATGGAGTTTCTCTAAACTCTCCTTCAGAGCGTTGATTTCCTCTCTTAGTTCTCTGTTCTCTTCCTCGAGATCGTCCATTTTCTTTGCTGATTGGCCTGAGTATTGTACGAATGAGACAGTTTGACTCTAAAGTGCGAAACATGTATGAGACTCAATGACAAAGACGTGTAATGCAAGAATGATGAATGTTATGCAAAGAATAAGAATGAACTTTTTCAAAAGAACGTTTTAACAATTATGTTGCAAATATCATACAGTGATGGAAATTTTTTATTGAATTCAAGGGAATGCAATATCTTATAGGGAAAAGTACATTATTTTACAAAGTGAGAGAAGGAAAACTAGGCCTATGGATCCTAAGGCATTCCTGAAGAAAGTTCAGATGCTGGTTGCTAAATTTTTCACTTCTTTGATCAGGCCCCTTCAACCATTGTCGGGTCGATGATCCTTTGCCATGTGAAAGGAGAGAGTAAACTTATTCATTCCTTTTGACTTTCTAAAGCATGGTGTTCCAATATCTCAATCAGAGCATCCTTTTCTTTTAATAGCTTTTGGATCTTTGTGCATTCCAAGCTGACAATCTGGTACTTATTCTTCCCAGAGTTCTTCTAGTGTTGGACTTTGTTGAAAGCGACCTGAAGCTTTTCTGTGTCATTCATGAAGTAAAGAATAGACTCTTTTAGGGGAAAAACTTCCTGACGAGGGTAAGGTATCTTCAATTTGATGGCTCTAGTTTGCACCCATCGAAGGTAAGGTTTTACAGAGATGCAGTTTGGCCTTCCTAAGGACTCTCTTCCCTTCCTATGAACATGTTACCAGGCATGCATAATTTCTTTCTTTAGTGCTCTGTCATTTTCTCCTTCCTTGAAGAAAAGACCTTCCAGATGATTGTTATGTGGTACATTCTTCATCGGGTATCCAAGTTGACGACGAGCTAAAATTGGATGATAGGTGATCCCTCCTTTAGTACCAATGTGGGGCACATTGGGGAAACTTCCACATTTGTCAATGATTTTTATTCCGTCATAGATCCGATTGTACAATCTATATCAAGATGAGTGAGAGACATAATCTTCTGCGACCATCGCATACCACTCTTGAGATCCCAAAAAGCAGCAGCCTTGGGTAAGTGGGAAATAAACCATTTGTAGAGTAATGGTACATAACATGTGATCATCCCTCCACTGTACAAATTCCTCAAATGTACTGAATGATAAGCATCTACGAGCAAAGTTGGGACTGGATTCCCAATTGAGAATATCTTGAAAGCGTTAATATCGACAAAGTTGTCAATGTTGGGAAAGAGGAATAACCCATATATAAGTAGAAAAAAAACATCCTCGAAAGCAATTATGTTTCCTATGATGGCAAAGTATAGGGCTTTCTCCATCAGGAATTTAGCTGGTAAACTCTGGATTCCTCCCTTGGTGGTCATGTGAGTTTTGATATCTGACTCTTTCAAAGAGGTAGCTCTTGCAATGACTTAATCTTTGAGAATTTCTTCCTGACCAGAAAATGGATCTTGATCAATGATAGGTAAATCAATCAGATGAGAGTACACTTCCAGTGTCAGTGTGAGCTGATAATTCGTAAATGTGAAGCTGTGGTATACTGGATCATAGAACTGAACCAATGTAGACAGGACTCCTTCCACCATGTTGACCTTCAAAAGAGACAACAATCCTCCGTGCTAAGCTCTGAAAGCTTCGGGATTAGTAATCATACTTCCCCATTTTCTTAGGTCACCAAGTCTTGGACTTTTGAAGGTGTAATTCTTCTACCAAAATCCATAGCACAACTTCTGATATTTACAACGGTTGTTTTAGTTCTTTTAGAAAAAGATTTTTTTTTAATTTAATTTAAAATTTTTTTTATGAATGAAATGCATGGATGCATGAATGAAGCAAACAAAAACATTTGAAAACATGGGTTTAGGGGTTCATCGTCACGAGCATGGAGTCATGGATCTACCCATCCCCAAGGTGTGTACTAGGGTCCAAATTTTGTACCTGTAGAACGGGTTCTAACAAAGGTTCCCAAAATCATTGACCCCTCTCAAGAATATTAACAGCAAACCGACTGACTCATGAGAGCTGTAATATCCCCAAGATGAATCTCATTCGAGTGTAGTATCGCATATCAACTATTCCCGATAGTCACCGCACTACGTCCTAACAATGGTCAGGTGGTTAAATGTCTACTAATCCTCAGTTTCAAGGGTGTCTAGTGGAAAAAGTAATGTTTTCACGACTTGCTCGTTCAACATCAGTAATTCCAAAAAGGGTACCTCCACTGATTCGGTGGACTTTAAAGTTAGCTTGGTCGAGACTCACTCCCTATAAGCCTTCCTAAGTCTGCCACCTCTTATCTTAAAATGTGCTCTCGGACTCACCACATGTGTGTTAATCACATTCCCATATAATAGTAATTTAAACAAGTATAGCAGATAAACAAATAGTATGACATCAATGATAAAAAATGAGAAAACAAATAAAACAGCTGGAAAATAAATGCAATACAAGGCTTAAACCTCTTAGGGGATGCCTAAATCCCCAGCAGATTCGCCATTTTTTTGTAACATCGGTTTTTGTGACGCGACCACTACCGCTTTTGGTGCTACTTTCTATAATATCTATATTTATCCTATGAAGCTTAAAAGGAAGGGGAAGATATCTTAAACTAACCCTGCATGCAAATGTTTTTCTTACAAAAGAGAAGAGATCTGGAATCGGGGTTTGGTTATACAAAGGGAAGCTATTAATGTAACACCCCCAATCTATACCCCCAAGTAAATAAAGCAGTAAAAGAAAATTCAAAATTTCATCAGAGTATATTTAAAAATTCACAGCATAGACCGAGGGGTCACATCAATTTGAAACAAACACAGTTAACCTGCCCATAAAGATATGCAACACTCGCAGGTAGCAATTAAACAGAGGAACTTAGTTCCTACTACCCACAATTCAAATACAGAATAAAGTGGAAAATCTGTACTGAATCTCATATATATATATATATATATATATATATATATATATATATATATATATATATATCATAAAAAGTTTGTCATACATCAATTCATATATGCACAAGCCAAAAGATATATATACATATACACATCAAACTACAAAACGATCCCCCTGACTACCCAGTGCCACATATCAGAGCCGACCGACAAAAGAATGAAGTCCTAAGCTTCACAAAAAGACCTCCAGCATCTAATCTGCAATGCCTCATAGAGCATTATAAAACAGCAGAAGGGTGAGAAAAACAATCATAATATAATTGCATACAATTATATATAACACCAAAAATACATATATATACTGTTCTCACCACAACTCATCCCAGTATTCAAACACAAGGCAACACAATGTATAATTCGTATTTCCATCACCAAGGTATACCAACCATACACAAAACAAGTATCACCAACACATATCCATATATCAATTTATCAATTTTATCCACAATTCCACACATAAACAAACCATTAATGATTTATGCAAATGCAAGAGACCGACACAACGACTCTATGCATATGCACATGCGGTACCGACTTCCAATGTTTCTCATCACTAGTTTACTCAGGAACTCTGCTGGAATCATCGCTCGTTACATCACTGTAACTCCCCGCCGGGCATATGATGTTCCCCATCGCTCACACCCCACACGGGCACACGAAGTTTATGGATCGCTCACACCCCACACGGGCACATGACCCGATCGCTCACACCCCACATGGGCACACGATCGTCTATAATCATCGCTCACACCCCACACGGGCACACGACGTTATAGCGGATTCCCTCTGGAATCCAAACCGTCACTCAGGACGTCACAAGAATGCATATCATGATGCTTGGCATACATGGACTCATGACATTCAAATGCACACATATATGCAACCATCTCACTTAACATAAATCATGCTTTGCAATTTAAGCCCAAAACAATGCATTTATACCACACAACAACACGCAAGTCATACCATATCCATATCAACGGCACATTGCATGATACATACCAATCACACACATTCATAACGACAAAAGTCGACAAAACGACACTATTCCAAATTCCCGACATAATTAAATCGGCTAACAATCTCAAAATTATTATCATAAGAAAGTACAGTTCAATAGCTACTCAACGATACCAAGAATGTTAAAAACGGATAAACGGAACACAAGTTACAGACTAAACAAGAAAAGACATCGCGAAAAAACTACATTTTGCAATTTTCCTGACAATACGCGTATTGCCCTGAGCCATACGCGTATTGCCCTGATTCCTCTCCCATTCCATACGCGTATTGCCCAAGGTCATACGCGTATGGGCAGAGACCATTTTTTTCCCAAAATTCCCATTAAAATTCTAATACGCGTAGTGCCATACACCATACGCGTATTGCCCTAAACGTTACGCGTACCATACGCAAATGGATAGATGGCTGAGAAAATGAAGCTTCCATACGCGTATTGCCCAGTTTCCTTCAATGCCATACGCGTATTGCCTTGACCAATACGCATATTGCCTTGAGTGATACGCGTATGGGCAGTGGAAAATCCCGAAAATTCTGCAGAACTTTGTTCTGCATTTTCCACCCCAAATCATCCAATTTTTCAGCTACACACCAGAAAAATACCAATACAATGCCTAACAACATGTATCTAACATGTATCAACAATAATGAACCTGAAAACATAAGTTCCGACACAATTTAATCGATTTCTAATCAATTTTACATAATATGGGTTTTACTATATATTTCTATTTCAATCCAAAAATAGTCAAAAACATACATACATAATCATACACAAGCATATTATAATCGAGTTTCGCACCCTTACCCGAGTAAATCGTGTTTAGAAAAGTCGGGAGATTGATTTTCTTGATTTCCAAGTTTTCTCTCTTTTTCTTCTCTTCTTCTCTTTTCTTTCCCTTTTCCTTCTTCACTTTTTATTTCTCTCTATTTTTCTCTCTTTCTATTTTCTATTTTCTAACTTAAGGAAAAATAAGATGAAATGACCAAAATACCCTCACACTAAAATATCTCGCAAACGTTCCCAAAACCCGATAAAACATCACAACATTGAAAAATAACATATTTCCAAATAAAAGTCGAAAATAAAATAAAATAATAATAAAATAATCAAAACGACTCGATTAAATAAAAACTGACAAAACTGGGGCGTTACAACTCTCACCCACTTAGAAATTTTCGTCCTCGAAAACATACCTGAGACGAACAACTCTGGATACGACTCCCGCATCCGACTCTCCAACTCCCAAGTCAAATTGCCCTCAGCAGCGCCTCCCCATGCCACTTTCACAAGTGCAATATCCTTGCCTCTCAACCGCTTCACCTCGCGATCCAAAATCCTAACTGGTAATACCTCAACCGTAAGGTTCTCCCTTACCTCAACCTTATCCATCGGAATCACATGCGACGGATCCGGAACATAATTCCGAAGCTGTGAAACATGGAACACATCGTGTAAATTCGACAGATTCGGCGGCAATGCCACCCTATAAGCCACAACACCCACTCTCGCGGATATTTGGTAAGGACCAATAAATCGAGAAGTAAGTTTCTTCGATTTCAATGCACGACCCACACCCGTTACCGGTGTAACCCTAAAAAATACATGATCGCCCTCTTAGAACTCAAGATCTTTCTGCCTCCGATCATGATAACTCTTTTGCCTACTCTGAGAAACCTTCATTTTCTCACGAATAAGCTTCACTTTCTCCGTAGTCTGTTGCGCCAACTCTGGCCCAACCACCGAACTCTCACCAGATTCATGCCAACACAACGGCGTTCGACACCTTCATCCATACAGTGCTTCAAACGGTGCCATTTCAATACTTGAATGGAAACTGTTATTATACGTGAATTCAATCAATGCAAGATAACTATCCCACGCACCACCTTGTTCAAGAACACAAGCTCTCAACAAATATTCCAACGACTGAATCATTCTCTCCGTCTGACCATCCGTCTGCGGATGATAAGCCGAACTCAATCTCAATTTAGAACCCAACGCCTTCTGTAAACTTTCCCAAAATCTCGAGGTAAACCTAGGATCTCGATCCGAAACAATACTCAACGTAACCCCATGCAACTTCACAATCACACTGATGTAAATCTCATCTAACCTCTCCAAAGTGAAACTGATGTCAATCAGAATGAAATGAGCCGATTTAGTCAGCCTATCAACAACCACCCAAATAGCATTATGCCATCGATGTGTATTCGGCAACCCCGTTACAAATTCCATGGAAATGCTATCCCACTTCCACTCAGGAATATCCAACGGTTGCAACAAACCACTAGGCCTCAGATGTTCCACCTTCGATTTCTGACAAGTTAAACATGCATAAACAAACTGAGCCACATCTCTCTTCAAACCAGACCACCAGAAAATCTTCTTCAAGTCTTGGTACATCTTATTCGCTCCCGGATGTATACTACAATTACTCCGGTGTCCTTCCTCCAAAATCATCTTTTTCAACTCCGCATCATCAGGAATACAAATCCTACCTCGAAATCTCAAAACACCCTTAATATCCACTTTAAAATCACTATTCGCATCTTTTTCTCCAACCAACATCAAATCTACAAATTTCACATCCAGCTTCTGTTTCTCACTAACCGTCATCAGAAAATCATTAGTAATCGTTAGCATTCCAAGCCTCACACTATCCGACGTCACTTCACATACCAAACTCAAATCTCTAAACGATTCCAAAAGTTCCCACTCCTTAACCATTAAAGCAGACATATGTAATGATTTCCGACTTAACGCATCAGCTACCACATTAGCTTTACCAGGATGGTAATTCAAGCCAAAGTCGTAGTCCTTCAAGAATTCCAACCATCTACGTTGCCTCATATTTAATTCCTTCTGATCATACAAATATTTCAAACTTTTATGATCACTAAAGACTTCAAACCTTGCACCGTAGAGATAATGCCTCCAAATCTTCAACACAAAAACCACAGCCGCTAATTCAAGATATTGAGTAGGATAATTTTTCTCATGCACTCTCAATTTCCTTGAAGCATAAGCCACCACCTTACCTTCTTGCATCAGAACACCACCTAGACCAATCAAAGATGCATCACAATACACCACAAATGGGTCATTAGGATTCGGCAAAATCAAAATCGAAGCTGTCGTCAATCTTCTCTTCAGCTCATTAAAACTTTCCTCGCACCGAATATCCCAAATGAACGCTTGCCCTTTACAAGTCAACTGGGTCAAAGGAAGTGCTAGCTTAGAAAAACCCTCAATGAACCTTCGATAATATCCAGCCAAACCCAAAAAGATTCGAATTTCAGTAACAGATCTCGGAGCCTTCCACTGTAGAACTGCTTCTACTTTAGATGGATCCACAGAAATACCATTACCTGAAATCACGTGCCCAAGAAAACTCACCTCCGACAACCAGAATTCACACTTGGACAATTTGGCAAAAAGCTTTCTTTCTTTCAAAACCTGCAAAACAATACGCAAATGCTCCGCGTGCTCCTCCCGAGACTTAGAATAAATCAAAATGTCATCAATAAACACAACAACAAATCGATCCAAATGCTCATGAAAAATATGATTCATGTACTCCATGAACACACCTAGCGCATTAGAAACCCCGAACGGCATCACAGAATATTCATAATGACCGTATTGTGTCCTAAAAGCCGTCTTTTGAATATCTTCCTCTTTCAACCTAATCTGATGATACCCTGACCTCAAGTCAATCTTACTAAACACACACGCACCAACCAACTGATCCATCAGATCATCAATTCTTGGAAGAGGATACTTATTCTTAATCGTCACCTTATTCAACTGGCGATAATCAATACACAACCGCATACTTCCATCTTTCTTTTTCACTAATAAAACTGGAGCACCCCAAGGAGAAATGCTTGGTCTTACAAACCTCTTTTCCAACAACTCATTCAACTGCTTCTTTAACTCCACCAATTCAGATGCCGACATACGATAAGGTGCCATAGAAATAGGTCTAGTACCAGGAACTAGATCTATAGAAAACTCCACCTCTCTCTCTGGCGGCAAGTCTGAAATATCCTCAGGAAACACTTTCGGAAATTCACGCACAACAGGAAACACATCAAGTGAAACTTGACTGTCCACAGTCAACGATGCAAACAACCCAAACAACTGAGCTTCATCTTCCAAAAGTATCTTCAACTCTTTGGTAGATAAGAAACTCGAGTCTTCGTCTTCCTCAAGAGAAGTAAACCTTACCAGCTTATGATAACAATCAATATGAACCCTATTGAACTGCAACCAATTCATTCCCAGAACCACATCTAAACCCTCCAACGGTAAACACACCAAATCCATCTCAAAGTCTTTACCATAAATGGTCAAAGGACAACTTAGACAAACCAAAGAAGTAGTTACTGACCCCATTACTGGAGTATCAATAACCATTTCACTACCCATCGAAAACAACACAAGATTCAAACGCTTCGCGCACTCAGACGAAATAAACGAATGAGTCGCTCCAGTATCAATAATAGCAACTAAAGGAGTACTATTAATAAAACAAGTACCTCTGATCAGACGATCTGCACTTGAAGTCTGAGTTCCTGCCAGGGCAAAAACTTTCCCACCAGATTGAGCCTGCTTCATTTTCGGACACTTCGTACTAATATGACCAGGTTCACTACAGTTGTAACATTTTGTAACACCCTGATTCAACCCAACGTAATTATATAATATCAGAGTATAAATTTTACAACATACAGGATGTCACATTCATTTATTCTTTAACATATCATACAATCACCTGTAATTCATACATAAATAATACAACTTTCCGGATAACCGATTCGAACCTGTTCAGTCTTTAAATATAACAACTTTAACTTTCATGCAGCGGATTCATAAGTTCAACATAAAATTCCCTTAATTTTGAATTCAACAAAGCAATAACTTCCAATCAACAAGTCTTTACCATTCAAATAGTTAAAACATCTTCATCCAACATAAAAACAACTTCAAATGTAAGCTTTTAATAAAAACAATATAAAATTCAGCAACTTAAGCATAATTCAATCAATAGGAAAAACACGCGATTATCCCCCCGAGTGCTACGTATCAGAGCGACAACCACCGACTCGAACTAATGAAGGTAGGCTTCCTCCATTCCGGATTACCTGCACGTTACCAATATAAAGGCAACGGCGAAACAAAGAAAGGGTGAGATATCCAATAATATAATCAAAAGTATGATAATTAATATATTAAAATTAGAACCATACAAGTTTCACCACTTCACAACTAACAACCATATCACAACTCATCAACATTCATCATAACAACAAATCCATTAATACGACTCAATGCGACTCAACTTATGCAGATGCATGTGGTACCATTTCGGAGTAGAACTCCCAACTTAAACATATGCCAGATTATCGAGGCAATTTTCAACTTAAACAGGTGCCATCAAGGGCCAACTTAATCAATGCCATCAAGGCCAACTTAAACAATGCAATGTATGCGACATATGAACAACATACAATCAACAACATCAACACAACAAATACAACTCAGCACAACATAAACCACTTTCGATTTTGGCTATTTAAGTCTCCAACAAAAACATGTCCATATTTTGGGACGAAAACCAATTCAATCAACTTTACCTGCAAATCCACGCATTCAACTTAATTTAACAAAAATAAATACCATTCACTTATCTACTCGTATATACGAACTTCCCCAAAAATTTTCATTCGATTCCGGGCAACTAAATATACCGCTTAATTTTTACCGGGCGACTAAAATTACTACTGTTTTCAACTTCCAGCATCTTTTCAACAAAATAAAATCAACCACACTACCTACTAATTATTACGAACTTCCCCAAAAATTTTCATTCAATTCCGGGCAACTAAATATACCGCTTAATTTCGCTCCCGACACTGTTTTCTGTTCTGTTCTGTCACTAATTATTTTTCTGCTACGATATATTATTTTTCTGCTACAATAGATTATGCTGCTAATTTTTACTGTCACCAAAATCAACTCTGCTACCAAATTATCACTACCTGCTAGGACCTGCTATCTATTAGTTGTAATTAACTAACAAAAATTAACCAAAACATGCTACAATACCCTCCTGTAGCTAGCGCATGAAATTAACATAAGGGGGAGTTCCACCATTTCAATTGCGGCCCCACGTCCAATACATATTCTAAAAAATTTGGTAGTTTTCTTCTTCTTTACTATTACTGTACGCATGGAAAAGAAAAGAGGGTGAAGTCCCTCTACACTAACCGCCCCACCCCCATTATATATTTATATAATATAATTAACTAAAACAAAAGTGATCAAAACCTATGCTACTACACACTGTAGCGCAATGAAAAGAGGAAAGGTATGCTACAGAAGCAACAATTACTACAGGCTATGGCTTGAAATATAATTTCTAATTACTCTATCAAATGATAATGGGTCTCTATAATATACCAATTTCAATCCAATAAATACCACATAGTGAAAAATTATATAATTCCCAATTCCTACATACTAACTATCATTCTCCCGGTTATAAAATTCGAACCCCACCCTTACCTAATTGGATCGAAGGTAGCTCGAATTTTTTTGATTTTTCCTCACCGGCGGAAATTTCTCCTCTTCTTCTCCCAAACACTGTCGCAGCTTTTCTTCTCCTTTCCTTTAGGTTTTTGTTTTCGGTTGCTACTACTTCTATTCCATTTCTCTTATTTTAATCTAATAGAATTATAAGCATTAGTTTCTAATTGGGCTTAAGTTCTCACACACCCTTAATTACTACTAAAAACCCCAATGTAGGCCCAATAGTACTATTTCTCACAAAATCAATTTAATAAAAATACAATATTAATCCTAGTGTTAATTTCTCGGCTAATTTTACCTTACTATCAACTTAACGACTTAAACCATATATTCGACATATTCATCAATTATTCGGGAATTACTTAATAATATTTTAATTATATTATTTCTAATATAATTCTACGACTAAACCAACTTAAATACCAACTTATTAATTAAATCTCCACAACACAAAATTAACCGAATAATCACAGATAATTAATTAAATATTTAATTAAATAAATAATTAAATATTCAGGGCGTTACACATTTCACCACATTTTTCCTGGCACAATCAGCTGCAACATGTCCTAAACCTCCACAATTAGTACACTTCCTCATATCTTTCCTGCACTCAAACTGACGATGCCCCAACTCACCACATTTATAACATCTCAGAGGACCAGACATTCCTCCTCCACTTGACCTTCTCTCATAATTTCCCCTTTGTTTACCTTTATCAGCCGGTGTTACATATGGACCACCACGGAACTATTGCTTCCCTTTCCTCTCGCTCACACTCTTATAGTGAGTAGAACGAGCCTTACTATCCTCCTCATAAATCCTACAACAATCCACCAAATCAGAAAACCTCTGAATCCTTTGATAACCAATTGTCTACTTTATCTCAGGACGCAATCCGTTCTCAAACTTTACACACTTAGAAAATTTCGCAGTCGCTTCTGCATAATGAGGATAAAACTGCACAAGTTCCACAAACTTAACAGTATAATCAACAACAGACATATTACCTTGTTTTAACTCCAAGAACTCAATTTCCTTCTTTCCTCTTACATCTTCTGGAAAATACCTCCTTAGAAACTCAATGCTAAACACAACCCAAGTGATCTCCTCCTCTGCAGCTTCCAACACACGACGAGTACTAACCCACCAATCATCAGCTTCTTCCAGTAACATGTGAGTACCCAGTCTCACCTTCTGATCCTCAGCACAATCCATAACTCGGAAAATTCTTTCTATCTCTTTAAGCCAAATTTGCGCACCATCAGGATCATATCTTCCTTTGAAGACAGGCGGTTTGTTTTTCCTGAACTCATCATTACCTGCAGCATTAGGTGCACCCTGCACAGCTCGGGCCATAGCTTGCATAGCAGCAGCCAAAGTAGCGTCATTCCTACCAGCCATATTCTGTTCATTTCCAATAACAACAACTATGGTTAAACAAATAGCTCATCCAAACACCAAGACCGACAAGAACTGACACAACTGACACGAACTGGCTCTGATACCACTTAATGTAACACCCCCAATCTATACCCCCAAGTAAATAAAGCAGTAAAAGAAAATTCAAAATTTCATCAGAGTATATTTAAAAATTCATAGCATAGACCGAGGGGTCACATCAATTTGAAACAAACACAATTAACCTGCCCATAAAGATATGCAACACTCGCAGGTAGCAATTAAACAGAGGAACTTAGTTCCTACTACCCACAATTCAAATACAGAATAAAGCGGAAAATCAGTACTGAATCTCATATATATATATATATATCATAAAAAGTTTGTCATACATCAATTCATACATGCACAAGCCAAAAGATATATATACATATACACATCAAACTACAAGACGATCCCCCTGACTACCCAGTGCCACATATCAGAGCCGACCGACAAAAGAATGAAGTCCTAAGCTTCACAAAAAGACCTCCAGCATCTAATCTGCAATGCCTCATAGAGCATTATAAAACAGCAGAAGGGTGAGAAAAACAATCATAATATAATTGCATACAATTATATATAACACCAAAAATACACATATATACTGTTCTCACCACAACTCATCCCAGTATTCAAACACAAGGCAACACAATGTATAATTCGTATTTCCATCACCAAGGTATACCAACCATACACAATACAAGTATCACCAACACATATCCATATATCAATTTATCAATTTTATCCACAATTCCACACATAAACAAACCATTAATGATTTATGCAAATGCAAGAAACCGACACAACGACTCTATGCATATGCACATGCGGTACCAACTTCCAATGTTTCTCATCACTAGTTCACTCAAGAACTCTGCTGGAATCATCGCTCGTTACATCACTGTCACTCCCCGTCGGGCATACGATGTTCCCCGTCGCTCACACCCCACACGAGCACATGACGTTTATGGATCGCTCACACCCCACACGGGCACACGACCCGATCGCTCACACCCCACATGGACACACGATCGTCTATAATCATTGTTCACACCCCACACGAGCACACGATGTTATAACGGATTCCCTCTGGAATCCAAACCGTCACTCAGGACTTCACAACAATGCATATCATGATGCTTGGCATACAAGGACTCATGACATTCAAATGCACACATATATGCAACCATCTCACTTAACATAAATCATGCTTTGCAATTTAAGCCTAAAACAATGCATTTATACCACACAACAGCACGCAAGTCATACCATATCCATATCAACAGCACATTGCATGATACACACCAATTACACACATTCATAACGACAAAAGTCGACAAAATGACACTATTCCAAATTCCCGACATAATTAAATCGGCTAACAATCTCAAAATTATTATCATAAGAAAGTACAGTTCAATATCTACTCAACGATACCAAGAATGTTAAAAACGGATAAACGGAACACAAGTTACGGACTAAACAAGAAAAGACATCGCGAAAAACTACATTTTGCAATTTTCCTGACAATACGCGTATTGCCCTGAGCCATACGCGTATTGCCCTAATTCCTCTCCCATTCCATACGCGTATTGCCCAAGGTCATACGCATATGGGCAGAGACCATTTTTTCCCAAAATTCCCATTAAAATTCCAATACGCGTAGTGCCTTACACCATACGCGTATTACCCTAAATGTTACGCGTACCATACGCAAATGGACAGATGGCCGAGAAAATAAAGCTTCCATACGCGTATTTCCCAGTTTCCTTCAATGCCATACGCGTATTGCCTTGACCAATACGCGTATTGCCTTGAGTGATACGCGTATGGGAAGTGGAAAATCTAGAAAATTCTGCAGAACTTTGTTCTGCGTTTTCCACCCCAAATCATCCAATTTTTCACCTACACACCATAAAAATACCAATACAATGCCTAACAACATGTATCTAACATGTATCAACAATAATGGACCTGAAAACATAATTTCTGACACAATTTAATCGATTTCTAATCAATTTTATATAATATGGGTTTTACTATATATTTCTATTTCAATCCAAAAACAATAAAAAACATACATACATAATCTTACACAAGCATATAATAATTGAGTTTCGCACCCTTACCCGATTTAATCGTGTTTAGAAAAGTCGGGAGATTGATTTTCTTGATTTCCAAGTTTTCTCTCTTTTTCTTCTCTTCTTCTCTTTTCTTTCCCTTTTCCTTCTTCTCTTTTTCTTTCTCTCTATTTTTCTCTCTTTCTATTTTCTATTTTCTAACTTAAGGAAAAATAAGATGAAATGACCAAAATACCCCCACACTCAAATATCTCGCAAACGTTCTCAAAACCCGATAAAACATCACAACATTGAAAAATAACATATTTCCAAATAAAAGTAAAAAATAAAATAAAATAATAATAAAATAATCAAAACGACTCGATTAAATAAAAACTGACAAAACTGGGGCGTTACAATTAACACCCAGAGTATCTATAGTAATCTATAAGAACCTTCATTTACACATATTTTCTTACTGTTTGAAATGCTTTCTTAAGTCTATCTGTTGTTGATTGGGGAAAGTTTCTCCTTTGGAGGGCTGAGGAAATGTTTTTGTTTTTTTTTGGTTTTTTCTATTGTTTTTGGGAAGGTACTGGACCTAAGATTTTTGATTTGTGTGCTCGCTAAGATTTCACAATCTTATGCCTACGTATTCCCGTAAAGAGATTTGTGAAATTAGAGCAACCGTAGTTCCTCCTATTCTATGGGAGGAAAAAAACTTGTTTGGTGTATTGTGTAACCCGATTTATTTTATTAATTTTCGTAATTGAAATTATATGTTGTGGTGCATTTGTGTGTGGTTGTGTTTGGGGTTGTCCTTAATATGGGGTAGTGACCTTATAATTATAGGGATTAAGATGTTGGGGGTGTGTGACCAATTAGGTAGAACTTGGTGGTGTGTTGAGAATAGTTATTTGGTTAATATTATTATTTAAATTTTAAAAGATATTATTATTATTATTTAACTATTAAAATAATAATAATAATAATAATAATAATAATAGAATAATAGAAAATAGAAAAGAAAGGGACTAGAGGGAGAACTCATTTGGTACGTGAAAAAACTAAGAAATAGAAAGAGGAGAGCTAGGGCAGAAGGAGGAGAAAAGCCATTGTTGAGGCTGAGGTTTTCGTCTAGAACTCTAAGGTAAGAGTGGGGTTCTTTAATCTCTAAGGGTTGCATAATATTTGTATGAGGGTAGATAAATCTTTAGGATCGTCCCTTGTGTATGGTTTGTGTTGATTTAGGAATTAGGGTTTTGTGTGTCATAGGTTTTGATAAGAGGAAAAATGCATAAATTGCTCGGTTAAATTGTGGTCTATGTATTCCTAATTGTAAGTATGGTAATATGTGATTATATGTGCGTTTTGGGAGTAAAATCGAAGAAGGTTGGGGTTGAATAGTGCTGAAATCGCAACTGCAGAATTGCAGAATCGCGTACTTTGTAATGCGAATAATAGTTCGTTGGGCGAATGTTCGCTCCAGATTCGCAAAGCGAATGAGGTAGCGAATGAAGGAAAAGAAGAGAAATTCTGGAATGTGTGGTGGGGAAGTTCGCCCCAGGTTCGCTGGGCGAACTCCTGGCGAACTCCAGTTCGCTGGGCGAATGTGAAGCGAATGAGGGGAGAAATAAGTGAGTCTCTGGTTTTTGTATGGGAGGAGTTATTCACTGGGAAGTT
Organism: Lathyrus tuberosus; assembly: GCA_022829125.1. Lineage (NCBI taxonomy): Eukaryota > Viridiplantae > Streptophyta > Magnoliopsida > Fabales > Fabaceae > Lathyrus > Lathyrus tuberosus. The sequence continues at coordinate 13,103,712 of JALAZF010000107.1, read as the reverse complement.
TGCTAGGCGAACTCCTAGCGAACGAGAGTTTGCTGAGCGAACTCGCAGCGAGCATGACAGTGTTGTTTGCTGCTGTTACGGACATAATTTTCCTAACTTTTAAAAATTCATAACTTTTAATCCGTATGTCCGTTTTAGCCGCCGTTCGAATCATTGGAAAGCTGGTTTCACATACTTTTTGTGAAAATTAATTTCAGTACCAGCATTCCAACCATTTGATGCATTAATTGGGTTTTCGTGTATGTGTTATGTGTTATACATGGAATTGATGAATTCAGTTGTGTGTATGCATGTTATGGTTGTGGATTGTTGTTGTTGTATGTGTTGACTGGTATATACTACGTGTTGGACAGTTATAGTTTAATGTATTGACGCATTGTTAGTCGTATGCATTTAGTTATGGTTATATGTTGTCGTTGTATGCATGCCATGTTGCATAAGTTGTGTGATAAGTCATGTGCCCATGTGGGGTGTGAGCGTCTTATCGAGATTATTTGAAATAGAATTGTATTGTTGTTGTTGTTGTTGAGGTGATCGTATGCCCATGTGGGGTGTGAGTGATCACGGCTGTCATGTGCCCATGTGGGGTGTGAGCGATCATGGATGTCGTGTGCCCATGTGGGGTGTGAGCGACTGATATAGAAATTTCGACAGGAATTATGATCATGAAAAAGGGATCGAATTGGTACCACATGCATTGAGTCAAGTCGTGGGTCTCATTGCATTGCACTGTGCTGTGTTGTAGTGCATACGATTGTCTATTTGTGTGGAAAATTGTATTTGTGCTGATGTTGTGGTGATAGGGTGAGCCGTATATGGTTTATGTTCTTTCATACTTATCTTATGCATTTCTTATGTTTATTTGAGAATCTCACCCCTTCTGTTTGAATGTTACCTCCACGTGGGTAATGCGCAGATAATCAGGATTAACGCGGAGTTGAAGTTAGTGAAGATGGAGTCATCTCTTTTATTTTCGTTGTGTCGGCGTCTGCTCTGATGTGTAACAATGGAGATTTAGAACGCTTGTCGTTATTTGTTTCATTATTTGTTACCACTTTATTTTCTTGATGATGATTATGTGGTATTACACATGTTATGTTTTAGTTGAATTCTGCTGCTATATGAGAAGATTAATTAAGTATGGTTTTATTGATGATATCTATATGTTACATATCGTATGCATGAACAGGTATATGGTGAAAGTAACATCCTAAATGATTGCATACTTTATTTTATTCTGATATTTTATTATTAATTGTCTCGGGGGTTTAGGGTGTTACATAGTGGTATCAGAGCAGGTCGGTCTGTCCGTCCAAGTTGTCGAGTCGTTGTCGTGTGACAATCGATTACTGTCGATGTCGTTTCCTTAACCATTGTGTTCTATTGTTGGTATGTAACAGATTTAGAATGGCTGGAAGGAACGATGCTGCTATTGCTGAAGGAGGCATGATAAAGGAGGGACATTGGCTTGGATGTGTAGAATCCAGAGGCTTGCCACTTACAGCAATTATCTAGAAAAAGGGTTTTGATTGTTTGTTTTGATATGTGATGCAAAAGGAAATGTCCTCCTACAGAGAGGACTCATGGTCTCATATGTGGGGATGTTGAATTTTGTGCCTTGATCAAAGCCCAATGTTGTAGCTAAAAAAAGGTTTGAGAATTGACTCCATTGGAGATGTTTTATTTGAGTATCTTGTTTAAAGCCCAAGATGACGAAACTGAAGAGTTTGAGTATAGTTTTAAAGAAGGCTGGCTCAATTGGGGAGTGTGATATTTGTCTTGTACAAAGCCCAAGATTGAGGCTGACTGGGTAAATCATTATATGAAGCCTAAAAGGAGGCTGACTCTTACTAAGGATTATTTAAATCCAGGAGAAGGTCTAGACATATTTTGAGGAATAAAAAAAAGAAAACTGATTTTTGTTGGTGAATTGTAGAAGAGTTGAATTATCATATGCCATGAGGCACTGATACTTTTGAGGATTTGTTGATGGTAACATAGTTTTGGCTGGGGATTTTGAGGATGAAAGCAAAAATTTATTGAGGGCTAGGAGATACTTAAAAAAGATAAGCTTGAATGTCTTAGGAGCTCTGACTCTCCTAGGGACTGGTGTAGGGATAGAGATGAATAGGATTTATCCTATGCTTTTAGGAAGCCTGAGGGTCCTTGTATGAAGCCCAAGAGGAGGCTAGTATTTGAAACTGTCCAAGTCTAGGAAGAGTTCAAGAAAGGTTTCACTGGGAAATAATCCTTTCTTTGTTGAACTATTCTAGGATTAAATGGGGTTAAAGAAGAGGTTTCACCGAGAAATAATCATCTATTTATTGAATTGTTTCAAGGTTGATAAAATTGAACAAAGCCCAAGAGGAGGCTATCTTCTGGAGAGATTCATTGTATTATGCCCAAGAGGGGGCAAGGGAACTAGTTCTTGAACTAAGTATGGATTGAAGGGATCCTATTGTTTGAACTAGTCTAAACCAAGGATGCTTTGAATGCTAAGAGGAACTTAACAAAATATGTACAAGTATATGTACAGACATATGAACAAGTACATAAACAAGTATTGAATTGAGAAAGGTGGTGGGTCTTATTCTTTGGATAGAAGCCTAAGTGTATTGTGTCATACCCCAAATTTTGACCACTAAGATTTCCCATCATTGTGCAAATCATCATTACAATATGGATGAACCATTAGTCTCCCCAAAGATGGATGAGCCTTCACTATAATCAGAATTAGGGTTTCAAGCCCTCTCTGAGCCTTAGACAAAGGATCAATCAAGAATTGACATGATCTTTAACTTGTCTAACCTCTCAAACATCCCCAATGGATCAAGAGGACTCCCACCTCAAGGATTAAGCACATGGCTGCAACATTCTAAGTGGATCAAGCCTCAAGATCGCCAGTGTCACCAAATTAGGGTTTTGGTCGACCAGGGCCTCTAGATGGGAATTTTCCTCTGGGCATGAGCCAATGCTTCAAAGCATAACCTAATGTACCCCATAGAACCTCATGGACCCAATCATCAAGTCAATTTAGCCTCAGGGGATGCATTCACCAAAAATCAAGAATTAGGGTTTCTTGACCTACTTCACCCCTAAGTTGACTTTTGGGACAAATCACGAGCCAAGACCTTAATAGAGGATTTGAGGGTCTCTAATAAACCACATTGATCCATTTGCAACAATGGATTGATCCAAGAAGCTTGATCAACAAGTTTCAAATTCATCAGAACCACAATTAGGGTTTTGAGGAAAAAGTCAACAGTGCCTTTGACTTTTGATCAAGACATCTCCCAAACCCTAGGACATGATTCAATACACCCTATAACACCTATGAAATCAATCCATCAAGTTTAATTTAGGTCAAGGACTTGATTTCATAGAGGATCGCACAGTTTGGAATTCATCCGATAAAAAGTCAACTGTGCACAAAAGTCAACTTTGACTTTTTGAGATTTTTCACAATTATGGTTCCCTAACCCTAAAATGATGTTAATGTGTGATTTGAATCAACATTCATCAAGAAAAATCAAAGAAAGTGGAATAACTTGTAAAAGGGGTAACCATAAAAACTTAGAAATTTTCTAAGTTATGGAACAAAGTGGCTAGGGTACCAACTTTAAAGGATCATAACTCCTAAACCACAAGGCCATTTTTCCCCATCCAAAGCTGGATTTGTAGCTCTCATGGCCCTCTACAAAAGCTTCAAACATAACTCATTCCAATTCCTCATGGATTTTAAGTTATGGAATGATCAAAATCACAAAAAGTGAAAATGTCACTTTTTTCCAACACTTATTGAAATTTTCACTTAGTCAGAATCTGTCTTACTTTTTTCCAAATGTAGGGGCATTTTTCACTTGTATCCAAAATGTATCAAAACTAACTATGATCAAACAGTTGTTGTATCATATGAGTGCTTTCCAAAATGGCCAAGAACTCCATCAAATTCCACTTGAGCCATGAGATATGACAATGGCAATATGCCTTGCTGAAAACTGTCAAAGCAAGGAAGATTTGTGCATTTTGCTCGATTTGCCAAATTTGTGCAAATGACAAACACACTTATCCATCTGAACACCTCAATTGGAAACCAAGGAGGAACGAACTCTGATCCCAAGCCTCCCAAGTCCTTGGAACTAAAAATAGCATGCCAAACCTAGAAATCCCTAAAGAGGGGACAAGACTCCAATTTTGTTTTGGAGCATTCAATGGATGCACCATGGTGGCATGGACTGAGCCATTTCCAACTGAATTTAATCAAGACTTATCCAAGACCAAGGGAACCAACAGCCTGTGCCCTAACCTTTAGTCAATGGCTAGAGGAGACTTGGATTCTCATTGATCAACATTGGCCAAACCTATGCAGCAGTTGCCATTCACTATTCCTTGCAAAACAAACTTGCTCTACTATAAATAGAGCTCATTTGTGATCAGTTTGAGTACACCAAAGCCATCAAATAGATGCTTTCCTCAAAATCTCTTCCTTCACTCCAAAATTGCCTTCCAAAGCAAGTCACTATCGGGTTTTGAGTTTGAGAGCTATTACAACCAAACCAATCACACACACACCTCATAAACATCATATAGAGGTGATCCAAACACTCAAACAACATCTGGAACACCAGATTCTCAAAATCACCAGCCATCTGCACAAGCCTTTGACAAATTTGCAGTTGAGGTGCCAAATCAAGTTCCATCTCAATTCAATCCACTCCAAGCACCCAGGCACACTCCATAGCACCCTGGGAAGCTGTCCATATCCTTGGAACCAAGTTGTAACACCTCTAACACAAAACACGACCACCAGCTGCAAGAGGTAAGCATGAGTTCTTCTAACTCTATGATCCATGCATTTTTTGCTGCACAATAATTTGTTCATATGTTCATAATCATGCATAGAGTGTTTACCCTCAATCAATTGTTTTGTTTGAATCGTGTATGGAATTTCTGATCCTTCACGCAAGTTTTAGGGTTCTTGAGGTTTCTCTTTGATTTCTTGTTCCATGCTTAAAATAAATGAAATTAAAGACCATAGACATGATCGTGAGGTGAAAACGAGTAGATTGATATGTAGATTGCATGTTATCATCAAGTATTCAGTGAGATTGGATAGAAAACGCAAATATACAGAAACAGAGGGTGGCGCGTGTTCTTGCCATGTTCTTGGCGCCATTTTTGAACATTTGAATATTTGAATTTTGTGATTTTATTTAATTGATTCAAAAATTAATTTCTCTCCGAGTTTTAATGATTTTGAGTTGATTCTTTTTTTAATAATTCACAAAAATGTTAAAATACTTTATTTTCCCAAAAAATCCCAAAAATATTATTTCATATACTTGATATTTTTGTAAATAATTAATATTTTAATTATTTTTTGACATTTAAAATATTTTCTCCCTCTTGATTTTTCAAATTTTAGTGATTTCCAATCATTTTGTGGATAGAAACATAATTTTTGAAACATTAATCCAAGATCACAATTTGTTTCCACACATGTTTAACAATTTTGATCATTTTAATTGAATTTTTATTCAATTAAAATACATTTTGAAAACAAATTAGGGTTTTTTTTATTAATTCAACCCTCATCAAACTTTTTCAAACATATTGGGCCTCTAATAGAGTGTAAGACCCAACCCATTTTTGAAACCAAAATATTTGGGCCACAGTCATTGTATAAGACCCACTGTGCTTTCAAAAACCTCTGCGCGATCGCCGTTTTCAAAACAAATAACCATTTGGCCTCTCCTTGAGTTGTAAGCCCCATCATTTGTACACAAACATTTTGGGCCTCTAATAGAGTGTAAGAACCAACCCATTTTTGAAACCAAAATATTTGGGCCTCAGTCATTTTATAAGACTCATTGTGCTTTCAAAAACCTCGGCGCGATCGCCATTTCAAAACGAAAAACCATTGGGCCTTTCCTTGAGCTGTAAGCCCCACCACTTGTACAAAAATAAGCTATTGGGCCTCTAATAGAGTGTAAGACCCATCCCTTGTAGATAAAACCTTTTTTGGGCCTCAATACATTATATAGGACCCAGTACATTAGAGAAACCTCGGCGCGATCGCCAGTTCAAAAACAAATCATCTGGGCCTACCCTCGTGTTATAATCCCCATTTTTTTCTTTAAACACCTTTGGGCCTCTTGAGAGAGTGTAAGACCCATCCCTTTGTACAGAAAACCTTTTTGGGCCTCAGTCACTTGTATAAGTCCCTGTACAAAACAACAGTGCAATCACTGATAAAACCTTGGGCCTCTCCTTGAGCTGTAAGCCCCAACAATCTTTTCAAAGCACTTTCTCCTTTGATTTTGAATATAATATTGTTATCAAAGCTTTCTTTGTTGAACAAACTAACAAAACAACATGGAAGCTCTACAACTGAGTAAGTGTTTACCCGTTTTCTTTATCCGCTTTCATATATAGATAACTGTATTGTGGGGCTGCTCACTGTAAATCTTCTTTCACAATCTTTTATATACTTGTCAAATATCAATTGTGTAATACTAGTATAGTTATTTAGAGTTTTCCCCAACAACTACGTCTAGCACTAGGTAAATCCCTGTTGGTCACTCTTAAATACAAACAAAACTAGATCCCCATAGGATTACCAGACACAATCTTCCCTCCTCTCGGGGTTAAACAATATGGAGACGTGAAAGGCCGTATTCTCTGTGAACTCTTTCTCAGACTATCACCCTTAGACATCGTCAAAGAAACTCTACTCCCCAGAGATGATCTTTTCTTCGTGAATGGCATCTCTTGAGTTTCTTCCAAATTCTCGGACTTTCCTGGCTTGATCTATTCTCGGTGAATGACATGTCTTTAACTTCTCGGGGTTTGGGGACCCACAGGCTTCTTAAAAGCATCCCCGCCTCCACTTGGGTGTGGTACAAGGACCCTTCGGCTTCTTAAAAGCTCTCATGCCTTCTCTTGGGCTTAGTACAAGGACCCAGAGACCTCTACAGGTATAGGAACAGAACGTAGTCATTGATTTGCTAGAGCTGTCTTTCTGAGTCAAGTGTCATACCTGTTAATGGGTTGACCTTCATCCCTTAACATACCCGCCTTCTCTTGGGCATTATACAAAGATCATACTATCTGAGAATCGATTTCTCCAAATAACCAGTAGACTTGGACAGTCTCAATACCCTTTGGATTTCCCGTTTCCTTAAAGAACCGGAAAAAACCCCGATCCTCTGATTAATCCCAAAGCACAACAATACCTTTAATTGTTGCCTTCATAAGAGCTAATTTTCACTTTTATCCAACATACTGGACTTGTCACTAAACTGAAACAGTCACCAACATAATAGCCTCCTCTTGGGCTTTGTACAATGATTCTCCCCAGCGGAGCTAACCTTTTCACACTCTCTTGTTGAGTATAAAAGACTCTCTTGTTGAGTCAAACCTTTTAGCCTCCATCTCGGGCTTCGTACGAGATACTAAAACACTCTCTTGTTGAGTATAAAAGACTCTCTTATTGAGTCACGTCCCTTTTAGCCTCCATCTCGGGCTTCGTACGAGATATAAAAATCACTCTCTTGTTGAGTATAAAAGACTCTCTCTTGTTGAGTCACTTCCCTTTCAGCCTCCATCTCGGGCTTCGTACGAGATACAAAATCACTCTCTTGTTGAGTATAAAAGACCCTCATGTGGAGTCAAAACCTTTTAGCCTCCATCTTGGGCTTCGTACGAGACACATATAAAAGCACTTTCTGTTGAGTTTATCACTTGTTAGCACTCTCTTGTTGAGTCAACCCTTTTAGCCTCTCTCTCTCAGGCTTCGTACGAGACACAGAAAAACACCCTCTTGTTGGGTCAATAACCTCCTCTTAGGCTTTGTATAAGAAAACCCCAGTTGAGTCAATCAACCTTTTAGCATCAAAATATGTGCCTCGTTCACGGTATACAAACATCAACAACTCCTTTTCCTTCATCTAATTGCTGTAAGCAGCAAACCTCTGGATTATTTACATCCACACCACTGTCCCTCTTTTAGCATGAGAAATTCCTAAGTAAAGATGGCATTTCTCTAAACTAAGTTAAAGTCTTCTAATTCTGGTTAAAAATCCCCTATAAAGGAAATTATGGCATTGCTGGATTCACATATCCCAGTTAAAGTAATTCTCCTTTATAACCAGTCACGCAACAGTTGTGACAAACAGACCAGACAGACCCCTTTTAGAGATGACCAATTCTCTCTAAAAGTCAAAACCCTTCAGCTTCACATCTTGGGGTTCGAACAAGATACAAATAAACCCTTCAGCTTCACATCTTGGGCTTTGAACAAGATACAAACCACATTTAGCTTCACGTCTTGGGCTTTGAACAAGACACCAAAACAACCTTTTTTTCCTCCCATAGAATAGGAGGAACTACGATCACTCTGATTTCCCTATTTCGTTAAACGGGAATACGTAGGCTTAAGATTGAAAAAATCTTAGCGAGCATACTAATCAAACACCCAAAATCCTGTACCTTCATACATCAATCGAAAAGCATCAGTCCTAACATCCTACCAATAGCCTAGACACTGTTTTTTTTAACAAAATAACCTAAGAAAGACCCACAATCTTAATAGCATCTGTAAATCAACAGTCATATGTTTAAATTCAGTTTGCAAGCAGGGTTAATTAGAGACATCTATTTTCATTCCTTCATCAGCTTCAATAGGATAAAAAATGAATCGAACTGCAGTACCCCAAAGCGATAGTGCTTCGCAACCACATAAAAATTCGCGCTACAGAAAAATCGCGACTTCACTGGGGACTGCGAGATCTTGTTCTCTTCCCATCTCTTATGTAGAAACCTTAAGAAAGTACCACAGGAAAAAATGGCGACTTCACTGGGGACATTCATAGAGATCTTGTTCTTTTCCCATCTCTTAGGTAGAAACCTTAAAAAGTGCCACAACAGAGTGACGACCATAGTGAGAGGCATTCTTTCTTGCTTTCCCAAGGGATGAAACCCTAAATTCATGTCACAGAAATGACAACTCTGTTGGGGAGTCATTGTCTGTATAGGATCATAAGACTAGAGGTCTAGGATGATTAAGACAAATATATATATTGATTTTCCTAATTGATATCTGTGTTTCTTTTTCTGCTAATGGGAATGCGTGTGATGCCGCATGTGGAAAGATTGAGTATACACCTAAGATAGGTAATGGCAATGCGGGTAATCTTACTGGGAGTGAATTCCAGTTAAGAGCCCCCGATCGACCATCAAACTCAGTGGAGACTCCCTTTGCAGATACATTGCCTATACGATTTCGGTTGTTGAAAGTAGTTTGGTCGACTGGGTTATCTGAGAAGCTGAGGTTTTTAGTAGACTTAAGCCATTTTATAGTGCAGAAGCTATCGGAAATAGTTGTCACACAATACTACCCTCATCTGAGATCACTCCTGGATACATCAGCTCGCTGGCAATCCGCTTGCTATTGTTATCCCAGAGGGGTCAATGATTTTACGGACAGGTACAAAAAATCACCAGTATAAACCTTTGGGAGGGGGGGGGGGGGGGGTAGAGCCTTGACTTCATGACACCGACCCTTTGACCCCATGTTTTTTCTATGTTTTTGTGTGCTGCATTCATACATTCATTTAAAAAAACATTAAAACAAAGAAAATCTTCTCTTCTAGTCTCTCTTTTTCAAATTAAACTAAGGTAATGATTGCAAATGTCAGAGAAGGAGATTGCGCTAATGGATTTCGGTAGAAGGAAAACTCATAAGTACACCTTCAAGGTTCCAAAGTTAGAGGATTTAAGAGGTTTGGCGAGAATGATCACCAACCACGAGGCTTTCAGAGCCAAGTATGGAGGACTGCTATCTCTATTAAGGGTCCATATAATAGAAGGAATCCTGTCCACACTAATCCAGTTCTACGATCTGGTTTATCACTGTTTCACATTTCTGGATTATCAGCTTGCACCAACGCTGGAGGAGTATTCTCACCTGACTGATTTACATATTACTGATCAAGCTCCCTTTTCTGGACTAGAAGAAATTCCAAAGGATCAAACCATTGTTAGAGCAATTTATTTGGACGAGTCATAAGTCAGGACTCACATAACCACTAAGGGTGGCATCCAGGGTTTGCCAGCCCAATTCTTGATAAAGAAGGCTCTATACTTTGCTAGTATAGGGAACATGGCCGTTTTCGGGAGCATCTTTGTTTTGCTCACCTATGGGTTATTTTTGTTTCCCAACATCGATAACTTTGTAGATATCAACGCCATTAAGATTTTCCTAATTGGAAACCCCGTACCGACCTTACTCGTAGATGCGTATCATTCGGTACACTTAAGGAATTTATACAGCGGGGGAATGATCACATGCTATGTACCCCTGCTATACAAATGGTTCACTTCCCATTTGCTCAAGTCTGCGGCATTTTGGGATCAAAAGAATACTTTACGTTGGTCGCAGAGAATCATCTCTCTTACCAACTCTGACATTGATTGGTACAATCGAATCTACAACGGGATCAGAATCATTGTCCGTTGTTGAAATTTCCCAAATGTACCCCTCATAGGAACTAAGGGAGGAATCAACTATCATCCAGTGTTAGTTCGTCGTCAATTTGGATACCCAAAGAGGCATGTCCCGTGCAATGCTCATCTGGAAGGTCTTTTCTTCAAGGAAGGAGAAAATGACAGGGCACTAAAGACAAAAATAGTGCATGCCTGGAAACACATTCATAGGAAAGGACGAGAATCTCTAGGAAAACTAGACTGTGTCTCGATAGAGCCTTATCTCCACTGGGTACAAACTAGAGCTCTCAAGCTGAGGATGCCTTACCCTCGTCAGGAAGTTCTTCCATTAAGGGACTCTGCCCTTTATTTCATGTCTGAGACAGAAAAACTTCAGGTTACTCTCAGCAAAGTTCAACAGGAGAAGAGGTCTTGGAGGAACAAGTGCCATATTCTCAATGTGGAATGTAAGAAAATACAGCAACTATTGAGAGAAAAAGATGCTTTGATTGAGATTTTAGAGCAGCATGCTGTAGAAAATCAGGATGACCAAAGGAATTTGCTCGCTCCTTTCACTTGGCAAAGGAATGACCACCCGACAACGGCCCAAGAGCCTCGATCAAAGAAAAGGAAAGCACCCGAACCAGCACGTGAGCTCTCTTCAGAGAGGACTCAGGATCCATTAGTTTAGATTTCCTTTTTCAGCACTTTGTAATCTACTGTATTTCCATTTCCATAATCCTTTGAATTCAATAAAATGGGGTTTCCCCACTGTTTGATATTTGCAATCTAATTGTCGAAGTTTACTTTGAATAAACAAAAATAATTAATAATCATTGCATTCATCATTCTCATAAACACATTCTTCTTACCTACAAATCTCACGTTTGCGTCTCGATTCTACAGTCAAACTGTCTCATTCGTACAATACTCGAGCCAATCGTCAAAAAAAGATGGATGATCTCGAGGAAGATAACAGGGAGTTGAGAGAAGAGATCAATACTCTGAAAGAGGATCTGAGAAAGATTCATAACAACATACAAGCTCTAGCAGAAGCTCAAATGCAACAACAAAGGACTGTGATCTCGGAGATCACATCTATGCCCATAGTGGAGAAGTATGATCCTAGGTACAAAATGCCGAAAGATCGTCCCTGGGGCATGCCTATTAACTATATCCCGGAAGGATATGTTCCGCCGATCACTGAGGATCAAGGAATCATAGCAGGAGCCACTGGGCCTGAAGGTTACAAATTTCAGGAAAGCGAAGATGCCAGGGGCATGACAGCAACTCCTGAAGGTTACAAACTTCGGGAGGCACCGAGAGTCTCGGCCATAATGACTATACCACCACCCGTGGTACACACTGTCCCAGAAGGACAGATTCCACAGATACCTTCTGGTGCAAATGACAACATGATCGACAGAATGAATGAATTCCAGGAACAATTCCTGGAGATGCAGAAAGAACTGCAGGCCCTTTCGCAATCAGGATCTATTTGGAAAGGACGCCGTGGACCTTTGTTTGGTCCTTAATGTGAAAGTTCCGCACAAGTTCCAGGTACCCGACTTTGAAAAGTACAAGGGTAACTCTTGTCCTCAGAGCCATTTGGTGATGTACGCTCGGCGAATGTCAGCTCAGACAAAGAACTGAGAGCTACTGATTCACTACTTTCAGGATAGTTTAACCGGTGCCGCATTAAAATGGTACATAGGTTTAAACCGCGCTACGATCGACACGTTCAGAGATCTTGGTGCTGCTTTCGTTCAACAATATAAATATAATTTGGACATGGCACCGGACAGAGATCAACTCAGATCAATGTCACAAAAGGACAAGGAAACCTTTAAAGAATACGCTCAAAGATGGCGTGAAATTGCCGCTCAGATTTGTCCACCTCTTGAGGAAAAAGAGATGACAAAGATCTTCTTAAAGACCTTGAGCTCGTTTTACTATGATAGAATGGTTGCCAGTGCGCCCAGTGACTTCACTGAGATGATGGGCATGGGAGTTCGTCTTGAGGATGCAGTCCGAGAAGGGCATTTAGTTAAATACGCTGGATCATCAATTAGTACAAAAAGATACGGTAGTGCTCTCCCTAGGAAAAAAGAGCAAGATATTGGGAATATATCTCTCAGAAAACAAAGGCGACATTACCAACCAGTAGCAGTTGTAACTCCTGCTATCAATCCCACGCCTGTTCCTACGTATCAACCTCAGGTTGCTCAGAGCCAACCTAATCAACAACAATATCAGCAAAGGACACAACAACCTCTTCAGTAGGCTCGTCCTCCGTACAACAACAACCGTACAACGCGACCTCCAGGGTTCGACCCTATACCCATGTTGTACGCAGAACTGTTTCCATTATTGCTGGTCAAGGGGCACGTCCAAACTAAGTCTCCTCTTACAGTACCGGAAAATCTGCCTTTTTGATTCAAGACAGATCAGACTTGCCCTTACCATCAAGGAAGACCAGGGTATAACCTAGGAAACTATCTTAGTTTTAAATCCGACGTACAAAAGCTTGTTAGGAGCGGGGTCTTATCTTTCAAAGATACGAATCCGAATGTTCTCACAAACCCGCTACCTCAACATGAGAAAGCTGCAGTCAATTTGATAGAGGGAGAGTCTAACAACATCTATCAAATTCATGATGTACTCTTGTTAAGGGCCAACTTGGTCAAGATGCATTGTAGACAGAGCGGATATGGCCATGTGCCACCTCATAATTATCACCAGTGTGATATCTGCTCTAAGAACAATCAGGGATGTTCTGTGGTGCAATCAGCTCTACAGGAACAATTGGATCTCTGGTGGATCCAAGAGCATCGAGTTCGTGGAGTCAACATGACCTGCACAAATTCCAACATCATTCAGAACCATGACATCCATGCAATGAATGTCAACTTAGTGGCGATGCACTCAAGGCAAAGCCAACATCATAATCTGCCGCGGCACGATTATAATTCCTGTCTGACTTGTTCGGTAAACAAACAGGGATACTCTTTTGTACAAGAGGCCCTCCAGCGTCAGATGGATCTTGGGTGGATCTAGAACTACCATGATAGAAATCCCTATCAGATCAACATGATCCAAATCTTCGATTTTCGTCCGATGAACACCAGCTTGGTGGAGTTACATGCCAGACAAGTCCAACTCGGTTTTCTCACTTTTCACGAGTATCTGAGCTGTAAAGGATGTTGTGAGAGTAACCAAGGGTGCACTCTCGTTCAAAGAACTTTGCAACACTTGTTAAACCACTGGTGGCTTCCAATCTATATGGATGAAGACACGCAACAAATCAGTGTGGTTGACGGGAACCCTACTCAGCATCAAAGTCAGGATGTCCGATCTACAGAAACAGATCTAGTGAGGTTACACTGCATTCAAAGCAAACGTGGCCAGGTGCCACCACACAACTATGAACATTGTAGAGTCTGCTCAGAGAGTAACCAAGGATGCTACCTTATACGGGCAGCCCTTCAAGGTTAGTTGGATCGTAAAAAGATTCACCCGTGTTCGAGTCCCGTGCCAATCAACTGGATGCCAGACTACTTCGCTGATCAAATCAGAGACGTTGTCATAATCTTTGATCATCAACGAAATGAGGATGTTTGTACCACCATCCCTCTACTGGACGAATCAAAGGTTCTTAGCCAGGAACTGATTGAAGTTACTTACGACAGTCAGAAAAATTAGAAGGCTCATGTAGTTGTCTATCTACCGGGACCATTACCGTATGAATCAACTAAGGCGTTCCCTTACAAATACGGTGCAACCATAATTGAGAATGGAAAGGAAATTCCATTACCCTCCGTCGTGAATATTGCAGACATCAGTCGAGTAACACGGAGCGATCGAATCTTCAACCGAGGGGTTGGAGAACCTAACAGAGAAAAGGAACTTCAGACAGAAGCTCCTGATCCACCAATCGGTCAATCTAGTAATCCCGACCTTTCAAAAAACAATGATGAGATGCTGAAGCTCATCCAAAGGAGTGAATACAACATTGTTGATCAGCTGTTACAAACTCCTTCAAAGATCTCAGTGCTATCGCTTTTACTCAATTTCGAAGCCCACAGAGAGGCTCTACAGAAAGTCTTAGAGCAGGCCTTTGTGGAACAGGATGTGTCAATACGATAGTTCGATAGCATCATCTCTAACATCACTTCCTGCAACAACTTAGGATTCAGTGATGAGGATTTGCCAAAGGGGGGCAAAAGCCACAACATGGCGCTCAATATCATAGTTAACTGTCAGGACGATGCTTTAGCCAGCGTACTGGTAGACACAGGATCGACCATCAATGTTATGCCGAAGTCCACTTTAATGCGACTATCATTCAAAGGGTCCCTGATGAGGGGCAGTGAGGTCATCGTCAAAGCATTTGACGGGTCTCGGAAAGCAGTTATCAGCGAAGTCGACCTTACCATAACTATCGGTCCTCACACTTTCCTAATCACTTTCCAGGTCATGGACATCTGGGCCGCATACAGCTGTTTATTAGGAAGACCTTGGATACACCAGGCTAGGGCAGTCACTTCAACGATGCACCAAAAACTGAAGTTCATCAAGAACGATCAACTCATCACGGTCTGTGGGGAGCAAGCCTTGCTCGTGAGTAACTTGTCATTATCTACTTGTGTAGAACCCGAGGAGGTTATTGGAACTCAGTTCCAGGAACTTTCAGTGAGCAATGAGAATCAATCAGAGAAAGGAACCTCGATTTCCTCATACAAAGATGCTCTCAAAGTAATCGAGAGTAACAACGCAAAAGGATGGGGACATCTTGTCGTTCCTACTGATAATAAAACAAAGAAGGGTCTTGGTTTTTCTGCAACCTGCACCCAGACAGCTGCTAACGATGAAAGTCTTCATCCCATTCAGGACTTCTTCCACAGTGGAGGTTTCCTTCACCCAGTGTATCAAGAAGTACATACTATCAACGAGGAGGATTCCTCCGATACAGATGAGGAATGGAAGTCCTATCTCAACAAGGACGGTTATATGTCTTAGGAAGAGCTGCCTACGCCATTTTGCTATCCCGCACAGAGTCTGAGATTTATACCAAGGTCAGACATCGAAATGATATATGGAGATTGTGATCCGGAAGGATGTCGTGCTCCACCAAACTCATTAGAGACAGACACTCTGATGAAGGACAACTTTGACCACGACTATTACGGCCCAATGGATGGCCTGCCTATCTGGCAGCCGTACCCAGGAGACTTGGGGCAAGAAAATCAGCCGAACAATGAAAATCAGCTGAGCATCACTGAACAGAATACATGTGTCCCCACCATGTCATGGGATTAACACTCAGGGTATTCAGAACCTATCCAGTATGACAATGAATTGGAAAAGCTTGCCGGACTAGAGTTCATCAACTATGCTTTTCCCGAGGTCAATGTCATCGAGAGAGATGACTACTCCAGTTCCATAGAAGTGTGGGACACCCTGGGACAACCGAGTGGAAAATACGACTTCATGGTCAAATACACTGCTCCTGAAAGCTCACGTATCAGGCTCGAAGATATCCAGTCAACTGGATGGGGAGATATACCTAAGAGCATAAATACTTTGCAAAATACAACTGAGGAATCCTCTTATGACAACTCTGCCTGGGAGACAGATCTGCTCCGCCAGAAATCAACGTCATTTCTGAAGACAAATCAAGGAAAGTACCAGACTTTGTGATTCACCGAGGAGTCGCCGCCAATGGGTTGCTGTTGATGTTCCGAAGATTGTTCATAAGTCAAAGTAATTGCCGTCTTTAACCTTTCACCCTGTCCGGGTGAAACGGATGTATTGATAGGGCTCACTTTCTGTAAATTTCCCTCTTCGCTTCGCCCAAAGCGACAGAGTTTTGTTTTATAGAGTTGTAGTTTCAAGAATCGACTTATTCATAAATAAAATAACGTCATTCTGTAATTTCCGCATTAATTGTTGTTTTCTCTTTTCGCTTTTCTCAGAAAATTTTAATCCTAAAAAACAATTCAAAATAAACAAGCAGTTTTTCAAAAAAAATACACTGCACACACTTGCATTTTCTCTATCTCTTCTAAACACAAATCATACTGTCATGCAGATTGCTTGTTTTAAACCCCGTTGAAACAATATGATCCAATGCCTTCTCCCAACTTTGAGTTCCCGGTATTTGGGGCTGAAGGAGAAGTTGACGACGAAATTCCAGAAGAGATCTCCCGATTACTCCAACAAGAGGAAAGGTCCATTGAACCTCACAAAGAGCCGTTGGAAACGATCAACGTGGGTTTATAAAAAGAGAGAAAAGAAATTAGGATTGGGGAACTGCTCAGTCCAACTACCAAAGAGAGTTTGACAAAGCTTCTCAGGGAATTTCCCGATGTGTTTGCTTGGTCCTACCAGGACATGCCAGGGTTGTATACCAGCATCGTGGAACATCATTTACCATTGAAATCGGAATGTCCGCCAGTAAAACAGAGGTTGAGACAGACTCACCCGGACATGGACATCAAAATCAAAGAGGAAGTACAGAAATAGATTGACGCAGGTTTCCTCGCCACGTCAGAATATCCTCAATGGTTAGCCAATATCGTACCCGTTCCAAAAAAGGACGGAAAAGTCAGAATGTGTGTCAATTACAGAGATCTAAACAAGGCTAGTCCAAAGGACAATTTTCCTTTACCACACATTGACATGCTGGTAGATAGTATAGCAAAAGTTCAAAGTTTTCTCCTTCATGGATGGATTCTCGGGCTATAATAAGATAAAAATGGCGCCGAAAGACATGGAGAAAACTTCGTTCATTACCCCATGGGGTACCTTTTGTTACAAGGTAAACCCGTTTGGTTTGAAGAACGTCGGGACAACCTATCAAAGGGCCATGACTACTCTGTTTCATGACATTATACACAAGGAGATCGACGTATATGTCGATGACATGATTGCCAAATCTAAAACAGAAGAGGAGCATGTAACCCACCTGTCAAAACTATTCAAGCGGTTAAGAAAGTACAAACTCCGCTTAAATCCAAACAAGTGCACATTTGGTGTTCATTCAGGGAAACTCTTAGGGTTCATCGTCAGCCAGAAAGGAATTAAGGTTGATCCTAACAAAGTCAAGGCCATTCAAGAGATGCCTTCTCCAAAGACTGAAAAACAAGTCAGGGGATTCCTGGGACGTTTGAACTACATCTCCAAATTCATATTCCTCATGACCGCAACATGTGCGTCAATTTTCAAATTACTCAAAAAGAATCAGGACTGCGTTTGGACAGAAGATTGCCAAACCGCCTTCGATAGTATCAAGGAATATCTGGTGAACCCACCGATTCTATCACCTCCAGTGGAAGGAAGAACATTGATCATCTACCTCACAGTCCTAGAGGACTCAATGGGTTATGTGTTTGGTCAACAAGACGAAACAAAAAGAAAAGAGTCTGCCATCTACTATTCGAGCAAGAAATTCACCGACTGTGAGACTCGGTACATTATGCTTGAGAAAACTTGCTGCGCTTTGGCTTGGGCAGCCAAACGTCTTCGCCAGTACATGATTCGTCACACTACTTGGTTAATCTCTGAAATGGATCCAATCAAGTATGTCTTTGAAAAACCTGCTCTCACGGGAAGAATTTCTCGTTGGAAGATGTTGTTATCGGAATATGACATTGAGTACCACACTCAAAAAGCCGTTAAGGGAAGTATTTTAGCCGATCATTTGGCTCATCAACCGATTGACGATTAGGAATCAGTCGGATTTGACTTCCCAGATGAAGATGTCATGTATTTAAAAATGAAAGATTGCGATGAACCACTACCCAGTGAAGGGCTGGAACCAGGTTCCTAATGGGGACTAATCTTTGACGGAGCTGTCAATCCTTACGGAAATGCAATTGGGGAAATCATTATAACACCTCAGGGTACCCACATTCCTTTCACTACCAGACTTACATTCAAGTGCACAAACAACGAGGCCGAATACGAAGCTTGTATTATGGGTCTCGAAGAAGCGATTGATTTAAGGAAAAAAAACTTGGATGTATATGGTGATTCAGCTTTGGTCGTCATTCAGATCAAAGGAGATTGGAACACATACCAATCAGGATAGATTCCTTACAAAGATTATGCAAGAAGGTTGTTACCTTTCTTCGACAGAATTGAGTTTCATCACATCCCTCGTGATGAGAACCACATGGTTGATGCATTAGCCACCCTCTCTTCCATGATTAGTGTAGGTCAATGGACCGACTTACCTAAGATCGACATAATGTGCCTTGAACGGTCCGCTTACATCTTCGCGATTGAAGCAGTCATGGACGACAAACCTTGGTATCACGATATCAAATGCTTCCTTCAGAAACAAGAGTACCCACCTGGGGCACTAAAGAAAAACAAAAAAACCCTCAGAAGGATGGAAGGCAGTTCCTTCCCGGAGCGGTGATACACTTTATAAGAGGAACTTTGACATGGTCTTGCTCCGATGTGTAGACAAACCAGAAGCAAACATGCTGATAAAAGAAATTCATGAAGGATCCTTTGGCACTCATGCCAACGGACACACAATGGCGAGAAAAATTCTAAGAGCAGGGTACTACTGGTTGACAATGGAATCTGACTGCTACAAGTACATGAGAAGGTGTCACAAGTGTCAGATATACTCCGACAAAATCCATGTACCGCCTACACATCTCAAAGTTCTCTATTCCCCATGGCCTTTTTCCATATGGGGAATCGACATGATTGGCATGATTGAACCCAAAGCTTCGAACGGACATCGATTCATCCTGGTAACCATTGACTACTTCACCAAATAGGTCGAAGCAGCGTCATACGCAAATGTAACCCGACAAGTGGTAGTCCAATTTATAAAAAATAATATCATCTGCCGTTATGGTGTTCCGAGCCAGATCATTACTAATAATGGATCTAACTTGAACAATAAGATGATGAAGGAGTTGTGTGTTGAGTTCAAGATCAAACACCATAACTCATCTCCCTATCGACCCAAGATGAATGGAGCGGTAGAAGCGGCTAACAAGAACATCAAGAAGATTGTTCAAAAGATGGTTGTAACCTACAAAGACTGACACGAGATGCTACCCTTTGCTCTTCACGGTTATCGTACATCCGTCCGCACTTCAACAGGGCAACCCCTTTCTCTCTAGTATATGGCATGGAGGCAGTGCTTCCCATAGAAGTAGAGATCCCATCAATCCGGGTATTGATAGAAGATAAGCTTACAGAAGTTGAATGGTGTCAAAGTCAGCATGATGAACTGAGTCTGATCGAAGAGAAGTGAATAATGGCACTATTCCACGGTCAGTTGTATCAACAGAGAATGAAGAGGGCGTTTGACAAAAAGGTTCGACCTCGCATCTTCAGGAAAGGAGACCTTGTGCTAAAAAAGATACAATCATTTCTCACTGATTCCCGGGGCAAATGGACTCCGAACTATGACGGCCCCTATGTGGTCAAGAAAGCTTTCTCAGGCGGTGCCTTGAGACTTGCAACCTTGGATGGAGAGGAATTTGCCTACCCCAAAAATGTTGACGTAGTCAAGAAATATTTCGCCTAAAAAAAAAACGTCTCGGTGGATTGAAAACCCAAAAGGGCGGTCCAGGCAAAAAATAGAGACATGATCAAAAATTATCCCAGTGGATTAGAAATCTTAAAGTACAATCCAGGCAAATTCCCTAGTAGCAGTCATTCCATCCATCAGAAAACTCCAGTCAAAGTCATCTTCGACAGAAGCTCAGAATGTCCAGAATTCAAAATTGGTAGAAGGATAGCGACCGTTATGTTTCAATGTAGCCCTTTTCCCTTAAATTACCATTTTCAAACTTTGTAAATACTCTATGGAATCATCATTTAGCTGATTTCCATCCTATCAATAAAATTTGAGCCCTTGTGCTTTTGTTTGCAATTCTTATTTGTTTTAGCTTTACAGAACGACATTTTAACATGATCAACGATTCTTGAAATAAAACAAAAATGAATTTACTTGTAAAATTTTTCCGCTTTTAAAATAAAGATGGCAATTTCTTTCGACTGTTGAACATCGAAAGAACATCGAACGCTTCTCTAGAAGTAAGCAAAATTCAAAGTGCAGAATCAAAGTACTCCTTCTAAACCAGTGTGCCTGAACGAAGGATCAGTTATGTCAGATGCGAATACTCTGTTTGACATCTTCGGCCGAGTTTTCATCTCCTAAGCCCGATCAACGGTTGTTCCCCCACAGGGACTACTTCTCCTAAGCAAGGCATAATTGCTATTTTGAACCAGTGATACTTTTCATCCCCCACTGTGGCTGAGTATCCAATCGTGTTCATTCATTAGTTTGTATGTCGTGTCAGTTTTGTCAGCATATACATACATGCATCATGCATTATTGATTTACATTCATATTCATGTTGCATCACTATCACTCTAGTCGGTCTTGTCCCCTAGTGATAAAAAGTCTTCACAATCGAGTTGGCGGTTCTTTCCTCGTCAATAAATGTTGTGTCTGAACTATCTTTCTCCTCCAATTTATTTATGGATTAGAGTTGGCCCTTGACCACTTTGATAACTTGAACCTCTGAAAGGCCAGAGAACCTTCAGCCAACGTCACTCTTCGCCATTGAAGATGATGTCTTTGCTTTCCCGGATTAAGGAAAATCCCCAGAGAAAGCCTCACAACTAAAGACTTTCAGCAACACATTGATTTTTCTCTTCGGAGAGTCGATGTTAATGAAGTCATCAACACCCCAAAATTGGATCACATTATATGGCATTTCTCCGAGAAGATCTCCGAGAAAAGTATGATGTAATATCTCAAAGCGGAAACAGTCTCTCAAGAGACTTGTTTTCCCCAGATAGAGTCAACAAATGGCATCTCCAACAGAGAAGTTTGTACCCCTCTACAATTCAGACAGACGGGTTCCCCAGCAAGTCTGACATCAAATTTTTTTCCATCAAATGGCATCTCCCCAGGAAAATTCGGCGAGAAGTTTGAGGAAAACCGCTACACATAGCGTCCCTTATCAATAAAGTTTATTGACAAAAGAAACTAAGACCAGTTCCTTGGTAGGAAACCAGGATCGAGGGGAAGTTTAAATCAGAAACCAAGACCAGTTCCTTGGTAGGAAACCAGGGTTGAGGGGAAGTTTAAATAAAAAACTTAGACCAGATCCTTGGTAGGAAACCAGGATCGAGGGGAAGTTCATTTCAGAAACTAAAACTAGTTCCTTGGTTGGAAACCTGGATCGAGGGGAAGTTTACCTTTTCTAAGCATCATCGCTTAGCAACAGAAGAAGGATGCGTGAACTGTCATTCTTAACCACCATCAAAATTTTGGGTATTTTGATATTTAATCCTCTTGCACCCCGAATGCCCGAATACCTTCTCCATTCATACCTTCGAGTCCAAGATGATTAAATAGGGGCATCTGTCATACCCCAAATTTTGACCACTAAGATTTCCCATCATTGTTTAAATCATCATCACAATATGGATGAACCATTAGTCTCCCCAAAGATGGATGAGCCTTCACTACAATCAGAATTAGGGTTTCAAGCCCTTTCTGAGCCTTAGACAAAGGATCAATCAAGAATTGACATGATCTTCAACTTGTCCAACCTGTCAAACATCCCAATGGATTAAGAGGACTCCCACCTCAAGGATTAAGCACAAGGCTGCAACATTATGAGTGGATCAAGCCTCAAGAACGCCAGTGTCACCAAATTAGGGTTTTGGTCGACCATGGCCTCTAGATTGGAATTTTCCTCTGGGCATGAGCCAATGCTTCAAAGCATAACCTAATGTACCCAATCATCAAGTCAATTTAGCCCCAGGGAATGCATTCACCAAAAATCAGGAATTAGGGTTTCTTGACCTAATTCACCCCTAAGTTGACTTTTGGGAGAAATCATGAGCCAAGACCTCAAGAGAGGATTTGAGGGTCTCTAATAAACTATATTGATCCATTTGTAACAATGGATTGATCCAAGAAGCTTGATCAATAAGTTTCAAATTCATCAGAACGACAATTAGGGTTTTGAGGAAAAAGTCAACAGTGCCTTTGACTTTTGACCAAGACATGCTCCCAAACCCTAGGACATGATTCAATACACCCTATAACACCTATGAAATCAATCAATTAAGTTTGATCTAGGTCAAGGACTTGATTTCATATAGGATCGCACAGTTTGGAATTCATCCGATAAAAAGTCAACTGTGCACAAAAGTCAACTTTGACTTTTTGAGATTTTTCACAATTATGGTTCCCTAACCCTAAAATAATGTTAATGTGTGATTTGAATCAACATTCATCAAGAAAAATCAAAGAAAGTGGGATAACTTGTAAAAGGGGTAACCATAAAAACTTAGAAATTTTCTAAGTTATGGAACAAAGTGGCTAGGGTACCAACTTTAAAGGATCATAACTCCTAAACCACAAGGCCATTTTTCCCCATCCAAAGCTAGATTTGTAGCTCTCATGGCCCTCTACAAAAGCTTCAAATATAACTCATTCCAATTCCTCATGGATTTTAAGTTATGGAATGATCAAAATCACAAAAAGTGAAAATGTCACTTTTTTCCAACACTTAGTGAAATTTTCACTAAGTTAGAATCTGTCTTCCTTTTTCCCAAATGTAGGGGCATTTTTCACTTGGATCCAAAAAGTATCAAAACCAACTATGATCAAACAGCTGTTGTATCATATGAGGGATTTCCAAAATGGCCAAGAACTCCATCAAATTCGACTTGAGCCATGAGATATGACAATGGCAATATGCCTTGCTGAAAACTGTCAAAGCAAGGCAGATTTGTGTATTTTGCTCGATTTACCAAATTTGTGCAAATGACAAACACACTTATCCATCTAAACACCTCAATTGGAAACCAAGGAGGAACCAACTTTGATCCCAAGCCTCCTAAGTCCTTGGAACTAAAAATAGCATGCCAAACCTAGAAATCCCTAAAGAGGGGACAAGACTCCAATTTTGTTTTGGAGCATTCAATGGATGCACCAAGGTGGCATGGACTGAGCCATTTCCAACTGAATTCAGTCAAGACTTATCCAAGACCAAGGGAACCAACGGCCTGTGCCATAACCTCTAGTCAATGGCTAGAGGAGACTTGGATTCTCATTGATCAACATTGGCCAAACCTATGCAACAGTTGCCATTCACTATTCCTTGCAAAACAAACTTGTTCTACTATAAATAGAGCTCATTTGTGACCAGTTTGAGTACACCAAAGCCATCAAACAGATGCTTTCCTCAAAATCTCTTCCTTCACTCCAAAATTTCCTTCCAAAGCAAGTCACTATCGGGTTTTGAGTTTGAGAGCTATTCCAACCAAACCAATCACACACACACACCTCATAAACATCATATAGAGGTGATCCAAACACTCAAACAACATCTGGAACACCAGATTCTCAAAATCACCAGCCATCTGCACAAGCCTTTGACAGATTTGCAGTTGAGGTGCCAAATCAAGTTCCAGCTCAATTCAATCCACTCCAAGCACCCAGACACACTCCATAGCACCTAGGGTAGCTGCTCATATCCTTGGAACCAAGATGTAACACCTCTAACACAAAACACGATCACCAGCTGCAAGAGGTAAGCATGAGCTCTTCTAACTCTATGATCCATGCATTTTTTGTTGCACAATAATTTGGCCATATGTTCATAATCATGCATAGAGTGTTTACCCTCAATCAATTGTTTTGTTTGAATCGTGTATGGAATTTCTGACGCTTCATGCAAGTTTTAGGGTTCTTGAGGTTTCTCTTTGATTTCTTGTTCCATGCTTAAAATAAATGAAATTAAAGATCATAGACATGATCGTGAGGTGAAAACGAGTAGATTTATATGTAGATTGCATGCTATCATCAAGTATTCAGCGAGATTGGATAGAAAACGCAAATCTGCAGAAACAGAGTGTGGCGCGTGTTCTTGCCATGTTCTTGGCGCCATTTTTGAACATTTGAATATTTGAATTTTGTGATTTTATTTAATTGATTCAAAAATTAATTTCTCTCTGAGTTTTAATGATTTTTAATTGATTCTTTTTTTTATAATTCACAAAAATGTTAAAGTATTTTATTTTCCCAAAAAATCCCAAAATTATTATTTATTTCATATACTTGATATTTTTTGTAAAGAATTAATATTTTAATTGTTTTTTGACATTTAAAATATTTTCTCCCTCTTGATTTTTCAAATTTTAGTGATTTCCAATCATTTTGTGGATATAAACATAATTTTTGAAACATTAATCCAAGATCACAATTTGTTTCCACACATGTTTAACAATTTTGATCATTTTAATTGAATTTTTATTCAATTAAAATACATTTTGAAAACAAATTAGGGTTTTTTGATTAATTCAACCCTCAACAAACTTTTTCAAACATATTGGGTCTCTAATAGAGTGTAAGACCCAACCCATTTTTGAAACCAAAATATTTGGGCCTCAGTCATTGTATAAGACCCACTGTGCTTTCAAAAACCTCGGCGCGATCGCCGTTTTCAAAACAAATAACCATTGGGCCTCTCCTTGAGTTGTAAGCCCCATCATTTGTACACAAACATTTTGGGCCTCTAATATAGTGTAAGACCCAACCCATTTCTGAAACCAAAATATTTGGGCCTTAGTCATTGTATAAGACCCACTGTGCTTTCAAAAACCTCGGCGCGATCGCCATTTCAAAACGAAAAACCATTGGGCCTCTCCTTGAGCTGTAAGCCTCACCACTTGTACAAAAATAAGCTATTGGGCCTCTAATAGAGTGTAAGACCCATCCCTTGTAGATAAAACCTTTTTTGGGCCTCAATACATTGTATAAGACCCAGTAAATTAGAGAAACCTCAGCGCGATCGCCAGTTCAAAAACAAATCATTTGGGCCTACCCTCGTGTTATAAGCCCCATTCTTTTTCTTTAAACACCTTTGGGCCTCTTGAGAGAGTGTAAGACACATCCCATTGTACAGAAAACCTTTTTGGGCCTCAAAATAACAGTGTAATCACTGATAAAACCTTGGGCCTCTCTTTGAGCTGTAAGCCCCAACAATCTTTTCAAAGCACTTTCTCCTCTGATTTCGAATATAATATTGTTATCAAAGCTTTATTTATTGAACAAACTAACAAAACAGCATGGAAGCTCTACAACCGAGTAAGTATTTACCCGCTTTCTTTATCCGCTTTCATATATATATATATATATATAAATGTATTGTGGGGCTGCTCACTATAAGTCTTCTTTCACAAACTTTTATATACTTGTCAAATATCAACTGTGTAATACTAGTATAGTTATTTAGAGTTTTCCCTGGCAACTACGTCTAGCACTAGGTAAAGCCCTGTTGGTCACTCTTAAATACAAACAAAACTAGATCCCCATAGGATTACCAGACACAGTCTTTCCTCCTCTTGGGGTTAAACAATATGGAGACGTGAAAGGCAACATTCTCTGTGAACCCTTTCTCAGAGTGTCACCCTTAGACATCGTCAAAGAGACTCTACTCCCCAGAGATGATCTTTTCTCCGTGAATGGCATCGCTTGAGTTTCTTCCAAATTCTCAGACTTTCCTGGCTTGGTCTATTCTCAGTGAATGGCATGTCTTGAACTTCTCGGGGTTTGGGGACCCACAGGCTTCTTAAAAGCATTCCCGCCTCCTCTTGGGCGTTGTACAAGGACCCTTCAGCTTCTTAAAAGCTCTCATGCCTTCTCTTGGGCTTAGTACAAGGACCCAGAGACCTCTACAGGTATAGGAACAAAACCTAGTCATCAATTTGCTAGAGTTGTCTTTCTGAGTCAAGTGTCAGACCTGTTAATGGGTTGCCTTCATCCCTTAACATACCCGCCTTCTCTTGGGCATTATACAAAGATCATACTATCTGAGAATCGATTTCTCCAAATAACCAGTAGACTTGGACAATCTCAATACCCTTTGGATTTCCTGTTTCCTTAAAGAACCGGAAAAAACCCCGATCCTCTGATTAATCCCAAAGCACAATAATACCTTTAATTGTTCCCTTCATAAGAGCTAATTTTCACTTTTATCCAACATATTGGACCTGTCACTAAACTGAAACAGTCACCAACATAATAGCCTCCTCTTGGGCTTTGTACAATGATTCTCCCCAGCGGAGCTAACCTTTTCACACTCTCTTGTTGAGTATAAAAGACTCTCTTGTTGAGTTAAACCTTTTAGCCTCCATCTCGGGCTTCATACGAGATACTAAAACACTCTCTTGTTGAGTATAAAAGACTCTTGTTGAGTCACGTCCCTTTTAGCCTCCATCTCGGGCTTCGTACGAGATATAAAAATCACTCTCTTGTTGAGTATAAAAGACTCTCTTGTTGAGTCACTTCCCTTTCAGCCTCCATCTCGGGCTTCGTACGAGATACAAAATCAGTCTCTTATTGAGTATAAAAGACTCTCATGTTGAGTCAAAACCTTTTAGCCTCTGTCTTGGGCTTCGTACAAGACACATATGAAAGCACTCTCTTGTTGAGTCAGTCACTTGTTAGCACTCTCTTATTGAGTCAACCCTTTTAACCTCTCTCTCGGGCTTCGTACGAGACACAGAAAAACACCCTCTTGTTGGGTCAATAGCCTCCTCTTAGGCTTTGTATAAGAAAATCCCGGTTGAGTCAATCAACCTTTTAGCATCAAAATCTGTGCCTCGTTCACAGTATACAAACATCAACAACTCCTTTTCCTTCATCTAATTGCTGTAAGCGGCAAGCCTCTGGATTATTTACATCCACGCCACTGTCCCTCTTTTAGCATGAGAAATTCCTAAGGAAAGATGACATTGCTCTAAACTGAGTTAAAGTCTTCTCCTCCATGTTAAAAATCCCCTATAAAGGAAATTATGGCATTGCTGGATTCACATATCCCAGTTAAAGTAATTCTCCTTTATAACCAGTCACGCAATAGTTGTGAGAAACAGACCAAACAGACCCCCTTTAGAGATGACCAATTCTCTCTAAAAGTCAAAACCCTTCAGCTTCACATCTTGGGCTTCGAACAAGATACAAATAGACCCTTTAGCTTCACATCTTGGGCTTTAAACAAGATACAAACCACATTTAGCTTCACGTCTTGGGCTTTGAACAAGACACCAAAACAACCTTTTTTTCCTCCCATAGAATAGGAGGAACTACGATTGCTCTAATTTCCCTGTTTCATTAAACGGGAATACGTAGGCATAAGATTGAAAAAATCTTAGCGAGCATACTAATCAAAAACCCAAAATCCCGTACCTTCATACATCAATCGAAAAGCATCAGTCCTAACATCCTACCAATAGCCTAGACACTAGTTTTTTAAACAAAATAACCTAAGAGAGACCCACAATCTTAATAGCATCTGTAAATCAATAGTCATCTGTTTAAACTCAGTTTGCAAGCAGGGTTAATTGGAGTCATCTATTTCCCTTCCTTCATCAGCTTCAATAGGATAAAAAATGAATCGAATTGTAGTACCCCAAAGTGATAGTGCTTCGCAACCACGTAAAAATTCACGCTACATATTGTGATTGATCAGATGTTTTCTTCAAGATTGGATTAGTGTTTTAAAGAAATTGAAGAAAGTTTTGAATTTTGAAGATGACTTGATCTCAAGTAAGAGAAAAAAAGCAAAGGTGTTGGGTCTTACACTCTAGATAGAGGCTCTGGGGATTATTTCTATTTTGTACAAAGCCCATGATGAGTGAGGCTAAATGACTTTCTATTTACAGAAGGGTGTTGGGTCTTACACTCTATTAGAGGCCCAAGGTTATTATTTAAAACAAAATTATGTACAAAGAGATGGGACTTACACTCCTAACAGAGGCCCATGATTGTTTATGAAAACAGGTATCGCACCGTGATTTTGAAAGTGTGATGGGACTTATACTACAGCAGAGGCCCAAGAAGTGGTTTATTTACAAAGAGGGTTGGGTCTTACACTCTAATAGAGGCCTAAAGATTATTTAAAATAAAGTTTGAAAAATTGAATCAAAGTGAAACTCTAATTTCATTTTTTAAAGATATTTTCAAAGAAATTCAATAAAAAAATGATAAATTATCAAATAAAATCATTAATCATGTTATAAACAATGATTAAGGTTTATGAAAAAGTTATTTTATTCACATGAATATTTAAAATCATTTTGGTTTTAAAAAATCAAGAAAAAGAAATCATTTTTAAAACATTTTAAAAACAATTTAAAATAATATTTTTAAATATATTAAAAATATATCAAATAAAAATATTTTTGTGATTTTTTCGGTGAATAAAATATTTTATATGTGAGTGATATTTGTGCAAAAAATCATTTTAAAATAATTAAAATTGATTAACAAAAATAATTATTAAAAATAATATGAAAAATATCAAAAAATAAGTGAAATGTGAAAAATGAAAAAAAAAATGGCATGGGTGGGTGTTGAACCCACGCCCTCCAACACAAACACACTTGAAAACACACACTGCAACCACTAGGGTGGTGATACATCCGTGTATCAAACCCACCCCATAAATACATAAGGGCGACTTGGTTTCTAGGCCTGGCCAAGGCGCCATGGCCATGGCTGACCAGGTTTTGGGGTATATTGCAAGAAGGTCATAACTTCTTCATTTCCCCATGAAAATGGATGAAACAAAGATGGATCCTACCTAGAATTTCATGAGGAAGCCAATGGTGGTCTTAGATTTTTCTAAAAATACCTACATTTTAAAATCTGATAGTGGTTTCAAAATAGGTCAAGTTTTGCAAGTTCTATGCTACAACTCTATACAAGCAATAATAGCATGACAAAACAGTTCAAACACAAAAAATATGATATGTATGACATGCTCATGATCAATGTACATCAAAGTAATGCATATTTCACAAAGTTCAAGTTCTTATGCACTTACCTCTTGAAGCTCCACTTGCTAACCTCCAAGATACTTGTGACAGAAGCAAACCAATGCCTTGGACACTCTTAATAGATCCCTTGGAAGCTTTTAGGATGATCAAAATTAAAAGGAAACCTCTAGAGCAGAATCTGCCTCTTTCTTGCAAAATTAGCAAAAATGACCAAAACGGAAACTCCCTCAAATGGTGTTACAGTTGAGGAACACTTGGTGGAACAACTTAGGGATGATATTTGGAGAGTGTTTGAAGTGTTGTTTGGCTTTGAGAGTGATTGAATCAAGACATGGCTTGAAAAATGTAAAAAAGTCAAAATTTGAGGTTTTGATGGCTGACTTTCTGATTTTGGTGATTTGAGATGAAGGTGAGGATTTAGACACCTCCAATGAATGATTTGTGATATGTTTAGATAGTTGTTTGAGTGGTTTAAGCTCTGGTTTTGAGAATTTCAAGTTTGCCCCTTGAAACTTTGAAATTTGAAGTAAGAGAGGGAGAATGAGAAAACAAGGCTTCGATATTGTTTTGGAGTGGTTTGAATGATCAGAAATGATCCCTATTTATAGGAGAACAAGTTTGTTTTTGGAGGAATAGTGAATGGACGAAGGAGCATGCTATTATCCAATGGATTTTGTCATGTAGCATGACTTGAAGTCTAAGGTACCTCAAGTCTCCTCTAGTATAGCTATGCATTGACTCAATTCAATTTTGCAGGTTTGAAGTCTTCCAATTTTTGGATATGTCTTGACTAATTTGTGTTTGATCCATGCCACCTCAATGCATCATTTTAATGTCAAATGACAAAGTTGAAATTCAAGGCTTTTTCAATGATGATTCTTCACATGCTAGGCTAGAATTCTTGACATATTGGACTCGACGTTGTGATTCTTTTGCAGAGAACAAGTACATTGCATCTTTAATGTTGATCTTGTGTAATGACAAGGCTTGCAAAGTCATCAAAATGACAAAATCGTGTGGTATGTGCAAAACTGTCTTGGAAAAATCAGTTGTGTGATGCTAGGATGTGAGGTCCATAACTCCTTGCTCAAGTTAAATTAATGGAAGTTCTTGTACTCTTTGGAAAGCTTGTATATAATACTTCAACTTTGATGTTTACATTTGGTCTTGATTCCTCTTGGATCATAATGAAAAATACCTCCAAAGTTGGGAAAAAACATGAGACAAATTCTGTCTAAATTTTTCTAAGTGTCAAAGTCAAAATCTCATGAAACCCTAACTTTATGGCCTTATAACTCAAAATCTAGGCATTTTTTGGGGGTACCCCTGTTTGAAAATCTTTTTGCATGTAAGATGAGCTATCATTTGAGCTTTGGATGGAAGAAAATGGTTGCTTAGATCACAAGTTATGACCTTGCAAAGTTAGGTAAAAACCATTATTTTTCATAACTTAGTGAAATTTCAAGTTTCTCAAGGTTGCCCTTTTTGAAAGTGAAGATGGCTGGTCTATACCTGAGTGAATCGCACACTCAAAGATAACACAGAGTCGCCACCGAACTTTATTTAGTCCCAAAGGACAGGGAAAATATCGATAAAACCCAAGGGGAAGAGAAACGGGAACGGGGGTCGGTTATGCGAAAGGAAGGTACTAGCACCTTACCCATCCGTCGTACTCGACGGGAACCATTTCGCTTGCTTCTAGGCTTGGATGGGCTATCTATCTAAAGGCTTCTAGCTAAAGAAAAGGAGAGAGAGAAAAGAAAGGGGAAAAAGAAAAGAAAGAAAGAAAGTTCTCGCGGAGGATTGGGCCCTCGTGCCTACGTACCCTCATAGTGTAATGAGGAAATCAGAGCGTCGTAGTTCTTGGGAACCAGGGGACAGAAAAGAATGGAAGAAGGTGGAAGTGTGCTCGCCAAGATCATCGCGATCTCGTGCCTACTTATCATACATTCGAAAGAATGCAGAATCAGAGCTTCCGTAGTTCGTGGAACCGAACGGAAAACTAAACAAAGAGAGAAAAAATGGTGTCAAAACCAAGAGAAAAAGAGAAAGAAACTTTACTGGGGATAACAAAGAGGATTGGTGTCGGAACCAAGAAAATAAAGGCGTAACAGGAACAGAAAGGACTCCACTGGGGAAGAAAATAAAGAACTGCTAGGGACCAGAGGGTAAGCGACCCTACTGGGAAACAAAATAAGGAATAGTGTCAAAACCAAGAGAATAAGGAAACTTGGTATATTAACTGTCTGGCAGTGGTTAAATGAAGAGAAAGAGAGATTTATAAACTCTGTGGGGAAAAAGGGAATGGTGTCAACAGACGGATTGTGAGGAACCAAAAGAAAGAGTACTGAACCAAGAGGAGGTGTTTGATTCTGAGGGGGCATCGGTATGTTAACTGATAAACAGTGATTAACCGAGGGAAAAAAAGATTGAAACTCTGGGAGGAAAGAAATGGTTTTAACATATAAACTGTGATTAACCAGAAGGATGGGTGTAGGACCGACCGAAGGTCGTGACCCAAAAGGGACATTGGTATTGACTGAACAAACAACACTTGACAAACGAAGAAGGGTATGGAACCAAAAGAGGTTGCTAACCGTTGGGGATTTGGTTTTAACAGAAGAAACTGTGATTAACCAAAAGCATGAGTGATTAACAGACAGACTGTGGTTAACTCAAAAGGCTCAGTATTTTAACAGACAGATTGTGGTTAACTGAAGGAAAAGGGTGATTAACCAATAGAAGGTGATTAACCCAAAAACCTCAGTGTATTAACAGAAAGATTGCGGTTAACTGAAGGAAAAGTGAAAATATTGGTGTTTTAACTGACAGGCAGTGATTAACCAATCATAGGGAGAATAACCTAAAAGAAGGTTGCGAACTCTACTAGGGGTTTGGTTGTAACAGAAGTACTGTGTTTAATCGAAGAAAGAGAATTGGGATTCTTCAGGGGAATCAAAGAGTAATGATTGACTGCGAGAAGTGAACATGGTGTTGAAACAAAGAAAACTTTCTAACCCAAGGAACAAAGATCTTAACCAAGAATGTGATTAATCAAAAGGGAGATTGAAAGAGATAGGAGTGATCAAGGATCGACTCGACTGGGGGAAGAGGGTACACTATCGCCTGGAGATAAAGATGACTAAGCCAAGCACAGGGTCATTCGTCCCCTACCTGAAGTAGTCAGAATGAGAGTAGGAATTCTCCCTTCTCACTCCTTCTCTAACATACAGGGTGTAATGTAGAAGTTGAAACAGACAGAGTAACAGCTCCAATTTGTATAGTGCTCCAGTGCAGTGCGAAATGGACATCGTAACAGCTTCAGTTCGTACAGTGCTCCAAGGCAAGGCATAACACAAAACTCCAACCTCGCGGGGGATCGAGAAAGAGAAGATCTAAGGAGGTCCTAAAGAGTGGAAAGGGGAAGATCAACTAATCGAAACATGGCTTCAATCAATTAATCAAAGGGAAAAAGCTATGCTAACAATTTTTCAAAGTGGATGAAAAATCATTAAAGCAAAAGGTATGAGTTATTAATTAAACAAGATTAAATTTGTTCAATCAAGAACAAACTTAATGCACAACAAGAAAAGGAATGCAAAAACAATACCAAATGATAATTAGTATGCCATGCAAAACATGTTAACATGTGATCAAAGGGAATGCATGATGTTCATGAACAAACATTGTCAAAGTTGCAAATAATCAATAAATGTAAAGTCGAGCATCGAAAATTGACTAGCATGCTTCAAACAGAAGTTAAACAACACTTAAAACATCCATAAATATCAAGCACATTGATCTATGGAAGTTAGAAGAAGAAAGGACACCAAACAAGCTTGAAAAAACTCAAAATTGGCCATTATGTTCAGTGGTAACCGGATACTGCATATCTGCTAACCGGTTACTGGCTTGAAAATCAGCATTTTTGGTGAAAATTGAACTGAGTAATCGGTTAGCAGATATGCTGTAACCGGTTACCATTGAGACAGTGGCAAAAATAACAAAAAAAAAATAGCTTTTCAAAAGTGATTTTCTGCACTTAATCACTTATACCAACCACCACATGCTAGATCATGACTTTGTGTACGAAATTTACATCATGTGAGTGCAATTAACACATATTACATGCATCAATCATGGAGATCAAAGATCACGCAAATGTATAACAAATTGAACCGAAAACGATTAAAATTACATCGTAAATGCGCGGAAACGATCGAAACAGTTAGCAAAGTAAGATCTACCAACCTACAAGGAGGAGATGTGCCTTGGTAATTGTTGCAAAGTATTCTTGATGTAGAAAATAAAATAAAACCAGAGGAATCTTCAATTTGTTGATGAAACATATCGAAACCGAACAAAATATGATGAAGCTCCGAAATGAGAAATCGAACCGTTGAATGTTGCAACAAATACTCAAGATTAATCCATAAGCTGAAATAATTCCAGAAATCCAAGTATAATAGCAAGAATGATGAAGGTTGAGCTCAAGAAATAATCACTTTTGATGTAAAAGTGATTATCCTTTGATGTAGAAATTGAGCTTTGGTGAGGTTTTGGAAGAGAATTGAGATGAAGATGAAGATGTACCAGAGAAAAATTAGAGAGAATGTGGGAGAATTGAGATTGAAATATGAAGAATTTGTGTGAGAAATGTGGGAAATGATGGAGAGAGCCTAAAAAGTGAGTGAAGGTGTGCTTATATAGATTTTTGGTTTGGAGTGTGAGAGGTTTGGAATTAGCTTTGGACTTAGCTTTGGGTGGTTTGGAACTAGGCTAGGAGTTAGTTGGGCTTGACTCACTGAGTCAAGGTGGTTAACTCGGTTAGTTAGAACCAACTCGGTACTAATCCCAATGTGAGCTCCAACATCCAAAGGTTGATATGCTTAGAAAACAAGGAACATGGTGCACTTAATTTAGAGTGAAGCATTGGAATAAATGTACTTGGAATGTCTTGAAATGTCTAGAGATGTCTAGAATATTCCACACACTTCTAGAATTAAGTAGAACTAAATACCAAAGAGAGTGTACCCTTGTTGTCCCAAAAATGCAGCAAAATCTGCAACTTTGTATAGAGTAACCGGTTACTGCATATCTGCTAACCGGTTACTTGCTTGAAAATCTGCATTTCTGGTGAAAATACATTGAGTAACTGGTTATCAGATATGCTGTAACTGGTTGCTTCAGCCAAACTTCCCCAAATCTTCTTGGAAATGATGTTGAAATGCCGGTGTTGATTTTCCACCTCTTGTTTTGATGAGTAAACATGGAAACCTTTATTTTGAGCTTGTTTTGGTGATGATATAATCTTGAGAGGATGCGATTAATCGGGCAAAAAAACCTGAAATCCTGCAACAAGAAACACACAGAGAAAAGTACGAATGCGTATGCTGCCGATGCGAATGTACATGCTTATGCAAAAGGCAAAAGAGGGAGGTCAAATTTCGGGTTACGACAGCTGCCCCTATTTAATCCTCTTGGACCTGAATGTGAAATTGCGCTAGCTTTTCGATGATTCGAGGTAGAAGGGGATTAAATAAAAGTGTAGCTCAAAAATTTGGCCGACGGCGACAAAAGGTGATTCTGGAGAGTGTTTGAAGTTTGGCTGAATATCTGTTGGGGAGATGAATCAGGCCAAAAGAGAAGGAGTATGTTTGATGCATATGCTATGTATACGTTCTACATGATGCTTGATATCATACAATGCAAAGGTACGGGTTAAGGTGATGCACGATGAGTTGAGCAACGATTATAGCAAAGCGACCTCAACACCCTTGGTTGGGGAGAGAACCCACAGATGAAAAATAAACCTGCTGGGAAAAGGCCCTCAAAGGGTGATAACCCTTGCTGGGGAGACCCAAGAAAATGGTGAAGACTCCTCTGGAGAAGAACTATCACCGATGATATTGCAGGGGATGAGAGAGTCGGGCCAAACGTTTCATCCGAATTTCCTCTGCTTGGGGAAACGACATCAGAAAACTCCGATTTCTAAGCTGCCACTGACTTTGCTGCAAGGGATTCACAAGGCTCGGAGGATTTTCTCTGCTTGAGGAAAACAAAGAACCAAATCGCACAGCTGCGGGTGTGTGACAAACTGACATGCTGCGGATGATGCACAACCCGTGTTGGGGAACAGAACACACATGCTCCTTCTCGAGGTACAACACGACAACTTTGATGGAGACATTATGGATCTGTTGGGGAAATGGAAAGTAATCAACCTTCCCTGACCCACAAATGGCGATTGCTGGGGAACGAGTGACTCTGCTGAGGAAACAACAACTTCTTCAAAGAACAATCACATTGTCGATCGGGTGTTAAGCTTACCACTGGATATTACAGATTATCTTGCAGGAATTACTAGTAAAATATGCAATGTGTAATGATTTCTCGATTGATTTAGCCTTTTATTGTTCTCAACATTTTTTAGTATTATGTGATCAAAAATAATTGTTTATTATTACAAACAAAATAGCTGAAAAGAAAGCAATTGAGATAACAAAAGATGCATTTTATTGAAATGTGAAAATTTTGTACATAAGATGTGTACAAGGATGCAAAAATCCTTGGTGAAGAAATTTGCAATAAAAATTGAAAAACAAATGCAAATGGAAAAGGGAAATCGTGCTTTGCATTGATTACAACATTGGCCACCATCCACAGTAAGTCTAGGTTCCAACGCCTTGCATCAGTTGATGATGATTTAACCGCTCTGTTACCGTCTGAGGTCCAATTATAATGAAAAGAGGCTCAAGGGTTCACAGTCAATGCCTTTATCCCTAATTTTTTCCTGGACATGTTTTCATTTTTTATCCACCGGGATACCTATTTTTGCCTAAGTCGCCCTTTCGGGTTTTCGACTTAGCGGGTTGTCATTGTTTTTTCTCATTGTCCCTAACTTTTGCATGGACATTTCTTTTTTTTGGTCCATCGGGACGTCCATTTTTGCCTAGATTGTCCTTATGGAAGTCAATCTAGCGGACTCTTATCCATTTTTTTTCAGACATAATATTTTTTTACTGCATCGGAGTTCACGGGCGACGGCAACTCCTCCCCATCCATGGTGGTGAGGATCAAGGCTCCGCCTGAGAAGGCCTTCTTGACAACAAAGGGTCCTTCGTAGTTGGGAGTCCACTTGCCTCTTGGGATCCGAGTGAACAGGTGAATACCTCTTGAGCACGAGCTCGCCTTCACAGAACGTTTTAGGGAGAACTTTCTTGTCAAAAGCTCGCTTGAGGCGTCTTTGATACAATTGACCATGACAAACGGCTGTAAGGCGCTTCTCTTCGATGAGATTCAGCTGGTCATATCTGGATTGAACCCATTCAGTTTCATCAAGACCTGCTTCCATGATGACTCTGGGCGAAGGAATTTCAACTTCAATGGGTAGAACCGCCTCCATACCATACACAAGTGAATACGAAGTTGCCCCAGTAGAAGTGCGAACTGAAGTTCTGTAGCCATGCAGTGCAAAGGGTAGCATTTCATGCCAATCCTTGTAAGTCTTGACCATTTTCTGGACAATCCTCTTGATGTTTTTATTTGCTGCTTCAACGGCACCGTTCATCTTGGGCCGATATGGTGAAGAGTTATGGTGCTCGATCTTAAATTCTTGACACAACTCCTTCATCATATTATTGTTCAGGTTGCTTGCATTGTCTGTGATAATGTTTCCAGGAATGCCATAACGACAGATTATCTCTTTCTTGATAAATCTGGCAACCACTTGTCGTGTAACATTTGCATATGAAGCAGCTTCCACCCATTTGGTGAAGTAGTCGATAGCAACTAGAATGAATCAATGACCGATGGAAGCCTTCGGTTCGATCATTCCAATTATATCTATACCCCACATAGAGAAGGGCCAAGGTGAAGTCAAATCGCTCAATGGAGTTGGAGGCACATGGATCTTGTCTCCGTAGATTTGGCACTTGTGACATCTTTTGGCAAAGTTGCAACAATCTACCTCCATTGTTGTCCAATAATACCCAGCTCGAAGGATCTTCTTGGCCACAGCAGGACCTTTAGCATGTACACCCTCGCAGCCCTCATGTATGGACCTTATGATCGTGTTTCCTTCGTGTCTATCCACGCATCTGAGCAACACGGAATCATAATTCCTCTTGTACAGTACACCACCACTTAAGAAGAACTTGGCGCAAAGCCGCCTAAGAGCTTTCTTGTCAGTGATAGTAATACCCTCGGGATATTCCTGTTTTTCCAAATATCTCTTAATGTCGTAGAACCAAGGCTTGTCATCAGACTCATCCGCGATTGCTAAACAGTGGGCTGGCTCGTTTAAGTGATCAATGCGGATACGAGGAGCTTCATTCTTCCACTTGACCTTGAACATGGATGCTAGAGTAGCAAGTACATCAGCTAGTTGATTCTCCTCTCTGGGGATATGATGAAAATAAATCTCATCAAAGTAACGAATTAACTTTGCTATGTGTTGTTGGTACGGAACCAGCTTGGAATCCCGAGTCACAAAGTTTCCTCTGACTTGACCGATGACCAAGGCAAAATCTCCATAGACCTCAAGAATCTTGATTCTCATGTCAATAGCCGCTTCAATACCATAGATACATGCTTCGTATTCAGCTATATTATTGGTGCATGCAAAGCATAATTTGGCAGTGAAGGGTAGGTGAATACTTGTTGGAGAGATGAGGATAGCACCGATTCCACGACCTTTAGAATTAGAGGCACCATCGAACACGAGCGTCCATCACGCCCCTGGTTCGGGTCCTATGCCAGGGTCTAGAGTCTCATAATCTCTGATAAACAGAACATCCTCATCGGGAAAGTCAAACTTCATTTGTTGATAACCCTCTACAGGTTGATGAGCAAGGTAGTCAGACAAAACACTCCCTTTTATTGCTTTCTGGGTAACATGTTGGATATCATACTCGGTTAACAACATTTGCCACCGAGTAATCCTTCCAGAGACAGCAGGCTTTTCAAATATGTACTTTATCGGATCCATTTTATATATCAACAAAGTAGTGTGGCAAATCATGTATTGTCTTAGGCGTCGAGCAGCCCAGACCAGAGCACAACAAATTTTCTCTAAGAGTGAGTATCTGGTCTCACAATCAGTGAAATTCTTGCTCAGATAGTATATTGCATGTTCTTTTCTGCCAGTGTCATCATGTTGACCCAATACACATCCCATTGATTCATCGAGAACAGTGAGATACATGATTAAAGGCCTACCAGGAACCGGCGGTACTAAGATCAGTGGCTCTTGGAAGTATTGTTTTATTTTGTCAAATGTTTCTTGACAATCATTATTCCATTCAACCGATTGATTTTTCCTTAGTAATTTGAACATTGGTTCACAGGTAGCCGTCAAATGGGAAATGAACCTTGATATGTAATTAAGTCTGCCCAGAAAGCCACAGACTTCTTTTTCTGTTTTGGGAGGCGGCATGTTCTGAATAACCTTAACCTTATCAAGATCCACTTCAATGCCTTTCTGACTCACAATAAAGCTGTCATACCCCAAAATTTGAAAACTAAGATTTCCCATCATTGTGAAAATCATCATCACAATATGGAAGAACCATCATACCTCATCAGTCTCCCTAAAGATGGGTGAGCATCCACTACAATCAAATTTAGGGTTTCCAGCCCTCTCAGAGCTTTTAGACAAACGATCAGTCAAGGAATGACATGATCTTTAACTTGTCTAGCCTCTCAAATATCCCCAATGGATCAAGAGGACTCCCAATTCAAGGATTAAGCACAAGGCTGCCCCCTTCCAGATGGATCAACTCTCAAGATCGCCAATGTCACCAAATTAGGGTTTTGGTCGACCAGGGCCTCCAGATGGAAATTTTCCTCTGAGCATGAGCCAATGCTTCAAAACATATCCTAAAATACTCCATGGAACCTCATGGGCCCAAGCATCAAGTCAATTTGACCTCAGGGGATGCATACATCAAAAATCAGGAATTAGGGTTTCTTGACCTAATTCACCCCAAAGTTGACTTTTGGGACAAATCATGAGCTAAGACCTCAAGACATGATTTGAGGGTCTCCAACATACGACATTGATCCATTTGCAATAATGGATTAATTCAGGAAGCTTGAGCAACAAGTCTCAATTTCATTAGTACCACAATTAGGGTTTCGTGAGAAAAGTCAACTGTAGCTTTGACTTTTGACCAGGACATGCTCCCAAACCCTAGGACATGATTCAATACACCCTATAACACCTATGAAATCAATCCATAAAGTTTGATTTAGTTCAAGGACTTGATTTCATAGAGGATCACACAGTTTGGAATTCATCTAACAAAAAGTCAACTGTGCACAAAAGTCAACTTTGACTTTTTGAGATTTTTCATAAAAATGGTTTTTTAACCCTAAAATGATGTTAATGTATGATTTGAATCATCATTCATAAAGAAAAATCAAGAAAAGTGGGATAACTTGTAAAAGGGATAACCATAAACACTTAGAAAATTTTCTAAGTTATGAACAAAGTGGCAAGGGTACCAACTTTGGAGGATCATAACTCCTAAACCACAAGGCCATTTTCCCCATCCAAAGCTAGATTTGTAGCTCTCATTACCCTCTACAAAAGCTTAAAACTGACATCCTTCCAAATTCATCATGGATTTTGAGTTATGGAATGATCAAAATCACAAAAAGTGAAAATGTCACTTTTTTCCAACATTTAGTGAAATTTTCACTAAGTCAGAATCTGCCTTCACTTTTTTCCAAATGTAGGGGGATTTTTCACTTGGATCCAAAAGGTATCAAAACCAAATATGATCAAATAGTTGTTGTATCATATGAGGGCTTTCCAAAATGGCCAAGAACATCACCAAATTCCACTTGGGCCATGAGATATGACAATGGCAATATGCCTTGCTGAAAACTGCCAAGGCTAGGCAGAATTTTTCATTTTTGCTCGATTTGGCAAAATCAGATAATTCTAAGCCTTGTCAATACTTTGGACACATCCGAGGATCAAATTTAAAGGGGACAAACACTGAGCCAAGCCTCCAAAGTCCTTGGAACAAGAAGTAGCATGCCAAACCTAGAATAGCCTAAAAGAGGGACAAGACTCCAATTTTGGATTGGAGCATTCAATACATACACCAAGGTGGCATGGACTGAGCCATTTCCAACTGAATTCAGTCAAGACTTATCCAAGACCAAGGGAACCACAACCCTGTGCCCTAACCTCTAGTCAATGGCTAGAGGAGACTTGGATTCCAAAGTGCAACCATTGGCCAAACCTCTGCTGCAGTTGCCATTCACTATTGATCCCAAAACAAACTTGCTCTACTATAAATAGAGCTCATTTGTGCTCAGTTTGAGTACACCAAAGCCATCAAACAGATGCTTTACTCAAAATCCTTCTCTTTAGGCCAAAATGCCTTCTTTAGCAAGGTAACTCCGAGTTTTTGAGTTAGAGAGAATTTCCATCACATCTCATGATCCTAACACCTCATAAACATCATATGTAGGTAATCCAAACTATCAAAAGTGACCCGTAACACCAAAATCACAAAGTCACCTCTCAAAATATCAAAATAGGCCTTTTGTGCATTTTTCAAGCCATGTCTTGATTCAGTCACTTTCCAAACCAGATAAAACCTCAAACACACTCCAAATAACATCCTTTAACTGTCCCAAATGGTTCCCCCATCTGGAACACCATTTGAGAGAGTTGCTATTTTGGTCATTTTAACCCCTTTTGCAAGAAAGGGACCGTTTGTGTTTTTGCAGGTTCCAGCTGATTCCAACCATCCTAAAAGCTTATTAGGGATCATTTGAGAGTGTCCAAAGCATCAAACCATTTCTGGAACAAGAAGTTTGGCAGATTGCACAGAAAACTCCAAAAGCTCAAAAAGAGGTAAGCATCATGACTTGAACTTTCCAAAATATGCATTGCTTTGAAGTTCACTGATCATACACACCTCATACATGTTATATATGTTGTGTTTGAACCAATTCATCATGTAATTCATGCCTGTATCAAAGTGTAGCATAGAAAATGCAATTATAGGCCTTTTTCAAAACCACTATCGGGTTTTGAGGAGGGAGCATGATCTGAAAAAAATACCACCACCATTGGATTACTTGTGAAATTCTAGGCCAGATGCATATTTTGGAAAGTTCAAGTCATGATGTTTACCTCTTTTTGAGCTTTTGGAGTTTTCTGTGCAATCTGCCAAACTTCTTGTTCCAGAAATGGTTTGATGCTTTGGACACTCTCAAATGATCCCTAATAAGCTTTTAGGAGAAAGTTATGAGAAAGTTATGGACCTTCCCGTTTCTTGGCAAAACTTGCATTGCCTTGCCTTGGCCAAGCCTAGAAAACAAGGCAAGCCTTGTATATTTGTGGTTTCACTTCAAGCAATGGATGTATCACCACCCCAGTGGTAAGGCGCGCGTCTTATAACCTTGAGGTCGTGGGTTCAAACCCCACCCATGCCATTTTGTGTTTTCTCACATTTTTGCTATTTTCCCAATATTTTCATGTTTTATTAATTAATTGGAAAATTAATAACTCCTTCAATTTTAATTATTTTTTATTGGTTCTTTTTTCAAAAAATCACAAAAATGTTGAAATATTTTATTCCACAAAAAAATTAAGTTTATATTATTTATTTAATATAATTAGTATTTTTGTGAATAAATTCCTTTTTAATGTTTTTAAAACATTTTAAAAGTGAATATTTACTTTGAAAATCAAAACCAAGTGAGTTTTAATTCACCTTGTGATTAATCCCTCATTTCTCAAACCTTAAACAAAAATCACAAATGGTTTATTCAAACTTATTTGGTATTTTATTTGATTTTCTTTAAATATTTACTTTTAAAGAATAACAAATTAGGGTTTCTTTGATTTTCACCCTCATCAACTAATTTCAAACACTTTTGGGCCTCTAATAGAGTGTAAGACCCAATCCTTTGTAAATACAAAACTTTTCGGGCCTCACTTATTGTATAAGTCCCGTTGTATTTCAAAAAGTTCGACGCGATCATCGTCCGTTGAAAAACAAACCTTGGGCCTCTCCTCGAGCTATAAGACCCATTCAAAATCATTGGGCCTCTATTAGAGTGTAAGACCTAACTCCCTTTGAAAAACAAACCATTTTGGGCCTCAATGCATTGTATAAGACCCACCGCGTTTTCAAAAATCTCGGCGCGATCGCCATTTTCAAACAAATGACCTTGGGTCTCTCCTTGAGCTGTAAGCCCCACCACTTGTACAAAAATAAAACACTTAGGCCTCTTGAGAGAGTGTAAGACCCATCCCCTTGTACAGAAAACCTTTCTTGGGCCTCAGTCACTTGTATAAGTCCCTCTGTACAAAACGACGGTGCGATCACTGATAAACCTTGGGCCTCTCCTTGAGCTGTAAGCCCCAACATCTTTTCAAAATACTTTCTCCTTTAATTTTGAATATACTGTTGTTTTCAATCTTTCTTTGTTGAACAACTAACCAAACAGCATGGAAGCTCTACAACCGAGTAAGTGTTCATATGCTTTCTTTATCCGCTTTCATATACATATAACTGTATTGTGGGGTTGTTTCACTGTAAGTCTTCTTTCATAAACTCATATCAACTGTGTAATACTAGTATAGATATTTAGAGTTTCCCCGGAAACTACGTCTAGCACTAAACCCTGTTGATCACTCTTAAATACAAACAAAACTAGATCCCCATAGGATTACCAGACACATTCTTACCTCCTCTTGGGGTTAAACAATATGGAGACGTGAAAGGCAGCATTCTCAGTGAACCCTTTCACAGACTGTCACCCTTAGAGATTGTCAAAGAAACTCTACTCCCCAGAGATGATCTTTTCTCCGTGAATGGTATCTCTTGAGTTTCTTCCAAATTCTCGGACTTTCTTGGCTTGATCTATTCTCTGTGAATAGCCTGTCTTGAATTTCTCGGGGTTTGGGGACCCACAGGCTTCCTAAAAGCATCCCCGCCTCCTCTTGGGCGTTGTACAAGGACCCTACGACTTCTTAGAAGTATTCATAGCCTCCTCTTAGGGTTCGTATAAGGATTCTT
This sequence comes from Lathyrus tuberosus, assembly GCA_022829125.1. Taxonomy (NCBI): domain Eukaryota; kingdom Viridiplantae; phylum Streptophyta; class Magnoliopsida; order Fabales; family Fabaceae; genus Lathyrus; species Lathyrus tuberosus. The sequence continues at coordinate 13,060,333 of JALAZF010000107.1, read as the reverse complement.
CCTTCGAGAAGAGAGCCTCCTCTTGGGCTTCGTACAAATTGTCCCTCAGCTTCTTAAAAGTTTCCAGCCTCCTCTTGGGCTTCGTACAAATTGTCCCGATGACCTCCTAGAGGTATAGGAACAGAAATTAGTCATCTTCATAGAACAGTCTTTCAAAGAGTCTAGATCTTTCTACCGTGAACATAATATTACTGTTTCTTTAAGCATAGTACAAAAGATAAAACTCTAGACTTGGACAGTCTAATCTCCTTGAGTCTCGAAGGCATTCTCAAGTAGGGAAAAACACCAGTAGACTCAGACAGTCTCCAATACCCTCTGGATTCCCCATTTCCTTATAGAACAGGAAATAACCCTGATCCTCTGATCAATCCCAAAGCATAGCCTTACCTTTAACCAGTCTCTTTATAAGAACTGATTTTCTCTTTTAACCAACCTACTGGACCTGTCAGTCAACTGAAATAACAATCCTTTTAGCCTCTGTCTCGGGCTTCGTACGACATACTAAAAGACTCTCTTGTTGAGTCAATCTCTCTTTTAGCCTCCATCTCGGGCTTCATACAAGATACAAATCACTCTCTTGTTAAGTATAAAAGACTCTCTTGTTGAGTCAACTTTTAGCCTCCGTCTTGGGCTTCGTACAAGACACATACAAAAACACTCTCTTGTTGAGTATAAAAGACTCTCTTATTGAGTCAACCTTTAGCCTCCATCTTGGGCTTCGTACAAGACACATCTAAAAGCACTCTCTTGTTGAGTCAACTCCTTTTAGCCTCCCTCTCGGGCTTCGTACGAGACACAAAAGCATCCTATTGTTGGGTCAATAGCCTCCTCTTAGGCTTTGTATAAGAAAAACCCCGGTTGAGTCAATCAACCTTTTAGCATCAAAACTGTGCCTCATTCACAGGATACAAACTTCAACAACTCCTTTCATCTAATTGCTATAAGCGGCAAGCCTCTGGATTATTTACATCCACGCCACTGTCCCTCTTTTAGCATGAGAAATTCGTAAGGAAAGATGCCATTGCTCTACACTGAGTTAAAGTCTTCCCCTTCAGGTTAAAACCCCCTATAAAGGAAATTATGGCATTGCTAGGATTCACATATCCCGGTTAAAGTAAACCTCCTTTATAGTCAGTCACCCAACAGCTGTGACAAACAAACCCCCTTTAGAGATGACAAATTCTCTCTAAAGACAACACCTTTTTAGCTTCACATCTTGGGCTTCGAACAAGATACAAATAGACCCTTCAGCTTCACATCTTGGGCTTTGAACAAGATACAAACTACCGTTTAGCTTCACGTCTTGGGCTTTGAACAAGACACCAAAACACCATTTCCTCCCATAGAATAGGAGGAACTACGATCGCTCTGATTTCCCTGTTTCAGTAAACGGGAATACGTAGGCATAAGATTGAAAGAAAAATATTAGCGAGCACACTAATCCAAAGCCCCAAATCCCGTACCTTCACATATCAATCGAAAATAATCAGTCCTAGCATCCTAACAAAATTCCCCCTGAACATTCTCGGTGTTTCGTTCTAAACAAAGTAAGAAGAAAGAGGCCCCATTACCATATAGTATCCGTAACCTAACAGACCGCTGTTTAAACTCAGTATGCAAGCAGGGCTAATTGGAGACATCTATTTCCCTTCCTTAGTCAGCTCAATAGGACAAAAAATGAATCGACCTGTAGTAACCCCAGAGCGACAGTGCTTAAGAACCACGTCCAAAATCGCTCGCTACAGAAAAGTGGCGCCCACCGTGGGGCCCTTTCTTCCTTTCTTCCTGTCTTCCTTTCTTCCTTTCTTTCTTTCTTTCTTTCTTTGGGGATTTCACTAGGATAGGACTTTTTTTGACTTCACTAGGATCTTAGGTCAAAACCTTTAAAGTTGGGAAGGTACCACAGAATGTCGACTCTGCCGGGGAGCCATTTTTGTCTGGAACATAGGATTCATAGCTCTTTAAAGTCTAGGATTTTAGGACAAATATATATATACTGCTTTTCCTAATTGATATTTGTTTTTATTTTTCTTCTAATGGGAATGCATGTGATGCCGCATGTGGAAAGATTGAGTATACACCTAGGAAAAACCTCTTTTAGTAGTGCGGAAACTATTGGAAATGGTTGTCACGCGATACTACCCTCTTATGATGGTTCTTCGAAAAACATCACCTAGCACGTTTCCCGGCCCGCTGGTGTTTTCTCGACAAGAACTGATGATTTTGAGAGACAGGTACAAAAATCACTAGTATAAACCTTTGGGGGGGGTAGAGCCTTGACTTCATGACACTGACCCTTTGACCCCATGTTTTTTCTATGTTTTTGTGTGCTGCATTCATGCATTCATCTAAAAAACATTACATCAAAGAAAAACTTCTCTTCTAGTCTCTCTTTTTCAAACTAAACTAAGACAATGATTGCAAATGTCAGAGAAAAGATTGCGCTCATGGACTTCGGTAGAAGGAGAACTCATAAGTATACCTTCAGGGTTCCAAAACTAGAGGATTTGAGAGGATTAGCGAGGATGATCACTAACCCTGAAGCTTTCGGAGCCAAGTACGGAGGTCTGCTACCTCTGTTAAGAGTCCATGTGATTGAAGGAATCATGGAGGCACTCATTCAGTTTTACGATCCGGTCTATCACTGTTTCAAATTCCCGGATTACCAGCTCGCACCAACGCTGGAGGAGTATTCTCACCTAACTGATTTATATATAACTGATAGAGCTCCTTTTTCTGGACTGGAAGAAATTCCAAAAGATTAAACCATTGTAAGAGCAATTTATTTGGATGAGTCGAAAGTCAAGACTCACATGACCACCAAGGGTGGGCTCCCAGGTTTGCCAGCCTAGTTCCTGACAAAGAAGGCTCTGTACTTTTCTAGTGTAGGGAACATGACTCCTTTTGAAAGAATCTTTGTCTTACTTACCTACGAGTTATTTCTGTTTCCCAACATTAATAGCTTCGTCGATATCAACGCCATTAAGGTTTTTCTCATTGGAAACCCTGTGCCAACCTTGCTCGCAGATGCGTATCATTTTGTACACTTAGGAAATTTGTACAGTGGAGGGATAATCACGTGTTGTGTACCCCTGCTATACAAATGGTTTATCTCCCATTTACCCAAGTCTGCTGCGTTTTGGTATCATAAGAGTGCCTTGCGTTGGTCGCAGAAAATCATGTCTCTTACCAACTCTGATATAGATTGGTACAATAGGATTTATGACGGGATCAGGATCATTAACCGTTGTGGAAACTTCCCCAACGTACCCCTCATAGGAACTAAGGGAGGAATCAACTACCATCCAGTATTGGTTCGTCGTCAATTTGGATACCCGATGAGGCGTGTCCCACGTAATTCTCATCTGGAGGGTCTTTTCTTCAAAGAAGGAGAAAGTGACAGGGCACTAAAGATGGAAATAATGCACTCTTGGAAGCATGTTCAAAATAAAGGACGGAGTCTCTAGGAAAACCGAATTGTGTCTCGGTGGAGCCTTATCTCCACTGGGTACAAACTAGGGCTCTCAAGCTAAAAATGCCTTATCCTCGTCACGGAGTTCTTCCGCCGAGGGAATCTGTCTTGTACTTCATGACTGAAACGGAAAAACTTCAGGTTACTCTCAACAAAGTTCAACAGGAGAGGAGGTCTTGGAAGAACAAATACCGCACCCTCAATGTAGAGTATACCAAAATACAGCGACTGCTGAAAGATAAGGATGCTTTGATTGAGATTTTAGAGCAACATGTTGTGGATAATCAGGATGACCAAAGGAATTTGCTCGTTCCTTTCACTTGGCAAAGAAATGATAACCCGACAACGGCCCAAGAGACCCGGTCCAAGAAAAGGAAAGTACCAGAATCAGCACCCGGTCTCTCCCCAGAGAGGACTCGGGACCCCTTAGCTTAGGTTTCTGTTTCCGCACCTTGTAATCTACTGTATTCCTATTTTCGTAATCCTTTGAATTCAATAAAACGGGATTTCCCCACTGTTTGATATTTACAATCTAATTGTCAAAGTTTATTTTGATTAAACAAAAAAAAACAATTAAGATAATCATTGCATTCATCATTCTCACGTCACGTATTCTTCTTACCTACGAATCTCACGTTTGTATCTCGGTTCTAGAGTCAAACTGTCTCATTCATACAATACTCGGGCCAATCGTCAGAAAAAGATGGATGATCTCGAGGAAGAGAACAGAGAGTTGAGAGAAGAGATCGACGCTCTGAGAGAGGATATGAGAAAGCTTCATAACGACATGCAAGCCATGGCAGAAGCTCGGCTACAAAGGATTGTGATCTCGGAGATCACCTCAACGCCCATAGTGGAAAAGTCCGATCCTAGGTACAAAATGCCGAAAGATCGTCCCTGGGGCATGCCACTTAACTATATCCCGGAAGGATATATCCCGTTGATCAATGAGGATCAGGGGACCGCAGCAGGAATTGTTGGGCCTGAAGGATACAAACTTCGGTAAAGCGAAGGCGCCAGGGGAATAACAGCAACTCCTAAAGGTTACAAAATTCGGGAGGCACCGAGAGTCTCGGCCATAATGACTATACCACCGCCCATGGTACACACTGTCCCGGAAGGACAGATTCCACAGATACCTTCTGGTGGAAACGACAACATGTTCGAAAGAATGAATGAGTTCTAGGAACAGTTCCTGGGAATGCAGAAAGAACTGCAGGCCCTTCGCGGTCAGGATTTATTTGGAAAGGACGTCGCGGACCTCTGCTTGGTCCCCAATGTGAAAGTCCCGCACAAATTCCAGGTGTCCGACTTTAAAAAGTACAAGCGTAACTCTTGCCCTCAGAGCCATCTGGTGATGTACACTTGACCGCTTATTTAGTGTGCCTAAATAAATCTAACTGCAAGTATACAGTCGTATCGCATAGTTTTAAAAGATTATCGATCCCACAGAGACTAAAAATCGAACGCACCGTTATCTATCGTTACTATGTTTATCTAAGGCTAATCAGAATTGGTTTTTAAGTTCAAACGGGAAATTAAAGAGAAATTAAAATTCGGGAATACTAGTTATGAATAAGATAGCAGAATATAATTCAGTAAACCTACGTGGAATTAATTAAACCTAAGCGTATAAAGATTTATCACCATATGCATCTGTAGGAAAAACTAGTTTAAAAGCCCTCACCTCACACTCTCATGGTTATTGCTTCAGACTATACTCTTAAGTCAATATGTCTGCTCTCGCTAGCCCATATGAGGTTAAAAATACTTTTTGAAAACTAATAAGACCTAAGTAACTTCAAAATGCTTCCGCTGTTTTTAAAACTAATGCCCGATTTCAGCTATCCGGGTAAAGCCTCACACTCCCGTGGTCTTGACCTTAACCTTTGTTACCTTTTTACTCTCGTAATAAAAGTTGGGTTTAAAATTAAGAAATCGAAGCCAGAAGAAGAGTTAATTATTGATTTTAGCTTAGAGTTATTTAATCCATTTGGTTACTTCATTACATACCGATAAGATCGGTTTAGCTTGACATAATTACGAACTTAAACATAAAAGCGGAAAAACAATTAATCAAAGACATAATTAAAAGAAAATAAATGATACTATAAATTGAATAATGGAAACCTGGTAAATGCAGTAGCAGCAATCCCTCCACAGACTAGTAGGTTCTTGCTTGGATAGAATTAAAATAGCAAATGATGAAGGCAATGAAACAATCTAAATCTAAAGTGTAATAGTTCCTCAATGTGAGAAACTATTACTTTGTTCGGTAATGGGTGACAAGGAAAGGTAAATGTAAACAAAACAAAACAAAAACTCTGAATAAAATTTGGCAGCAAGACGGTACTTCAGAATGCAGAAAATAGGTTACCCCCTTTGTTCTTAGAAATCTCTCATATTTATAGACTGAGCTGAGGTAGTGGTTGGAGAAAATGTAGGCACTTCTCTTTGACAGTTATGTGACTTTGGAACCTAAATTTCTTCGGAGGAAATGTGAACGTGTAAAAACTGATTCTCTGAAACTTCGTAATCATGTTTCTGCTCAACATATTAAACTGTTCTGAGCGCATGACGATCATGAAGCATTGTGACGGTCGTGATGAAATTTGTATCTGCCACGGTCGTGGTGGAACCGTGACGATCGTCACATTAGCAGAATTTGGATTCTGCTATTTTTCTTCACTTTCCTACTCTTTTCTTGCATGTTTTGCTTCTTTTCTACACTTTGCATACTTTTGACTTGGAAATGGAATTACCTGCAAAAACACTTAAATACTCTCGAGAAAATCAGATATTAGACGAAAACGGAATAAGAAAATAACATAAATCAAAGTAAAAACATGATATATTTTCGTGTTATCAAACTCTCCCACACTTGAATCTTTGCTTGTCCTCAAGCAATCAATCTGTTAAATCGGACAAACTTCATCAAATGCACATACCTGGTATACCAATGGATTTGAAAAAGAGTTTCTTGTTAGTAAGACAGGTACTGGTATAAAACACTAAGGATACAATAATGACACAAAGCAACAAGCTTGTCATAGACCTCTCTTTTGTACAATCCAGTTCTAATCATTCTATTATAGTTCAACCATAAGTTTTTGTGTCTATTTCACCCGATTTCATTTTAACGCAATCACATTAAGCCCTTTGCCTTATTCACGCACGTAGTGGAGTAACCGGTTAGTGACTTTGATCCCTTTTTCTCACGGGGCCTGATACACAAGTGTGGTAACCCTTTAGGGACCGCGTTCGTAGATTGCGGGGGATCGAACAGTAGTTCGCCCTACCAATTTCATAATCAGGTACCTCTGAACCAATCGACAACAGATTTTCTTTCTTTTCTTGTAAATTTTCACAACTGTTAGAGTTGTTGCATATTCTATTTTTCTCGGCATATCGATAAGAAAGATGTTTTTCTTTTCATGATTGGGCATCAAACACTTATATTCATCGGCTCCCCACGTGGTTTATGATTTAGACGGTGCTGACTGCTGATATAAACTACTAGGGGTTACTTTAGGACTGAACTCAAGGTATCGTATAATAAGTATCGAAACTGATATCGCATACGCAAGAGGCCTAAGGTGTCAAGACGGTATCGATCTTGTTATCACTTTCCCAACTTCCTAACAAGGCTTAAAATTTGGTATTCCACGATGTGTATTAATCGTAAAAAAAATTTTTTGTTATGGCAGAATAAAATTGGAAAATCGGAACACTGAATGAAAATACTCATATATAAACTTTGATAAGGAAAAAAAAAGGAAAATACAAGAAAGGGAAATAAAACGGAAATAAACTGACTCTCCCACACTATATCGGACATTGTCCTCAATGTTGCGATATAAAGGGGACTAACAAGAAAAACTAAAAAGAAAAACAAAATAAATCAAGGTGGACCACGTCCTCTGCCTCTGGAGCGTCCTCTTCCATGCTGCGCTACGTGATTAGGAATGCCCACGTGATGGATGTAGTCATGTAAGTTTTGCACTCGCAAGGTCAATGCATCCATTCCTTCTATCACACCATCAAGCCTCTGCCCTTGGTTCGCTTGGCCTTCTTGAATTTGGCGCATCAGTGCCATTACTTCATTATGTTGCGTATGTTACTGTTGGTTTTGAAGCCAAAAAGCCCTTAAGATTTCTTCATTACTAACAGGGTCTTGTTCGGGGCAGCGACGAAGTCTTGAGGTCGAAGGTACATCGTCAGCAGGTGGTGGTTGGTTTTCTGGGGCGTTATCCATCTCTTGCTCTATCTCATCAATAGGTCCATGATCATGATCATCTGGTGCAGCTGCATTTTGCTCAGGAGCATTCAAATTAAATAACCAGTTGTGCATTTCCCGAGGATTAATGCGGTCTCTGCAAGGCATAATGATACTTCTTACAATTTTGGCGCGGACCATAGGATGGTATTTCCCATCTCGTCGTAACTTGATGAGCTGAGAGTTTCGACAATAGTCTATGTCAAGGAACACCGGAGGCATGAAGGGTAATCTGGTAAACTCATTTTCCAAATTCAATTTGAGAGCAATAGAGGTGACAATCCCTCCAAAATAGAAAGGTTTGGAACCTCTAGCACAGTTTGCTTGTATGTGTGCTAGCAAAAATGGTGCGGCGTTGATCGGCTCTGGGTGAAACATACAATGGAGGAAAAATAGTTCCTTTGAGTTTACCTTGTGGTTGCTATCCCGTGCAAAAATAGTGCTTCCTAATGCGCGGTGAACATATCTGATGGCTGGGTTGTGGATATAAGTTGTGTTTAGGCTATCCCAGCTATCGACTGTTGTTCCTGTCAACTGATTCCATAATTGAAATGCTGCTTGAAAGAAATTCTCCTGTGGCACCCGACAATGAACATTCTCGCCATGGTTGAAACCAAGCATATCGACGAGTTGATTTTGGACGATTTTATACTCAGTACCAAACATGCGGAATGTGGCTACGCCGGTGAGTTGGTTCGTTTCACCAGAAGGTGTTACGTATGTGAACGAACTTAGAAACTCGAGCGTCAGGGCTTCGTAAGCAGGCCGGCTCTGAGTACAGAGCCGCCATAGACCGGCGGTTTGTAGCAAATCTCTTACTCCTTCAAGCATTCCGAGTTCTTTTGGACATGCAACGTCTACGTAGTGAGTTGGTTGTACGGAACGTCGATAGTAATCGATGTACCTAGCCCTTTGACGCTCTCCTGCTTCTCCATCTCTGAAGTTCAATGTTGATAGGTCCGGAATTTGTCGTGCCATTGGTGGGTCACAGAGAATTAGGAAAGAAAATGGGTTAAGGAGAATGAGGGTTTGTGAAAAGAAATGGTACACGGTATGAATATATAGTGAATGGGGAAAACGAGTGGTAAAGGAAAATGTTGAATTGGGTTAAATGCGTAGTGGTGGGACGATTATGGAATAGGAAAAGATAGTGGGACGACCGTGTTTTGAATTGAGGGAAAGAAGAGGAAGACGAAGGATACAGTTCTGTTTTAACACAGAACGTGTTCCAAACCCACGTGACGGTCGTCACGGGGCCTGTCACGATCGTGACAGTCGCAAATTCTAGGGAATTAAACAGTTTTTGTCAGCAAGCATTCCATACATAAAATTTTCATAACAGGCAATGGTTAGCACAGAGAAACAACATTATAATGCATATTGAGAGATAAATAACATGACAACATGAATTAAAAACAGAATAAAAAGTATGACAAGAATAAAATTGAAACCATAAAGATCAATATTTAGCAGTAAATTAAATCATCCATTAAAACCAAAGAGGTGCTAGAAAATGCTAGCATTTTATCAATACTGAATGTAAATCAATTTATTCCCGACATAAAAAAATGAAAAACTGAAATAAATTAAAATGTTTATGAAGTAAATGCATTAAAACTTGAAAAAGAGGTGCTTCGTAAATCTAGCCAAGGCGTTTCTTCAAAGGTGCGATGGCTTGATTTATATGATCAAATTGTTCAACGGTCAAATCCATGAGTCCAACAATGTTTTGTCGCATTGTGTTTAGCTCATCCTTTACTGAAGTGATTTCTTTATGATACTCATCCATAGTCTTTAGAATAGAATTCAGATTAGCAGCATAGTTAGTGGCATCAGCTTTAGGAATGTCAATGTCTTCTTGGAATTCCATATAATCAAGCTCATGATAATGAGGGGGTGTTTTTGGGTCGATCTCGGGTTCAGGAAAGGTTTCTTCCGGTTCAGGCACGAGTTCATCAAGGTCATATAGCCAATTATGTTGATTGTGCACACTTGTGCGTTCATGATTTGGAAGTGTAAAGTGTGGTACGACAACATTGTTAATCAGAAGCTGAAAATGGTTCGGACCTTGGTTCCTAATCATAGCCCTATTGAAACAAAAAGTGATATTCATGGGTCTATATTCTCCAAAGGGGTTAATCTTAGAAAGTCGGGTTCTGAATCCCATAACATCAGCTATTTTTGTAACTAAGCCACCTATCAAAATTGGACTGTTATCATTATTAATGAGTTTGCAAAAGTTGTTCAACATAAAAGTGAGTCCATTGACCTCTCTAGACTGAGAAGCACAAAACATGATGAAAAGCTCATCCCTCGAAGCAGTGTTATCATTCTCAAGTTTACCAAATAAAGTATAGGCCAGGATTATATGAAAGTAACGGAAAGCAGGGTTATGTATTTCTGTTGAAAGCATAGGGTCCATGTCAAAATCAGGTTTCCCTGAAATTCTACCCCAAAAATCACTCAGCTCTCCAACCAACATTAAGTCCTCTTGAACCACAGAGAAAACATTAGGTCCTTCAGGAAATCCTAAAAGATCCGACAGTTCCTTTATGGTGAACTGGCATCTGTATCCAAATAGTCTAAAGGTAATTCTACCCCTGGTAAAACCTTTTCCACAGTAAGGGTTATAGCTTAAAGAGCTCAGGAATTCTAAAGTCAACCTACGGTAGCATTTATGTTTCTTGTTGGCAAAACCCTCCCAACCTAATTGGTTAAACAGAAAGTCTACGGTCTCACCTACACCTAAGGCGGTCATGGTGGGTCTGTGGGCAAATTTTGTCAAGGCAAATGGTCTAAGAGACAAAGCCTCATAAAGATGCCACTGAGCTGCATCTCTGAATTCTACTAACAAGTTATCCTCGTTTGCCATTAATTAGTACTTTTTGCAAAACAATGTAAGCAGAAGAGGAGAACAGAAAAAGTAGAGAGACTTTATAATCCTGTAGTTTTTCAATTTTAAGATCAGCACAACATTTTCAAATTAAATTTAAAATGATATAAATGAAACTAAAAATTTGCAAAATAAAAATAAAACATAGGAAACGTAAAGAAATAACAAATATAAAGCAAGAAAAACAAAAATCATGGGTTGCCTCCCATTAAGCGCTGTTTTTAACGTCGAAAGCCTGACGAATTCAATTAGATGCTTAGTTAGGGGGTTCGGTGGGCAACTCTAAAAGTCTTAGGCAGTTCAAATAATCTCTATTTTCAATGTTGTGATAGTGTTTTAGACATTGTCCATTAACTAAAAATGAATTACTATTCCTCCCCTTAATTTCTATCGCTCCACTCTGTAATATTTTTGTAATCTCAAAAGGACCGGACCATCTAGACCTTAATTTCCCAGGAAAGAGTTTTAATCTTGAGTTAAATAGGAGTACAACGTCCCCCACACTAAATTCTTTTCTAGATAAGCACTTATCGTGCCATTTTTTAGTTCGTTCTTTATATATTTTAGCATTTTCGTAAGCGTCTAATCTTAACTCTTCTAGTTCATGCAGATCTAGGATACGTTTTTCACCTGCGGAATCATACCTTAAGTTCAATGTTTTAATAGCCCAATAGGCTTTATGTTCTAATTCCACTGGTAGATGGCAAGATTTACCATAGACCAGCTTGAAAGGTGTAGTTCCGATTGGTGTTTTGTAGGCCGTCCTATATGCCCATAAAGCTTCGTTGAGTTTAGATGACCAATCTTTCCTAGAGGTGGCTACGGTCTTTTCTAGAATTTGTTTTATTTCTCTATTCGAGACCTCAACCTGTCCACTTGTTTGTGGATGATATGGTGTTGCTACGCGGTGTCTTACCCCATACTTTGATAGTAATTTGTCAAATATTTTTTATATGAAATGGGAGCCACCGTCACTTATGACAAGTCTCGGCACACCAAATCTGGGAAAAATTGTGTTTTTGAAAAGCTTTTTGACTACTTGTGCGTCATTTGTAGGAGAAGTTATTGCCTCAATCCATTTTGAAACATAATCGACAGCCACGAGTATATATTGGTTTCCAAAGGATGATGGGAAAGGTCCCATAAAATCAATCCCCCATACGTCAAAGACTTCTACTTCTAATATACCTTTTTGAGGCATCTCATCGCGTTTTGATATGTTACCAGTGCGTTGGCACCAGTCGCAGTTTAGTATTGCAATGTGGACATCCTTCCAAAGGTTGGGCCAAAATAGGCCGGATTGCAAGATCTTAGCACATGTCTTTGAGGTACTAGCATGTCCTCCATAAGGAGCAGAATGACATTGAGAGATTATGTTTTCTATTTCTTCTTCAGGGACGCAACGACGGAAGATACCGTCGGCTCCTCTCTTTAACAGCAAAGGTTCATCCCAATAATAATGTTTTAGATCATGAAAGAATTTTTTCTTTTGTTGATAAGATAGGTCTGGTGGAAGTACTCCAGCTGCTAAGTAGTTGACTATGTCAGCATACCATGGCAATATTATGTGTGAGTTAATTTCTTCCACGGCTTCTTCTATTTTTGGTTCATTTAAATGTAGTTTAGACATATCATCTTCAAGTTGGGCTATGAGTCGTTCATAAGGGAAATCGTCATTAATATGGACTGGCTCTGGTTTGATGCCATCTAATCGGGATAAGTGGTCTGCTACTACATTTTCAGTTCCTTTCTTATCTTTGATCTCTAAATCAAATTCTTGTAAAAGGAGGATCCACCTTAGCAGTCTAGGTTTTGCATCCTTTTTGTTAAGTAAATATCTAATAGCTGTGTGGTCTGTATAAATGATGATCTTTGCTCCCACTAGGTAGGAACGAAATTTGTCAAGGGCAAAGATCACGGCTAAAAGTTCTTTTTCTGTGGTAGCGTAGTTCATTTGAGCAGAATCTAAGGTTCTACTTGCATAGTAAATGGCATGAAGTTTTCTATCCCTCCTCTGTCCTAAAACTGCACCTACAGCATAATCACTTGCATCACACATGATTTCGAAAGGTAATCTCCAATCTGGTGGTTGCATGATAGCTGTGGTAATAAGAGCTGTTTTCAACTGTTCAAACGCTTTTAGACATTTCTCATCAAAGATAAATTCAGCGTCTTTCATTAATAGACCGGTAAGAGGTTTAGTAATTTTCGAGAAATCCTTTATGAATCGTCGGTAGAAACCGGCGTGTCCTAAGAAACTTCGTATTTCTTGTACGGTTTTCGGAGGTTGAAGATTTTTTATAATTTCTATCTAAGCTTTATCAACTTCAATTCCTCTATCGGACACAACGTGTCCAAGTACGATTCCTTGATTTACCATAAAATGGCATTTCTCCCAGTTTAATACGAGATTGACTTATTCCTTTAAGGTCAGCAATGTTATAGCCTAACGCAGTTGGGTATTTTCTTAAGACATCTAATAGTTTCTTGGTTTTGGTCTGTCCTAAGTCTGCATTGACTATTACAGGTCGTTCGAGATCTTCGTCTAGGAATTCATACCTTAAATTTTTTGGTAATGTTTTCAGTTCTAGGGCTGGTTTCTTCGAGCAAGGTAGATGATCTGGTGTAAGTGCTAAGCATTCGCTTAGGCTATCGTCTTGATAAGGTTCACGCCAGTTATCATCTTCGAAAATCGGAGGTATTGGAATTTTTAGAATATATGAGTATGTGGTCGGTTCCATCTCTATTTCTCTTACGCACTCATCTATGACATCTAGTAGATAACATGTGTCGTCTATAGCCAGAGCTTGTAAGAATTGTGTCAAAATAAATTTAACCTTCTCTTCACCAACTTCAAAAGTTAGCCTGCCTCTCTTTACATCTATAATTGCTCCAGCAGTAGCTAGGAACGGTCTTCCTAATATGATAGGAGTAGTAGAGTCTTCTTTAATATCCATGATTATGAAATCGGTAGGAATATAGAATTGTCCTATACGAACTGGAACATTTTCTAGTATACCAACTGGGTACTTAACAGAGCGGTCAGCTAATTGAACAGACATCTTAGTTGGTCTTAATTCTCCCATATCAAGCTTCTTGCATATGGATAAGGGCATAACACTAATACTGGCTCCTAAATCGCATAGAGCTTTGTCTATGACAAACTTCCCAATTACACAAGGTATGGAGAAACTACCTGGGTCTTTCAGCTTAGGAGGCATGTTGTTTTGAATTATTGCGCTACACTCAGCTGTAAGTGTAACTGTTTCGTTTTCCTCAATCTTTTTCTTATTGGATAAGATTTCTTTTAGGAACTTAGCATATGAGGGCATCTGAGTGATAGCTTCTGTAAAAGGTATAGTGATGTTCAATTGTTTCAGAAGTTCAACAAATTTCTTAAATTGCCCTGCAGTTTTGGAATTTGTCAATCTTTGAGGATACGGAATAGGTGGTTTATAAGGTGGTGGAGGCACATAAGGTTTTTCTTTGTTTACGGCCTCTTGGTCATTATCTTCCCTTTCCTTGGGTTCATTCTCCTTATCAGTTGTTGGGTCGTTAGCAGACTTTTGGTACATGGCTGGATTTTGAAGTCTTGGATCAATGGGTTCATCTAATTCTTTTCCACTTCTTAGTATAACAGCATTTGCATGTCCTTTAGGATTAGGTTGTGGCTGTCCAGGAAATGTTCCAGCAGGAGCAGCAGTAGGTGCTTGTTGTTGAGCCACTTAGGAAATTTGCGTTTCAAGCATTTTGTTGTGAGTGGCCAATGCGTCTACTTTGTTTGCCAACTGCTTAATCTGTTCACTAGTGTGTATGTTTTGATTCAGGAACTCTTTGTTTGTTTGAGTCTGGGTGGTTATAAAGTTTTCTATCATCAGTTCAAGGTTAGACTTCCTAGGAACATTTGGAGCAGCTGTTGCATCCTTTTGATAACCTGATGGTGCAGAAGGTGCTTGACCAGGTGCATACAGTGCATTACTGTTTTTGTAAGAGAAGTTTGGGTGATTCTTCCAACCAGGATTGTAGGTATTTGCATAAGGGTTTGCTTGAGCATAATTTACTTGATCTGTAGAGGCTTCTGCTAAAACTTGGCATTCAGGGGCAGCGTGTCCAGCTGTTCCACATAATTCGCAGTTTGGCGCTACAGCAGCCACGGTGGCTGTGGGTGTTATGGTCAAATTGTCTATCTTTTGCGCTATTGCATCTACCTTAGCACGGACATGATCTAGGCTAGAAACTTCGTACATTCCTCCTTTTGGCTGGGATTTCTCCACTTGAGTTCTTTCACCTCCCCATTGGTAGTGATTCTGAGCCATACTCTCGATGAGTTGGTGGGCTTCATCATAGGGTTTATCCATGAGTGTACCGCCAGCGGCGGCATCTATTGTCAATCTTGTATTGTACAAGAGACCATTGTAAAATGTGTGGATAATTAACCAATCCTCAAGACCATGATACGGGCATATCCTCCTCATATCTTTGTATCTTTCCCAAGCATCATATAAAGACTCGTTGTCTTTTTGTCTGAAGCTGTTGATTTGGGCTCTCAGCATAGCTGTTTTGGTTGGTGGAAAATATCGTGCCAGAAAGACCTTCTTTAAATTCTCCCAAGAAGTAATAGAGTTTGATGGCAAGGATTGCAACTAAGCCCAAGCTCTATCTCTTAATGAGAAAGGAAAAAGACGTAGTCTTATGGCATCTGCGGTTACACCATTTTCTTTCACTGTGTCTGCGTACTGCACAAACTTGGTCAGATGTTTGTTCGGATCTTCTGTTGGGTTTCCAGAAAATTGATTTTGTTGCACAGCAGATAACAACGAGGGTTTCAACTCGAAATCATTTCGGTTGATAGCTGGAGCGACAATGCTGTTGTGAGGTTCTTGTTGAGATGCGGCAGCATAATACTTAAGAGGTCAGTTTTCTGGTAAGTCAGCCATGTTTGTTTCTGATTCGGAATCTGATTCAGATTCAAGTTCAGGATCTGTTTGAGATTCAGGTTCTGAAGAAGGAAAAGGGATTTCGTGAGCTAAGCAGTATTCTTGGATACGTCTTTTTATGGTAAGAAGACGTTCAGGTTCGTCTGTCGGTCGTATGAGGTCTTCGCCAGAAGAGTGAGTACTTGGCATACAATCGATAGAATGGGAACTTTGGTTTTTGCCTTAGTCTATACGGCGTAACAAAGGAGTTGCGATATCGACTTAATTAGTCCCCGGCAACGGCGCCAAAAACTTGACCCATTATTTAGTGTGCCTAAATAAATCTAACTGCAAGTATACAGTCGTATCGCGTAGTTTTAAAAGATTATCGATCCCACAGAGACTAAAAATCGAACGCACCGTTATCTATCGTTACTATGTTTATCTAAGGCTAATCAGAATTGGTTTTTAAGTTCAAACGGGAAATTAAAGAGAAATTAAAATTCGGGAATACTAGTTATGAATAAGATATCGGTATATAATTCAGTAAACCTACGTGGAATTAATTAAACCTAAGCGTATAAAGATTTATCACCATATGCATCTGTAGGAAAAACCAGTTTAAAAGCCCTCACCTCACACTCCCGTGGTTATTGCTTCAGACTATACTCTTAAGTCAATATGTCTGCTCTCGCTAGCCCATATGAGGTTAAAAATACTTTTTGAAAACTAATAAGACCTAATTAACTTCAAAGCGCTTCCGCTGTTTTTAAAACTAATGCCCGATTTCAGCTATCCGGGTAAAGCCTCACACTCCCGTGGTCTTGACCTTAACCTTTGTTACCTTTTTACTCTCGTAATAAAAGTTGGGTGTAAAATTAAGAAATCGAAGCCAGAAGAAGAGTTAATTATTGATTTTAGCTTAGAGTTATTTAATCCATTTGGTTACTTCATTACATACCGATAAGATCGGTTTAGCTTGACATAATTACGAACTTAAACATAAAAGCGGAAAAACAATTAATAAAGACATAATTAAAAGAAAATAAACGATACTATAAATTGAATAATGGAAACCTGGTAAATGCAGTAGCAGCAATCCCTCCATAGACTGGTAGGTTCTTGCTTGGATAGAATTAAAATAGCAAATGATGAAGGCAATGAAATAATCTAAATCTAAAGTGTAATAGTTCCTCAATGTGAGAAACTATTACTTTGTTCGGTAATGGGTGACAAGGAAAGGTAAATGTAAACAAAACAAAACAAAAACTCTGAATAAAATTTGGCAGCAAGACGGTACTTCAGAATGCAAAAAATAGGCTACCCCCTTTGTTCTTCGAAATCTCTCATATTTATAGACTGAGCTGAGGTAGTGGTTGGAGAAAATGTAGGCACTTCTCTTTGACAGTTATGTGACTTTGGAACCTAAATTTCTTCGGAGGAAATGTGAACGTGCAAAAATTGATTCTCTGAAACTTCGTAATCACGTTTCTGCTCAACGTATTAAACTGTTCTGAACGCATGACGATTGTGAAGCATTGTGACGGTCGTGATGAAATTTGTATCTGCCACGGTCGTGATGGAACCGTGACGATCGTCAAATCAGCAGAATTTGGATTCTGCTGTTTTTCTTCACTTTCCTGCTCTTTTCTTTCATGTTTTGCTTCTTTTATACACTTTGCATACTTTTGACTTGGAAATGGAATTACCTGCAAAAACACTTAAATACTCTCGAGAAAATCGGATATTAGACGAAAACGGAATAAGAAAATAACATAAATCAAAGTAAAAACATGATATATTTTTGTGTTATCAACGCTCGGCGAATTTCAGCTCAGAGAGAGAATCAAGATTTACTGATTCACTACTTTCAAGATAGTTTAACCGGTGCCGCACTAAAATGGTACATGGGTTTAAACCGTGCTACGATTAGCACTTTCAGAGATCTTGGCACTGCCTTCGTCCAACAATATAAATACAATCTGGACATGGCACCCGACAGAGATCAACTCAGATCAATGTCACAAAAGAACAAGGAAACCTTTAAGGAATATGCTCAGAGATGGCGTGAAATTGCCGCTCAGATTTGTCCACCTCTTGAGGAAAAAGAGATGACAAAGATCTTCTTAAAGACCTTAAGCTCATTTTATTACGACAGAATGGTTGCCAGTGCGCCCAGTGACTTCACCGAGATGGTCGGTATGGGAGTTCGTCTTGAGGAAGCCGTCCGAGAAGGACGTCTAGTCAAAGACATTGGATCATCAAGTAGTACAAAGCGATACGGTAGTGCTCTCCCTAAGAAAAAAGAGCAGGATATTGGGAATATCTCTCTCAGAAAGCAAAGGCGACGTTATCAACCAGTAGCGGCTGTGACTCCTACTATCAATCCTGCGCATATTTCTACGTATCAACCTCAGGTTGCACAGAGCCAACCTAGTCAGCAAAGGACACAACAGCCTCTTCAGCAGGCTCGTCCTCAATACAACAACAACCATACAACGCGGCCACCAGGATTTGATCCTATACCCGTATTGTACGCATAACTATTTTTGTTACTACTGGCTAAGGGGCATGTCCAGACTAAGTCCCCTCTTACAGTACCGAAAAATCCACCTTTTTGGTTTAAGGTGGATCAGACTTGCCCTTACCATCAAGGAGGACCAGGGCATAACATAGAGAACTGTCTCAATTTCAAATCCGACGTGCAAAAGCTTGTTAGGAGCGGGGTCTTATCTTTCAAGGATACAAATCCTAATGTTCTCACAAACCCGCTGCCTCAACACGAGAAAGCTACAGTCAATTTGATAGAGGGAGAAACTAACAACATCTATCATATTCTCGATATACTCTTGTTAAGGACCAATCTGATCAAGATGCATTGTAGACAGAGTAGATATGGCCATGTGCCACCTCATAATTATCACCAGTGTGATATCTGCTCTAAAAGCAATCGAGGATGTTCTGTGGTGCAATCAGCTCTACAGGAACAGATGGATCTCGGATGGATCTAAGAGCACCGAGTTCGTAGAGTTAACATGGTTTACACGAATTCTAACATCATTCAGAACCACAACATCCGTGCAATGAATGTTAACTTGGTGGCAATGCATTCAAGGCAAAGCCAGTATCATAATCTGCCGCGTCACGATTACAGTTCCTGTCTGACTTGTTCGGTAAATAAACAGGGATACTCTTTGGTACAAGAGGCCCTCCAGCGTCAGATGGATCTTGGAGGATCCAGGACTACCATGATAGGAATCCCTATCAGATCAACATGATTCAAATCTTTGATATTCGCTTGATGAATACCAGCCTGGTGGAGTTACATGCTAAACAGGTCCGGCTCGGGTTCTTGGTATCACATGATTATCAGAGCTGTAGAGCGGGTTGCGAAAACGATCAAGGTTGTGCCCTTGTCCAGGAAACCCTTCAGCACTTGTTAAACCACTGGTGGCTTCCAATCTATATGGATGAAGACACCCAGCAAATTAGTATTACCAACGGGAACCCTACTCGACATCAAAGTCGGGACGTTTGATCTGTGGAAACTGACCTAATGAGGTTACATTGTATTCAAAGCGGGTGTGGCCAGGTGCCACCACACAATTATGAACGTTGTAGAGTCTGTTTAGAAAGTAACCAAGGATGTTACCTTGTGCGAGCAGCTCTTCAGGGTCAGGTGGATCGTAGAGAGATTCGCCCATATCCGGGTTTCGGACCAATCAACTGGGCGCCGGACTACCTCGCTGATCAAATTGAGGACATTGTCGTAATCTCGGATCATCAGAGAAACAAGGATGTTTGTACCATCATCCCTCTACTTGACGAATCGAGATTTCCCATCCAGGAGCGGATCGAAATTGCTTACGATGGTCGGAAAAATCAGAAGGCTCCCATAGTCATCTATCTATCGGGACCGTTACCATATGAATCAAATAAGGCTATCCCTTACAAATACGATGCAACAACAGTCGAGAATGGAAAGTAAATTCCATTACCCTCCGTCGTGAATATTGCAGACATCAGTCGAGTAACACGAAGTGGTCGAATCTTCAACCGAGGAGTTGGAGAACTTAACAAAGAAAAGGAACCTCAGACAGAAATTCCCAATCCACCAGTCGGTCAATCCTGTGATCTCAACGTTTCAAAAAACAACGATGAGATGCTGAAGCTCATCCAGAATAGTGAATACAACATAGTTGATCAACAATTGCAAACTCCTTCAAAAATCTCAGTATTATCACTTCTACTCAATTCCGAAGCCCATAGAGAGGCTCTATAGAAAGTCTTAGAGCAGGCCTTTGTAGAACAGGATGTAACAATCAGACAGTTCGATAACATTGTCTCTAACATCAATTCCTGCAATAACTTGGGATTTAGTGATGAGGAATTACCTGAAGAGGGTCGCCGTCATAACATGGTGCTCAATATCACGGTCAGTTGCCAGGGCGATGCTTTAGCCAGCGTACTGGTAGACACAGGGTCAGCCCTGAATGTTATGCCAAAGTCCACTTTGATGCAATTATCCTTCAAAGGACCCCCGATGAGAGCCAGTGAGGTCATCGTCAAAGCATTTGACGAGTCCAGAAAAACGGTTATCGGCGAAGTCGACCTTCCATAACTATTGGTCCTCACACTTTCCAAGTCGCTTTCCAGGTCATGGACATTCGGGCAACGTATAGTTGTTTATTAGGAAGAACTTGGATACATCAGGCTGGGGCGGTCACCTCGACCCTCCACCAAAAGTTAAAGTTCGTCCAGAACAACCTGCTCGTCACGGTCTGTGGAGAACAAGCCTTGCTAGTGAGTAACTTATCATCATCTACTGGTGTAGAACCCGAGGAGGTTATTGGAACTCAGTTCCAAGCACTATCGGTGAGCAAGGATAATCAATCTGAAGAGGGAACTTCCATTTCCTCATACAAAGATGCTATCAAAGCGGTCGAAAATACCAATACAACAGGATGGGGATAACTTGTCATTCCCACTGATAATAAAACAAAGAAGGGTCTTGGTTTTTCTGCAACCTGTACCCAGACAGCTACTACCAGCAATGAAAGTCTTCATCCCATTCAAGACTTCTTCCACAGTGGAGGTTTCCTTCACCCAGTGCCTCAAGAAGTGCATACCATCAATAAAGATGATTCCTCTGATATGGTGGAAGAGTGGGAGTCCTATCTTAACAAGGACGGTTATACATCTCAGGAAGAGGTGCCTACGCCCTTTTTCTATCCCGCACAGAGTCCGAGATTTATACTCAGGTCAGACGTCGAAATAATATACGGAGATTGTGATCCGGAAGGATGTCGTGCTCCACCAAATTCATTAGAGGAAGACACTCTAATGAAAGGCAACTTTGACCACGACTATTATGGCCCGATGGATGGCCTGCCAATGTGGCAACCTTACCCCAGAGACTTGGGGCAAGAAAATCAACTGAACAATGAAAATCAGCTGAGCATCATTGAACAGAATACCTGCGTCCCCACCATGTCATGGGATCAACAATCAGGTCATTCAGAAAACATCCAGTACGACGATGAATTTGCAACGTTTGCGGGACATGAATTCATAAACTATGCTTTTCCGGAGGTCAACGTCATCGAGAGGGATGACTCCTCCAGTTCCACAGAAGTGTGGGACACCCTGGGACAACCAAGTGGGAAATACGACTATATGGTCAAGTACACTTCTCCCGAAAGCTCTCGTATCAGGCTCGATGACATCCAGCCAATTAGATGGGGATATCTACCTGAGAGCACAAATGCTATGCACAATGCAACAGAGGAATCCTCCTACGACAACTCTGCCTGGGAGACAGATTCCAATGATCCTGCTCCACCAGAAATCAGCGTTATTTCTGAAGACAAATCAAGGAAGGTACCAGACTTTGTAATTCACCGAGGAGTTCGCCGCCAATGGGTTGCTGTCGATGTTCCGAAGATTGTTCATAAGTTAAAGTAATTTTCATCTTTAACCTTTCACCCTGCCCAGGTGAAACAGATGTTTTGATAGGGCTCACTTTCTGTAAATTTCACTCTTCGCTTCGCCCAAAGCGACAGAGCTTTGTTTTATAGGGCTGTAGTTTCAAGAATCGACTTGTTCATTAATAAGATAACGTCGTTTTGTAATTTCCGCATTAATTGATGTTTTCTCTTTTTGCTTTTTTCAGAAAATGGTAATCCTAAAAAGCAACTCAATAATAAAAGCAAGCAGTTTTCCAAAGAAATACACTGCACACACTATTGCATTTTCTCTATTTCTTCTAAACACAAATCATATCGTCATGCAGATTGCTTGTTTTAAACCCCGTTGAAACATACGATCTGATGCCTTCTCCCAACTTTGAGTTCCCGGTATTTGGGGCTGAAGAAGAAAATGACGACGAAATTCCAGAAGAGATCTCCCGATTACTCAGACAGGAGGAAAGGTCCATTGAACCTCATAAAGAGCCGTTGGAAACGGTAAACTTAAGTTCGGAAAAAGAGAGGAAAGAAATCAGGATTGGGGTACTGCTCAGTCCAACTGCCAGAGGGGGTTTGGTAAAGCTTCTCAAAGAATTCCCCAATGTATTCGCTTGGTCCTATCAAGATATGCCAGGGTTAGATACCAGCATCGTGGAACATCATTTACCGTTGAGATCGGAATGTTCGCCAGTAAAACAGAGGTTGAGACAGACTCACCCGGACATGGCCATCAAAATCAAAGAGGAGGTACAGAAACAGATTGACGCGGGTTTCCTCGCCACATCTGAATATCCTCAATGGTTAGCCAACATCATACCCGTTCCCAAAAAGGATGGAAAGGTCAGAATGTGTGTTGATTACAGAGATCTGAACAAGGCAAGTCCAAAGGATGACTTTCCTTTACCACACATTGACATGCTGGTTGACAGCACAACAAAGTTCAAAGTATTCTCCTTCATGGATGGATTCTCGGGCTATAATCATATCAAAATGGCGCCGAAAGACATGGAGAAAACTTCGTTAATTACCCCATGGGGTACCTTTTGTTACAACGTAATGCCATTCAGTTTGAAGAACGTCGGGGCAACCTATCAAAGGGCCATGATTACTCTGTTTCATGACATGATACACAAAGAAATTGAGGTATATGTCGATGATATGATTGCAAAATCTAAGACAGAAGAGGAGCATGTGACCCACCTGTCAAAACTATTCGAGCGGTTGAGAAAGTACAAACTCCGCTTGAATCCCAACAAGTGCACATTTGGTGTTCGTTCGGGAAAACTCTTAGGGTTCATCATCAGCCAGAAAGGAATTGAGGTTGATCCTGACAAGGTCAAGGCCATTCGAGAAATGCCTTCTCCAAAAACTGAAAAACAAGTCAGAGGATTCCTGGGACGTTTGAACTACATCTCCAGATTCATATTCCTCATGACCGTGACATGTGCGCCGATTTTCAAATTACTCAAAAAGAATCAGGACTGCGTTTGGACAGAAGACTGCCAAACCGCCTTTGACAGTATTAAGGAATATCTGTTGAACTCACCGATTATATCACCTCCAGTGGAAGGAAGGCCACTGACCATCTATCTAACAGTCTTGGAAGACTCCATGGGCTGTGTACTTGGCCAACAAGACGAAACCAAAAGAAAGGAGTCTGCCATCTACTATTTGAGCATGAAATTCACCGACTGCGAGACTCGGTACACTATGCTTGAGAAAACTTGCTGCACTTTGGCTTGGGCAGCCAAACGTCTACACCAGTACATGATTCGTCACACTACTTGATTGGTCTCCGAGATAGATCCAATCAAGTATGTCTTTGAAAAGCCTGCTCTCACGGGAAGGACTGCTCGTTGGCAGATGTTGTTATCAGAATATGACATAGAGTACCATGCTCAAAAAGCCGTTAAGGGGAGTATTTTAGCCGATCATTTGGTTCATCAACCGATTGACGGTCAAGAATCAATCGGGTTTGACTTCCCAGACGAAGATGGCATGTATTTGAAAATGAAAGACTGCGATGAACCGCTATCCAGTGAAGGGCCAGAACCAGGTTCCTAATGGGGACTTATCTTTGACGGAGCAGTTAATCATTACAGAAACAGAATTGGGGCAATCATCATAACACCTCAGGGTACCCATATTCCTTTCACCGCCAGACTTACGTTCAAGTGTACGAACAATGAGGCCGAATACGAAGCTTGTATCATGGGTGTCGAAGAAGCGATTGACTTAAGGATAAAAAATTTGGACGTATATGGCGACTCAGCCCTGGTTATCAATCAAATTAAAGGAGATTGGAACACATACCAATCAGGATTGATTCCTTACAAGGACTACGCGAGAAGGTTGCTACCCTTCTTCAACAAAATTGAGTTTCATCATATCCCTCGGGAAGAAAATCACATGGCTGATGCCTTAGCCACTCTCTCTTCCATGATTAGTGTAGGTAAATGGAATGACCTACCTAAGATCGACATAATGCGCCTTGAACGGCCCGCTTACATCTTCACAATTGAAGCAGTCATAGACGACAAACCTTGGTATCACGATATCAAATGCTTCCTTCAGAAACAAGAGTACCCACCTGGGGCACTAAGGAAGGACAGGAAAACCCTCAGAAGGCTGGCTGGCAGTTTCTTCCTGAGCGGTGATACTCTCTATAAGAGAAATTTGGACATGGTCTTGCTCTGATGTGTAGACAGACCAGAAGCAGACATGCTGAAAAAAGAAATTCATGAAGGATCCTTTGGCACTCATGCCAACGGACACACAATGGCGAGAAAAATTCTAAGACCAGGGTACTATTGGTTGACCATGGAATCCGACTGCTTAAGTACATGAGGAAGTGTCACAAGTGTCAGATATACTCCGACAAAATTCATGTACCGCCAACGCATCTCAAAGTTCTTTCTTCCCCATGGCCTTTTTCCATATGGGGAATCAACATGATTGGCTTGATTGAGCCTAAGGCTTCAAACGGACATCGGTTCATCCTGGTAGCCATTGATTACTTCACCAAGTGGGTCAAAGCAGCGTCATATGCCAACGTAACCTGACAAGTGGTGGTCCAATTTATCAAAAACAATCTCATCTGCCGTTATGGTGTCCCAAACCAGATCATTACTGATAATGGATCTAACTTGAACAATAAGATGATGAAAGAGTTGTGCGCAGAGTTCAAGATCGAACACCATAACTCATCTCCCTACCGACCAAAGATGAACGGAGCGGTAGAAGCGGCTAACAAGAACATCAAAAGGATTGTTCAGAAGATGGTTGTAACCTACAAAGACTGGCACGAGATGCTACCTTTTGCTCTTCACGGTTATCACACATCTGTCCGCACTTCAACAGGGGCAACCCCTTTCTCTCTAGTATATGGCATGGAAGCAGTGCTCCCCATAGAAGTAGAGATCCCATCAATCCGGGTATTAATGGAAGCTAAGCTTACAGAAGCTGAATGGTGTCAAAATCGACACGATGAACTGAATCTGATCGAAGAGAATCGAATCACGGCACTATGCCATGGTCAATTGTATCAACAAAGAATGAAGATGGTATTTGACAAAAAGGTTCGACCTCACATCTTCAGGAAAGGAGACCTTGTGCTAAAAAAGATACAATCATTTCTCACTGACTCTCGGGACAAATGGACTCCGAATTATGACGGCCCCTATGTGGTCAAGAAAGCTTTCTCAGGCGGCGCCTTGAGACTTGCAACCATGGACGGAGAGGAATTTTCCTACCCCACAAATGTTGATGTAGTCAAGAAATACTTCGCCTAAACTAAAAAAAAAGAAGAAAAAAAACGTCTCGGTGGATTGAAAACCCGAAAGGGCGGTCCAGGAAAAAATTAGAGACAAAGTAAAAAAAAATCATCCCGGTGGATTGGAAATCTCAAAGTCCAATCTAGGCAAAAGTTAGGGATGATGGCAAGTAACTACGTCTGATCAGTTCAACTCCTCAGCAGTCATGCCATTCATCATAAACTCCAGTCAAGGTCATCTTCGACAGAAGCTCAGGATGCCCCGAATTCAAAGTTGGTAGAAGGATAGTGGTCGTTATATTTCAATGTAGCCCTTTTCCCTTAAATTACCATTATCTAAACTTTGTGAATACTCTATGGAATCACGCGTTTGGCTAATTTCCATCCTATCAAAAAAATTTGAGCCCTTGTGCTTTTGTTTGCAATTCTTATTTGTTTTAGCTTTACAGAACGACATTTTAACATGATCAGCGATTCTTGAAACGAAACAAAAATGAATTTACTTGTTAAAATTGTTCTGCTTTTAAAATAAAGATGGCAATTTCTTTTGACGGTTGAACATCGAAAGAACATCGATCGCTTCTCCAAAGATGGTCGAGCCTCAAAGTGCAGACTCAAAGTACTCCTTCTAAACCAGTATGCCTGAATAAAGGATCAACTATGTCAGATGCGAATGCTCCATCTGACCTCTTCGGCCGAGTTCTCATCTCCTAAGCCCGGCCAGCGTCGCTCCCAATAGGGACCGTTTCTCCTAAGCAAGGCAGAATTGCTATCTTGAACCAGCGGTACTTCTTTGCCCCGCGATGGCCGAGTATCCCGTCGTGTTCATCCGTTAGTTTGTATGTCGCTTCAGTTTTATTAGCATATACATACATACATACATCATGCATTATTGATTTGCATTCACATTCATATTACATCACTATCACTCTAGTCGGTCTTGCCCCTTAGTGGTAGCACTCTTCTCAATCTAGTTGTCAAGTTCTTTCCTCGTCAGGAAAGGTTGCGTCTGAACAATCTCTCTCCTCCAGTTTATTTCTGGATCAGAATTGGCCCTTGACCACTTTGATAACTTGAACCTCTGAAAGACCAGAGAACCTTTAACCGATGTCACTCTTCACCATTGAAGATGATATTTTCGCTTTCCCGGATTAAGGAAAATCCATAGAGAAAGCCTCTTAATCAAAGATTTGGCAATATAACAGTTTTTCTCTATAAAAAACCGTTGATGAAAAGGTCATCAGCACCTCAAAATTGGATCACATCATATGGCGTTTCTCCGGGAAGATCCCGAGAAAAGTATGATGTAATATCCCCAAGCGAAAACAGTCTCTCAAGGCACTCGTTCTCCCCCCAGTAGAGTCGGCAAATGGCATCTCCAAATAGAGAAGTTTGTACACCTCTATAACTCAGGCGAATGGGTTCCCCAACAAGTCTTACATCAAAAATTTTCTATCAAACTGCATCTCCCCAAGAAAATTCGGCTAGAAGTTTGAGGAAAACCGCTACGAATAGCGTCCCTTGTCAAGAAAGTTTATTGACAAAAAAAACCAAGACCAGGTCCTTGGTAGGAAACCAGGATCGAGGGGAAGTTTACAATCAGAAACTAAGACCAGTTCCTTGGTAGGAAACCAGGATCAAGGGGAAGTTTAATCCAGAAACTGAGACCAGTTCCTTGGTAGGAAACCAGGATCGAGGGGAAGTTTATTTCAGAAACTAAGACCAGTTCCTTGGTAGGAAACCAGGATCGAGGGGAAGTTTTCACCTTTTCTAAGTATCATTGCTTAACAAAAGAGGATGAATGTGTAAGCAACCATTCATAATCACCATCAAAATTTCGGGTATTTCGATATTTAATCCTCTTGCACCCTGAATGCCCGAATACCTTCGCCATTCCCACCTTCAGGTCCAAGAAGATTAAATAGGGGCATCTGTCATACCCCAAATTTTGACCACTAAGATTTCCCATCATTGTTAAAATCATCATCACAATATGGAAGAACCATCATACCTCATCAGTCTCCCCAAAGATGGGTGAGCATCCACTACAATCAAATTTAGGGTTTCCAGCCCTCTCAGAGCTTTTAGACAAAGGATCAATCAAGGAATGACATGATCTTAAACTTGTCTAGCCTCTCAAATATCCCCAATGGACCAAGAGGACTCCCACTTCAAGGATTAAGCACAAGGCTGCTCCCTTCCAGGTGGATCAAGTCTCAAGATCGCCAGTGTCACCAAATTAGGGTTTTGGTCGACCAGGGCCTCCAGATGGAAATTTTCCTCTGGGAATGAGCCAATGCTTCAAAGCATATCCTAAAATACTCCATGGAACCTCACGGGCCCAAGCATCAAGTCAATTTGACCTCAAGGGATGCATACTTCAAAAATCAGGAATTAGGGTTTCTTGACCTAATTCACCCCTAAGTTGACTTTTGGGACAAATCATGAGCTAAGACCTCAAGACATGATTTGAGGGTCTCCAACATACCACATTGATCCATTTGCAACAATGGATTAATTCAGGAAGCTTGAGCAATAGGTCTCAATTTCATCAGTACCACAATTAGGGTTTCGCGAGAAAAGTCAACTGTAGCTTTGACTTTTGACCAGGAAATGCTCCCAAACCCCAGGGCATGATTCAATACACCCTATAACACCTATGAAATCAATCCATTAAGTTTGATTTATATCAAGGGCTTGATTTTATAGAGGATCGCACAGTTTGGAATTCATTTGACAAAAAGTCAACTGTGCACAAAAGTCAACTTTGACTTTTTGAGATTTTTCACAAAAATGGTTTTTTAACCCTAAAATGATGTTAATGTATGATTTGAATCATCATTCATCAAGAAAAATCAAGAAAAGTGGGATAACTTGTAAAAGAGGTAACCATAAAAACTTAGAAAATTTTCTAAGTTATGAACAAAGTGGCAAGGGTACCAACTTTGGAGGATCATAACTCCTAAACCACAAGGCCATTTTTCCCATCCAAAGCTAGATTTTTAGCTCTCATTACCCTCTACAAAAGCTTAAAATTGACCTCCTTCCAAATTCATCATGGATTTTGAGTTATGGAATGATCAAAATCACAAAAAGTGAAAATGTCACTTTTTTCCAACACTTAGTGAAATTTTCACTAAGTCAGAATCTGCCTTCACTTTTTTCCAAATGTAGGGGGATTTTTCACTTAGATCCAAAAGGTATCATAACCAAATATGATCAAACAGTTGTTGTATCATATGAGGGCTTTCCAAAATGGCCAAGAACATCACCAAATTCCACTTGGGCCATGAGATATGACAACGGCAATATGCCTTGCTGAAAACTGCCAAGGCTAGGCAGAATTTTTCATTTTTGCTCGATTTGGCAAAATCAGATAATTCCAACCCTTTTCATCACTTTGGACACATCTGAGGATCAAATTTAAAGGGGACAAACACTGAGCCAAGCCTCCAAAGTCCTTGGAACAAGAAGTAGCATGCCAAACCTAGAATTGCCTAAAAGAGGGACAAGACTCCAATTTTGGATTGGAGCATTCAATACATACACCAAGGTGGCATGGACTGAGCCATTTCCAACTGAATTCAGTCAAGACTTATCCAAGACCAAGGGAACCAGAGCCTTGTGCCCTAACCTCTAGTCAATGGCTAGAGGAGACTTGGATTCCAAAGTGCAACCATTGGCCAAATCTCTGCTGCAGTTGCCATTCACTATTGATCCCAAAACAAACTTGTTCTACTATAAATAGAGCTAATTTATGCTTAGTTTGAGTACACCAAAGCCATCAAATAGATGCTTTCCTCAAAATCCCTCTCTTTATGCCAAAATGGCTTCTTTAGCAAGGTAACTATGAGTTTTTGAGTTAGAGAGAATTTCCAACACATCTCATGATCCTAACACCTCATAAACATCATATGTAGGTAATCCAAACTATCAAAAGTGACCTGTAACACTAAAATCACAAAGTCACCTCTCAAAACCTCAAAATAGGCCTTTTGTGCATTTTTCAAGCCATGTCTTGATTCAGTCACTTTCCAAACCAGATAAAACCTCAAACATACTCCAAATAACATCCTTGAACTGTCCCAAATGGTTCCCCCCATCTGGAACACCATTTGAGAGAGTTGCTATTTTGGTCATTTTAACCCCTTTTGCAAGAAATGGCCAGTTTGTGTTTTTGCAGGTTCCAGCTGATTCCAACCATCCTAAAAGCTTCTAAGGGATCATTTGAGAAAGTCCAAAGCATCAAACCATTTCTGGAACAAGAAGTTTGGCAGATTGCACATAAAACTCCAAAAGCTCAAAAAGAGGTAAGCATCATTACTTGAACTTTCCAAAATATGCATTGCTTTGAAGTCCACTGATCATACACACCTCATACATGTTATATATGTTGTGTTTGAACCAATTCATCATGTAATTCATGCCTGTATCAAAGTGTAGCATAGAAAATGCAATTATAAGCCTTTTTTAAAACCACTATCGGGTTTTGAGGAGGGAGCATGATCTAAAAAAATACCACCACCATTGGATTACTTGTAAAATTCTAGGCCAGATGCATATAAATTTTGTCCCCAACCATTGAAAATGAGAAAGTTATGGACCTTCTCGTTTCTTGGCAAAACTTGTCTTGCCTTGCCTTGGTCAGGCCTAGAAAACAAGGCAAGCCTTGTATATTTGTGGTTTCACTTCAAGCAATGGATGTATCACCACCCCAGTGGTAAGACGCGTGCCCTATAACCTTGAGGTCGTGGGTTCAAACCCCACCCATGCCATTTTGTGTTTTCTCACATTTTTGCTATTTTCCCAATATTTTCATGTTTTATTAATTAATTGGAAAATTAATAACTCCTTCAATTTTAATTATTTTTTATTGGTTCTTTTTGGAAAAAATCACAAAAATGTTGAAATATTTTATTCCACAAAAAAAAATAAGTTTATATTATTTATTTAATATAATTAGTATTTTTGTGAATAAATTCCTTTTTAATGTTTTTAAAACATTTTAAAAGTGAATATTTACTTTGAAAATCAAAACCAAGTGAGTTTTAATTCACCTTGTGATTAATCCCTCATTTCTCAAACCTTAAACAAAAATCACAAATGGTTTATTCAAACTTATTTGGTATTTTATTTGATTTTCTTTAAATATTTACTTTTAAAGAATGACAAATTAGGGTTTCTTTGATTTTCACCCTCATTAACTAATTTCAAACACTTTTGGGCCTCTCATAGAGTGTAAGACCCAATCCTTTGTAAATACAAAATTTTTTTGGCCTCACTTATTGTATAAGTCCCGTTGTATTTCAAAAAGTTCGACGCGATCATCGTCCTTTGAAAAACAAACCTTGGGCCTCTCCTCGAGTTATAATACCCATTCAAAATCATTAGGCCTCTATTAGAGTGTAAGACCCAACCCCCTTTGAAAACCAAACCATTTTGGGCCTCAATACATTGTATAAGACCCACCGCGTTTTCAAAAATCTCGGCGCGATCGCCATTTTCAAACAAATGACCTTGGGCCTATCCTTGAGCTGTAAGCCCCACCACTTATACAAAAATAAAACACTTGGGCCTCTTGAGAGAGTGTAAGACCCATCCCCTTGTACAGAAAACCTTTCTTGGGCCTCAGTCACTTGTATAAGTCCCTCTGTACAAAACGACAGTGCGATCACTGATAAACCTTGGGCCTCTCCTTAAGCTGTAGCCCTAACATCTTTTCAAAATACTTTCTCCTTTAATTTTGAATATACTGTTGTTTTCAATCTTTCTTTGTTGAACAAATAACCAAACAGCATGGAAGCTCTACAACCGATTAAGTGTTTATATGCTTTCTTTATCCGCTTTCATATACATATAACTGTATTGTGGGGCTGTTTCACTGTAAGTCTTCTTTCATAAACTCATATCAACTGTGTAATACTAGTATATATATTTAGAGTTTCCCCAGCAACTAGATCTAGCACTAAGCCCTGTTGATCACTCTTAAATACAAACAAAACTAGATCCCCATAGGATTACCAGACACAGTCTTCCCTCCTCTTGGGGTTAAACAATATGGAGACGTGAAAGGCAGCATTCTCGGTGAACCCTTTCACAGACTGTCACCCTTAGAGATTGTCAAAGAAACTCTACTCCCCAGAGATGATCTTTTCTCCGTGAATGACATCTCTTGAGTTTCTTCCAAATTCTCGGACTTTCCTGGCTTGATCTATTCTCTGTGAATAGCCTGTCTTGAATTTCTCGGGGTTTGGGGACCCACAGGCTTCCTAAAAGCATCCCCGCCTCCTCTTGGGCATTGTACAAGGACCCTACGGCTTCTTAGAAGTATTCACAGCCTCCTCTTGTTAAGATAGGACTTCCATTCTTCATCCGTGTCAGAGGGATCTTCCTCATTGATAGCATGAATTGTATGAGACACTGGGTGAAGAAAACCTCCACTGTGGAAGAAGTTTTGAAGGGGATGAAGACTTTCATCGTTGGCAACTGTCTGGGTACAGGTTGTAGAAAAACCAAGACCCTTCTTTGTTTTATTGTCAATAGGAACGACAAGCCGTCCCCATCCTGTCGTATCGGTACTCTCGACCGCTTTGATAGCATCTTTGTATGAAGAAATTGAAGTTCCTTCTTTGAACTGATTGTCCTTGCTCACCAATAGTGCTTGGAACTGAGTTCCAATAACCTCCTCGGGTTCCGCACAAGTAGATGATGATAGGTTACTCACAAGCAAGGCTTGTTCCCCACAAACCGTGACAAGTTGATCGTTCTTGACGAACTTTAGCTTTTGGTGGAGGGGCGAAGTAACCGCTCCAGCCTGATGTATCCAAGGTCTTCCTAATAAACAACTGTATGTTGCCCGGAAGTCCATGACCTGGAAAGTGATTTGGAAAGTGTGAGGACCAATAGTTATGGGAAGATCAACTTCGCCAATAACTGTTTTTCTGGATCCGTCGAATGCTTTGACGACGACCTCACTGACTCTCATCGGAGGGCCCTTGAATGATAATTGCGTCAAAGTGGACTTCGGCATAACATTCAGGGCTGACCCTGTGTCTACCAGTACGTTGGCTAAAGCATCGCCCTGGCAGTTAACTGTAATGTTGAGCGCCATGTTATGACGGCGACCCTCTTCAGGTAATTCTTCATCACTAAATCCCAAATTATTGCAGGAAGTGATGTTAGAGACAATGCTATCGAATTGTCTGATTGTTACATCCTGTTCCACAAAGGCTTGCTCCAAGACTTTCTGCAGAGCCTCTCTGTGTGCTTCTGAACTGAGTAACAGTGATAATACTGAGATCTTTGAAGGAGTCTGTAACAGTTGATCAACAATGTTATATTCACTCCTTTGGATGAGCTTTAGCATCTCATCCTTGTCTTTTGAAAAGTCGGGATTACTAGATTGACCGACTGGCGGATCAAGAATTTCTGCCTGAAGTTCCTTTTCTTTGTTGGATTCTCCAACCCCTCGGTTGAAGATTCGACCGCTCCGTGTTACACGACTGATGTCTGCAATATTCACGACGGAGGGTAATGGAATTTCCTTTCCATTCTCGATTATTGTTGCACCGTATTTGTAAGGGACTGCCTTAGCTGATTCATACGGTAATGGCCCCAGTAGATAGATGACTATGGGAACCTTCTGATTTTTCTGACCATCATAAGTAATCTCGATCCGTTCCTGGTTGGGAACTTTAGATTCGTCAAGTAGAGGAATGATGGCAAAAACATCCCTGGTCCTATGATGACCCGAGATTGTGACAACATCCTCGACTTGATCGACAAGGTAGTTCGGCGTCCAGTTGATGGGTCCAGAACCTGGATATGGACGAATTTCTCCATGATCGACCCGACCCTGAAGAGCTGCTCTCACAAGGTAACACCCTTGGTTACTTTCCGAACAGACGCTACAACTGTCATAGTTGTGTGGAGGCACCTGGCCACGCCCACTTTGAATACAATGTAACCCCACTAGGTTACCTTCCATTGATCGAACATCCTGACTTTGACGACGAGTAGGATTCCTGTTATTGATACTAATCTGCTGAGTATCTTTATTCATGTAGATTGGCATCCACCAGTGATTTAACAAGTGCTGAAGTGCCTCCTGGACAAGGGTACAACCTCAATCGTTTTCGCAACCTGCTTTACAGCTTTGATAGTCATGTGATATTAAGAATCCAAGTCGGACCTGCTCAGCATGTAACTCTACCAGGTTGGTATTCATTACGCGGATATCGAAGATCTGAACCATGTTGATTTGATAGGAGTTCCTATCATGGTAGTCTTGGATCCATCCAAGATCCATCTGACGCTGGAGGGCCTCTTGTATGAAAGAGCATGCCTGTTTGTTTACCGAGCAAATTAGACAGGAACTGTAATCATGTCGCGGTAGATTATGATACTGGCTTTGCCTTGAGTGCATCGCCACCAAGTTGACATTCATTGCACGGATATCGTGGTTCTGAATGACGTTGGAATTCGTGTAAACCATGTTAACTCCACGAACTCGGTGCTCTTGGATCCATCCGAGATCCATCTGTTCCTGTAGAGCTGATTGCACTACCGAACATCCTTGGTTATCTTTAGAGCAGATATCACACTGGTGATAGTTATGAGGTGACACATGGCCATATCCACTCTGTCTACAATGCATCTTGACCAAATTGGTTTTCAACAAGAGTACATCGTGAATTTGATAGACATTGTTAGTCTCTTTCTCAATCAGATTGACTGCAGCTTTCTCATGTTGAGGCAGCGGGTTCGTAAGAACATTAGGATTCGTATCTTTGAAAGATAAGAGCCCACTCCTAACAAGCTTTTGCACGTCGGATTTGAAATTGAGACAAGTCTCAATGTTATGCCCTGAACCTCCTTGATGATAAGGGCATGTTTGATCCGCCTTAAACCAAAAAGGCGGATTTTCCGGAACTGTAAGAGGAGACTTAGTCTGAATGTGCCCCTTAGTCAGTAGTAACAGAAATAATTCTGCGTACAACATGGGTATAGGATCAAACCCTGATGGCCGTGTTGTACGGTTGTTGTTATATGGAGGACGAGCCTGCTGAAGAGGCTGTTGTGTCCTTTGTTGGTCAGGTTGGCTCTGCGCAACCTGAGGTTGATACATAGGAACAGGCGCGGGGCCGATAGCAGGAGTTACAGCTGCTACTGGCTGATAACGTCGCCTTTACTTTCCGGGAGAGATATTCCCAATATCTTGCTCTTTTTTCTTAGGGAGAGCACTACCGTATTTTTTAGTACCGCTCATTGATCCAGTGCCTTTTACCAAACGTCCTTCTCGGACGGCTTCCTCAAGACGTACACCCATGCCGACCATTTCGGTGAAATCACTGGGCGCACTGGCAACCATTCGGTCATAGTAAAATGAGCTTAAGGTCTTTAAGAAGATTTTTGTCATCTCTTTTTCCTCAAGAGGTGGACAAATTTGAGCGGCAATTTCACGCCACCTTTGAGCATACTCTTTAAAGGTTTCCTTGTCCTTTTGCGACATTGATCTGAGTTGATCTCTGTCGGGTGCCATGTCCAAATTGTATTTGTATTGTTGGACGAAGGCAGTGCCAAGATCTCTGAAAGTGCTGATCGTGGCACGGTTTAAACCCGTGTACCATTTGAGTGCGGCACCGATTAAACTATCCTGGAAGTAGTGAATCAGCAGGTCCTGATTCTCCGTCTGAGCTGACATCCACCGAGCGTACATCACCAGATGGCTCTGAGGGCAAGAGTTACCCTTGTATTTTTCAAAGTCGGGCACTTGGAACTTGTACGGGACTTTCACATTTGGGACCAAGCAGAGGTCTGCGGCGTCCTTTCCAAATAGATCCTGACCGCGAATGGCTTGCAGCTCTTTCTGCATTTCCAAGAACTGCTCCTGGAATTCATCCATTCTGTCAAACATAGTTTCCTTCTTACCAGAAGGTGTCTGTGGAATCTGTCCTTCCGGGACAGTGTGCACCACAGGGGGTGGTACCGTGACTACGGTAGTAAGTCTTGGCGCCTCCCGAAGTTTGTAACCTTCAGGAGTCTTCAGTATGCCCCTGGCATCTTCGCTTTCCCAAAGTTTGTAACCTTCAGGCCCAGCGGCTTCTGTTGCAATTCCCTAATCTTCAGTGATCGGCGAAACATATCCTTCCGGGATATAGTTAACAGGCATGCCCCACGGACGATCTTTCGGCATCTGATACCTAGGATAATACTTTTCTATGATGGGCGTTGAGGTGATCTCTGAGATCACAGTTCTTTGTAGCTGAGCTTCTGCCATGGCTTGCATGTCGTTACGAAGCTTTCTCATATCCTCTCTTAGAGCGTCGATCTCTTCTTTCAACTCTCTATTTTCTTCCTCAAGATCATCCATCTTTTTTTGACGATTGGCCCGAGTATTATACGAATGAGACAGTTTGACTCTAGAATCGAGACACAAACGTGAGATTCGTAGATAAGAAGATACGCGATGTGAGAATGATGAATGCAATGATTATATTAATTGTTGTTTTTTAGTTTAATCAAAATAAACTTCGACAATTAGATTGCAAATATCAAACGGTGGGGAAACCCCTTTTTATCGAATTCCAAAGGATTACAGAAATGGAAATACAGTAGATTACAAAGTGCAGAAACAGAAACCTAAACTAATGGGTCTCAAGTTTTCTTCTTTGACCGGGGCGCTTGGGCCATTGTCGGGTTGTCATTCCTTTGCCAGGTGAAAGGAACGAGCAAATTCCTTTGGTCATCTTGATTCTCTACAGCATGCTGCTCTAAAATTTCAATCAGAGCATCTTTCTCTATTAGTAGTCACTGTATTTGGATACACTCTACGTCGAGGGTGCGGTACTTGTTCTTCCAAGATCTTCTTTCCCTTTGAACTTTGTTGAGAGTAACCTAAAGCTTTTCAGTTTCCGTCATGAAGTACATGACAGTTTCCCTCGGTGGAAGAATTCCGTAACGAGGATAAGGCATCTTTAGCTTGAGAGCTCTAGTTTGTACCCAATGGAGATAAGGCTCCACCGAGACACAGTCCGGTTTTCCCAGAGACTCTCGTCCTTTCTTATGAACGTGTTTCCAAGCTTGCACTATTTCCATCTTTAGTGCTCTGTCATTTTCTCCTTCTTTGAAGAAAAGACCTTCCAGATGAACACCCAGTGGGATGTGTCTCATCGGGTATCCAAATTGACAAAGAACCAATGTCGGATGATAGTTGATTCCTCCTTTAGTTCCTATGAGGGGTACGCTGGGGAAGTTTCCACAACTGTCAATGATTCTGATTCCCTCATAAATCCTATTACACCATTCTATATCAGAATTGGTGAGAGACATGATCTTCTGCGACCAACGTAAGACACTCTTGCAATCCCAAAAAGCAGTAGACTTGGGCAAGTGAGAGATAAACCATTTGTAGAGCAAAGGTACACAGCATGTGACCTCCCCTCCGCTGTACAAATTTCCCAAGTGTACAGAATGATACGCATCTGCGAGAAAAGTCGGCACAGGGTTTCCAATGAGAAAAACCTTAATAGCGTTGATATCGACGAAGTTATTGATGTTAGGAAACAAAAATAACCCGTAGGTGAGACAAAGATGCTTTCAAAAGCAGTCGTGTTCCCTATACTAGCGAAGTACAAGGCTTTCTTTGTCAAGAACTGGGCTGGCAAACCTTGGATGCCACCCTTAGTGGTCATGTGAGTCCTGACCTCAGACTCGTCCAAATGAATTCCTATTGCAATAGTCTGATTCTTTGGAATTTCTTCCAGTCCAGAAAATGGAGTTCGAACAGTGATATGTAAATCAGTCAGATGAGAATACTCCTCCAGCGTTGGTGATAGCTGGTAATCCGGGAATGTGAAACAATGATAAACCGGGTCGTAGAACTGAATGAGCGCGTCCATGATCCCCTTAATCACATGGACTCTTAACAGTGGTAGCAAACCACCGTGCTTGGCTCTGAAAGCCTCTGGGTTAACGATCATCCTCGCTAACTTTCTCAAATCCTCTAGCTTTGGAACCTTGAAGGTATACTGGTGAGTTCTCCTTCTACCGAAATCCATTAATGCAATCTTTTTCTCTGATATTTGCAATCACAGTCTTAGTTTAATTTGAAAAACAGAGAGACTAGAAGAGAAGTTTTTTTAATGTTTTAATGTTTTGTTAAATGGATGCATGAATGCAGCACACAAAAACATAGAAAAAACATGGGGTCAAAGGGTCGTTGTCATGAAGTCAAGGCTCTACCCATCCCCAAAGGTTTATACTAGGGTGATTTTTTGTACCTGTACTCATTATCATCAGCTCCTCCCAGGAAAGCAAGACAACAAACGGATCGCCAGCGAGTTGTAGAGCAATCTTAGAGTAAGTGCCATTCACCGAGAATAGATCGCCAGCCTCAAATGAGGGTAGTATCGCGTAACAACTATTTCTGATAGTTTCCGCACTACGAAAGGGTTTGGCTCCTCAGCTTCTCAGACTTAACAACCGGCCCATTGGCTAGAAGAGTGAATGGGTTGCGTTGGTCAGCCTCCACTGAGGTTGATGGTCGACCCCGTCGCCATCACTTATCTTAAGTGTATACTCATTCTTTCCACATACGGCATCACCCGCATTCCCATTAGCAGAAAAATAAACACGTATAGCAATTAGGAAAAGCAGTATATATATTTGTCCTAAACATCCTAGACCTTTAAAGCTAAGAATCCTAAGTTCCTGACAGAAATGGCTCCCCGGCTGAGGCCCCAATCTGTGGTATTCACACAAGAGGTGAAAAGGGAAACCGTGCCTAGATCTAACTTTGAACGGCCCCACGGTGGGCGCCATTTTTTCTGTTGGCGGCCACCGCCATGAAAATGACTTACCCAAGGTTTAAATTGTAAGAAGGAAAGAACCGGCCCCACGGTGGTCGCCATTTTTTCTGTAGCGAGCGATTTTGGACGCGGTTCTTAAGCGCTGGTCGCTCTCTGCGGTTTGAGCTTTGACTACAGGTCGATTCATTTTTTATCCTATTGTGAGCTGAATAAGGAAGGGAAATAGATGTCTCCAATTAACCCTGCTTTGCATACTGAGTTTAAACAGCGGTCTGTTAGGTTACGGATGCTATCAATGTGGGGGGGCCTTTGTACTGGTTATTTGTATTTTCGCCAATACGGTTTTCTTTCTTTTTACCTGGGCAGAAGGTTTCTGGCGGGGAACAAGGATTAGGTTGTTAGGACTGATGCTTTTGAATTACTACTTTTTTGATTGATGGAGATATGGGATTTGGGTTTTTTTGTTGATTGTGCTCGCTAAGATCTTTTCTTTCGATCTTATGCCTACGTATTCCCGTTTATCGAAACAGGGAAATCAGAGCGTTCGTAGTTCCTCCTATTCTATGGGAGGAAATGGGTGTTTTGGTGTCTTGTTCAAAGCCCAAGACGTGAAGCGAAAGGTGGTTTGTGTCTTGTTCAAAGCCCAAGACGTGAAGCTGAAAGGTCTATTTGTGTCTTGTTCAAAGCCCAAGACGTGAAGCTGAAAGACCTCAGTTTTAGAGAGAATTTGTCATCTCTAAAGAGGGGAGAAGGAGAATTACTTTAACTGGGATACGCGGATCCGAGCAATGCCATAATTTCTGAAGAAAAGGGTTTTAACCTGAAGGAGAAGACTTTAACTCAGTGTAGAGCAATGCCATCTTTCCTTAGGAATTTCTCATGCTAAAAGAGGGACAGTGGCGTGGATATAGATGATCCAGAGGCTTGCCGCTTACAGCGATTAGATGAAGGGAAAAGAGTTGTTGATGTTTGTGTACTGTGAACGAGGCACAACTTTGATGCTAAAAGGTTGATTGGATCAACCAGTGGTTTTCTTATACAAAGCCTAAGAGGAGGCTAATTTCCGCTAGGAAAATCATTATACAATGCCTAAGAGAAGGCTAATTTGTGTCTCGTACAAAGCCCGAGAGAGAGGCTAAAAGTTTTTGACCCGACGATGGGATCTTTTGGTATCTCGTATAAAGCCCGAGATGGAGGCGATTTGACTCAACAATAGAGTTTTTTGTATCTCGTACGAAGCCCGAGATGAAGGCTATTGTTTGTTTGGCTCGATAAGAACCTTTTTGTATCTCGTATAAAGCCCGAGATGGAGGCAAAAGGGGTGATTGACTCAATAAGGGAGTCTCTTATGTGTCTCGTACAAAGCCCGAGAGAGAGGCTAAACGCTGTTTGACTCTGCCGGGGAGAATCATTCTACAAAGCCCAAGAGAAGGCTAGGATTACTGTGTCAGTTAAGTGACAGGTCCAGTATACTGATTTTAAAGAGAAAATCAGTTCTTATATGAGCATCACTGTACTCATGGGTTAGATCTGCGGATCGGGGTTGTTTCCTTTTCTTTGAGGAAACTGGAAATCCAAAAGGGTATTTAGACTGTCCGAGTTTACGGGTTTCCTTCCTATTTTTTGAAGGGTGCTTGAGAATGTCTTTGAGACTCAAGGAGATTAGACTGTCCAAGTCTAGAGTTTCATCTTTTGTACTATGCTGTGAGAAACAGTAGTAGACTCTATGAAAGGACTGTTCTATGCAGATGACTAGGTTCTGTTCCTATACCTTTAGGATGTCGTCGGGACAATTTGTACGAAGCCCAAGAGGAGGCTAGAAGCTTATAAGAAGCCGATCGGTCCTTGTACGAAGCCCAAGAGGAGGCAATCATTCTCGGGGGAAGAGATCATTATACGAAGCCTAAGAGGAGCCTGTGAATACTTCTAAGAAGTCGTAGGGTCCTTGAACAATGCCCAAGAGGAGGCGGGGTTGCTTTTAGGAAGCCTGTGGGTCCTTGTATAATGCCCAAGAGGAGGCCGATGCTTTTAAGAAGCCCGTGGGTCTATCATC
Source organism: Lathyrus tuberosus (assembly GCA_022829125.1). Taxonomy (NCBI): domain Eukaryota; kingdom Viridiplantae; phylum Streptophyta; class Magnoliopsida; order Fabales; family Fabaceae; genus Lathyrus; species Lathyrus tuberosus. Next base: position 13,020,176 of record JALAZF010000107.1, on the reverse strand, counting down.
TCCTTTCCATTAGGAGAGATAACTCTTTTAAAGATAAAAACCACAGGTAAACGTGCGAGGTTTACTATCCAGCGACTTTTAGCTTTTAAAGAGGGTTCCTTAGTTAAGGTCCAAGATTATGACCGTAGTGGGTACCCAAACCCCGAGACATTCAAGGCAAGCTATCCACAAGGAATATATCAAGTCAGGAAAGTTCGAGAATTTGGAAGAAACTCAAAGATGCCATTCACGGAGAATACATTCATCTTGGGGAGTAGAGCTTCTTGACGATTCCTAAGGAGGACAGCCGAAGAGAAGACTGTATCTGGTGCTCCTATTGAGGATCTAGGCGTCTATTTCTACGAATAAATGAAACGGCGTCACCTAGTTCTAGACGTAATTGCCGGGGAAACTCAAAATATCTATACTATTATTACACAGTAGATATGAGTTTCTGAAAGGAGACTTACAGTGAGCAGCCCCACAATACAGTTTATAATATGAAAGTAGTAAACGAAAGCGATAACCACTTACTCGGTTGGAGTGCTTCCATGCTGTTTGGTTAGTTGTTCAACAAAGAAAGATTGAAAACAACAGTATATTCAAAATCAAAGGAGAAAGTGCTTTGAAAAAGAACGATTTGGGGCTTACAGCTCGAGGAGAGGACCAGGGTTTTATCAGTGAGCGCACTGTTTGACTTTGTACACAGGGACTTATACAAGTGACTGGGGCCCAAAATGGTTTTCTGTGCAAAGGGATGGGTCTTACACTCTCTCAAGAGGCCCAAAAAGATTTAAAGGAAAAAGAGTGGGGCTCATAACACGAGGGTAGGCCCAAATGATTTTTCGTTTAAAAATGGCGATCGCGCCGAGGTTTTCTTTTAACGCGGAGGGACTTATACAATAAGTGAGGCCCAAAATTGTTTAGTTAAAAGGGGGATTGGGTCTTACACTCTAATAGAGGCCCAAAGATTTTTTAATGGGTCTTATAGCTCAAGGAGAGGCCCAAGGGTTATTTTGAAAAGGGGGACGATCGCACCGTTTGTTTTTTACGGTATCGGGGCTTATACAAGTGACTGAGGCCCAAAATGATTTGGTCAAAAAAAGGATTGGGTCTTACACTCTATTAGAGGCCCAAAAAGTTTTAAGGAAAAGAAATGGGTCTTACTACTCGAGGGTAGGCCCAGATGATTTTTTAAAAAGGCGATGATCGCGCCGTTTACTTGTACAGAGGGACTTATATAATGAATGAGGCCCAAAATGATTTTGTACAAGGGGGGATGGGTCTTACACTCTCTCAAGAGGCCCAAAGTGTTTTGAAAATGATTTATGAGGGTTGAATTAATCCAAAACCCTAATTTGTTTTCAAAATGTACTTAATTGAATAAAAATTCAATTAAAATGATCAAAAATTGTTTAACACATGGAAAACAAATTGTGATCTTGGATTAGTGCTTCAAAAATTAAGTATTGACCTACAAAATAAGTAGAAAGCATTAAAAGTTGCAAAATCAATGTAGAAAAAATATTTAAAATGCCAAAAACAATCAAAATATTAATTCTTTACAAAAATATCAATTATATGCAATAAATAATATTTTTGGGATTTTTTTATAAAATAAAATATTTTAACATTTTTGTGAATTATTAAAAAAAGAATCAACTCAAAATCATTAAAACTCAGAGAGAAATTAATTTTTGAATCAATTAAACAAAATCACAAAAATTCAAATATTTGAATTTCTAAAAATGGCGCCAAGAACAAGCTGAAGAACACGCGCGTGTTCTTGGTTTCTCAGATTTGCATTTTCTATCCAATCTCCATGAATACGTAATCATATCATGCAATCCACATATCATTATGCTCGTCTCAACCTCACGATCATGTCTATGTACTTTAATTTCATTTAAATTAAACATACAACAAGAAATCACGAAGAGACCTCAAGAACCCTAATTTATGCATGAAGGCTAGGATTTTTGATACACGATTCAAACAATGCAATTAATTGATGGAAAACATTCCATGCATGATTATGAACATATGGCCAAATTATTGTGCGAGGAAATATGCATGGATTGAGAGATGACCAAGCATGTGCTTACCCCTAGGCCGTGACAGCAAGTGCAATGTGATTTTTGATTTGGAGGTGTTACAGATGAGTGGTGATGATCTGAACAGCTTCCCTACACCCCATGGATTGTGTTTGGATGGTTGGACTTGATTGAAATTGGCTGGATCATTTTGTGGTACCTCAGCTGCACTTTGGTTAAAACCTTGAGCAACCAGCTGGTGATTTTGTGAAATTGATGTTTCAGAAGTAATCTAAGTGTTTGATCAGCTCATATGTGATGTATGTGAGGTGTGTGAGTGATTGGTTTGATTGGAATTGCTCTCAAACTCAAAACCCGATAGTGACTTGCCTTAGAAGGCAAAATTGGAGTGAAAGAAGAGATTTTGAGGAAAGCATCTGTTAGATGGCTTTGGTGTACTCAAACTGATCACAATTGAGCTCTATTTATAGTAGAGCAAGTTTGTTTTGCAAGGAATAATGCATGGCAGCTGGTAAGTAGGTTTGGCCAATGTTGTCCAATGAGAATTCAAGTCTCCTCTAGCCATTGACTAGAGGTTAGGGCACAGAGCTTTGGTTCCCTTGGTCTTGGATAAGTCTTGACTGATTTCAGATGAGAATGGCTCAGTCCATGCCACCTTGATGGTTCCATTGAATGCCTCATTCCAAATTTGAAGTCTTGTCCCTATTTTGGCCATTCTAGGTTCAACATGCTATTTCTTGTTCCATGGACTTTGGAGGCTTGGCTCAGTGATTGTCCCCTTTAGATTCAATCCTCTGAGGTGTCCAAGTGGATAGGAGCAATTGAATTTGGCTGATTTTGGCAAATCGACCAAAGTTGCAAATTCTGCCTTGCCTTGACAGATTTTAGCAAGGCAACTTGCCAATGTCATATCTCATGGTGTAAGCTGAATTTGGCAATGTTCTTGGCCATTTTGGAAAGCTCTTACATGATACAACAACTGTTTGAACAAGTTTGGTTTTGATCTCTTTTGATTCTAAGTGAAAAATCCCCCTACATTTGGCAAAAAGTGAGGCAGAATCTGACTTAGTGAAAATTTCACTAAGTGTTGGAAAAAGTGACATTTTCACTTTTCAGCCACTTTGATCACTCCATAACTCAAAATCCTTAATGAATTGGAATGACTTGTAGTTGAAGTTTTTGTAGGTGATAATGAGGGCTACAAATCCATCTTTGGATGAGAAAAAATGGCCTTGTGGTTTAGGAGTTATGGTCCTTCAAAGTTGGTACCCTTGCCACTTTATTTTTAACTTAGAAAAACTTCTAAGTTTTATGGTTACTCCTTTTACAAGTTATCTTACTTTTCTTGATTTATCTTGATGAATGATGATCCAAATCATACATTAACATCATTTTAGGGTTAAAAATCCATTTTGGTGAAAAATCTCAAAAAGTCAAAGTTGACTTTTGTGCATAGTTGACTTTTTATCAGATGAATTCCAAACTGTGCAATTCTTAAGGAAATCATGTCCTTGACCTAAATCAAACTTGATGGACATGTTCCATGGGTGTCATAGGGTATATTCAATCATGTATTAGGGTTTGGGAGCATGTCTTGGTCAAAAGTCAAAGTTACAGTTGACGTTTCCCTTAAAACCCTAATTGTGGTGCAGATGGAATTGAGACTTGTTGCTCAAACTTCTTGGATTAATCCATTGTCCCAAATGGATCAATATGGTATATTAGAGACCCTCAAATCATCTCTTGAGGTCTTGGCTCATGATTTGTCCCAAAAGTCAACTTAGGGGTGAATTAGGTCAAGAAACCCTAATTCCTGATTTTTGATGAATGCATCCCTTGAGGCAAAATTGACTTGATGCATGGGTTCATGAGGTTCCATGAAGTATATTAGGTTATGTTTTGGATCAATGGCTTGTGCCCAGATGAAACTTTTCATCTAGAGGCCCTGGGTGATCAAAACCCTAATTTGGTGACACTGGCGATCTTGAGGCTTGATCCACCTAGAAGGGAGCAACCTTGTGCTTAATCCTTGAAGTGGGAGTCCTTTTGATCCTTTGAGGATGTTTGGGAGATTAGACAAGTTGAAAATCAAGTCATTTCTTGATTGAGCCTTTGTCTAAAGCTCAGAGAGGGCTTGAAACCCTAATTTTGATTATAGTGGATGCTCACCCATCTTTGAGGCATTTGGTGAGGCATGATGGTTCATCCATATTGTGATGATGATTTGCACAATGATGGGAAATCTTAGTGGTCAAAATTTGGGGTATGACACTAGCATCCTAACAAAATTCCCCATGAACATTCCCGGTGTTTCATTCTAAATAAATTAAGAAGAAAGAGGCCCCATTACCATATAGCATCCGTAACCTAACAGACCGCTGTTTAAACTCAGTATGCAAGCAGGGTTAATTGGAGACATCTATTTTCCTTCCTTAGTCAACTCAATAGGATAAAAAATGAATCGACCTGTAGTAACCCCGAAGCGACAGTGCTTAAGAACCACGTACAAAGTCGCTCGCTACAAAAGCCCAACAGTTTACCAGATCGAACTCTGAAGGTGCACTTCGCAGGATTCAACCGCAATCTAAACTTCCAGAGTCTGTCAAATAATTTCTTCAGATGAACTAGGTGTTCATCTTCAGTTTTGGACTTGGCAATCATATCGTCCACGTAGACCTCAATCTCTTTATGAATCATATCATGAAAGAGGGTTGTCATGGCACGTTGGTATGTTTCCCCTGCATTTTTCAGACCGAATGGCATAACTTTGTAAAAAAATGTACCCCATGGCGTGATGAAAGTAGTCTTCTCCATATCAGCTGGGGACATTTTGATCTGATTATACCCTGAAAACCCATCCATGAACGAAAATACAGAGAATTGCACTATGTTGTCTACCAAGACATTAATATGAGGCAAAGGAAAATCATCCTTTGGGCTTGCCTTGTTGAGATCTCGATAATTCACACACATTCTAACTTTACCATCTTTCTTTAGAACTGGGACAATGTTGGCAATCCATTCAGGATACTCGGAAGTGGCGAGGAACCCAGCATCAAACTATTTCTTTACCTCTTCTCTGATTTTAAGTGCCATGTCGGGTCTAGTCTTCTTGAGCTTCTGCTTGATAGGAGGACATCCGGGCTTGAGTGGTAAGTGATGTTCAACGATGTTGGTATCCAACCCATGCATATCTTGATAAGACCAGACGAAGATATCAACATACTCTTTCAATAACTTGACCAACTCGGAGTGTACATGCTCTGCGAGGGATGCGCAAACCTTGACTTCTCTTCTGACCTCATCAGTACCAAGATTGACAACTTCCACTAGCTCTCTATGTGGCAGAATCTCTCTATGCTCGTGCTCAAGGAGCCTTGCTAGTTCAGCTGGTAATTCATAATCTTCCTCACCATCTTCTTTGGCTTGGTTAATTGGAATTCCAGAATTACAACGGATGTTTACCATGTTGTTATCAATGCATTTATTAGTTCTGCATGTTTATGAATATGTTTAGAATGAGCTATTAAAAAAGGTAAAATAAAAGAAAAATTTTGCCATTTGTTTGTGAAAAAGAAAAATAAGGAAATAAAAATAGAGCATGATTTTGAATGCAAAAAAACTCTTATTTATTGATCACATAATATTGCAAAAGCGTGAGGCCCTTTACAAGTTATCCACTCGTCTCGGGTGAGGACAAGGGAATGAGAAAGTAAAATGAATTACATGTTGGGAAAACCACAGGAATTACGGTAGATGTCCAGTTGTTGAGCTTGAAACCTGGCGGACACTTGCGCACAAAGCTTGAAGTATGATTACTGGGACCGGCATCTTCAATAACAGCCACGATCTCACCCTGTTGGAAACCCGCGCTACTGAACTTGATCAAATTGTACTGCTTCTGACCATGTGAACCAGATTATTGACCAGGACGGTAGCCCAATCCAAATCGATTTTGCTTTTCAACCACATCAATCACATGCCCCTAGCCTGGCAAGGCACCTCTCCTGATGGTCTCTTTAGCACTCTTGGCAGATGCTAAAGTTACTTGCGGTGATCTACCTTGACGAGTTGAAGCAGAGCTAACATCTTTGAATTCGAGACACTGCAACGGCACCTCAGTTATGCCTTCTTCGGTCTCGACGTATCAAAAAGATGATAAATCGCTTACAATCAGATCCTCTTTACCACAGACGATGACCAACTGATTGTCGAACATAAATTTCAATTTCTGATGTAAAGTGGATGTAACTGTCCCTGCAGCATGGATCCATGGGCGACCCAATAGGAAATTGTACGCGGGATTTATATCCATCACTTGGAAGGTAATGGTAAACAAATGCGGTCCAACCTTAATGGGTAAATCCACTTCTCCAATGACCTGCCTTGGAGAACCGTCGAAGGCTCTGACAACTAAGGCGCTTGGCCTCATCTCGCTTCCTTCTACCAGTAATTAGCTCAATATACCCTTAGGCATCACATTGAGGGAAGAACCAATGTCCACAAGAACACGAGATAATAGGATGTCTGTGCAGGTTATAGATATGTGCAATGCCTTGTTGCGGGCAGCTCCTTTAGGAGGCAATTTTGATTTATTAAAACCCAAATACCGACTTGCAGTTATGTTGGCCACTACGTCATCAAACTCGACGACGGATATATCTTGCATGACATGGGCAGTGTGTAGCGCGATTTTTATGGTCCTGAGTCACGATCGCTTGGGTACTACAGTTTGACTCATTTTTTATCCTATTGATCTGATTAAGGAAGGGAAATAGATGTCTCCAATTAACCCTGCTTACATACTGAGTTTGAACAACGGTCTGTTAGGTTACAGATGCTATGTGGATGTGGGGCCCAATCTTCGGTTATTTTGCTAAGAACACAGTGTCTGGATTATTTGTGAGGTTTTCGATGATGTGTTTAAATTTGCTGCTTTGGGTGGATTTGGTGGAGATACTGGACTTTGGGTTTTTTTTATTATTATGCTCGCTAAGATTTTTCAATCTTATGCCTACGTATTCCCGTTTAACGAAACAGGGAAATCAAAGCAATCGTAGTTCCTCCTATTCTATGGGAGGAAAAAAGGCTGTTTTGGTGTCTTGTTCAAAGCCCAAGACGTGAAGCTAACGGTGATTTGTATCTTGTTCAAAGCCCAAGATGTGAAGCTAAAGGGTTTATGGATGAGAGAGAATTTTTCGTCTCTAAAGGGGGGTATTTGGTCTGTTTATCACAACTGTCGGGTGACTGATTATAAAGGAGAATTACTTTAACTGGGATGTGTGAATCCAGAAATGCCATAATTTCCTTTATAGGGGATTTTTTAACCTGAAGGAGAAGACTTTAAATCAGTTTACAGCAATGTCATCTTTCCTTAGGAATTTCTCATGCTAAAAGAGGGACAGTGGTGTGGATGTAAATAATCCAGAGGCTTTTCGCTTACAGCAATTAGATAGGGGGTGGGGGAAAGGAGTTGCTGATGTTTGTATGCTGTGAGCAAGTCACAGATTTGGATGCTAAAAGGTTGATTTACTCAACCGGGGTTTTTTTTAATACAAAGCCTAAGAGGAGGCTAGTGACCCAACAAGAGGGTGCTAACAAGTGACTGACTCAAAAAGCGAGTGCTTTTATGTGACTTGTACGAAGCCCAAGATGGAGGCTAAAAGGGAAGTGACTCAACAAGATAGTCTGTTTGACAGGTGATTGACTCAACAAGAGAGTCTTTTATACTCAACAAGAGAGTGTTTTGTTGTCTCGTACGAAGCACGAGATAGAGGCTGAAAGGAGATTGACTCAACTAGAGAGTCTTTTATACTCAACAAGAGAGTGATTTCTATCTCGTACGAAGCCCGAGATGGAGGCTAAAAGTGGTTGACTCAACAAGAGAGTCTTTTATACTCAACAAGAGAGTGTTTTTGCTGTCTCGTACGAAGCCCGAGATAGAGGCTGAAAGGAGATTAACTCAACAAGAGAGTCTTTTATACTTAACAAGAGATGATTTCTATCTCGTACGAAGCCCGAGATAGAGGCTAAAAGTGGTTGACTCAACAAGAGAGTCTTTTATACTCAACAAGAGAGTGTTTTGTATCTCGTACGAAGCCCGAGATGGAGTCTAAAAGTTGTTGACTCAACAAGAGAGTCTTTTATTCTCAACAAGAGAGTGTTTTTCTATCTCGTACGAAGCTCGAGATGGAGGCTAAAAGTTTGAATCAACAAGGGAGTCTTTTATACTCAACAAGAGAGTGTGAAAAGTTTAGCTCCGCTGGGGAGAATCATTGTACAAAGCCCAATAGGAGGCTAAGTGTGCTGGTGACTGTCTCAGTTTAGTGACAGGTCTGGTATGTTGGATAAAAGAGAAAATCAGTTCTTATAATAGGAAATATTAAAGGTATGGTTGTGCCTTGGCACTGATCAGAGGATCAGGGTTATTTCTTGTTCTTTAAGGAAATGGGAAATCCAAAGGGTATTGACACTATCCAAGTCCACTGGTGTTCTGAGAAATCGATTCTCAGATAGTGAATGATCTTTGTATGACGCCCAAGAGAAGGCTGGTATGTTAAGGGATAAAGGTCAACCCATTAACTGGTCTGACACTTGACTCAGAAAGGCAGCTCTAGCAAATTGATGACTAGGTTCTGTTCCTATACCTGTAGAGGTCTCTGGGTCCTTGCACTAATCCCAAGAGAATGCATGAGAGCTTTTAAGAAACCGAAGGGTCCTTGTACAATGCCCAAGAGAAGGCGGGGATGCTTTTAAGAAGCCTGTGGGTCCCCAAACCCCGAAAAGTTCAAGACATGCCGTTCACCGAGAATAGATCAAGCCAGGAAAGTCCGAGAATTTGGAAGAAACTCAAGATATGTCATTCACGAAGAAAAGATCATCTCTGGGGAGTTAGAGTTTCTTTGACAATGTCTAAGGGTGACAGTCTGAGAAAGGGTTCACTGAGAATGCTGCCTTTCACGTCTCCATATTGTTTAACTCCAAGAGGAGGGAAAAGTGCGTCTGGTAATCCTATGGGGATCTAGTTTTGTTTGTATTTAAGAGTGACCAACAGGGCTTTACCTAGTGCTAGACGTAGTTGCCGGGGAAAACTCTAAATAACTATACTAGTATTACACAGTTGATATTTGACAAGTATATAAAAGTTTGTGAAAGAAGACTTACAATGAGCAGCCCCACAATACAGTTATATATATATATATATATATACATGAAAGCGGATAAAGAAAGCGGGTAAACACTTACTCGGTTGTAGAGCTTCCATGGTGTTTTGTTAGTTGTTCAACAAAGAAAGCTTTGATAACAATATTATATTCTAAATCAAAGGAGAAGGTTCTTTGAAAAGATTGTTGGGGCTTACAGCTCAAGGAGAGGTCCAAGGTTTTATCAGTGATTGCACTGTTGTTTTGAAATTGTACAGGGACTTATACAAGTGACTGAGGCCCAAAAAAGTTTTCTGTACAAAGGGATGGGTCTTACACTCTCTCAAGAGGCCCAAAGGGTTTAAAGAAAAGGAATGGGGCTTATAACACGAGGGTAGGCCCAAAGGGTTTTGTTTAAAAAATGACGATCGCGCCGAGATTTCTTTAACGTACTGGATCTTATACAATGCATTGAGGCCCAAAAAGTTTTTATCTACAAGGGATGGGTCTTACACTCTATTATAGGCCCAAAGGTTTATTTTTGTACAAGTGGTGGGGCTTACAGCTCAAAAAAGGTTTATTTTTAAACGATCGCGACGAACTTTTTGATGGTGTCGGGACTTATACAATACACTGAGGCCCAAAAAAGGTTTGTATTTACACAGGATTGGGTATTACACTCTACCAAGAGGCCCAAAGAGTTTTGAAAATGATTGATGAGGTTTGAAATCAAAGAAACCCTAATTTTCTTTCCCTTTAAAAGTAAATATTTAAAGAAAAATAAAAAAAATGATAAAAATAACAAATGAGTTTGAATAAACCACTTGTGATTTTTGTTTAAGGTTTGAAAAATGAGGTTTTAATCACAAGATGAATTAAAACTCATTTGGTTTTGATTTTCAAGGTAAATATTCACTTTTAAAATGTTTAAAAATAATTAAAAAGGAATTTATTCACAAAAATACTAATTATATTAAATAAATAATAAAAAAAAAATTTTTTGTGGAATAAAATATTTCAACATTTTTGTGATTTTTTGCAAAAAGAACCAATAAAAAATAATTAAAATTGAGAGAGTTATTAATTTTCCAAACTATTAAAAATAATATGAAAAATAGTAGAAAAGTGGAAAAAATAGCAAAAAGAGGGTCTGCTGAAGAGGCTATTGTGTCCATTGCTGATATTGCTGTTGAATCGGTTGGCTCTGCACAATCTGAGGTTGATACGTAGGAACAGGCGCAGGATTGATAGCAGGAGTTACAGCTGCTACTGGTTGATATCGTCACCTTTGCTTTCCGAGAGAGATATTCCCGATATCTTGCTCTTTTTTCTTAGGGAGAGCACCACCGTATAGTTTTGTACTACTTGATGATCCAACGTCTTTAACTAAACGTCCTTCTCGGACTGCTTCCTCAAGACGAACTCCCATGCCCACCATCTCGGTGAAGTCACTGGGCGCACTGGTAACCATTCTATCATAGTAAAATGAGCTCAAGGTTTTTAAGAAGATCTTTGTCATCTCTTTTTCCTCCAGAGGTGGATAAATCTGGGCGGAAATTTCACGCCATCTCTGAGCGTACTCCTTAAAGGTTTCCTTGTCCTTTTGTGACATTGATCTGAGTTGATCTCTGTCCGGTGCCATGTCCAAATTGTATTTATATTGTTGAACAAAAGCAGCGCCAAGATCTCTGAATGTGCCGATCGTAGCACGGTATAAACCCATGTGCTATTTTAATGTTGCACCGGTTAAACTATCCTGAAAGTAGTGAATTAGTAGCTCCTGGTTCTTTGTCTGAGCTGACATTCACCGAGCGTACATCACCAAGTGGCTTTGAGGGCAAGAGTTACCCTTGTACTTTTCAAAGCCGGGAACCCAGAACTTGTGCGGAACTTTCACATTGGGGACCAAACAAAAGTCTGCGGTGTCCTTTCCAAATAAATCCTAACCGCGAAGGGCTTTTAGTTCTTTCTGCATCTCCAGGAATTGTTCCTGGAATTCATTCATTCTGTCGAACATGTTGTCGTTTCCACCAGAAGGTATCTGTGGAATCTGTCCTTCCGGGACAGTGTGTACCATGGGTGGTGGTATAGTCATCATGGCCGAGACTCTTGGTGCCTTCCGAAGTTTGTAACCTTCAGGATTTGCTGTCATGCCCCTGGCATCTTCACTTTCCTGAAGTTTGTAACCTTCAGGCCCAGCGGCTCCTGCTGCGGTTCCTTGATCCTCATTGATCGGCGGGACATATCCTTCTGGGATATAGTTGATAGGCATGCCCCAGGGACGATCTTTCGGCATTTTATACCTAGGATCATACTTCTCCACTATGGGCGTAGATGTGATCTCCAAGATCACAGTCCTTTGTTGTTGCATTTGAGCTTCTGCTAGAGCTTGCATGTCGTTATGAAGCTTTCTCAGATCCTCTTTTAGAGTGTCAATCTCTTCCCTCAACTCTCTGTTCTCTTCCTCGAGATCATCCATATTTTTCAGACGATTGGCCCGAGTATTGTACGAATGAGACAGTTTGACTCTAGAATCGAGACACAAACGTGAGATTCGTAGGTAAGAAGAATGCGTGATGTAAGAAGGATGAATGATATACAATGATTATATTAATTGTATATATTTTTGTTTATTCAAAGTAAACTTCGAAAATTAGATTGCAAATATCAAACAGTGGGTAAAATCCCATTTTATTGAATTCAAAGGATTACAGAAATGGAAATACAGTAATTTACATAGTGCTGTGAAAGGAAATCTAAGCTAATGGATCCTGAGCCCTCTATGAGGAGAGCTCAGGTGCTGGTTCTGGTACTTTCCTTTTCTTTGACCGGGGCTCTTGGGCCATTGTCAGGTTGTCATCCCTTTGCCAAGTGTAAGAAGCGAGCAAATTCCTTTGGTCTTCTTGATTCTCTACAGCGTGTTGCTCTAAAATCTCAATCAAAGCATCCTTTTCTTTTAACAGTTGCTGTATTTTATTACACTCCACATTGAGAATACGGTACTTGTTCCTCCAAGACCTCTTCTCCTGCTGAACTTTGCTGAGAGTAACCTGAAGTTTTTCCGTGTCTGACATGAAATAAAGGACAGAGTCCCTTCATGGAAGAACTTCCTGGCGAGGGTAAGGCATCCTCAGCTCTAGTTTGTACCCAATGGAGATAAGGCTCCACCGAGACACATTCTGGTTTTCCTAGAGACTCTCTTCCTTTCCTGTGAACGTGTTTCCAAGCGTGCACTATTTCCGTCTTTAGTTCCCTGTCATTTTCTCCTTCCTTGAAGAAAAGACCTTCCAGATGAGCATTACGCCGGACATGCCTCATCGGGTATCCAAATTGACGATGAACGAGAATTGGATAATAGTTGATTCCTCCCTTAGTTCCTATAAGGGGTACATTTGGGAAATTTCCACAACGGTCAATGATTCTGATCCCATCATAGATTCGATTGTACCAATCGATGTCAGAGTTGGTAAGAGACATGATTCTCTGCGACCAACATAAAGTATTTTTTTGATCCCAAAATGCAGCAGATTTTGGCAAGTGAGAAGTGAACCATTTGTACAGCAAGGGTACACAACACGTGATCATTCCTCCACTGTATAAATTCCTTAAGAGTACCGAATGATACGCAACTGCGATTAAGGTCGATACGGGGTTTCCAATCAGAAAAATCTTAATGGCGTTAACATCTACGAAGTTATCGATGTTGGGAAACAAAAATAACCAGTAAGTGAGCAAAACAAAGATGTTCTCGAAAGCAGTCGCGTTCCCTATACTAGCAAAGTATAGAGATTTCTTTATCAAGAATTGGGTTGTAAAACCTTGGATGCCACCCTTAGTGGTCATGTGAGTCCTGACTTCTGACTCGTCCAGATAAATTTCTCTTGCAATGGTTTGATCCTTTGGAATTTCTTCCAGTCCAGAAAAGGGAGCTTGATCAGTAATATGAAAACCAGCCAGATGAGAGTACTCCTCCAGTGTTGGTGCTAGCTGATAATTCAGGAATATGAGACAGTGATAGACCGGATTGTAGAACTGGATTAGTGTGGGCAAGATTCCTTCTATTACACGTACCCTTAACAAGGACAGCAATCCTCCATACTTGGCTCTGAAAGCCTTGTGGTTGGTGATCATTCTCGCCAAACCTCTCAAATCCTCTAGTTTTGGAACCTTGAAGGTGTACTTATGAGTTTTCCTTCTACCGAAATCCATTAGTGCAATCTCCTTTCTCTGACATTTGCAATCATTGTCTTAGTTTAATTTGAAAAAGAGAGACTAGAAGAGAAGTTTTTTTGAATGTTTTTTAAATGAATGTATGAATGCAACACACAAAAACATAGAAAAAACATGGGGTCAAAGGGTCGGTGTCATGAAGTCGAGGCTCTACCCCCCCCCCCCCCCCCACAAAGGTTTATACTATTGATTTTTTGTACCTGTCCGCAAAATCATTGATCCCTCTTGGGATAACAACAACAAGCGGATCACCAGCGAGCTGATGCATCTTAGAGCGATCTCAGATGAGGGTAGTATCGCGTGACAACTATTTCCGATAGCTTCCACACTACAAAATGGCTTAAGTCTACTAAAAACCTCAGCTTCTCAGATAACCCAGTCGACCACACTACTTTCAACAACCAAAGTCATATAGACAATGTATCTGCAAAGGGAGTCTCCACTGAGTTTGATGGTCGATCGGGGACTTTTAACTGGGATTCACTCCCTGCAAGATTACCCGCATTGCCATCACCTATCTTAGGTGTATACTCAATCTTTCCACATGCGGCATCACACGCATTCCCATTAGCAGAAAAATAAACACAGATATCAATTAGGAAAAGCAGTATATATATTTGTCTTAATCATCCTAGACCTCTTGTCTTATGATCCTATACAGACAATGACTCCCCAGCAGAGTCGTCATTTCTGTGATATGTTGGTGAACTCAAGGTTTTCACCGAAGATTGTAAGAAATAGAAGACGGGCCCCACGGTGGCCGCCATTTTTATCTGTAGCGCGATTTTTGTGGTCCTGAGTCACGATCGCTTGGGTACTACAGTTCGATTCATTTTTTATCCTATTAAACTGATTAAGGAAGGGAAATAGATGTCTCCAATTAACCCTGCTTGCATACTGAGTTTCCACAGTTGTCTGTTAGGTTACAGATGCTATGTGGATATGGGGCCCAATCTTCGGTTATTTTGCTAAGAACACAGTGTCTGGATTATTTGTGAGGTTTTCGATGATGTGTTTAAATTTGCTGCTTTGGGTGGATTTGGCGGAGATACTGGACTTTGGATTTTTTGATTATTATGCTCGCTAAGATTTTTCAATCTTATGCCTACGTATTCCCGTTTAACGAAACAGGGAAATCAGAGCGATCGTAGTTCCTCCTATTCTATGGGAGGAAAAAAGGTTGTTTTGGTGTCTTGTTCAAAGCCCAAGACGTGAAGCTAAAGGTTATTTGTATCTTGTTCAAAGCCCAAGATGTGAAGCTAAAGGGTTTATGGATGAGAGAGAATTTGTCGTCTCTAAAGGGGGGTATTTGATCAGTTTATCACAACTGTCGGGTGACTGATTATAAAGGAGAATTACTTTAACTGGGATATGTGAATCCAGCAATGCCATAATTTCCTTTATAGGTGATTTTTTTAACCTGAAGGAGAAGACTTTAACTCAGTTTATAGCAATGTCATATTTCCTTAGGAATTTCTCATGCTAAAAGAGGGACAGTGGCATGGATGTAAATAATCCAGAGGCTTGCCGCTTACAACAATTAGATGGGGGGGAAAGAGTTATTGATGTTTGTATGTTGTGAGCAAGGCACATATTTGGATGGTAAAAGGTTGATTGACTCAACCGGGGTTTTCTTTATACAAAGCCTAAGAGGAGGCTAGTGACCCAACAAGAGGGTGCTAACAAGTGACTGACTCGAAAAGAGAGTGCCTTTATGTATCTTGTACGAAGCCCAAGACGGAGGCTAAAAGGGAAGTCACTCAACAAGAGAGTCTGTTTCACAGGTGATTGACTCAACAAGAGAGTCTTTTACACTCAACAAGAGAGTGTTTTGCTGTCTCGTACGAAGCCCGAGATAGAGGCTGAAAGAAGTTTGAATCAACAAGAGAGTCTTTTATACTCAATAAGAGAGTGATTTCTATCTCGTACGAAGCCCGAGATGAAGGCTAAAAGTGGTTGACTCAACAAGAGAATCTTTTATACTCAACAAGATAATGTTTTTGCTGTCTCATACGAAGCCCGAGATAGAGGCTGAAAGGAGATTGACTCAACAAGAGAGACTTTTATACTCAACAAGAGAGTGATTTCTATCTCGTACGAAGCCCGAGATGGAGGATAAAAGTGGTTGACTCAACAAGAGAGTCTTTTATACTCAACAAGAGAGTGTTTTGTATCTCGTACGAAGCCCGAGATGTAGGCTAAAAGTTATTGACTCAACAAGAGAGTCTTTTATACTCAACAAGAGAGTGTTTTTCTATCTGGTACAAAGCCTGAGATGGAGGCTAAAAGCTTGACTCAACAAGGGAGTCTTTTATACTCAACAAGAGAGTGTGAAAAGGTTAGCTCCGCTGGGGAGAATCATTGTACAAAGCCCAAGAGGAGGCTAAGTGTGCTGGTGACTGTCTCAATTTAGTGATAGGTCCGGTATGTTGGATAAAAGAGAAAATCAGTTCTTATAAAAGGAAAGATTAAAGGTATGGTTGTGCCTTGGCACTGATCAGAGGATCAGGGTTATTTTCTGTTCTTTAAGGAAATGGGAAATCCAAAGGGTATTGAGACTATCCAAGTCTACTGGTGTTCTGAGAAATTAATTCTCAGATAGTGAATGATCTTTGTATGACGCCCAAGAGATGGCTGGTATGTTAAGGGATGAAGGTCAACCCATTAACTGGTCTGACACTTGACTCAGAAAGACAGATCAAGCAAATTGATGACTAGGTTCTGTTCCTATACCTGTAGAGGTCTCTGGGTCCTTGCACTAAGCCCAAAAGAAGGCATGAGAGCTTTTAAGAAGCCGAAGGGTCCTTGTACAACGCCCAAGAGAAGGCGGGGATACTTTTAAGAAGCCTGTGGGTCCTCAAACCCCGAGAAGTTCAAGACATGCCATTCACCGAGAATAGATCAAGCCAGGAAAGTATGAGAATTTGGAAGAAACTCAAGAGATGTTATTCACGGAGAAAAGATCATCTCTGGGGAGTTAGAGTTTCTTTGACAATGTCTACGGGTGACAGTCTGAGAAAGGGTTCACTGAGAATGTTGTCTTTCACGTCTCCATATTGTTTAACCCCAAGAGAAGGGAAGACTGTGTTTGGTAATCCTATGGGGGTCTAGTTTTGTTTGTATTTAAGAGTGACCAACAGGGCTTTACCTAGTGCTAGACGTAGTTGCCGGGAAAACTTTAAATAACTATACTAGTATTACATAGTTGATATTTGACAAATATATAAAATTTTGTGAAAGAAGACTTACAATGAGCAGCCCCACAATACAATTATATATATATATATATATATATATATATATATATATATATATATATATATATATATATATATGAAAGTGAATAAAGAAAGCGGGTAAACACTTACTCGGTTGTAGAGCTTCAATGGTGTTTGGTTAGTTGTTCAACAAAGAAAGCTTTGATAACAATATTATATTCTAAATCAAAGGAGAAGGTTCTTTGAAAAGATTGTTGGGGCTTACAGCTCAAGGAGAGGCCCAAGGTTTTATCAGTCATTGCACTGTTATTTTGAAATTATACAGGGACTTATACAAGTGACTGAGGCCCAAAAAAGTTTTATGTACAAAGGGATGGGTCTTACACTCTCTCAAGAGGCCCAAAGGGTTTAAAGAAAAGGAATGAGGATTATAACACGAGGGTAGGCCCAAAGGGTTTTGTTTGAAAAATGACGATCGCGCCGAGATTTCTTTAACGTACTGGGTCTTATACAATGCATTGAGGCCCAAAAAGTTTTATCTACAAGGGATGGGTCTTACACTCTATTAGAGGCCCAAAGGTTTATTTTTTTACAAGTGGTGGGGCTTACAGCTCAAGGAGAGGCCCCAAGGTTTTTATTAAAAAGGCGACGATCGCGCCAAACTTTTTGATAGTGTCGGGACTTATACAATACGCTGAGGCCCAAAAAAGGTTTGTATTTATAAAGGATTGGGTATTACACTCTACCAAGAGGCCCAAAGAGTTTTGAAAATGACTGATGAGGTTTGAAATCAAAGAAACCCTAATTTTCTTTCCCTTTAAAAGTAAATATTTAAAGAAAAATAAAAAAAATGATAAAAATACCAAATGAGTTTGAATAAACCGCTTGTGATTTTTGTTTAAGGTTTGGAAAATGAGGTTTTAATCACAAGATGAATTAAAACTCATTTGGTTTTGATTTTCAAGGTAAATATTCACTTTTAAAATTTTTAAAAATAATTAAAAAGGAATTTATTCACAAAAATACTAATTATATTAAATAAATAATAAAAACTTGACTTTTTTGTGGAATAAAATATTTCAACATTTTTATGATTTTTTGCAAAAAGAACCAATAAAAAATAATTAAAATTGAGAGAATTATTAATTTTCCAAACTATTAAAAAAATATGAAAAATAGTAGAAAAGTGAAAAAAATAGCAAAAAGAGGGTCTGGGGCGAGGGGGATTCGAACCCCAGACCTCTTGTGTATAGGGCGCGCGCCTTACCCTTGGGGTGGTGATACATCCGTTGATTGAAACACAACCACAAATATACAAGGCTTGCCTTGTTTTTGGCCTGACCCAAGGCAAGGCAAGGCAAGATTTTGGTTAGAAACGTGAAGGTCATAACTTTCTCATTTCTCTATGGATTGTGACAAAATTTAGGTCTATCCTGCCTAGAATTTCACAAGGAATCCAATGGTGGTGGTGTTTTTTTTCAGATCATGCTCCTATTGAAAATACCCGATAGTGGTCTTGAAATAGGCCATGATTTGCATTTTTTGTGCTATCTCTTGGTACAGACATGAATTACATGATGAATTGGTTCAAACACAACACATATAACATGTACAAGATGTGCATGATCAGTGGACCTCAAAGCAATGCATATTTCAAAGAGTTCAAGTTGAGATGCTTACCTCTTTTTGGAGCTTTTGTGCAATCTGCCAAGTACTTTGTTCTAGAAATGATTTGATGCTTTTGACACCCTCAAATGATCTCTTAGAAGCTTTTAGGACGGTTGGGATCAATTGGAAACCTCAGGAACAAGTTTGAGCTCTTTCTTGCAAAAGGGCCAAAAGTGGCCAAAATAACAACTCTCTCAAATGGTGTTCCAGATGGGGGGAAACATTTGGGACAGTTCAAGGATGATATTTGGAGTGTGTTTGAGGTTTTATCTAGTTTAGAAAGTGACTGAATCAAGACATGGCTTGAAAAATGCACAAAAGTCCATTTTTGAGGTTTTGAGAGGTGACTTTGTGATTTTGGTGTTACAGGTCACTTGTGAGTGTTTGGATCACCTCTATATGATATTTATGAGATGTGTGTGTTATTGGTTTGGTTGGAATTGCTCTCAAACTCAAAAACTCAGAGTTACCTTGCTAAAGAAGGTATTTTTGCCTAGAGAAAGAGATTTTGAGGAAAGCATCAGTTTGATGGCTTTGGTGTATTCAAACTGATCACAAATAAGCTCTATTTATAGTAAATCAAGTTTGTTTTGGGAGAAATAGTGATTGGCAACTGCAGCAGAGGTTTGGCCAATGTTGATCAATGAGAATCCAAGTCTCCTCTAGCCATTGACTAGAGGTTAGGGCACAGGCTGCTGGTTCCGTTGGTTTTGGATATGTCTTGACTGAATTCAGTTGGAAATGGCTCAGTCTATGCCACCTTGGTGCATCCATTGAATGCTCTAAAACAAAATTGGAGTCTTGTCCCCTCTTTAGGGATTTTTAGGTTTGGCATACTACTTTTGGTTTCAAAGACTTGAGAGGCTTATGGATCAGTGTTTGTCCCTCCTTGGTCTCCCCCTGAGGTGTTCAGATGGATAAGTGTGTTTGTCATTTGCAAAAATTTGGCAAATAGAGCAAAATGCACAAATCTGCCTTGCTTTGACAGTTTTCAGCAAGGTATATTGCCATTGTCATATCTCATGGCTCAAGTGGAATTTGATGGAGTTCTTGGCCATTTTGGAAAGCCCTCATATGGTACAACAACTGTTTGATCATAATTGGTTTTGATACTTTTTGGATCCAAGTGAAAAATGCCCCTACATTTGGAAAAAAGTGAAGGCAGAGTCTGACTTAGTGAAAATTTCATTAAGTGTTGGAAAAAAGTGACATTTTCACTTTTTGTGATTTTGATCATTCCATAACTTAAAATCCATGAGGAATTGGAATGAGTTGTGTTTGAAGCTTTTGTAGAGTGCCATGAGAGCTACAAATCCAGCTTTGGATGGGTAAAAATGGCCTTGTGCTTTAGGAGATATGATCCTCCAAAGTTGGTACCCTAGCCACTTTGTTCCATAACTTAGAAAATTTCTAAGTTTTTTATGGTTACCCCTTTTACAAGTTATCCCACTTTTCTTGATTTTTCCTGATGAATGATGATTCCAATCACACATTAACATCATTTTAGGGTTAGGGAACCATAATTGATCAAAAAAATCAAAAAGTCAAACTTTGACTTTTGGGCACAGTTGACTTTTTACCAGATGAATTCCAAACTGTGCTATTCTCTATGAAATCAAGTCCTTGACCTAAATCAAACTTGATGGATTGATTTCATAGGTGTTATAGGGTGTATTGAACCATGTCCCAAAGTTTGGGAGCATGCCTAGGTCAAAAGTCAAAGATACAGTTCACTTTTTCCCGTGAAACCCTAATTGTGGTTCTGATGAGCTTGAAACTTATTGATCAAGCTTCTTGGGTCAATCCATTATTGCAAATGGATCAATGTTATGTATTTGAGACCCTCAAATCCTCTCTTGAGGTCTTGGCTCATGTTTTGTTCCAAAAGTCAACTTAGGGGTGAATTAGGTCAAGAAACCCTAATTTCTGATTTTTTTATGAATGCATCCCCTGAGGCAAAATTGACTTGATGATTGGGTTCATGATGTCCCTTGGAGCATCATAGGTTATGCTTTGAAGCATTGGCTCATGCCCAGAGGAAAATTTCCATCTAGAGGCTCTGGTTGACCAAAACCCTAATTTGGTGACACTGTTGATTTTGAGGCTTGATACACTCAGAATGCTGCAACCTTGTGCTTGATTCTTCTGTGGGAGTCCTCTTGATCCATTGGGGATGTTTGAGAGGCTAGACAAGTTGAAGATCATGTCATTCCTTGATTGATCCTTTGTCTAAGAACACTAAGAGGGCTTGAAACCCTAAGTTTGATTGTAGTGAAGGCTCACCCATCTTTGGGGAGACTAATGAGGCATGATGGTTCATCCATATTGTGATGATGGTTTGCACGATGATGGGGAATCTTAGTGGTCAAAATTTGGGGTATGACACAGTGTTCAAGACCTTCAATAAAGTTAATCTGTGTGCGGGTGAACTCATGAGTAAAGACGAGATTGAGATCCTTGAAGGAGTTTGTCCCAGCTGATCCACAATTTTAAAGTCACTCTTCTTGATCAACTTAAGAAACTCTTGATCATCAAGTGTCTCTTTGCTCTTTGAAACATCTCCAGATGGGATGGTCGACACTGGAATGGCAGTAGATGCCCCTTGTTGAACAGCAGGGGTTGCGGATGCAGTCGTATCCTTGGAAGGAACAACAGTTGGAACTTGAACAGGCTTGGTAATGACCTTTGGAGCAAACACTCGTCCACTACAGGTCATACCTCCAGCGGCTGTAACATTTACGATCTCAGACTCAGCAAATCTTATTTCTTGATCCCCAGAAAACACAGTTGATCCATATCTCCAAGGTACCTCCTTAGAATTTTGATAAGGAAACAGTTTTGGCGGACAAACAACGATGGGTTGCACCTTCTTCTGTTTAGGGGGTTCAACAAGAACCTTCCTATAGATGATGGTGAACATCTCAATAGCACCAACTTCCTCAACAGGTTTAGATTTGGCAAATTAAATTTCACCACGGTTCATCAAAATCTGGACACTACCCTTCAGCCTTCGACACTGGTTGGGATTATCGCCACAAATCTGACACTTACTATGCAATCCCTTCAACAACCCATGTTCATTCAATTTCTTGATAACCACGGTCATCGGGGTTTTTACCTCGTCATCATCCATGATAAATTCAGCCCCTGAATAATCCTCAATCATGCTAACCACTGGTCCTCCGTGATCTAGCAACGAATTATTCTGAATGTTAGGCCCTTCCTCAGCGAAAGTCAAAATCTTCTTATCAATGAGTTCTTGAACCTTGGTTTTGAAAATAAAATAGTCCTCTGTTGCATGACCTAGGTATCCAGCATGATAAACATAGGACGCATTTGGATTATGCTTCAGGCCAAATGGAGGAATTGCAGGTGCGATATGTTTAGGGACAATTGCCAGTTGGTGAACCAAGTAAGGAAACAATTCAGTGTATGACACTGGAATTCTGTCGAAGTTCGGATGCTTGTGGTTTCCTTGATTGTTATTATTCTGACGGTTTTGATTCTGCTGACTTTTGTTGTTCTATTGATTTTGTTGTTGATCCTCAGTATTCTAAACTGGTTGTTGCAGATGATATTGATATGAAGGTTGTTGATATTGCGCAGCAGCAATGTACGGATATGGATAATATGACATGGGTGCCATGGGTGCTTGATATTGAGGAGAAACTTGGGTTGTCATAGCATTGGCTTCACCTTCCTTTTTCTTTGATTGACTGTTCTGAGATTTTCTAGTGGATAGCTACTGGGAAGCAGCTCCAGAAATCTTTCCAGTCTTCAAACCGTTCTCAATCCGTTCACCAAATGTTACAATGTCAACAAAGCTCGAAGAAGAACTACCCACCATTTTCTCATAGTAGGATCCTTACAATGTACCCATAAAGATGTCAACCAACTCGTTGTCAGAAAGAGCAGGTCGCACACGAGATGCCATCTCACGCAATCTTTGTGCATACTCCTTGAATGTTTCAGTTGAACGCTGAGACTGATTCTAAACCTGTAATCTGGTAGGCGCTAGATCGAGATTATATTTGTATTGTTTCAAGAATGTGTCAGATAAATCCCTCCAAGTACGGATCTTGTTGTGCTCTAGGCCCATGTACCAATCCAATAAAGCACCAGACAAGCTATCTTGAAAACAATGAACTAGCAATTCATCATTATCAATATAGGATGCCATCTTCCTGCAGTACATAGTGATGTGACTACGCGGGTAACTCAAACTTTTATACTTTGGCAGCTCAGGTATCTTGAATTTCTGCGGTAGTACAACATTCGGAACCAAGCACAAGTCCTTGGCCTCCATGCCAAAAGCAAAAAACCCCTCAATAGCTCTGATACGGTCTTTCAATGACTTGTAGTCAGCAGGTCTACTTTGATTAGTGTGCCTGACAAGAATCTGAGGATTTGGAAACTGAGATGCGGCAGGAGCATTCACTTGCGGAGTAGCAAACTGAGACGGATACACCAAACCCAGATTAACCAACTGACCAACATTCTGACCTATCTGAACACCAAATGGATAATTCGGAGGAGGTATTACAGCAGCTGAGGAAGATGCCCCAGGATAGAACATCCTGGGGTGAACATTCTGAACAGTAGTTTGAGCAGCTTGAGATGACACCGGAACATGAATAGGAGGACCCCTATACACCTGCTCTTCTTCATCAGGGGTTTCAATGTCAGCCAATCCGGTAGTTTGATGAGTCTGAACCTGAAGATTCTCAGGATCATCATTCACCACTGGAGGCGGGACTGGAGTAGGCATGACCCATGGATATACAGCAGCATTCCCATTATGCATGGGTGCAACAAAAGGCTGATATGGTACGAAGGCGCTACCATTATTTGCAATCTGAGGAGTGTAATTCGGAGGCATGCCCCAAGGAAAACCAGCGGGCATCTTGTTCAAACCGGATTGAGAAATTGTCGGATGAACAACAGGATGATTCACAGGGTCAACTGGTACTTCAACAGTAGCAAGAGAAGAAATGACAGCAGGAGTAGTTGTAACAACATGAGAAGTAGTCACAACAGGAGTAACAACAGTTACGTCTGTAACAGTTGTAACAACAGTGGCAGCAGCAGCGGCGTCCCTCTGAGCACGAAGGAGTTCCATAATGGCATCCATGTTCATCTGGAACTGATTCATCCAACCTTGGAATTGAGCCAAAGTTTCCTTATAAGCAGCGTTCTCAGCTTCGAAATCAGCCATGATTTTGGATTTGTTTGAGTGAGTAAAATACCGATGTCGAGTCGTCGTCTTGCTACAAAGAAGGCGGACAAGGATGAGCAACGATTTCAGATGAAGGGACATACATATGTGTGCAAATGAATGTATGATATGCATGCAAAAATAAAGTTTTAAATTCCAGGAATTCTTAAACTTATCTTTGTTGACAATAATCATAAAGCATACAAGTAAAGGTGCGAAAGATAATATTGGCAAGTAACTTCATTCATTCTTTAACAATAAAGGAAAGAAGTACGAGTCGAGTACAAGTCAAATATCTTCCTTTTGGGCTACATCAAGATCTGCATGGATTCTATCAAATACCGCCCTACAAATAGACAAAAAATGGAAAATAATCCAAGGAAGCTGGCGTGGCAACACATCGGTATAGGCATCCCTCAACAACCCAGGTAGGTCCTCCAATGCATGCTCAGCAAATCTGGCTAGACGACCATGCCTCTCACTCCAATACTTTGCATCCTTCATGAGGTTACGCAACAAAGAATGGTTGGGTCCGTGAAGCATATCCTGAAGAAAGGCCTCTTTCTGGTCCAGGAGGTTATGTAGATGACGGCTGTGATGCTCCCAATGGGTGCTCTCTGCGTTGAGCTGACTAATCTGTTCTCGGCTCTGATGTGCTTGATCCTGCAGCTTCTGAATCTCACCGAAGACTCTGTCGAGCTTAGCTTAACACTGAGAAAAGTCCTTTGCTAACTGAATAGCACGGTCTTGCTCACTTTGCCATTTTGTCTTGAACTCGGATAACTTCCCTCGAAGCTCTTCAAGTTGCTTTTTGTAGCTTAATTCATCCTTGTAGGCTTGCTAATGAGCATCGGCAAGTTGTATCTTCTTTGAAGCAAGTCCTTCATAGGTGCTCTTCAAAGCATCCCCCACTTTCCTACGCTTGTTATGTTCATCCTCCACCTCTTTGAGCATGTGCTCGCGCTTCTGGAGGAGCTTGATCTGTAGGCTATCCTTCTCGGAAGTGACTTTATCAAGGTTGAGACGAAGATCGGCATTCTCCTTCTTCAACTTCTCAATAATCAGCTTGAGTTAGTCGACCTCAGATGGAGGAACAATGGCAAGTTCAGGAGGCTTGGCATTCATGGAAGGCTCGGGAGTAAATGGCAACAAAATCTCTTTGACGCGCTCTTTAACCCAAAGCGTGTAAGCTTCCTTGGCTACACAATTCTTCTTACCCAAATCGGCTCTTCCTTAAAGATGAATCTGAGACCAAGCGGCACTAAACCTCTTCAGCAAACCCATGTCACCAACCCCTTCATGAAAGATGAATTCATCCACTACCTCAGGATCAGGTTTGGCAACCATAGGGTATCCCAATTGTCGGAAGGCCATTCTCGGATTGTAGTTAATTCCACCCTTTGTACCTAGGAGAGGTACATTGGAGAATTTCCCACAATGAAGAATGATCATAGTATCATCAAAGACTCGAGAATACCAAGAAATGTCATCAGTAGTAAGAGACATGATTCGTTAAGACCACTTGATATTACCCTTATTCTCAACAAAGGGACCCTTCTGCGGAAGGTGAGACATGAACCATCGGTACAACAGAGGAGCACAACAGACAATGGTTCCCTTCTTCTTTTCATTCCTAGAATGAATAGAATGGTAGGTATCAGCAAGAAGTGTCGGAACAGGGTTCTTGGACAAGAAGATACTAATGGCAGCCTGATCTATGAAATCCTCCATGTTCGGAAACAAGATAATCCCATATATCAGCAAAGCAAGAACGGCGCTGAAAGCCTTCCAGTGTCCATTCTTAACAAAAGAAGTGGCCTTATCAACCAAGAACTTTGAAGCAAACCCTCAAATACCTTTCCCTTTGGTCTTGAGGTTATCCTCCACATCCTTCTTACTAATGCAAAGCGCATCAGTAATAAGGGGAAACTTTGGACAACCACTAGTGTAAACATAAGGAACCTGCTTCTTGATCTCGACCCCCAGAATATAAGCATACTCCTGAAATGTGAAGCACCTGA
This sequence comes from Lathyrus tuberosus, assembly GCA_022829125.1. Taxonomy (NCBI): domain Eukaryota; kingdom Viridiplantae; phylum Streptophyta; class Magnoliopsida; order Fabales; family Fabaceae; genus Lathyrus; species Lathyrus tuberosus. Next base: position 12,994,649 of record JALAZF010000107.1, on the reverse strand, counting down.
GTGGCGGATCATAAAACTGAACCAGATTATGAATGGCGGTGACGTTCACTTTGGTATTAAGGATGGACAGTAGATTACCATAAGTGTCTATGAAAACCCCTCTGTGATCTCCAACCAACAAGGATGCCAAACCTCTCAAAATACCCAACTTAGACTCCACAAACTTGTAGCTAATGATACCACGACAACCAATACTCATCTCTATGATAATACCAACAAAGAATAAGTCTTCGAAAACCTACAAATGGACATGCAAAAATTAATTTACATGATGAAATGATATGCGCCAAACAACAGGAAATCAGCATTGTCTGAACAACAAAAATATGAATAATCCGGATATCTGCATATAATTCTGTATCGGTGCAACATAATCTGATGTGTGTGCCCATTCTGACGTGTGTGAGAGAACAAGGGTATGAAGTGGCTTGTTTTCCTGCAAAACTCATCCCCCTCACAAGTGTGATCTAGACACAACAAGTTGGTCCCTAGAAAGGTCGCCCAAACCATAGGACTCAGAATGAAAACCCCCCGCCGTAGTGAATTCTCACAGGACGAAAGTATTCTCAAGCGAATCACAATATGGGATGTGGCTCTCGTGATAACCCAACGCGCAAAACGCAGGCCTCACGACTATCCACGTTCTAGCCTATGTGTATACTAAGCTCGGTGTTAGGACTTTTCTCTCCAATAACATGTACCCATCCCAACAACCGCAAAAAAGCAAATATCCAGAATATGCAGCATATGAATATTCCAAGCAGTAAAGAAATGCGATAAATAAATATAAAGCTAAAGCATAAAGATAAAGCAAGTAAAGCGCGAAAGATAAACACCCAAGCAAGCAAGAAAACAAACAAAACTAGGAGAGACCCCAACTTGCAAGCAAGGATTCCCCAGCAGAGTCGCCAGCTGAAGATGGGGAGTCCAACCTAGCCAGGAGACAAGTAAAAGGAGGCGAAGCTCAGGAGCAAGAACTCCCCAGCAGAGTCGCCAGCTGAAGATGGCTAGTTTATACCTGAGTGAATCGCACACTCAAAGATAACACAGAGTCGCAACCGAACTTTATTTAGTCCCAAAGGACAGGGAAAATATCGATAAAACCCAAGGGGAAGAGAAACGGGAACGGGGGTCGGTTGTGCGAAAGGAAGGTACTAGCACCTTACGCATCCGTCGTACTCGACGGGAACCATTTTGCTTGCTTCTAGGCTTGGATGGGTTATCTATCTAAAGGCTTATACCTAAAGAAAATGAGAGAGAGAAAAGAAAGGGGAAAAAGAAAAGAAAGAAAGAAAGTGCTCGCGGAGGATTGGGGCCCTCATGCCTACGTACCCTCATAGTGTAATGAGGAAATCAGAGCGTCGTAGTTCTTGGGAACCAGGGGACAAAAAAGAATGGAAGAAGGTGGAAGTGTGCTCACCAAGATCATCGCGATCTCATGCCTACGTATCATACATTCGAAAGAATGCAGAATCAGAGCTTCCGTAGTTTGTGGAACCGAATGGAAAACCAAACATAGAGAGAAAAAATGGTGTTAAAACCAAGAGCAAAAGAGAAAGAAACTTTACTGGGGATAATAAAAAGGATTAGTGTCGGAACCAAGAAAATAAAGGCGTAACAGGAACAGAAAGGACTGCACTGGGGAAGAAAATAAAGAACTGCTAGGGACTAGAGGGTAAGCGACACTACTGGGAAAAAAAATAGGGGATGGTGTCAAAACTAAGTGATTAAGGAAACTCGGTATATTAACTGGCTGGCAGTGGTTAACCGAAGAGAAAGAGAGATTTATAAACTCTGTGGGGAAAAAGGGAATGGTGTCAACAGACGGACTGTGAGGAACCAAAAGAAAAAGTACTGAACCAAGAGGAGGTGTTTGATTCTGAGGGGGCGTTGGTATGTTAACTGATAAACAGTGATTAACTGAGGGAAACAAAGATTGCAACTCTGGGAGGAGAGAAATGGTTTTAACAGATAAACTGTGATTAACCAGAAGGACGGGTGCAGGACCGATCGAAGGTCGTGACCCAAAAGGGACGTTGGTATTGACTGAACAAACAGCACTTGACCAATGAAGAAGGGTATGGAACCAAAAGAGGTTGCTAACCGCTGGGGATTTGGTTTTAACAGAAGAAACTGTGATTAACCGAAAGCATGAGTGATTAACCAAGAAGAGGTGATTAACTCAAAAGGCTCAATATTTTAACAGACAGACTGTGGTTAACTGAAGGAAAAGGGTGATTAACCAATAGAAGGTGATTAACCCAAAAAGCCCAGTGTATTAACAGACGGACTGTGGTTAACTGAAGGAAAAGTAAAAATATTGGTGTTTTAACTGGCAGACAGTGATTAACCAATCAAAGGGAGAAGAACCTAAAAAAAGGTTGCGAACTCTGTTAAGGGGTTTGGTTGTAACAACAATATTGTGTTTAACCGAAGAAAGAGAATTAGGATTCTTCAGCGGAATCAAAGAATAATTATTGACTGCGAGAAGTGAACATGGTGTTGAAACAAAGAAAACTTGCTAAACCAAGGAACAAAGATCTTAACCAAGAAGGTGATTGATCAAAAGGGAGATTGAAAGAGATAGGAGTGATCAAGGATCGACTCGACTGGGGGAAGGGGGTACACTACCACCTGGAGATAGAGATGACTAAGCCAAGCACATGGTCATTCGTCCCCTACCTGAAGTAGTCAGAATGAGAGTAGGAATTCTCCCTTCTCATTCCTTCTCTAACACACAGGGTGTAATGCAGAAGTTGAAACAGACAGAGTAACAACTCCAATTTGTATAGTGCTCCAGTGCAGTGCGAAATGGACAGCGTAACAACTTCAGTTTGTACAGTGCTCTAAGGAAAGGCATAGCGCGAAAATCCAACCTCGCGGGGGATCGAGAAAGAAAAGATCTAAGGAGGTCCTAAAGAGATGAAAGGGGAAGATCAACTAATCGAAACATGGTTTCGATCAATTAATCAAAGGCAAAAAGCTATGCTAACAATTTTTCAAAGAGGATGAAAAATCATTAAAGCAAAAGGTATGAGTTATTGATTAAACAAGATTAAATTTGTTCAATCAAGAACAAACTTAATGCATAACAAGAAAAGGAATGCAAAAATACAACCAAATGATAATTAGTATGCCATGCAAAACATGTTAATATGTGATCAAAGGGAATGCAAGATGTTCATGAATAAACATTGTCAAAGTTGCAAATAATCAATAAATGTAAAGTCGAGCGTCGAAAATTGACTAGCATGCTTCAAACAGAAGTTAAACAACACTTAAAACATCCACAAATATCAAGCACATTGATCCATTGAAGTTAGAAGAAGAAAGGACACCAAACAAGCTTGAAAAAACACAAAATTGGCCATTCTGTTCAGTGGTAACCGGTTACTGCATATCTGCTAACCGGTTACTGGCTTGAAAATCAGCGTTTTTGGTGAAAATTGAACTGAGTAACCGGTAAGCAGATATGCTGTGACCGGTTACCACTGAGACAACGGCAAAAATAACAGAAAAAATAGCTTTTCAAAAGTGATTTTTTGCATTTAATCACTTATACCAACTACCACATGCTAGATCATGACTTTGTGCACGAAATTTACATCATGTGAGTGCAATTAACACATATTACATGCATCAATCATGGAGATCAAAGATCACGCAAATGCATAACAAATTGAATCGAAAACGATTGAAATTACATCGTAAATGCGTGGAAATGATCGAAACAGTTAGCAAAGTAAGATCTACCAACCTACAAGGAGGAGATGTGCCTTGGTAATTGTTGAAAAGTATTCTTGATGTAGAAAATAAATAAAAAAACCAGAGGAATCTTCAATTTGTTGACGAAATGTATCGAAACCGAGCAAAATACGATGAAGCTCCAAAATGAGAAATCGAACCGTTGAATGTTGCAGCAAATACTCAAGATTAATCCATAAGCTGAAATAATTCCAGAAAGCCAAGTATAATAGCAAGAATGATGAAGGTTGAACTCAATAAATAATCACTTTTGATGTAAAAGTGTTTATCCTTTGATGTAGAAATTGAGCTTTGGTGAGGTTTTGGAAGAGAATTGAGATGAAGATGAAGATGTACACTACAAAAAAAGGGGTAAATTGTGGCGGTTTTATTAGGTCGGTTACATAAACCGCCAGAATTTACCGTAAATAACGCCGGGTTAAGTAAATGTCGTAATATTATTCATTTTATGGCGGTTTAAACCGCCGCTATTTACATAAAATCGTCCAATTCAAAATTGCGCTCATTTTTCTTTTTCTCTTTATTTTCACCTCTTTTTTCTCTATTTGTATCCGTTATTTATTTATTTTCCTATTTAATTTCTTTTTTTTTTCATATGGATTGTTTTTTTTTTAATATGGACTTGTTTTTTTTTTCAAAAAATTAAATTGTATCAATTTTTAATTTTTTTTCTTTAAAAAAACTATTAACACATACGTAAAAAAAATTCTTTTATTAACATTAATATATAAATATCTTTTTACAAAAAATAGAAGAGTTTCTCCCACTCTTTACACGCTAAAACCCCTATCCACGCTTAAAACCCTATCCCTGTTAAAACAATTGAAACCAGTGGCCACCCCTTGAGATTTTCTAAACCACCACCACCACCGTCAACTTCCGTCTCTTTCATCTATACATTTTCCTATTTCGGGTTTTTTCAATTTTCCTTTGGATGAAGGAAGAATTGTTAGGGTTCATAGAGTCGTCAGATTTGGAGGACGACATTGCCTCATTCACATCAACAAAGTGCTTGAGAATATGGTAAGTAATCTGTTCATCTCTCTAGGTTGTGTTGCTCCTCTAATTTTCATTTTTACTAATTATTTGATTTCGTTGGTTTGGACTCGACTCGGTGAGCATATCCAGATCTAAAGATAGATCGACTACAACAGATTTGCTTGTAATTAACATGATAGAATTTTATTTCACTTAATATCTAATATGGTGAAGGGGGTCTTCAATAACACTCTGTTTCTGTCAAAACACAAACTGGAAACAAACTTGGTCTTCAGGTAATACCTGATTTCATCATGAAGCTTGATAGATTCATACTAAGAAACATACGAATTAATGAAATTTTTGAGGTAGTTGATACTACTACCAGTGGTTACTCGGTGGAAATGATTATTGGTATGAACTTGTTCTCTTGCATTAAGATGATGTTTAGATGCTAGTGTATTATAATGTAATAATGTATTAAAAACTATCTTTGATGCAACATTTTATGATGATAGATCTACAAGGTCTCATGTTCACTTTACAAGATGATTTCTTTCCCACATATAAGTTTTATTTTAAGCTCTGTTGTTGAATATGACAGTTTTTTTGTATAAGCAAGTTAGTGAAGATTTTTTTATTAGTTTTGTTGAAGCTTTTTGTATAAGTAAATTACTTAAGGATTTCTTAATAATTTTTACTGTATAAACTTTTTGTGGAAGTTTCTTAATCATGGAAATGAGATTTGGAGGAGTTTGTTGATAAATCGGTATGGAAATCTGTCCTTTCGAGTGACAGGTTCGGCTGAAACCGAGTTTCCTCATAATTGTTCTAGATGGCTAAGGGATGTCTTGAAACTTAGAAAGCTCAACTTAAGTTCCGCTCTTAAGGATTTGGTCAGACCTATTGTTGGTATAGGGAGATTCTCTCATTTCTGGCATGATCATTGGTGCGGCAATTCTGCTATCAAATTAATTTTTCCTGATCTTTTTGATAAAACAGATGCCAAGGATTGTGTTATTAATGATGTTGGTCATTGGAATCAAAAGAAGTGGACCTGGACTTTCGAATCCTTGCGGCTTCAGGAAAGGCAGAGTGATGAAAGATCTGTTCATGCTTTGAACGATTTGGTTAGAGGTTCTACGTTGGAGTTCTTGAAGGAAGACCGTTGGGCTTGGAATTTGGAGATAAATTCTGAATTTTCTGTGAAGTCGGTTTACGTTAAATTATGTTCAGAAGTTGCTGGTATGTGTATCTCTGCAGACATCGGAGCTGTGCTTGAGGAGACTTGGTACTCTAAAATCCCGTTGAAAGTAAAAAATTTCAGTTGGAGGATGTTGTTAAATAGGCTCCCAACTCGAGACAATTTGGCGGCTAGAGGGATCGTTATTTCTGCATGACAAGGTGTGCCCCTTTTGTTTTTTGGAAGAAGAAAATACTCTGCATCTTTTTCTGTCTTGTCAGAAAATTCAAGCTTTGTGGACCAAAATTTCCTGTTGGTTGGGAATTCCTCCGGTAGTTGCTAACTCCATTTCCGACTATGCCTTGGCGTGGTTTGCTTCTTTGAGAAATTCTTGTAAGAAAGGTTTGATAACTTACATTTGGCAGATTGTGAATTGGTGCATCTGGAGTACTAGGAATAACATTATTTTCGGCAATGAATTTGGAGATGTAGACGGTATGTTTAATCGTATCTTGATTCTCCCGTGGCGTTGGCTGGAGATAGGAGGAGTTAAGTGTAATTTGTATAATTGGATGAAATATCCTCTTGATTTTATGTAGGCCTAGGAGTTTGTTCATGTTTCTCTTTGTTCCTTTCTTTTGATCCTTGTATTGGGTTAGAGAAGCCCTTCTTCTCTGTTTTAATACAAGTTGCTTATCAAAAAAAACAAGTTAGTATTGCTTGTTTGTCTTTCAATTCATAAATTATATTGATTAATTTGTGAAAGCTTAGATTGTAAGTATGCACAATTGGAATAAGTGTCTCTGAAATGCGGATATATAATTTTTGTTCATAGAGTAACTTAATTTGATGTTTAGCATATACTCAAATTAGACGAGTGAATTGTTTCGGGTACATTTGTGGTGAAATGTAAGGTTAATCTTAATCTTTTGCCTTAAATCCAAAATAGGCATTCTATCTTTATATAGAAGAGATTATAAAATTAAGAACCTGTAGAAATTTTAGAGATGAATCATGGTATAATGAATGACTTTACAAAAAGCGCCATGCAAATAAAGTTAGTTTTATGAGGTGACACATCTTTTTAAAGTATTGTAAAACATGGTTTGATAGCCTTTATTCTCAAAGCATAAATTAAAACTTTGGCACAAATAAAACCACTTTCTCTTCTTTAAATGTTACCCAAAAAACTGTTAGTTACGCTTCCCTATATTTGTTTTCCAGACTTGAATCTAGGCTAGTTACATAGTTATCATGGATGCTTTTTCTGAAAATGGTTAAACTTATTACGCGCTTTTATGGGGAACACAATTTAAAGTTATGTTGTTATGTGAAATGTGACTCATGGCTAAAGCGCTGGAACAGATGCAGAGCTTGAAATTGCAAGATTCTTAAAATGATGACCTTAAACAGGCTTTTGGTTGATTGTATTTCTCTCTTTCTTTGTTGTCAAATTGTATTATGTACACCCTCCGGTCACTATTATAAGCAAATTTACCTTTTTGTGATACATTTGACTATTAATGTATCTAGTCCATATATAGACTAGATACATTAATAGTCAAATGTATCACAAAAAGGTAAATTTGCTTATAATAGTGACCAGAGGGTGTATTCTTGATGATGCTAAATATATTTGGTTCGCTGGTTTTATAACTTTAAAATTCAGAATAATTAATTTTGCCCTTACAGTTAGGAAGCAACTTCTCAATCTAAACATGTTTTGTACTTTCAGTAATGTGATGATACTAGTCTACAAGTAATATATGTAATAAGTTCTTGGGTTTCCTGCTTGCATCATTTATATGGTATGGTATTGAGTATTCACCAACTTCCAACAATTGTTGCTTTGACCTTTGTTGTTTATATCTTAATCCGAATGTTTCTTATTAAAGAATATCATATCATGTAACCTGTTGTAAGCAGAAATCCAAGAATCCATTCAAAGAGAACAAAAAGATATTCATATGAAACTCTATTATAAATTTTGTTTTTGTTTTTTCGTTGCTTCAGTTGTTTGATGTAGTCTTGTTTTTGCATTGCCTTGATTTAGAGGTTTGGACAGTGTTAATAATTGAATATGCTTAAACCCAACTGATATATATATATATATATATTAATACATTGACTTAATGAGTATAAATGCATTTGTTGGTTACATTAACTTTCCATGCTTCTATTCCATGTGCATGGTCTCATGTTTTACTTTTGTATTGTTATACAAATATAGCACTTGGGATTTTGGATTGAGTATTCATCTACCATCTTGACGGTGTCACTATTTTTTTATGTTTTAGTCATTGCTAAATAACTTAATGTCTTGATAATTCAAAAGATAAGAGTGTCAACTATGATCCATATTTCTTTCATTCATCTTATTGAAGATTAAATGGAGACATTCTTGTGATTCATAACATTTATCTTACAATTTTTTTGTTGGTTTTAAATTGAAAAATATGTCCATTAATCACTTAAGTCGTTGAACTTCATAGTTTGCATTCATTAATAACTTAATACTTCTAACAAAGATGTATTTGATATAATTTATTCAAAATATAAAATCAAGATTAAATTTCTACAAGTCTACAATCAAGTTACAGAATTGTGCTTCAACGGCTACTACTGACAATATTAAGTGTTCGTGAAAAGTAGTCCCTAAGTCTGAAATTTATTTAAAATACAATCTTAGATAATATAGATAATCAAGATAAACAGCACCATCTTCTAGTGTTACTTGTGTCCTAGTCCCAACTATTAAAAAGCTGATAAATTTGTTATTTTAGCGGGAATTTAGGGATGTGATTTTCAAACTTCCTAGTTGGCAGGTGATAGGTATTTATGTGCCATGCATTATACATTAAGTTGTCATTTTATATAAATATATACTTATTTTGTCATTTTTCTTACATATATGTTGTCTACTACATATTTAGAAAGGCAATAAAGCATGGCAGTTGTCAACAAAAAATGAATAACCATTGACTCTTGATCCTTATGTAAGTATTTTTCCTTCTTTAGTATATGATAGTTGAAACAATTTGTTCTATTTTTGTGGTATCTACTTTAATGATAGTTTAAACAATTTAATGTATTTTTCCTTCCTTGTGTTTCAATTCATATTATATTATTATATTTAAAAATGACTCTTTATTCCTGTATGATGATTGTAGCCATAACCTTCCTTGACATTCATTTTAGTATCAAATCATTCTATCTAAAAGGATTTATTTCTAGGAGCTGGTATCAAGGTACATTATTCTTGGTATTAAATTATTATGTTCTAGTTTTGCTGTGCTATTTCTAATTTTTCCATTTGGTGCTGTCATGTTTTGTTTCTATGTGTGTTTCAAGTCATCTGTTCATCTATTTTATCAATAGGAGGCACGAGTTAAAACAAGTTTGGCATGCGCTGCTTTAAGTAGTAATCTCACTTCTGTTGCAATGTTTCGTGTCCTTAGGTGCGGTTTTTCCTTGCTTCTTGGTGCAGTCATGTTGCAGTTTCAGTTGCTCACTAGTACAGTCATATATGCCTGGTGCGGTCCTTTTTATGCTGCATATTATTTTTTCTTTATTCTTGTTAGGATGAGACAAGAGTTTTGATGTTGAAGTATTTTGTATTAGTTACTTCCTGCCTCCTTTAGATTCAGGTGTATGGGCTGATTTTTGTTGTTGGATTATTTCCTCTATTTCTCTTATTATCAAAGATTAATAAAATTGAATGAACAAACTTTTTATTTTGAATATGTTGGAATATTGCGTTATGTGTGGAAAATCTGAATAAAATTTCGTTCTCAAGAGTATTCGATTCTATTAATTTGAATATAATACATGTTGGGCCACTGATATGGCATTTTTTTTTTTGACAAATGTGAAAATTATGGCGTTTATAACCGTCATAATTTGCTATAATTTTAGAAAAATAGTGAAATTTGTGGCGTTTCAAGCCGCTATTATTAACAAAATAAACCGCCATTTAATATTATGTAAATTGTGGCGGTTTGCACGGCGTTTATATGAAACCGTCGTTTTATACTAAGCGGCAGCCAAATTTACGGCGTTAATAAAAAACGCCATTTTTGAACATTATGGCGGTTGAAACCGCCGTATTAGCACTTCTATAATCGCCATAATTTACGCATTTTTTTGTAGTGGTAGCAAAGAAAAATCAGAGAGAATGTGGGAGAATTGAGATTGAAATGTGAAGAATTTGTGTGAGAAATGTGGGAAATGATGGAGAAAGCCTAAAAAGTGAGTGAAGGTGTGCTTATATAGATTTTTGGTTTGGAGTGTGAGAGGTTTGGAATTAGCTTTGGACTTAGCTTTGGGTGGTTTGGAACTAGGCTATGAGTTAGTTGGGCTTGACTCACTGATTCAAGGTGGTTAACTCGGTTAGTTAGAACCAACTCGGTACCAATCCCAATGTGAGCTCCAACATCCAAAGGTTGATATGCTTGGAAAACAAGGAACATGGTGCACTTAATTTAGAGTGAAGCATTGGAATAAATGTACGTGGAATGTCTTGAAATGTCTAGAGATGTCTAGAATATTCCACACACTGCTAGAATTAAGTAGAACCAAATACCAAAGAGAGTGTACCCTTGCTGTCCCAAAAATGCAGCAAAATCTGCAACTTTGTACAGAGTAACCGGTTACTGCATATATGCTAACCGGTTACTTGCTTGAAAATCTGCATTTTTGGTGAAAATACACTGAGTAACCGATTATCAGATATGCTGTAACCGGTTACTTCTGCCAAACTTCCCCAAATCTGCTTGGAAATGATGCTGAAATGCCGGTGTCGATTTTCCACCAATTATTTTGATGAGTAAACATGGAAACCTTTATTTTGAGCTTGTTTTAGTGATGATATAATCTTGAGAGGTTGCGATTAATCGGGCAAAAAAAACCTGAAAATCCTGCAACAAGAAACACACAGAGAAAAGTGCGAATGCGTATGCTGCCGATGCGAATAGACATGCTTATGCAAAAGGCAAAAGAGGGAGGTCAAATTTCGGGTTACGACAGAAAGTAACCTCACTTTTCTTGATTTTTCTTAATTGATTGTGATCCAAATCACATGTTAACATTGTTTTTGACTTAAAGAGGTCATGTTTGTCAAAAAATTCCAAAAGTCAAACTTGGTTTTGATCACAGTTGACTTTTTGTATCAGATGAATCTTGAATTTGGTGATCCTTTATGGAATCAAGTCCTTGGGATAAATTGAACCTAATGGATGCATTCCAAAGGTATTTTTGAGTGTCATGAATCATGTCCCAAGGTTTGAGATCATTCTTTGCTCAAAAGTCAAAGGTATAGTTGACTTTTTCTTAGAAACCCTAACTTGTGGTCCAGATGAATTCGAATCCTTATATTGCTTATGAACCAAGTTCTTTGAATTAATTCAATCTTATGAATGAATCAATATGATGTATTTGAGGTCCTTAAAGCATATCTTGAGGTCTTGGCTCATGCCTTACTCCAAAAGTCAACTTAGGGACTGAATTAGGTCAAAACCCTAATTCCTGATTTTTGATGGATGCATCCCCTGAGGCTATTTTGAACTTATGAATGACCTTATGAGATTCTTTTGAGCTTCTTGAATCATATATTGAAGTATTGGGTCATGCCCAGATGAAAATTTCTCTCTGGAGGCCTTGGTCGACCAAAACCCTAATTTGGTGACACTGATGATATTGAGGTTTGATCAACTTGCAATGTTGCATTCTTGTGTTAAATTCTTGATGTGGGAGACCTCTTGATCCTTCATGGATGTTTTAGAGGTTTGACAAGTTAAAGGTCATGTCAATTCTTAATTGATCCTTTGCCTGAATGCTCTGAGAGGGCTAAAAACCCTAATATTTAGTTAAGGTGAATACTCAACAATCTTTGAAAGGATTAGGTAAGTCCAAATTGTGGTGATGGCTTGTATAATAATGTGAAGTATTATGGTCAAATTTTAGGGTATGATAATAATATACTCTTAATTAACTCAGATTTTTAGTACATCTACATTCTCTCAAACAAATATTTAATTATATCTCATAACACTCTAATACAAGAGTATAAGAGAACAAAAAAAGTCAAATACAAGCTTAAAGTGCTTTTAACTGTTGCATCTTGGAATGAAGAATGTGAATCTCATATATAGTCATTACTCCCTCTTCCTTCACAAAACTAAACGATGTGAGACTTCAAAAAACTTGTATCTTATATATACTCTTGAACTCTCTCTTCATTCACAAAACTAAGCGACGTGAGACTTCTTTAACATGTATATTTTCAACTAACCCCAACAATCTTCGTCTTGATTGAAAATAATACATAAGTTTTCATTGTATTCACTAACAATCATACTCTACCATAAAGAGTATCAATATGTATATTTTCAACCAACCCCAGCAATCTCACTTTGATTGAAAATAATACATAAACTTTCATTGTCTTTATCGACAATCACACTCTGCCATAAAATGTATAATCACTTGAAACTACACCACTCTAAGAATTTTTACATTGCCTTCGCCGACAATCATAGTTTTAAAACTATCACACTCGCTCATGAAGAATATATTTCATTTGAATATAAACCGCTTCAAAAATTTTACATTGTATTATTACTGACAATCATATACTTTATTATGAAAAATAAACTTCACTTGAAGCTAAACAAGTGCAAGAATTTCACTTTCTCTTCACCAACAACCATAGTTTTAAAAAACTATCATACTCCACCTAAAGAAGATTATACTTAATTTGAAGGTAAATCACTTCAAAAATTTTCATATGTCAAAAATCAAGTTGAGACATTATGGTGCAACTTTCTTGTTGCTAGGAAACTCTTCAACCACCGTCATAATCTTGCACCTTGTGAAATCTTGATTGTATAAACACATCTTTGACTTGAATCTTCCACAAGTAAAAAAAAAACTTTTCTATCAATTTTCTCTAACCCAAACTACATCGTAGAATTTTTTACTGCAGCCAACAACTCTTTCACAATACTACCTTTTTTTTATGTGGAAGATTTGACAAAACTGTAACCAGAAAATATACTGTTCCGGACTGGGCCAATGCCTGCCCAACCGTCGGGCAGGCCCAGCCCAATACTGGTACGACCTAATATGGCCCATAAATAGTCAGTGTCGAGCACGTCCCTGTCGCGCCGAGCACGCTCATGTCATCCCCTCGTCGACCACGTATTAGGCAACGCTGTTGAGAAGAAACTTGGGGTCGAGGAGAGAACCTCTCTCCTCGACCTCCACGTACTCCTCCCCCACAAGGACACGTCGTCTTGTAACCTCCAACCTTCGAAGGAATCGGTATGCGCACCTTCCGGAGATCTCAGGACCGTTACCCCAAGGCGGAGATCACGTGCTGGTCTTCCTTATGCCACGTAAGCCCTGGAAGTCACATGGATTGGGCCTTGCAATCCAGCCCAGTGCAGGAGCCCGTTGGCCCCGTGCTGGGGGCACTCTATAAATACCCTCTCACTTGAGAGGGTCAGGTTACGTTCATTCTTACTCTCATACCTGCTTTTCTGTACTTGCTTACTCCCATCACCTGACTTTGGCATCAGAGTACCTTGCAGGTACACCCCCCGGCTGTATCATCACCACCAGAGTTGAAGACCATACGACGTTGCTGGCCACTGTCATACTTCCTGATCTAGGTATGATCAGTGGCACCGTCTGTGGGAACCCTTGCTTCCCCGTTTTCCTCATCGTTAAGCCAAAGCAATTTCTACCTTTTCTAACGACCATGGCCAGCACCCAACCAGGGAACAAAGCTCCGGACTCCGCCTTCACTTAGCTCGACAGCAGAAACCACCACAAGGACAATGCGGCCGTCGACGTCAAAGAAGGCAGCGTAAGGGACGGGCAGATTACCTCCCCTTTCTCCGATGACGCGGCGTATGACGTCGCCCAACAAGATAACCCGCCGGATGTCTACCAGCCAGTCGCTCCATCACCAGACGTGGATCCGGGCACGGTGGCCCTGTTCGCCTTGGTCAACCAGACCAACCAAATAATTGCTCAGTAGAATCTCAGGATCAAAGCGCTCGAGAGAGGGCTGCCACGACGATCTTCCCCTCGAAGACATCGTCACCCACCGTCTCCCGACTGTCCTCCTTCCCCGCGAAGGACTCCCCCGGTAAACTCTCACAGTCCCTCCCCGCAGCAAGAGGGCCACCTCCCGCACTTGGAGCGACCCCAACCCGCGGTCGCCCAGAAGCGATATCGCTCCCCTCCTCAACAGGAGCCAATGGGCTCCCCGACCAGGAAGTGGAACAAGGCTGACGGTGAAAGACCTAAGAACCGCTCCAGGAACTCTCCTCGACGACATGGACCTGGTCAAGGCCATCGCTCCCCATCACGATCGCCAGTTAGAAGTGATGAGGATGACCAAAGGACCCCTCTGTCCAAGGAGATCATGGACACCCCTATCCCTGTGGGCATGGAGAAGCCTCCACCGCTGGGGACCTATGACGGCACAACCGACCCCGACGATCACGTCGAGAGATTTGAAGCTATGCTCGACTATAAGAATGTCAGGGGAGCTATCAAGTGCAGGCTCTTCCCGACCACTCTTAGGAAGGGCTCCATGACTTGGTACAAAAGTATCGCACATGAATCAATCACGTCCTAGAGGCAACTGAAGGGGCGTTTCTCTAAACATTTCACTGCGTCTCACCGACATCCGAAGACGATAGCCTCATTGAAAGGCATCTTCCAGGGGAAGAACGAATCTCTCAGAGACTACATTGAGAGGTTTAACCGTGAAACTGTCAAGGTCCATACGACCGACGACATGAAGAAGTTCCTGATTGTGAGGGGACTTCATATCGGGACTGAGTTCGCCAAGTCTGTGGGCATCCATAGACCCCACAACTTGGAAGACCTCCTCCACTGAGCTCAATCATACATCGAGTTCAAAGAGTCGGAGGCTACCCAAAAAGCCCTCGACTCAAGACGTCGGGATGGCCCCCGCGGCCAAAGAGATGAAGGCTCTCCTCCCCCTCGCCGTGGGGGAGAGAATAGATGCGAAAACCGTCTAAGGGACTCTCGTGAACCGAGGGGACCAGCTGCCCGGTTCACAGAGTACACTCTGCTCAACGCTTCCCGCGATCGAATTCTCAACGAGTGCGCTAACTCGGAGTTTCAAAAAGGGGGTGTTCGCTTTCCAAAGCCGACACCCCCAAATCAAACACAGACAAGTCCAAGTACTGCAGGTTCCACCTGAGCCATGGACATGTCACGGAAGATTGCGTCCACCTCAAGGACGTAATTGAAATCTTGATTAAAGAATGGCGTCTAAAGCAGTACGCCAAGAGGAACGACGCTCCTCAGTCAGATGCCCGAGATGCACAAAGCGTCGAGGAGACGATGCCTTTCGCCAGGGAAAACCGCCTGCAAGTCACCCTCAGCGTCACTCGACCCGAGGACTTCTTCATCCCCGAGGGAATCGAGAACCAAGAGGTCGTCCGCAACATGTGGGAGAACTTCCCCTATGAAGACCTTGTCACTGCCCGCAGCACATGGGAGAGCTTCCCTAAGGCAATAGTCATAATAGGCAGAGGTTTCGAGAAGGTCTCCTTCAGGTCGATCAAGCGGAAATTTGACGAACTGGAATCCGCGACCTCAGCGAAGACCACCACCCTCGAGAAGGTGCGAGGGAATTCGAACCCCATCACTTTCTACCTGGAGGAGCTGCCAGGCAGAGCGCCCAATACTATCATTCACCTCTTGATCCGGGCACAGATGGCCAATTTTGACGTCCGCAGGATCCTGGTCGACCAGGGGAGCTCGGTGGACATCATGTACGCCTACCTCTTCAAGACCCTCTAGCTCGATGAGAAGCATTTTTACCCCTTACGTGGGCTCGGATCTACAAGGGTTCAACGACACCGCCACTAGACCATGGGGTTATGTTGAACTGATGGTCACTTTCGGGAGCGAGGTTACGGCTCGACAAGTCAAGACCCGCTTTTTGGTGGTCGAATGTCCATCCCTATACAATTGCATCCTGGGGAGGACCACTCTGGCCTAACTCACAGTGGTACCATCGACAGTCCATCTGAAGATGAAGTACTACACGGCCAGGGGACGGGTTGTCACCATGCACGGGGACATTGAAGCGGCCAGGAGGTGCTTCGACGCAGCGACCAAAGGCCTGGGTTCCATCGGCACCAAGCCTAAGACCGGAGAAAAACCATTCCCAGAAGCAGTAGAGAGGCCACTCCCGTGCATCAACTTGGTCGAACTCGACATCACGTTCCCTGGCGAGTAGAAGGAAGATAGAGCAGCTGACCACGACCTCCAAGCAGAAATCAACAGGCAGCCTCTCCACCCAACGCGCCCCATTCCAGACGGTGACTTCGAGCTCGTCGCCCTCGGAGACAATCCAGACTGGAGCGTAAAGATTGGCACCGGACTCCCCGACCTGGCGAAGAAGCAGCTGAAGGCATGTCTCCGGGAGAACGGCGATCTATTCACGTGGAGCGACTCTGAGATGCCTGGCCTTGACCCAGAGGTGGCCTGCCATCAGTTCACCGTGGATCCAGCCGATAGGGCCATAGTTCAACGTAGGCGTAGGCAGTCTCCCGAAAAAGCGGAGGCTGCTGAAAAAGCTGTAAAAGACCTCCTAGAGGCAAATTTTATTTCGGAGGCCAGGTACACGACCTGATTGTCCAATGTTGTACTTGTCAAAAAGAATAATGGAAAATGGAGGATGTGTGTTGACTATACTGACCTTAACCGGACATGCCCAAAAAACTCTTATCCTTTGTCTAACATCGACCAGCTAGTCGACAATTCTGCAAATTTCAAACTATTGTCCTTCATGGATGCCTACTCGGGGTACAACCAAATCCCCATGGCTAAGACCGACAAGCAGCATACTGCCTTTATGACCGAGACGGGCAATTACTACTACAACGTAATGCCTTTCGGTCTTAAGAAAAATGGCAAAGAAAATCTCCTGAATTATGCCATCTCTGCTGAGAAAGAGAACTGGCAAAGAAAATCTCCTGAATTATGCCATCTCTACTGAGGAAGAGAACTGGCAAACAAAATCTTCGGAATTATACCATCTCTGCTAAGAAAGAGAATTGGTTAACAAAATATCCGGAATTATACCATCTCTGCTGAGAAAGAGACCTGGCAAAGAAAATATCCAGAATTATACCATCTCTGCTGAGAAAGAGAACTGGTTAACAAAATATCTGAAATTATACCATCTCTGCTGAGAAAGAGACATGGAAAAGAAAATATCTGGAATTATACCATCTCTGCTGAGAAAGAGAACTGGCAAACAAAATCTCCTGGCCTATGCTTCGAATGCATATGTTTGAATTTTTCTACGGCATAATGCTCCATACGAAATGGAAATGCTACGCATTTGGGAGGATGCCATGCAAATATGCTTATGCAATGCAAAAGAAACGTCTCAGCAAAATAAATGCTGAAGACAAGGGCAGCTACACCGGGGGTGACAAACTAAATTGTCCTCTGAACAAAAGATCCTGCTGAGGAAGCTTTCACTGAACGACTGCCTGATCCCAGACTCTGCTGGAGATGAAATCCCAAAAGAACATCCACCCTACCGGGGATTATACATAACTCTTTGAAAAAGGAAACCAAGACCTGAATCAGAAGAGTGCCAAATATCACTTGGACTTAAAACCTGCTAGGGATATCAACCATCGTTGAACAAACCGCTGCGAGAATTACCACCAAACTCTGCTTGGGGAGACAAATCACCAATACTAGACCCGCTGGGGACACCATTGAACTTAACCCGCTGCTGGGGAAATGACTTCGCCCTTATCCTACTGTTGCTGGTGAAAACACGTTTCTTGACTGGCTGAGGGGAGTAGACACCAATACTCTACGGGGAAGACAACATCTTTGTCCCGGGAATACATTTCACAAATATCCTGTGGTAACAAAACAACATCCACCCTAAAGCAATCCACTTTAGATGCTGGATGAGGAACAACCTTTTGTACTCTGACTAAGGAGAGTGACAGTTTGATGAGGATGATGAAACCTCAATGCTAGGGAGAATAACCCTACTGGGGAGAACAGTTAACGAAACCTGCCGAGGGATATCATTAAGCTTAACCTGCTGTTGGAGGAGAGAATTTACCCTGTTGAGGATTAGAGCATGTCGTTGCTGACGGAAATACACTTTCTGACCTGTTGAGGAAAGTGAGTACCAGAATCTGTGGGGGAAAATAAATTCTTTTCAAAAACATCCACCACAATCTCTTGCCGGAGATATCACCACATTCACCTCGGAGCAATCCACTTCAAACTGCTTGCTGGGGAGTAATAAACCAACCATGACCTCGGCTGGGGACACAATCCTCTGCACTCTTGTTGGGGAGAGTAATCTCTGCTGAGGATGATGAACTTTTAGTACTGGGGAGAGAAACTCTACTGGGGAAAACAAATTTGTTACCCTGCAGCCATATGGTAACCTGAACCGTCTCTATATTCATAAACGGCCTTTTGAACTCTCAACTTGCCCAGACCACCGGGTCTAAAGGAAGAAATCATCTCAAGAGGATTTTATAGAAGACCGGGCATTCACACTGCCCCAGGGTCTTCAAACTCTTGGAGAGATTTATCAGATCTCGACACAACTGCCCCAGACTTCATAATCCAAGCAGTAAATTACCTTGAAAGGATTTGTAATGACTTGAAAATACTCTACCCTAGTATTCTGAACTTTTGAAGAGGTGTTTTCAATTAATTGTCTTCAGGCGTGGACAACTTCTCATGCTTTTGGGGTGGCCTGCCCCGAGTCTTGAAGAAACTTTGCCCCTGATTAATCTTACAGAGATTTGTCAAATCGACCTGATTGCCCCATATTAAACGCTTGTGGAGAGATTTATTGAATCTCGACATAATTACCCCAGTTTGGCTGCTTCTTATTATCATTTATCGGGAACCTTTAGGCTGCGCACAGTCGCTTGGCCACATACCCCTTAACATGACTGTCCTTCGGAGTTTTCATCATCTCAACTCGGCGTGATCGAGCTTCTCAACTGATGTTCATCATGTAAGCTTCTTTGATATCAAACGCATGCAAGCAAAAAATGTTTAACATGAGAATGACAATTCTAATGCGACACTCATGTTAACCTTGAAGTTTTATTGAAAAAGTGTCGCCAAGCCTTGCAAACGAATCACTAGCTGGGATGCGACATTGATTTTTAAATGGAAAACAATACGCACATGCAATACCAACAAAAATTTTATTAGCATAACCCATAGGAGTCAGGAACGCTATCTCGCCGAAGTACGCTTTCAGAATACACCCTGTTTCAATTAGGACTTTTAAGGGTTGTAACGTGGCCTGGTTCACGGTTTTGAGAAAAAAGGATTTAAGGCTCAAAATTTATCGGCGCCCACCCCCTCTTCGTGATGTTCTCCAGTCCTACGTTTAGCTAATCTGACACAAGTGCTCACCTCTCAAAAGGTTTCATGATCTTTAGGGAATCCATACACTGATGGTTTGACACCTAATGAGGTTTTGGAGCAACAGTCCCCCCTTTTTGTCTTTTGTTTGTAGTCACACGACTTTGTTCTTGCTCGAGGATTTTCTTTTGTAATCCTTTTCCGCTTTTCGCTTTTCATTCTTTTGATCCATGATTTTGCCTGGACTGACTCTTTTGAGTTTTTCGATTTTGAATTCCAGCGGGATGCCCTAACTTTTGCCTAAGTCGCTTGTTTTCAAGTTTCGACTTAACGGGCTTTTTCCTTTTTTTTTTTGAACAAATTGTGTGACACTGTTTTGTCTGACTTATATGAAAGGGTTATGACTGCCTCACTCCTTGATTATTGATGGATAACCATTGTGGTTTCACATCTCTTGGCCTCCTGATATGTGAGGGAAGAAAGGTAATGGATCCTCAAATGCACACTCCTTTTGAAATTTGAATGCTCGGTCCAACTAACTGACGCCTACCCTGCCCCTGGGTGAAGGGTGAGGGTTTTTTCGTACGAAAGAAACTCCTACTTCAAGGCTCAAAGGGGTTAACGAGGGTCTATCTCCCTTATGTCTCCAGTGTTTAGGGACTTGAAACAATGCCTGTACATCTTCAACAGGGTTTTATCCAAAACCACACAACCAAAGATTTTGCGTTTTCATCTCATCATCCTCCCTCAAGAGTTTAGGCAAGAAAATTGGTATTGCAGTTCATATAAACATGATATGAGTGCATAAAAGTAAATTACTTCAAGAACAACACATTCATTGCATTAAAATCAACATTCAAAATACAAACAAGTTTTTTCATGCAAACACTGTTTAAACAAACAAATGAAAGCTACATATGAAAATGCAGTAAAGAATCCGAAGATTGCCATTGTTGAGGAGACTTGACTCCGTCTGGACTGGTTTCTTTTGATGATATCCTTTGAAGTCTTCAAGCAGATGAGAGGTCGACATGCACAACCAAGTCTCCTTCTGGAAATGATATGTACCCTTTGTCAATTAATTATTGCACTTTGGCCTGGAAGGCTTTGCAATCTTCAGTTGAGTTCCACATAGATCCTCCATGATATCCACATTGCTCATGGGGATTGTACCCCAGAGGGTAGGGTTCTGGAACAGGCTTCAATTCTTAGGCTCCACTAATGAATTTTAAACCAGGTGTGGCAAGAGTTGACTGTACGACATAGGAATTGGATGAAGAGGAGCATTCCTTCTTTCCAAGTTGTTACGAGGCGTATGCTGATTCTGACGCTGATACTTCTGTTTTTGAGGAGCATAAGGTTGTTGGTACTGAATGACATTAGTCTCTCCTTCTTCTCCCCTGTAACGTTTCTTCGCATTTTCAGAATAACCGGGAGCAACTTGAATTTTTCCCATTTTGATACCGCTTTCGACCATTTCTCCCATTAAGATCAAGTCGGCAAACTTTCCGGGCATACAAGGTACCAGCTTTTCATAATAATGACCTTGTAGGGTAGCCATAAACATACTTATCATCTCACGCTCTAACATGGGAGGTTGTACCCTTGCTGCCAATTCCCGCCACCTCTGGGCGTACTTCTTAAAGCTTTCATTATTCTTCTGCGACAAGTTTTGCAATTGTATCCTATTTGGAGCCATATCAGTATTGTACTGATAGTGCTTAATAAAAGCTTCTACCAACTCCCTCCAGTTTCGAACCTGGGACCTCTCCAACTGCATGTACCATTCCAAAGATGCCCCAGTCAAGCTATCTTGGAAGAAATGCATCATTAACTTTTCGTCCTTAGAATATACAGCCATTTTCCTCGCATAGGCCTGGACATGAGTCTTTAAGCAAGTAACACCATTATATTTCTCGAAAGTAGGCACCTGAAACTTGTGCGGAATCTTGACACCAGGGACCAGTCCCAAATTGTCCAAATCCATACCCAAGGAATTCTGATTCACAACCCCTTTCAACTGCTCTTCAATCATCCTGATTCTTTGACCATTATCAAGTCGAGGGTCAGCATCCCCACCTGGAAGAGAAAACACATCATCCTGTTGATCACCATGGCGAAGACCATGTACTACGTAGATACTGTTTCCTCCCCCTATTATAGAAGGAATCACGACACTCTCTCCTCCGCCCAGAGGGATAACGACAGAAGGAACGGGAATACCTCCTCCCGGAGGACCAGTATGGACACCATTACCGTTAACACCTCCCCCCGGAGGAATAGCATCGGTATGAACACCCCCATGCATAACCACATCCTCATCGACTCTAGCAATCAGAGGCTGGACCAGAGTCCTTAATTGCTCTTGACCTTGAGCAACGCCTTGCATTAACTCCATAAATTGAGCCATGCGAGTCTGCATCTCAATCAACTTGGCTT
Organism: Lathyrus tuberosus; assembly: GCA_022829125.1. Lineage (NCBI taxonomy): Eukaryota > Viridiplantae > Streptophyta > Magnoliopsida > Fabales > Fabaceae > Lathyrus > Lathyrus tuberosus. The sequence continues at coordinate 12,972,859 of JALAZF010000107.1, read as the reverse complement.
GCATCTGATCCATGACTTTCTTCTGATTTTGCTCAATTAGGACACGACTTAAAAAGATTAAATATGCAACCATGGAGAAAACCCGATCGGGATCAAAAGTCCAACCTCAAACACCTGCCATGCATATGAGTATGGAAATGCAGTGTAAATGCCATGTTCGAATATTTCCAAGGAATCAATCTGCTTTGATTCAAGCTTTTTCACAGAAGAACCATAAGAAATGGATGGAAATACTCAACAACAAGTCTCAAATTTATTATCCCTTGGAAATACAAGAAAATGTATGCAAAAATAATGATGCAGATGCAACAGACATGGGATCAAGGCTTCCACAAAGCTCTGTACTGCTGTCCTGCTGAATGGATAAGTTCACAGGTTTGCTCTGAGGAGAAATACCAGAATACCAGAATATCCGCATAATCAGAATACCCGAATGCCAGAATACCAGAATAATCAGAATACCAGAATGCTGGAATATTGGCATAATCAGAATACCAAAATGCCCGACTATCGGCATAATCAGAGCACCGACCTGATCAGAATACCGGGATGGTCAAAATAATCATGATGCCATAATACCAGGCTGATAAGCCCACACTGATAGGAAAACCAGAATACCGGGTAGGATGAAAGTCAAGGTTACCTGCAAACCTGTAAACAACCCGCCCTTCTCATATGTGGATACTAAGATCCTCAGTATCCCGGGCTCTCAGGTCAAGAAATGATAATACGTTCACCATTTTTGGTTTGGCATCATCATCAATCGAGGAGGCCTCAACTGATTCTCCCTAAAATGAAAGGTCCTCAGCTTCTGGCACTGAGGCCGAGAAGTAATAGTACATTCATCCCTCGGGGTACATTACTATCGCCAATTGAGGAGTGCCTCCACTGATTCTCTTTCAAAAAAGGATATCCTATAGCGAGTTCCCAGCATTGGGTCCTCGGATCAAGAATGCGTAATGGGTTTGCCATTTCTGGTCTGCCATTATCACATCTCAGGAGGAGTACCGCAATTGAGTCCTCGGGAATGGTCACCAGAGTCGACAATTCCTCCAAAGAATATCTACTGGCCTGTATAGAGCATACAGTAGCAGATAGCTCTGGATAGAACCTCATCTGGTTGTAGGTCTCGTGAACACCCACACGTGGCCAAACACCACGGGAGTGACAGGCCTCCCCATGCTAATACCTATGTGTATGCTCAAGCCTGGGTAGTGGGCTTATCTCTCAAAACACCCTGCCCACCAAACAGAAAACAACACAGCACAACACAATCCAGTATAATAATGAAATGAAAATGCAATAAATGCTATAAATACAGTAAAACAACAATGTATAGTAAAGCAGTAATACAGTAAACAACAATACAGTAAAATAGTAGAACAGCAAAACACATCACCACAGTAAACACCCAATGACAATAAATAACCAAGCGCTAGGATTGACCCGCTTAGGGAACCAGAGTCCCCAGCAGAGTCGTCGGTTGTCGCTCTCGGGATTTTCATCCAAGTACAAACGCGAAAGTGGCGCGGAAACAGAGTTGCCAACAATGTGTATTTATCCCATGAGAGGGAAAGGAAACACTGCATAAACCTGAGAGAAGGAAAGAGCATGGTCTCACGACCAAGAGAAATGGGTTTGGGAGTCGGTTACGCGAAGGGAAGGTGTTAGCACCTAACACGTCCATCGTACCCGATGGGATCCACGCTTGCTGTCTCGATCAAAGGGTGTTGTCGTCTGGAGCTCCACTGCGACTAGAAAGGAAAAGGAACGAGACCGGAAAAGAACGGAGAAACGAGGAAGAAAAGAAAAAGAAGTGACTCGATAGGACGTCCTCGGAGTCCTAGGCCTATGTATTCCCTCGGGAACAAGAAAATCAGAGTCAGCATAGTTCGGACACGAACTATGGGGGGAGGTTGCTCGCCAAGACATCGCCATCTCGTGCCTACGTATCCTCAATCTAACCAGAAGGAGGAAATCAGAGCAGTCGTAGTTCGACTTAACCAAGCCTGTATTTTTTTATGAGCGACGTTAAGTTCGCGTCCGGCAGTTAGGGTCGATGCCTGTTTGCGACGAGACGGAAGTAACGTGCCCTTTTCAGAAAATGATTTGAAACTTAACAATCCCGAAGGATGAAAAGTTTTGAGTTTGTTTTGATTTTTTAGACAGAAGTGTTTTTGAAGTTGTTTGTAACTTGCATTGCACCCAAGTCTACAACATAGGAACGAATATGTCGCGTATCGTCCCCAACAGGACGTACACTAAGTACCCTAGAAGAACGAAGGGAGACCCCCCCATTATTCACTTCCCACTTCTAAGGCTCATACGCAATACACGTTTAACCTTTATTAAGTGTTTTTAGAAAGATTATGATATGAGAAGAGAAGACTTAAGTTGAAAAGAAAACACTAAAGGGAAACTAATTTGTTCCTAATGTTATCATGCGAAAGTAGCCCTAAGGTCAAGGTTAGAAGGGGGAAGTCAACTTAATGTTGTCATGCATGGATTGCTATCCTAATGTCTCTCCTACCTCCAACTTAATCGAAAATTAAGTGGAGCTAGGAATCCTACGGGATCATGTCATCAAACAAGTAAACACCAGATGAATCAATCACAAAATGGACTAAAAGCAACGAAAGAGTAAACAGTGTCAGTCGACAATAATATCACACAATCACAATAATAAAGAGGGAGCTTTAGCCAAGGGGTCATATCAACCGAGGCAAACAAGCTAGGTGTGGGAAATAGGGGTTCTCGCCCAATGGTATCACGAACCATGGAGAGCAGAGTAAGAAAGGGGGAGATGTGAATCAGATCACATAAGCATCAGCATGGGTCAATGCGAGCTATAGACAAGGTGTGGGGGTTTGATTACTAAACCCTTCTTCCACTGACGAACTCGACAACAAGAGCAGGTAATGTTCAGAGCTTTAATCATGTAATGAGAGCTAAGAAAGACTCAACTAGAATAACGGGGGTCGATTGCGAACCCTGCCTTTCGTCAATTGCCTCCTTAGAGGTCTTCAGTACAATATCAAACTAGCACAATCATGGCCTCACTTGAGGGCTTTCCATACAATCCTACTTATCATGGCATCGACTATTCCTACTTCTCATGGCATTTGAAAGCATTAAAGAGAAGTGAAGAGATAAGAGGTCCTACCAAACGGATATGAATCCGTAGCAAAACAATGAAAGTGCAACGAAAGGAAGTCACGAAAGCACCTATAAAAATATAGCAAACCAAGTTAGAAACAAGCTTTTATTTACAAAATGAAATGGTCACACCACCTTTGGAATGTCTCCTTTATGTACCTTGCACATGTGAGCCAAAGACATTAGTAATAACAAGAGAGTGTATGTACAACACGAAACCTAAGTCTAATGGCTATGTACATTTGAATCACACTAGTCAAAGTGAAAGACCTAAAAGGATTATGAAGTTACAAGTCAAGTTACAACTATGCTACAAGACTAATCTACTTTGAAGTTAAAAGTAAACCAACAAAAGAAAACCATTACAAGTTAGATGAATTGAATTAAAACGTGCAAATGGACCAAGGTCAGAAGTGAAACAACTTATACGCATGCTTAAAACCAATCTCAAAGTGTCACAAAGGTTTGCATTAAACTCTCTCTCCAAAGTCAATTCATTCCATGAGCAAAATCGCATTTAAACTTCTCATACAAGTATGTAAAATTGTCACTCAAGTAATGCAAGTGAAATGACATGGTAAGGCAATGTTAAAGCTCACACACCAGAGGAAAATGACCTATAAAATGTCCTAATTGAATCCCAAAACAATCATGAACATGGCATACAAACGACATCAAAAGAAGTGGCCAAAGTGAAACACAAATTCAAGTTCACATACACACAAAGTAGGCATCATTTAAGGCATGTGAAATGATCAAAGGAAATACTCAAGCATGTCTCAATTGTGCATCAAAATACACTTAACAATGTGCTAAAACTCATATTCAAAGTTGGCTCAAAGTGCCCTCATACAAGTCCTAAACATGACCTCTTTCTAAGCAAGTATCAACATGTTCGGTTTGCATTGGAAAATGAGTGGAAAATAGCAAAATGCTCTTGAAAATTATGAGTAATCAACCAAGTTATCCCAAGTCCAGTAGGTAATCACATGCAAAAGATAGGGTTCATACCATACACCAAACATATTCAATCAATTGCAAACATGGATCAATTTATCAATGATGCTCTTACAAGATAAGGCACAAAGATGATGCTAAAAATCAATTCAATAATCATGGACATGGAACCAATCAAACATCATTAGGTCACATAATCAGAGCCCTAAATGCAAAACAAAAATTAGCTCCAAATTGTCAAGGGAATATCACATTATCAGACTTGCATCACAAGATACACCATTAAGAACACAACCCTTTCCAAAATTCCAGAAGAAATATCAAATAGCCCCCAAAATGGAATTAAAAATATCCAAAAATTAATTAACACCTACAAAAACATACATGAATTTTATTATAATTTTATGAGGCACGAAACTATTTTTAGAAAATCGGCTTTGAAACTATTATCAAAAAATAACAATAAGAGCAAATACCAAAGCAGCAGGGGGTGCGGTCAGTAGATTCCTATGTTCAGAATTTCATTGGGCTCAAGTGAAGGGGTGCACATATCATTTATATGGATTAGTCTATGCTGAACAGGGAGGGTGCAATCGAATTTGTGGTGGTGTGGAAAGCATTCAATAAATGGCCTAAGGCCCAACCAGCCACAAAATGAAATCCTAATAAACCTAACAAACACCTTCTTCTCCAAAGAACACTTCCGTTAACTCATCCTTTGCGCCGTCGGGATGCCTCACATGCGACGGTGGAGGCTGAAACCACCATAACTGGACGTGCCAACCTAAACGTCCACACCTCCTATACCTTAATCCTCTCCTAATTTCAACCATATCTAATTCCGCTCCATCTATGTGAAATTGAGAACCCTAAGATCCTAATTCACAAACTGAGAACTCAAATACATGAATCGAAGTTTAACTAGATGGCGTTTTATTTCTTCAATGTAATCCTCACACAGCGGTGGCTATAATTTAGTGAGAATCAGAGCGGGAGACATGAGAACCTTACCTGGAGGAGGAAGGAGCTTTTTTCGGCATCACAAATTGATGAAGACGATACGATCAGGTAGCTCTTGTCCCTCGAACTCTTTGATCTTTCCTCTACTTCTTCAGTCTTCTTCTTCTACTTGATTCTGAATTGGCGTCGTGGAGTCATTCTTTGAGACTTTCTTGAATCTGCTGGTTGTTGGTTCTTGAATTATAATGGTTGAATTCCTTGAATTGATATGCGGAAGTTGTGTTGATGATTTACGGGTATATTGATGGAGGTGATGATGAGTTTGCGTGGTAGAGATGAAGATGAAGTGCAGAATCTCGACGATGAATCGGTGTTGATGGATTTGTAGAGTAGTTGATGTGGTTGCTGTAATTTGCAGGTTGCGTATGAGGAAGACGATCTACAACAGAATATTATTTAAGACGAAGACTAAAGAACTTCTTGAGACATGAAGGAGAAGCCGGATCGGTTGAGACTTGGGATTGAAGATTGAGGATGGAGGTTATGGAGATTGGAAGATTGGTGATGGTGGTTTGAAGAATAAAGATTGAAGGTGGTGAATCAGAGTTTCGATGAAGATGAAGATGAAGCTCTGGAGTTGTTGATGAATATGGTTGCAGAAGTTTTTGACGATTATTGAATTCAGTTAGGAACTATTAGCAGGTTAAAGAATTCAGTTAGAGGTTATGGTTAGTTGATAGTTAGAGATTCTGTTATAGGAAATTCTGTTAGAAAGTTAGGAAGAAATTGTTAGAGGTTAATTTTTGTAGTTTTTTCTGTTAAGAGAGGTTCTTGATTTCTGTTAGGAAGTTTCTGATATCAATTTCTCAGTAGTTTTCTGTTAGAAGATTTTGGTAGGGAATGGAGTTGTAACTGCTATGGTCTTTCTCCATAATTTCCAGCTGCTGTTGCCTCCCTTCTTCTGGAATAGAAATGCTGCTATGTATTTGGATTTTAAACCTACTGTGTAAAATTCATATGAAGACTGTATCCCGCTGTGTATTTTCTTAGCAAATAAATCTATCATGCTTTTCTTTTTTTGAACCCTGCTATGAACTCTTTTTTTGCACACTATTGGATGAATAGATGTTTTCCCATTGATACGGTTTATGTACCATTCTATTGAGAATATGCGGGCTAGTGCATCAGGAGCCGTCCCAAGGTCAGCAAGCTTTTCGAACACGGGACGACCCTTAAGGGCTGCTTCACACCACATTACGTTGCAAGAGTTCAACAGCAAGCACATATCCCTTGTGACTTTTGTAATCACAATATAGTGATTTTCTCTTGTACAATTGTCGCCATAAATTGTGTATTTGATAAGATGCTTGACATCTTTTTTCTTCATTTTAATCAAATGTTCACTTTAATCATGCTAAAAAATAGATTGTTCAGATTTGTTGAAAGAAACTGTCTAGTAAACCTTGATCCTTCAAAGGATGAATTGTGCCATGGGTTTTGTGGATTTAAAATAGTTAAGAAAAATGGACTTAAATGAGGTTGAGAATGAATGTGGACATTTGAATATGGATTAACGGATATATGGACGGGTTTAAAAATGGATAAACATGGTTTTAAAAGGTGGATGTTGAATTAGGTTCAGATGGTTGGAAATTGGACTGATTTAAGTAAATGGACTAAAAAAGGATTTACAAAATGGATGTTGAATATGGACAAGAGGAAAGTGATACGGATAATGCCATATATATGGATACGTGAGCGGACAATTGGACCTGATTTAATGCACTTGTAACTCATCTTTCAATTAATTCATGACAAATCAACCTCTCATTTTTAATGAATCTCCCAATCTCAATCTCAAATCCTTATTAGATTGCATTACAGGTAACAAGAAACAAGCCACTGAGGGAACAACAAAGCCTTGACCACAATATGAGTCCTTAACTTGATCTCTTGCACCTTGCATATCAAAATGAACCCTAACCAGCATCTTCAGTCGATGAATATCAACCAACTCACACAAAACATAAGAAACCCTGAACCACTTGCATTGGGTGCATAATGATGGAGAAATGACCTGATACTCTTAAGAGAACTTGAAGAGGATACCCTTGATGAGAATTCAACCCTGAATGAAGATGAGAGTCTCACAGCAAGAGAAATCTGAGCCGACACATAAAACCTTGATCCCACGCCTTAGGAGCTCATGCAAATGAGTGATTAATACAGTTATGCCAAAATGGATATGCATATGTATATGAAGCAAAAGCTAGTTAAAGTTAAAAATAAGTGGACAAATTTTGAGGTGTTACAGTTCATAATCATGCATAGAGTGTTTACCCTCAATCAATTACTTTGTTTGAATCGTGTATGGAATTTTTTAGTCTTCATGCAAATTTTAGGGTTCTTGAGGTTTCTCTTTGATTTCTTATTCCATGCTTAAAATAAATGAAATTAAAGACCATAGACATGATCGTGAGGTGAAAACGAGCAGATTGATATGTAGATTGCATGATATCATCAAGTATTCAGTGAGATTGGATAGAAAATGCAAATCTGCAGAAACAGAGGGTGGCGCGTGTTCTTGGCATGTTCTTGGCGCCATTTTTTGAATATTTGAATATTTGAATTTTGTGATTTTATTTAATTGATTCAAAAATTAATTTCTCTCTGAGTTTTAATGATTTTGAGTTGATTCTTTTTTTAATAATTCACAAAAATGCTAAAATATTTTATTTTACCAAAAAATTCTAAAAATATTAATTATTTCATATACTTGATATTTTTACAAAGAATTAATATTTTATTTGTTTTTCAACATTTAAAATGTTTTTTCTTCCTTGAGTTTCCAAACTTAATTGATCTCCTATCATTTTGTGGATAGAAACATGATTTTTGAAACATTGATCCAAGATCACAATTTGTTTTCACACATGTTTAACAATTTTGATCATTTTAATTGAATTTTTATTCAATTAAAATATATTTTGAAAACAAATTAGGGTTTTGATTAATTCAACCCTCATCAAACTTTTTAAAACTCTTTGGGCCTCTAATAGAGTGTAAGACCCAACCTTTTTTTTAAAACCAAAATAATTTGGGCCTCAGTGTATTGTATAAGTCCCGATACCGTCAAAACGTATGGCGCGATCGTCGCCTTTTCAAAATCATTTGGGCCTCTCCTTGAGCTGTAAGCCCCACCACTTGTACAAAAATAAATTATTGGGCCTCTAATAGAGTGTAAGACCCAACCCCTTTGTAAATACACCACCTTCTGGGCAACAGTCATTGTATAAGTCCCACTGTATTTTCAAAAACAACGGCGTGATCGTCGCCTTTTTAACAAAATCAACTGGGCCTCTCCTCGAGCTATAAGTCCCAATTCTTTTTCTTAAAACTCTTTGGGCCTCTAATAGAGTGTAAGACCCATCCCCTTGTACATAAAAACGTTTTGGGCCTCACGTATTGTATAAGTCCCTCTGTACAGTTTTTTAAGCAACGGTGCAATCATCGTTAAAACTTGGGCCTCTCCTCGAGCTGTAAGCCCCAACAATCTTTTCAAACCCATTTCTCCTTTGATTTTGAATTTAAACATATGTTGTTATCAAAACTTTCTTTGTTGAACAATTAACCAAACAACATGGAAGCTCTACAATAGGTAAGTGTTTATCCGCTTTCATTTACCGCTTTCATATGTACATAACTGCATTGTGGGACTGCTTCACTGTAAGTCTTCTTTCACATCCTTTTATATACTTGTCACATATCCACTGTGTAATACTAGTATAGTTATTTAGAGATTTCCCCGTCAACTACGTCTAGAACTAGGTAAAACCATGTTGGTCACTCTTAAATACAAATAAAACTAGATCCCACGTAGGATTCCAGATACAATCTTCCCTCCTCTTAGGGTTAAACAATATGGAACAAAGAGAAAGGCAGTATTCTCGGTGAACCTTTTCTCAGAATGTCACCCTTAGAAATTGTCAAAGAAACTCTTACTCCCCAGAGATGATCTTTTCTCCGTGAATGGCATCTCTTGAGTTTCTTCCAAATCCTCAAACTTTCCTGGAATGATCTCTTCTCGGTGAATTGCATTTCTTGAACTTCTCTTGGTTTGGGGACCCACAGGCTTCCTAAAAGCATCCCTGCCTCTTCTTTGGCGTTGTACAAGGACCCTTCGGCTTCTTAGAAGTTCTCGTGCCTTTTCTTGGGCTTAATACAAGGACCCTGATGACCTCTTAAAGGTATAAGACAGAACTTAGTCATCCTTTGCTAGAGTAGTCTTTCCCGCGTCAAAACTCCGACCACTTTAGGGTTGATACTCATCCCTTAATGCTCGTGCCTCCTCTTGGGCATTGTACAAAAGATTAAACTCTATACTTGGATAGTCTAAGACCCTTGAGTCTCTCCCATGAGAGTTCCCCACACTTGGACCCTCTTCAGGATCTCCAGAATCCACAGCGGTAAGGCAGCCTCCTCTTGGGCTTTGTACAAATGATTCTCCCTAGCAAAGCTAACCTTTTCAGACTCCCTTGTTGAGTAAATCACTTTTTAGCCTCCGTCTTGGCCTTTCTACAAGACATATAAAAAACCACTCTCTTGTTGAGTATAAAAGACTATCTGGTTGAGTCAATCCACCTTTAGCTTCCGTCTTGGGCTTTGTACAAGACATATAAAACACTCTCTTGTTGCGTATAAAAGACTCTCTTGTTGAGTCAACCTCCTTTTAGCCTCCATCTCGGGCTTCGTACGAGATAGAAAAACATTCTCGTGTTGAGTATAAAAAGACTCTCTTGTTGAGTCAACCACTTTTAGCCTCCGTCTTGGGCTTTGTACAAGACATATAAAACACTATCTTGTTGAGTATAAAAGACTCTCTTGTTGAGTCAATCTCCTTTTAGCCTCAATCTCGGGCTTCGTACGAGATAACAAATCACTCTCTTGTTGAGTATAAAAGACTCTCTTATTGAGTCAATCAACTTTCAGACTCTCTTGTTCAGTCAACCTTTATTTTAGCCTCCATCTTGGGCTTTATACAGGACATATAAAAGTACTCTCTTGTTGAGTCAAACCCTTTCATCCTCCATTTTGGGCTTTATACAAGATACATTCTCCTCAACAGAGTCAAAATCCCTTTTAGCCTCAATCTTGGGCTTTGTACAAGATAGAAAGAACATTTTCCCTTGAAAAGTCAAACTTCCCGCCTCCTCTTAGGCTTTGTATAAAGAAAACCCCGGTTGAGTCAATCAACCTTTTAGCATCAAAGTTGTGTCGTGCTCACAGCATATAAACATCAATAACTCCTCTTTAGAGATGACAAATTCTCTCTCAGCCAAAACCCTTTAGCTTCACATCTTGGGCTTTGAACAAGATACAAACCACCTTAAGCTTCACGTCTTGGGCTTTGAACAAGACACCAAAACACCTCTTTCCTCCCATAGAATAGGAGGAACTATGATCGCTCTGATTTCCCTGTTTCGGGAATACGTAGGCATAAGATTGCAAAATCTTAGCGATCATACTAATCAAAAACCCAAAATCCCGTACCTTCAGACATCCATTGAAAAGCATCAGACCTAACATCTTACCAATAGCCTAGACACTATTTTTAAACGAATAACCCTAAAGAAGAACCCCCTCTTGATAGCATCTGTAAACCAACAGTTTTGACTGTTTAATCTCAATTTGCAAGCAGGGTTAATTGGAGACATCTATTTCCTTTCCTTAATCAGCTCAACATGATAAAAAATGAATCGAACTGTAGTACCAAAGTGATAGTGATTCGAAACCACAAAAATTGCGCTACAGAAAAGTGGTGACCACAGTGGGAGTCATTCTTTCTTACAGTTTTAGGTAGAAACCTTGAACAAGTCATTTTCACTGTGGTCGCCACAGAAGAGTGGCGACCACAGTGGGAGGCATTCTTTCTAGCCTCTTTTAGGGTGAGAGATTTAACTTCAACAAAATGTCACAGAAATGGCGACTCTGATGGGGAGTCATTGTCTGTATAGGATCATAAGACTAGAGGTCTAGGATGATTAAGACAAATATATGTACTGCTTTTCCTAATTGATATCTGTGTTTATTTTTCTATTAATGGGAATGCTTGTGATGCCGCATATGGAAAGATTGAGTATACACCTAAGATAGGGGATGGCATACGGGTAATCTTACGGGGAGTGAATCCCAATTAAGAATCCCCGGTCGTCCATCAGACTCAGTGGAGACTCCCTTTGCAGATACATTGCCTATACGACTTCAGTTGTTAAAAGTAGTGTGTTCGATTGGGTTATCTGAGAAGCTGAGATTTTTAGTAGACTGAAACCATTTTGTAGTACGGAAGCTATCGAGAATAGTTGTCACGCGATACTACCCTCATTTGAGATCACTCTAAGATACATCAGCTCGCTGGCGATCCGCTTGTTGTTGTTATCCCAAGAGGGGTCAATGATTTTACGGGCAGGTACAAAAAATCACCAGTATAAACCTTTAGGGATGGGTAGAGCCTTGACTTCATGACACCGACCCTTTGACCCCATGTTTTTTCTATGTTTTTGTGTCCTGCATTCATACATTCATTTAAAAAACATTTAAACAAATAAAATCTTTTCTTCTACTATCTCCTTTTTCAAATTAAACTAAGACAATGATTGTAAATATCAGAGAAAGGAGATTGTGTTATGGATTTCGGTAGAAGAAGGACTCACAAGTACACCTTCAAGGTTCCAAAATTAGAGGATTTAAGAGGGTTGGCAAGGATGATAACCAACCCTGAGGCTTTCAGAGCTAAGTATGGAGGAATGTTGTCTCTGTTAAGGGTCCATGTAATTGAAGGAATCCTGGCTACACTAATCCAGTTCTACGATCCGGTTTATCACTATTTCACATTCCCAGATTATCAACTAGCACCAACACTAGAGGAATACTCTCACCTGACTGATTTACCCATTACTGATCAAGCTCCCTTTTCTGGACTGGAAGAAATTCCAAAGGATCAAACCATTGCAAGGGCAATTTATTTGGACGAGTCAGAAGTTAGGACTCACATGACCACAAAGGGTGGAATCCAGGGTTTGCTAGCCCAGTTCTTGACATAGAAAGCTCTGTACTTTGCTAGTATAGGGAACGTGGCCACTTTTGAGAGCATCTTTGTTTTACTCACATACGGGTTATTTCTGTTTCCCAACATTGATAACTTCGTTGATATCAATGCCATTAAGATATTTCTGATTGGAAACCCCGTACCAACTCTGCTCGCAGATGCTTATCATTTTGTACACTTAAGAAATTTATACAGCGAAGGAATGATCACATGCTGTGTACCCCTGCTATACAAATGGTTCACTTCCTATTTGCCCAAATCTGCTGCATTTTAGGATCCTAAGAGTTCTTTACGTTGGTAGCAGAGAATCATGTCTCTTACCAACTCTGACATTGATTGGTACAATCGAATCTATGACAGGATCAGAATCATTGACCGTTGTGGAAACTTCCCTAATGTACCCCTCATAGGAATTAAAGGAGGAATCAACTATCATCCAATTTTAGTTCATCGTTAACTCGGATACCCAATGAGGCATGTCCCGTGTAATGCTCATCTGGAAGGTCTTTTCTTCAAGGAAGGAGAAAATGACAGAGCACTAAAGACAGAAATAGTGCATGTCTGGAAACACGTTAATAGAAAATGACAAGAGTCTCTAGGAAAACCAGACTATGTTTCGGTGGAACCTTATCTCCACTGGGTACAAACTACACCTCTCAAGCTGAGGATGCCTTTCCCTCGTCAAGAAGTTCTTCTGTTAAAGGAATCTGTCCTTTATTTTATGTCTGAGATGGAAAAAATTCAGGTTACTCTCAACAAAGTTCAGCAGGAGAAGAGGTCTTGGAGGAACAAGTACCGTATTCTCAATGTGGAGTGTAAGAAAATACAGCAGCTATTGAAAGATAAATATGCTCTGATTGAGATTTTAGAGCAACATGCTGTAGAAAATCAGGATGACCAAAGCAATTTTCTCGCTCCTTTCACTTGGCAAAGGAATGACAACCCGACAACGGCTCAAGAGCCCAGGTCAAAGAAAAGGAAAGTACCGGAACCCGCACCTGAGCTCACTTTAGAGAGGACTTAGGACCCATAAGTTTAGATTTCCTTTTACAGCACTTTGTAAATTACTGTATTTCCATTTCCGCAATCTTTGAATTCAATAAAACGGGGTTTCCCCACTGTTTGATATTTGCAATCCAATTGTCGAAGTTTATTTTGATTAAACAAAAAAAATTTAATTAATAAAATCATTGCATATCATTCATCATTCTCACGTAACGCATTCTTCTTACCTACGAATCTCACGTTTGTGTCTCGATTCTAGAGTCAAACTATCTCATTCGTACAATACTTGGGCTAATCGTCAGAAAAAGATGGATGATCTCAAGGAAGAGAACATAGAGTTGAGAGAAGAGATTGACACTCTGAAAGAGGATCTGAGAAAGCTTCATAATGACATGTGATCTCAGAGATGCAACAACAAAGGACTGTGATCTCAGAGATCACATCAACGCCTATAGTGGAGAAGTAAGATCCTAGGTATAAAATGCCAAAAGTTCGTCCCTGGGGCATGCCTATCAACTATATCCCGGAAGGATATATTCTGCCGATCACGGAGGATCCGGGAACTGCAGTAGGAGCCGCTGGGCCTGAAGGTTACAAACTTCGGGAAAGCGAAGATGCCAGGGGCATGACAGCAAGTCCTGAAGGTTACAAACTTCGGGAGTGTAGCGCGAATTTTTGCATGGTTGCGAAGCACTATCGCTTTGGGGTACTACAGTTCGATTCATTTTTTTATCCTATTGAAGCTGATGAAGGAAGGGAAATAGATTGCAAACTGAGTTTAAACAGATGACTATTGGTTTACAGATGCTATTAAGATTGTGGGTCTCTCTTAGGTTATTTTGTTAAAAAAACAGTGTCTAGGCTATTGGTAGGATGTTAGGACTGATGCTTTTCGATTGGTGTATGAAGGTACGGGATTTTGGGTTTGTGATTAGTATGCTCGCTAATATTTTTTCAATCTTATGCCTACGTATTCCCGTTTAACAAAATAGGGAAATCAGAGCGATCGTAGTTCCTCCTATTCTATGGGAGGAAAAAAAAGTTGTTTTGGTGTCTTGTTCAAAGCCCAAGACGTGAAGCTAAATGTGGTTTGTATCTTGTTCAAAGCTCGAGATGTGAAGCTGAAGGGTCTATTTGTATCTTGTTCGAAGCCCAAGATGTGAAGCTAAAGGGTTTTGACTTTAGAGAGAATTTGTCATCTATAAAGGGGGTATTTGGTCTGTTTATCACAACTGTTGTGTGACTGGTTATAAAGGAGAATTACTTTAACTGGGATATGTGAATCCAGCAATGCCATAATTTCCTTTATAGGGGATTTTTAACCTGAAGGAGAAGACTTTAACTCAGTTTAGAGCAATGCCATCTTTTCTTAGGAATTTCTCATGCTAAAAGAGGGACAGTGGCGTGGATGTAAATAATCCAGAGGCTTGCCGCTTACAGCAATTAGATGAAGGAAAAGGAGTTGTTGATGTTTGTATACTATGAGCGAGGCACATATTTTGATGTTAACAGGTTGATTGACTCAACCGGGGTTTTCTTATACAAAGCCTAAGAGGAGGCTATTGACCCAATAAGAGGGTGTTTTTATGTGTCTCGTACGAAGCCCGAGATAGAGGCTAAAAGGGGTTGACTCAACAAGAGAGTGCTAACAAGTGACTGACTCAACAAGAGAGTACTTTTATATGTGTCTTGTACGAAGCCCAAGACGGAGGCTAAAAGGTTTTGACTCCACATGAGGGTCTTTTATACTCAACAAGAGAGCGATTTGGTATCTCGTACGAAGCCCGAGATGGAGGCTGAGAGGGATTGACTCAATAAGAGAGTCTTTTATACTCAACAAGAGAGTGTTTTAGTATCTTGTACGAAGCCCGAGATGGAGGATAAAAGTGATTGACTCAACAAGAGAGTCTTTCATACTCAACAAGAGAGTTTTTGTATCTCGTACGAAGCCCGAGATGGAGGCTAAACAGGTTTGACCCAACAAGAGAGTCTTTTATACTCAACAAGAGAGTGTGAAAAGGTTAGCTCCGCTGGGAGAATCATTTTTACAAAGCCCAAGAGGAGGCTATTGTGCTGGTGACTGTTTTAGTTTAGAGACAGGTCCAGTATGTTGGATAAAAGAGAAAATTAGTTCTTATAAAAGGAACGATTAAAGGTATTGTTGTGCTTTGGGATTGATTAGAGGATCAGGGTTATTTCCTGTTCTTTAAGGAAACAGGAAATCCAAAGGGTATTTAGACTATCCAAGTCTACTGGTGTTTTGAGAAATCGATTCTCAGGTAGTGAATGATCTTTGTATAATGCCCAAGAGAAGGCTGGTATGTTAAGGGATGAAGGTCAACCCATTAACAGGTCTGATACTTGGCTCAGAAAGAAAGCTCTAGCAAATTGATGACTAGGTTTTGTTCCTATACCTGTAGAGGTCTCTGGGTCCTTGTACTAAGCCCAAGAGAAGGCATGAAAGCTTTTAAGAAGCCGAAGGGTCCTTGTTCAACGCCCAAGAGGAGACGGGGATGCTTTTAAGAAGCCTGTGGGTCCCCAAACCCCAAGAAGTTCAAGACATGCCATTCACCGAGAATAGATCAAGCCAGGAAAGTCCAAGAATTTGGAAGAAACTCAAGATATGCCATTCAAGGAGAAAATATCATCCCTGGGGAGTAGAGTCTCTTTGACGATTTCTAAGGGTGACAGTCTGAGAAGGGGTTCACTGAGAATGCTGCCTTTCACGTCTCCATATTGTTTAACCCCAAGAGAAGGGAAGACTGTGTCTGGTAATCCTACGGGGATCTAGTTTTGTTTGTATTTAAGAGTGACCAACATGGCTTTACCTAGTGCTAGACATAGTTGCCAGGGAAAACACTAAATAACTATACAAGTATTACACAGTTGTTATTTGACAAGTATATAAAAGTTTGTGAAAGAAGACTTACAGTGAGCAGCCCCACAATACAGTTATATATATATGAAAGCAGATAAAGAAAGCAGGTAAACACTTACTTGGTTGTAGAGCTTCCATGCTGTTTTATTAGTTTGTTAAACAATGAAAGCTTTGATAACAATATATTATTCAAAATCAAAGGAGAAAGTGCTTTGAAAAGATTGTTGGGGCTTACAGCTCAAGGAGAGGCCCAAGGTTTTATCAGTGATTGCATTGTTTATTTTGTACAGGGACTTATACAAGTGACTGAGGCCCAAAAAGGTTTTCTGTACAAAGGGATGGGTCTTACACTCTCTCAAGAGGTCCAAAGGTGTTTAAAGAAAAAGAATGGGTCTTTTAACACGGGGGTAGGCCCAGATGATTTATTTTTTTGAATTGGTGATCGCGCCGAGGTTTCTTTACCATACTGAGTCTTATACAATGCATTGAGGCCCAAAAAGTTTTGGTTAAAAAAGGGGTTGGGTCTTACACTCTAATAGAGGCCCAATGATTTACTTTTGTACAAGTGGTGGGGCTTACAGCTCAAGGAGAGGCCCAGAGTTATTTGTTTTGAAAACGGCAATCGCGCCGAGGTTTTTGAAAGCACAGTGGGTCTTATACAATGACTGAGGCCCAAATATTTTGGTTTCAAAAATGGGTTGGGTCTTACACTCTATTAGAGTCCCAAAGGTGATTTTAAAAGAAAAGATGGGGCTCACAACTCAAGGAGAGGCCCAGATGATTTTGTTTGAAAAATGGCGATCGCGCCGAGATTTCTTTAACGTACTGGGTCTTATACAATGCATTGAGGCCCAAATCATTTTGGTTTTCAAAAAGGATTGAGTCTTACACTCTACTAGATGCCCAAAATGTTGAAAAAGTTTGATGAGGGTTGAATTAATCAAAAAACCCTAATTTGTTTTCAAAATGTATTTTAATTGAATAAAAATTCAATTAAAATGATCAAAGTGTGGAAACAAATTGTGATCTTGGATTAATGTTTCAAAAATTATGTTTCTATCCACAAAATGATTGGAAATCACTAAAATTTGAAAAATCAAGAAGGAGAAAATATTTTAAATGTCAAAAACAATTAAAATATTAATTCTTTACAAAAATATCAAGTATATGACATAAATAATATTTTTGGTATTTTTTGGGAAAATAAAATATTTTAACATTTTTGTGAATTATTAAAAAAAGAATCAACTCAAAATCATTAAAATTCAGAGAGAAATTAATTTTTGAATCAAATAAATAAAATCACAAAATTCAAATATTTGAATTTTCAAAAAGGGCGCCAAGAACACGCGCCACCCTCTGTTTCTGCAGATTTGCGTTTTCTATCCAATCTCATTGAATACTTGATGATAACATGCAATCTACATATCAATCTACTCGTTTTCACCTCACGATCATGTCTATGGTCTTTAATTTCATTTATTTTAAGCATGGAACAAGAAATCAAAGAGAAATCTCAAGAACCCTAAAACTTGCATGAAGGCTCAGAAATTCCATACACGATTCAAACAAAGCAATTGATTGAGGGTAAACACTCTATGCATGATTATGAACATATGGCCAAATTATTGTGCAGCAAAAATTGCATGGATCATAGAGTTAGAAGAGCTCATGCTTACCTCTTGCAGCTGGTGATCGTGTTTTGTGTTAGAGGTGTTACACCTTGGATCCAAGGATATGGACAGCTTCCCTAGGTGCTATGGAGTGTGTCTGGGTGCTTGGAGTGGATTGAATTGAGCTGGAACTTGATTTGGCACCTCAACTACAAATATGTCAAAGGCTTGTGCAGATGGCTGGTGATTTTGAGAATCTGGTGTTCCAGATGTTATATGAGTGTTTGGATCACCTATATATGATGTTTATGAGGTGTGTGTGTGTGTGTGTGTGATTGGTTTGGTTGGAATAGCTCTCAAACTCAAAACCCGATAGTGACTTGTTTTGGAAGGCAATTTTGGAGTGAAGAAGGAGATTTTGAGGAAAGCATCTGTTTGATGGCTTTGGTGTACTCAAATTGATCACAAATGAGCTCTATTTATAGTAGAGCAAGTTTGTTTTGCAAGGAATAGTGAATGATCAATGAGAATCCAAGTCTCCTCTAGCCATTGACTAGAGGTTAGGGCACAGGCTGCTGGTTCCCTTGGTCTTGGATAAGTCTTGACTGAATTCAGTTGGAAATGGCTCAGTCCCTGCCACCTTGGTGTAATACCCCAAATTTTGACCACTTAGATTTCCCATCATTGTGAAAATCATCATCACAATATGGATGAACCATCATGCTTCATCAGTCTCCCCAAAGATGGGTGAGCATCCAATATAATCAATATTAGGGTTTCAAGCCTCTCTGAGTGCTTAGACAAAGGATCAATCAAGAAATGACATGATCTTCAACTTGTCTAATCTCTTAAACATCCACAATGGATCAAAAAGGACTCCCACTTCAAGGATTAAGCACAAGGCTGCTCCCTTCTAGGTGGATCAAGTCTCAAGATCGACAGTGTCACCAAATTAGGGTTTTGGTCGACCAGGGCCTCCAGATGGAAATTTTCATCTGGGCACAAGGCAATGATCCAAAACATGACCTAATATACTTCATGGGACCTCATGAACCCATGCATCAAATCAATTTTGCCTCAAGGGATGCATTCATAAAAAATCAGGAATTAGGGTTTCTTGACCTAATTCACACCTAAGTTGACTTTTGGGACAAACCATGAGCCAAGACCTCAAGACAGGATTTGAGGGGTCTCTAATATACCATATTGATCCATTTGGAACAATGGATTAATCCAAGAAGCTTGAGCAACAAGTCTCAATTTCATCTGCACCACAATTAGGGTTTTAAGGGAAAAGTCAACTGTAACTTTGACTTTTGACCTGGACATGCTCCCAAACCCTAATACATGATTGAATATACCCTATGACACCCATGGAACATGTCCATCAAGTTTGATTTAGGTCAAGGACATGATTTCTTGAAGAATTGCACAGTTTGGAATTCATCTGATAAAAAGTCAACTGTGCACAAAAGTCAAATTTGACTTTTTGAGATTTTTCACCAAAATGGATTTTTAACCCTAAAATGATGTTAATGTATGATTTGAATCATCATTCATCAAGAAAAATCAAGAAAAGTGAGATAACTTGTAAAAGGGGTAACCATAAAACTTAGAAATTTTTCTAAGTTAAAAATAAAGTGGCAAAGGTACCAACTTTGGAGGACCATAACTCCTAAACCACAAGGCCATTTTTTCTCATCCAAAGATGGATTTGTAGCCCTCATTATCACCTACAAAAACTTCAACTACAAGTCATTCCAATTCATTAAGGATTTTGAGTTATGGAGTGATCAAAGTGGCTGAAAAGTGAAAATGTCACTTTTTCCAACACTTAGTGAAATTTTCACTAAGTCAGATTCTGCCTCACTTTTTGCCAAATGTAGGGGGATTTTTCACTTGGAATCAAAAGAGATCAAAACCAAACTTGTTCAAACAGTTGTTGTATCATGTAAGAGCTTTCCAAAATGGCCAAGAACATTGCCAAATTCAACCTACACCATGAGATACAACATTGCCAAGTTGCCTTACTGAAATCTGTCAAGGCAAGGCAGAATTTGCAACTTTGGTCGATTTGCCAAAATCAGCCAAATTCAATTGCTCCTATCCACTTGGACACCTCAGAGGATTGAATCTAAAGGGGACAATCACTGAGCCAAGCCTCCAAAGTCCATGGAACAAGAAATAGCATGTTGAACCTAGGATGGCCAAAATAGGGACAAGACTTCAAATTTGGAATGAGGCATTCAATGGAACCATCAAGGTGGCATGGACTGAGCCATTCTCATCTGAAATCAGTCAAGACTTATCCAAGACCAAGGGGACCAAAGCTCTGTGCCCTAACCTCTAGTCAATGGCTAGAGGAGACTTGGATTTTCATTTGCCAACATTGGCCAAACCTACTTACCAGCTGCCATGCACTATTCCTTGCAAAACAAACTTGCTCTACTATAAATAGAGCTCCATTGTGGTCAGTTTGAGTACACCAAATCCATCTAACAGATGCTTTCCTCAAAATCTCTTCTTTCACTCCAATTTTTCCTTCTAAGGCAAGTCACTATCGGGTTTTGAGTTTGAGAGCAATTCCAATCAAACCAATCACTCACACACCTCACATACATCACATATGAGCTGATCAAACACTTAAACAACATCTGGAACACTGATTTCTCAAAATCACCAGCTAGTTGCTCAAGGTTTTAACCAAAGTGCAGCTGAGGTACCACAAAATGATCCAGCCAATTTCAATCAAGTCCAACCATCCAAACACAATCCATAGGGTGTAGGGAAGCTGTTCAGATCATCACCACTCATCTGTAACACCTCTAAATCAAAAATCACTTTGAACTTGCTGTCACGACTTGGAGGTAAGCACATACTTGGTCATCTCTCAATCTATGCATATTTCCTCGCACAATAATTTGGCCATATGTTCATAATCATGCATGGAATGTTTTCCCTCAATTAATTGCATTGTTTGAATCGTGTATCAAAAATCCTAGCCTTCGTGCAGAAATTAGGGTTCTTGAGGTCTCTTCGTGATTTCTTGTTGTATGTTTAATTTAAATGAAATTAAAGTACATAGACATGATCGTGAGGTTGAGGTGAGCATAATGATATGTGGATTGCATGATATGATTATGTATTCATGGAGATTGGATAGAAAATGCAAATCTGAGAAACCAAGAACACGCGCGTGTTCTTCAGCCTGTTCTTGGTGCCATTTTTAGAAATTCAAATATTTGAATTTTGTGATTTTGTTTAATTGATTCAAAAATTAATTTCTCTCTGAGTTTTAATGATTTTGAGTTGATTCTTTTTTTAATAATTCACAAAAATGTTAAAATATTTTATTTTCACAAAAAATCCCAAAAATATTATTTATTTCATATAATTGATATTTTTGCAAAGAATTAATATTTTAATTGTTTTTGACATTTTAAATATTTTTTCTACATTGATTTTGCAACTTTTAATGCTTTCTAATTATTTTGTAGGTCAATACTTAATTTTTGAAGCATTAATCCAAGATCACAATTTGTTTTCCATGTGTTAAACAATTTTTGATCATTTTAATTGAATTTTTATTCAATTAAATACATTTTGAAAACAAATTAGGGTTTTGGATTAATTCAACCCTCATAAATCATTTTCAAAAACTCTTTGGGCCTCTTGAGAGAGTGTAAGACCCATCCCCCCTTGTACAAAAACTTTTTGGGCCTCACTCATTGTATAAGCCCCTATGTACAAGTAAACGGCGCGATCGTCGCCCGTTTAAAAATAAAAATCATCTGGGCCTCTCCTTGAGCTATAAGACCCATTCAAAACACTTTGGGCCTCTATTAGAGTGTAAGACCCAACCCCCCTTTTAACCAAAACATTTTGGGCCTCACTTATTGCATAAGTCCCTCTGCGTTAAAAGAAAACCTCAGCGCGATCGCCATTTTAAACGAAATAATCATTTGGGCCTACCCTCGTGTTATAAGCCCCACTCTTTTTCTTTAAACCTTTTTGGGCCTCTTGAGAGAGTGTAAGACCCATCCCTTTGTACAGAAAACCTTTTTTGGGCCCTAGTCACTTGTATAAGTCCCGCTGTACAAAGTCAAACAGTGCGCTCACTGATAAAACCCTGGGCCTCTCCTTGAGCTGTAAGCCCCAAATCTTTCTTTTTCAAAACACTTTCTCCTTTGATTTTGAATATACTGTTGTTTTCAATCTTTCTTTGTTGAACAACTAACCAAACAGCATGGAAGCACTACAACCGAGTAAGTGATTATCGCTTTCATTTACTGCTTTCATATTATAAACTGTATTGTGGGGCTGCTCACTGTAAGTCTCCTTTCATAAACTCATATCTACTGTGTAATAATAGTATAGATATTTCGAGTTTCCCCGGAAACTACGTCTAGAACTAGGTGACGCCGTTTCATTTATTCGTAGAAATAGACGCCTAGATCCCCAATAGGAGCACCAGATACAGTATTCTCTTCGGCTGTCCTCCTTAGGAATCGTCAAGAAGCTCTACTCCCCAAGATGAATGTATTCTCCGTGAATGGCATCTTTGAGTTTCTTCCAATTTCTCGAACTTTCCTGACTTGATCTATTCCTTGTGGATAGCTTGCCTTGAATGTCTCGGGGTTTGGGTACCCACTACGGTCATAATCTTGGACCTTAACTAAGGAACCCTCTTTAAAAGTTAAAAGTCGCTGGATAGTAAACCGCGCACGTTTACCAGTGGTTTTTATCTTTAAAAGAGTTATCTCTCCTAATGGAAAGGAGATGATAGACCCACGGGCTTCTTAAAAGCATCGGCCTCCTCTTGGGCATTATTCAAGGACACTACAGCTTCTTAGAAGTATTCACAGACTCCTCTCAGGCTTCGTATAATGATCTCTTCCTTCGGGAATGATAGCCTCCTCTTGGGCTTCGTACAAGGACCCGTCGGCTTCTTAAAAGTTTCCAGCCTTCTCTTGGGCTTCGTACAAATTGTCCCGACGACCTCCTAGAGGTATAGGAACAGAACCTAGTCATCCTCATAGAATAGTCCTTTCATAGAGTCTACTACTGTTTTTCAAAGCATAGTACAAAAGAAAAAAACTCTAGACTTGGACAGTCTAACTTCCTTGAGTCTCAAAGACATTCTCAAGTGACCCCTTCGTTAAATAGGAAGGAAACCCGCAGACTCGGACAGTCTCAATACCCTTTGGATTTCCCGTTTCCTCAAAGAGAAGGAAATATCCCTGATCCTCAAATCAAATCCCTGAGTACAGTGTTGCTCATATAAGAACTGATTTTCTCTTTTAAAATCAGTATATTGGATCTGTCCCTCAACTGAAACAAACCTTTAGCCTCCATCTCGGGCTTCGTACGAGATACAAAAACCCTCTCTTGTTGAGTATAAAAGACTCTCTTGTTGAGTCAAACTTTTAGCCTCTATCTCGGGCTTCGTACGAGACACAAAGACTCCCTCGTAGAGTCAAACAAACTTTTAGCCTCTATCTCGGGCTTCGTACGAGACACAAAGACTCTATCGTCGGGTCAAAAACTTTTAGCCTCTCTCTCGGGCTTTGTACGAGACACAAAATAGCCTCCTCTTAGGCTTTGTATAATGATTTTCCTAGCGGAAATTAGCCTCCTCTTAGGCTTTGTATAAGAAAACCACTGGTTGATCCAATCAACCTTTTAGCATCAAAGCTGTGCCTCGTTCACAGTACACAAACATCAACAACTTCTTTCCCTTCATCTAATCGCTGTAAGCGGCAAGCCTCTGGATCATCTACATCCATGCCACTGTCCCTCTTTTAGCATGAGAAATTCCTAAGGAAAGATGGCATTGCTCTACACTGAGTTAAAGTCTTCTCCTTCAGGTTAAAACCCTTTCTTCGGAAATTATGGCATTGCTCGGATCCGCGTATCCCAGTTAAAGTAATTCTCCTTCTCCCCTCTTTAGATATGACAAATTCTCTCTAAAGTTGAGGTCTTTCAGCTTCACGTCTTGGGCTTTGAACAAGACACAAATAGACCTTTCAGCTTCACATCTTGGGCTTTGAACAAGATACAAATCACCTTTCACTTCACGTCTTGGGCTTTAAACAAGACACCAAAAACACCCATTTCCTCCCATAGAATAGGAGGAACTACGAACGCTCTGATTTCCCTGTTTCGGTAAACGGGAATACGTAGGCATAAGATCGAAAGAAAAGATCTTAGCGAGCGCAATCAACAAAAAACCCAAATCCCATATCTCCATCAATTAAAAGCAGTAATTCAAAAGCATCTGTCCTAACATCCTAATCCTTGTTCCCTGCCAGAAACCTTCTGCCCAGGTAAAAAGAAAGAAAACAGTATTGGCGAAAATACAAATAACCAGTACAAGCCCCCCCACATTGATAGCATCCGTAACCTAACAGACCGCTGTTTAAACTCAGTATGCAAAGCAGGGTTAATTGGAGACATCTATTTCCCTTCCTTATTCAGCTCACAATAGGATAAAAAATGAATCGACCTGTAGTTTAAGCTCAAACCGCAGAGAGCGACCAGCGCTTAAGAACCGCGTCCAAAATCGCTCGCTACAGAAAAATGGCGCCCACCGTGGGGCCCTTGTTTTTCTTTCTTTCTGTTTTCCTTGTAAAATGGCAACTCTGCTGGGGATTCCTTGCCAGAGTCATTTTCTGCCTTAGGGCATCATCCCCGTTTTCCACGGAAAATGGGAACTCTGCTGAGGAGAAAGATTGACCTATGCTGGTCCATCTCTTAGGCAGGGAACCACAGATTGGGGCTTCCGCCGGGGAACCCATTTCTGCCAGGAACTTAAGAATCATAGCTTTATAAGTCTAGGATGATTAGGACAAATATATATACTGCTTTTCCTAATTGGCATACGTGTTTATTTTTCTGCTACTGGGAATGCGTGTGATGCCGCATGTGGTGAGATTGAGTATACACTTAAGAAAAGCCAACCTTTTTTGTAGTGCGGAAGCTATCGGAAATAGCTGTTACGCGATACTACCCTCATTTGAGGCTGGTGATCCATTCTCGGTGAATGGCACTTACTCTAAGATTGCACACAACTCGCTGGCGATCCGCTTGTTGTCTGCCTTCCTGGGAGGAGCTGATGATAATGAGTACAGGTATAAAAATCACCCTAGTATAAACCTTTGGGGATGGGTAGAGCCTTGACTTCATGACAACGACCCTCTGACCCCATGTTTTTTCTATGTTTTTGTGTGCTGCATTCATGCATCCATTTAATAAAACATTAAAACACAAAAAAAAAAACTTTCTCTTCTAGTCTCTCTGTTTTTCAAATTAAACTAAGACTGTGATTGCAAATATCAGAGAAAAAGATTACGCTAATGGATTTCGGTAGAAGGAGAACTCGCCAGTATACCTTCTAGGTTCCAAAACTAGGGGATTTGAGAAGGTTAGCAAGGATGATCGTTAACCCAGAGGCTTTCAGAGCCAAGCACGGTGGTTTGCTACCACTGTTAAGAGTCCATGTGATTGAGGGAATCATGGATGCGCTCATTCAGTTCTACGATCCGGTTTATCACTGTTTCACATTCCCGGATTACCAGCTAGCACCAACGCTGGAGGAGTATTCTCATCTGACTGATTTACATATCACTGATCGAGCTCCATTTTCTGGACTGGAAGAAATTCCAAAGAATCAAACTATTGCAATAGCAATTCATTTGGACGAGTCTGAGGTCAGGACTCACATGACCACTAAGGGTGGCATCCAAGGTTTGCCAGCCCAGTTCTTGACAAAAAAGGCTCTATACTTCGCTAGTATAGGGAACGGGACTGCTTTTGAAAGCATCTTTGTCTTGCTCACCTACGGGTTATTTTTGTTTCCCAACATCAATAACTTCATTGATATCAACGCTATTAAGGTTTTTCTCATTGGAAACCCTGTGCCAACTTTGCTCGCAGATGCGTATCATTCTGTACACTTGGGAAATTTGTACAGCGGAGGGGAGATCACATGTTGTGTACCTTTGCTCTATAAATGGTTTATCTCGCACTTGCCCAAGTCTGCTGCTTTTTGGGATTGCAAGAGTGTCTTACGTTGGTCGCAGAAGATCATGTCTCTCACCAATTCCAATATAGATTGGTGTAATAGGATTTATGAGGGAATCAGAATCATTGACCGTTGTGGAAACTTCTCCAGCATACCCCTCATAGGAACTAAATGAGGAATTAACTATCATCCGATATTGGTTCTTCGTCAATTTGGATACCCGATGAGACACATCCCACTGGATGTTCATCTGGAAGGTCTTTTCTTCAAAGAAGGAGAAATTGACAGAGCACTAAAGATGGAAATAGTGCAAGCTTGGAAACAGGTTCATAAGAAAGGACGAGAGTCTCTGGGAAAACCGGACTGTGTCTCGGTGGAGCCTTATCTCCATTGGGTACAAACCAGAGCTCTCAAGCTAAAAATGCCTTATCCTCGTTACGGAATTCTTCCACCGAGGGAAACTGTCATGTACTTCATGACGAAAACTGAAAAGCTTCAGGTTACTCTCAACAAAGTTCAAAAGGAAAGAAGATCTTGGAAGAACAAGTATCGCACCCTCGACGTAGAGTGTATCCAAATACAGCAACTACTAAAAGAGAAAGATGCTCTGATTGAAATTTTGGAGCGACATGCTGTAGAGAATCAAGATGACCAAAGGAATTTGCTCACTCCTTTCACTTGGAAAAGGAATGACAACCCGACAACGGCCCAAGCGCCCCGGTCAAAGAAAAGGAAGATACCAGAATCAGCACCCGATTTTTCCTCAGAGAGGACTCGGGACCCATTAGTTTAGGTTTCTGTTTCTGCACTTTGTAATCTACTGTATTTCCATTTCTGTAATCCTTTGGAATTCAATAAAAAGGGGTTTCCCCACTGTTTGATATTTGCAATCTAATTGTCGAAGTTTATTTTGATTAAACCAAAAAAAACAACAATTAATATAATCATTGCATTCATCATTCTCACATCACGTATTCTTCTTCCCTACGAATCTCACGTTTGTGTCTCGATTCTAGAGTCAAACTGTCTCATTCGTATAATACTCGGGCCAATCGTCAGAAAAAGATGGATGATCTTGAGGAAGAAAATAGAGAGTTGAAAGAAGAGATCGACGCTCTGAGAGAGGATATGAGAAAGCTTCGTAACGACATGCAAGCCATGACAGAAGCTCAGCTACAAAGAACTGTGATCTCAGAGATCACCTCAACGCCCATCATAGAAAAGTATGATCCTAGGTATCAGATGCCGAAAGATCGTCCTTGGGGCATGCCTGTTAACTATATCCCGGAAGGATATGTTCCACCGATAACTGAAGATCAGGGAATCGTAACAGAAGCCGCTGGGCCTGAAGGTTACAAACTTTGGGAAAGCGAAGATGCTAGGGGCATACTGAAGACTCCTGAAGGTTACAAACTTCGGGAGGCACCAAGACTTACTGCCGTAGTCAAGGTACCACCCCCTGTGGTGCACACTGTCCCAGAAGGACAGATTCCACCAACACCTTCTGGTAAGAAGGAAACTATGTTTGACAGAATGGATGAATTCCAGGAGCAGTTCTTGGAAATGCAGAAAGAGCTGCAAGCCATTCGCGGTCAGGATCTATTTGGAAAAGACGCCACAGACCTCTGCTTGGTCCCAAATGTGAAAGTCCCGCACAAGTTCCAAGTGCCCGACTTTGAAAAATACAAGGGTAACTCTTGCCCTCAGGGCCATCTGGTGATGTACGCTCGGCGGATGTCAGCTCAGACGGAGAATCAGGACCTGCTGATTCACTACTTCTAGGATAGTTTAACCGGTGCCGTACTCAAATGGTACATGGGTTTAAACCGTACTACGATCAGTACATTCAGAGATCTTGTTACTGCCTTCGTCCAACAATACAAGTACAATTTGGACATGGCACCCGACAGAGATCAACTCAGATCAATGTCACAAAAGGACAAGGAAACCTTTAAGGAGTATGCTCAAAGGTGGCGTGAAATTGCCGCTCAAATTTGTCCACCTCTTGAGGAAAAAGAGATGAAAAAAATCTTCTTAAAGACCTTAAGCTCATTTTACTATGACCGAATGGTTGCCAGTGCGCCCAGTGATTTCACCGAAATGGTCGGCATGGGCGTACGTCTTGAGGAAGCCGTCCGAGAAGGACGTTTGGTAAAAGACACTGGATCGACGAGCGGTACTAAAAAATATGGTAGTGCTCTCCCTAAGAAAAAAGAGCAAGATATTGGGAATATCTCTCTCGAAAAGCAAAGGCGTCGTTATCAGCCGGTAGCAGCTGTGACTCCTGCTATCAGCCCCGCGCCTGTTCCTATGTATCAACCTCAGGTTGCGCAGAGCCAACCTGACCAACAAAGGACACAACAGCCTCTTCAGCAGGCTCGTCCTCCATATAACAACAACCGTACAACACGGCCACCAGGATTTGATCCTATACCCGTAACGTACGCAGAACTATTTCCGTTACTGCTGGCTAAGGGGCACATTCAGACTAAGTCTCCCCTTTCAGTTCCAGAAAATCTGCCTTTTTGGTTTAAAGCGGATCAGACATGCCCTTATCATTAAGGAGGTTCAGGGCATAACATTGAGACTTGTCTCAATTTCAAATCCGACGTGCAAAAGCTTGTTAGGAGCGGGCTCTTATCTTTCAAAGATACGAATCCTAATGTTCTTACGAACCCGCTGCCTCAACATGAAAAAGCTGCAGTCAATCTGATTGAGAAAGGGACTAACAATGTCTATCAAATTCACGATGTACTCTTATTGGGGACCAATCTGGTCAAGATGCATTGTAGACAGAGTGGATATGGCCATGTGCCACCTCATAATTATCACCAGTGTGATATCTGCTCTAAAGACAAACAGGGACGCTCTTTCATACAAGAGGCCCTCCAGCGTCAGGTGGATCTTGGATGGATCCAAGACTACCATGATAGGAACTCCTATCAAATCAACATGGTTCAGATCTTCGACATCCGCATAATGGATACCAACCTGGTAGAGTTACATGCTGAGCAGGTCCGACTCGGATTCTTAATATCACATGACTATCAAAATTGTAAAGCGGGTTGCGAAAACGATCGAGGTTGTACCCTTGTCCAGGAGGCACTTCAGCACTTGTTAAATCACTGGTGGATGCCAATCTACATGGATGAAGATACTCAGCAGATTAGTATCAATAACAGGAATCCTACTCGTCGTCAAAGTCAGGATGTCCGATCAATGGAAGATAACCTAGTGAGGTTACATTGTATTCAAAGTGGGCGTGGCTAGGTGCCACCACACAACTATGACAGTTGTAGCGTCTGTTCGGAAAGTAACCAAGGGTGTTACCTTGTGAGAGCAGCTCTTCAGGGTCAGGTCGATCATGGAGAAATTCGTCCATACCCAGGTTCAGGACCCATCATTTGGTCGCCGAACTACCTTGCCGAGCAAGTTGAGGATGTTGTCACGATCTCTGGTCATCACAAGACCAGGGATGTTTTTGCCATCATCCCTCTACTTGACAAATCTAAAGTTCCCAACCAGGAACGGATCGAGATTACTTATGATGGTCAGAAAAATCAGAAAGTCCCCATAGTCATCTATCTGCCGGGGCCACTGCCGTATGAATCAGCTAAGGCAACCCATTACAAATACGGTGCAACAATAATCGAGAATGGAAAGGAAATTCCATTACCCTCCGTCGTGAATATTGCAGACATCAGTCGTGTAACACGGAGCGGTCGAATCTTCAACCGAGGGGTTGGAAAATCCAACAAAGAAAAGGAACTTCAGGCGGAAATTCCTGACCCACCAGTCGGTCAATCTAGTAATCCCGACTTTTCAAAAGACAAAGATGAGATGCTAAAGCTCATCCAAAGGAGTGAATATAACATTGTTGATCAACTGTTATTGACTCCTTCAAAAATCTCAGTATTATCACTGTTACTCAGTTCAGAAGCACACAGAGAGGCTCTACAGAAAGTCTTGGAGCAAGCCTTTGTGGAACAGGATGTAACAATCAGACAGTTTGATAGCATTGTCTCTAACATCACTTCCTGCAATAATTTGGGATTTAGTGATGAGGAATTACCTGAAGAGGGTCGCCGTCATAACATGGCGCTCAACATTACAGTTAACTACCAGGGCGATGCATTAGCCAACGTACTAGTAGACACAGGGTCAGCCCTGAATGTTATGCCGAAGTCCACTTTGATGCAATTATCATTTAAGGGCCCTCCGATGAGAGTCAGCGAGGTCGTCGTCAAAGCATTCGACGGATCCAGAAAAATGGTTATCGGCAAAGTTGATCTTCCCATAACTATTGGTCCTCACACTTTCCAAATCACTTTCCAGGTCATGGACATCCGGGCAACGTACAGTTGTTTATTAGGAAGACCTTGGATACATCAGGCTGGAGCGGTTACTTCAACCCTCCACCAAAAGCTAAAGTTCGTCAAGAACGATCAACTTGTCACGGTTTGTGGGGAACAAGCCTTGCTTGTGAGTAACTTATCATCATCTGCTTGTGTAGAACCCGAGGAGGTTATTGGAACTCAGTTCCAAGCATTATCGGTGAGCAAGAACGATCAATCCGAAGAAGGAACTTCAATTTCTTCATATAAAGATGCTATCAAAGCGGTCGAGAGTACCGATACAATAAAAGAAAGAAGGGTCTTGGTTTTTCTGCAACCTGTACCCAGACAACTCCCGGCGATGAAAGTCTTCATCCCCTTCAAAATCTCTTCCACAGTGGAGGTTTCCTTCACCCAGTGTCTCAGACAGTTCATGCTATCAATGAGGAAGATCCCTCTGACACAGATGAAGAATGGAAGTCCTACCTTAACAAAGACGGCTATATGTCTCAGGAAGAGGTGCCTATGCCTTTTTTCTTTCCTACAGAAAGTCCGAGATTTATACCAAGATCAGATGTCGAAATGATCTACGGGGATTGTGATTCGGAAGGATGCAGTGCTCCACCAAATTCATTAGAGGAAGACACTCTGATGAAAGAAAACTCTGATCACAATTACTATGGCCCGATGGATGGTCTGCCAATGTGGCAACCTTATCCAGGAAACTTGGGGCAAGAAAGTCAGCCGAGTAATGAAACTCAGCTGAGCGTCATTGAACAGAATACCTGTGTCCCCGCCATGTCATGGGATCAACACTCAGGTCATTCGGAAACTACTCAACATGAAGATGAATTCGCAACGTTTGCAGGACTAGAATTCATCAACTATGCTTTTCCTGAGGTCAACGTCATCGAGAGGGATGACTTCTCCAGTTCCAAAGAAGTTTGGGACACTCTGGGACAACCAAGTGGAAAATACGACTTTATGGTCAAGTACACTGCTCCCGAAAGCTCTCGTATCAGGCTCGAAGATATCCAGTCAACTGGATAGGGAGATACAGCTGAGAGCACCAATGCTATGCAAAATGTAACAGAGGAATCCTCCTACGACAATTCTGCTTGGGAGACAGATTCCAATGATCCTACTCCACCAGAAATCAGCGTCATTTCTGAAGACAAATCAAGGAAGATGCCAGACTTTGTGATTCACCGAGGAGTTCGCCGCCAATGGGTTGCCGTCGAGGTTCCGAAGGTCGTTCGTCAGTCAAAGTAATTGCCATCTTTTAACCTTTCACCCTGCCCAGGTGAAAGGATGTTTTGCTAGGGCTCGCTTTTTGTAAATTTCCCTCTTCGCTTGGCCCAAAGCGACAGGGTTTTGTTTTATAGGGCTGTAGTTTCAAGATTCGACTTGTTCATTAATAAAATAACGTCGTTCTGTAATTTCCGCATTAATTGCTGTTTTCTCTTTTTGCTTTTTCAGAAAATGGTAATCCTAAAAAACATTCAATAATAAAAACAAGCAGTAAAATCAAAACACTGCACACACTTACATTTTCTCTATCTCTTCTAAACACGAATCATCACGTCATGCAAATTGCTTGTTTTATACCCCGTTGAAACATACGATCCGATGCCTTCTCCCAACTTTGAGTTCCCGGTATTCGAGGCTGAAGAAGAAGATGACGACCAAATTCCAAAAGAGATCTCCCGACTATTCAGACAAGAGGAAAGGTCCATTGAACCTCACAAAGAGCCGTTGGAAACGGTAAACTTGGGTTCAGAAAAAGAGAGAAAAGAAATCAGGATCGGAGCACTGCTCAGTCCAACTACCAGAGAGGGTTTAATAAAGCTTCTCAAAGAATTTCCCGATGTATTCGCTTGGTCTTATCAGGATATGCCAGGGTTGGATGCCAGCATCGTGGAACATCACTTACCGCTAAGATCGGAATGTCCGCCAGTAAAGCAAAGGTTGAGACGCACTCACCCGGACATGGCCATCAAAATCAAGGAGGAGGTACAGAAACAGATCGACGCGGGTTTCCTCGCTACATCTGAATATCCTCAATGGTTAGCCAACATCGTACTCGTTCCCAAAAAGGATGGAAAGGTCAGAATGTGTGTTGATTACAGAGATCTAAACAAGGCAAGTCCAAAGGACGACTTTCCTTTACCACACATTAACATGCTGGTTGACAGCACAGCAAAGTTCAAAGTATTCTCCTTCATGGATGGATTCTCGGGCTATAACCAGATCAAAATGGCGCCGAAAGACATGGAGAAAACTTCGTTCATTACCCCATGGGGTACCTTTTGTTACAAGGTAATGCCGTTCGGTTTGAAGAATGCCGGGGCAACCTATCAAAGGGCCATGACTACTATGTTTCATGACATGATACATAAGGAAATCGAGGTATATGTCGATGATTTGATTGCAAAATCAAGAATAGAGGATGAGCACGTTGAACATCTGTCAAAATTGTTCGAACGTCTAAGAAAATTCAAGCTCCGCTTGAATCCCAACAAGTGCACCTTCGGTGTCCGTTCAGGGAAACTACTAGGGTTCATCGTCAGCCAGAAAGGAATTGAAGTTGATCCTGACAAGGTCAAGGCCATTCAAGAAATGCCTTCTCCGAAAACTGAAAAACAAGTCAGAGGATTCCTGGGACGTTTGAACTACATCTCCAGATTCATATTCCTTATGACCGCGACGTGTGCGCCGATTTTCAAATTACTCAAAAAGAACCAGGATTGCGTTTGGTCAGAAGATTGCCAAACTGCCTTCGACAGTATTAAGGAATACCTGTTGAATCCGCCGATTCTATCACCTCCAGTGGAAGGAAGACCACTGATCATTTACCTCACAGTCCTAGAGGACTCAATGGGATGTGTACTTGGCCAACAAGACGAAACTAAAAGGAAAGAGTCTGCCATTTACTATCTAAGCAAAAAATTCACCGACTGCGAGACTCGGTACACAATGCTTGAGAAAACTTGTTGCGCTTTGGCTTGGGCAGCCAAACGCTTCGCCAATACATGATTCGTCACACTACTTGGTTAATCTCCGAAATGGATCCAATCAAGTACGTTTTCGAAAAACCTGCTCTCACGGGAAGGATTGCCCGTTGGCAGATGTTACTATCAGAATATGACATAGAGTACCATGCTCAGAAAGCCGTTAAAGGAAGTATTTTAGCCGATCATTTGGCTTATCAACCGATTGACGATCAAGAATCAATCGGGTTTGACTTCCCAGATGAAGATGTCATGTATCTAAAGATGAAAGATTGTGATGAACCGCTACCCAGTGAAGGGCCAGAACCAGGTTCCCAGTGGGGACTTATCTTTGACGGAGCAGTCAATCATTATGGAAATGGAATTGGGGCAATCATTGTTACCCCTCAGGGTATCCACATTCCTTTCACTGCTAGACTTACGTTCAAATGTACGAACAACGAGGCCGAATACGAAGCATGTATCATGGGTCTCGAAGAAGCGATTGATTTAAGGATAAAAAACTTAGACGTATACGGCGATTCAGCCCTGGTTATTAACCAGATAAAAGGAGATTGGAACACATACCAATAGGGATTGATTCCTTACAAAGACTATGCAAGAAGGTTGTTACCCTTCTTCAACAGAGTCGACTTTCATCACATCCCTCGTGATGAGAATC
Source organism: Lathyrus tuberosus (assembly GCA_022829125.1). Classification (NCBI taxonomy): domain Eukaryota; kingdom Viridiplantae; phylum Streptophyta; class Magnoliopsida; order Fabales; family Fabaceae; genus Lathyrus; species Lathyrus tuberosus. The sequence continues at coordinate 12,939,156 of JALAZF010000107.1, read as the reverse complement.
ACATGGCTGATGCATTAGCCACTCTCTCTTCCATGATTAGTGTAGGTCGATGGAATGACATACCTAAGATTGACATAATGCGCCTTGAACGGCCCACTTACATCTTCGCGATTGAAGCAGTCATAGACGACAGACCTTGGTATCACGATATCAAATGCTTCCTTCAGAAACAAGAGTACCCATCTGGGGCACTCAGAAAAGACAGGAAAACCCTCAGAAGATTGGCTGGAAACTTCTTCCTGAGCGGTGACACTCTTTATAAGAGAAATTTTGACATGGTCTTGCTCCGATGCGTCGACAGACCAGAGGCAGACATGCTCATGAAAGAAATTCATGAAGGATCCTTTGGCACTCATGCCAACGGACACACAATGGCGAGAAAAATTCTGAGAGCAAGGTACTATTGGTTGACAATGGAATTCGACTGCTACAAGTACATGAGGAGGTGTCACAAGTGTCAGATATACTCCGACAAAATTCATGTACCGCCATCACATCTCAAAGTTCTTTCTTCCCCGTGGCCTTTTTCCATATGGGGAATCGACATGATTGGTATGATTGAGCCCAAGGCTTCAAACGGACATCGGTTCATCCTGGTAGCCATTGACTATTTCACCAAGTGGGTCGAAGCAGCGTCATTTGCCAATGTAACCCGACAAGTGGTGGTCCGATTTATAAAAAATAATATCATCTGCCATTATGGTGTTCCAAGCGAGATCATTACTGATAATGGATCTAACTTGAACAATAAGATGATGAAAGAGTTGTGTGCTGAGTTCAAGATCGAACACCATAACTCATCTCCCTACCGACCCAAGATGAACGGGGCGGTAGAAGCGGCTAACAAGAACATCAAGAAGATTGTTCAAAAGATGGTTGTAACCTACAAAGATTGGCACGAGATGCTACCCTTTGCTCTTCACGGTTATCGTACATCTGTCCGCACTTCAACAGGGGCTACCCCTTTCTCTCTAGTATATGGCATGGAGGCAGTGCTCCCCATAGAAGTAGAGATCCCATCAATCCGGGTATTGATGGAAGCTAAGCTCACCGAAGCTGAATGGTGTCAAAATCGACACGACGAACTCAACCTGATCGAAGAAAAGAGAGTCACGGCACTATGCCATGGTCAGTTGTATCAGCAAAGAATGAAGAGGGCGTTTGACAAAAAGGTCCGACCTCGTGTCTTCAGGAAAGGAGACCTCGTGCTCAAGAAGATACAATCATTTCTCACTGACTCTCGGGGCAAATGGACCCCAAATTATGATGGCCCCTATGTGGTCACGAAAGCTTTCTCAGGCGGCGCCTTGAGACTTGCAACCATGGACGGAGAGGAATTTGCCTACCCCACGAATGTTGATGTAGTCAAGAAATACTTCGCCTAATACTAAAAAAAAAACGTCTCGGTGGATTGAAAACCCGAAAGGGCGGTCCAGGAAAAAGTTAGAGACATGAAAAAAAATCATCCCGATGGATTGGAAATCTCATAGTACAATCCAGGCAAAAATTAGGGATAATGGCAAGTAACTATGTTCAACAGAGGCAAGTCCCTCAGCAGCAGTTATAGCATCATCTATCGGAGGAAAACTCCAGTCAAGGTCATCTTCGACAGAAGCTCAGGATGTCCCGAATTCAAAGTTGGTAGAAGGATAGTGGTCGTTATGTTTCAACGTAGCCCTTTTCCCTGTAAATTACCATTTTCTAACTTTGTATATACTCTTTGGAATCACGCGTTTGGCTGATCTCCATCTTATCAATAAAATTTGAGCCCTTGTGCTTTTGTTTGTAATTCTTAACTTGCTTTAGCTTTACAGAACGACGTTGTTTAAACTTAATCAGCGATTCTTGAAATAAAACAAAAATAAATTTACTTGTTAAACTTTTTCTGCTTTTAAATTAAAGATGGCATTTCTTTTGACTGTTGAACATCAGAAGAACATCGGTCACTTCTCCCGAAGTAAGCGAACTTCAAAGTGCAGAATCAAAGTACTCCTTCTAAGCCAGTACTCCTGAATGAAGGGATCAACTGTGTCAGAGACCTTGTTTCGTCTGACACGCCTCGGCCGAGTTCTCATCTCCTAAGCCCGATCAACATAGCTCCCAACGGGACTATCTCTCCTAAGCAAGGTGGAATTGCTATTTTGAATCAATGATACTTCTTCGCCCCGCGATGGCCGAGTATCCAATTGTGTTCATCCATTAGTCTGTATGTCGCGTCTGTTTTGTCAGCATATACATACATACATCGTGCATTTTTTATTTGCATTCACATTTCATATTGCATCACTATCACTCTAGTAGGTCTTGTCCCCTAGTGGTAGAAGTCCTCTCAATCGAGTTGTCAGTTCTTGCCTCGTCAGGAAATACTGTGACTGAACAACCTCGCTTCCAGTTTAATTCTGGAAAGAAGTTGGTCCTTGACCACTTTGATAACTTGAACCTCTGAAAAGCCAGAGAAAACTTTCAATAAGCATCACTCTTCGCCATTGAAGATGATATCCTTGCTTTCCCGGATTAAGGAAAATCCACAGAGAAAGCCTCGTGATCAGAGATTCGGCAGCACGCCAGTTTTGCTCCGAAAAACCACTGATGAGAAGGTCATTGGCACCTCAAAATTGGACCCCATCATATGGCGTTTCTTCGGGAAGATCCCGAGAAAAGTATGATGAGAGATCCCAAACGAAAACAGTCTCTCAAGAGACTCGCTTTCCCCAGTAGAATCGACAAATGGCGTTTCCAAAATAGAGAAGTTTGTACACCTCTACAACTCAGACGAATGGGTTCCCCAGCAAGTCTGACATCAAAACTTTTTCCACTCAAATGGCATCTCCCCAGGAAAATTCGGCGAGAAGTTTGAAGGAAAGCCGCTACGAATAGCGTCCCTTGTCAGTAAAGTTTATTGACAAAAGAAACTAAGACCAGTTCCTCGGTAGGAAACCAGGATCGAGGGGAAGTTTAAAAAAGAAACTAAGACCAGTTCCTTGGTAGGAAACCAGGATCGAGGGGAAGTTTGTTTCCACAACTGAGACCAGTTCCTTGGTAGGAAACCAAGAACGAGGGGAGGTTTATTTCAAAAGAAAACTGAGACCAGTTCCTTGGCTGAAGACCAGGATCGAGGGGAAGTTTACCTTTTCTAAGCATCATTGCTTAGCTAAAAAAGATGAATGCGTAAGCTACCATTCATAACCACCATCAAAATTTCGGGTATTCCGATATTTAATCCTCTTGCACCCCGAATGCCCGAATCCTTCGTCATTCACACCTTCGGGTCCAAGAAGATTAAATAGGGGCATCTGTAATACCCCAAATTTTGACCACTTAGATTTCCCATCATTGTGAAAATCATCATCACAATATGGATGAACCATCATGCTTCATCAGTCTCCCCAAAGATGGGTGAGCATCCAATACAATCAATATTAGGGTTTCAAGCCCTCTCTGAGTGCTTAGACAAAGGATCAATCAAGAAATGACATGATATTCAACTTGTCTAATCTCTTAAACATCCACAATGGATCAAAAAGGACTCCCACTTCAAGGATTAAGCACAAGGCTGCTCCCTTCTAGGTGGATCAAGTCTCAAGATCGACAGTGTCACCAAATTAGGGTTTTGGTCGACCAGGGCCTCCAGATGGAAATTTTCATCTGGGCACAAGGCAATGATCCAAAACATGACCTAATATACTTCATGGGACCTCATGAACCCATGCATCAAGTCAATTTTGCCTCAAGGGATGCATTCATAAAAAATCAGGAATTAGGGTTTCTTGACCTAATTCACCCCTAAGTTGACTTTTGGGACAAACCATGAGCCAAGACCTCAAGACAGGATTTGAGGGGTCTCTAATATACCATATTGATCCATTTGAAACAATGGATTGATCCAAGAAGCTTGAGCAACAAGTCTCAATTTCATCTGCACCACAATTAGGGTTTTAAGGGAAAAGTCAACTGTAACTTTGACTTTTGACCTGGACATGCTCCCAAACCCTAATACATGATTGAATATACCCTATGACACCCATGGAACATGTCCATCAAGTTTGATTTAGGTCAAGGACATGATTTCCTGAAGAATTGCACAGTTTGGAATTCATCTGATAAAAAGTCAACTGTGCACAAAAGTCAACTTTGACTTTTTGAGATTTTTCACCAAAATGGATTTTTAACCCTAAAACGATGTTAATGTATGATTTGAATCATCATTCATCAAGAAAAATCAAGAAAAGTGAGATAACTTGTAAAAGGGGTAACCATAAAACTTAGAAATTTTTCTAAGTTAAAAATAAAGTGGCAAAGGTACCAACTTTGGAGGACCATAACTCCTAAACCACAAGGCCATTTTTTCTCATCCAAAGATGGATTTGTAGCCCTCATTATCACCTACAAAAACTTCAACTACAAGTCATTCCAATTCATTAAGGATTTTGAGTTATGGAGTGATCAAAGTGGCTGAAAAGTGAAAATGTCACTTTTTCCAACACTTAGTGAAATTTTCACTAAGTCAGATTCTGCCTCACTTTTTGCCAAATGTAGCGGGATTTTTCACTTGGAATCAAAAGAGATCAAAACCAAACTTGTTCAAACAGTTGTTGTATCATGTAAGAGCTTTCCAAAATGGCCAAGAACATTGCCAAATTCAACCTACACCATGAGATACAACATTGCCAAGTTGCTTTGCTGAAATCTGTCAAGGCAAGGCAGAATTTGCAACTTTGGTCGATTTGCCAAAATCAGCCAAATTCAATTGCTCCTATCCACTTGGACACCTCAGAGGATTGAATCTAAAGGGGACAATCACTGAGCCAAGCCTCCAAAGTCCATGGAACAAGAAATAGCATGTTGAACCTAGGATGGCCAAAATAGGGACAAGACTTCAAATTTGGAATGAGGCATTCAATGGAACCATCAAGGTGGCATGGAATAAGCCATTCTCATCTGAAATCAGTCAAGACTTATCCAAGACCATGGGGACCAAAGCTCTGTGCCCTAACCTCTAGTCAATGGCTAGAGGAGACTTGGATTTTCATTTGCCAACATTGGCCAAACCTACTTACCAGCTGCCATGCACTATTCCTTGCAAAACAAACTTGCTCTACTATAAATAGAGCTCCATTGTGGTCAGTTTGAGTACACCAAAGCCATCTAACATATGCTTTCCTCAAAATCTCTTCTTTCACTCCAATTTTTCCTTCTAAGGCAAGTCACTATCGGGTTTTGAGTTTGAGAGCAATTCCAATCAAACCAATCACTCACACACCTCACATACATCACATATGAGCTGATCAAACACTTAAACAACATCTGGAACACTGATTTCTCAAAATCACCAGCTGGTTGCTCAAGGTTTTAACCAAAGTGCAGCTGAGGTACCACAAAATGATCCAGCCAATTTCAATCAAGTCCAACCATCCAAACACAATCCATAGGGTGTAGGGAAGCTGTTCAGATCATCACCACTCATCTGTAACACCTCCAAATCAAAAATCACTATGAACTTGCTGTCACGACTTGGAGGTAAGCACATACTTGGTCATCTCTCAATCTATGCATATTTCCTCGCACAATAATTTGGCCATATGTTCATAATCATGCATGGAATGTTTTCCCTCAATTAATTGCATTGTTTGAATCGTGTATCAAAAATCCTAGCCTTCATGCAGAAATTAGGGTTCTTGAGGTCTCTTCGTGATTTCTTGTTATATGTTTAATTTAAATGAAATTAAAGTACATAGACATGATCGTGAGGTTGAGGCGAGCATAATGATATGTGGATTGCATGATATGATTATGTATTCATGGAGATTGGATAGAAAATGCAAATCTGAGAAACCAAGAACACGCGCGTGTTCTTCAGCCTGTTCTTGGCGCCATTTTTAGAAATTCAAATATTTGAATTTTGTGATTTTGTTTAATTGATTCAAAAATTAATTTCTCTCTGAGTTTTAATGATTTTGAGTTGATTCTTTTTTTAATAATTCACAAAAATGTTAAAATATTTTATTTTCACAAAAAAATCCCAAAAATATTATTTATTTCATATAATTGATATTTTTGCAAAGAATTAATATTTTAATTGTTTTTGACATTTTAAATATTTTTTCTACATTGATTTTGCAACTTTTAATGCTTTCTAATTATTTTGTAGGTCAATACTTAATTTTTGAAGCATTAATCCAAGATCACAATTTGTTTTCCATGTGTTAAACAATTTTTGATCATTTTAATTGAATTTTTATTCAATTAAATACATTTTGAAAACAAATTAGGGTTTTGGATTAATTCAAACCTCATAAATCATTTTCAAAACTCTTTGGGCCTCTTGAGAGAGTGTAAGACCCATCCCCCCTTGTACAAAAACTTTTTGGGCCTCACTCATTGTATAAGCCCCTCTGTACAAGTAAACGGCGCGATCGTCGCCCGTTTAAAAATAAAAATCATCTGGGCCTCTCCTTGAGCTATAAGACCCATTCAAAACACTTTGGGCCTCTATTAGAGTGTAAGACCCAACCCCCCTTTTAACCAAAACATTTTGGGCCTCACTTATTGCATAAGTCCCTCTGTGTTAAAAGAAAACCTCGGCGCGATCGCCATTTTAAACGAAAAAATCATTTGGGCCTACCCTCGTGTTATAAGCCCCACTCTTTTTCTTTAAACCTTTTTGGGCCTCTTGAGAGAGTGTAAGACCCATCCCTTTGTACAGAAAACCATTTTTGGGCCCCAGTCACTTGTATAAGTCCCGCTGTACAAAGTCAAACAGTGCGCTCACTGATAAAACCCTGGGCCTCTCCTTGAGCTGTAAGCCCCAAATCTTTCTTTTTCAAAGCACTTTCTCCTTTGATTTTGAATATACTGTTGTTTTCAATCTTTCTTTGTTGAACAACTAACCAAACAGCATGGAAGCACTACAACCGAGTAAGTGGTTATCGCTTTCATTTACTGCTTTCATATTATAAACTGTATTGTGGGGCTGCTCACTGTAAGTCTCCTTTCATAAACTCATATCTACTGTGTAATAATAGTATAGATATTTCGAGTTTCCCCGGCAACTACGTCTAGAACTAGGTGACGCCGTTTCATTTATTCGTAGAAATAGACACCTAGATCCCCAATAGGAGCACCAGATACAGTCTTCTCTTCGGCTGTCCTCCTTAGGAATCGTCAAGAAGCTCTACTCCCCAAGATGAATGTATTCTCCGTGAATGGCATCTTTGAGTTTCTTCCAATTTCTCGAACTTTCCGGACTTGATCTATTCCTTGTGGATAGCTTGCCTTGAATGTCTCGGGGTTTGGGTACCCACTACGGTCATAATCTCGGACCTTAACTAAGGAACCCTCTTTAAAAGTTAAAAGTCGTTGGATAGTAAACCTCGCACGTTTACCAGTGGTTTTTATCTTTAAAAGAGTTATCTCTCCTAATGGAAAGGAGATGATAGACCCACGGGCTTCTTAAAAGCATCGGCCTCCTCTTGGGCATTATTCAAGGACACTACGGCTTCTTAGAAGTATTCACAACCTCCTCTTAGGCTTCGTATAATGATCTCTTCCTTCGGGAAAGATAGCCTCCTCTTGGGCTTCGTACAAGGACCCATCGGCTTCTTAAAAGTTTCCAGCCTTCTCTTGGGCTTCGTACAAATTGTCCCGACGACCTCCTAGAGGTATAGGAACAGAACCTAGTCATCCTCATAGAATAGTCCTTTCATAGAGTCTACTACTGTTTTTCAAAGCATAGTACAAAAGAAAAAAACTCTAGACTTGGACAGTCTAACTTCCTTGAGTCTCAAAGACATTCTCAAGTGACCCCTTCATTAAATAGGAAGGAAACCCGCAGACTCGGACAGTCTCAATACCCTTTGGATTTCCCGTTTCCTCAAAGAGAAGGAAATATCCCTGATCCTCAAATCAAATCCCTGAGTACAGTGTTGCTCATATAAGAACTGATTTTCTCTTTTAAAATCAGTATATTGGATCTGTCCCTCAACTGAAACAAACCTTTAGCTCAATCTCGGGCTTCGTACGAGATACAAAAACACTCTCTTGTTGAGTATAAAAGACTCTCTTGTTGAGTCAAACTTTTAGCCTCTATCTCGGGCTTCGTACGAGACACAAAGACTCCCTCGTAGAGTCAAACAAACTTTTAGCCTCTATCTCGGGCTTCGTACGAGACACAAAGACTCTATCGTCGGGTCAAAAACTTTTAGCCTCTCTCTCGGGCTTTGTACGAGACACAAAATAGCCTCCTCTTAGGCTTTGTATAATGATTTTCCTAGCGGAAATTAGCCTCCTCTTAGGCTTTGTATAAGAAAACCACTGGTTGATCCAATCAACCTTTTAGCATCAAAGCTGTGCCTCGTTCACAGTACACAAACATCAACAACTTCTTTCCCTTCATCTAATCGCTGTAAGCGACAAGCCTCTGGATCATCTACATCCATGCCACTGTCCCTCTTTTAGCATGAGAAATTCCTAAGGAAAGATGGCATTGCTCTACACTGAGTTAAAGTCTTCTCCTTCAGGTTAAAACCCTTTCTTCGGAAATTATGGCATTGCTCGGATCCGCGTATCCCAGTTAAAGTAATTCTCCTTCTCCCCTCTTTAGAGATGACAAATTCTCTCTAAAGTCGAGGTCTTTCAGCTTCACGTCTTGGGCTTTGAACAAGACACAAATAGACCTTTCAGCTTCACATCTTGGGCTTTGAACAAGATACAAATCACCTTTCACTTCACGTCTTGGGCTTTAAACAAGACACCAAAAACACCCATTTCCTCCCATAGAATAGGAGGAACTACGAACGCTCTGATTTCCCTGTTTCGGTAAACGGGAATACGTAGGCATAAGATCGAAAGAAAAGATCTTAGCGAGCGCAATCAACAAAAAACCCAAATCCCATATCTCCATCAATTAAAAGCAGTAATTCAAAAGCATCAGTCCTAACATCCTAATCTTTGTTCCCTGCCAGAAACCTTCTGCCCAGGTAAAAAGAAAGAAAACAGTATTGGCGAAAATGCAAATAACTAGTACAAGGCCCCCCCCACATTGATAGCATCCGTAACCTAACAGACCGCTGTTTAAACTCAGTATGCAAAGCAGGGTTAATTGGAGACATCTATTTCCCTTCCTTATTCAGCTCACAATAGGATAAAAAATGAATCGACCTGTAGTTTAAGCTCAAACCGCAGAGAGCGACCAGCGCTTAAGAACCGCATCCAAAATTGCTCGCTACACTTGGTGCATCCATTGAATGCTCCAAAACAAAATTGGAGTCTTGTCCCCTCTTTAGGGATTTCTAGGTTTGGCATGCTATTTTTAGTTCCAAGGACTTGGGAGGCTTGAGATTAGAGTTGGTTCCTCCTTGGTCTCCCCCTGAGGTGTTCAGATGGATAGACATGTTTGTCATTTGCACAAATTTGGCAAATTGAGCAAAATTCACAAATCTGCCTTGCTTTGACAGTTTTCAGCAAGGCATATTGCCATTGTCAAATCTCATGGCTCAAGTGGAATTTGATGGGGTTCTTGGCCATTTTAGAAAGCCCTCATATGATACAACAACTGTTTGATCATAATTGGTTTTGATACTTTTTGGATCCAAGTGAAAAATTCCCTTACATTTGGAAAAAAGTAAGACAGATTCTGACTTAGTGAAAATTTCACTAAGTGTTGGAAAAAAGTGACATTTTTCACTTTTTGTGATTTTGATCATTCCATAACTTAAAATCCATGAGGAATTGGAATGAGTTGTAGTTGAAGCTTTTGTAGAGGGCCATGAGAGCTACAAATCTAGCTTTGAATGAGGAAAAATGGCCTTGTGGTTTAGGAGTTATGATCCTCCAAAGTTGGTACCCTAGCCACTTTGTTCCATAACTTAGAAAAATTTCTAAGTTTTTATGGTTACCCCTTTTACAAGTTATCCCACTTTTCTTGATTTTTCTTGATGAATGATGATTCTAATCACACATTAACATCATTTTAGGGTTAAGGAACCATAATTGTAAAAAATCTCAAAAAGTCAAAGTTGACTTTTGTGCACAGTTGACTTTTTGTCAGATGATTTCAAAACTGTGCGATCCTCTATGAAATCAAGTCCTTGACCTAAATCAAACTTTATGGATTGATTTCATAGGTGTTATAGGGTGTATTTAATCATGTCCTAGGGTTTGGGAGCATGTCCTGTTCAAAAGTCAAAGGTGCAGTTGACTTTTTCATCAAAACCCTAATTGTGGTTCAGATGAAACTGAAACTTGGTGATCAAGCTTCTTAGATCAATCCATTGTTGCAAGTGGATCAATGTAGTTTATTAGAGACCCTCAAATCTTCCTTTGAGGTCTTGGCTCATGATTTGACCCAAAAGTCAACTTAGGGGTGAATTAGGTCAAGAAACCCTAATCCCTGTTTTTTGATGAATGCATCCCCTGAGGCCAAATTGACTTGATGATTGGGTCTATGATATCCCATGGATCATATTAGGTTATGCTTTGAAGCATTGGCTCATGCCCAGAGGAAGATTTCCATCTGGAGGCCCTGGTCGACCAAACCCTAATTTTGTGACACTGGCGATCTTAAGGCTTAATCCACCTGGAATGCTGCAACATTGTGCTTGATTCTTATTGTGGGAGTCCTCTTGATCCATTGTGGATGTTTGAGAGGTTACACAAGTTGAATATCATGTCATTTCTTGATTGATCCTTTGTCCAAGGCTCAGAGAGGGCTTGAAACCCTAATTCTGATTGTAGTAAAGGCTCACCCATCTTTGGGGAGACCAATGGTTCATCTATATTGTGATGATGATTTGCACAATGATGGGAAATCTTAGTGGTCAAAATTTGGGGTATGACAGATGCCCCTATTTAATCTTCTTGGACCCGAAGGTGTGAATGGCGAAGGTATTGGGGCATTCGGGGTGCAAGAGGATTAAATATCGGAATACCCGAAATTTTGATGGTGGTTATGAATGGCGGTTTGCGTATCCTTCTTCTTTTTCTAAGCAATGATGCTTAGAAAAGGTAAACTTCCCCTCGATCCTGGTTTCCTACCAAGGAACTGGTCTTAGTTTCTGAAATGAACTTCCCCTCGATCCTGGTTTCCTACCAAGGAACTGGTCTCAGTTGCTAAAATAAACTTCCCCTCGATCCTGGTTTCCTACCAAGGAACTGGTCTCAGTTTCTGAAATGAACTTCCCCTCGATCCTGGTTTCCTACCAAGGAACTGGTCTCAGTTGGTGAAATAAACTTCCCCTCGATCCTGGTGTCCTACCAAGGAACTGGTCTCAGTTTCTGAAATGAACTTCCCCTCGATCCTGGTTTCCTACCAAAGAACTGGTCTAAGTTCCTGAAATAAACTTCCCCTTGATCCTGGTTTCCTACCAAGGAACTGGTCTCAGTTTCTGAAATGAACTTCCCCTCGATCCTGGTTTCCTACTAAGGAGCTGGTCTCAGTTGCTAAAATAAACTTCCCCTCGATCCTGGTTTCCTACCAAGGAACTGGTCTCAGTTTCTGAAATAAACCTCCCATCGATCCTGGTTTCCTACCAAGGAACTGGTCTCAATTTCTTTTGTCAATAAACTTCTTGACAAGGGACGCTGTTCGTAGCGGTTTTCCTTAAACTTCTCGCCGAATTTTCCTGGGGAGATGCCATTTGATGGAAAAAATTTTGATGTCAGACTTGCTGGGTGTCATACCCCAAATTTTGACCACTAAGATTTCCCATCATTGTGAAAATCATCATCACAATATGGAGGAACCATCATACCTTATCAGTCTCCCCAAAGATGGGTGAGCATCCACTACAATCAAATTTAGGGTTTCCAGCCCTCTCAGAGCTTTTAGACAAAGGATCAATCAAATAATGACATGATCTTCAACTTATCTAGCCTCTCAAATATCCCCAATGGATCAAGAGGACTCCCACTTCAAGGATTAAGCACAAGGCTGCTCCCTTCCAGGTGGGTCAAGTCTCAAGATTGCCAGTGTCACCAAAAGAGGGTTTTGGTCGACCAGGGCCTCCAGATGGAAATTTTCCTTTGGGCATGAGCCAATGCTTCAAAGCATATCCGAAAATACTCCATGGAACCTCATGGGCCCAAGCATCAAGTCAATTTGACCTCAGGGGATGCATACATCAAAAATCAGGAATTAGGGTTTGTTGACCTAATTCACCCCTAAGTTGACTTTTGGGACAAATCATGAGCTAAGACCTTAAGACATGATTTGAGGGTCTCCAACATACCACATTGATCCATTTTTAACAATGGATTGATTCAGGAAGCTTGAGCAACAAGTCTCAATTTCATCAGTACCACAATTAGGGTTTCGAGAGAAAAGTCAACTGTAGCTTTGACTTTTGACCAGGACATGCTCCCAAACCCTAGGACATGATTCAATACACCCTATAACACCTATGAAATCAATCCATCAAGTTTGATTTAGGTCAAGGACTTGATTTCATAGAGGATCGCATAGTTTGGAATTCATCTGACAAAAAGTCAAATGTGCACAAAAGTCAACTTTGACTTTTTGAGATTTTTCACAAAAATGGTTTTTTAACCCTAAAATGATGTTAATGTATGATTTGAATCATCATTCATCAGGAAAAATTAAGAAAAGTGGGATAACTTGTAAAAGGGGTAACCATAAAAACTTAGAAATTTTTCTAAGTTATGAACAAAGTGGCAAGGGTACCAACTTTGGAGGATCATAACTCCTAAACCACAAGGCCATTTTTCCCCATCCAAAGCTAGATTTGTAGCTCTTATTACCCTCTACAAAAGCTTAAAACTGACCTCCTTCCAAATTCATCATGGATTTTGAGTTATGGAATGATCAAAATCACAAAAAGTGAAAATGTCACTTTTTTCCAACACTTAGTGAAATTTTCACCAAGTCAGAATTTGCCTTCACTTTTTTCCAAATGTAGGGGGATTTTTCACTTGGATCCAAAAGGTATCAAAACCAAATATGATCAAACAGTTGTTGTATCATATGAGGGCTTTCCAAAATGGCCAAGAACATCACCAAATTCCACTTGGGCCATGAGATATGCCAATGGCAATATGCCTTGCTGAAAACTGCCAAGGCTAGGCAGAATTTTTCATTTTTGCTCGATTTGGCAAAATCAGATAATTCCAAGCCTTGTCATCACTTTGGACACATCTGAGGATCAAATTTAAAGGGGACAAACACTGAGCCAAACCTCCAAAGTCCTTGGAACAAGAAGTAGCATGCCAAACCTAGAATTGCCTAAAAGAGGGACAAGTCTCCAATTTTGGATTGGAGCATTCAGTACATACACCAAGGTGGCATGGACTGAGCCATTTCCAACTGAATTCAGTCAAGACTTATCCAAGACCAAGGGAACCACAACCCTGTGCGCTAACCTCTAGTCAATGGCTAGAGGAGACTTAGATTCCAAAGTGCAACCATTGGCCAAACCTCTGCTGCAGTTTCCATTCACTATTGATCCCAAAACAAACTTTCTCTACTATAAATAGAGCTCATTTGTGCTCAGTTTAAGTACACCAAAGCCATCAAATAGATGTTTTCCTCAAAATCCCTCTCTTTAGGCCAAAATGCCTTCTTTAGCAAGGTAACATCATATGTAGGTAATCCAAACTATCAAAAGTGACCTGTAACACCAAAATCACAAAGTCACCTCTCAAAACCTCAAAATAAGCCTTTTGTTTATTTTTCAAGTCATGTCTTGATTCAGTCACTTTCCAAACCAGATAAAACCTCAAACACACTCCAAATAACATCCTTGAACTGTCCCAAATGGTTCCCCCCATCTGGAACACCATTTGAGAGAGTTGATATTTTGGTCATTTTAACCCCTTTTGCAAGAAAGGGCTAGTTTGTGTTTTTGTAGGTTCCAGCTGATTCCAACTATCCTAAAAGCTTATAAGGGATCATTTGAGAGTGTCCAAAGCATCAAACCATTTCTGGAACAAGAAGTTTGGCAGATTGCACAGAAAACTCCAAAAGCTCAAAAAGAGGTAAGCATCATGACTTGAACTTTCCAAAATATGCATTGCTTTGAAGTCCACTGATCATACACACCTCATACATGTTATATATGTTGTGTTTGAACCAATTCATCATGTAATTCATGCCTGTATCAAAGTGTAGCATAGAAAATCAATTATAGGCCTTTTTCAAAACCACTATCGGGTTTTAAGGAGGGAGCATGATCTAAAAAAAATACCACCACCATTGGATTCCTTGTGAAATTCTAGGCCATATGCATATAAATTTTGTCCCCAACCATTGAGAAATGATAAAGTTATGGACCTTCCCGTTTCTTGGCAAAATTTGCCTTGCCTTGCCTTGGCCAGGCCTAGAAAACAAGGCAAGCCTTGTATATTTGTGGTTTCACTTCAAGCAATGGATGTATCACCACCCCAGTGGTAAGGCGCGCGCCCTATAACCTTGAGGTCGTGGGTTCAAACCCCCACCCATTCCATTTTGTGTTTTCTCACATTTTTGCTATTTTCCCAATATTTTCATGTTTTATTAATTAATTGGAAAATTAATAACTCCTTCAATTTTAATTATTTTTTATTGGTTCTTTTTGCAAAAAATCACAAAAATGTTGAAATATTTTATTCCATAAAAAAATTAAGTTTATATTATTTATTTAATATAATTAGTATTTTTGTGAATAAATTCCTTTTTAATGTTTTTAAAACATTTTAAAAGTGAATATTTACTTTGAAAATCAAAACCAAGTGAGTTTTAATTCACCTTGTGATTAATCCCTCATTTCTCAAACCTTAAAAAAAATCACAAATGGTTTATTCAAACATATTTGGTATTTTATTTAATTTTCTTTAAATATTTACTTTTAAAGAATAACAAATTAGGATTTCTTTGATTTTCACCCTCATCAACTAATTTTAAACACTTTTGGGCCTCTAATAGAGTGTAAGACCCAATCCTTTGTAAATACAAAACTTTTATGGCCTCACTAATTGTATAAGTCCCGTTGTATTTCAAAAAGTTCGACGCGATCATCGTCTGTTAAAAAACAAACCTTGGGCCTCTCCTCGATCTATAAGACCCATTCAAAATCATTGGGCCTCTATTAGAGTATAAGACCCAACCCCTTTGAAAACCAAACCATTTTGGGCCTCAATGCATTGTATAAGACCCACCGCGTTTTCAAAAATCTCGGCGCGATCGCCATTTTCAAACAAATGACCTTGGGCCTCTCCTTGAGCTGTAAGCCCCACCACTTGTACAAAAATAAAACACTTGGGCCTCTTGAGAGAGTGTAAGACCCATCCCCTTGTACAGAAAACCTTTCTTGGGCCTCAGTAACTTGTATAAGTCCCTCTGTACAAAATGACAGTGCGATCACTGATAAACCTTGGGCCTCTCCTTGAGCTGTAAGCCCCAACATCTTTTCAAAATACTTTCTCCTTTAATTTTGAATATACTGTTGTTTTCAATCTTTCTTTGTTGAACAACTAACCAAACAGCATGGAAGCTCTACAACCGAGTAAGTGTTTATATGCTTTCTTTATCCGCTTTCATATACATATAACTGTATTGTGGGGCTGTTTCATTGTAAGTCTTCTTTCATAAACTCATATCAATTGTGTAATACTAGTATAGATATTTAGAGTTTCCCTGGCAACTACGTATAGCACTAAGCCCTGTTGATCACTCTTAAATACAAACAAAACTAGATCCCCATAGGATTACCAGACACAGTCTTCCCTCCTCTTGGGGTTAAACAATATGGAGACGTGAAAGGCAGCATTCTCGGTGAACCCTTTCACAGACTGTCACCCTTAGAGATTGTCAAAGAAACTCTACTCCCCAGAGATGATTTTTCTCCATGAATGGCATCTCTTGAGTTTCTTCTAAATTCTCGAACTTTCCTGGCTTGATCTATTCTCTGTGAATAGCCTGTCTTGAATTTCTCGGGGTTTGGGGACCCACAGGCTTCCTAAAAGCATCCCCGTCTCCTCTTAGGCGTTGTACAAGGACCCTACGACTTCTTAGAAGTATTCACAGCCTCCTCTTAGGCTTCGTATAAGGATTCTTCCTTCGGGAAGAGAGCCTCCTCTTGGGCTTCGTACAAATTGTCCCTCGGCTTCTTAAAAGTTTCCAGCCTCCTCTTGGGCTTCGTACAAATTGTCCCGGCGACCTCCTAGAGGTATAGGAACAGAAATTAGTCATCTTAATAGAACAGTCTTTCAAAGAGTCTAGATCTTTCTACCGTGAACATACTACTACTGTATCTTTAAGCATAGTACAAAAGATAAAACTCTAGACTTGGACAGTCTAATCTCCTTGAGTCTCAAAGGCATTCTAAAGTAGGGAAAAACACCAGTAGACTCGGACAGTCTCCAATACCCTCTGGATTCCCCATTTCCTTAAAGAACAAGAAATAACCCTGATCCTGTGATCAATCCCAAAGCATAGCCTTACCTTTAATCAGTCTCTTTATAAGAACTAATTTTCTCTTTTAACCAACCTACTAGACATGTCACTCAACTGAAACAGCAATCCTTTTAGCCTCTATCTCAGGCTTCGTACGAGATACAAAAAGACTCTCTTATTGAGTCAATCTCTCTTTTAGCCTCCATCTTGGGCTTCGTACGAGATACAAATCACTCTCTTTTTGAGTATAAAAGACTCTCTTGTTGAGTCAACTTTTAGCCTCCGTCTTGGGCTTCGTACAAGACACGTATAAAAACACTCTCTTGTTTGTATCGTGAATTTTTGGACGTGGTTGCGAAACACTTATCGCCTTTGGGGTACTATAGCTCGATTCATTTTTTATCCTATTTAAGCTGATGAAGGAAGAGAAATAGATGTCTCCAATTAATCCTGCTTGCAAACTGAGTTTGAACAGATGACTGTTGGTTTACAGATGCTACAAAGATTGTGGGTCTCTCTCAGGTTATTTTGTTAAAAATAGTGTCCAGTTGATTGGTGGGAGGTTAAGACTGATGCTTTTCGAGATGGGAAGGTATGGGATTTTGGGTTTTGGATTAGTGTGCTCGCTAAGATTTTTCTTGCAATCTTATGCCTACGTATTCCCGTTTTTCCGAAACAGGGAAATCAGAGCGATCGTAGTTCCTCCTATTCTATGGGAGGAAATGGTGTTTTGGTGTCTTGTTCAAAGCCCAAGACGTGAAGCGAAAGGTGACCTATATCTTGTTCAAAGCCCAAGATGTGAAGCTAAAAGGTGTTTGTCTTTAGAGAGAATTTGTCATCTCTAAAGAGGGGTTTGTCTGTCACAACTGTTTATAAAGGAGAATTACTTTAACTGGGATATGTGAATCCGGCAATGCCATAATTTCCTTTATAGGGGATTTTTAACCTAAAGGAGAAGACTTTAACTCAGTGTAGAGAAATGCCATCTTTCCTTAGGAATTTCTCATGCTAAAAGAGGGACAGTGGCATGGATGTAGATGATCTAGAGGCTTGCCGCTTACAGCGATTAGATGAAGAGGAAGGAGTTGTATACTGTGAATGAGGCACAGATTGATGCTAAAAGGTTGATTGGATCAACCAGTGGTTTTCTTATACAAAGCCTAAGAGGAGGCTATTGGCCCAACAAGAGGGTATTTTTTATGTGTCTCGTACGAAGCCCGAGAGAGAGGCTAAAAGGGTGTTGACTCAACAAGAGAGTCCTCTTTTTGTATCTCTTATAAAGCCCAAGATGGAGGCTAAAGTGTTGATTCAATAAGAACCTTTTTGTATCTCGTACAAAGCCCGAGATGGAGGCTAAAGAGTTTGACTCCGTTGAGGAGAATCATTGTATAAAGCCCAAGAGGAGGCTATGGTGCTGTTTCAGTTGAGTGACAGGTCCAACATATTGGTTGAAAGAGAAAATCAGTTCTTATATGATTAATGTTGTACTAAAGGATTTTGATTCGAGGATCAGGGATATTTCCTTTTCTTTGAGGAAATGGGAAATCCAAAGGGTATTGAGACTGTCCGAGTCTACGGGGTTCCTTCCTATTCTTGAAGGGTGCTTGAGAATGTCTTTGAGACTCAAGGAAATTAGACTGTCCAAGTCTTGAGTTTCATCTTTTGTACTATGCTTTGAGAAACAGTAGTAGACTCTTGGAAAGACTGTTCTATTAAGATGATTAATTTCTGTTCCTATACCTTTAGGAGGTCGTCGGGATAATTTGTACGAAGCCCAAGAGGAGGCTGGAAACTTTTAAAAAGCCGAGGGACAATTTGTACGAAGCCCAAGAGGAGGCTATCATTCCCGGAGGAAGAAATCATTTATACGAAGCCTAAGAGGAGGCAGTGAATACTCCTAAGAAGTCGACGGGTCCTTGTACAACGCCCAAGAGGAGGCAGGGATGCTTTTAGGAAGCCTATGGGTCTCCAAACCCCGATAAGTTCAAGACAGGCTATTCACAGGGAATAGATCAAGCCAGGAAAGTTCGAGAATTTGGAAGAAACTCAAGAGATGCCATTAACGGAGAAAGGATCATCTTTGGGGAGTAGAGTTTCTTGACAAGTGCTTTTAAGAAGCCTGTGGGTCTCCAAACCCCGAGAAGTTCAAGACAGGCTATTCACGAAGAATAGATCAAGCCAGGAATGTTCGAGAATTTGGAAGAAACTCAAGAGATGCAATTCATAGAGAAGAGATCATCTCTGGGGAGTAGAGTTTCTTTGACAACTTCTACGAGTGACAGTCTGAGAAAGGGTTCAAAAAGAATCTGCCTTTCACATCTCCGTATTATTTAACCCCAAGAGGAGGGAAGACTGTGTCTGGTAATCCTATGGGGGATCTAGTTTTGACTATTTAAGAGTGATCAACGGGCTTAATGCTAGATGTAGTTGCCGGGGAAACTCTAAATATCTATACTATTATTACACAGTTGATATGAGTTTATGAAAGAAGACTTACAGCGAAACAGCCCCACAATACAGTTATATGTATATGAAAGCGGTAAAGGAAAGCCGATAAACACTTACTCGGTTGTAGAGCTTCCATGCTGTTTGGTTAGTTGTTCAACAAAGAAAGATTGAAAACAACAGTATATTTCAAAATCAAAGGAGAAAGTGCTTTAAAAAAGAAAGATTTGGGGCTTACAGCTCAAGGAGAGGCCCGGATGTTTTTATCAGTGATCGCACTGTTGAATTTGTATAGAGGGACTTATACAAGTGACTAAGGCCCAAAAATTATTTTCTGTACAAAGGGATGGGTCTTACACTCTCTCAAGAGGCCCAAAGGGGTTTAAAGAAAAAGAGTGTGGCTTATAACACGAGGGGATTTTCTTTTAACGCAAAGGGGTTTATACAATATCTGAGGCCCAAAGTTGTCTTGGTTAAAAGGGGATTGGGTCTTACACTCTATTAGAGGCCCAAAGAGTTTTTGAATGGGTCTTATAGCTCGAGGAGAGGCCCAATTGATTTTTGAAAGGCGACGATCGCGCCGTTTACTTGTACAGAGGGACTTATACAATAAGTGAGGCCCAAATGGTTTTTGTACAAGGGGGTGGGTCTTACACTCTCTCAAGAGGCCCAATAGATTTTAAAGAAAAGAAATGGGTCTTACTACTCGAGGGTAGGCCCAGAGTTCGTTTTTCAACGGACGATGATCGCGTTGAACTTTTTGAAATACAAAGGGACTTATACAATAAGTGAGGCCCAAAAAGGGTTTGTATTTACAAAGGATTGGGTCTTACACTCTATTAGAGGCCCCAAGCGTTTTGAAAATGATTTATGAGGGTTGAATTAATCAAAAACCCTAATTTGTTTTCAAAATGTGTTTTAATTGAATAAAATATTCAATTAAAATGATCAAAATTGTTTAACATATGGAAAACAAATTATGATCTTGGATTAATGCTTCATAAATCAGGTTTTGCCCTACAAAATGATTAGAAATCATTAACATTTACAAAATCAAGAGGAAAAAATATTTTAAATTTCAAAAATAATTAAAACATTAATTCTTTGCAAAAATATCAATTATATGAAATAAATAATATTTTTGGGATTTTTTGGGAAAATAAAATATTTTAACATTTTTGTGAATTATTAAAAAAAGAATCAACTAAAAATCATTAAAACTCAGAGAAAAATTAATTTTTGAATCAATTAAATAAAATCACAAAATTCAAATATTTGAATTTGTGAAAATGGCGCCAAGAACAGCTGAAGAACACGCGCGTTTTTCAGTTTTGCCCAAATTTGCATTTTCTATCCAATCTCACTGAATACTTGATTATATCATGCAATCCACATATCAATCTGCTCGTTTTCACCTCACGATCATGTTTATGACAATTAATTTCATTTAAATTAAGCATAAAACAAGAAATCACGATAAATCCTCAAGAACCCTAAATTCTGCATGAAGGCTGGAATTTTTGATACACGATTCAAACAAAGCAATTACTTGAGGGGAAACATTCCATGCATGATTATGAACATTTGGCAAAAGTATTGTGCGAGGAAATATGCATAGATTGAGAGATGACCAAGTTTAGGCTTACCTCTAGGTCGTGACAGCAAGAGCAAATTGATTTCTGAGTTGGAGGTGTTACAGATGAAGTATGATGATCTGAACAGCTTCCCTACACCCTATGGAGTGTGTTTGAATGCTTGGACTTGATGGAAATTGACTGGATCACTTCATGGCATCTCAACTGCAACTTGGTTAAAACCTTGAGCAATTGACTGGTGATTCTAAGAAATCAGTGTTCCAGATGTTGTTTAAGTGTTTGATCAGCTCCCATATGATGTATGTGAGGTGTGTGTGTGATTGGTTTAAGTGGAATTGCTCTCTAATGAAAAACCCGATAGTGACTTACTAAGAAAGGCATTTTTGAGAGTGAGAAGAGGATTTTGAGAAAGGCAAGTGTTGTAGGCCTTTGGTGTACTTAAACTGATCACAATTGAGCTCTATTTATAGTAGAGCAAGTTTGTTTTGCAAGGAATAGTGAATGGCAACTGTTGAGTAGGGTTGGCCAATGTTGGGAAATGAAAATCCAAGTCTCCTCTAGCCATTGACTAGAGGTTAGGGCACAGGCTGCTGGTCCCCTTGGTCTTGGATAAGTCTTGACCGAATTCAATTGCTAGTAGCTCAGTCCATGCCACCTTGGTGCTTCCATTGAATGCTCAAATCCAAAATTGGAGTCTTGTCCCTATTTTGGGAAATTCTAGGTTTAACATGCTATTTCTTGTTCCAAGGACTTTGGAGGCTTGGCTCAGTGATTGTCCCCTTTAGACTCAATCCTTAGATTTGTCCAAAGTGATGACAAGGCTTGAAATTGGCTGATTTTGGCAAATCAAGCAAAAGTGCAAAATTCTGCCTTGCCTTGGCAGATTTCAGCAAGGCAACTTGCCAATGTCATATCTCATGGCTCAAGTTGAATTTGGTGATGTTCTTGGCCATTTTGGAAAGCTCTTATATGATACAACAACTGTTTGATCATATTTGGTTTTGATACCTTTTGGATCCAAGTGAAAAATCCCCCTACATTTGGAAAAAAGTAAGGCAAATTCTGACTTAGTGAAATTTTCACTGTGTTGGAACAAAGTGACTTTTCTTGATTTTGATCACTCCATAACTCAAAATCCATGAGGAATTTGGACATAGGTCAGTATGAAGCTTTTGTAGAGGGTAATGAGATCTACAAATCAAACTTTGGATGGGGAAGAATGGCTTTGTGGTTTAGGAGTTATGATCCTCCAAAGTTGGTACCTTTGTCACTTTTTTTCATAACTTAGAAAATTTTCTAAGTTTTTATCGTTACCCCCTTTTACAAGTTATCTCACTTTCTTTGATTTTTCTTGATGAATGATGATTCAAATCATACATTAACATCATTTTAGGGTTAAAAATCCATTTTTGTGAAAAATCTCAAGAAGTCAAAGTTGACTTTTGTGCACAGTTGACTTTTTATCAAATGAATTCCAAACTGTGCAATCCTTTAGGAAATTATGTCCTTGACCTAAATAAAACTTAACGGACATGTTCCATGGGTGTTATAGGCTGTATTGAATCATGTCTTAGGGTTTGGGAGCGTGTCCTGGTCAAAAGTCAAAGCTACAGTTAACTTTTCTCGCGAAACCCTAACTGTGGTTCAGATGAAATTGAAACTTGTTGCTCAAGCTTCTTGGATCAATCCATTGTTCCAAATGGATCAATATGGTATATTAGAGACCCTCAAATCATGTCTTGAGGTCTTGGTTCATGATTTGTCCCAAAAGTCAACTTAGGGGTGAATTAGGTCAAGTAACCCTAATTCCTGATTTTTGATGTATGCATCCCTTGAGGCCAAATTGACTTGATGATTGGGTCCATGAGGTTCCATGGAGTATATTAGGATATGTTTTGAATCATTGGCTCATGCCTAGATGAAAATTTCCATCTGGAGGCCCTGGTCGACCAAAACCCTAATTTGGTGACACTGGCGATCTTGAAGCTTGATCCACCTAAAAGGGAGCAACCTTGTGCTTAATCTTTGAAGTGGGAGTCCTCTTGATCCATTGTGGATGTTTGAGAGGTTAGAAAAGTTGAAGATCGTGTCATTCCTTGATTGATCCTTTGTCTAAGCACTCAGAGAGGGCTTGAAACCCTAATTTTGATAGTAGTGAATGCTCACCCATCTTTGGGGAGACTGATGAGGCATGATGGTACATACATACTATGATAATGATTTTCCCAATGATGGGAAAACTTAGTGGTCAAAATTTGGGGTATGACAGATGCCCCTATTTAATCTTCTTGGACCCGAAGGTGTGAATGGCGAAGGTATTCGGGCATTCGGGGTGCAAGAAGATTAAATATCGGAATACCCAAAATTTTGATGGTGATTATGAATGGAAGATCGCATTCATCTTTTTTTGCTAAGAAATAATGCTTAGAAAAGGTAAAAAAACTTCCCCTCGATCCTGGTTTCCTACCAAGGAACTGGTCTTAGTTTCTGAAATAAACTTCCCCTCGATCCTGGTTTCCTACCAAGGAACTGGTCTTAGTTTCTGAAATAAACTTCCCCTCGATCCTGGTTTCCTACCAAGGAACTGGTCTTAGTTTCTGAAATAAACTTCCCCTCGATCCTGGTTTCCTACCGAGGAACTGGTCTTAGTTTCTTTTGTCAATAAACTTTCTTGACAAGGGACGCTTTTTGTAGCGGTTTTCCTCAAACTTCTCGCTGAATTTTCCTGGAGAGATGCCATTTGACGGAAAAAGTTTTGATGTCAGACTTGCTGGGGAACCCAGTTATCTGAGTTGTAGAGGTGTACAAACTTCTCTGTTGGAGATGCCATTTGTCGACTCTACTGGGGAAAACGAGTCTTCTGAAAGACTGCTTTCGTTTGGGGTCTTACATTATACTTTCCTCTGGATCTTCCCGGAGAAACGCCATATGATGGGATCCAATTTGAGGTGCCGATGACCTTTTCATCAGTGATTGTTTTTTTTCGGAGAAAAACTGCTGTACCACCGAATCTCTGATTAGGAGGCTTTCTATCGGGATTTTCCTTAATCCGGGAAAGCAAGGATATCATCTTCAATGGCGAAGAGTGATGTTGACTGAGGGCTCTCTGGTTTCTCAGAGGTTCATGTTTTCAACATGGTCGAGGAGCCAACTTCATTCCAGCAATAAACTGGAGGAGAAAGATTGTTCAGACGTAACCTTTCCTGACGAGGAAAAAACTGACAACTCGATTGAGAGGACTGTTATCACTGGGGGATAAGACGACTAGAGTGATAATGATGCAATATGAATGTGAATGCAAATCAATAATGCATGATGCACGTATGTATATGCTAACAAACCTGACGCGACATACAAACTAAAAGATGAACATGACTGGATACTCGGCCATCGTGGGGCGAAGAAGTACCGTTGGTCCAAAATGTAGCAATCCTACCTTGCTTAGGAGAAGTAGTCCTCGCGGGGAACTATGTTGGTCGGGCTTAGGAGATAAGGACTCGGCCAAGGCGTGTCAGACGAAACAAGGTCTCTGACACAGTTAATCCCTTCATTCAGGAGTACTGGGTTAGAAGGAGTACTTTGATTCTGCACTTTGAAGTTCGCTTACTTCTGGAGAAGCGATTGATGTTCTTTTGATGTTTAACAGTCAAAAGAAATTGCCATCTTTATTTTAAAAGCAGAAAAGGTTTTACAAGTAAATTCATTTTTATTTTATTTCAAGAATCGTTAATCATATTAAAATGTCGTTCTGTAAAGCTAAAATAAATGAGAATTACAAACAAAAGCACAAGGGCTCAAATTTTATTGATAGGATGGAGATCAGCCAAACGCGTGATTCCAAAGAGTATTTACAAAGTTATAAAATGGTAATTTACAGGGAAAAGGGCTACGTTGAAACATAACGACCACTATCCTTCTACCAACTTTGAATTCTGGACATCCTGAGCTTCTGTCGAAGATGGCCTTGACTGGAGATTTCCTTCGATGGATAATGTAACTGCTGCTAAAGGACTTGCCTCTGTTGAACATAGTTACTTGCCATTATCCCTAATTTTTGCCTGGATTGTACGGTGATGTTTCAAATCCACCAGGACGATTTTTTTTTATTTTGTCTCTAACTTTTGCCTGGACCGCCCTTTCGGGTTTTCAATCCACCGAGACGTTTCTTTTTTAGGCGAAGTATTTCTTGACTACATCAACGTTTGTGGGGTAGGCAAATTCCTCTCCATCCATGGTTGCAAGTCTCAAGGCGCCGCCTGAGAAAGCTTTCGTGACCACATAGGGGCCATCATAATTCAGAGTCCATTTGCCCCGAGAATCAGTGAGAAATGATTGTATCTTTTTTAGCACAAGGTCTCCTTTACTAAAGATGCGAGGTCAAACCTTTTTGTCAAAGGCTTTCTTCATTCTCTGTTGATACAATTGACCATGGCATAGTGCCGTTATTTGTTTCTCTTCGATCAGATTCAGTTCGTCGTGTCGACTTTGACACCATTCAGCTTCGGTGAGCTTAGCTTCCATCAATACCCTGATCGATGGGATCTCTACTTCTATAGGGAGTACTGCCTCCATGCCATATACTAGAGAGAAAGGGGTTTCCCCTGTTGAAGTGCAGACAGATGTGCGATAACCATGAAGAGCAAAAGGTAGCATCTTGTGCCAATCTTTGTAGGTTACGACCATCTTCTGAACAATCTTCTTGATGTTCTTGTTAGCCGCTTCTATCGCTCCATTCATCTTTGGTCGGTAGGGAGATGAGTTATGGTGCTCGATCTTGAACTCAGCGCACAACTCTTTCATCATCTTGTTGTTCAAATTAGATCCATTATCTATAATGATCTGGCTAGGAACACCATAACGGCAGATGATATTGTTTTTGATAAATCGGACCACCACTTGTCGGGTTACATTAGCGTGTGACGCTGCTTCGACCCACTTGGTGAAGTAATCAATGGCTACCAGGATGAACCGATGTCCATTTGAAGCCTTGGGCTCAATCATGCCAATCATGTCGATTCCCCATATGGAAAAAAGCCACGGGGAAGAGAGAACTTTGAGATGCGTTGGCGGTACATGAATTTTGTCGGAGTATATCTGACACTTGTGACACCTCCTTATGTACTTGTAGCAGTCAGATTCCATTGTCAACCAATAGTACCCTGCTCTTAGAATTTTGATCGCCATTGTGTGTCCGTTGGCATGAGTGCCAAAGGATCCTTCGTGAATTTCTTTCATCAGCATGTCTGCTTCTGGTCTGTCTACACATCGAAGCAATACCATGTCAAAATTTCTCTTATAGAGAGTATCACCGCTCAGGAAGAAACTACCTGCTAGTCTTCTGAGGGTCTTTCTATCCTTTCTGAATGCCCCAGGAGGGTACTCTTGTTTCTGAAGGAAGCATTTGATATCGTGATACCAAGGTTTGTCATCTATGACTGCTTCAATTGTGAATACGTAAGCGGGCCTTTCAAGGCGCATTATGTCGATCTTAGGTAAGTCAGTCCATTGACCTATACTAATCATGGAAGAGAGATTGGCTAAGGCATCAACCATGTGATTCTCATCACGAGGGATGTGATGAAACTCAACTCTGTTGAAGAAGGGTAGCAACCTTCTCGCGTAATCTTTGTAAGGAATCAATCCTGATTGGTATGTGTTCCAATCTCCATTTATCTGATTTATAACCAAGGCTGAGTCGCCATATACGTCCAAGTTTTTGATCCTTAAATCAATCGCTTCTTCGATACCCATGATACAAGCTTCGTATTCGGCCTCATTGTTCGTACATTTGAACGTAAGTCGAGCGGTGAAAGGAATGTGGGTACCCTGAGGTGTAACAATTATTGCCCCAATTCCATTTCCATAATGATTAACTGCTCCGTCAAAGATAAGTCCCCATTGGGAACCTGGTTCTGGCCCTTCATTGGGTAGCGGTTCGTCACAGTATTTCATTTTTAGATACATGACATCTTCGTATGGGAAGTCAAACCCGATTGATTCTTGATCGTCAATCGGTTGATGAGCCAAATGATCGGCTAAAATACTCCCCTTAACGGCTTTTTGAGCGTGGTACTCTATGTCATATTCTTATAGCAACATCTGCCAACGGGCGATTCTTCCCGTGAGAGCAGGTTTTTCAAATACATACTTGATTGGATCCATTTCGGAGATTAACCAAGTAGTGTGACGAATCATGTACTGGCGCAGACGTTTGGCTGCCCAGGCCAAAGCGCAGCAAGTTTTCTCGAGCATCGTGTACCGAGTTTCACAGTCGGTGAACTTCTTGCTTAGATAGTAGATGGCAGACTCTTTCCTTTTGGTTTCATCCTGTTGGCCAAGTACATACCCCATTGAGTCTTCCAAGACTCTGAGGTAGATGATCAGTGGTCTTCCTTCCATTGGAGGTGATAGAATCGGAGGATTCAACAGATATTCCTTAATATTGTCGAAGGCGGTTTGACAATCTTCTGTCCAAACGCAATCCTGGTTCTTTTTTAGTAACCTGAAAATCGGCGCACATGTCGCGGTCATGAGGAATATGAATATGGAGATGTAGTTTAAACGTCCTAGGAATCCTCTGACTTGTTATTCAGTTTTCAGAGAAGGCATTTCTTGAATGGCCTTGACCTTGTCAGGATCAACCTCAATCCCTTTTTGGCTGATGATGAACCCTAATAGTTTCCCTGAACGGACACCGAAGGTGCATTTGTTGGGATTTAAGCAGAGTTTGTACTTTCTCAACTGCTCGAATAGCTTTGACAGGTGGGTCACATGCTCCTCCTCTATTTTTGATTTAGCAATCATGTCATCGACATATACCTCGATTTCTTTGTGTATCATGTCATGAAAGAGAGTAGTCATGGCCCTTTGATAGGTTGCCCCGGCGTTCTTCAAACCGAACGACATTACCTTGTAATAAAAGGTACCCCATGGGGTAATGAACGAAGTTTTCTCCATGTCCCTCGGCGCCATTTTGATATGGTTATATCCCGAGAATCCATCCATGAAGGAGAAAACTTTGAACTTTGTTGTACTGTCAACCAGCATGTCAATGTGTGGTAAAGGAAAGTCGTCCTTTGGACTAGCCTTGTTCAGATCCCTGTAATCGACACACATTCTGACCTTTCCATCCTTTTTGGGAACGTGTAAGATGTTGGCTAACCATTGAGGATATTCTGATGTGGCGAGGAAACCTGCGTCAATCTGTTTCTGTACCTCCTCTTTGATTTTGATTTCCATGTCCGGGTGAGTACGTCTCAACCTCTGCTTTACTGGAGGAAATTCCAATCTCAACGGTAAGTGATGTTCCACGATACTGGTATCCAACCCTGGCATATCCTGATAGGACCAAGCGAATACATCGGGGAATTCTTTGAGAAGCTTTGTCAAACTCTCTTTGGTAGTTAGACTGAGCAGTGCCTCAATCCTGATTTCTTTTCTCTCTTTTTCTGAACCCAAGTTTACCGTTTCCAACGGCTCTTTGTGAGGTTCAATGGACCTTTCCTCTTGTCTGAGTAGTCGGGAGATCTCTTCTGGAATTTCGTTGTCAACTTCTTCTTCAGCCCCAAATACCGGGAACTCAAAGTTGGGAGAAGGCATCGGATCGTATGTTTCAACGAGGTTTAAAACAAGCAATCTGCATGACGTGATGATTCGTGTTTAGAAGAGATAGAGAAAATACAACTGTGTGCAGTGTATTTTTTTTATTACTGCTTGTTTTTTATTTGAATTGTTTTTTAGGATTACCATTTTCTGAGAAAAAGCAAAAAGAGAAAACAACAATTAATGCTGAAATTACCAAACGACGTTATTTTATTAATGAACAAGTCGACTCTTAAAACTACAGCCCTATAAAACAAAACTTTGTCGCTTTGGACAAAGCATAGAGGGAAATTTACATAAAGCGAGCCCTATCAAAACATCCGTTTCACCTGGGCAGAGTGAAAGGTTAAAGATGGCAATTACTTTGACTTATGAACAATCTTCGGAACATTGACAGCAACCCATTGGCGGCGAACTCCTCGGTGAATCACAAAGTCTGGCACCTTCCTTGATTTGTCTTCAGAAATAACGCTGATTTCTGGTGAAGCAGGATCATTGGAATCTGTCTCCCAGACAGAATTGTCGTAGGAGGATTCCTCAGTTGTATTTTGCATAGCATTTGTGCTCTTAGCTGTATCTCCCCATCCAGTTGGATGGATATCTTCGAGCCTGATACGAGAGATTTCGGGAGCGGTGTACTTGACCATGTAGTCGTATTTTCCACTCAGTTGTCCCAAGGTGTCCCACACTTCTTTGGAACTGGAGGAGTCATCCCTCTCGATGACGTTGACCTCGGGAAAAGCATAGTTGATGAATTCCAGTCCTGCAAATGTTGCAAATTCATCGTCATGTTGAGTAGTTTCTGAATGACCTGAGTGTTGATCCCATGACATGGTGGGGACACATGTATTCTGTTCAATGATGCTCAGCTGAGTTTCATTACTCGGCTGACTTTCCGGCCCCAAGTCTCCTGGGTAAGGCTGCCACATTGGCAGGCCATCCATCGGGCCATAGTAATTATGGTCAAAGTTGTCTTTCATCAGAGTGTCCTCCTCTAATGAATTTGGCAGAGTGCGGCATCCTTCCGGATCACAACCTCCGTATATCATTTCGACATCTGACCGTGGTATAAATCTCGGACTCTGTGCGGGATAGCAAAATGGCATAGGTACCTCTTCCTGAGACATATAACCGTCTTCATTAAGATAGGACTTCCATCCTTCATCTGTGTCGGAGGGATCCTCCTCATTGATAGCATGGATTGCCTGAGGCACTGGGTGAAGGAACCCTCCACTATGGAAGAAGTTCTGAATGGGATGAAGACTTTCATCGTTAGCAGCTGTCTGGGTATAGGCTGCAGAGAAACCAAGACCCTTTTTTGTTGCATTGCTAGTAGGAATAACAAGCTGTCCCCATCCTGTTGTATCGGTACTCTCGACCGCTTTAATAGCATCTTTGTATGAGGAAATCGAAGTTCCTCCTCCGGATTGATCGTCCTTGTGTAGTGAAAGTGTAACGCCCCAGTTTTAGTTATTTTTATTTAATTAAGTCGTTTTGATTATTTTATTATTATATTATTTTATTTCTGACTTTTATTTGGAAATATGTTATTTTTCATCGAGATTATATTTTATCGCGTTTTGGGAGCGTTTGCGAGATATTTGAGTGTAGGGGTATTTTGGTATTTTCATTTATTTTCTTAAGTTAGAAATGAATAGAAATAGAAAGAGAGAAAAATAGAAAGGAAAGAAAAAGAGAAGAAGAAAAAGAGGAAGAAAGAAAAGAAGAGAAGAGAAAGAAGAAAAGAGAGAAAACTTGGAAAATCTAGGAACCGATTCAACCGAATTTTCAAACGCGATTTAATCAGGTAAGGGTGCGAAACTCAATTATACTATGTTTGTGTATGATTATCTATGTTTGTGTGGAAGTTTTATTGGTTTTAGATATAGGTCAAAATGAGATAAAAGACTAGAAATCGATGTTTCCGCGGTTGGAAATCTGTGTAAATGTTGTAGAATACTTGTTACCATGATTAGATTATGTTCTGATTGTTATGTGTTGGTTTGAAAGTGTTTTGGTGGTGAAAATAAGGTTTTGGGTTATGTAACAACGCTGCTGGGTTTTATGGTTTTCGCAGGTTCGCACTGCGAATCCCCTAGCGAGGGGGAAAGCGAGCACTCGCTGGCTGTTCGCACTGCGAATGTGAGGGAGAACGTTCGCGTGAGGTTCGCACTGCGAACTTTGTGTTATTTTGTGTTGTTTTCTTTCTGCCACTGTTCGCTGGGAGACTCGCACTGCGAAGGGGGAAGCAAGCATTCACTGGGAGTTCGCACTGCGAACTTTAGGAAATTTTTAGGCTATTTTCCTTTCTGACTTGGTTCGCTGGGACATTCGCACTGCGAATGAAGGAGCGAAGGACTCGCTAGGAGCTTCACAATGCGAATGTGACAGCTTTTCCCAATTTATTTTCTTTATAACTTTTGATCCGTGAGCCGGTTTGAGGCGCGGTTTGGTGCGTTGGAAAACTTTTGACATGTTCTTTCTTATATTATTGGTTTTGAGACTAGTGGCCGATTTAATTATGTCGAGATTTGGAATGGTGTCGTTTTGTCAACTTGTACTATTGTAAGCGTGTGTAATTGATGAGTATTATGCACTGTGTTGTTGATATAGATATTGTACGACTTGTGTGCTGTTGTGAAATGAAAATGCATGTGATACATGTTGTGATGATGATTTGTGGCCTAAGGGCAAGAAAATGCAATTGTGGTATTTGATGATATATGAATGATTATGGATGTGTATATGTGTGCATTTGAATGTCATGAGTCATTATATGCCAAGCATCATGATATGCATGTTGGTGATGTCGTGTGCCCTAGTGGGTGTGAGCGACGAAACGGTTCCAGAGGGAATCCGCTATAACATCATGAGCCTTATACAAAGAGGACCTAAAGCGATGATTATAGACGATCGTGAGCCTTATACAAAGAGGACCTAAAGCGATCGGATTGTGAGCCTTATACAAAGAGGACCTAAAGCAATCCATAAACGTCGTGAGCCTTATACAAAGAGGACCTAAACTGACGGGGAACATCGTTTGCCCGACGGGGGAGTTACACTAAGTAACAAGCGATGATTCCAATAGTTCCTGAGTGAACTAGTGTTGAGAATGATGGATGGATGGTACCGCATGTGCATTGCATAGAGTCGTTGTGTCGGTCTCTGTGCATTTGCATAAATCATGAATGGATTAATTGTGTGTGGAATTGTGGATGAAATTGATGAGTTAATATATGTATATATGTTAGTGATATTTGTAGTGTGCATGGTTGATATGCCTTAGTGATGGATATATGAAATATACGTTGTGTTGTTTGGTGTTTGAATTCTGGTATAAGTTGCGGTGAGAATATTTTATATGTGTATTTTTGTGTTAAATATATAATTATATGCAACTATATTATAATTGTGTTTCTCACCCTTCTGCTATTTTAAATGCTCTATGAGGCATTGCAGATTAGATGCTGGAGGTCTTTTTGTGAAGCTTAGGTCTTCATTCTTTTGTCGGTCGGCTCTGATATGTAGCACCGGGTAGTCAGGGGATCGAGTGTGATTATTTGTATCATGTATACATGTATCTTTTGGATTGTACATGTATAATGTTATGTATTACAGACAAACTTTCTATGATGTATATATATGAGATTCAGTTACAGATTTTCCGCTTTTATTCTGTATCTGATTTGTGGGTGTTAGGAACTAAGTTCCTTTGTTGTGTGCTACCTGAATTGTTGCATATCCTTATGAGCAGGTTGTTGTATGTTTCAATTTGATGTGACCCCTCTGTCTATGCTGTGAATTTTTAATTATACTCTGATGAAATTTTGAATTTTGTTACCGCTTTTATTAATTGGGGGTATAGATTGGGGGTGTTATAGAAAGCGCTTGGAACTGGGTTCCGATTATCCCTTCTGGTTCCACACAAGTGGATGACAATAAATTGCTAACGAGCAAGGCCTGTTCCCCACAGACTGTGATGAGTTGGCCGTTCTGGACGAACTTTAACTTTTAGTGGAGGGTTGAAGTGACCGCTCCAGCCTGATGTATCCAAGGTCTTCCTAATAAACAACTGTACGTTGCCCGGATGTCCATGACCTGGAAAATGACTTGGAAAGTGTAAGGTCCAATAGTTATGGGAAGGTCAACTTCGCCGATAACCATTTTTCTGGATCCGTCGAACGCTTTGACGACGACCTCGCTGGTTCTCATCGGAGGGCCTTTGAATGATAATTACATCAAAGTGGACTTCGGCATAATATTCAGGGTTGACCCTGTGTCTACCAGTACGCTGGCTAAAGCATCGTCCTGGCAGTTGACTGTAATATTGAGCGCCATGTTATGACGGTGACCCTCTTCAGGTAATTCCTCATCACTAAATCCCAAGTTATTGCAGGAAGTGATGTTAGAGACAATGTTATCGAACTGTCTGATGGTTACATCCTGTTCCACAAAGGCTTGCTCCAAGACTCTCTGTAGAGCCTCCCTGTGCGCTTCTGAACTGAGTAAAAGTGATAGCACTGAGATCTTTGAAGGAGTTTGTACCAGCTGATCAACAATGTTGTATTCACTCCTTTGGATGAGCTTCAGCATCTCATCATTGTTCTTTGAAAGGTCGGGATCACTGGATTGACCGACTGATGGATCGGGAGCTTCTGTCTGAAGTTCCTTTTCTTTGTTGGACTCTCCAACTCCTTTGTTGAAGATTCTACCACTCCGTGTTACACGACTGATGTCTGCAATATTCACGACGGAGGGTAATGGAATTTCCTTTCCATTTTCAATTTTTGTTGCACCGTATTTGTAAGGGATTGTCTTAGCTGATTCATACGGTAGTGGTCCCGGTAGATAGATGACTATGGGAACCCTCTGGTTTTTCTGACCATAATAAGTAATCTTGATTCGTTCCCGGTTGGGAATTCTTGATTCGTCAAGCAGAGGGGTAATGGAAAAAACATTCCTGGCCCTCTAATGATCAGAAATGACGACAACGTCCTCGATTTGATTGGCAAGGTAGTTCAGCGACCAATTGATGGGTCCGGAACCTGGATATGGGTGAATCTCTCCATGATCCACCTGCCCCTGGAGAGTTGCTTGCACAAGGTAGCACCCATGGTTACTTTCCGAACAGACTCCACAACGTTCATAATTGTGTGGTGGCACCTGGGCACGCCCACTTTGAATACAATGTAACCTTACTAGGTTAGCTTCCACAAGTCGGACATCCTGACTTTGACGTCGAGTGGGGTTTCTGTTATTGATACTAATTTGCCGAGTATCTTCATCCATATAGATCGGCATCCACCAATGATTTAACAAGTGCTGAAGTGCCTCCTAGACAAGGGCACATCCCTGATTGTTTTCGCAACCTGCTTTACAGCTGTGATAATTATGTGATATCAGGAATCCGAGTCGGACCTGCTCAGCATGCAACTCTACCAAGTTGGTATTCATCAAGCGAATGTCAAAGATCTGAACCATATTGATCTGATAGGGATTCCTATCATGGTAGTCTTGGATCCATCCAAGATCCATTTGACACTGGAGGGCCTCCTGTATGAAAGAGCATCCCTATTTGTTTACCGAGCAAGTCAGACAAGAACTGTAATCATGCCGTGGAAGATTATGATACTGGCTTTGCCTGGATTGCATCGCCACCAAGTTGACATTCATCGCACGGATGTCGTGGTTCTGAATGATGTTGGAATTCGTATAGACCATGTTAACTCCACGAACTCGGTGATCTTGGATCCATCCGAGATCCATCTGTTCCTATAGAGCTGATTGCACCACAGAACATCCTTGATTACTTTTAGAGCAGACATCACATTGATGATAATTATGAGGTGGCACATGGCCACATCCACTCTGTCTACAATGCAT
This sequence comes from Lathyrus tuberosus, assembly GCA_022829125.1. NCBI lineage: Eukaryota > Viridiplantae > Streptophyta > Magnoliopsida > Fabales > Fabaceae > Lathyrus > Lathyrus tuberosus. Next base: position 12,905,250 of record JALAZF010000107.1, on the reverse strand, counting down.
CTTGACCAGATTGGTCCTCAACGAGAGTACATCGTGAATTTAATAGACATTGTTAAATTCTTTCTCAATCAGGTTGACTGCAGCTTTCTCATGTTGAGCCAGCGGGTTTGTGAGAACATTGGGATTTGTATCTTTGAAAGATAAGAGCCTGCTCCTAACAAGCTTTTGCACGTCAGATTTGAAATTGAGACAGTTCTCTATGTTATGCCCTGATCCTCCTTGATGATAAGGGAATGTCTGATCCACCTTAAACCAAAAAGGCAAATTTTCCGGTACTGTAAGAGGAGACTTAGTCTGTATGTGCCCCTTAGCCAATAGTAACAGAAATAGTTCTGCGTACAACATGGGTATAGGATCAAACCCTGGTGACCGCGTTGTACGGTTGTTATTGTATGGAGGATGAGCTTGCTGAAGAGGTTGTTGTGTCCTTTGCTGATTAGGTTGGCTCTGTGCAACCTGAGGTTGATACGTAGAAACAGGGGTAGGGCTAATAGCAGGAGTTACAGCTGCTACCGGTTGGTACCGTCGCCTTTGCTTTCCGAGAGAGATATTCCCAATATCTTGCTCTTTTTTCTTAGGGAGAGTGCTACCGTATCGTTTTGTACTACTCGATGATCCAGCGTCTTTTACCAAACGTCCTTCTCGGACGGCTTCCTCAAGACGAACTCCCATGCCCACCATCTCGGTGAAGTCACTGGGCGCACTGGCAACCATTCTAACATAGTAAAATGAGCTTAAGATCTTTAAGAAGATCTTTTTCATCTCTTTTTCCTCAAGAGGTGGACAAATTTGAGAGGCAATTTCACGCCATCTCTGAGCGTACTCCTTAAAGGTTTCCTTGTCCTTTTGTGACATTGATCTGAGTTGATCTCTGTCCGGTGCCATGTCCAAATTGTATTTGTATTGTTGGACGAAGGCAGTACCAAGATCTCTGAATGTGATAATCGTAGTACGGTTTAAACCCATGTACCATTTGAGTGCGGCACCGGTTAAACTATCTTGAAAGTAGTGAATCAGTAGGTCCTGATTCTCCGTCTGAGCTGACATTCGCCGAGCGTACATCACCAGATGGCTCTGAGGGCAAGAGTTACCCTTGTATTTTTCAAAGTCGGACACTTGAAATTTGTGCGGAACTTTCTCATTGGGGACCAGACAAAGGTCTGCGGCGTCCTTTCCAAATAAATCCTGACCGTGGATGGCTTACAGTTCCTTCTGCATTTCCATGAACTGTTCCTGGAATTCATCCATTCTATCGAACATAGTTTCCTTCTTACGGGAAGGTATCGGTGGAATCTGTCCTTCCGGGACATAGTTAACAGGCATGCCCCAAGGACGACCTTTCGGCATTTGATACCTAGGATCATACTTCTCCACTATGGGCGTTGAGGTGATATATGAGATCACAGTCCTTTGTAGCTGAGCTTCTTCCATGGCTTGCATGTCGTTACGAAGCTTTCTCATATCCTCTCTCAGAGCGTCGATCTCTTCTTTCAACTCTTTGTTTTCTTCCTCAAGATCATCCATATTTTTCTGATGATTAGCCCGAGTATTGTACGAATGAGACAGTTTAACTCTAGAACCGAGACACAAACGTGAGATTCGTAGTTAAGAAGAATACATGATGTGAGAATGATGAATGCAATGATTATATTAATTGCTTTTTGGTTTAATCAAAATAAACTTCGACAATTAGATTCCAAATATCAAACAGTGGGGAAACCCCTTTTTATTGAATTCAAAGGATTACAGAAATGGAAATACAGTAGATTACAAGGTGCAGAAACAGAAACCTAAGCTAATGGTCCCGAGTCCACTCTGAAGAGAAATCGGGTGTTGACTCTGGTATTTTCCTTTTCTTTGACCGGGGCTCTTGGGCCGTTGTCGGGTTGTCATTCCTTTGCCAGGTGAAAGGAGTGAGCAAATTCCTTTGGTCATCTTGATTCTCTATAGCATGTTGCTCCAAAATTTCAATCAGAGCGTCCTTATCTTTCAGTAGTTGCTGTATTTTGATGCACTCTACGTTGAGGGTGCGGTACTTGTTCTTCCAAGAACTCCTTTCCTGTTGAACTTTGTTGAGAGTTACCTGAAGCTTTTCAGTCTCAGTCATGAAGTACATGACAGACTCCCTCGGTGGCAGAACTCCGTGACGAGGATAAGGCATCTTTAGCTTGAGAGCTCTAGTTTGTACCCAGTGGAGATAAGGCTCCACCGAGACACAGTCGGGTTTTCCTAGAGACTCTCGTCCTTTCTTATGAACATGTTTCCAAGCGTGCACTATTTCTGTCTTTAGTGCTATGTCATTTTCTCCTTCCTTGAAGAAAAGACCTTCCAGATGAGCACTCCGTGGGACGTGCCTCATCAGGTATCCAAATTGACGACGAACGAGAACTGGATGGTAATTGATTCCTCCCTTAGTTCCTATAAGGGGCACGTTGGGGAAGTTTCCACAATGGTCAATGATCCTATTCCCATCATAAATCCTATTACACCAATCAATGTCAGAGTTGGTGAGAGACATGATTTTCTGCGACCAACGTAAGGCACTCTTGTGATCCCAAAAAGCAGCAGACTTAGACAAATGAGAGATAAACCATTTATAAAGCAGAGGTACACAGCATGTGATCTCCCCTCCACTGTACAAATTCCCTAAGTGTACAGAATGATACGCCTCTGCGAGCAAAGTTGGTATAGGGTTTCCAATGAGAAAAACCTTAATGGAGTTGATATCGACGAAGTTATTAATGTTGGGCAACAAAAATAACCCCGTAGGTGAGTAAAACAAAGATGCTTTCAAACCTTGTATGCCACCCTTAGTGGTCATGTGAGTCCTGACCTCAAACTCGTCCAAATGAATTGCTCTTGCAATGGTCTGATTCTTTGGAATTTCTTCCAGTCCAGAAAATGGAGCTTGATCGGTATTATGTAGATCAATCAGATGAGAATATTCCTCCAGCGTTGGTGCTAGCTGGTAATCCGGGAATGTGAAACAATGATAGACCGGATCGTAGAACTGAACGAGCACATCCATGATTCCCTCAATCACATGGACTCTTAGCAGTGATAGCAAACCTCTGTACTTGGCTCTAAAAGCCTCTTGGTTTGTGATCATCCTCGCCAAACCTCTTAAATTCTCTAGTTTTGGAATCCTGAAGGTGTACTTATGAATTCTCCTTCTACCGAAATCCATTAGCGCAATCCTTTTCTCTGATATTTGCAATCAAAGTCTTAGTTTATTTTGAAAAGACAGAGAGACTAGAAGAGAACTTTTTTTAATGTTTTAATGTTTTTTAAATGAATGCATGAATGCAGCACACAAAAACATAGAAAAAACATGGGGTCAAAGGGTCGTTGTCATGAAGTCAAGGCTCTACCCATCCCCAAAGGTTTATACTAGGGTGATTTTTGTACCTGTACTCAAAATCATCAGCTCCTCCCAGAATAACAAACAGCAAGCAGATCGGCAGCGAGCTGTATGAAATCTTAGAGTAAATGCTATTCACCGAGAATAGATCATCAGCCTCAAATGAGGGTAGTATCACGTGACAACTATTTCCGATAGTTTTTGCACTACAAAAGGGTTAGCTCCTTAGCTTCTCAGACGTCACAATCGGCCCATTGCCTAAGAGAGGGAATGGGTTGCATTGGGAAGCCTCCACTGAGGTTGATGGTCGACCTCATCGCCATCACTTATCTTAAGTGTATACTCAATCTTTCCACATGCGGCATCACACGCATTCCCATTAGCAGAAAAATAAACACAGATATCAATTAGGAAAAGCAGTATATATATTTGTCCTAATGTCCTAGACTCTAAAGAGCTATGAATCTTATGTTCCTGACAGAAAATGGCTCCCCGGCGGAGACGCCATTCTGTGGTTCCTTCCCCATTTAAAGGTTTTAACCTAAGATCCTAGTGAAGTCAACATAAAGTCCTATCCCAGAAAAGAAAGAATGAATTTTCAAGGTTTCTACCTAAGACATGTGAAGAGAACAAGATCTCGTTGTCCCCAGCAGAGTCGCCATTTTTTCTGTAGCGCGAATTTTTGGGCGTGGTTGCGAAGCACTTATCGCCTTTGGGGTACTACAGCTCGATTCATTTTTTATCCTATTTAAGCTGATGAAGGAAGGGAAATAGATGTCTCCAATTAACCCTGCTTGCAAACTGAGTTTGAACAGATGACTGTTGGTTTACAGATGCTACAAAGATTGTGGGTCTCTCTTAGGTTATTTTGTTAAAAATAGTGTCCGGTTGATTGGTGGGAGGTTAAAACAGATGCTTTTCGAGATGGAAAGGTATGGGATTTTGGGTTTTGGATTAGTGTGCTCGCTAAGATTTTTCTTGCAATCTTATGCCTACGTATTCCCGTTTTTTCGAAACAGGGAAATCAGAGCGATCGTAGTTCCTCCTATTCTACGGGAGGAAATGGTGTTTTGGTGTCTTATTCAAAGCCCAAGACGTGAAGCGAAAGGTGATCTATATCTTGTTCAAAGCCCAAGATGTGAAGCTAAAAGGTGTTTGTCTTTAGAGAGAATTTGTCATCTCTAAAGAGGGGTTTATCTGTCACAGCTGTTTATAAAGGAGAATTACTTTAACCGGGATATGTGAATCCGGCAATGCCATAATTTCCTTTATAGGGGATTTTTAACCTGAAGGAGAAGACTTTAACTCAGTGTAGAGAAATGCCATCTTTCCTTAGGAATTTCTCATGCTAAAAGAGAGACAGTGGCATGGATGTAGATGATCCAGAGGCTTGCCGCTTACAGCGATTAGATGAAGGGGAAGGAGTTGTATACTGTGAACGAGGCACAGATTGATGCTAAAAAGTTGATTGGATCAACCAGTGGTTTTCTTATACAAAGCCTAAGAGGAGGCTATTGGCCCAACAAGAGGGTGTTTTTTATGTGTCTCGTACGAAGCCCGAGAGAGAGGCTAAAAGGGTGTTGACTCAACAAGAGAGTCCTCTTTTTGTATCTCGTATAAAGCCCGGGATGGAGGGTAAAGTGTTGATTCAATAAGAACCTTTTTGTATCACATACAGAGCCCGAGATAGAGACTAAAGAGTTTGACTCCGCTGAGGAGAATCATTCTATAAAGCCCAAGAGGAGGCTATGGTGCTGTTTCAGTTGAGTTACAGGTCCAGCATATTGGTTGAAAGAGAAAATTAGTTCTTATGTGATTAATGTTGTACTCAAGGATTTTGATTCGAGGATCAAGGATATTTCCTTTTCTTTGAGGAAATGGGAAATCCAAAGGGTATTGAGATTGTCCGAGTCTACAGGGTTCCTTCCTATTCTTGAAGGGTGCTTGAGAATGTCTTTGAGACTCGAGGAAATTAGACTGTCCAAGTCTGGAGTTTCATCTTTTGTACTATGCTTTGAGAAACAGTAGTAGACTCTTGGAAAGACTGTTCTATTAAGATGATTAATTTTTGTTCCTATACCTTTAGGAGGTCGTCGGGACAATTTATACGAAGCCCAAGTGGAGGCTGGAAACTTTTAAGAAGCCGAGGGACAATTTGTACGAAGCCCAAGAGGAGGCTATCATTCCCGGAGGAAGAAATCATTTATACGAAGCCTAAGAGGAGGCGGTAAATACTTCTAAGAAGCTGACGGGTCCTTGTACAACGCCCAAGAGGAGGCGGGGATGCTTTTAGGAAGTCTGTGGGTCTCCAAACCCCAATAAATTCAAGACAGGCTATTCATAGGGAATAGATCAAGCCAGGAAAGTTTGAGAATTTGTTAGAAACTCAAGAGATGCCATTCACGGAGAAAAGATCATCTCTGGGGAGTAGAGTTTCTTGACAAGTGCTTTTAAGAAGCCTGTAGGTCCCCAAACCCCGAGAAGTTCAAGACAGGCTATTCATGAAGAATAGATCAAGCCAGGAAAGTTCGAGAATTTGGAAGAAACTCAAGAGATGCAATTCACAGAGAAGAGATCATCTATGGGGAGTAGAGTTTCTTTGACAACTTCTACGAGTGACAATCTGAGAAAGGGTTCAAAAAGAATCTGCCTTCCATATCTCCATATTGTTTAACCCCAAGAGGAGGGAAGAATGTGTCTGGTAATCCTATAGGGGATCTAGTTTTGACTATTTAAGAGTGATCAACAGGCTTAATGATAGACGTAGTTGTCGGGGAAACTCTAAATATCTATACTATTATTACACAGTTGATATGAGTTTATGAAAGAAGACTTACAGCAAAACAGCCCCACAATACAGTTATATGTATATGAAAGCGGTAAAGGAAAGCGGATAAACACTTACTCGGTTGTAGAGCTTCCATGCTGTTTGGTTAGTTGTTCAACAAAGAAAGATTGAAAACAACAGTATATTTCAAAATCAAAGGAGAAAGTGCTTTGAAAAAGAAATATTTGGGGCTTACAGCTCAAGGAGAGGCCCAGATGTTTTTATCAGTGATCACACTATTGAATTTGTACAGGGGGACTTATACAAGTGACTGAGGCCCAAAAATTGTTTTCTATACAAAGGGATGGGTCTTACACTCTCTCAAGAGGCCCAAAGAGGTTTAAAGAAAAAAAGTGGGGCTTATAACACGAGGGTAGGCCCAGATGATTTTTTCCTTTTGAAATGGCGATCACGCCGAGATTTTCTTTTAACGCAAAAGGGCTTATACAATATCTGAGGCCCAAAGTTATTTTGGTTAAAAGGGGATTGGGTCTTACACTCTATTAGAGGCCCAAAGAGTTTTTGAATGGGTCTTATAGCTCGAGGAGAGGCCCAATTGATTTTTGAAAGGCGACGATTGCGCCGTTTACTTGTACAGAGGGACTTATACAATAAGTGAGGCCCAAATGGTTTTTGTACAAGGGGGTGGGTCTTACACTCCCTCAAGAGGCCCAATAGATGTTAAAGAAAAGAAATGGGTCTTACTACTCGAGGGTAGGCCCAGAGTTCATTTTTCAACGGACGATGATTGCGTCGAACTTTTTGAAATACAACGGGACTTATACAATAAGTGAGGCCCAAAAAGGGTTTGTATTTACAAAGGATTGGGTCTTACACTCTATTAGAGGCCCAAAGAGTTTTGAAAATGATTTATGAGGGTTGAATTAATCAAAAACCCTAATTTGTTTTCAAAATGTGTTTTAATTGAATAAAATATTCAATTAAAATGATCAAAATTGTTTAACACGTGGAAAACAAATTATGATCTTGGATTAATGATTCATAAATCAAGTTTTGCCCTACAAAATGATTAGAAATCATTAACATTTACAAAATCAAGAGGAAAAAATATTTTAAATGTAAAAAATAATTAAAACATTAATATTTTGGAAAAATATCAATTATATGAAATAAATAATATTTTTGGGATTTTTTGGGAAAATAAAATATTTTAACATTTTTGTGAATTATTAAAAAAAGAATCAACTCAAAATCATTAAAACTCATAGAGAAATTAATTTTTGAATCAATTAAATAAAATCACAAAATTCAAATATTTGAATTTGTGAAAATGGCGCCAAGAACAGCTGAAGAACACGCGCGTTTTTGAGTTTTGCCCAGATTTGCATTTTTTATCCAATCTCACTGAATATTTGATTATATCATGCAATCCACATATCAATCTGCTCGTTTTCACCTCACGATCATGTTTATGACAATTAATTTCATTTAAATTAAGCATAAAATAATAAATCACGATAAATCCTCAAGAACCCTAAATTCTGCATGAAGGCTCTGATTTTTGATACACGATTCAAACAAAGCAATTACTTGAGGGGAAACATTCCATGCATGATTATGAACATTTGGCAAAAGTATTGTGCGAGGAAATATGCATAGATTGAGAGATGACCAAGTTTAGGCTTACCTCTAGGTCGTGACAGCAAGAGCAAATTGATTTCTGAGTTGGAGGTGTTACAGATGAATTATGATGATCTGAACAGCTTCCCTACACCCTATGGAGTGTGTTTGAATGCTTGGACTTGATGGAAATTGGCTGGATCACTTCATGGCATCTCAACTGCAACTTGGTTAAAACCTTGAGCAATTGACTGGTGATTCTAAGAAATCAGTGTTCCAGATGTTGTTTAAGTGTTTGATCAGCTCCCATATGATGTATGTGAGGTGTGTGTGTGATTGGTTTGAGTGGAATTGCTCTCTAATGAAAAACCCGATAGTGACTTGCTAAGAAAGGCCTTTTTGAGAGTGAGAAGAGGATTTTGAGAAAGGCAAGTGTTGTAGGACTTTGGTGTATTTAAACTGATCACAATTGAGCTCTATTTATAGTAGAGCAAGTTTGTTTTGCAAGGAATAGTGAATGGCAACTGCTGAGTAGGGTTGGCCAATGTTGGCAAATGAAAATCCAAGTCTCCTTAAGCCATTGACTAGAGGTTAGGGCACAGGATGCTGGTCCCCTTGGTCTTGGATAAGTCTTGACTGAATTCAGTTGCTAGTAGCTCAGTCCATGCCACCTTGGTGCTTCCATTGAATGCTCCAATCCAAAATTGGAGTCTTGTCCCTATTTTGGGCAATTCTAGGTTTAGCATGCTATTTCTTGTTCCAAGGACTTTGAAGGCTTGGCTCAGTGATTGTCCCCTTTAGACTCAATCCTCAGATGTGTCCAAAGTGATGACAAGGCTTGGAATTGGCTGATTTTGGCAAATCGAGCAAAAGTGCAAAATTCTGCCTTGCCTTGGCAGATTTCAGCAAGGCAACTTGCCAATGTCATATCTCATGGCTCAAGTTGAATTTGGTGATGTTCTTGGCCATTTTAGAAAGCTCTTATATGATAGAACAACTTTTTGATCATATTTGGTTTTGATACCTTTTGGATCCAAGTGAAAAATCCCCCTACATTTGGAAAAAAAGTAAGGCAAATTCTGACTTAGTGAAATTTTCACTAAGTGTTGGAACAAAGTGACTTTTCTTGATTTTGATCACTCCATAACTCAAAATCCACGAGGAATTTGGACATAGGTCAGTATGAAGCTTTTGTAGAGGGCAATGAGATCTACAAATCAAGCTTTGGATGGGGAAGAATGACTTTGTGGTTTAGGAGTTATGATCCTCCAAAGTTGGTACCTTTGTCACTCTTTTTCATAACTTAGAAAATTTTCTAAGTTTTTATGGTTACCCCTTTTACAAGTTATCTCACTTTATTTGATTTTTCTTGATGAATGATGATTAAAATAATACATTAACATCATTTTAGGGTTAAAAATCCATTTTTGTGAAAAATCTCAAAAAGTCAAAGTTGACTTTTGTGCACAGTTGACTTTTTATCAGATGAATTCCAAACTGTGCAATCCTTTAGGAAATCATGTCCTTGACCTAAATCAAACTTGATGGACATGTTCCATGGGTGTTATAGGGTGTATTGAATCATGTCTTAGGGTTTGGGAGCCTGTCCTGGTCAAAAATCAAAGCTACAATTGACTTTTCTCGCGAAACCCTAACTGTGGTTCAGATGAAATTGAAACTTGTTGCTCAAGCTTCTTGGATCAATCCATTGTTCCAAACGTATCAATATGGTATATTAGAGACCCTCAAATCATGTCTTGAGGTCTTGGTTCATGATTTGTCCCAAAAGTCAACTTAGGGGTGAATTAGGTCAAGAAACCCTAATTCCTGATTTTTTATGTATGCATCCCTTGAGGCCAAATTGACTTGATGATTGGGTCCATGAGGTTCTATGGAGTATATTTGGATATGTTTTGAATCATTGGCTCATGCCTAGATGAAAATTTCCATATGGAGGCCCTGGTCGACCAAACCCCTAATTTGGTGACACTGGCGATCTTGAAGCTTGATCCACCTAAAAGGGAGCTACCTTGTGCTTAATCCTTGAAGTGGGAGTCCTCTTGATCCATTGTGGATGTTTGAGAGGTTAGAAAAGTTGAAGATCATGTCATTCCTTGATTGATCCTTTGTCTAAGCACTCAGAGAGGGCTTAAAACCCTAATTTTGATAGTAGTGAATGCTCACCCATCTTTGGGGAGACTGATGAGGCATGATGGTACATCCATATTATGATAATGATTTGCCCAATGATGGGAAATATTAGTGGTCAAAATTTGGGGTATGACATTGTTGAGTCAACTTTTAGCCTCCGTCTTGGGCTTCGTACAAGACACGTACAAAAACACTCTCTTGTTGAGTATAAAAGACTCTCTTGCTGAGTCAACCTTTAGCCTCCGTCTTGGGCTTCGTACAAGACACATCTAAAAGCACTCTCTTGTTGAGTCAACTACTTTTCGCCTCTCTCTCGGGCTTCGTATGAGACACAAAAGCATCATATTATTGGGTCAATAGCATCCTCTTAGGCTTTGTATAAGAAAAACCTCGGTTGAGTCAATCAACCTTTTAGCATCAAAACTATGCCCCGTTCACAGGATACAAACATCAACAACTCCTTTCATCTAATTGCTGTAAGCGGCAAGCCTCTGGATTATTTACATCCACGCCACTATCCCTCTTTTAGCATGAGAAATTCCTAAGGAAAGATGGCATTGCTCTACACTGAGTTAAAGTCTCCCCCTTCAGGTTAAAACCTCCTTTATAGTCAATCACCCAACAGCTGTGACAAACAGACCCCCTTTAGAGATGACAAATTCTCTCTAAAGACAACACCTTTTTAGCTTCACATCTTGGGCTTCGAACAAGATACAAATAGACCCTTCAGCTTCACATCTTGGGCTTTGAACAAGATACAAACCACCATTTAGCTTCACGTCTTGGGCTTTGAACAAGACACCAAAACACCATTTCCTCCCATAGAATAGGAGGAACTACGATCGCTCTGATTTCCCTGTTTCGGTAAACGGGAATACGTAGGCATAAGATTGAAAGAAAAAATCTTAGCGAACACACTAATCCAAAGCCCCAAATCCCGTACCTTCACATATCAATCGAAAAGAATCAGTCCTAGCATCCTAACAAAATTCCCCATGAACATTCCCGGTGTTTCGTTCTAAACAAAGTAAGAAGAAAGAGGCCCTATTACCATATAGCATCCGTAACCTAACAGACTGCTGTTTAAACTCAATATGCAAGCAGGGTTAATTGGAGACATCTATTTCCCTTCCTTAGTAAGCTCAATAGGATAAAAATGAATCGACCTGTAGTAACCCCAGAGTGACAGTGCTTAAGAACCACGTCCAAAATCGCTCGCTACATCGACGACCAGGATTAGAAATTTGTTTTGATAAGACCCCATTGTGAAGGGGCCGAGTATTTCCATCCCCCACCAGGCGAAGGGCCAAGGTGAGGATAGAGTCTTCAACTCGTTGGGGGCGCCAAGTGCATGTCCCCGTGGCGTTGGCATCGGTCACATTTTTGGACGTGCTCTTTGGCGTCGTGCTGCATGGTCGACCAATAGTATCCTGCCCGCAGGGCTTTTCGTGCCAATGATCTCCCTCCCAAATGTTGTGCATTGATGCCCTCATTAATTTCTTGGAGGATTTCGGGGACCTTGTCCTCCTTGACACATTTCAGGAGGGGGATGGAGAATCCTCGTCGGTAGAGTTTGTCCTTAATCAACACGTATGAGCAGACTCATCATTTAGTAATGTTGGCCTCCTTGCTGTCCTCGGGCAGTTCCCCTTTTGAGAGGTAATTGTATACAGGGGTCATCCAGCAGTGGCTGTCTCCGACGACATTAACGTCGAGCAACTTTGACGGTTTCTCGATACTTGGTCGGGTAAGTATCTCTTGTACGACAGATTTATTTCCGCCTTTCATTCTGGTGCTAGCCAGCTTGGACAAGACGTCTGCCCACGTGTTTCGCTTGCGAGGGATTGGCGGACTTCCCATACGTCAAACTTGGTAATTATTTCCATAACCAGCGTCAGATATTCGACCAGTTGGTCGTTCTTTGCTTGAAACTCTTCCCGTACCTGAGATGCTACGAGCTGGGAATCGATGTAAATTTTTACCTCCTTGGAGCCCAAGTCCTTGGACAGCCGTAGTTCTGCGAGGAAGGCCTCATATTCGGCTTGTTTGTTAGACGTAGGGAAGGATAGGACTAGAGATACTTCGATTAGTATTCCTTCCTCATTTTCGAGGATAATACCTGCGCCGCTACCTGAGGGGCTGGATGCCCCGTCTACGTAGATGGTTCATCTCTGCGTTCCGCTTGGCGTGGACGATTGAGGTGTCATCCCTGCCACGAAGTCGGCCAGGACTTGTGCCTTGAGGGCCTTCCTGCCCTCGTACTAAATGTCAAATTTTGAAAACTCCAGGGACCATTTGAGCATTCTGTCGGCTATATCTGGTCGGCGAAGCAACTGCCTGAAGGGTTGGTCCATGCACACACTATGGTGTGGGCCAGGAAGTAGTGTCTGAGTCTTCTAGCAGCGATAACGAGGGTAAAGGCGACTTTCTCTATCTGCGCGTACCTGATTTCTGGCCCTTGCAGGGCCTTGCTGGTGAAATAGATGGGTTTTTGCTCGGCCGTTGTCTCGCAAATGAGTGCAGCGCTAATGGCTTTGCTGGTAACGAAGAGATATAAATACAAGGTTTCCTCGCACTCTGGTTGGGAGAGCATGGGAGGCTCGGATAAGGCTTGCTTGAGATGGGTCACAGCCTGCTCGCACTCGTCTGTCCATTAGAATGTGGCCTCCTTTCTGAGGAGTTTAAATAAGGGCAAGGCGTGCTGAGCAGACTTGGCCACAAAATGAGAAAGTGAAGCGAGCATTCCGTTGAGGGATTGTACGGACTTCTTCGACTTGGGCGTGGGGAATTTTGCGAAGCCTAACATTTGTCAGGGTTCGCCTCTATCCCCCTCTCGGTGAGATAGAACCCAAGGAACTTTCCTGCCCGCACGCCGAAGGTGCATTTTTCGGGATTAAAATGCATTTTGCATTTCCTAGCCTGGTCAAAAACTTTTTGCAAGTGGGCCGTATGGTCAGATTCCTCTTGGGATTTCACGATCATATCGTCCATGTAAACTTTGAGCATGTCTCCGATTTCTGATCGGAAGACCTTGTTCATCATGCGCTGTTATGTGGCCCCAGTATTTTTCAGACCGAAGGGCATTACATTATAATAATAGTTCCCCGACGAGGTCATGAATGCGGTGTACCTCTTGTCCTTTTCGGCCATAGGGATTTGGTTGTATCCCGAATATGCGTCCATGAAGGACAAAAGTTTGAAACCTACAGAATTATCTACGAGCTTATCGATGCTCGGTAAGGGATAAACATCTTTTAGGCAAGCCCAGTTGAGATCAGTATAGTCAATGCACATGCGCCATTTTCCACTATGTTTCTTGACAAATACAATATTGGATAGCCAGGTTGTATACCTGGCCTCCGAAATGAATTTTTCCTCTAAGAGGTCTTGTACAAGTTTTTTGGCAGCCTGTGCCTTTTCGTCAGATTGTTTCCGCCTGTACTGTGCGACGGCACGGGCAGCTGGGTCGATGGTCAAATGGTAGCATGCGGTCTCAGGGTCCAGACCGGGCATGTCTGCGGCACTCTAAGCAAACAGGTCAGCGTTGTCTTCCAAGCATTTCTTCAGTTATTTCTTGACCTCGTCGGGTAGCCCAGCACCAATCTTCACCCCTTGTTGGGGTTATTGCTGAAGGCGATGACTTCAAACTCCCCGTCTGGAACTAGGCGCATGAGGGTTGATGTGGAGGAGCTGGTCGTCCCCGTTGACGCACCTTCACTGCTATCTTCCTCACCTTCATTTGAAATCCGGATGTCCAGGTCGATAGTGTGTATAGGGAGTGCAGGTTTCTTGTCCGGTTGACCGTCTTCGGATGGATGATCTTTCTCCCTTGCCCACTTAGCTGCTTTCGGTGCTGCACCGATCTAGTTTTGTCCTCGGGTCGCTGCTTCAAAACATCTACAGGCAGCCTCTATATCCCTGTGCAATGTCGCAAAGTGACCCTTCTCCGTATAATACTTCAACTTGAGGTGGACAGTTGACGGGACATCAATTAGCTCCGCGAGGGCTGGTCTCCCTAAGATGCATTGGTATAGTGACAGGTAATCAATCACCAGGAACTGGGTTTTTATTGACCTGGACGCCTCTTCTTCCCCGAACGTGACCAGCAGCTCCACATACCCTAGGGTCTGACCGTGGCTCCGTTGAATCCCTGCAAAACGGACCCCACGTATGGTGAGAGGTTTTTCTGGTCCAGCTTGAGGGCACGAAACAGGCCAGTGTACATTATGTCCACCAAACTACCCTAGTCGACCAGGATCCTTCTGACGTTAGTGCTTTCTAATCTTGCCCTGATGAGCAAGGGGATGTGTGAGTTCGGAGAGCCCCCAGGCAGCTCCTCGCGATAAAAGGTGATCAGTTAGAAGCTCCCTTTGATCTTCTCAAGTGTGGATAGCCAGTCAGGACTACAATCAATAAGTTGATCAAACTTTCTCTTGACATATCCACCGTCAGCTTGTTGTACCCCTCGCATGAGATAACCATGGCCGCAGGGAATGCTTCCCAAGTGTTGTGCGCGGATATCCGGGAAGGTTCCTCGAGATAATCAGGGATGGCGAAGTCCTCTGGTCGCGTAATGGACATAGCGACCTGCGGGGGAGGATTTGGCGGAGATGATTCTGCTTCCTTCTTCGAATCTGAAGCCTCTCGCTGGGAAGACTTGCCTTTCTTTATATACTGCTTCAAGTGACCCTCCTTGATGAGGATCTCAATAGCATCTTTAAGGTGCAAGCAGTCCTCGGTCGTGTGACCATGGATGCGGTGGAAACGACAATATTTACTTTTGTCCACATTGCCTTTGGAAGTCGTAGGTTTGGGAAACCTGACACCTCACTGCTTGAATTCCGTATTGATGCATTCGAAGAGAATGCACTCACGAGGAGCGGTGAGCAGGGTATATTCCGTGAATCGGCCAGCAGGCCCTTTACCTTCCAGGGGGTGATCGTCTCGTCGCCTCTCTTTTCCTTGTCGGGATGTCTCCGGCTCGTCTTTTTTTGGTGCCCGGGTACTTTCTCTTTCTCTTGCGTCCCGGGCATGATATGTGGCTTCCTTCTCTTCGTACTTTATATACGCTTCAGCTTTCTAGAGAAGTTCCGTTAACATTCGAGGGGTCTCGATTCCGATGGCTTTGCGAAACTCGCTTTTTGGTCTCAAGCCTTTCTCGAGGACATACTTTTTCATATGGTCCGTTATGCGGACCTCCATGGCCTCTTTGTTAAACCGTTCAATATATGCCTGCAAGGACCCGTCCCTGCCCTGTATGATAGCTTCTAAGGTTGCCTCTGACTTGGAATGTCGTCGGGAGGCCGTAAAATGCCGAGCGAACTGGGTCATCAATTCTCTCTAAGATGTGACCGACCGTCGGGGAAGGCGCTTGAACCAAGCCATAACCCCTTTCCTAAGGGTGATTGGGAACAATCTGCACTTTATGGCTCCACTTACATTGTGGTAGTGGAGCATTGCCTCTATGTTTTTTATGAGTTCGCCGGGGTCGGTGGTCCCGTCATATGTTGCTAGAGCAGGGGGCTTCTCCAACCCGCGAGGAATTCTAGTGTCCATTATCTCCTGTGAGAGGGGGCCATGGAGATCGTCGTCACTGCTTGTGCTCGGAGAACAGGAAAAAGAATAGCTACGACCACGACTTCTGCTTCGTCGTGGAGAATACCTGTGCGGATGGCGATGCTCGTACTTTTCTGAGGGCCTGGATCTCTTTGACGAGGGGGAACGTCTTGACCTTCGATGGGGAGAGCATTGTCGCCTTCTTGCAAGGTCGGATACGGGCTCTTCTGATCTTGACCGTCTTTTCTTCGGGGAGAGGCTTCTGGACCTGTCACGCATCCGTTTCTGAGGGGGAGACCGAGGACGTGGAGAAGGGCTGAGAGGTTTCTCCGAGGACAAGCGCTCCTGGAGGACGTGCTCGAGAGCGTTGATCTTTTCACCTTGCTGGAAGATCAAAAGGTTTGACCTGTTGAGGGAGGCAATGAGAGCAGTTGTGCTGGGGTCAGCATTTTGTGGAACCGGAATAGGCTTAAAAACGGGGTCAGCAGCCTGTGCCTGAGGTTTCACGTCATCGGGACTAGGAGAGGCGGTTTTCCCGTCTCAATGATCTGTCTCTGGGAGGGCAGCTCCGGAGACGATGTGGTCGGTGTTATCAGGGATAACGGTGGCAGTGGATTCTTGACGAACAACATCATTCTTGGTAGAGGCCATGATAATCAGATGAATTATGGGGGGAGAGCTTTGGTCTTTTAGGTGAAAAAGAGGGGATCTTGAATCACAAAGACGGGAAAGCTAATTTCCCACAGACGGCGCCACTGATCTGAGCGATCAGAATGGATCTCCGTGGCCTTCCGTGTAGGGCAGATGCTGGAATGAAGGAGGAGGAGGGGGGTGTACCTGCAAGGCACTCCGACGCTCAAGTAAGAAAAGGTTAGAGAAAAGGGCAAGCACAAAGTATGTTCTTAGGATGATCGTTTGATACCTGACCCTCTCGAATGAGAGGGTTTTTATAGTGCCCCCAGCGGGTGGCCAACAGTCCCTATTTTCGGGACGAAATAGTTGTTTCCCAAAGAATAGGTAACTGCCAAAAACTACCCGTTACGTCGGGCAGGGCGCCCAAAACTAGTTGTTATGTCGGGCAAAGGCGTAGTTCCGGGCACATGCCCACGACTGTCCCTGGATAATGTAGCCGTGTGTGATGGGCAAGAATACCGGGGAGGGGCAAATGGCCTTGGGGGTCCATCCGTCCATATGTGCCCGGTTGGAGGACAGAAAGGTAAATTATGCCCCTTCTTGACTGGACTTAGGCAATTGGGCCGTTCTGATAGCAGAAGTGGATTGGGCCATATCTAGCTATTGGTCTAGTCCGGAACAGCTACATTATTTATTTATTTATTTTATTTATTAGTCATATCTTTAGATGTCAAAAAGTGTAATGTATAAAAGTTTTCACTTTCAAATTTCAAACAATAGAATAAGGGAACCCATAGTAATGTTGATGGTCATTCCTGCTAACCTTTTCTAATGTGCTTGACTGAGTGGTGATCAACAAATTGGAGAAAAATCACAAAAATATCATCCAACTATGATTATTGATTGATTGTTAGACAATATATTTATTAACCTTTATTAACAATTAATTATATATCAGTTATCTCATTTGAATAATATTTTTTGTCTCATTAGAGAGAGGAAAAAAAATAAAATAAGGGATATATTGAATAAAAACTTATAAATTGATTTATTTGAACGGTTAGTGGAGTGGTTCCTAAATGTGAAATGATATATTATTATTGTTTCAGACCATAATTTTTTCTTTGATGATAAAATAAAGGGACAACTTCTATACCAATCATAAAAAAAGGTAGTGTACCTTCAATAAATTAACTAATGACATATTATTTTACTCTATGAATAATTCTACTCAATTTTTTGAGATGAGTAGATAAGAATTCACCATAAAATAAATAAAATTGCTCTTGATTTAAATCAATGTTTGCTTTCTATGATAAAAATATATATTAACATCTTTGTATTATGCCATAACCAAGTTATAAATACTCTCTTTTTAGGTGAAAAAACCATACAAATCTTATTTATATCAATTATATTAGAGTTCATAAATCGGTAGAAATATTAATGTTTTTATGGAGTTTAGATAAATTAAATATATATGTACACGGTTTCTTATATCTCTCAATCATGCATTTTTATGTGATTGTAACAAAGTAATAGGTATTTATTAATTGTCCCGCATTAGATAATATATGATTTGAATATGTTTTTATAAGTAAAAGCAAAATATAATAAAATACATAATAAAACTAGAAAAAACATAACATAAATAAACATAAAAATAAAAAATTAGAAAAGAAAACAAAATATTGTAGTGATTATAATTTATATTAAATATAAATATAAACATAAAATAAAATAATTGAAGGTGAATAATAGTTATAATAAAATAGATAGATGGACATGAAAGGGCATGTCACAAAATTTATTACACAAATAAATTAAATACTATTTTATGTTTTCCGCTTATGAAATAAAAAAACAAACGAATATAAGAATGCATATCAAATAGTTCATTATACAAATAATTTAAATTAAAATTAAAACTAAATTCATTTATATTTTTAATGCATGTGTTTATCAGAAAAAACGGACAAAACAGTTTGGTCGCTAATTAAAAATAAATACAATGTCAAAAAAAAAAAAAAAAAAAAAATCCGCTAACTGAAAACTTTATTCAATGACATGTACTTTAGATAGCTATAAATTATATGGTTTGTAAGACTTCTACACCCATCTCTCTTATCTTTCACAAGCCTTCTTCACAGTCCACAAACACAACGATCCCTCTAACTCCTCTCCAAACACTTCTACACCCTCCTCTATTAGCGTCCCTAGTAGAACCTTAGTTTCAATGAAGAAAAAGAAATACAATCTTGAAACCAATCGAATTAAGATTTTTATATCTACTTAATTATTAGCAGAGCTCTAGTTAGGAGAAAAAAAAATTTTGTTAGTTTTTGGGTTTGTTTTCAGGTGTGGCTAACTGGAAAAAGTGAGCATGTAGTTTTTTTTTAGTCTTATTTTATGTCTGTTCGTTGGGGGAAAAATGATAAATTTTCTGGATCACATTGTTTTTTATGTGTGGTTTTATAGTAAGAGGATCCATTTGGAATTTTTTATTTAAATTCATTAACATTTTGTTCGCTTATTTTTTTCATTAAAAAAACCATCCTTTTCTCTTGAATCTTTTTCTTTTAATAACAAGACATCCCACACGCACCAAATGTAATATTTTCTTATCAACATTGGATTAGATGTGTTCATTTTTAAGATTGATTTTCTTTTACTTTGAAAGTGGATAAGGTAACATGTTTACCATATCATATACAAGTAGAATTCAATCAATATCCTGGATACATCACCATTGATGTAAACCACCAAAACAAAAAAAAAATATATATTTTTAATATTTCGAGCCAAAACTCTACTTCAAAACCCGTTGTGCTAGTTAAATGGGGTCAAATGAGGTTGATATATCTATATCTGTTTCATTAACTAGCATTTGAGAATTTTTTTTAGAATCATATCTACTCCTTTTTTTAGTGGTTTACATCAACCGTGATGGTGATGTATCCGGCGTATTGATTGAATTCTATTTGTGACTGGTCAGGTAACTAGAACTAGTTACCGTATCAGTTTCTCAAGTAGAAGAAATCAATTTTAAGAAGACTAAGACAATCAATGTTGATATAACAGATGGTGTGGAATACCATGCTATTATGAAAGACGGAAGAGAAGAGAAATGACTTTTTTTTCAATAAAAATTAAAAAATGAGAGAACAAAAAATCTTGTATGTAAACTTATGTCCCATTACAAATGTACTCTAGATTGCTCCAGTTGATTCATAACTAATTTATCTATTAGTTATGTTTTATTGACGACTTAATTGATAGAATTAGAGTATAAACGGCGGGTGGTTCGAATTATCGATATATGAGATTTGATTTTTCCAATTCACTCCTTGCGCCCAACACTTTTTTTTACACTTTTTTTTTTGGGTTTGGTGCGCAGATATAAATGGTAGGTGACCCGAATCGATAGACTCGTGATACCATGATAAAATTAGAGTTTGACCTAACTCATTCCTACAAAACCGACATGTAAGGTAAGGGGTGTCACTCTATAAACTATTTGTGAATTCTATCTTTAATCAGCGTGGGACTTGGATTTTTTTTTAATATTAATTAAAGCAAAAAACAAATTATAGAAGGAACTTTCTTTCCTAGATAGAGTAATCTTTCTGATAAAGAAGGTTTTCTTATCAAAGCTTTAAGATTAGGGTTTCAATAATAAAGAGAGAATAAAAAAAACTATCTAAAGTGATCGTGAAGGCTGATCAGAACCTGGAGTGGGCCAAGAGGAACGTCTGTAATGCTGGGTGTGTGGGATGAGGAGGGGGTGTACCTGCAAGGCACTCCGATGCTAAAATAAGAATTAGGAGAGAGAAAGGCAAGTACAAAAGTCTGAGTTTCTTAGGATGATTTCGAATACCTGACCCTCTAAAATGAGAGGGTTTTTATAATGCCTCCAGCGCGTGGCCAACGGTCCCTATTTTCGGGGCGGAATAACTGTTTCCTGAAGAATAGGTAACTGTCAAAACTAGCCGTTATGACGGGCAGAGATGCCCCAAACTAGTCGTTGCCACGGTCAAAGGCGTAGTTCCGAGCACAGGCGTCATGACCGTTCTTGGATGATGGAGCCGTGCGTAACGGGCATGAATGCAGGGGAGGAGCAAATGACCTTGAGGTTCATCTGTCCATATGTGCCCGGTAGAGGAGCAGAAAGGTAAATGCTGCCCTGCACCAACTGGACTTAGGCAATTGGGTCATCCTGGAAGCTGAAGTGGAATGGGCCATGCCTAGCCATTGGTGCAGTCCGGAACAGGAGCCCCCAAGTCGTTGCTCCCGAGCATGGGAGTGATGACATAAGGATAGCTTGCAGCCCTGGGGAACTCTGAATGGGTCGTCGTTCGTCGATGAGATGGAATTGTCCTTGGACGCCCGGGGGTTCCTGTGCCTACGGGATACGTAACGTTGTTCGGTCTGCCTGGTGTGTGGGGAGGCCAACGGTTTAGGTATTATGAAGAGACATAACGCCACGTGTGCCTTGAGCCTTGTGCATCATTAAATGCGTCATGATGGCTACGCTAGGGTCATGATGATGCCTCTAGCCGTGCGTTCTCGTGTACGTGCCTCCAGACTGCCTATAATTGGAGGGAGAAGCTGCTCATTTACGTTTTTCGCTTCTCTGTTCTTCTCTCAGAGCTTTCAACCCATCGCCGTCGTCAACCACCGCATCCGCCGCTGCACGAAGCTCCGAGTAAGTTCTGCGGCCCTTTACATTCTCTTCGACCACGTAAGTCACTTATTCCCAGCTTCGTTTCTATCTTTTTCGTTTCTGTTTTGTTAGAACGCATGTGGCTAGGATGAATTTTGGTAGAATCGTAGTGTTTATCGGCGGCAGTTGGTGGTAGACAGTGGCTTGACCACTCTCTGCTGCTGCTGTTATCGCCAGAGCTTTTAGGAACTGTCAGTTTAGGTCGTTTTATGACGCCATTGCGATGACGGCGTGAGCGTAACCGGCAAAGTTCCAGAGTTTCCGGAGCTCTGATGAACTTTCTGATGAATGTATGAGTTTTCCGGTGGAGCTTCAAATGGAAAACTGGGTTGTGGGTCGGGGAGATTTTCCCCGCACGTGCAGGAGGGGCTGCCTCCGGGCATCTCCTCGCGCGATACTCTTATATTATTTGATTTAGGGCTTAGGTCGGGGATGTCGTCCTTGGCCCTTTTGCGCACCCTTTCACTTGACTAGCGGTGGTAGGGTGGATTTGATTTTGCGGTTGAAATCACTTTTGCCCTCTGCTTTTCAGGTGAACGTGATGGTGCATGAGCCCGAGAGAGAGATTCTCATAGACTCCTCCTCGGAGAGCTCCTCAGAGAGTAGTGATACTGAGGTTTCAACTACCCCCACCGAAGTGATCGCGACTTTATGAGTCTATCAGGATTACTGACTGCAAGCGCACAGTCTGTCACGTAGTTGTTAGACGGTGTGGCTAGTGATCGAGAGGGGGGGTGAATAGATCACCTCCTTGAAACTCAAGGATTTAAAAAAGTTTATCAGAGTCTTTCAAGTTAGCGGAAAAATTATGATCCCGAATCGACTTCCGTCTATTCTGAACCAGCTACTAGAAAACCGGACACACGAGTTTATGCTGGATTTATTAGGATGACAAAGATATATTAACACCAGATATGAATCGACTCAAATGCACTTATCATACAAAGACTGTTTCCAATGAACAAAAACACAGCAAACAATTTTGTCAAACACTTGGCATGTATGCATTCAACGATTAACAATAATGGTGATTTTGACAAAGATTTTCGTACCACTATTGTATCTTGAAACTTTAATACGCAACACACCAAACGAATCACAAAATTGTTGAAAGCGTAAAGAGATAAAGATAGAATACGATACGCAGAGATTTGGTAAGGAAGTTCCCCACTTCCGTCCTCGCGTGTGGGTACGTCTCCCTCTCAATTTCAAAATGAAATTGAGACCTGTTATATCAATAATGCTGAATTCGTTCTTTACAAGGTTACAATACAAATCCAGAAATCTAAACCCCAAGATCTTCCTATTGTATGAACCTTCACTTGATCTGAGCTTGATCAAGAATTTTCCTGCAAGAAATACAGACAATTCACCGGTTCCACGACCTGTTTGCGAAATCTCCAGATTTCCAAACCCTACGCTGCGGCTGAATCTGTTCTGCAATCGTGACTAACAAACCCTCAAGAACACACCCGTTCTTGAAGGACAAACCAAATGGTTTTTCCTCGAAACCCCCTTTGTATCTTCAACTCAGCTAGACCAATGATCGTACCACTGAACGTTATCTCAAAGATCCCTTAATCCGAAGAACAAAAATGATTATGTGTTGATGTTCTTGAATTAACGAGATTGAGAAGATGATGAAGACAAAGTTTCTTTCAGGTTTCTAACACTGCTCTTAAAAAATCATGCACACCAAACTTGTCTTTTGCTTTGATTGCACTTTTTCACTCTAACCAGAATTCTCTATCCAAACTGAACTGTCATCACACTTATATATGAAAACAGAAACGGTTAAAAAGCAACAAACAGCTCTATGTATCGATACAAGAGTCGTATGCGTCGATACATAGTGAGTATAACACATGCATGAGTCGACACATGGTTGTATGCATCGATGCATACTATACCTGTTAATTTTCAGAATGTAAAATAAATCATGCATCGATACATGATGCACATGCGTCGATACATAGCTCAATTACAAAGGAACATGTGTCGATACAAGTATCGTATGAATCGATACATACAGAAGCAAAATTATTTCAGAATGTGAAGTAAATCATGCATCGATACATGATGTGTATGCGTCGATACATACCCTAGTTACAAAGGATCATGTATCGATACAAGTGTCGTATGAATCGATACATACTGAAGCAAAACGGTTTTTTTTGTGAGTTTATCAAAGGTATGTGTCGATACAAGCCACGTATGAATCGATGCATACATAGGGAAAAACGTTTTTATGATTACAATGATGATATGAATCAATTTGCATTGTCTTTTAAATCATAGTAGGTATGAAATCATATGTATGTACAAACTAATCATGCATACAAATCTTATATCATGCATATCACACAATTTGCAATCATACAAAAACCTAAAGGCTTGCTCACAAACTCCCCCTTTTTGATGATGGCAAATTTGCAAGATGTGATAGAGCACTCCCCCTGAGTTTGTGCATGGCTGTCAACATCTTGTTGTCTTTCTTCTCCCCCTTTGTCAACATCAAAAAGAAGAGATAGACAGTCTGGTGAAATAGTCCCAAAGCTTAGACAGCAAAATTGATGTAACAATAGACAGCAATATTGATATAGAAGCTCACAATCACCAAGAATGAAGCTTAACATAACAGAATCATTCACAGAGAATGATAAGACAGGGAAAGACTAACACAAGTAAACAGAACTAAAAGAAATAAGCATTAAAATTTTAAGAAAGTACTTGGAGTTTACATAAGCAGAACCAAAACAAATGAAGTTTGAACAATGTAGCAAGGAAACTGAAACAACATGATGATGAAATGAAATGTAATGAAATGACATGATGCTAGCCTAAAAAGAGTTATGGCCTCCACAGGACTCCTCATCCTCTCTATCAGGATCTCTGAAGCTTGGTGGAGGCGGCGGAGGAGGCATCTCATCAGGATTATGGCCCATGAAATTGTATCGCCGGAACCGGTTCTGAACTTCAACACTTCTGAATCTGTCCATGATACCAGGATGTGCACGACAATCGTCCATAAAACCAGACATTTCATTGTAAAAGACTTGATGCCATTTAACCAATTCCGTGTGCCAAGCATGCTGATTATGATACATCCTTGTGTGTTCATCATGCCACTCACGATGCTCCTTATGCCACTTATTTTGCTGCACATGCCAAGCAAGCGCCTGTTCATGACGGGCTTGATTTGCAAGCTCCATTTGCTGAAACATTTGAGTCAAGTACTCAGGGGCAGTTGAAGAGGAGGCAGCGCCAGAGAACGGAGGAACACGTGGACCTGGTTCATAATTTGTTGGAGACCACCTTTGTGGCACCCAATCACCCCAGCCAGCATTAGCATCTGCTTCAGGCTGATTCTCGTCATTGGCCTCATGCATTTCTTCATCCAGTTGGTCTTCAGGCACAAACACTTGTTCAGATGGAACATCAAAATTGTACACCCTTGTTTTGGATCCTCTGTCCAGAAAATAAAAACATTGACGCTCCTTGTCCCACCGGTATCCCATATGAGATAAAGTAGCAGTGTTGAACTCTTGGGCGGAAGAGGAAGATGTAAGGGGTACTAAAGGGATGGTTACATTCCAGTATTTGATGATTCGCATAATTTGGGCAGCATATCCAAGTGTGATATTCTTCATACTGTTACGCATAAGAAACATGCGTTTCACAAAGTAGTTTGGCCAATTAAGTGGGACCTTTTTGTGAAGAAGGTACACAAGATGAATGTCTGATCGATCCAACCTAGAATGACCACCAGACTTTGGACGCAAGATGTGCGAGACAATCCAGTGAAGTATTCTAGGTATGCTTGTAATCATACCAGAAGTGATGGGTTCATCCTCTCCGAGAGGTCTATCCAATTTGGAAATAGATGCAACATAGTCCCTTATTTTAAACTCTGTATCATAACTTTGGTCATGCCATTTTTTCAGTCCAGGCACCCCAAGCGGAATTTGAAACACTTTCTCCCAATCAGTGGCTTCAAAAGTGTAAGTTTTGGTGCCAATTGAGCATCTGAACATATAGCCTCTACCAGTTTGCAGACCAGCATAAAATATACGAATAAAATCCTCATGATAGGCATCATTTATGGCCAAAAATGTACCAAGGGTTTGTGCCTTCAATAAATCAACGACATCGTTGAGATGGAGGGCAGATGCATCAGTTTTATCAAAGACATGAGGTTTCATAACTAACCTTGTCTTGAAAGAGGTCTCAAACTCCTCAGCGATGGCAGGATGAAGAAGAGTGAGAGCACTGGGAGGGATTTCTGGAGGTTGTGGAGACTGACCAGACGTCCCAATGGGTTCCTTTCCTTTTCCTCTTTGTCTAGCCGGTATAATTCTGGGAGGCATGGTAATGAATTGTAGAGGGGTTAATATGTGAATTAGGGTTTTGGAGATGAAGATGTTTGAGAAGGTTAGGGTTAGCCGTGTGGGTATGAGAGGAGAAGAGAGGTTAGAGTGAATTATCCCTTTAAAATTAGCTGATGTGTCGATCCACAACTGATTTGAACATGCATTTATTGTAAAAGAAACAGTATGTATCGATACAAAGGGTATGGATCGATTCATATCGCAAAATTTTTGTTTTTGAAAGTGTCATATGTGTCGACACAAAGCACGGATGCATCGACACATACTGAAACAAGTTTTAAAAAAATTGAAAATGAAAAGACATGAATCGACACATATCACGAATGTATCGATCGGAAACTCTAATGTGTCGACACATGTTCTTGTTGTATCGATACATACTTGATGCTAAAACATGTTTTAACTGATTTGTGACTACCTGTTGAGTTAGAAACCTGTGAACAGCTCTTGAGTCAATGCAGTATAGATGATGTCATGATAATGATGCTCAAGTACAATTCATGAATCAAACGTTAATTGTTCAAACAACATATGCAATGAAATACATATAAACGATCTTAACGAATTTGTTCTACCATACACTAATCACAAAGTTCCAAAGAGATTTTAGAAAGGAATGATATTACCTCTGTTGATGAAACCTTATGGAGTCTGAGTGATGTCTAAAAACAAAGCTTAACAGCCAAAGTGAGATATATATAAATAAGGACCAACATGCTTAAGACATCGATAAGGAGAGATCTAAAATCCCTAATTCACGACGAATGTTGAAGAACGGTTCCGTTGCTAATGGTTTAGTAAAAATGTCAGCAAGTTGGTTTTTAGTATCAACATGCTCAAATACAACGTCCTCTTTTTCAACATGATCGCGAAGAAAGTGATGCCTAATCTCTATGTGTTTAGTGCGTGAGTGTAAAACAGGATTCTTAGTAAGATTTATAGCACTGGAGTTGTCACACTTTATTGGAATGCGTTTGAGTTGAATATCGAAATCTTGTAGTTGTTGCTTCAGCCACAAGATCTGAGCGCAACAGCTACCGGCTGCAACGTACTCAGCCTCAGCAGTTGACAATGCGACAGACACCTGTTTCTTGCTATGCCAACTGACCAAAGAGTTTGAAAATAAGTGACATGTACCACTAGTACTTTTCCTATCTGATTTGCAGCCAGCAAAATCAGAATCGGAGTAACCTACTAAGCTACAATCGCTTCCTTTTGAATACCAGAGCCCATACTTAGATGTTCCATGAAGATATCTAAATATGCGCTTGACAGCTTTCAAGTGTGACTCTTTAGGATTCGATTGATATCGTGCACACATGCAGACACTAAACATGATGTCAGGTCTAGACGCAGTAAGATACAAGAGAGACCCAATCATACCTCTATACTGTTTGACATCTACACTCTTACCGTGTTCATCTTTATCTAGATTTCCGTTGGTAGGCATAGGTGTGTCTATTGATTTTGAGTCGTTCATTCCAAAGCGCTTGAGCAGCTCTCTGCAGTATTTTGTTTGACTCACAGCTGTACCCTCATCAAGCTGCTTTATTTGGAGACCGAGGAAGAAATTAAGCTCCCCCATAAGACTCATTTCAAATTCACCCTGCATAACTTTTGAAAACTCTTCGACCAAGTGTATGTTAGTTGAACCAAAAATTATATCGTCTACATAAACTTGAACTAAAAGAATGTGTTTTCCCTTGTGTTTAATGAAGAGGGTGGTATCCACTTTACCTCTTGAATATCCATGATCAAGTAGAAATTTGCTAAGTCTTTCATACCAAACCCGAGGGGCTTGCTTAAGACCGTACAAAGCTCGTTTTAATTTGTAAACATAATCTGGATATTCAGCATTCTCAAAACCAGGAGGTTGTGAGACGAATACCTCTTCATTTAGGACACCATTTAGAAACGCACTCTTTACGTCCATTTGGTAAAGCTTAAAATCTCTAGAACACGCATAAGCAAGCAAGAGACGTATAGCTTCGAGGCGAGCAACTGGAGCATAAGTTTCCTCATAGTCTATGCCCTCCTCTTGGTTATACCCTTGTGCCACTAAACGTGCCTTATTCCTAGTTATCACTCCGTTTTCATCAAGCTTATTTCTAAAAACCCATTTAGTACCTATGATATGATGATCTCGCGGACGAGGAACAAGTTCCCAAACGTCATTTCTTTTAAATTGATCAGAAATTACTTATCCTAGAACGAGTCATGACTCCCTTTGAAATGTCTCCCAAGATGTTGTCAATAGGATGATCTTTTGAAGATTTCCAAGTTGGTGGAAGGACATTCACTTCAGTTTGTCCTTCTTCCTTATCTTTTACATGACTGGTATCTTCCTCCTCCTCATTGTCTTCTGTTTTGGACTGATCAGTTTCCGAAACAACTTCTTTGAGTATGTCTTCTGTAGATATACCTGTGTCATCAAAAGAAATACCTTTTCCGACATTTTTCGGATAAGACTCATCAAAAGAGACATGAACAGATTCTTCAACGGAAAGTAAACGCTTATTATACACTCTATATGCTTTACTTGATTGTGAATAACCAAGAAAAATACCTTCATCCGCTTTTGCATTAAACTTCCCAAGTTTTTCCTTACCATTATTCAAAACAAAACACTTACAACCGAATACGTGAAGATGTGATAAGTTTGGCTTTCTTCCTTTTAAAAGCTCATAAGGGGTTTTATTTAAAATAGGGCGAATTAGAATCCTGTTTAGAACATAACAGGCTGTGCTAACTGCATCAGCCCAAAAATATTTTGGCAATCCACCCTCATTTAGCATTGTTCTTGCCAGCTCTTCTAAAACGCGATTTTTGCGCTCCACAACGCCATTCTGTTGTGGAGTTCGAGGAGCTGAAAAGTTATGCTCAATACCATACTTATCACAGTACTTATCAAAGAGATAGTTTTGAAATTCTCCTCCATGATCGCTTCGAATTGTAACTATTTTAGAATTCATTTTATTTTGGGACAGTTTTGCAAAACTCTTAAAAGCAGAAAACGTTTCATCTTTGCTATGAAGGAATATAGTCCAAGTAAATCTAGAATAGTCATCAACGATTACTAAACCATAATAGTTTCCGCCTAGACTCTTTGTCCTAGAAGGTCCAAAGAGATCCATATGGAGAAGCTCAAGGGGTCGTGAAGTTGAAATTACATTTTTGGATTTAAAATATACCCTTGTTTGCTTTCCCATTTGGCACGCGTCACATAGATGGTCTTTTGAAAATTTTATCTTTGGAAGACCGACTACTAGATCCTTAGATACAACCTTATTAAGCAAATCGAAATTAACATGCGCTAAGCGTCTGTGCCAAAGCCAAGAATCATCATTCAAGGCAACTAGACACTTAGAGCTTGTTAAAGGTACATCAAAAAGATCAAGCATATAGATATTGTTTACTCTTACACCCTTAAACACAATATTCTGTTCAGTATGTTCAATTGTGCAGCAAGTTTTTGTGAAAGAAACCTTGTAACCCTTGTCGCACAATTGACTAATACTTAACAAATTGTGTTTAAGCCCCTCAACTAGATGGACATCAGAAATAGTAGTGGTAGAGGGATTACCTACACTACCTTTGCCAAGTATAGCTCCTTTGTTATTGTCTCCATAAGTAACATATCCCTTCTTCTTTGCTTTGAAGTCTATAAAAAGCGATATGTCACCCGTCATGTGCCTTGAGCACCCGCTGTCTAGAAACCATCTTCTATCTACGGATGCAAGACACTCATCCTACAATATCAAAAGAGAGAAACAGGTACCCAATTTTCATTGGGTCCATGTGGGTAAGTTGTAACATGGTTGCCTTTAGGCCTCCATTGATAAATGCCTTTAGGAACAAGAAATCTCCTAAACTTGCATTTTTCAATGGTATGACCAGTATGACAACAATAGTGACATAAGCCACGATGATGTATTTGTTTATTTTTGATCATTAAACCCTTTGGAACAAAGGAGTATTTTGCATATGGTGGATTTAATGACTTCTTAAACAACCTAGAATCAACGGCGTAAGTCACCTTGGGTTGTAAAGCTTTTTCCAATTTGACTTTAAGAGTTTTAACCTCTTGTTGCCAAATATGACAAGCTTCACAATACCTAACTTTACTACATCCGTTAACATTAATATCTTTTGAATTTTCTGCAATACTAGCTTTCAAGCTTTCTAAATCTTTTTCAGCTTTGTATACTTTACCTTCCAAGAATGAAAAAATTTGTTTATCGGAAGATAATCTTTTGAAAGCATCTACAGCTTCGTTATGCAGTTTTTCAAAAGCGATTTTCAGTTCAGAAAAAGACATAGAGGAGACATTACTATAGTAGGCTTGTCTTACTTTCTTATCGTTGATTTTCTTCTTGTGGTAGGACTGATTTTTGGTGTGAGCCATAAGACACAGATTTGCTGTCTCATCACTATCATTTGAACTTTGTGAGCTTGATGAGTCACTATCGCTTTCCCATGCTATGTAAGCTCTTCTTTGTTTATTTGACCTTCTTGGTTGAGCTTTTCCTTTGTCCTTTTTCTTCATAGGGCATTCTGTTTTATAATGTCCAGATTTACCACAATTAAAACACGATCCTTTTACTCTATGCTTCTTATTCTCTTCCTGTTTTGACTCTACAGATTGTCTTCGAAACTTAATGAGATTTTTGTCGGAATGCTGGATTCCATTCTTTCGAATGAATCTATTATATCTCTTAACAAAAAGTCCCATTTCTTCATCACCCGAATCTTCGTCACTACTTGAATCATTGTCGCTTTGCTCTTTTTGTGAGGACTTTGAGTTAGAGGCCACAAGAGCTATTGGCTTCTTCTCACTCTCTTTGTCTTTATTCTTTTCCTTTTTACTCTTTTTCTCAAATATTTCGAGACTTTCCAGTTCTTGCTGATGTTCTTCCAGCTTGCCGAATAAAGTTGTAATAGTAAGCGTCGTGAGGTCGTTGGCTTCCTTAATAGCTGTTACTTTAGGTTGCCATTCCCTGCTAAGACACCTCAGAATTTTATTAGTGGCTATTTCATTGGAAACAGGTTTTCCAAGTGCATTCAACCGATTTATGAGATGAACGAATCTCTTTTGCATGTCAGAGATAGATTCTCCTTGTTTCATGCGAAAGAGCTCGAACTCTTGATTAAGTGTGTTAATACGGGACTGTTTTATTTCAGTAGTACCCTCATGGGCAATTTCTAAAGCATCCCACATTTCTTTAGCTGTCGAGCAATGGGATACCCGATAATACTTATCAGCACTAAGTGCTGAAATTAGCATATTTCGAGCTCTCCAATCACTCGACCACTTTTTCTCATCTTTCTCATCGTAATCATATTCTGGTTTAGGAACTATGGCGCCTGCCTCATTTCTCATAGTAATTTGAAAAGGACCATTTTGAATGGCAGCCCACACATTCCTATCCACAGAATTTATATGAACTCGCATGCAGTCTTTCCAGTAGCCATAATTTTCACCGTTGAAAACAGGCGCTCTATTATACGCCCCTTTTGGTTCAGAATCCATATCGTTACAAGCAGCCACAAAGCACCAGCGAACCGGCGGTCTGATACCACTTGTTAGACGGTGTGGCTAGTGATCGAGAGGGGGGTGAATAGATCACCTCCTTGAAACTCAAGGATTTAAAAAAGTTTATCAGAGTCTTTCAAGTTAGCGGAAAAATTATGATCCCGAATCGACTTCCGTCTATTCTGAACCAGCTACTAGAAAACCGGACACACGAGTTTATGCTGGATTTATTAGGATGACAAAGATATATTAACACCAGATATGAATCGACTCAAATGCACTTATCATACAAAGACTGTTTCCAATGAACAAAAACACAGCAAACAATTTTGTCAAACACTTGGCATGTATGCATTCAACGATTAACAATAATGGTGATTTTGACAAAGATTTTCGTACCACTATTGTATCTTGAAACTTTAATACGCAACACACCAAACGAATCACAAAATTGTTGAAAGCGTAAAGAGATAAAGATAGAATACGATACGCAGAGATTTGGTAAGGAAGTTCCCCACTTCCGTCCTCGCGTGTGGGTACGTCTCCCTCTCAATTTCAAAATGAAATTGAGACCTGTTATATCAATAATGCTGAATTCGTTCTTTACAAGGTTACAATACAAATCCAGAAATCTAAACCCCAAGATCTTCCTATTGTATGAACCTTCACTTGATCTGAGCTTGATCAAGAATTTTCCTGCAAGAAATACAGACAATTCACCGGTTCCACGACCTGTTTGCGAAATCTCCAGATTTCCAAACCCTACGCTGCGGCTGAATCTGTTCTGCAATCGTGACTAACAAACCCTGAAGAACACACCCGTTCTTGAAGGACAAACCAAATGGTTTTTCCTCGAAACCCCCTTTGTATCTTCAACTCAGCTAGATCAATGATCGTACCACTGAACGTTATCTCAAAGATCCCTTAATCCGAAGAACAAAAATGATTATGTGTTGATGTTCTTGAATTAACGAGATTGAGAAGATGATGAAGACAAAGTCTCTTTCAGGTTTCTAACACTGCTCTTAAAAAATCATGCACACCAAACTTGTCTTTTGCTTTGATTGCACTTTTTCACTCTAACCAGAATTCTCTATCCAAACTGAACTGTCATCACACTTATATATGAAAACAGAAACGGTTAAAAAGCAACAAACAGCTCTATGTATCGATACAAGAGTCGTATGCGTCGATACATAGTGAGTATAACACATGCATGAGTCGACACATGGTTGTATGCATCGATGCATACTGTACCTGTTAATTTTCAGAATGTAAAATAAATCATGCATCGATACATGATGCACATGCGTCGATACATAGCTCAATTACAAAGGAACATGTGTCGATACAAGTATCGTATGAATCGATACATACTGAAGCAAAATTATTTCAGAATGTGAAGTAAATCATGCATCGATACATGATGCGTATGCGTCGATACATACCCTAGTTACAAAGGATCATGTATCGATACAAGTGTCGTATGAATCGATACATACTGAAGCAAAACGGTTTTTTTTGTGAGTTTATCAAAGGTATGTGTCGATACAAGCCACGTATGAATCGATGCATACATAGGGAAAAACGTTTTTATGATTACAATGATGATATGAATCAATTTGCATTGTCTTTTAAATCATAGTAGGTATGAAATCATATGTATGTACAAACTAATCATGCATACAAATCTTATATCATGCATATCACACAATTTGCAATCATACAAAAACCTAAAGGCTTGCTCACAGTAGTTTTAAAAGATATCGAACAGGGACCGATAATCAAACTAGTGCTATCAGGTTGTTACTATGTTTAGCTAAGGATGATGATGTTTTGGTTTTAAGTTTAAACGGGAAACAAAAGGGAATCTAAAATTTGGAATAAACTAGTTGATATTAGGATATCGGTACGTAACTCAGTATACCATCGTGGATTCAATAAAACTTAAGCGTATAAAAATAAGTCACTTTATATTTCTGTAGAAAATATCAGTTTAAAAGCACTTACCTCACACTCTCGTGGTTATTGCTTCGGACTATACTCCTAAATCATAATGTCTGCTCTCGCTAGCCCATTTGAGTTTAAAAATACTTTTTGAAAACCAATACAATCTAATTAACTTTAAAGCGCTCTCGCTGTTTTTAAAACCAATGCCCGATTTCAGCTATCCGGTTAAAATCTCACACTCTCGTGGTCTTAATCCTAACCTTTGCTACCTTTTTACTCTCGTAATAAAAGTCTGATTTTAATTAAGAAATCGCAACCAGAAATTAAGTTGTTTATGGTTTTAGCTTATTTTTATCGAATCCATTCCGGTTAACTTGATTACATACCGATAATATGGATTTAGCTAGACATGTTAATTAAAAACAAACAAGAATAAACATAAACTGCAAAACAATAAATAAGACATGACAATGGGAAATAATAATGCTGTTATTAAATTAATGATAAAAACCTGGTAAATAAGCAATAATTTGTTTCTAGCAATTCCTCCACAAGTCGTAGGCTTTTGCTCGATCGTACCAGAACAACAAATGATGAAGACAAGATTAAAAATCCTAACTACTGTGCGATAGCTCCTCGATGTGAGAAACTATCACTATTTAAGGTAATGGTGAACAAATAATGGAAAAGGGAACGAACAAGAATGCAGGGAAAATAATAATTCTCAAATTGAATTCTGCAGCAATTCGGGGTAAAAATCTCTCCTCCCGGGGCTGTTCTATCAATGCTGTATTTATAGCCCAACCTTTGCTTTACGTTGGAGAAAATATAGGAGCATTAACTTTCCGTTGAGAAATCCAAGGGAGACTGGGCTCATGTGCAGTTGAAGCTGAAGTTGAGAGAATCCGGGAGAAAATGTTGAACGTGCGTGACTGCATTGGTCTTCCATGACCACGTCTATGTTCTGGACGTAATAAGTTATTATCTGTGCGTGACGGTCGTGGTGGTTGTGTGACGGTCGTGGTGCGCTTATTATTTGCGTGACCGTCGTGGTGGTTGTGTGACGGTCGTGGTGCGCCTTTTATTTGCGTGACGGTCATGGTGGTTGTGTGACGGTCGTCACACACACCACTTTCTATTTTTCTGCTTTTTTTTCTCTGTCATTTCTTCCTGTTTTCTTCTCATTTCTTCATGTTTTTCTACTTTGCTCATTTTTAGCTTGGACAATGAAATACCTGCGAAAATACTAGAATACTCGCGGAATAATCGAAACTTAAGCTGAAATAACGTAATTATTAGTCGTAAATCAAGGCAAATATATGATACATTTTCGTGTTATTAAACTCCCCTACACTTGAATCTTTGCTTGTCCTCAGGCAAATAGTCAGTAAGAACGTCGGACAAGTTTTATCAAACGCACACACATGACATACCATTTGTTTTGAAAATGTTTTGCAAGGCATTTTGTTAAGATGACAGATACTCAAGTAAAACACTAAAGATACATTAGTGACACAAGCAACAAGCATAATCATAGACCTCCCCTCTATACAAGCCAGTTCTAATCATTCTATTATAGCTCAACCTAAAGTTTCTCATATCTATTTGACCCGGTTTCATTCTAGCGCAATCACATTAAGCCATTTTCCTTTACACGTACGTAGTGGAGTAGCCGGTTAGTGACTTTGATCCTTTCTAGCATGGGGTCTGGTACACAAGTGTGGTAACCCTTTATATATATCCTAATCGTAAGTTGTGGGGGATCGAAACGTAGTTCGCCCTACCAAGTTCAGAACCAGGTCCCTCTGAACCAACCAACAATGGATTCTTTCTTTTTCTTTTGTAATACTTTTGCAACTGTAGGTTTGGTGCATTTTTTATTTTTCACAACAGCAAAGAATACGAAAGATATTTAATGATTCAGCATCAAACACTTATCTTCATCGACTCTCCACGTGGTTTGTGTTTAAGACGGTGCTGACTGCTAATATAAACTACTAGGGGTTACTCTAGAACTATAACTGAAGGTATCGGTATAATGGATGTTGAAACTGATCTCGCATATGCAAGAGGTCTGAGGTGTCAAGACGGTATCAATCTTGTTAAATTTTTCTCGACTTCCTAACATAGCCTATATTTTGGTATGTTAAGTTATGCATTGATCACAAATTTTTTTTTTTTATAACTAAATAAAGTGGGGAAATTTGACATGAACGAAAATTTCATATAAAAGCTTGTTTATTTGAAAGGAAATGCGGAAAGGGAATACATAAGGGAAAATAAAGTACCTTTCCCACACTATATCGGACATTTTCCTCAATGTTTTAATATAAAACAAAAATAAACTAAAACTAAATCTAATGAGGTCCACGTCCTTTGCCTTGGGTGCGAGCGCGTCCATTCTGTGCTACATGATCTGGAATGCCTACGTGATGGATATAGTGATGTAGGTCTTGCACTTGTAGCGTTAGGGCACCCATCTCTTCTATCACATCGTCTATCCGCTGACCTTGGTTGACTTGCCCCTGTTGGATTTGACGCATTAGGTTCATCATTTCATTATACTGTGTCTGTTGTTGTTCCTCTCTCTGGGCAGCCAATTGGTTTTGGTGCCATATGCCCCTTAAGATTTCTTCATTAGTAATGGGATCGGGTTCTGGATCAGTGTGGCGACGATGTCTGGTGGATGATGTAGGATCCTGGGCAGGAGGTGGTGGGTTCTCAGGAGGTTGCTGATCCATCTCGTGCTCTATTTCATCAACTTCTTCGTTATTTTAATTTTCTTGAGCAACCATATTAGGCTCAGGAGCACGGAGATCAAAAAGCCAATTTGCTTATTTTTGTGGGTCGATGCGGTCTCAGCATGGCATGATGATGCTTCTGATGATTCTGGTACGGACCACTGGATGGTATCGTCCATCCGCCCTTGCTTTAATGAGGTGGGAGGAGCGACAATACTCAGTATCCAGGGACTCAGGTGGTATGGAAGGTAAATTAGCGAGTCTGTCTCCCAATTTAAGGCCGAGTGCGATAGAAGTTACAATACCTCTGAAGTAGAAAGGTTTAGAACCTCTAGCACAGTTGGCTTGGATGTGGGCTAGTAGAAATGATGCTGCATTAATTGGTTCTGGAAGGAGCACACAGCGAAGGAAAAAGAGCTCTTTGGAGTTAACTTTGTGGTTGCTGTCCCTCGCGAAGATCGTGTGTCCTAAAACTCTATGAAAATATCTTATCGCTGGGTTATGAATGTAAGTTGCGTTGAGGTTGTCCCAGCTTGTAGCAGTTACAACTGTAATTTGATTCCAAAGGTTGAAAGCTTCCTGGAACAATGTCTCTTGAGGTACACGGCAATGGACGTGCTCACCGTGATGGAATCCAAGCATTTAGGCAAGTCGGTTTTGGCCCACCAAATACTCAGAACCAAACATTCGGAATGTGGTTGTACCGGTAAGTTGGTTTGTATCTCCCGGAGGTGTAACATAAGCGAATGAACTCAGAAACTCAAGAGTTAGAGTTTCGTAAGTAGGCTGCCCTTGTGTACAGAGCTGCCATAAACTGGCATTTTGAAGCATCCAACGTACACCCTCAAGCATACCCAACTCTTCAAGGCTAGCTGTGTTGACGTACCTTGTCGGTTGGAATGAGCGTTGGTAGAAGCTGAGGTAATTAGCCCTTTGGCGGTCACCGAACTCTCTCTCTCTGAAGTTAATAGCTGATAAGTATGGAGTTTGTCTGGTGTGTCTAGCCATGGTGCATGCAATGTGAAATAAGTGAAATGGAGGAAGTGGGTAATAGTGAGAATGGGTTTTGAGAGAATGAGGATGAGTTTGTGTTTCTTAAATAATGGGTACGGGAATATGAAATGGTGGAGATAAATTGGGGTTAATGTGAGGAATTTATGTAGAATAATGGGTAGTGGGACGGTTGAAGAGAGAATGAAAAGAAAAAAAGATGAAGAGGAAGGGTCTATGTTATAAAATAGAGAGCGTGTTATAAATAAGTTGGACGTTCGTCATGGACTTGTCACGATCGTAAGACGCGTGACGGTCGTAACAAGGGCGTTACGCCCGTCATGCTCACAAAGTTGGCATTTTCACAGAAAGCTTAATATAAACTGGCACATAACATATATTGGAACATGGCAATTATTAATAGCAGTAAAATACTAGATAAATGTCAAAATAAATATAAAATGATAGAAATAAATTAAAATGAGCAGGAACATTATATCATCATCAACACAACCACTAGCAGTGAATACGAATTGAATACTTTATTAAAGAAATTGGAAAATGATAGCAGTGTATTCAAAGTATAAATGCAGTAGAGTATTAAAGTTGAAATTGAACTGAAATAAACTTGTTCCTTGATATTAAAAAGAAAATGACAGTAAAGTAAATGGTTCTAAAAACATTAAAAGCAAAGCAATAAAATGTGAAAAATGCAGTGTGACAATATTAGCCACGTTGCTTCTTCAAGGATTCCACAGCCTGGTTCAGATGATCAAATTCCTCGACAGTGGTATCCATTAGACCAACAACGTCAAGACGGATAAGTTGAAGTTCATCTCTCATATCTTGAAGTGCAATGCGGAAAGCTTCAAGTGTATCATGGATGTTAGCAGGGGGGACAGTATCAGTGTTATTCATGGGATGCTCAGGGAAATCATGATAGTGAGGAGGAGTTTCGTGGTCAATTTCAATGTCGGACACATGACTACCAAGATCTTTTTCAGGCCGTGGCTCATCTAAATCATATAGCCAGTTGTGGCGGTTATGCACACTAGTTCGCTCGTGATCAGGCAGTGTAAAATGTGAAACAACTTCATTATTGATCAGGAGTTGAAACGGGGGTGGTCCAAGATTTCTAATGAGTCCTCGGTTAAAACAGAAAGTGATATTCATTGGCCTATATCCGCCTAGAGGGTTTACTCAGGAAAGTCGTATTCTAAATCCCATGGCATCAACAATTTTTGTTACAAGGCCACCTATCAAAATGGGACCGTGATCAGCTTGAGCAATCCTGCGGAGATTGTCAAGCATGAAAGTAGCTCCATTAACGGGTCGGGATTGAAACGCACAAAACATGATAAATAACTCATCTCTAGAGACTAGGTTATCATTCTCGGCTTTTCCAAAAAGGGTGTAGGCTAAAATCATATGAAAGTATCTTATGGCCGGGTTGTGAATTTCAGTGGACACCATAGGGTGCGGGTCATGATGAGGTCGTCCTAAAATACTACTCCAGAAAAGGTTCAGTTCATCTTCCATTACTAAATCCTCCTGTGCCATGGTAAAAACGTCGGGTCCATTGGGGAAATCCAACAGGTCCGCAATCTCTCTGATGTTGAAGCGGCATGTGTACCCAAATTCCTAAAGGTTATATTACCCCTATTAAATTCCATGCCATGGTTAGGGTTGTAGGACAATGAGCTTAGAAATTCTAGGGTCAGTCTGTGGTAGGTTGGATACTTCTTTCTAGCAAAACCTTCCCATCCTATTTGGCTAAACATAAAGTCTATGTTATCTCCTATACCTAAGGCAGTCATGGTAGGTCCATGGGGGAATTTGGTTAGGGCCATAGGTCTAAGAGAGAGGGATTCATAGCGGTGCCATTGGACAGCGT
Organism: Lathyrus tuberosus; assembly: GCA_022829125.1. Lineage (NCBI taxonomy): Eukaryota > Viridiplantae > Streptophyta > Magnoliopsida > Fabales > Fabaceae > Lathyrus > Lathyrus tuberosus. The sequence continues at coordinate 12,866,922 of JALAZF010000107.1, read as the reverse complement.
CCCTGAATAGCACAACCATTGTGTCTTCGTTATCCATCCTAACCGTTAGTCGGAAAAGTAAAGCAAATGGAGAAGGAAGAAGGTAGAAAAAGATGAGAATCCTGGAGGCATATAATGAGATAATCAGTACTGATTTTTAAAATAATTGAAAAACACCGCATCGGTAAGTAAAGTAAATTTTTGACAAAAATAATAAGACAAAAGTAATAAGGAAAATAACGAAGTGAAACCAAAATAAAAGATAAAGATAAAGATGAAAAAGAAACAAAGTAATAAATAAAAATAAAATTTCGTGGGTTGCCTCCCACTCAGCGCTTCATTTAACGCCGGGAGCTCGACAGTCTATATGAATCATTAGTTTACGGAGAATGTAGGCATTTCTGCCAGTTTAAGAGCAGTAGAATAATCCTTATTGTCTACGCAGTGATAGTGTTTTAAACGTTGTCCGTTTACAATGAACGGTTCACTAGATCTACCTTTTATCTCATAGGCATCTAATCTAAGTTCATCTAGTTCATGTAAGTCCAAAATTCTCTTTTCGCCCGCAGTGGTATATTTTAGATTACTAGTTTTGATAGCCCAGTAGGCTTTATGTTCTATCTCTACCGGCAGGTGACAAGATTTTCCATAGACTAGTTTAAATGGAGTGGTTCCTATGGGGGGTTTTGTAAGCGGTCATATAAGCCCATAAAGCTTCGTGCAGTTTAGAAGACCAAACTTTCCTAGAGGTGGCAACGGTCTTTTCTAGAATTTTTTTAATTTCTCGGTTTGATACCTCTACTTGCCCACTCGTTTGGGGGTGGTAAGGTGTTGCTACACGGTATTTGACTCCATATTTTGATAGAAGTTTCTCAAAGATTTTCGAAATAAAGTGGGAACCTCCATCGCTGATTACTAGTCTCGGAACACCGAACCTAGGAAAAATTATGTTCTTAAAGAGCTTATTCACTACTCGCACGTCGTTGGTAGAAGCTGCTATAGCTTCGATCCATTTTGAGACGTAATCGACAACGACGAGTATGTACTTGTTACCAAAAGAGGACGGAAATGGTCCCATGAAATCTATTCCCCATACGTCAAAGACTTTTACTTCTAGAATGCCCTTCTGAGGCATTTCATCGCGTCTAGAGACGTTGCCAGTGCATTGGCACCGGTCGCAATTTATGACCGCGATATGGACATCTTTCCATAGAGTAGGCCAAAAGAGGCCAGCTTGCAAAATCTTAGCATAAGTCTTTGAAGTGCTCGCGTGCCCACCATAGGGCGTAGAATGACAATGGGAAATTATGTCTTCCACCTCGTCTTCGGGTACACAACGACGGAAAATACCATCGGCGCCCCTCTTGAAGAGAAGTGGTTCGTCCCAATAATAGTGTTTAAGGTCGTGGAAGAATTTCTTCTTTTGTTGATAGGTTAGATCAGGTGGCAGTACTCCAGCTGCTAGATAGTTGACAAAGTCAGCATACCATGGCAACGTGGTCTTAGTGTAAACAGATTCTATCACTTCATTAGTTTCTATATCAGTATAAGTCAGAGATTGTTCAATTGTATTACTTTTTAACTGGGCTAAGAGTCTTTCATAAAGGAAATCGTCATTAATAGGTACTTGTTCTGGTTGGATATTTTCCATTCTTGACAGGTGGTCAGCTACTACATTTTCAGTGCCTTTCTTGTCCTTGATTTCCAAGTCGAATTCTTGTAGGAGTAGGATTCACCTCAGAAGCCTTGGTTTGGCGTCCTTTTTGCTTAATAGGTACCTGATTGCGGCATGATCGGTGTAGATGATTATTTTTGCTCCTACTAGGTAGGAACGAAATTTATCCAATGCGAACACGACGACCAAGAGTTCCTTTCCTGTGGTAGCGTAGTTCATTTGTGCATGATCCAAGGTTCTACTGGCATAGTAGATTGCATGAAGCTTTTTGTCCTTTCTTTGTCCTAGGACTGCAGCTACAGCATAATCACTGGCGTCGCACATGATTTCGAATGGTTCATTCCAATCTGGGGGTTGCATAATGGGTGCTGATATTAACGCTTGCTTGAGTGTTTAAAATGCTTCCAAGCATTTGTCATCAAAGACGAATTCAGCGTCTTTCATTAATAGCTCAGTCAAGGGTTTGGTTATCTTAGAGAAATCTTTAATGAAACGTCGATAAAAACCAGCGTGTCCAAAGAAACTTCTTATCTCTCTAACCGTTTTCGGTGGCTGGAGATTTTCTATAACTTCGATTTTTGCTTTGTCGACTTCGATTCCTCTGTTGGATACTATATGTCCTAGCACGATTCCTTGTCGAACCATGAAATGGCATTTTTCCCAATTGAGCACTAAGTTGACACTTACACACCGTTCAAGCACCATTTCGAGGTTTGATAGACATCCTTCAAAACTTTCCCCACAGACAGAGAAATCGTCCATAAAGACTTCCATTATCGCCTTTTTCATTATTGATGACTGTAACACCTCCTTTCTTGGGTACCACGTGAACTGGGCTAACTCATTCACTATCTGATATTGGGTATATGATTCCTGCTTTTAATAGCTTTTGCACTTCTCTCTTAACGACATCACTCAGAATGGGATTGATTCTCCTTTGATGTTCTCTAGAGGTTTTACAGTCTTTCTCAAGCATGATGCGATGCATACAGATAGAGGGACTTATTCCTTTCAAATCTGAGGTGTTATAGCCTAAGGCAGTCAGGTACTTTCTCAGGATATGCAATAATTTCTCGGTTTCTATTTGTCCTAAATCTGCGTTGACTATAACTGGTCCTTCGAGTTCTGTATCTAGGAATTTATACCTTAGATCTTTGGGCAATGTCTTCAGTTCTACAGTTAGTTTCTTTGGCCAAGGCATAGGGTCAGGAGTGAGTGCGAGACATTCGCTTAGATTATTATCTTGGTATTCACCACGCCAATTACCATCTTCAAAAATTGGTGGCATCGGAATTCTCAGCACTTCAGAATACGTGTCTTGGTGTTTTTCCATTTCTTTAACGCATTCATCAATTACATCTAGGAAGCAACACGAATCTTCTATAGCAGGTGCTTTAAAGAATTGTGAGAGGATGAATTCTACTTTTTCTTCACCAACCTCGAAATTCAGTTTTCCTTTTTTCACATCTATGATGGCTCCAGCAGTAGCTAGGAATGGTCTTCCTAAAATGATAGGGATGTTTGATTCTTCCTTGATGTCCATGATGATGAAATCTGTAGGAATATAGAATTGTCATATACGTACTGGAAATTTTCTAGCATTCCAAGAGGAAATTTCACCGATCGATCAGCTAGTAGTACAGACATTCTTGTTGGTCTCAGTTCTCCCATGTTGAGCCTTTTACAAATAGACAAGGGCATTAAGCTGATACAAATAGACAAGGGCATTAAGCTGATGCTGGCTCCTAAATCGCACAGGGCTTTGTCTATGACAAACTTTCCAATCACACATGGTATAGAGAAACTACCAGGATCTTTTAGCTTAGGAGGCATGTTGTTTTGGATTATAGCGCTACATTCTGCAGTAAGCATAACGGTTTCAGTATCCTCGAGCTTTTTCTTATTAGTTAATATCTATTTTAAGAACTTAGCGTATGAGGGCATTTGTGTGATTGCTTCTGTAAAAGGTATTGTGACATTTAATTGTTTCAGAAGTTCAACAAATTTCTTAAATTGTCCTATGTTTTTAGATTTAGCGAATCTTTGGGGATACAGAATAGGTGGTTTATAAGGTGGTGGAGGCACATATGGTTCTTCTTTCTCTTCGGCCTCTTTGCCATTATCTTCCTTCTCGTTTTCCTTTGGTTCGCCTTCCTTTTCAGACTCCTTACTAGGCTTTTGGTACATGGCTGGATTTTCGATTCTTGGGTCAGTGGGTCCTTCTAGTTCTGTTCCACTCTGAAGTGTTATAGCGTTTGCATGTCCCTTCGGATTAATTTGAGTTTGACCTGGAAGGTTCCCAGCTGGGGCAGCGGTAACTGCTTGTTGTTGAGCCACTTGTGAGATTTGTGTTTCTAACATTTTGTTGTGAGTGGCTAGAGCGTCAACCTTGTTGGCTAATTGATGTTGTTGGATAATTGTCTGATTTGCTCATCGGTGTGAACATTCTGGTTAAGGAACTCCTTGTTTTGTTGATCTTGTGCAGCAATGAAGTTCTTCATCATAATTTCAAGGTTTGACTTCCTAGGAACGCTGGGAACATTAGCAGCAGGTTTTTGATATCCTGGTGGCACAGCAGGCGCTTGGCCAGGTGCATACAGAGCATTATTATTCTTGTACGAAAAGTTTGGATGGTTCTTCCAACCAGGATTGTAGGTATTTGCATATGGGTTTCCTTGAGCATAATTCACTTGATCAGCGGAGACTCCTGCTAAAATTTGGCATTCGGGGGCAGCATGTCCAGGTACTCCTCATAATTCGTAGTTTGGAGCTACGCCAGCCACGGTGGCTGCGGGTGTTATGGTCAAGTTGTCTATCTTTTGAGCAAGGGTATCTACCTTAGCATGGACATGATCAAGACTACTAACTTCGTATATTCTACCTTTCGTTTGGGCTTTTTCCACTGGCGTTATTTCACCTCCCCATTGGTAATGGTTTTGAGCCATGCTTTCGATGAGTTGATAGGCTTCGGTATAGGGTTTGTCCATAAGTGTACCACCAGCGGCGGCATCTATTGTCATTCTTGTATTGTACAAGAGATCATTGTAAAACGTATGGATGACTAACCAATCTTCAAGACCGTGATGCGGACACATCCTCATCATATCTTTGTATCTCTCCCATGCATCGTAAAGAGACTCAGTATCTTTTTGTCGAAATCCATTAATTTGGGCTCTCAGCATAGCTGTTTTGCTTGGTGGGAAATATCGTGCTAAGAACACCTTTTTCAACTCATCCCACGTAGTCTTATCGCGTCTGCAGTTACACCGTTTTCCTTCACTGTGTCTGCGTACTGCACAAATTTGGTCAAATGTTCATTAGGATCGTCCGTAGGATTTCCAAACAATTGATGTTGTTGTACGGCTGACAGCAATGAGGGTTTCAACTCGAAATCGTTCCGGTTGATAGCGGGGGCAGTAATGTTGTTATGTGGTTCTTGCTCAGATGGGGTAGCATAATACTTAAGAGAATGGTTCTGTGGTCCTTCAGCCATGTCTTCTTCTGATTCTGATTCAGAGTCAAGTTCTGTTTCAGATTCGGATTTGGATTGAGATTCAGGTTCTGATAAAGGAAAAGGTATTTCGTGGTTTAGGCAGTATTCTTGGATTCGTCTTTTTACGCTAAGAAGACGTTCAGGTTCGTCTGTCGGTCGTGTGAGGTCTTCGCCTTTTGAGCGAGTACTTGGCATACAACCGACAAATAAGGGAATTTGTTGCCTTAGTCTATACGACGCAACAAATGAATTGCACTATTGACTAAATCAGTCCCCGACAACGGTGCCAAAAACTTGATCGCGACTTTATGAGTCTATCGGGATTACTGACTGCAAGCGCACAGTCTATCGCGTAGTTTTAAAAGATATCGAACCCACAGGGACCGATAATCAAACTAGGGCTATCAGGTTGTTACTATGTTTAGCTAAGACAGATGATGTTTTGGTTTTAAGTTCAAACGGGAAACAAAAGGGAATCTAAAATTTGGAATAAACTGGGTGATATTAGGATATCGGTACGTAACTCAGTATACCATCGTGGATTCAATAAAACTTAAGCGTATAAAAATAAGTCACATTATATTTCTGTAGAAAATATCAGTTTAAAAGTCCTCACCTCACACTCTCGTGGTTATTGCTTCGGACTATACTCCTAAATCATAATGTCTGCTCTCGGTAGCCCATTTGAGTTTAAAAATACTTTTTGAAAACCAATACAATCTAATTAAATTTAAAGCGCTCTCGCTGTTTTTAAAACCAATGCCCGATTTCAGCTATCCGGTTAAAATCTCACACTCTCGTGGTCTTAATCCTAACCTTTGCTACCTTTTTACTCTCGTAATAAAAGTCCAATTTTAATTAAGAAATCGCAGCCAGAAATTAAGTTGTTTATGGTTTTAGCTTATTTTTATCGAATCCATTCCGGTTAACTTGATTACATACCGATAATATGGAATTAGCTAGACATATTAATTAAAACAAACAAGAATAAACATAAACTGCAAAACAATAAATAAGACATGGCAATGGGAAATAATAATGCTGTTATTAAATTAATGACAAAAACCTGGTAAATAAGCAATAATTTATTTCTAGCAATTCCTCCACAAGTCGGTAGGCTTTTGCTCGATCTTACCGGGACAACAAATGATGAAGGCAAGATTAAAAATCCTAACTACTGTGCGATAGCTCCTCGATGTGAGAAACTATCACTATTTAAGGTAATGGTGAACAAAGAATGGAAAAGGGAACAAACAAGAATGCAGGGAAAATAATAATTCTCAAATTGAATTCTGCAGCAATTCGGGGTAAAAATCTCTCCTCCCGGGGTTGTTCTATCAATGTTGTATTTATAGCCCAACCTTTACTTTACGTTGGAGAAAATATAGGAGCATTAACTTTCGTTGAGAAATCCAAGGGAGACTGGACTCATGTGCAGTTGAAGCTGAAGTTGAGAGAATCCTGGAGAAAATGTTGAACGTGCGTGACTGCATTGGTCTTCTGTGTCCACGTCTGTGTTCTGGACGTAATAAGTTGTTATGTTTGCGTGACGGTCGTGGTGGTTGTGTGACGGTCGTGGTGCGCATTTTATTTGTGTGACGGTCGTGGTGGTTGTGTGACAGTCGTGGTGTGACTTTTATTTGCGTGACGGTCGTGGTGGTTATGTGACGGTCGTCACACACACCACTTTCTATTTTTCTGCTTTTTTTCCTCTGTCATTTCTTCCTGTTTTCTTCTCATTTCTTTATGTTTTTCTACTTTGCTCATTTTTAGCTTGGACAATGAAATACCTGCGAAAATACTAGAATACTCGCGGAATAATCAGAACTTAAGCTGAAATAACGTAATTATTAGTCGTAAATCAAGGCAAATATATGATACATTTTCGTGTTATCACGAAGTCGGGGAGAATCCCGAGCATGCTTCCGCTGAGTGTAACTTATATGTGATCCTAAGAAGGGGGGGGGGGGGTGAATTAGGTTCTACGAAAATTATCCCGATTTTTGACGAATTTTGTCTTTACTTTCCTAAAGATTTCTAAGTGATGAAATGGTAAATGCGAAAAGTAAATGAACACCGAGACGTATATTGGTTCCCCTCACACGTCGAGAGTACTCCACTCCCCTTTCAACTTGAAAGAGAATTTCACTAAATGTTAGATTCCTAGACAAGACAAAACTATGTCTTTCTATACTACTCTAACAACCAAGAACAATCCTCTTGGATTTACAAATATTTAAAGTCCAACCGAGAATCAATATCTCACAAATGGACCTCTTGTATCCACAATCCGGATTACAAGGAAAAACCTTACAAACTTATCTTTAACAATCCTAAAAATAAGTTGTAATCAAAATATCAAAAATCTGAATTTTGTATATGTGTAGAAAGTTAAATCTTCAATGTATCAATCTAAAGATTGATCTTCTTCTTTGTTTGAATCACTCTAGGAATGTTATACAAGTGTTCGACACAATGAGGATGAAACTAATGCAGTGTATATGAAGATTTCAGTGCAGAAGTTTCACTTAGAAAAGTTTGAAGAACACTTTGATAAAAAATGTAAGAATAGAGAAGAATGATTGTTTGAATTTTTTTGCAAAGAAGGTGAGTTTAAAATCTGACAATTTTGTGCTTTTATAATGCTTAAACACCTCTATAAACAGCTATAATTGATTAAGGGATGCCATGGTTCGTATGGAAAAGGTTTGAGAATGAAACATGAAGAGTTGCAAATATTTTTGGAATCTGATAAGTGGTAACCGGTTAACACTCTGTCAGTAACCGGTTACTTCATGCAACGTTTAAATAATTTTTGAAAAAATGCTCAGAGTAACCGGTTAACATACTGTCAGTAACCGGTTACTTGAAGTCAGTTTTGTGAAAAATGCTTAGAAACAGAGCTGCAACATTCTTTTGATGCTAAAAATATTTTCCAATGACCATGACACAAATAAAGACCAGTTTGAACACTTGTATGCACATTGCTAAGGAGTCATTGATTATACCTTTGATCAATCCTTGAGAGTTCTTCAAGACTTGAAACAATGTGCAATATTGTTCAATTCTTCAATGTAGCTTCAAAGTCCTTGATCCATTTTCATTTTAAGCAAGCATAGTAAATGACATAACCAATGTTGTCTTCATCAAAATTCTTGAGAAACCATGTCTTCACACGGAGGAATTGACGGTTGCGGAGTTTGTCGAGCATGCATCCACTTTTGCGTCTTATACCGGGGACGTCTTCACAAACATAGGGCCAGAAGGGGAGAGAAAGGTACACTTCCCCCGTCAAGACGACCGCATATGTACAGATTATGGGGAGAGATTCCCGATGTATGAATATGCTTTCAAGGATATAGTGTAACACCCCAAATTTATGAGAAATATTGATTTAATTTATTTAAATATAATATTTGTGAATTTTCCGTGAATATTGGTGGTCTGTGTCGATGTCGGTGTTTTGTGGAGTTTTGCTTATTTTAATTAAATAATAGTATATAATATGAATATATTAGTATTATTATTATTATTTTAAAATAATATTAGAAGAATTAAGGGTAAGATGGCATTTTAAGAGAATTAGTGAGGGCATTATGGAGAAAGCCCATATTTGAGGCCCAAGAGTTAAATTAACCAAAAAGGAGGAATTGAGAGAATTATGATTCATTTGTGGAGATCGTGAAAATAAGAAGGAAAGAAGGAGAGCTCTGAGGAAAAAAGGAAAATGCGAGGATTTTTGTGAAGGTTTCCAAAGGCTCAAGAGAGAACACATCGGATCGACAATCTAAGGTATGGGGAGTGATTACCTTTCATTATTTTCATTATAGGATTCGATTGATTGAAGTGGATGTTGGGAATTTTGGGGTTTTGAGGGTTTATGGGTTTTTGAGGTAAACTGATGACTTTGAGGGTATTTTGTGAGATCGATTAATAAGAGTCGAATTTAACCGGTAAAATAGACCTTTGGGGCAGATTTCCCCATTGCTGTAGTTTTATCCCCGTGGTGAAGGAATTATGGAGTTTATATGAAGCTTGAGAGTTTTAAAGGTTTAGGGGATTTAAGATTTCCCTTAGGGTCACGAATCGACCTAACAGACGTAGGTTTTAGGCCTTTAAATCCTGTGATATATTAGAACTGTTTTAGGGATGTTTTTGGGTCAATTGGGACTGTAATCGCGGGAACCTTGGAGGTTTGGGAGCTACTGATGCGTAGCAGCAATTTGCTGTAATCGCAAGTTCGCTAGGCGAACCATTGCTTCGCTAGGCGAATGTTCGCCATCGTTCTCTAAGCGAACAGTGCATTGAATGCGCGATAACAAGAGTGTAAATGCAGAGGTGTTTCTGAAGGGCTTTAGGGATTCGCCAGAAGTCTCGCCCAGTGAACTCCTCAGCGAATGGCTTCGCTAGGCGAATGTGGGGGCGAGCATGTCAGATGTTTGGGTTTCTGGTGTTGAGTGTGAGATCTGTGAGGTTCGCTGGCCGCTTCTCTAGGGGAAGGCCACAACGAACAGGTTCGCTAGGCGAACCCTGGGGCGAACGACTGCTGTTTCACGATTTTGGGTTATGTGCCGTGCGGTTGCGATGTTTTGTTGCCATGATTTTTTTTATGATGTTTTTCCATGATGTTATTGATGATTATCTGATGATGTTTTGGTGATTATTTGATGAATATGTAATGACCTGACGTATATGAGAACTGATGAATGATGATGCACATTATGATGTTTACTTGACAATGATGAATTATTGACGTTTGTGTATCATACATTCATATATACTCTGTGACGACACTTCATTCCCATTGTGCGGATATGAGGTAATTATGACGTGCTCCGGTTCCGATTTCGGGATCGATCCTATTGAAGGGGATGTTTGGAGGGTTGATGGCCTGGTGTCGATCCTTTGTGACGATTGGTACCACATGCATGAGTCTTGTTGTGCATTGCATTTTACGTGACATTGATGAATTATGATATAGTGTTTCCTGATGCTTTCCCTGTTGATGTTGTATTTATGATGATGATGCCATTTTATGTATATCTTGTTTTATAATGATTATTATGAATTGTGATTTCTCACCCTACCTTTTTGAATGTTGCCTCCACGTGGGTAACGTGCAGGTGATCAGGTTTAGCCGTGGATGCTTTCGAGGGCTTGAAGTTTATTTGCTTTTGGTCGATTTAGAGGGTCTTGCTATGATAGTGTAACACTGGGTTGGGGTCCTTTGAGTCGAACTATGTTGTTTCCCTATTTTATTGTTATTTGATGATATGGTTTTAATTTGACTATTATGACGTTTGTCGAAAAACCTTTTTATTTGAAAATTTGAGTTCCGCTGCCATTGAAGGCTTTTTATGAAACTTTGAGGAAACCCTTTTGTTTACAGGGTAATTTATGTTATTTTGATTTAATGAGAAATGTGCACCCTTTGAGGTGATTTTTAGGCCTTACTCTGATTATTTAAGTTGTTTCTGCTGCAACATTATTGGGGGTAGAAAAGGATGTTACATTAGTGGTATCAGAGCAGGTCGGTCCGTCCGGCGAGGATTTTACTTGATGTCTGTCCCTGTCAGTCAATGAGTGTGTGTACATTGTCAATGTTTTAGCTCTTCTAACCTTGTTGGTGGTGTGCAGGATGGCTGGAAGAAATAATCGTGTGATTGATGATGCGTTGGAATCGGTTGCTAACGTGGTGGCGCAGCTGAATCCAAATGGTGGAGCTCCTGATGAGTTTCGCACGTTGGGGAAGTTTTAAAGGAACAATCCACCGACTTTTGTGGGTATGCATGATCCAGCAAGTGCAACAAGTGGCTAAAGGTGATCGAGAATGTCTTCCGAGTGATGGGGTGTTCTGATGAGCAACAGGTTCAGTTCGGAACGCATATGTTGGAAGAGGAAGCTGAGGACTGGTGGGATAACAGCCGTCAAAGACTTGTAGATGTTGGCACTGTGATAACTTGGGCTGTATTTAAGCAGGAGTTTCTGGGGAAGTATTTTCCAGAGGATGCTCGTGGCAAGAGGGAAGCGGAATTCCTTGAGCCGAAGCAAGGAGATATGACTTTGGCAGAGTATGCCGCGAAGTTTGAGAAGCTAGTGAAGTTCTGTCCGCACTACAATCATGCTGATACTGAGATGTCTAAGTGTCTCAAATTCGAGAATAGGCTGAGACCAGATATTAAGCAGGGTATCGGGTATCAGCAGATCCGCAGGTATGCTGAGTTGGTTGACAAGGGCAGGATCTACGATGAGGATAGCCGAGCTCGATTTGCTCACTATGAGCAGTTGAGTGAGAAGAAAGGGCAGTATATGGGTAAGCCTTATACGACTTCAGCTGACAAAGTGAAGCAAAAGGCTTCAGATGGGAAAAAGACAAGTGAGGGAGCAGCTCCCGCTTCTAGAAAGTGTCATAAGTGTGGCGAGCAAGGTCACCGTGCTGATGTGTGCACCAATAATGTGGTGAGGTGCTACAGATGTGGTAAGAACGGGCATAGAGCTACTGACTGTAAAGATGAAGGTCCAACCTGTTTCAATTATGGTGAGAAAGGTCATATCAGTACTTAATGCCAGAAGCCGAAGAAGACTGCTACTACTGCCCAGACCAGTGGTCGTGTGTTTGCTTTGAGTGGTGCAGAGACGCCAGAGAATGACAACCTGATTCGAGGTACTTGTTTTATTAATAATATCGAATTGGTTGCTATTATTAATACTAGTGCTACTCATTCTTTTATCTCGCTTGAATGTACTAATAGATTGGGTTATAAGTTATCTGATATGAATGGTAATATGGTAATAGAAACTCTAGATAATGGTTCTGTTACTACAACCCTTGTGTGTTTGAGATGTTCTGTGACGATTTTTGAGAAGAGCTTTGTGATGGATTTGGTGTGCTTACCCTTGCACCAAATTGACGTGATTTTTGGAATGAACTGGTTGGAGTTCAACCGGGTTCATATCAATTTTTATAACAAGACTGTAGAGTTTCCTGAGATTGATGATTGTGGGGAGTTGATGTTCTTATCTGCTAAGCAAGTAGACGAACTTGGGGAAGACGAAGCTTTGGTGTTTCCAATGTTTACATCGTTGCAAATTGATCGTGAAGCTGCGAGTGTGGAGTTGCCGATTGTCTGTGAATTTCCAGATGTGTTTCCAGATGACATCAGTGATTTGCCTTCAGAGCGTGAAGTAGAGTTTGCAGTGGACTTAATACCAGGTACGAGTCCCGTGTCGATGGATCCTTATCAGATGTTTCTGAGTTAAGTGAATTGAAGAAACAGTTGGAAGAATTGCTTGAGAAGAGGTTTGTTCGACCAAGTGTTTCTCCGTGAGGTGCTCCTGTGTTGTTAGTGAAGAAGAAAGATGGAAGTATGAGGTTGTGCATTGATTATCGACAGTTGAATAAAGTAACGATCAAGAATAAGTATCCACTTCAGAGAATCGACGATTTGATGGATCAGTTAGTAGGTGCTTGTGTGTTTAGCAAGATTGATTTGAGGCCTGGTTATCATCAGATTCGAGTGAAGCCTGATGATATTCCGAAGACGGCTTTCAGAACGAGATATGGACACTATGAATACACTGTGATGCCGTTTGGTGTATCCAATGCACCTGGTGTGTTCATGGAGTATATGAATCGGATTTTCCATGAGTATTTGGATAAGTTTATGGTGGTATTTATCGATGATATCTTGATATATTCTAGATCTAAAGAAGAACATGCCGAGCATTTGAGGACTGTGTTGCAAGTGTTGAAAGAGAAGAAGTTGTATGCAAAGATGTCGAAGTGTGAGTTTTGGTTGAAGGAAGTGAGTTTCCTTGGCCATGTGATTTCAAGTGGTGGTGTTGCTGTTGATCCTTCTAAGATTGATGTCGTGTTACAGTGGTAGACTCCGAAGTCTGCTACTGAGATACGGAGATTTCTGGGATTAGCGGGTTACTACCGCAAGTTTATTGAAGGCTTTTCTAAGTTGGAATTACCTTTGACTCAGTTGACTCGAAAAGGTCAGACTTTTGTGTGGGATGTAGCTTGTGAAGAGAGTTTTGTGGAATTGAAGAAGAAATTGACTACTGCTCCAGTGTTGATTTTGCCTAATCCGAGTGAATCTTTTGTGGTGTATTGTGACGCGTCGAAGATGGGTCTTGGTGGAGTATTAATGCAGAATGGACAAGTGGTTGCCTATGCTTTAAGACAATTGCAAGTTCATGAGAGGAATTATCCTACACATGACTTGGAGTTGGCCGCAGTGGTGTTTGTGTTGAAGATTTGGAGACATTATCTATTTGGCTCTAAATTTGAAGTGTTCAGTGATCATAAGAGTCTGAAGTACTTATTTAATCAGAAGGAATTGAATATGAGGCAGAGAAGGTGGTTAGAGCGATTTAAGGATTTCGATTTTGATTTGAGTTATCATCCGGGCAAAGCAAATGTAGTGGCTGATGCATTGAGCAGAAAGTCATTGCATATGTCGATGCTTATGGTGAAAGAATTGGAGTTGATTAAGCAATTCAGAGATTTGAGTTTGGTATGTGAAGCGACTCTTGACAGTGTGAAGTTGGGAATGTTAAAGTTGACTAGTGGTATTCTGGAAGAGATCAGAGTGGGACAACAATCTAATTTAAAGTTGGTTGACCAATTGACTTTGATTAACCAAGGTAACGGAGGTGACTTCCAGATTAACGAGAATGGTGTGATGATGTTCAGAGATAGGGTGTGTGTCCCATATATTCCAGATATTAAGAAGAGCATTCTTGAAGAAGGACATCGAAGTAGGTTGAGTATTCATCCCGGTGCTATGAAGATGTATCAAGATTTGAAAAAGTTGTTTTGGTGGCCAGGTATGAAGAAGGATGTTGCAGAGTTTGTTTATGCGTGTTTAACTTGTCAGAAGTCAAAGGTTGAGCATCAGAAGCCTTTAGGTATGATGTAGCCGCTGAGGATTCCATAATGGAAATGGGATAGTATTTCCATGGATTTTGTGGTGGGGTTGCCGAAGACTGCTAAGGGAAATGATTCAATTTGGGTGATTGTGGATAGATTAACTAAGTCGGCTCATTTCTTACCTATGAAGATTAATCATTCCATGTAGAAGTTAGCCGAGATGTATATTAAACAGATTGTGAAGTTACATGGGGTACCTTCGAGTATTGTGTCGGATAGAGGTCTGAGGTTTACATCGAGGTTCTGGAAGAGTTTGCAAGATGCGTTGGGTACCAAGTTGAGGATGTGTTCTGCCTATCATCCACAGACGGACGATCAGACAGAAAGGACGATCCAATATTTAGAGGATTTGCTGAGGGCTTGTGTGTTGGATTATGGAGGATCGTGGGATAGCCATTTTCCGTTGATTGAGTTCATGTACAATAATAGTTTTCATGCTAGTATTGGAATGGCGCCCTACAAAGCTTTGTATGGGAGAAGGTGTAGGACTCCTTTGTGTTGGTATGAATTGGGCGAGAGTGTTGTACTCGGACCTTAAATTGTGCAAGAGACGACTAAGAAGATTAAGAAGATCCAAGAGAGGATGAAAGCTTCGCAGAGTCGTCAGAAGAGCTACCATGATAAGAGGAGGAAAGCACTTGAATTCCAAGAGGGAGATCACGTGTTTTTGAGAGTGACGCCAGTGACTGGTGTGGGTCAAGCTTTGAAGTCTAGGAAACTCACTCCACGTTTTGTTTGTCCATATCAGATATCGCAGAGGATAGGAGAGGTAGCCTATCGAATTGCTTTACCGCCGTCACTTGCGAATTTGCATGACGTGTTCCATGTGTCTCAGTTGAGGAAGTACATTCCGGATCCGTCGCATGTGATCCAGATGGATGATGTACAAGTGAGGGATAATCTGATCGTTGAAGTATTGCCTGTACGTGCCGAGGGTCGAGAGACGAAGCAATTGCGGGGTAAACACATAACTTTGGTGAAAGTGTTGTGGGGTGGACCAGCTGGCGAAAGTTGGACTTGGGAACGGGAAGATCAGATGAGGGAGTCGAATCCGACTCTATTTCCTTGAGGTAATTTTCGAGGGCGAAAATTCTTTAAGTGGGGGAGAGTTATAACACCCCAAATTTATGAGAAATATTGATTTAATTTATTTAAATATAATATTTGTGAATTTTCCGTGAATATTGGTGGTCCGTGTCGATGTCGGTGTTTTGTGGAGTTTTAGTTATTTTAATTAAATAATAGTATATAATATGAATATATTAGTATTATTATTATTTTAAAATAATATTAGAAGAATTAAGGGTAAGATGGGCATTTTAAGAGAATTAGTGAGGGCATTATGGAGAAAGCCCATATTTGAGACCCAAGAGTTAAATTAACCAAAAAGGAGGAATTGAGAGAATTAGGATTCATTTGTGGAGATTGTGAAAATAAGAAGGAAAGAAGGAGAGCTCTGAGGAAAAGAGGAAAAGGCGAGGATTTTTGTGAAGGTTTCCAAAGGCTCAAGAGAGAACACATCGGATCAACAATCTAAGGTATGGGGAGTGATTGCCTTTCATTATTTTCATTATAGGATTCGATTGATTGAAGTGGATGTTGGGAATTTTGGGATTTTGAGGGTTTATGGATTTTTGAGGTAAACTGATGACTTTGAGGGCATTTTGTGAGATCGATTAATAAGAGTTGAATTTAATCGGTAAAATAGACCTTTGGGGCAGATTTCCCCGTTGTTGTAGTTTTATCCTCGTGGTGAAGGAATTATGGAGTTTATATGAAGCTTGAGAGTTTTAAAGGTTTAGGGGATTTAAGGTTTCCCTTAGGGTCACGAATCGACCTAACAGACGTAGGTTTTAGGCCTTTAAATCCTGTGATATATTCGAACTGTTATAGGGATGTTTTTGGTTCAGTTGGGACTGTAATCGCAGGTACCTTAGAGGTTTGGGAGCTACTAATGTGTAGCAACGATTTGCTGTAATCGCACATTCGCTAGGCGAACCATTGCTTCGCTAGGCGAATGTTCGCCATCGTTCGCTAAGCGAACAGCGCAGCAAATGCACGATAACAGGAGTGTAAATGCAGAGGTGTTTTTGAAGGGGCTTTAGGGATTCGCTAGAAGTCTCGCCCAGCGAACTCCCCAGCGAATGGCTTCACTAGGCGAATGTGGGGGCGAGCATGACAAATGTTTGGGTTTCTGGTGTTGAGTGTGAGATTTGTGAGGTTCGCTGGCCGCTTCGCAAGGCGAAGGCCACAGTGAATAGGTTCGCTAGGTGAACCCTGGGGCGAACGACTGCTGTTTCGCGATTTTGGGTTATGTACCGTGCGGTTGCGATGTTTTGATGCCGTGATTTTTTTATGATGATTTTCCATGATGTTATTGATGATTATCTGATGATGTTTTGGTGATTATTTGATGAATATGTGATGACATGAAGTAAATGAGAACTGATGAATGATGATGTACATTATGATGTTTACTTGACGATGATGATTTATTGACGTTTGTGTATCATACATTCATATGCATACTCTGTGACGACGCTTCATTCCCATTGTGCGGATATGAGGTAATTATGACGCGCTCCGGTTCCGATTTCGGGATCGATCCTATTGACGAGGATCTTTGGAGGGTTGATGGCTTGGTGTCCGTCCTTTGTTACGATTGGTACCACATGCATGAGTCTTGTTGTGTATTTCATTTTACGTGACATTGATGAATTGTGATATAGTGTTTCCTGATGTTTTCCCTGTTGATGCTGTATTTATGACGATGACACCATTTTATGTATATCTTGTTTTATAATGATTATTATGAATTGTGATTACTCACCCTACCTGTTTGAATGTTGCCTCCACGTGGGTAACGTGCAGGTGATCAGGTTTAGCCATGGATGCTTTCGAGGACTTGAAGTTTATTTGCTTTTGGTCAATTTAGAGGGTCTTGCTCTGATAGTGTAACATCGGGTTGGGGTCCTTTGAGTCAAACTATATTATTTCCCTATTTTGTTGTTATTTGATGATATGGTTTTAATTTGACTATTATGACGTTTGTCGAAAAACCTTTTTATTTGAAAATTTGAGTTCCGCTGCCATTGAAGGCTTTTTGTGAAACTTTGAGGAAACCGTTTTGTTTACGGGGTAATTTATGTTATTTTCATTTAATGAGAAATATGCACCCTTTGAGGTGATTTTTATGCCTTACTCTGATTATTTAAGTTGTTTCTGCTACAACATTATTGGGGGTAGAAAAGGGTGTTACATTAGTGGTATCAGAGTAGGTCGGTCCGTCCGGCCATGTTTTTACTTGATGTCTGTCCCTGTCAGTCGACGAGTGTGTGTACACTGTCGATGTTTCAGTTCTTCTAACCTTATTAGTGGTGTGCAGGATGGCTGGAAGAAATGATCATGCGATTGCTGATGCGTTGGAGTCGGTTGCTAACATGGTGGCGCAACTGAATCCAAATGGTGGAGCTCCTGATGAGTTTCGCGTGTTGGGGAAGTTTCAAAGGAACAATCCACCGACTTTTGTGGGTACGCATGATCCAGCAAGTGCACACAAGTGGCTGAAGGCGATCGAGAAGATCTTCCGAGTGATGGGGTGTTCTGATGAGCAACAGGTTCAGTTCGGAATGCATATGTTGGAAGAGGAAGCTGAGAACTGGTGGGATAACACCCGTCAGAGACTTGCAGATGTTGGCACTATGATAACTTGGGCTGTATTTAAGTAGGAGTTTCTGGGGAAGTATTTTCCAGAGGATGCTCGTGGCAAGAGGGAAGCGGAATTCCTTGAGCTGAAGCAAGGAGATATGACGATGGCAGAGTATGCCGTGAAGTTTGAAAAGCTAGTGAAGTTCTGTCCGCACTACAATCGTGCTGATGCTGAGATGTCTAAGTGTCTCAAATTCGAGAATAGGCTGAGAGCAGAGATTAAGCAGGGTATCGGGTATCAACAGATCTGCAGGTATCTTGAGATGGTTGACAAGGGCAGGATCTACGATGAGGATAGCCGAGCTCGATCTGCTCACTATAAGCAGTTGAGTGAGAAGAAAGGGCAGTATAGGGGTAAGCCTTATACGACTTCAGCTGACAAAGGGAAGCAGAAGGCTTCAGATGGGAAAAAGACAAGTGGGGGAGCATCTCCCGCTTCTGAAAAGTGTCATATGTGTGGCGAGCAAGGTCACCGTGCTGATGTGTGCACCAATAATGTGGTGAGGTGCTACAAATGTGGTAAGAAGGGGCATAGAGCTACTGACGGCAAAGATGAAGGTCCAACCTATTTCAATTGTGGTGAGAAAGGTCATATCAGTACTTAATGCCAGAAGCCGAAGAAGACTGCTACTACTGCCCAGACCAGTGGCCGTGTGTTTGCTTTGAGTGGTGCAGAGACGCCAGAGAAGGACAACCTGATTCGAGGTACTTGTTTTATTAATAATATTGAATTGGTTGCTATTATTGATACTGGTGCTACTCATTCTTTTATCTCGCTTGAATGTGCTAATAGATTGGGTTTGAAGTTATCTGATATGAATGGTAATATGGTAATAGAAACTCTAACTAGTGGTTCTGTTACTACTACCCTTGTGTGTTTGAGATGTCCTGTGACGATTTTTGAGAAGATTTTTGTGATGGATTTGGTGTGCTTACCCTTGCACCAAATTTACATGATTTTTGGAATGAACTGGTTGGAGTTCAACCGGGTTCATATCAATTGTTATAACAAGACTGTAGAGTTTCCTGAGAATGATGATAGTGGGGAGTTGATGTTCTTATCCGCTAAGCAAGTAGACGAACTTGTGGAAGATGAAGCTTTGGTGTTTACAATGTTTGCATCGTTGCAAATTGATCGTGAAGCTGCGAGTGTGGAGTTGTCGGTTGTCTGTGAATTTCCAGATGTGTTTCCAGATGACATCAGTGATTTTCCTCTAGAGCGTGAAGTAGAGTTTGCAGTGGACTTAATACCAGGTACGAGTCCCATGTCGATGGCTCCTTATCGGATGTCAGCTTCTGAGTTAAGTGAATTGAAGAAACAGTTGGAAGAATTGCTTGAGAAGAGGTTTGTTCGACCAAGTGTTTCTCCGTGGGGTGCTCCTGTGTTGTTAGTGAAGAAGAAAGATGGAAGTATGAGGTTGCGCGTTGATTACCTGCAGTTGAATAAAGTGACGATCAAGAATAAGTATACACTTTCGAGAATCGACGATTTGATGGATCAGTTAGTGGGTGCTTGTGTGTTTAGCAAGATTGATTTGAGGTCTGGTTATCATCTGATTCGAGTGAAGCCTGATGATAATCCAAAGATGACATTCAGAACGAGATATAGACACTATGAATACACTGTGATGTCGTTTGGTGTATCCAATGCACCTGGTGTGTTCATGGAGTATATGAATCGGATTTTCCATGAGTATTTGGATAAGGTTGTGGTGGTGTTTATCGGATTTACCATGAGTATTTGGGCGCGACCCAGCCAAAATCTCGGTTCACCCAGCAGGTGCCTCCTCCTCAACCAACTGCGGGGAGCTCCTCGCCTGTTCCTTCTCCTGCCCAGGGATCTCCAGTGCCCAGGGCCTCCAGGTTTAAGCGGACCAGAGCGAACGAGCTAGTGGACCTTAGTCGGGTGGCGGAGAAGGGCAAGTTTGAACTTCCCCCTTGCCTTCACAACAGGAAGTTTTTCGAGGAGACGTCCCTGACGGTTCCTCGGGTAGAGTCACTCAAGCTTGAAGGTATGGATCGCCCGAGCAAGAGGGTGATGCTGGCGCAAGATGCCTCTGCGTTGGTCTGGGTCCTGGAGATGGCGGCGGTCTACGCCGAGGAAAACTCCTCCTCTGAATCTGAACTAAAGAAAGCCAGGCGGCGATATCTGCCCTGGAGGAAAAAGTGAAGAAGGCCAAGGAGGAAGCCAAAGCTGCTAATGACGTGAGGAAGAAGTCTGACGAGGAGGTCGTTAGACTAAAATGGAAGAATGATACCCTGGTTGCTGAGAAGAGGGCTGTCGAGGACCTAGTTGAGAAGATGAGGTATGCGACTGCCCTGGCAGAAGACGAGCCTGAGGAGGTGAAGGCGCTGAAGACTAGGGCCGAGCTGGTTGCTCGTATTGCGCGGGCGGAAGAGGATGTGTACGCCATCGAGGAGGAGTCATTCAACAATGTCGTAGCCCAACTCAAGCTGGTCAATCCAGTAGTCCATATATCCACGGAGGGTACTAATTTTCTGGGCCATGTTGAGGATGGCAAGATAGTTACTCCAGACTTCTTCAATATCGGTGACGAGCATGCCCGTCTCTTGAACAAGGAGACCCAGCCGCCGCAACCTAACCCTGAGCAGTATGAGCAGATGGAGGAGTGATATCTTCTTTTGTTTTTTATTGTAATGTATCTGGCCTGCGTGCCATATTTGATGTAATTTTATTGTTGTTTGGTACGGGGCATGCCCCCTTGTGTTGTAATATGCACAATTGTGGTCCTTGTGGCCACTTAATTATTCTGATATGTATGTATCCGGCCATCGTGGCCGGTTTTGTATATTTTATATTCGCGCATGGCTTTCTTTAATGATGATTTTTGCTGTGTTATATCTTTGCTCGATACATGTGTGTGCCCGTAATAGGGATGACTTTGATTCGTTTGTTGCTTTAGGGAATTTCTTGACTTAGATGTGTTAGGCAGTGAGGGGGACTAGTCGAAGAACTTAGGGAATTTCCAGGCATGATAGCGGAGCTCAGGTCGCGTTTAAGGCCTGAGTTCGCGGCGTGAACCTCCCATCGCGAGCTGGGTATTCTGCCTATCATGGTACTTTGGCGGCGGAGGGCTCGATTGAGGAACCGTCGTCAGGCAAAGACTCAGCTCGATTCTGAGCGGGGTACTGCCTTGGTTGGTGTGCGACGCTTGTACCTGGGTGCGCATCGTAGTCGGGATGTTATATTCGTTGCTTTGACGAAGCAAACCGACAATTTGGGCCTTAGCTATAGTATTATTTTAGATTTTCGGCTTTCCATGGTCGAGCAAGTTCTTCCTCGTTGAGGTGTTCTAGGTAGTAGGCTCCATTCTCCGTCTTTGCTCGAACGCGATAGGGTCCTTCCCAGTTTGCGACGAGTTTGCCCTCTCGAGAGTCCTTGTGGTTCCTTCTCAAGACAAGGCTGCCCACTTGGAATTCTCGCCGTATCACTTTGCCGTTATGCCTGATTGCGATTTTCTGCTTTAACGAGGCTTCGCGGAGAGCTGCTCTTGACCGAACCTCTTCGACGAGGTCGAGCTCTTCCCTTAGTGTCTCGTTGCTTGTTTCTTCGTCCATGGGTGATTCAGTCCGCCTGGATGGTACGTGTATCTCGATGGGGATCACTGCCTCAGTCCCACAGGCCAGGCGAAAGGGAGTTTCTCTGGTTGAAGAGTGGGGAGTTGTGCGGTACGCCCATAGGACGCTTTGCAGCTCTTCGACCCAAGCTTTCTTCATTTCGTCGAGCCTCTGCTTGAGGCCTTGTAGGATAACCTGATTTGCTGCTTCGGCTTGCCCGTTAGCCTGGGGGTGTTCGATGGATGTGAAGTGTTGTTTCGTGCCTAGTTGAGCAATGAAATCCTAGAACTTCCTGTCTGTGAACTGCGTCCCATTGTCTGTGACTATTGCTTGGGGAATGTCAAAACATGCAAGGATGTTCCACTTGTAGAAATGAAGTATGTTGAGGGCCGTTATTTTTGCCAGAGCCTCCACTTCTATCCACTTTGTGAAGTAGTCAACTCCTACTATTAAGTACTTGTTCTGGTTTAACCCTACTACGAATGGCCCTAGGATGTCCAGGCCCCACCATGCAAATGGACAAGGGGAGGACATAACTTTGAGCTCATTAGGCAGAGCCAGGCGCATGTCCCTGTGCCTTTGGCATTTGTCACATTTCTTCATGTGCTCTTTTACATCATGCTGCATGGTTGGCCAGTAGTACCCTGCTCGAAGGACTTTCCGGGCGAGGGATCTTCCCCCAAGATGTTGGGCATTGATTCTTATATGGATCTCACGCAGGACGTGGGTGACCATCTCTTCCTCGACGCATTTGAGTAGAGGGATGGAGAACCCTCGACTGTAGAGTTTGTCTTCGACCAGGACGTAGGAGCAGGCTCTCCGCCTGACTGTGCTGGCCTCTTTGGGGTCGGACGGGAGTTCGTCCCTAGTGAGGTAGTTGTAAACGGGGGTCATCCAACAGTTGTTGTCGCTGATGACTTGCACGTTGAGGATCGTGGGTGTCTTCTTGATGTTGGGTCGAGGAAGCACCTTCGGGATGACAGACTTGTTTCTACTTTTTTTCTTCGTGCTCGCCAGTTTAGACAACACATCTACTCTGACGTTATGTTCGCGGGGAACATGTTTTACTTCTACTGTGGAAAACTTCGTCATTTTTTCTTTGACTAGGGACAAGTATTCAGATAGGTTGTCATTTTTGCCCTGGTATTCTCCTCGAACTGGAAGGGTCACGAGTTGCGAATCTGTGCAGATGACGACTTCTTCTGCTCCTAGGTCTTCGGCCAAGCGCATACCGGCGAGGAAAGCTTCATACTCAGCTTGGTTATTAGACGTGGGGAAGGATAAAGTGAGTGATACCTCAATGATGATTCCCTCATCGTTCTCCAAGATGATACCTGCCCCACTTCCTGCCGAGTTGGATGCCCCGTCGAAGAAGATGGTCCACCTGCATGCTCCGCAGGTGGGGGAATCTGCGAACGTCATCTCTGCAGCGAAATCGGCCAATGCCTGGGCCTTGAGGGACTTTCTGCTTTCATACTGGATGTCAAACTCGGATAGATCCAATGACCATTTGAGCATTCGACCGGCCATATCTGGTCGTCCTAGCAGTTGTTTCACGGGTTGATCTATTCGGACTACGATTGTGTGGGCCAGGAAGTAGTGCCTCAATCTTTGCGCAGTGTTAATGAGGGCCAGAGCTACCTTATCTATTTGCTGGTATCTCAATTCTGGTCCCTGCAATGCTTTTCTCGTGAAGTATATAGGCGTTTGCCCATCGGGCATTTCACGAATGAGGGCGGCGCTAACGGCCTCGGTTGCTACGGCGAGAAAGAGGTATAGAGTTTTGCCATTATCGGGCCGAGAGTGGACTGGAAGTTTTGACAGTTCCCGTTTCAGATGGAGGAGAGCCTGGTCGCATTCCTCTGTCCATTCAAACGCTGCCTCCTTGCGGAGGAGTTTGAAGAAGGGCAGCGCATGCTGGGCACACTTAGCCACGAAACATGACAGAGAAGCGAGCATTCCATTGAGGGATTGGATGGACTTCTTCGAGTTAGGTGTTGGAAATTCAGAGAATGCCCTGCACTTGTCGGGGTTGGCCTTGATTCCTCGCTCTGTCAGATAGAAGCCGAGGAACTTGCCCGCCCGTATCCCGAACGTGCATTTCTCCGGGTTGAAACACATCTGGTATTTCCTGGCCTGTTCGAAGACTTTTCTTAAATGGGCGTGTGACCGGTTTCCTCGTGGGATTTCACGATCATATCGTCCATATAGACTTCGAGCATGTCGCTTATTTCTCCCCGGAAGACCTTCTTCATCATCCTTTGGTAGGTCGCACCGGCGTTCTTCAGGCCGAAGGGCAATATGTTGTAGTAATAATTTCCCAATTTGGTCATGAAGGCCGTGTATTTTTTATCACTTTTCACCATTGGTATTTGATTGTATCCCGAATAGGTGTCCGTGAATGATAATAGTTTATCAATATTGGGGAGAGGGTAGGCATCTTTTGGGCATGCCTTATTGAGATCAGTATAATCAACACACATACGCCACTTTCCATTAGAATTTTTGACAAGTACAACGTTGGACAACCAAGTGGTGTACTTGGATTTCGAAATTAAGATTGCCTCGAGGAGGTCTTTTACAGCTTGTTCTACAGCCTCCGTCTTCTCCGAAGACTGCTTTCTCCTACGTTGTGCTACTACTTTGACAGCGGGGTCAATTGTGAGTTGATGGCAGGCGACAGTAGGATCTAAGTTGGGCATTTCCGCGGCACTCCAGACGAACAAGTCTGTGTTTTCTCGGAGGCAAGCTTTGAGTTGTTTCTTCGCAATGTCGGGGAGGCCGGTCCCTATCTTTACTCCTCGCTGAGGATCATCGGCGAGCAGGGCGAGTTCGAACTCGCCACCCGAGATCGGGCGCATCGGATGGGAGCTGTTGCTGGTCGAGGCACTTGAGCTACTCGGGCAAGCCTGGTCCTCCTTCTAGTCATCTTCAGATAAGCGGCTGTTGAGATCGATGGAGTCGACGCGTGGTAGTGGCTTGGTTTTGTCTGAGCTGCCGGGTAATACTGGCTTGCTGGACGTCTTTGGCTTGGCATCGATGGTGTTGAGTCCCTTGGAGACCGCTTCGAAGCATCTTCATACAGCTTCAATGTCCCAGTGTAAGGTGGCGACCATACCCTTCAAAGTATAGTACTTCATTTTGAGATGGATGGTTTATGGCACAACTACCAACTCGGCCAAGGTTGGCCGCCCGAATACGCACTGGTAGAGAGACGGACAGTCAATTACCAGGAACTAAACCTTAATAGATCTGTTTGTCTCTGCAGATCCAAAGGTCACGATCAACTCGACATACCCCTAGGTTTTCGTGACCGACCCATTGAAACCCTGCAGGTCAGAACCCACGTAGGGAGTGAGGTACGATTCGTCCAGCTGGAGGGTTGAGAATAGCTGCGAGTATATAATGTCGACCGGGCTGCCTTGGTCGACAGAGATCCTGCTAACATCAAAATATTCCATCTGGGCTCTTACGAACAGTGTAATACTTGAATTCGGGCCCCTCCGAGGAGCTCTTCCCTGTAGAAAGAGATGAGGACTGATCCCTTCTAGGCCTTGTCGAGCGTTGTCACCTTGTTGGAGCTCGTGCTGATCAAGTGCTCGAACTTTCTTTTCACGGAGCCACAGTGACTTTGTTGAAGCCTACTTCGGAAATGACCATTGTAGAGGGGAAAGTTTCCCATGGGATATGAGCTGCGAAATACGCGGGAGCGCTGAGCTCCTCGGGAACATAGAAATCCTCCAGTCGTGATATACTCATGGCGACTTGGAGGTTGGTTTCTTCTGAGGAAGGCACTTCTTCCTCGACTTTCTTTGACTCCTGGGCGTCTTGCCGGGGAGCATCCTTCTTCTTTGTAAACTGCTTCAAGTGGCCGTCCCTGATCAATATATCTATGGCATCCTTTAGGTGGATGCAGTCTTCAGTGGTGTGGTCGTGACTCTTGTGGAAACGGTAGTATTTTGACTTATCGGCGTTCGGCTTGGCCGATACCTACTTAGGGAGTCGAACCCCCGTTTGTTTAAACTCCAAGTTAGCACATTTGGAGAAAATATTTTCCCTTGAGACAGTCAGGGGAGTGTAATCGTGGAAATGGCCAGAGGGCCCTTTGTTATCCCGGGATTCCCGGAGATGATCTTCGCGTCTTCTCTCCCCTCGACAGGATGTCGGGGGTTCATCGCCTTTGGAGGCCCGGGCACTTTCTTGATGGCGTGAGGCCCGGGCGGAGCTGGCCGCTTCTTTTTCCTCATACTAAATATACGCCTGTACCTTGAGGAGGAAGGCATCCAGGCTCCTTGGAGGTGCAAGGCCAACAACTTTAGAAAATTCTGAATGAGGGCGAAGTCCTCGTTCGAGCAGAAATTTCTTCATGTCGTCGGTGGTGGGGACTTGCACAACTTCTTTCGTAAGTGCCCAAAGATGGTGGTTTCTCCAAGCCTTTGGGGATGCGCATAGCCAGGATCTCCTGAGATAATTGGTCGTGGGGCTCATCGTCGCTGCTGGAACTGGTCTAGAAAGGGGAGCGGATGCTTCGCTCGGGGACATAGCGGCGACTTCTACGGGGTAATGGTGTTCATGCCCGGCCCTTCGATCTGACCGGGGTAAACGTTGATCTCTCCGGGTTCTCTTGTTGCCCAAGGAATGTTGGTTTCGCGGGGAAACGTGGTCACGCTTTCGGGCGACATGGGACTCTGGTTCCTGGTGCACCCGACGATCAGCTTCCCGCCGGGGATGTGGACTTTTGGATCGTCGTTGGTCTTTCCTCGGATGAGGGGATCATGGCCGGGCAGACTCTTCTAATGCCCCAATCCTCTCATTTTGTTGGAGGATCAAGAGGTTGGTCTTGTTGATTGCTTCAAGGAGGGCCACCATGGTCGGGTCAGCATTAGGTGGAGCTGGAACGGGGTGGAGGGCCAGCGAGGGCTGGTCGTCAACACGGTCAGTACGATAGCTCCGTCTCTCAGACGAAGGGCATCTTCTCCGAGGAAGGATGTAGATCCGTCAACATCAGTTTTGTTGATGGGGATAAAAGAAGGATTACGAGCATTTTAGACGTGATCTTGGCAAGCCATGATCGTAATCTTGGATAGAGAGTTTGTTTTAGTCTTTGAATCTGAAGTGGATGTTAAGACGGGGATAACAAGTTTCCCACAGACGGCGCCATTGATCGTGAAGGCTGATTAGAACCTGAAGTGGTCCAAGAGGAACTTCTGTAATGCTGGGTGTGTGAGATGAGGAGGGGGTGTACCTGCAAGGCACTCCGATGCTAAAGTAAGAATCAGGAGAGAGAAAGGCAAGTACAAAAGTATGAGTTTCTTAGGATGATTTCGAATATCTGACCCTCTCAAATAAGAGGGTTTTCATAATGCCCCCAGCGCGTGGCCAACGGTCCCTATTTTCGGGGCGGAATAACTGTTTCTTGAAGAATAGATAACTGCCAAAAACTAGCCGTTTTGACGGGCAGAGATGCCTAAAACTAGCCGTTGCCACGGGCAAAGGCGTAGTTCCAGGCACATGCGTCATGACCGGTCTTGGATGATGGAGTTATGCATAACAGGCACGAATGCAAGGGAGAAGCAAATGACCTTAAGGTTCACCTGTCCATATGTGCCCGGTAGAGGGGCAGATAGGTAAATGATGTCCCGCACCAGCTGGACTTAGGCAATTGGGCCTTTCTGGAAGCAGAAGTGGATTGGGCCATGCCTAGCCATTAGTCCAGTCCGAAACATAAAGAAAATTAAAATAAAAGATAAATTTTTCATTTCATTGATGTCAATATAAATAAAACACTACACTTTAAATAATACTCTAATCATATATTAGCCATCCAAGTGGCACAATCACAAAGACCTAAGAAACTTCTAGAACATTATAATAATTAATCTAAATAAATATATTAAAATTATAACTTAAATATTCTAACTAATAATTATCAATTAAACTATCTATCATTGCCGCCAGGTCCACTTGAATCTTGTCCTCAATATCCTAAAATTAACATCTAAATAAATAAATGTGTTAAAAAAATATAAGTGATTTTTTTTAAAATAAAAATGTGAGTTTAACTTTTTGTGATGAATGAGTTGGAAAACATGAATGTAGAAGTTTAGGAAAAGTTATTAAAAGAGTGGGGGATAGGTTGATTGTGGACCCCGTGCAGGCAGAAAAAATGAGAAAAAAAACAACTTGTAGGTGCAGAATTTCTGGGTGTGTAGTAACAATTTTTTTTCACTTTTTTCTTCTTCTTCGTTCTCTTTTATTTTCACTATTTATTTTTTCTTTTGTTTTTTTTTCACGTCACTTTTCTTTTCATTTTCTTCCCTTTCTACTTCTTATTTCTTCATTCTTTTTGTTTGTCTTCTCTTTCTTTTCACTTGCTTTCTTCTTCTTCGTTCTCTCTTTCTACAAAAAAAATCATGTCAAATATTTTTTCAAAACTAAATCTAAAACAAAAAATCATAGTATTATTTACTCTCCCCGTAGATGTTGTAGATCCGGTGGTTTTGGAGGTGGTTTTGACGGTTCTGGTTGCGAAATCGATAGTTTCAGTTGTGGATCCAAAGATGTTGTTGGTAGTAATGTCGGAGATACCGCTGAAAATTTTGTCAAAAAATTCTTCGAGAGTGATGTTGAAGATACTGTCAGAGTTTTTTCTAGAAATGTCTTTGAAACCTTTGTCGGAGAAATAGCCAGAATGTTTGTCGGAGTTTTCGTCGAAGACGGTTTCAAGGGTGGCGGTGGTACTGCAGTTTGATCGGAAATCATTGTTGGAAGTGGCTCCGGTGTTGTCTCTGTTTTGTCATCAGACAAATTTTGTTGCTCTGTTTGTTTTCTGCCCCGAATTTGACTCCTCCATGAACGATGTGGTTGGGTTTCATACATGTTTGGATGTTCTGCTTGTCTTCCATACAAATCTGATGATTTTACCTTATAAGAAAATTGTGATGCTTTGAGAGAGTAACCAAAATTTTGAATCAATTCCTTCAACCCTTCTCTATATTCATTTTTCGATTTTCTGAGTTTCAATCAAATATTGTTTTGTTTCTAGTTATGAATAGAAATCTTGAGATTGAGGTCGGTAGCTATGGTAACTTGAATGTTCATGGAATGTGGAGGATGATTATTGAGGTGGAGTAGAAATTACGTGTTGTTGTTGTTGATATGGAATGTATGGAGTGTATGGGGTGTTGGAATGATAATATGGATATGCCATGGAAGAAAGGATTGAAGTTCAAGATGAAAGCACCAAATTGATAAGAAGTTTTTCCTATCAAAGCTTTAAGACTAGGGTTTCAATGATAAAGAGAGAATAAAAAAACTATCTAAAGAAACGTAAAATAAAAGATAACTTTTTCATTTCATTGATGTCAATATAAATAGAACACTACACTTTAAATATTACTCTAATCATATATTAGCCATCTAAGTGGCACAATCACAAAGACATAAGAAACTTCTAGAACATTATAATAATTAATCTAAACTAATATATTAAAATTATAACTTAAATATTCTAAGTAATAATTATCAATTAAACTATCTATCATTGTCGCCAGGTCCACTCGAATCTTGTCCTCAATATTCTAAAATTAAAATCTAAATAAATAAATGTGTTAAAAAAATATAAGTGATTTTTTTTAAATAAAAATGTGAGTTTAACATTTTGTGATGAAAGGTTGGAAAACGTGAATGCAGAATTTTGGGGAAAGTGATTAAAAGAGTGGGGGACAGGTTGTTTGTGAGCCCTGTGTGGGCAGGAAAAATGAGAAAAAAACAACTTGTAGGTGCAGAATTTATGGGTGTGTAGCAACAATTTTTTTCACTTTTTTCTTCTTCTTCGTTCTCTTTTTTTTTTCACTCTTTCTTTTTTCTTTTGTTTTTTTTTTCACGTCACTTTTTTTTTTCTTTTTCTTCCCTTTCTACTTATTCTTTCTTCATTCTTTTTGTTTGTCCTCTCTTTCTTTTCTCTTGCTTTATGCTTCTTCTTTCTCTCTTTCTACAAAAAAAAAAAAAAATCGTGTCAAATATTTTTTCAAAACTAAATCCAAAACAGAAAATCATAATAATTTTTACTCTCCCCATAGTTGTTGTAGATCCGGTGGTTTTGGAGACGGTTTTGACAGTTCTGGTTGCAAAATCGATAGTTCTAGTTGTGGATCCAAAGATGCTGTTGGTAGTAACGTCGAAGATACCGCTGAAAATTTCGTCAAAAAATTCATCGGGAGTGATGTTGAAGATACTGTCAGAGTTTTTGCTAGAAATGTCTTCGAAACCTTTGTCAGAGAAATAGCCAGAATGTTTGTCAGAGTTTTCGTCGAAGACGGTTTCAAGGGTGGTGGTGGTACTGCAGTTTGATCGGAAATCTTTGCTGGAAGTGGCTCCGGTGGTGTCTCTGTTTTGTCATCAAACAAATTTTGTTGCTCTGTTTGTTTTCTTCCCCGGATCTGGCTCCTCCATGAACGATTGTGGTTGGGTTTCATTCATGTTTGGTTGTTCTGCTTGTCTTCCATACAAATCTGATAATTTTTTCTTATAAGAAAGTTGTGATGCTTTTAGAGAGTAACCAAAATTTTGTATCAATTCCTTCAACTCTTATCTATATTCATTTTCGATTTTCTGAGTTTTAATCAAATATTGTTTTAGAGTTTCTAGTTGTGAATAGAAATCTTGAGATTGAGGTTGGTAGCTATGCTGACTTGAATGTTCATGAAAGGTGGAAGATGATTGTTGAGGTGAAGTAGAAATTACGTGTTGTTGTTGTTAATATGGAATATATGGGGTGTTGTAATGATAATATGTATTTGTGTTAGATGTCAAATATGCCTTATATTTCTTATTAATACTTGGCATTTTTCAGCTTTTTTATGTTGAATTGTTGGATTTTGTTCTTGAATTGTTGTTAGTCTTCAAACATTCTGAAAATACCTTTGGTGCTTGTAATGTGTGTGTTATTATGCAGAAAAAAGCATGAAGTTCTCAAAGAAGTAAGACACGAAGAAAGGATCCAAGGTTGCCAAAGAAATGAGGAAACTTTAAGAAGTTCGCTTTGCGAACTTGCTAGCGAATGTTCGCTGGGCGAAGATTTGGCGAAGCTCCAGCGAACAGTCCCAGACTTTGGGCAGTAAGAAAAGGCACTAAAGTTCACTTTGTGAACTTTTCAGCAAAAGTTCGCTGATTCATCGCTCCAGCGAAGGCCTGACGAAGGACACCAAGAATGAGACAGTAGCTAAAGGGGCCTAAGTTCGCTTTGCGAACTTGTAGGCGAATAGTTCGCTTTGTGAAGAAAAGTTCGCATTGCGAACTTATGCAAAAACTCAGAGGTGGTTTAACATATCAGAGGCACATCAAGTGCCTATTTGGTAGTTCGCTAGGCGAACAAAAAGTTTGCAATGTGAACTGGGCAGATTTCAAGTGAACTATAAAAGCACTTTATGTAATTTCTTGGGATCATAACCTATTTTTCTCATACCGTAACACAAGTTTCTGACTTATCTTCATCCGAGAGTGATAAATCACCAAGAGAAGCTGGATTTGCATCCAATCTCGATTATTCGACGCAGATGCTTTTTCATCTCCTCCCGAAACTTGTGAAATAAGCTACCATGAATATGTGTAGCTAAACACATCTTGTATCAAGATTAGTGGTAGGTAATCCATCATTTTGTATGTATTGATCTTGATAATTAGTTTGTGAACTTTGTTGATGATTAATATAGGTGAAAAAATTTATTTGTATGGTTTATATTTTGTTTTGGTTCATGATTGAGAAATATGTTCTAAGACATAACCTAAGTTTTAATCCATCAACAATCCTGAGGCTAGAGATAGTTTTGAGAGTTGATGTACTTAAATATTGATCTTGAATGTTATCATATTGATAGTTAGAGTGAGAGATCATCTAAGGATCAATATGATAAATCCCACAACAAGTGTTAGAGATAAACTTGTTGAGAGGATATGTGATTATATTCATCGTTAACAAGTTCACATCCTTTATAGAGTAAATACGTATAAAACAGATTATCGGACCCTAATATTGGCATGCTTTTACCAAATATTTAAAACCAATTTCTTTACTATTGTTATTAAATTATTATGCAAATGATCCATTACAAATCAACCAAAATCTTTGTTACTCTAAGTTTAAAACGATTTTGACTATAGAACGGCGGCAATATACATACAATCCCTACGGATACGATAAAACACCCCCCGAAATAATTTTCAACAAAATGGCGCCGTTGCCGGGGATTGTTGATTGATATTGCAAGCATTGCAATAGTTGTTAAGTTTTAAGCTTGTATAACTTTTTCTTGTACTTGTTAATTTGTTTGGTTAAGTTGTGCAGACTTTGTTTATGAGAGGAAAGTTACCCGCAGATCAACTTCTTTTCGATCCTGAGATTGAGAGAACTGGCGTAAGTTAAAAAGCAAAACTAGACGGAGGAGGCAACTTGCTAAAGAAAGACGATAAAGAGGAGAAAGTTCAATTTCGACACCAACACCATAGTTAACGCCAACCATGGCTGCACCACCACCACCACCACCTGCTTCAACACCATGTGTTAACAGTCCTAGGCATACAGCTCAGTTCGAACGCAATGTCCATAATGGAAGGCATTCGGAAATGAAGATGGACATCCTTGCTCTTCTATACCAGAATCCATTCACCGGTATGGATCACGAGGATCCCTTTACTCATTTGACCAAATTCTATGAAATTACGGGAATGATTTTTTCCACATAATCGTTTCATGGAAGCGAAAACTGTGATTGCAGTTTTCTCACAAGGTGGAAATGAATCTCTCAACGAAGCTTGGGAGAGATTCAAATCCATGCTTAGAAAATGCAAAGGGCGCAATTTTGATGAGCTTACGCAAGTGCATATTTTTCAGAAATGGTCTCCAAATGGTTCACAAAACCTTGGTGGATGCTGTCATACCCCAAATTTTGACCACTAAGATTTCCCATCATTGTGCAAATCATCATCACAGTATGGATGAACCCTCATGCCTCATCAAATACCTCAAGGGTTATTGAGCATTCACTACTATCAAAGATTAGGGTTTTAGGCCCTCTCAGAGCTCTTAGACAAAGGATCAATCAAGGAATGACTTGATCTTCAACTTGTCTAGCCTCTAACATATCCACAAAGGATCAAAAGGACTCCCACTTAAAGGATTAAGCACAAGGCTGCTCCCTTCTAGGTGGATCAAGTCTCAAGATCGCCAGTATCACCAAATTAGGGTTTTGGTCGACCAGGGCCTCCAGATGGGAAGTTTCATCTGGGCACAAGCCAAAGATCCAAAACACAACCTAATGTATTCCATGGAACCTCATGGACCCATTCATCAAGTCAATTTTGCCTTGGGGGATGCATTCATCAAAAAATCAGGAATTAGGGTTTCTTGACCTAATTCACCCCTAAGTTGACTTTTGGGGCAAATCAAGAGCCAAGACCTCAAGAGAGGATTTGAGGGTCTCTAATGAGCTATATTGATCCATTTGTAATAATGGATTAATCCAAGAAGCTTGAGCAACAAGTTTCAATTTCATCTGCACCACAATTAGGGTTTTAAGGAAAAAGTCAACTGTAACTTTGACTTTTGACCAGGACATGCCCCCAAGCCCTAGGACATGCCCCAATATACCCTATGACATCCATGGAACATGTCCATCAAGTTTGATTTAGGTCAAGGACATGATTTCATGAAGAATTGCACAGTTTGGAATTCATCTGATAAAAAGTCAACTGTGCACAAAAGTCAACTTTGACTTTTTGAGATTTTTCACCAAAATGGATTTTTAACCCTAAAATGATGTTAATGTATGATTTGGATCATCATTCATCAAGAAAAATCAAAGAAAGTGGGATAACTTGTAAAAGGGGTAACCATAAAACTTAGAAAATTTTCTAAGTTATGGAAAAAGTACCACTAATGCACCAACTTTGGAGGACCATAACTCCTAAACCACAAGGCCATTTTTTCTCATCCAAAAATGGATTTGTAGCCCTCATTACCCTCTACAAAAACTTCAACTAGACCTAAGTCCAATTCATTAAGGATTTTAAGTTATGGAGTGATCAAAATCAAGAAATCACACTTTGTTCCAACACTTAGTGAAAATTTCACTAAGTCAGATTTTGCTTCACTTTTTGCCAAATGTAGAGGGATTTTTCACTTGGAATCAGAAGAGATCAAAATCAAATATGTTCAAACAGTTGTTGTATCATGTAAGGACTTTCCAAAATGGCCAAGAACATTGCCAAAATCAACTTACACCATGAGATATGACATTGTCAAGTTGCCTTGCTGAAATCTGTCAAAGGCAAAGCAGATTTTGCATTTTGGCTCGATTTGCCAAAATCAACCAAATTCAAATGCTCCTATCTACTTGGACACATCTGAGGATTGAATCTAAAGGGGACAATCACTGAGCCAAGCCTCCAAAGTCCATGGAACAAGAAATAGCATGTTGAACCTAGAATGGCCAAAATAGGGACAAGACTCCAAATTTGGATTGAGGCATTCAATGGAAGCATCAAGGTGGCATGGACTGAGCCATTCTCATCTGAAATCAGTCAAGACTTATCCAAGACTAAGGGAACCAAATCTCTGTGCCCTAACCTCTAGTCAATGGCTAGAGGAGACTTGCATTTCCATTGGACAACATTGGCCAAACCTACTTACCGGCTGCCATTCACTATTCCTTACAAAAAAAACTTGCTCTACTATAAATAGAGCTCAATTGTGTTCAGTTTAAGTACACCAAAGGCCTACAACCCTTGCCTTTCTCAAAATCTCTTTCTCTTGGCAAAAATGCCTTTCTTAGCAAGGCAACTATCGGGTTTTGAGTTTGAGAGCTTTTCCAATCAAACCAATCACTCACACACCTCACATACATCATATAGAAGTGATCCAAACACTTAGATCACTTCTGAAACATCAATTTCACAAAATCACCAACTGGTTGCTCAAATTTTCAATCAAGTTGCAGCTGAGATGCCACGAATTGATCCAGCCAATTTCAATCAAGTCTAAGCATTCAACACACTCCATAGGGTGTAAGGAAGCTGTTCAGATCATCACCACTCATCTGTAACACCTCCAAATCAAAAATCACATTGCACTTGCTGTCACGGTTTAGAGGTAAGCATATACTTGGTCATCTCTCAATCTATGCATATTTACTCGAACAATAATTTGGCCATATGTTCATAATCATGCATGGAATGTTTTCCCTCAATTAATTGCATTGTTTGAATCGTGTATCAAAAATCCTAGCCTTCATGCAGAAATTAGGGTTCTTGAGGTTTCTTCGTGATTTCATGTTTTATGTTTAATTTAAATGAAATTAAGTGTTATAGACATGATCGTGAGGTTGAGACGAGCATAATGATATGTGGATTGCATGATATGATTACGTATTCAGTGAGATTGGATGGAAAACACAAATCAGCCAAACCCAGAAAAACGCTCGTGTTCTTGCTTGTGTTCTTGGCGTCTTTTTCACAAATTCAAATATTTGAATTTTGTGATTTTGTTTAATTGATTCAAAAATTAATTTCTCTCTGAGTTTTAATGATTTTGAGTTGATTCTTTTTTTAATAATTCACAAAAATGTTAAAATATTTTATTTTATCAAAAAATCCCAAAAATATTATTTATTTCATATAATTGATATTTTTGCAAAGAATTAATATTTTAATTGTTTTTGACATTTTAAATATTTTTTCTACATTGATTTTGTAACTTTTAATGCCTTCTAATTATTTTGTAGGTCAATACTTAATTTTTGAAGCATTAATCCAAGATCACATTTTGTTTTCCATGTGTTAAACAATTTTGATCATTTTTAATTGAATTTTTATTCAATTAAATACATTTTTGAAAACAAATTAGGGTTTTTGGATTAATTCAACCCTCATAAATCATTTTCAAAACTTTTTGGGCCTCTAATAGAGTGTAAGACCCAATCCTTTTTTGACCAAATCCTTTTTTGGCCTCAGTGTATTGTATAAGTCCCGATACCGTCAAAAACAAACGGCGCGATCGTCGCCTTTTGAAAAATAACCCTTGGGCCTCTCCTTGAGCTATAAGACCCATTCAAAACTTTTTGGGCCTCTATTAGAGTGTAAGACCCAACCCCCTTTTAACCAAAATCATTTGGGCCTCACTTATTGTATAAGTCCCTCTGCGTTAAAAGGAAAATCTCGGCGCGATCACCATTTTTAACGAGAAAATCAACTGGGCCTACCCTCGTGTTATAAGCCCCACTCCTCTTCTTTAAAACTTTTGGGCCTCTTGAGAGAGTGTAATACCCATCCCTTTGTACAGAAAACCTTTTTGGGCCTCCGTCACTTGTATAAGTCCCTCTGTACAAATTCAACAGTGCACTCACTGATAAAACCCTGGGCCTCTCCTTGAGCTGTAAGCCCCAAATCTTTCTTTTTCAAAGCACTTTCTCCTTTGATTTTGAATATATTGTTGTTTTCAATCTTTCTTTGTTGAACAACTAACCAAACAGCATGGAAGCTCTAAAACCGAGTAAGTGGTTATTGCTTTCGTTTACCGCTTTCATATATATATAACTGTATTGTGGGACTGTTTCGCTGTAAGTATCCTTTCATAAACTCATATCAACTGTGTAATAATAGTATAGATATTTAGAGTTTCCCCGGCAACTACGTCTAGAACTAGGTGACACCGTTTTGTTTATTCGTAGAAATAGACAACTAGATCCCCAATAGGATCACCATATACAGTCTTCTCTTCGGCTGTCCTCATTAGGAATCGTCAAGAAACTCTACTCCCAAAGATGAATGTATTCTCCTTGAATGGCATCTTTGAGTTTCTTCCAAATTCTCAAACTTTCCTGACTTTGATCTATTCTCGGTGAATAGCATTGCCTTGAATTTCTCGGGGTTTGGGGACCCATGGGCTTCTTAAAAGCATCGGCCTCCTCTTGGGCATCATACAAGGACCCACAGGCTTCCTAAAAGCAACCCCCACCTCCTCTTGGGCTTAGTACAAGGACCCTACGGCTTCTTAGAAGTATTCACAGCCTCCTCTTAGGCTTCGTATAATGATCTCTTCCCCCGGGAATGATAGCCTCCTCTTGGGCTTAGTACAAGGACACGTCGGCTTCTTAAAAGCTTTCAGCCTCCTCTTGGGCTTCGTACAAATTGTCCCGACGACCTCCTAGAGGTATAGGAATA
Organism: Lathyrus tuberosus; assembly: GCA_022829125.1. Lineage (NCBI taxonomy): Eukaryota > Viridiplantae > Streptophyta > Magnoliopsida > Fabales > Fabaceae > Lathyrus > Lathyrus tuberosus. The sequence goes on along the minus strand of JALAZF010000107.1, from coordinate 12,830,334 downwards.
GAACTTAGTCATCTTCATAGAACAGTCCTTTCGTAGAGTCTACTACCGCTCCTCAAAGCATAAGATGAAACTCTAGACTCGGACAGTCTAATATCCTTGAGTCTCAAAGACATTCTCAAGTGACCCCTTCGTTAGATAGGAAGGAAACCCGCAGACTCGGACAGCCTCAATACCCTTTGGATTTCCCGCTTCCTTAAAGAACAGGAATAACCAGGATCCTTGAATCAAATCCTTGAGTACAATGCTGCTCATATAAGAACTGATTTTCTCTTTTAAAATCAGTATATTGGATTTGTCACTCAACTGAAACAGTTACCTTAGCCTCCTCTTAGGCTTTGTACAATGATTCTCCCCAGCGGAGTCAAACAACGTTTCGCCTCTCTCTTGGGCTTTGTACGAGACACATAAGAGACTCCCTCGTTGAGTCAATCACCCCTTTCGCCTCCATCTCGGGCTTTATACGAGAAACTAAAAGGTTCTTATTGAGCCAAACAAGCAACAACCACCATCTCGGGCTTCATATGAGATACAAAAAACTCCCTTGTTGAGTCAAATAGCCTCCATCTCGGGCTTTATACGAGATACCAAAAGACTCCATCGTCGGGTCAAAACCTTTTCGCCTCTCTCTCGGGCTTTATACGAGATACAAATAGCCTCCTCTTAGGCTTTGTATAAGAAAACCATTGGTTAATCCAATTAACCTTTTAGCATCAAAGCCGTGCCTCGTTCACAGTACACAAACATCAATAACTCCTTCCCTTTCATCTAATCGCTGTAAGCGGCAAGCCTCTGGATCATCTATATCCATGCCACTGTCCCTCTTTTAGCATGAGAAATTCCTAAGGAAAGATAGCATTGCTCTACACTGAGTTAAAGTCTTCTCCTTCAGGTTAAAATCCCCTTTAAAGGAAATTATGGCATTGCTAGGATCCGCGTATCCCGGATAAAGTAATTCTCCTTTATAAACAGTTGTGACATACAACCCCCTCTTTAGAGATGACAAATTCTCTCTAAAGACGAAATCTTTAGCTTCATGTCTTGGCCTTTGAACAAGACACAAATAAACTTTTCAGCTTCGCATCTTGGGCTTTGTTCAAGATACAAACTATCCTTTAGCTTCACGTCTTGGGCTTTGAACAAGACACCAAAAACACCCATTTCCTCTCATAGAATAGGAGGAACTACGAACGCTCTGATTTCCCTGTTTCGGTAAACGGGAATACGTAGGCATAAGATTGAAAGAAAAGATCTTAGCGAGCACACTAAACAAAAATCCCATATCCCCATCAATCAAAACCAGTAATTCAAAAAAGTCAGTCCTAACATCCTAATCCTTGTTCCCCGCCAGAAACCTTCTGCCAAGGTAAAAATAGAGAAACTAGTATTGGCGAAAATACAAATAACCAGTACAAAGGCCCCCCACATTGATAGCATCTATAACCTAACAGACTGCTGTTTAAACTCGGTATGCAAAGCAGGGTTAATTGTAGACATCTATTTCCCTTCCTTATTCAGCTCACAATAGGATAAAAAATGAATCGACCTGTAGTTTAAGCTCAACCGTAGAGAGCGACCAGCGCTTAAGAACCGCGTCCAAAATCGCTCGCTACAGATGCTACCGCGGGCAGATCTTTAATGACAAAAAGCACTGAGGAAGCCATTTCTATCGTAGACAAGATGGCACTAAACGACCATCTAGGGAATCATAATCGTGGCCAACTGCAAAAGAAACCGAGAGTGCTTGAATTGGGTACTAATGATGCAATTCTCGCTCAGAACAAATTGTTATATCAACAAGTGGAGTTGTTAACGCAACAAATGTCAAATCTCCCTCAACAAATTAAAGAGATGCAAGGTTTACCGAGGAAGAATGTGCAAATAGCCGTTTGTGAGCTATGTAAAGGAGATCACCCCGCCGATTATTCTCCTCTGGTTGATGAAGAAGCAAATTACATGAATAATCAAAATTAACAACAAGGTTATCAAAGGCAACAACAACCTTATCAAAATCAACAAGATACCAACCAAGAGGGAATTATCAAAATCAACAAGGATACCGAGAAAATTCTTATCAACCGGCACAACCTCAAGGTGGGAGTTCAAAGCTAGAAGAAACTCTCAACCAATTCATTCAAATGTCCATGGAAAACCAAAAGACTAATGAAGCATCGATCAAAAATATTGAAAATCAAGTTGGACAACTTGCAAAACAATTGGCCGATCAACAACCGGGGCCATCTTTTTCTGCAAATACTCAAACCAACCCGAAGGAGCATTGCAAAACCATTGTGATTAGGAGTGGAAGAGAGTTGGGGGGAGGAGAAAAAAATGAGGAAAATGTTGATGTGAGAATTGAAGAGATTGTGGAGGAAGAAAAAATTGATGAGGTAGAAGTTGAAAAGAATGATAAGGAAGAAGTTGAAAATGAAAATGAGAAGTTAGTTGAAAATGATAACCTTGAAAAAGAAAAGATAGAAGAAAAAAAGGGAAGTCAAAAAGGGGAAGGAGATAGTGAATCCTATTCCTATTCAAAACTTAGCTTACCCTCATGTTCCTACCAAGAAAGACAATGCAAGGCAGTACACTCGTTTCATGGATATATTATGGCAATTGCAATTCAACATTCTATTTTCCGAAGTGCTTGAGCAAATGCCTAAATACGTTAAGTTCATGAAAGATATTCTTACAAAAAAGCGAAGATATTCGGAGCCGGAAACAATTATCCTTGATGAAAGTTGTAGTGCAATAATTCAAAGAACTCTACCAAAGAAAGAAGTCAATCCGAGGTGTGTTACTTTGCCGGTAACAATTGGTGATGTTTATGTTGGCAAAGGCTTAATTAATTTGGGCTCAAGCATCAAATTAATTCCATTCTCTATTGTGAAAAGGCTTGGCAACATTGAAATGAAATCGATTCGAATGACATTACAATTGGCCGACAAATCTACAACTCATCCTTATGGATTGGCTCAAGAAGTATTGGTTAAGGTGGATAAATTGTTCTTTCCGATTGACTTTGTTGTAATTGATATGGAGGAAGACGAGGATGCTCCATTGATTCTTGGACGCCCTTTTATGAAGACCGCTCGAATGATGATTGATGTTGACGACGGTCTTATGAAAGTTAGAGTTCAAAATGAAGAGGTGTTCTTTAATCTTTTTGAAGCAATGAAGCATTCCAAAGATAAGCATGATAGTTTCTGTATTGATGTAACGAAAGAAGCCATAATGGAAGTCTCAAAGCAAGTTCGTATAGAATCTCCCTTGGAAAGAGCTCTTGGTGACTCATTTGAAATACTTACCAATGAGGAAGAAAGGGAAGTTGAAGAATGCTTGAAGGAACTTGAATCTTTAAAAGAGTTACAACCATGGGAAAGTGAAATGGAAGTGTTGAATAAAGAGGTGAATGATGGTAAATCTTAACTTGAATTGAAGGTGTTGCCTTCTAGTTTTAAGTATGTGTTCCTTGATGATGGCTGTAACAAACCGGTTATCATTAGTAACATTTTGACCGACAAAGAGGAAAACTGTTTGATTCAAGTTTTAAAGAAGAATCAACAAGCTATAGGTTGGGTTCTTTCTGATTTGAAAGGAATTAGTATAGCCTATTGCATGCACAAAATCTTAATGGAAGAGGACTTCAAAGCGGTAGCTCAACCTCAATGCCGTTTGAATCCTACTATGAAGGAAGTGGTGAGAAAGGAAGTTGTTAAGCTATTGGATGCCAAAATGATTTATCCGATATCCGATAGTCCGTGGGTGAGTCCTGTGCAAGTTGTGCCTAAGAAGGGGGGAATGACCGTTATAAGAAATGAAAAAAATGAATTGATTTCGACGAGAACTGTAACGGGTTGGAGAATATGTATCGATTATAGAAGGCTTAATACCACTACTAGAAAAGATCATTTTTCCACTTCCATTTATGGATTAAATGCTTAAGAGATTGTCGGGTCAATAATTTTATTGCTTCCTAGATGGCTATTCCAGTTATAACCAAATCTCGGTTGATCCGGAAGACCATGAGAAGACGTCGTTCACTTGTCCCTTTGGAATTTTTTCATACCGGAAGATGCCTTTTGGCTTGTGCAATGCACCAGCAACTTTTCAACGGTGTGTACAAGCCATTTTTTCCGACCTTATTGAGAAAATAATGGAAGTGTTCATGGACGACTTCTCTGTTTTAGGAGCGTCTTTTGATTTATGTTTAAAAAATTTAGAGACCGTTCTTGAACGATGTGTGGAAACAAACTTGGTGATAAATTGGGAGAAGTGTAACTTCATGGTAACGGATGGGATTGTGCTTGGCCACAAAGTCTCCTCTAAAGGCCTTGAAGTGGATCAAGTAAAAATTGAAGTGATCGATAAGTTGCCACCTCCAACCAATGTTAAAGGAATCCGGAGTTTTCTAGGCCATGCAGGATTTTACAGGCGGTTCATCAAAGACTTCTCCAAAGTTGCAAGACCTTTAAGCAATCTGCTCAACAAAGATAAGTCTTTCTTCTTTGATGATGAATGTTTAAATGCCTTTCAAATTTTAAAAGAAAAACTCATCACCGCACCCATAATCATTGCTCCGAATTGGACTTTAAATTTTGAATTGATGTGTGATGCAAGCGATTATGATGTTGGTGTGGTGCTTGGGCAAAGAAAGGCCAAAACTTTTCATGCCATACATTACGCGAGTAAAGTTTTAAATGTGGCACAAGTGAATTATGCTACCACAGAAAAATAATTACTTGCTATAGTGTATGCTCTTGAGAAATTTCGGTCTTACCTGATTGGTTCAAAAGTTGTAGTCTACACTAACCACTCAGCCATTAAATATCTTCTTACCAAGCCGGATTCAAAGCAAAGGCTAATTCGGCGGATCCTTTTGTTACAAGAATTTGATTTGGAAATTCGTGACAAGAAGGGGTTTGAAAACTTGGTAGCGGATCATTTATCCTTTTTGGTCAATGTAGAAGTAACACACCGAGAAAATGAGGTCCGAGAAGAGTTTCTGGATGAAAAACTGTTTCGGGTACAAGTTAGACCTTGGTTCACAGATTTTGCTAACCACAAAGCAACCGGATTTATACCGGAGGATCTAACTTGGAACCAATGAAGGAAATTATTATCGGATGCCAATTTTTATGTTTGGGATGAACCATATCTTTTTAAGTTAAGAGGTGATAATTTGTTGAGAAGGTGTGTCACTAGTGATGAAGCTAAAAGTATCCTTTAGTATCACAATTCGCCATATGGAGGGCATTACAATAGTTTGAGAACGACAACAAAAGTCCTCCAATCGGGCTTTTATTGGCCAACATTGTTTAAAGATGCAAACCTCCATGCGAAAAGTTGTGACATATGCCAAAGAAGTGGCAGGATTGGAAAATGGGATGAAATGCCCTTACAAACTATTTTGGAAGTAGAAGTTTTCGATTGTTGGGGTATTGATTTTGTTGGACCATTTCCCCCCTCTTTTTCAAATGAGTACATTTTGGTTGCGGTTGACTATGTTTCTAAGTGGGTGGAAGCAATTGCATCACCGAGGGCCGATGGCAAAACGGTGATCAAAATTTTAAAGAAAAATATATTCTCCCATTTTGGCACCCCTCGTATGTTGATTAGTGATGGAGGGTTGCACTTTTGCAATACACCGCTCGAAAAGGTTTTAGAGCACTATGGTGTAAAGCATAAGGTTGCAACCCCTTACCACCCGCAAACCAATGGTCAGGCCAAAGTTTCAAATAGGGAGGTAAAAAGGATTCTCGAAAAGACCGTGTCAAGCTCCCGAAAGAATTGGTCACAAAAGTTGGATGAAGCTTTGTGGGCGTATCGCACCGCTTACAAGCCTCCAAAAGGTTTAACTCCTTTTCAAATGGTTTCTGGAAAAATATGTCATTACCGGTTGAATTGGAGCACAAAGCTCTTTGGGTGCTGAAATTGTTAAACTTTGATGCGAACTTGGCCGGCGAGAAAAGGAAGGTTCAATTACACGAGTTGGAGGAAATGAGGAATAATGCGTATCATTCTAGCAAGCTCTATAAAGAAAAAGTAAAAGGGTATCATAACAAGAAGGTTTGTCAGAAAGAATTTCGGGTCGGCCAAATGGTTCTTCTATTCATTTCCCGTTTGAAACTTTTTCCGGGAAAATTGAAGTCCAAATGGTCTGGACCATTTTTTATTAAGGATATCAAGCACTATGGTGCTATTGTAATAGAAGACTTGCAGAAGAAGGAAATTTGGACTGTGAATGGCCAACGAATTAAAATCTATCTCGGAGGAGAAATTGATCAAGAAAATTGTGCAGTGTTTCTAGATGATCATTGAGATCATCTTGGACCGTGGAGCTCAAACGACGTTAAACAAAGCGCTAGTTGGGAGGCACCCCAACATTGTAAGTATTTCTGTATTTCTTAGTGTTTTTATGTATTAAGTTGTTTAGAGTTGGTATGAAGTGTGGTAAAAGCATGCAGAAAAAATTTCAAAATGTTGTCTTGTTCGCTGGCTAGTTCGCTTTGCGAACCTGGGGCGAGTGTTCGCTGGCCAGTTCGCATTGCGAACTCAGCGAGATAGACACAAATTGTCTGCTGCCACCTCATTAAAAAAAGGGGTTTTAAAAAGTGTGGGCCAGACACCTGGGCTCATAGCCCATATTTGTTTTCTTAAGTTGTGAGGTAACCCTACCCTCACTTTGCCACTTTCACTTTCTCACAAACACACTCACATTTGGAACTCTCTCACGTGCTCTCTCTATTTCCTGCATCTCTCACGAATTTTTCCAAGTTCTCACAAAGTTCAAGTTTGATTCTCTTTCTCTCTTTTAATTATTGTTAGAAAATGTGGTTAGGTTGTAATGAACATTAGAAAGAACAATTGATTTTAGGTTTAAGTGGTACCAATGCACCTCTGTTTTTAAGGTTTGTTTGTTGTTGCATGTTGATTTTTTATGCAAACATTAAGAATAGACGTTAGGTTGTGAAAGAAAACTGATTTTGTTTACATAGGCAGAAACTGATAAGTTTAAAAAATCGCGAACCCCACTAGTTCACTTTGCGAACCCGGGGCGAACATTCGCCAGAACTTCGCCTAGAGAATCTGGGCCGAATGTTTGCCAGGACTTTGCCTTGCGAACTTCTGGGCGAACAGAACAGAATTCTGAAAAAAAATTGTTATTTCTATTTGGGATTCTGGTTTACTGTTTTGTTCTTTATCTAATGAACTGTTTGCTGGCTAGTTGTTGTTTTGTCTGATGGTTTTTGCAGATGGCTCCTAAAGTTATTCCGTCGAAAAAGAGAAAGACCGAAAGCTCTACATGACCAGTTCCTATTCAGTTCGATAATGTACATTTCTGAGGAGCAAAGTAGGCTGCTCGTTACTTGACACTAGAGAGAAGGACGATCTTGCCTGAGAAAAGATTCAACTTGAACCCGCAAGGAAGTTACCGGGCGGTAGCTGGACTCCTTGAAAGAAAGAAGTGGGGGAAGTTGATAACTTCTGTGGACAGCAATAACGTTGAGATGATCCGGGAATTCTACATAAATGCGCTCCCGGATGATGGGGAGGAATTTGGGTGGAAGACTTTGGTTTTGGGAACAGAAGTGTTGTTTGATCAGACAACAATAAACACAGTTCTTGGGAACCCACTGCCGTTGAGAGAGAACGAGATTGATGCCTACCACAGAACCTTGAGATTAGATAGAGACACCGATTCCATGACTAGAGACTTATTGTGTGAAGGCAAAACTGTTGAGCTGAACCCATCTGGGGATGCACGCAAGTACCGTTGAGAGGTCATGCGTCCTTTGGCCCAGTTGATTTTATTGTTGGTTCTTACAAACATCAAGCCAAAGTCGCATTCTTCGACTATTACCATACACCTTGCTCATTTGGTCTATAGCATCATGAAGAATGTTCAAATTGACGTGGCCCAGATTATTGCTGAAGAGATGCGGGCTGTTGTGGAAAGTGGACTTGGTTCAACTTCATGGAAGAACTGTCCTCTTACCTTCCCTTGTTTAATCATGATCCTTTGTGTGCATGCGGGGGTTAATGTCCCCACCCTCCGTCAGGTAACCATCTCGGCAGCTATTGATGATACGTATATGGACAAATTCTATAAATCGAAGGGGTTGTGAAGTGAGTCTTTAGGTGCTGGTAGTGATGCTGGTACAGGTGCAGGTGATGGGTCGAGTGGTTCTGGTTCTCAAGGATTTTACCCGTATCAGCAAGAGATATGCCAGTACAACTAAGACTGGATGGCGGCTTCTCAGCGCGCCATGATGGATTTGCATGATTCTATGTAGGTGTTACACCTGTAGATTCGAGAGCCCTCTGTGGATCACTCTATGATGACTAGGGAGCAATTCCTAGCTCATGATGGTTGGCCTGAGGCCATGCCAGTTTTTAGAGGGGGAGCAGAGGCAGCTGAGCCTAAGAATGTTGAGGATGTTGATGCTGATGCGGATGATGATGATGATGAGGTTGTGGAGGTTTCTGGATCTGAGTCTGGTGAGGAAGAGATTGAGGAGTCTGGTTCTGAGTCCGAAGCGGACTAGTTTTGATGATGTCATTTTGTGCTTCCTTTGATCTTCAAAGTGAAGTTTTCTTGTTATGTTATATGTATAAGTTTTTATTATTGTACTTCATCCACTATGTGGATTATTTTGGGATATTTGATGTACTCTTTTGTTGTGTTTCTACACCATGACACTATTATGCTATTATTATTAGTATTTTGTTTTTCAGTTGAATTTGTTCAGTTTTCATTTTTATTTTAGTTTTTTTTTATTATTGTTAAGAGTTGAATTCTTCAGTTAACGAATGTTCAACTCTTAAATTGTTGGTATCTTATTATTGTGTAATGTTGGTATGCTTGTGGAAATTTAATGTTTCAATTTTTTGGTGTTGAATTGAAAGAATTTTAGGATGGTGATTATTGTTCATCAAAGAAGATTATTCCAAGTTTGGATGGCAATAATAATACTTAAGCATGTAATTGTTGGCAAGGTACATGGTTACCTATTTCTAGGATTTAAAATGTCTTAGAACTTCTTGTCTTTGTGCAAATGTAATTTTGTTTCTTGTTACAACTTTATTGATTGCTTATGTCACTTAGGTCCAAAAACCAAAATGGTGAGAAACCTCCATGGTCTACTATATGCATAGGATTACTGATGAATTTTGTTTTATAATTTTAATTCATGCTTTATCTTGTGATTTGTGTGATTTTGTGGAAGCATTAGAAATGATCAAGGCATTTGTTGATAATGAGCACAACCATTTCCAAACAATGATTTACCTGTGAGTAGTGAGTATTCGTTAGCCCTTTGAGCCTAAACAGTTTAGATCTCGTCTTAGTGACGAACTTTGTGTTGTACATAAATTGAAATTTAAGTTCATCATTGAATTTTTGAGAGATTCTAAAAAAATTTCTTCTTGAACCTTGGAACATTGTCTTTATTGATTTCCTTACCTTAAAAAGCAAGGAGCATTCACTTAAGGTTTAGTTGAAAATAAGTTGGGAGAATGAAAAACAAGATTGGTAAATTGCTCAAACTTTTGAAAAATTTCAAGCAAGCATAAAAATAAAAAGAAAATGTGAATATGAATGTGAAAAACAAAGAAAAAGAATGCTTGCTTGGAAGAGAAAAATAGAGACCAAACAATTGTGCATAAGGAAGTTTGAGAAGGTTTGTGATAAAGGAATGAAATTGGTGAATGAAGTTGAGATGTGTGAATACCTTGTATAGTGAATGTTCTTTTGCATTGGAAATTTCAATTCAATGGCCTTTAGAAATGTCCCTTTATTGTTAACCTGACCAAGCTACAACCTTAAAAGTCCTTAGTGATCTTTTTGCTTCCATGATTTCTTTATTGATCGTTTAGATATTGTATGAATTGATTTGTATTTGCATAATTTTTCTGATGAGCAAAATTTCCCCGCGTTTGTAAGCGCGTTTTTCCTTCAATTCTTTTTCGAAGAGGAGTGTTAGAGTGATATGAGCATGATAGTTTAGTTGTTATTTAAAACATTGTATGATATTTGTTTAAGAATCAATTTCTTGTGCATTGTTCGATTCTAGGAATTTGTAATTGTTGCTTGTTTGCAATTGTTGTTTATTTGAGCCTTATATCTTTTCTTGGTTGAGTTAAACGCTTGAGCAAATCCTCTTGTTTTCAATGGGACGCATACTTTGCTCGAGGACAAGCAAAGAGTTAGTTGGGGAGAGTTTATTAGATGTCAAACATGCCTTATATTTCTTAATAATACTTGGCATTTTTCAACTCTTTTATGTTGAATTGTTGGATTTTATTCTTGAATTGTTGTTTTCTTCAAACATTGAGAAAATAGCTTTGGTGCTTGTAATGTGTGTGTTATTATGCAGAAAAGGCATGAAGTTCTCAAAGAAGTAAGACACAAAGAAAGGATCCAAGTTGCCAATGAAATGAAGAAACTTTAAGAAGTTTGCTTTGCGAACTTGCCAGCGAATGTTCACTGGGCCAACATCTAGCGAAGCTCCAACGAACAGTCCCAGACTTTGGGCAGTAAGAAAAGGCACTAAAGTTCACTTTGCGAACTTTCCAGCGAATGTTCGCTGATTCATCGCTCCAGCGAAGGCCTGGCGAAGGACACCAAGAATGAGGCAGTAGCTAAAGGGGCCTAAGTTCGCTTTGCGAACTTGTAGGCGAATAGTTTGCTTTGCGAATAAAAGTTCGCAATGCAAACTTATGCAGAAACTCAGAGACGGTTTAACAGATCAGAGGCACCTCAGGTGCCTATTTGGTAGTTTGTTAGGCGAACAAAAAATTTGCAGTGCAAACTGGGCAGATTTCAAGTGAACTATAAAAGCACTTTATGTAATTTCTTGGGATCATAACCTATTTTTCTCATACCATAACCTAAGTTTTTGACTTTCTTCATCCAAGAGTGATAAATCACCAAGAGAAGCTGGATTTGCATCCGATCTCGATTATTCGACGCGGATGCTTTTTCATCTCCTCCCGAAACTTGTGAAATAAGCTACCATGAATATGTGTAGCTAAACACATCTTGTGTCAAGATTAGTGGTAGGTAATCCATCATTTTGTATGTATTGATCTTGATAATTAGTTTGTGAACTTTGTTGATGATTAATATCGGTGAAAAACTTTGTTTGTATGGTTTATATTTTGTTTTGGTTTATGATTGAGAAATATGTTCTAAGACATGACCTAAGTTTTAATCCATCAATAATCATGAGGCTAGAGATAGTTTTGAGAGTTGATGTTCATAAATATTGATCTTGAATGTTATCATATTGATAGTTAGAGTGAGAGATCATCTAAGGATCAATATGATAAATCCCGCAACAAGTGTTAGAGATAACCTTGTTGAGAGGATATGTGATTATATTCATCGTTAACAAGTTCACATCCTTTATCGAGTAAATATGTATAAAACGGATTATCGGACCCTAATCTTGGCATGCTTTTACCAAATCTTTAAAACCAATTTCTTTACCGTTGTTATTAAATTCTTATGCAAACGATCCGTTACAAATCAACCAAAATCTTTGTTACTCTAAGTTTAAAACGATTTCGACTATATAATGGCAGCAATATACATACAACCCACGCAGATACGATGAAACACCCCCCGAAATACTTTTCAACAATATGCCATGGAAGAAAGGATTGAAGTTCAAGATGAAAGCACCAAATTGATCAGAAGTTTTTCCTATCAAAACTTTAAGACTAGGGTTTCAATGATAAAGAGAGAATAAAAAAAACTATCTAAAGAAACGTAAAATAAAAGATAACTTTTTCATTTCATTGATGTCAATACAAATAGAACACTACACTTTAAATACTACTCTAATTATATTTTAGCCATCCAAGTTGCACAATCACAATGACCTAAGAAACTTCTAGAACATTATAATAATTAATCTAAACTAATATATTAAAATTATAACTTAAATATTCTAACTAATAATTATCAATTAAACTATCTATCACTTTCATTTAGTTATTGTTGTTAATTTTTTTGTATTTAGAATGTAAAATAAAAGTTCAGTATTAGATCTAGCTGAATGTTTAACGAATTTAATGCATTATAGATGTTAACTTCCAAACAATACATGATACTAATATTAGGAAATTACATGCATGTCAAGAGTATATCTAAAGTAATGTATAATATCGTCTCAAGAGTTTATCTAAAGTAATGTAACTAACTAATTAATCATTTTAAGAAAACAAAAGTCATTAAATTTCAAGAATTGAAAACTGACGATAGATCTATGAGATCTTACAAGAGAATGGACAGAATGGTTGAAGAAATATCGTTTCAAGATTAGCCATTAACCACTATCTAGAGGTATTTTAGAGTAACATTGTTAAACAAAAGGTTGTAAATAGGATTGAGAATGAGCCGAACCAACTCGAATATAATTTAGAACTCGATTTATTAATTAAATTGTTGAACTAAGTTTATGAACCAAATGAGCTGAATGTTGGAGTTTAACAATGAACCTCCATTGTCAAGGCACACAAATATATATATATATATATATATATATATATAGAGAGAGAGAGAGAGAGAGAGAGAGTTGTAACTAACTTTCAAAAACTTTCTTAAAATGCTGAATTCTGTTACAAATTCATCTTACTTTGGGTTTATATAAATTCACCCAAATTCAACTTAAACTAAAATGAAACCTCAAATGAAATACAAACTAAAATTCAAATGCAAATGCAAAACTAAACTAACTTGAGATGAATCACATTTAACACCAGTTTCATCCCTCAAATTGATGAAGTGTTCAATTTTGATTGCTTTAGTTAGCACATCTGCAAACTGCCTCTGAGTGCTGGCATGAACAACCTCAAGTACTCCATTCTGAAACGGATTGCATAGAAAATGGTACTTAGTATCAATGTGTTTGCTTCTTCCATGCAGCACAGGATTCTTAGCAAGATTTATAACAGATTTATTGTCTATCATCAACTTGACTAGTTTACTCACATTGTGTAACACCCTAAAAACCTCAACGTGAGATAATACGAAAATGTACAACAACTATACACATAGGGTGTCACGTAAACACAACACAAACCTGCTCTGTAACACGGTTTAGTAACGCTTTGTTGATTCCATATGGAACCAGTTACTCGCTTCTGAATCCACACCCTCGGACCATAATACATCAAAACTTGACCGAAATTCGTACACCCTAATGCATGATTTACAACAACATGCATTATTACCAAAATTATCACCATATAATCACCACAATTACGCCTAACATAATAATAGTTGATTAATTCTACAATAAATAGTAAGTAACACCAAAATATCTCCAAACAGTAGCCAAATCACAACACAACCTCAATATCGGAACCAACAGTTCAATTTCAAGCAACTAAGTAGATGTTGCTCATTCTGGCAGCATGGCGGGTTACCCGTCACTAGAGTGATGCCCGTGAGCCGCCCATTCTACCTCACATGTAACACCACAATTTTGGATTTATTGAAATTATTTGATTTATTATGATTTTTTGTATATTTATTTGATTATTGGGTAATATTAATTAAATAAATAAGGGTGGTGAGGGTGTGTGAATGTGAGAAAAATACACAAGAAAGGGGGGAGGTGAATTGTGTATGCCAAAAATTCGTTTCACTTCTGAAACTGAAACTTCAGAATCTGAACCACGTTCAGTGTCGATATCAGAATGTGTAATAGCTGCGGAAATGAAATGTTCAGAAGTAAATGCAAGCAACACACAAAGATTATCCTGGTTCCTCTCCTCAACTGAGAGTAGTCCAGTTCTCTTGCCTCAACAAGAGCTTTTTACTATTATAATTAGACAATTATATAAGCCAACTACTCAAGACTTCCTGCTCAATCAACCTAGAATGAGAGTTCCTTGCTTAATCCAACAGCTCAAGACTTCATGCTCAATCAACCTGGAATGAGACTTCCTGCTTAAACCCTTGGTTCAAGACTTCCTGCTCAAGTACACAGACAAGAGACTTCAATGCTCAAGCACACATGCAAGAGACTTCCTCTACTTTAAACAAATAGTTTAGTAGTAAAGATAACTATTATACTTTGATACACTATCAGAAGCATAACAGTTGTGCAACAATCACAAAGGTTTTCAACCTTTCTAATATTTCTAAGATAAACTAAAATAAGAAATCTTAAGATCTTATGTTATAACAGTTGCAATAACAACTTAGAGTTATATTAAGATCTTTCAATGTGTTGTGATGTTGTTACCTTCCTTTAAATCTTCAGGTTTCTTTTGTAGAAGTAGAAAAATATTTTTTAGAGGTTTAAACAACAACAAAGTTAGTGAACAAGGACACCAAGAGAAACGTTGGAGAGTTGTATCCGTCAGAAGCATTGTCCACTGAATAAAAGAAATGTCCACAATACTTTTTGAGTAACTAGGTATCTACCAAAAGGTAGTACATACTGAATAGGTCATATCACCATCCTTGAGTCTTGTAAAACCAAACCTTAGTTGACTCTTTCTAGAAATCTGTCACTTTGACAAGACTAGTCAGCTTTGGTACAGAGTACGGATCATACGCTCCTTAAGCCTTCAGGGTCTGAGTTGCCACCAGAGGCTAGAACATCATACCAGAGTGTGAACCTTCAGATGCTGTGAACATATTCAAATTTTGATTAGGCAGACTCTGAGTAGTATTGCTTCTTCACTTATGCTTTCAATAGGATTGATTCATGATGAATTCTTAGCTTATGATCCTGTACACTTCAACATATGTTAGCAAAACCTATTATTCTTTAAATATATTTTTATCATCAAAACCTTTTAAGGGCATAAATAAATCTTGTTCCAACAATCTCCCCCTCTTTGATGATGGCAAAAAATGTATTTAAGAACAATGGTTGTTTATAATCTTAACAAAGTCTGATACTAGGGTATGAGGTTTGTAAGCTCCCCATGAATCTGACAGTCCTTAGGTTGAGGTTTATAAGCTCTACCTTAGTCTGTTTCTTTGTTAATTTTATCTTTTAATTTAATTAATAGATTCTAACATCAAGGCCCGAGGTTTGTAAGCTTCCCCCGAGTTTGACAGACTTTAGGTTGAGGTTTGTAAGCTCCTCCTTTAGTATAATAGTTCTTAAGTTGAGTTTTGTAAGCTCCCCCTAAGTCTTATCTATGTTAATTAAATATCTCATTTCAATAAATAATAATATGTTCAGATAAAAGCTTTTACCAAAAAATGAATAATTAGGGTTCAGGTAAATTAAAAGCATTAAAAAATACTTTTAACCTTGTTAAATACTTCCATGTATTTTCTTCCCCTTTTGTCATCAACAAAAAGATAATAAATGCAGATACTGATGACAGATAAGCATATGAACCACAATTTTCAAGATGGTCAAAGGTAGACCCCGACTACATTGAATCCAAGAACAGTAAGCTCATATGCACAAGACTCAACGAACACAATCTTCAAGATAGAGGAGATTCTATCTAGACTTCATAAAAGTAGATGTATAGCACAAAAAACAAAACACACAGGTAAAGAGAGTCACAAGAATGGACAAAAAGAAGAAAACATTCAAAGGAGATAAGAGGGATTTCGCAAAATAAATCTACAACTCAATGAAAAAAGATGCAAGAGAAGAGAGAAAGAAACGGAAGAATGAGGCTGAAGAACTTGCAAATACTCAGAAAATCACATAAGAAGGTACATCTGGTGAAGTTGTTGAGAAGAGCAAGCTTCCAGCAAAAGATGAAAAATGGGATGAAGATTACAAGACTTTTCTGAAGACTTAAACAGGAACATAAGATCAAGAAGATCAGAACTGAAGACCCATGTAATAGTTTTTAGGAGTTGATCTTGTAATATCCCTTATGAAAAAAGTTTTCTTTTCTCTTCAGTAGTCATAGACTGCCTTTTAAATCCTTCAATTATGGTTATTCATATGAAAAAATCAGTAAGATAAACAAAGCAAGGTAAAATGCAAAATAAAATAGACAACAGAAAGAATGGCATAATCTAGATGCTGATCTTGGATAAAAGCAATTACCAAAAACTCCTTGACCGGGTTAGGGTAAGAAGGACCAAAAAGCATGTCAAAGAAATCACACCAACTATTATGGGAGACAATGCTTTGAAGATCAAGGCCATGAGCCATTATCTCTTCAAAATCAACTAGTCATTTAATGATGATAACTAACTGGTTTTCCATACCAAGATTAGAACAAGAAACCATCTCAGACAAGGAAAGATGAAAAAAGAAAATATGCAAACTAACAGAAGGATGTTTCTAAAGATATAGAAAATGATTTTCCATAAATATTTAAGACAATAGTCTTTGCTTTAGAACCACTCAAATTTTATCTTTAGAAAACAAACAATAAAAACAAATAAACAAGTAAACAAACACCAGGTGATGACATAGGGGCAGATTCACAAAAAATAAGAAGTTTCACATCACTACCCAATAGTCTTTACCTAACAGATACTATGCAGGATAATTATCAAACATGTGAATGCAATCTAAAGAAAATAATCCACGTCCAGAGTCTCAGAGTCTGATAATTTATCAGAAGTTACTTTTCATCAGAGGAGGTTTCCTAGCTTCTGATTGGAGCTACTTCTGAGCAACATCAGAATTTGATGATCTGACTAGGAACAAACATTATTCTTCAAAATAGACCATGTTTATATTCTTCTTGATGAAACAAAACCTTTCAATATCCAAGGGACTTGTAAATATGTCAGCCCATTGATGAAAAGTATCAATGAACTTAATATCTATAACACCATTCTGAACATAGTATATAACGAAGTGATGTTTAATCTCAATATGCTTAGTTCTGAAGTGTTGAACTGGATTCTTTGTTAGACAGATAACAATAGTATTATCATAGAAGATAGGGATATTGTTACCACAAATACGATAATCCTCTAACTGATACTTCATCTAGAGTAGTTGTGTGCAACACTCAGCAGCAGAGATATATTTTGCTTATGCTATAGAGAGAGCAATAGTTGCTTGTCTCATTGTTCGTTCCTTTTTTTTCTCAACACCCACTTTGTTCCAATGATGTTCTTATGAATTGGTCTTGGAACTAGATCCCACACATCATTCCTTTGAAAATGGTTCAATTCTTTCTGCATGGCCATAATCCATCCAACATCTGATAAATCCTCGTCCATAAAAGTTGGCTCAATCAAGTAAATGAAACTTAGCATGCAGTTATAATCTCTGAAATTTGATCTAGTTCTTAAGGGATCATCCTTGTTTCGAATGATTAGATCTTTTGGATGAGAGACTTTATATTTGAAAAACTTCTTGGGTTGAGCACTCATTTCTGAACCATTTTAGTCATCCTTTGAATCCTTCACTTATGGAAGAGCTTCAGACTCATAATCAGTTTCTGGTTCAACAGCTTCTAAACCTCTGACTTCTGAGATTATAACTTCTGAAGATCCATTCTCTAGATGTTCTTCAGACACCTGCATATCTGCAATACTTTCAACAGGCTCTGTTGTATCATTGTTAGGCCTTTTGTCATCAAAATTGACATGTATAGAATCTTCAACCATCTTGGTTTCAGATTTATACACTCTATATGCTTTAGAACGAGTAGCTTATCCTAAAAAGACACCATTCTAACCTTTAGCATCAAATTTCTTTAAGTAGACCTTATTGTTCAGAATGTAACAAGTACATCCAAACTAATGAAAGTAAGAGATACTTTAATTTCTTCCTTTTAATAACTCATATGATGTTTTATTTAGAATAGGTTTGATATAGATCCTATTCTGAACATAACAAGAAGTACTAACAGCTTCTGGCCACAGATATTTAGGAAGATTATTTTCATGAATCATGATTTTAACCATCTCTTGTAATAATCCGTTCTTTCTTTATACAACCCCATTTTGCTATGGAGTTATAGGAGAATGGAACTCGTGGATAATTTTCAATGTTCATTACAAAAGATTTCAAAGGGCTCGTTTTCAAATTCACCACCATGATCACTTATGACTTTCAGAATTTTTAGTTCCTTGTCAGATTGAATCTGTGTACAGAATTTATTGAATACTTTATATGATTCATCCTTAGGTACGAGGAATTTAGCCCAAGTCCATCTTTTATAATCATCAACAATAACCAAACCATACTTTTTCCCACTGATTGAAGCAGTCCCAATAGGACCAAACAAGTCAATGTGAAGTAGTTCTAAGGGTCTAGAGGTTGAGACAATGTTTTTTGATTTGAAAGAGGTTTTATTAATCTTTCCAATTCGACATGCTTTACACAGAGCATCAGAGTGATAATTAAGATCTGGTAGCCCTTTAACAAATTTTAGTTTGCTAAGTTTGGAGATCAACCTCAAGTTAGCATGACCTAACCTCTTATGCCAGACCCATTTTTCATCACTCACTGACATAAGGAAAACAACCTTTTGGTCAAACAATTCAGAAAGGTTAATTTTGTAAACATTTCCCTTCCTCTTACCTCAGAATAGAACAGTTTTGTCAGACTCGTTGATTACAGAACATAAGTTCTTATCAAACACAACTTCATAGTCATTGTTTCAAAATTGATTTATGCTCAATAGGTTATGCTTGAGTCCACTTACTAACCAAACATTATTGATAAAGATTAGAGAGTTACCAATAGTTCATGTACCAATAATCTTCCCTTTTTGTCATCCTCCAAACCCCACATTGCGTTCCTCCTTTAGAGTCAGGGTTTGGAACATAAGCTTTTCTCACGTCATATGACGTGAGCAACCACTGTTAAAGTACCAAGCTTGCTGCTTTGTTTCTCCTCTTAAGAAAATCTTGTCTTTTCCATCAGAGTCTGAATCAGAGGTTAATTTATATTTTGTATCTGAAGGTGTGAGAGCCATTAGGGCAAGATTTTCATATCCATCATCTTTATCCTAGCCCTTACATTATCCAGTTTATCCCATGTTGCCATGAGACTCTTCTTGAGTTTGTTTATGAAAATTTCCCTTTGAAAGCTCCCTTTCTTCGACCATTCTTTTTACAGGTCAGGACACTCAGTCATGAAGTGACCAGACTTCTTAAAGTTGAAGCAACTCTTCTGATAATCTGCATTATCCTTAGAATTTTTTGTTCCTTCTCACCAGTTTCTGAACCCTTCTAATGATAAAGGTCATATCCTTCTCATCATAGTCACCATCAGAAACTTCTTCATCAGAAGCTTCTTCAGATTTCTTGACTTTGGAGGATTTGACAGTTTTACCACCAGATCTTTCGGCAACACACTTTAGTGTCAGTGTTTTGGATTTAATCACTGGCTCATCCCTATTCAGTTCTATTTCATGGCTCTGAAGGTTTCTAATCAGACTTTCAAGACTCATAGTATTCAAGTCTTTAGCCTCCTGAATATCTGTGACCTTGGGTTTGTACTTGCAGGAAGACTCCTCAATATCTTCTTTATATGGTCAACAATAGTGTAACTTTTACTCAGGATCTGTAGGCCTGATACAAGAGTTTGAAACCTAGAAAAGATGGTTTCAATTTCCTCAGCACCCTTCATCCTGAATAACTCATAGTGTTGAATAAGAAGATAAGCCTTCACTTCATTCACTTGTTGATTCCCTTCATAAGTGAAAGTCAACCATTCAAACATAGTCTTAGCTGTAGACTTATCAATGATTTTAATATATTCAGAGTAAGGTAGAGCCTTAATTAGAATACCCCTTACTCTGTGGTATATTATGTAAACTTTCTTTTGGGCTGGTGTAAGAGTTTTCTATCTTTCACCAACCCAACACCATCAACAGTCAAGTCAATGCCATCCTCAAGTATGTCCCACAACTCATAATCAAGGCCAATGATGTAAGTATACATTTTTATCTTCCATCACTCAATCTAAGTGGAATCACCACCAAATAAGGGTGATTTAGCAGAATAATGACTTTTCTCAACATCACTATAGTCATAAGGAACGGCATAACCAGACATAATATTGTAAGTAAATTTCTCAAGATCGTTTCACTGTACCATGGTTAAGTGTTTAGCATAGCCCATGCTCTGATGCCAACTGAAGGTGAGAAAAATACACAATAAGGGGGGGGGGGGGGGATTGAATTGTGTATGCCAAAAGTCGGTTCCAATTCTGAAACTTCAGTTTCAGAATCTGAACCACGTTGAGAATCTAATATTAGAATGTGTAATAGCAGTAGAAATAAAATGTTCATAAGTAAATGCAAGCAACATACAAAGATTATCCTGGTTCCTCTCCTCAACTAAAAGAAGTCCATTCCCCTTGCCTCAACAAGAGCTTTTCACTATAATCAGTTATATTACAATTGCTTAAGTCAACTGCTCAAGACTTTCTGCTGAATCAACCTAGAATGAGACTTCCTTGATTAAGTCAACTGCTCAAGGATTCCTGCTCAATCAACCTAGAATGAGACTCCCAGCTTAAGCCCTTGGTTCAAGACTTCATGCTCAGGTACATAGACAAGAGACTTCAACACTCAAGCACGCAGGCAATAGACTACCTCTACTTTAAAGAAATAGTTTAGTAGTAAAGATAACTGTGATATTTTGATACACAATCAAAAGTATAGAAATTATGCAACAATCACGAAGGTTTTCAACCTTTCTAAGATTTCTAAGATAATCTAAGATGAGAAATCTTAAGTTCTTATGCTATAACAATTACAATAATAGGTCAGAGTTATGATAAGATCTTTCAATGTGTTATGATGTTGTAACCTTCCTTTGAATCTTTAGCTTCTTTTTATAGAGGTAGAAAAATAGTCATTGGAGGTTTGAAAAGCAGCAAACTTAGTGAACAAGGATACCAAGAAAGACATTAGAGAGTTGTATCTGGTCAGAATTATTGTCCACTGAATAAAAGCAATTTCCAGAACACTTTTTGAGTTACTAGGTATCTAACAAAATGTATTAAAGACTGAAGAGACAATATCACCATCCTTGAGCCTTGCAAAACCAAAACCTAGTTGACTCTGTCTAGAAATCAGTCACTTTGACAAGACTAGTCAGCTTTGGTGCAGGGTACGTATTCAGATTCTGATCAGCCAACATCTAAGTAGTATTACTTCTTCACTTATTCTTTCAACGGGATTAATTCATGATGAATTCTTATATTATTATCATACACACTTGAACAAATATTAGCAAACCATATTGTTCTTTAAATGTATTGCTATCATCAAAACCTTTTAAGGGCATAAACAAATCTAGTTCCAATAGTGTGTGACATTGAGGTGAGGGTGTGGATAGTTATTAGAGGCTAGGAGAGTTGTATTAAATTAGTAGAGTTTATTTTAATAATTAAAATAATAGTATTTTATTAGATTTATTTAATTCAATAAAAAAAATAGAAAGTTTGGGGCCAAAGTGTGATTTATGAGGAGTAGAATGGAAGAAACAGTAAGAGGAATAAGAGTTTGGGCCAGAATTAGTATTACAGTAAGATTTACCCTAACGATATAAATTGGAAGCATAACCTACAATAACCAGATAAGGGTGGAGAACTACCTCAATAACCAGTTAAATGGGAGAACTACCTCAATAACGACTATATGCATGAGGGGTAAAATTAAGGAATCCTTAACCTCCAATAGAGCATTGAGATTTTTACATAAATCTGTTATTGATGATGGATTTGTCGTATGTGATGATGATTGATGATGAAATTTGTGTGCTATAATGTATGACATATTCTATTTTAATGAGTTAACCCATATTCACCATTGTTGCTACTTTGAAAGTTTTGGAAATAATATGATTTTATGAAAACCATTGTCGCATCTCGAAAAATACAACCTCGCGACCGCATCGCACGCTTGCAGATGGACTAACAGAGTCCCCACCATTCTTTATTTTTTCATAAGGAAAAGGAAAGTAACTATAAAACCCTAAAGGAGAGAAAGGGATAAGATGGTCATCGCAACCAAATATGGGTTCGGTAGTCAAGTTTGTGAGGGGAATGTATTAGCACCCCTCACATTCGTTGTATTCAATCTAAGGTCGCTTGTTTGCTGAGGGTGTGTTTGTTTTATTTTTATCTTATTTATGAAAATATATTTACAAGAAGAGAAATTAATTATAAAATAAAAGATAAAAAAGGAAGTTTTTAATTGGTTTCAAAACCTCATGCCTACGTATTCTCATGGTGCAGTGAGAAAATCATAGCATTTTAGCTCGTAAAAAAAGTTTGTGTGTTGGTTTCTTTTACAGGATAGGGTTTAAGTCGTTCTTGTGTATAAACTTGGTTTGTATGCTCGCACGATGGAGGCTTAAGCAATTGTTTTTTGTTTCGCATTGAAAATAACTTAAATTATCCATTTATGAAAAAGATTTTGAATGGTGCACAAGGGTACAAAAAGAGTTTGATGTGTTGTATTTGATTTTAAGTAATCGATAAATGCAGCGAGCGTCAATCAATCAACAACCTAGGGATATGGTGGATGTGCATCCATTTCCCATTTGCAAAAAATATAGTTTTAATTTAATTTATGAAAATAACTTGATGATAGATGCTAAATATGAAGTACTTACAACTTGGGAGAAATACGACTTATTATTATTTACTTATCCTAATTTGAATATAAGGAGAAATACAACTTATTATTATTTAATAATAATTAAAGAATTTGCGAGCATTAACTGGTCGACGAGAGCCACATTCCGGTCTCGTGTCTCATAATTAATTTTAAAATAACTTATTTCTTTTCTTTTGCAAACAAAATTAATCATTCATATGAGGGACAGAAAGTCCCATCAAACAAGCTTACATAAATTTCTCACTAGAGGGAATTGAAGTTTCCTTAGGCGGGATCCAACCTAAAGCTTCTCCTTAGGGACGCAACCGAAGTTTGGGCCAAGAGACTTAATTTAAAGTCTTATTTGAGGGCTTGATAGATGTCCCTTCATATAGGTCTAATTCCTCACTTAAGGAGTTGGAGTCTTGGAAGTGAGACTCAATAAATAATCTCTCCAGAAGGTCTTAGAGTCCCATCAAACATGCTCACCTAAAATCCTTGCTTAAGGGACTTGTAGTCTCGTCAACTAGGCTCAATATATTATCTTTCTTGAAGTACTTAGAATCCCAACAAATAGGCTCATCTAAACCCTTGCATAAGGGACTTTATGTTACCTTTAGAGGGATTTAGATTAATGTCTCACCCAAGGGACTCGACCAAAGTCTGGCCCAAGAGACTTAACTTAGAGTATTGTATGAGGGCTTGCTAGAAGTCCCATCCAAGAGGCAAAACTCCTCGCCTGACGGACTTAATGTCTCGTCAGTGATGCTCAATATATAATCTCGCTTGAAGGATGTAAAGTCTTGTCAAACAAACTCATTTAAAAGCCTCGTTGAAGAAACTTGAAGTTCCCTCAGGTGTGATACAGACTAAAGGCTCGCCTAAGGGATGCGACTGAAGTCTGGCCCAAGAAAATTAACTTAGAGTCTTATCTGAGGGCTTGATAAAAGTCCTGCCTAAGAGGCACAACGCCTCGCCTGAGAAACTTAAAGTATCATCATTTAGGATCAATATATAATCTCACATAAAGGACATATAGTCTTGTCAAATATGCTCATCTAAACACCTTTCCTGAGGGACTTGGAGTCTCGTCATTCAGGATTAATATATAATCTCACCTGAAGGACTTCGAGTCTTGTCAAACAGACTCAACTAAACACCTCACTCGAGGGACTTAGAGAATAAACCCTAAATAAGCTCAATATAAATTCTTTCCTGAGGGACTAGAATATTAATTCTCGATCGAGAGACTCGACCTAAAGTCTCACATGTGAGACTTGACATCAAATCTCGCCTGAGGGACTCAACTTAAGTATTTTCTAAGGGACTCAACTTAACGTCTCACCTTAGGGACTCAACTTAAACTTTTACCTAAGGGTCTCAACTTAATGTATTGCCTATGGGAGTCAAATTAGGAACTCCCCCCAATGCAAAGTCAATTAAACACTTAATCGTTTAGCAAGCTCTCGTTCTTAAGGGATTGTATAATGATATATATATATATATATATATACTGGGCCCTAAAAGGGTACCTCTTACATAAAAGTAAGGAAGGCCAACATATGGGAGAGGCCGTCGGCCATAAACATAGAGCCTCTCACCTCATGTGAGCTGACCCTCTCTTACCACCGTAAACATCACCAAATCAGGTTACACACCACCATAAGCAGGCCCTAACCATCATAAATTATTAAGGCCTCTAAGTATCCCCTACCCACGTAGGGATACCACACACACCTGTACTTTTTGACAAGTAGGAATTCCATTATCTATTCATTCCATCTTGTTTTGCACAATTAATTCCACTTGCAACAATCAAAATCATCAAAATGAGGAGAAAGGTAGAGTTTAAGAAAGGTAAGGGTTTTGGTTCCTTTGGTTGAAATCATAGGAATGAAGGTGAGGAAAATACACAAGAATAGGGGTTGAATTGTGTTCTTGATCGGAAAATAGCAAGTTTACTATTTTTACGATGTAGTAATAATAGGGGTTACCCCCAGAATCGACCTCGAGGACTGCGCGTGATTGTAAGTGCAGATGCTAATTCAATTAAGCAAAAGTTCCTTGGGTTTTGATTGTTTTGAAATTATAACTAAGAATAGTAAAATGAACAAAATTATAAACTTAACTTAAAAACAGATATGAGAAGCATGCTAGAGGAAGTGTATGAATTGCACTGTAAAAACTCTAAATCCTTATTCAATGAAACATTACTCTAAACAAACCTTACCAATTCTTAAGGTTATTTTTCCCTAATTCCTTAGCGGAAAAACCTTTGAGATTCTATCTTTACCCTAATTCCTTAGCGATCAAGAAAGAATCGCAAGCATTATATTTTAACAAGATTATTACGGTTACTACAGGGTATCCCTATTCCTAGGAAATATCTACTATAATATTATCATGCAAAAAGCGTTAAGTTGGTTTGTCCGACCTAAACTTTAACCGTAAATCAAATTCCATTGGTCAGATAGAAAAAGCATTAATCACTTTTCACAATAAAAGAGATTAATAAAAAGCACTTATCTCATAGAATAAAGGAAATTAGAGTCAATACAATAGCAATTCAGAGACACCCCCTAGCATAGGGTTTTAGCTATTCATAATGTTTAAAGGAAATACAAGATAAAAAGTAGATATTACAAGGATTGGGATAAACTTGGATCCTCAATTGCTTCCGCTCATGAAAATCCTTTCGCCTTCCGAAAACCTTGATCTCTCCAATCTTGATCGTGAAATTCTTCTCTCATCCAAAAGTCCCCTTTTTCTCTTGCCAAAACTCATCTAAATAGTAGAAAATCACTCAGATCGGTTGGAAATACCCAAAGCACCCCCACAGCTTAACATATGGAGAAAATATGAAAAAATTCAGGAAATTAGTGTCAAAACTGACACGGGCCGTGTCAGCCAACACTGTCGGCCGTGTCAGCTTGCTGGATTTTATAACCGAAATTGTTTCGATCATAACTTTTGATCTGTAAGTCTGTTTTGGTCCCCGTTCGAAGCGTCGGAAAGCTAATGACAAGAACTATAACATAGTACAAATAAGAAACTTGGTTTCCGAATATTTTTCCATATTTGTTGAATTTTAGGTCCAGACATCCTCAGCTTCCTTTCAAAAACCCTTCTAAATTCCCAAAACTTCCATTTTCTTCACACGAGTCCTTTGGGCTTTTCCACTCAGACCTGAAACCATCGAAAACTACCAAACCAAAGCATAAAATGCAACATAATTGAAATAAAACAACAAATCATAAAATGCGAGAACAAAATATGACAAGTAAAATTGACTTCAAAAATAATGAAAATATAAAACAAAGTGTTACCGATTTCGCGGATTCATGCCGAATAATTGACAGAAAACTATTAGAAATGGTGACCGATCACAACCCCAAACTCGGCTCATTGCTTGTCCTCAAGTAATGTTCTAGACAGCAAAATAGTCACCCCCGAATTCCTAACAATCCATGTACCACAACACATCTGATATCTTTCGTAAACATCCTTTCACTTTCCCAATCAAGTTTCCTGCGTCCCGATCCGACATTCAGCCACACTTCCACATCAAAGTATCTCTGTATCTGTCAACTTTTCACACTCTCACCAAATCTCTCTGGGTTAAATTGTTTACACTCAACAGTCAGAGTATGCTAAATCAACTCAAAAGTTTGAATATTATATATCTTCATCTCACACACACACAATACACACTTTTTGAGGACTTTTAGGGTTGTAATGGGGCTTAGGGACAAGGTGGGATAAACAACAAAAAGGGAAAACAAGTGGTTTATGGCTCATCTTTAGTGTCGTCATTCTCATCTCTGTGTTCTTTGCACTTTTAAACATTAAGGGTATCAGACACCGTAATGACAAGATTTTTATTTTGAGCTTGTCTTTCGATCTTTTCAACTATAACATTCTCTAGGTAAGTGCTTTATTCATTTTTCATCTTTGTGTTTCTCTTTTTTTTTCTTTTTTTTTCTTGCACTTATCTAGTTCTCATGATTGTCTTAACCCCAAACTCAGAATTTTTCACAGATCAAAATTTGACACACACCTAAATGAGCAGGGTAAGAGAGTGTTTGGCTTATGGTTTAATTATGCGGTAAATAACAAACAAAAGGTGAAAGGCTCAATTGGGGTTAAACAAAGGATAACATAAAGGGATTATTGGAAAGGCTCGGGGTTAAAATAAACAAGTGCCTCAGTGTATACGTGTGTAGTGAAATTCCAACAGACAACTACGCAAACTAAGAGTGATGAAGTCATACCTGAAGAACTCTCATGATGATGATGGTGTGTTTGGCCTTTTGTGATTCTCACTATGTCTGGTATAGCTTAGAGGTTTTGAAATACCTCTAGCATGGTGTAGCTTACTTTCCAGCTGGGTACACAGTACTCCAATCTTCGGTCAGTGTCAACATGTCACGTCCAATAATATACTTCAGCCATATTCACTTTCGGGGGTTTCCTGGGGATCAAGTCGGGGCTGAGTCTTTTCATCCACTAACTACCTGTTTCATCACTCATCCGGCAAAAACACCCTCAATCTGTAACACGCACAACACAAACACACTAATCAAAATTAAACACAAACAGTAAAAATAAACATTAAAGGAATGCAATACAGAATTGAAAATGTGGAAAAACAAGAAAAACCCCCCACACTTGAACCAAACATTGACCTCAATGTTTTAGCACAAGATAGGAGGGGTACTCACAAAGCCTCCCTAACACGAGCCGTGTCTGTGTCAGGCCACTGTCCTGTTTCAAAATTGCATAATTCAAAATACAGCTTCAGTAGAGCTGACACAGGTCGTGTCAGCTGACACGGGCGGCCGTGTTAGCCTACTGGAATCCAACTTTTCTTCACTTTTTTCATGACTTTTCTTGCCCTCCTGACACGGGCCATTTCCGGTGACACGGGCGGCCGTGTCAGACCTCTGTTTTTCACATTTTTGTCATATTTCAAACCTTTTCTTCGTTTTTTCTCTCTTTGTTTCCTCCGCTCTACTAGTGCAGCATCTGTGAGTACCTAACAAAACAAAATAGACAAACAAACAAAAACAAAATGATTAGCAATAAAACGCGTGGGTTGCCTCCCACGAAGCGCTTCGTTTAACGTCGCATGGCTCGACGGGTTACTCCCCAATGCTATGGGGGATGCTCCAGCTTATGTGTTTTGTCGCTTGACTTTTCCACAACAGAGCACCGATCAGATTCAGGAATAAGAGCTACATTGTGATTCAACTCACATCCAACTTCCATATTCTTCCTTTGATGTTTTCTTTCTCTTCTTTCTTTGATGTTTCCTCCTCTTATTGACTTCTTGACTGGATTTTGGAGTCTTGCTAGGTGCAATAGATGACTCAGATGCTGCAACCTGATGGATTATTCCAGAGACTTTTTCAAGAAGTAGTTTTGAGCTTTTGCTTCTTCCCACTGTTCGGATCATTCCAACTGCGGGGTGAATACTTTCCTCTTGACCTTGCTTCTCGAGTTCCAACACTTTCAAGGTTACTTCTTCCTCAAAATATTTCAAGGTTAAAGTACCAGCCTCAATATCCACACTGCACCCACTAGTCATCAAGAATGGTCGACCTAGTATGATAGTCGTCTCCTCATCCTCAGGTAGATCAATGATCTCAAAGTCTACTGGATAGGTGAAGTTATCAATAGTCACAAGCACATCTTCTGCTAAGCCATATGACCGCTTGGTTGTGAGGTCGGCAAACTTCAGATTTGTTCCTGTTCCACTTATTTTCTTTATACCCAGATTTTTGAAAATTAAGAGGGGCATGAGACTCACGCTAGCACCCGAATCAATCAAGACTCTCTTAAAAGCTCTATCCTTTATGGAACAGGGGATTGATACAGAACCAGGATCTTTCCGTTTGATTGGAATTCTCCTACCTTGTGATTCCCCACTACTCTCCTCAATTATACTCTTTAACTCTTCTCCACTGGGTTTCTTTTTCCCAATGACCTCCTTTATGAATCTCCTATATAGAGGCATTTGTTCAAGTGCTTAAAAAAAGGGCATATTAATTTCTAACTTTTTAACCAATGAGTTAAATTTCTCAAAATCTTTTTCTGGTGTCTCCTTCTTTGTCACTCTTGAGGGGTACTGTAACTTGATCTTAGGTTTAACCGCTTCTTTTCTTTTCTCTTCGGTTAGCCTGCCTTCTTCTTCTGTAACTTCTCGGCTCCTTGTGGTAACAACATTGACATTCTCATGATTCTTTGGATTTGGTATGGTGGCGCTTGAGAGGGCACCTGGTGCTTGAGAATTTGCAACTTGTTGAGCTATCTGACCTAATTGAACCTCCAGATTCTTTATGGAGGCTAAGGTATTTCTATAGCTATTCCGGGTCTCTTCCTGAAATTGCATGTTATGAGCTGCCATCTTCTCAATGGCAATCTCCCATTGTGCTTTTTGGGGGGGCTATTGCTGCTGTGGGTATTGGTATTGATTCTGATCTTTCCAGGAGAAGTTAGGATTATTCTTACATCCCGGATTATAAGTTTGAGCGTAGGGGTTATTCTGCTTTAGGAATTTTATCTCCTCAATTTGTTGCGGAGTCGCAACACAATGTGCAGTATAATGGGGTCCACTGTAGATCTCACAAATCATGGGTTGACCAGTTTGAACTTGTGCCACACTTTGAGTACCCACATTCATAGCCTTTAACCATCTTTCAACTTCCACCGCAATCCGATCTTCCACCTTCACAACCTGATTATTCAACTTTAAGTTAATCACACCCTCAGATTTACTCACACTTCGATCATATAATTCCAAATGTTCGTTGGCTACAATAGCTTCAATAATTTTCTTGATACCAGTCGCGGTGGTGAAGTTGGATGATTCACCAGCCGTTGTATCAATAAGTTGCTTAGTTTTCATTCGGAGGCCATTGACGAACACCTGCATCTGCTCAGTTTGATCCATGTTGTGAGTCGGACAGGCTACCAAAACCTTCTTGAACCTCTTGTATGCATCTTTGAGAGATTCTCTGTCCTTCTGTTTAAAGTTCACAATATCATATCTTTTTCGGATATAAACAGAGGTCGGAAAATACTCATTCAGAAATGCCTTCTCCATCTCTTCCAAAGTGGTAATACTCCCAGCAGGTAACGAGTAGAACCACTCTTCAGCCTCTTCTGCAAGAGTGAAAGGAAACATTCTTAACTTCTTTGCTTCCTCTGTGTGCCCCTCAATCTTGAGAGTGGTGCTCATAGTCAGAAATCTTTGCATATGTTTGTTGGCATCTTTATTAACCTTTCTGGTGAAAGTTCTCCTCTCAAGTTGAGTGATGGTGCTAGGATGCAGCTGGAAATTCGGCACATTCACCGGTTGGTTCACAATTGTTAACCTACCAGCCGGTGCATTTGCTCCACCGCAATCGCCCAAAATTCTCTCCGCTGGTTGATTTCCAACCATAATCACAGTATCTCTATCCGCGTCTGAACCTGTTTCTGAACCTGAATCTGATTGCTCTGAGTGAACAGAAACTCCCTCTTCTTCTGGTTTTTGAACTGCCGGTTCTGCTTCTGAAGCTGCCAGTCTTGCTTGTCTACGCCTTACATGTAAGGTTCTTTCAATTTATGCGTCAAAATTAAAATTAGCTGAGGGTTCTCCTCGCATAAAAATGTTAGACGCAAATTAGTAGTAATAATAATAATCTAAAAGTTATAAAATAAAAATAAAAAATTTAAAAAAATAAAAAATAAAAATAACAAGAATCAAATTTTAGTCACAGAGTGACAAAATTCCAATTGAATTAAAATCAACACTTATAATTTAGCAGGCCCCGACAATGGCGCCAAAAACTTGATCAGAAAATAGCAAGTGTGCTATTTTTACGATGTAGTAATAATAGGGGTTACCCCTAGAATCAATCTCGAGGATTGCACGTGATTGTAAGTGCAGATGCTAATTCAATTAAACAAAAGTTTCTTGGGTTTTGATTGTTTTGAAATTATAACTAAGAATAGTAAAATGAACAAAATTATAAACTTGACTTAAAAACAGATATAAGAAGCATGCTAGAGGAAGTGTATGAATTGCAATGCAAAAACTCTAAATCCTTATTCGATGAAACATTACTCTAAACAAACCTTACCGATTCTTAAGGTTATTTTTCCCTAATTCCTTAGTAGAAAAACCTTTGAGATTCTATCTTTACCCTAATTCCTTAGCGGTCAAGAAAGAATCACAAGCATTATATTTTAACAAGATTATTACGGTTACTACAGGGTATCCCTATTCCTAGGTAATATCTACTATAATATTATCATGTAAAAAGCGTTAAGTTGGTTTGTCCGACCTAAACCTTAACCGTAAATCAAATTCCATGGGTCAGATAGAAAAAGCATTAAGCACTTTGCACAATAAAAGAGATTAATAAAAAGCACTTATCTCATAGAATAAAGGAAATTAGAGTCAATACAATAGCAATTCAGAGACACCCCATAGCATAGGGTTTTAGCTATTCATAATGTTTAAAGGAAATACAAGATAAAAAGTAGATATTACAAGGATTGGGATAAACTTGGATCCTCAATTGCTTCCGCTCATGAAAATCCTTTCGCCTTCCGAAAACCTTGATCTCTCCAATCTTGATCGTAAAAAATTTCTCTCGTCCAAAAGTCCCATTTTTTCTTGCCAAAACTCATCTAAATAGTAGAAAACCACTCAGATCAGTTGGAAATGCCCAAAACGTCCCCACAACTTAACATATGGAGAAAATATGAAAAAATTCAGGAAATCAGCATCAAAGCTGACACTGTCGGCCGTGTCAGCTTGCTGGATTTTATAACCGAAATTGTTTCGATCATAACTTTTGATTTGCAAGTCCGTTTTGGTCCCCGTTCGAAGCGTCGGAAAGCTAATGACGAGAACTATAACATAGTACAGAAAAGAAACTTGGTTGACCAATATTTTTCAAAATTTTTTGAATTTTAGGTCCAGACATCCTCAGCTTCCTTCCAAAAACTCTTCTAAATTCCCGGAACTTCCATTTTCTTCGCACAAGTCCTTTGGGCTTTTCCACTCAGACCTGAAACCATCGAAAACTACCAAACCAAAGCATAAAATGCAACATAATTGAAATAAAACAACAAATCATAAAATGCTAGAATAAAATTCGACAAGTAAAATTGACTTCAAAAACAATGAAAATACAAAACAAAGTGTTACCGATTTCGCAGATTCATGCCGAATAGTTGACGAAAAACTAGTAGAAATGGTGACCGATCAGTTCTCCAAAAACATTTATGCTTTTGAACAGAGTTTAGATTCTGAATGTTGGTTCAGAATTTGATCATAAGTGCAGCAGAACAATATATCAGAAGTAAAGTAAACAAAACAATGAACACAAAAGATTTGTCCTGGTTCCTCTCCCAACGGAGAGTACTCCAGTACCATTGCCTTGCAAGAGAATTTCCACTATAATCAACTCATGATTACAACTTCTTATGCTCTCAAGCATAAGACTTTCACTGCTCAAACCTACAGTCTAAGACTTTCCTGTTCAATCAGCACCTGATCAAGACTTCCTGCTTATATCCTCAGATCCTAAGACTTCCTTGCTCAAACCACTTGGTTCAAGACTTTCCTGCTTAGACACGATGCCTAAGACTTCCCTTGCTCAGATCCTCGATCCAAGACTTCCCTGCTTAGATGCACCATCTAAGACTTCTCTGCTCAGACCTTCTGTCTAAGACTTCCTTTGCTCAGATTCACAATCCAAAACTTTGCTGCTTAATCAAAACAGATCAAGACTTTCAATGCTCAAGCACACATCATGAGACTTACTTGGCTCAAGCTTTTTAACTGGATACTTTGATGCTCAAACACATAGTATGAGACTTTTGATCTTATCTACTGAATAACATGTTAAGCAGAAAAGAGAACAAGGTGTATTTGATCCTAAATAAGAGGTACAGGGTAATAACCTTAACAAAGACCTTCAACTCTCAAGATTTCTAGAATATTCAATGTTTAGGAAACCTTAAGGCTATTTACAATTTACAATAATTAACAGCACATTCAGCATATTCAGTAGTGTTTCTCATTGTTGATCTTGTTATTTCTTCATTCAGATAGATGTGTTGAACACCTTTATCCTCTTTGGCATTCCTTCTTCTTCTTATTCCTTGTTAAAGATTCAAGTAGAACCTTCAGCTACTTAAAAAGAAGATTTTAGAGAACTCGTAGTTGGAAGAGATAACTTGATCAAATCTCTTTGTTCTTCTCCATAGTACAAGAGACGTTGAGAATAGATACACAGAAGATCTTGAACCACTGTGTAATTTGTTTAAACATAGCGTCTTCAGAAGTATCTGTACTATAGAGCCGTTGAGAGTAGTTATCCGTAAAGAATGTTTACTCTTCTTGAGCCTTGTGATAATTGTGAGGGCAAGGTTCCTTATTACTTTGTTTTAATGATGTCAAAATTAGGAAAATTTCTTACTTGTGTGTTTTGGAAGGTATCACCTTGTCTTAACTTGCATTCATCTTTTTAAAATGCGCATAATGATCCACATACATGAATCTAGGCATATAGGATCATACTCTATGTGTAAAATGTGTTTTAAATAATTTTTTATGCATTAGGTTGACACATACTCGGTATAGGTCGACTCACAATTGATAAAAATGGTGTTTGTCACATTCTGGCATCCTTGCATCGACACACAGCTACTGTGTAGGTCGACGCACACTGATTGAAACAATCTTGGAGTTCTCAGGTCCTCATGCGTCGACGCATATTCAGGCTGCATGTTAGCACACAGTTTTATTTTGTGCACAGGTTTGCTTTCTGACATGTTCAGGTCGACTCACAGTGTATGGAGGTCGACCTCTCGCGCGTTTTAAAAGATTTTCTGCATTTTTGTGATTCAAGAGTCTATTTTTTTCTGTTATGTTTTCATACTCATATATATATATATACACATACACACACACACATACATATTCATATGCATCATTTTTTGTACACAACCAAGAAGAAAATTGAAAGATACATTGGATTGCTCATCATCTTCACTCTCATAAATTGCATTCATCAACAATCGCACATAATCATCTTTGTTGATTGGATCTTTTAATCAAGTGTGATAACGTCCAAACATAGGATTTGTATATCGTTGTTTGGGTTGAGAATAAGTGGAATTTTCTTCAATAAAACCACTGGGGTTTTGTCCTCTAAGATATTGGTGATTTGGGGGGGGTTTTGCACAAATCTTTGAAGTACAGATTCATCCAAGTGAAAGCCTTGAAGAACGGTGGGTTCAGTCAAGGAAGTAGTGGTAACTGGAGGATTGTATTGAAAGATTTGGGGTCGAACGTCTTGCGATTAAAATAAGCCGATTGAAAGACCTGAAGAATCAAGCGAGTAGCGGTAACTAGAGGTTTGATCAAAGAGTTTGATGTTCTTGATTCGACTGGAATCAAGGGGAGAGAAGTGGAAAGAATCAACATCAACAATTAGGTTTGATTGTGTGGTAGCTAGAACTTCTCTTGTACAAAACTTTGCAACTAGATATTATACATATCTCAATTCTAGTTTTAGAATTGGGGGCAGACGTACCCGAAGCGAGGACGAAAAGGGAACTCCTAAACAATTGGGGTCTCTCTCTCTCTCTCTCTCTCTCTCTCTCTCTCTCTCTCTATCTATCTATCTATCTATCTCTATCTATCTATCTATCTATCTATCTATCTATCTATCTATCTATCTATCTATCTATCTATCTATCTATCTATCTATCTATCTATCTATCTATATCTTTACTTTGTGTTATTAACGTTTGTGTGAAATCAACTGTTAGATACATTTCTATTGATTTGTAGTGCTGAAAAACTGTTTTGGAAAACCATTGTAATCACTTTGATTGAAATTGTAAAAAATTCTGCACTATAATTTCAAAGTAAATTGAAATTAGGGTGTTTTGCACACCAAGTGTTTGACATATTGATCGCACACAAACTGTTCATAAAATTGTCAATTCAATTTTATCATCTATAATTCATTGGAAACCGGTACAATCAAAGTGGTCTTTATTTGAATTGTTTGATTGGGAACGTTATTGATTCCATTATCTCCTCAATATTATTCCATTTGGTTTTGCATATCCGATCTTACCAATAACGGTTCGTTTAGACGATTTTAAATCCAAGGCCACTTCCGCACATTTTTGAAACAATTTTTTAAGCGCTGATTTTATTAAATATTAGTGATCTATTCAACCCCCTTCAAGATCAGTGTCATCGTCTAATAAGTGGTATCACGAGCACCGGTTCATCTAGTGCTTCAAATGTAACTTATTAGAAAATGGCTAACGAACCTAAAGGGGCGTATAATAGAGTGCCGATTTTTAATGTTGAAAACTACGGTTATTGGAAAGATTGTATGCGGATGCATATAAATTTTATTGATAGAAAGGTAACGTTATTCAAAATGGTCATATTGAAATAACTATAACTAATGCGGATAGTGTTGTTGTACTTAAGCAGGAAGCACAATGGAACGATGAGGATGAGAAAAAGTATAATTATGATTGGAAAGCTAGAAATATTCTCATATCCTTTTTGGGAGTTGATGAATATTATAGAGTTTCCCATTGTACTACTGCTAAGGCTATGTGTGACGCATTACAAGTTACCCATAAGGGAACTAATAATGTCAAACTAGCTCGAATCAATACTTTGACACAAGAGTTTGATTTCTTTCACATGAAGCATGGTGAAAACATTGTGGAAATGCAAAAGAGATTTACTCACCTAATCAATCGTTTAAATTCACTTGGTAGACCCGTTTCCAATGATGTTGCTACTAATAAAATTTTGAGATGTTTTAATAGGGAATGGCAACCTAAGTTCACGGCCATCAAGGAAGCTAATGATCTTATGACATTGGACATCACAACTTTGTTTGGCAAGCTTGAGGAACATGAGCAAGAGCTCATAAGTCTCAACCAACACGAAAAAAAAGAAAAGAAAGAGAAGTCGAAAGACACGGACAAGAAGTCTATAGCTCTAAAGGCTTCTAGCTCAAAGTCCTCCATAAAAGAGCTTAGTGAAAGTGAGTCAAGTGATGATGATGAAGATACGGATGAAGATATGGGGCTGTTCGTGTGAAGATAGAATAGATATATTAGGAAAAATGGAATTCAACATTTGGACAAGAATCTCATAAACTTTCGACGTCAATCAAAATCCTCTAAGCATGAAGGAAATAAGAGTGAAAAATCAAAAGGTTCATGCTACAATTGTGGAAAGGTCGGTCACTACAAGAAGGATTGTCCATTGATGAAGAATGACAAAGGAAAAGACAAGAATCCTCAACAAAAGAAATCGAGCAAACCTAGAAGGGCATACATTGCTTGGGAAAGTGATAGTGAGTCCTCTAGTGAAGATAACTCAAGTGATGAAGACGAATCCCTCAATCTTTGTCTCTCGGCTCATCAAAAGAAGAAAAATAAGGTAAGACATTCTAAATATGAACATTCAAATAAAATGTCTCATTCCGAATTGCAAAATGCTTTTGATACTTTACACCATGAGGCTAAAGAAGCTTTCAAACGCTTAACTTTAAATAAGCAAATTTTTTCACATTTAGAGAAAAAGATTTTTGATTCTGAAAAAGAATTAGAAGCTCTTAAGAACTCAATGGTGGAAGGTACAAAAGCTAAAATCGAGGATGACAAGTGTACTTGGTTAAATTGGGCAGGTTGTGAAACTTATCATATTTGGCAAAAGGAGGTTAAAACTCTTAAAGCCAAATTAGACAAGGCTTTAGAACCAAAAGTCACATTTGCTATTGATCGATCACATTTTAAAAAAAGTATGAATAACCCTTATAAAAAATATACATATGTGATTAAAGATCAAAATAGAAAAAGTAACTCCAATGTTAACCTAACTTGTCTATATTGTTGCAAAAAGGGACACACCATTGCTAAATGCCGATTTAGGAGATTCTTGGTTCCTAAAAGTATTTTCCAATGGCTGCCCAAATGCAACCAAAGATTCACTCACACCCAAGGACCCAATAAAAATTGGGTACCTATTTCCCTTGTTTAATTTTGTAGGTACAATGTCTTGAGTCTACGGAGTGAAGATGGGTTCTCGATATTGGATGCTCAAGACACATGACATGAGACATTTCCTTATTCATTGACTTTGTGGAAAAGAAGAAAGGATTTGTGACCTACGGTGACAATAACAAGGGAGCTATACTAGGTAAAGGTAGTGTAGGTAATCCCTCTTCTACTACTATCTCAGACGTCCTATTAGTTGAAGGTCTTAAACACAATTTTATCAACATTAGTCAATTATGCGACAAAGGTTATAAAGTTTCATTTTCAAAAGATTATTGCATGATTGAACACAGTGATAAGAAGGATAATGTGTTTAAGGGCTTGAGGGTAAACAATGTCTATATGCTTAACTTGAGTGAAGTATCTTTGACTAGCACTAAATGTTTTGTCACCATGAGTGAAGACTCGTGGCTATGGCATAGGCACTTAGTGCATGTCAAATTTGACTTGCTAAATAAAGTAGTTTCAAAGGATCTAGATGTCGGCCTACCCAAAATAAAATTTTCAAATGATCGCTTATGTGATGCATGCCAAATGGGGAAGCAAACGAGGATCTCATTTAAATATAAAAATGTTGTTTCTACAACGAGACCTCTTGAACTCCTCCATATGGACCTTTTTGGACCATCTAGGATCAAAAGCTTGGGTGGTAATTACTATGCTTTTGTGATTGTAGACGACTACTCTAGATTTTGTTGGACTATTTTCTTGGCTAGAAAGAGTGATACTTTTTTAGAATTTGAAAAGTTTGCCAAGCTTTCTCAAAACAAATTAAATACTAGCATTGTCATTATCCGAAGCGACCACGGGGATGAATTTGAAAACCACCTCTTTGAGGAATTTTGTGATAAGCATGACATTAATCATAATTTTTCCGCTCCACGTACTCCTCAACAAAACGGAGTAGTGGAACGTAAAATTCGTATTTTAGAATAGCTAGGAAGAACTATGATCAATGAGAGTGGCCTTCCTAAATACTTTTGGGCCGATGATAATAGTATGGTGTGTTATATTTTGAATAGAGTGCTTATCCGTCCTATTCTCAACAAAAATCCATATGAGCTTTTAAAAGGAAGGAAGCCTAATGTATCACATCTTCATGTTTTTAGATGTAAATGCTTTGTGTTAAATAATGGAAAAGAGAATCCTGGAAAATTTGATTCAAAATCCGATGAAAGTATCTTTCTTGGATACTCTCAAACTAGCAAAGCATATAGAATATACAATAAAAGGTTACTTATTGTAAAAGAATCCATGCATGTTACTTTTGATGAATCTTACCCGAAAAATGTCGGGAAAGGTATTTCTTTTCATGGTGTAGGTGTATCTTCAGAAGACACACTCAAAGACATTGAAAAAGGGACTGATCAACCTAAATCAGTGAAAGTTAAGGAGGAGGAAGATCAGAACTCTGAAAAGATTGAGGAGGATCATCCGATTAGCAACAATGACCTTCCTTTGGCTTGAAAATCCTCTAAGGATCATCCAATCGACAATATACTCGGAGACATAGCAAAAGGAGTAACTACGCGGTCCAAGATAAGTAACTTTTGTTATCACTTTGCTTTCGTCTCTCAAATTGAGCCTAAAAACTCCAAAGAGGCCTTACTCGATGAACATTGGTTTTTGTCAATGTAAGAGGAATTGAATCAATTAAAAAAAATGAGGTTTGGGACCTTGTCCCCCCTCCGCGAGGCTGTAGCGCGATTTTTGTGGTCTTGAATCACGATCGCTTGGGTACTGCAGTTCGATTCATTTTTTATCCTATTGAGCTAACTAAGGAAGGGAAATAGATGTCTCCAATTAACCCTGCTTGCATACTGAGTTTAAATAGTTGTCTGTTAGGTTACAAATGCTATTAAGATGAGGGCCCTTCTTCGGTTTATTTTGTTTAAATTTAGAATGTCTGGACTATTTGCGAGGTTTTTTGGTAAGATGTTAGGATTTGGTGCTTTTCGATTGATGTGTGAAAGTACGGGATTTTGGGTTTTTGATTAGTATGCTCTCTAAGATTTTGCAATCTTATGCCTACGTATTCCCGTTTAACGAAACAGGGAAATCAGAGCGATCGTAGTTCCTCCTATTCTATGGGAGGAAAGAGGTGTTTTGGTGTCTTGTTCAAAGCCCAAGACGTGAAGCTAAAGGTGGTTTGTATCTTGTTCAAAGCCCAAGATGTGAAGCTAAAGGGTTTTGGCTGAGAGAGAATTCGTCATCTCTAAAGGGGAGTTGTCGATGTTTGTATGTTGTGAGCAAGGAACAACTTTGATCCTAAAAGGTTAATTGACTCAACCAGGGTTTTCTTTATACAAAGCCTAAGAGGAGGCGGGAAGTTTGACTTTTTCGGAGGAAGAATGTTCTTTTTGTCTTGCACAAAGCCCAAGATTGAGGCTAAAAGGGACTTTGACTCTGTTGAGGAGAATGTATCTTGTATAAAGCCCGAGATGGAGGCTGAAATGGTTTGACTCAACAAGAGAGTACTTTTATCTGTCCTGTATAAAGCCCAAGATGGAGGCTAAAGAAAGGTTGACTCAACAAGAGGGTCTGAAGGTTGATTGACTCAACAAGAGAGTCTTTTATACTCAACAAGAGAGTGATTGATTGTCTCGTATGAAGCCCGAGATTGAGGCTAAAAGGAGATTGACTCAACAAGAGAGTCTTTTATACTCAACAAGAGATTGTTTTTCTATCTCGTACGAAGCCCGAGATAGAGGCTAAAAAGGAGGTTGACTCAATAAGAGAGTCTTTTATACTC
This sequence comes from Lathyrus tuberosus, assembly GCA_022829125.1. Classification (NCBI taxonomy): domain Eukaryota; kingdom Viridiplantae; phylum Streptophyta; class Magnoliopsida; order Fabales; family Fabaceae; genus Lathyrus; species Lathyrus tuberosus. The sequence continues at coordinate 12,790,952 of JALAZF010000107.1, read as the reverse complement.
AACAAGAGAGTGATTTATATGTCTTATACAAAGCCCAAGACAGAGGCTGAAAAAGGGTTTGACTCAACAAGAGAGTCTTTTATACTCAACAAGAGAGTGGTTTTTTATATGTCTTGTACAAAGCCCGAGACGGATGCTAAAAAGTGATTGACTCAACAAGAGAGTCAGAAAAGGTTAGCTCCACTGGGGAAAATCATTTGTACAAAGCCCAAGAGGAAGTTGCCTTATCGCTGTGGATTCTGGAGATCCTGAAGCGGGTCCAAGTGTAGGGAACTCTCCTGAGAGAGACCGGGTTTCAGAGTGATTGGTGTTTCTTCCTATGTTTGAAAGGAACTTGAGAATGTCTTTGAGACTCAAGGGTCTTAGACTGTCCAAGTCTAGAGTTTTATCTTTTATACAATGCCCAAGAGGAGGTACGGGCGTTAAGGGATGAGTATCAACCCTACAACGGCCGAAGTTTTTGACGCTGGAAAGACTGCTCTAGCAAAGGATGACTATGTTCTGTCTTATACCTTTAAGAGGTCGTCAGGGTCCTTGTATTAAGCCCAAGAGAAGGCATGAGAACTTCTAAGAAGCCGACGAGTCCTTGTACAACGCCCAAGAGGAGGCGGGGATGCTTTTAGGAAGCCTGTGGGTGCCCAAACCAAGAGAAGTTCAAGACATGCTATTCACCTAGAATATATCAAGGTAGGAAAGTTCGAGGATTTGGAAGAAACTCAAGAGATGTCATTCATGAAGAAAAGATCATCTCTGGGGAGTTAGAGTTTCTTTGACAATTTCTAAGGGTGACAGTCTGAGAAAGGGTTCACCGAGAATGCTGCCTTTCACGTTTCCATATTGTTTAACCCCAAGAGGAGGGAAGACTATGTCTGGTAATCCTATGGGGGATCTAGTTTTGTTTGTATATTTAAGAGTGACCAACAAGGCTTTACCTAGTGCTAGACGTAGTTGTCGGGGAAAACTCTAAATAACTATACTAGTATTACACAGTGGATATGTGACAAGTATATAAAGGATGTGAAAGAAGACTTACAGTGAAGCAGCCTCACAATACAGTTATATACATATAAAAGCGATAAATGAAAGCGGATAAACACTTACCCGTTGTAGAGCTTCCATGCTGTTTTGTTAGTTGTTCAACAAATAAAGCTTTGATAACAATATCATATTCAAAATCAAAGGAGAAAGTGCTTTGAAAAGTTTGTTGGGGCTTACAGCTCAAGGAGAGGCCCAAGGTTTTAACGATGATCGCACCGCTGTTTTAGAGAGGGTCTTATACAATATGTGAGGCCCAAAAAGTTTTATGTACAAGGGGATTGGGTCTTACACTCTAGTAGAGGCCCAAAGAGTTTTTTTTTAAATAAAAGACGGGGCTTAAAACACGAGGGGAGGCCCAGATGATTTGTTTGGCAGCGACGATCGCGCCGAGGTTTTTTTTAACGCGGAGGGACTTATACAATGTCTGAGGCCCAAAAAGATTTTGGTTAAAAGGGGATTAGGTCTTACACTCTATTATAGGCCCAAGAGTTTGTTTTTGTACAAGTGGTGGGGCTTACAACTCAAGGAGAAGGCCAGGTTATTATTTTTTCGAAAACGGGCGATCGCGCCGAGGTTTGAAAACACGGTGGATCTTATACGATGACTGAGGCCCAAAGGGTGGTGTATTTTCAAAGGGGTTGGGTCTTACACTCTATTAGAGGCCCAAAGAAATTTAAAGAAAATAAATGGGGCTTATAACATGAGGGTAGGCCCAAATGATTTGATTTCTGAACTGGCGATCGCGCCGAGATTTTTCCTTTTAACGCAGAGGGACTTATACAATATCTGAGGCTCAAAATTGTTTTGGTTAAAAGGGGATTGGGTCTTACACTCCCAAAAGTGTTTAAAAAGGATTTGTGAGGGTGAAAATCAAAGAAACCCTAATTTTGTTTTCCTTTAAAAGTAAATATTTAAATAAAATCAATTAGAATGATAAAAATACCAAATAAGTTTGAATAAACCACTTGTGATTTTTACTTAAGGTTTGAAAAATGAGGTTTTAATCACAAAATGATTTAGAACTCATTTGGTTTTGATTTTCAAAATAAACATTCACTTTTAAATGTTTAAAAATAATTAAAAATGAATTTATTCACAAAAATACTAATTATTTTAAATAACTAATATAAATTTGATTTTTTTGTGGAATAAAATATTTCAACATTTTTGTGATTTTTTGCAAAAAGAACCAATAAAAAATAATTAAAATTGAGGAAGTTATTAATTTTTCAAATCATTAAAAATAATAGGAAAAATAATAAAAAAAATTAAAAAAAAACCATTAAAAAGGGGTATGGGGCGAGGGGGATTCGAACCCCAGACCTCTTGTGTGCATCATGCGCGCCTTACCACTGGGGTGGTGATACATCTGTGTATCAAACCCCAACCATAAATATACAAGGCTTGCCTTGTTCTTGGCCTGGCCAAGGCAAGGCAAGGCAAGGTTTTTGGTCAGAAACGTGAAGGTCATAACTTCTTCATTTCTCCATGGATTGAGACAAAATTTATATGCATCTGGCCTAGAATTTCACAAGGAATTCAATGGTGGTGGTGGTTTTTCCAAAATAAATCAATCCTCCTCAAAACTCGATAGTGGTTTTGAAATAAGCCATGATTTGCATTTTCTGTGCTATCCCTTGTTATAGGCATGAAGTACATGATGAATTTGTTCAAACACAACACATATAACATGTATGAGATGTGCATGATCAGTGGACCTCAAAACAATGCATATTTCAAAGAGTTCAAGTTGAGATGCTTACCTCCCTTGGAGCTTTTTGGGCAATCTGTCAAGGGCTTTATTCCAGAAATGTTTTGATGCTTTGAACACTCTCAAATGATCCCTTGGAAGCTTTTAGGATGATTGGAATCAGCTGGAAACCTCAGGATTGGAATTTGACCCTTTCTTGCAAAAGGGGCAAAAGTGGCCAAAATAGCAACTCTCTCAAATGGTGTTCCAGATGTGTGGAACCATTTGGGATAACTCAAGGATGATATTTGGAGTGTGTTTGAGGTCTTATCTGGTTTTGAAAGTGACTGAATCAAGACATGGCTTGAAAAATGCAAAAAGGCCCTATTTTGAGGTTTTGAGAGGGGACTTTGTGATTTTGGTGTTACAGGTCACTTGTGAGTTTTTGGATCACTTCTATATGATGTTTATGAGGTGTGTGTGTGTGATTAGTTTGGTTGGAATTGCTCTCAAACTCAAAACCCGATAGTGACTTGCTTTGGAAGGAAAATTTGGAAGTGAGAAGGTGATTTTGAGGAAAGCATCTATTTGATGGCTTTGGTGTACTCAAACTGAGCACAAACGAGCTCTATTTATAGTAGAGCAAGTTTGTTTTGGCTGCAATAGTGAATGGCAGCTGCAGCAGAGGTTTGGCCAATGTTGATCAATAGGAATCCAAGTCTCCTCTAGCCATTGACTAGAGTTTAGAGCACAGGCTGCTGGTTCCCTAGTTCTGGGATAAGTCTTGACTGAATTCAGTTGGAAAGGGCTCAGTCCATGTCACCTTGGTGCATCCATTAAATGCTCAAAACCAAAATTGGAGTCTTATCCCTCTTTTAGGCATTTCTAGGTTTGGCATGCTACTTTTGGTTCCAAGGACTTGGGAGGCTGATGGATCAGTGTTTGTCCCTTCTTAGTCTCCCCTTGAGGTGTTCAAATGGATAGACATGTTTTTCATTTGCACAAATTTGGAAAATCGAGAAAAATGCACAAATCTGCCTTGCCATGACAGTTTGCAGCAAGGCACATTGCCATTGTCATATCTCATGGCTCAAATGGAATTTGATAGAGTTCTTGGCCATTTTGGAAAACCCTTATATGATACAACATATGTGTGATCATAGTTTTTTTTTATACCTTTTTTATCCAAGTGAAAAATGCCCACACATTTGGAAAAAAGTGAAGGCAGATTCTGACTTAGTGAAAATTTCACTAAGTGTTGGAAAAAGTGACATTTCATGTTTTCAGCCATTTTGATTATTCCATAACTCAAAATCCATGATGAATTGGAATGAGTGGCAGTTGAAGCTTTTGTAGAGGGCCTGAGAGCTACAAATCCAGCTTTGAATGGGGAAAAATGGCCTTGTGGTTTAGGATATATGATCCTCCAAAGTTGGTACCCTAGCCACTTTGTTTCATAACTTTGAAAATTTTTAAGTTTTTATGGTTACCCCTTTTACAAGTTATCCCAATTTTCTTTATTTTTCTTGATGAATGATGATTCAAATCACACATTAACATCATTTTAGGGTCAAAGAACCATATTTGTGAAAAATCTCAAAAAGTCAAAGATGACTTTTGTGTACAGTTGACTTTTTGTCAGATGAATTCCAAACTGTACGATCCTCTATGAAATCAAGTCGTTGACCTAAATCAAACTTTATGGATTGATTTCATAGGTGTTATAGGGTGTATTGAATCATGTCCCGAGGTTTGGGAGCATGCCTGGGTCAAAAGTCAAAGGCACAATTGACTTTTTCCGCGAAACCCTAACTGTGTTTCTGATGAATTTGAAACTTGTTGATCAAGCTTTTTGGATCAATCCATTGTTGCAAATGGATCAATGTAGTGTGTTAGAGACCCTCAAATACTCCCTTGAGGTCTTGGCTCATGTTTTGTCCCAAAAGTCAACTTAGGGGTGAATTAGGTCAAGAAACCCTAATTCCTGATTTTTTATGAATGCATCCCCTGAGGCAAAATTGAATTGATGATTGGGTTCATGATGTCCCTTAGATTATTTTGGGTTATGATTTGAAGCATTGGCTCATTCCCAGAGGAAAATTTCCATCTGGAGGCCCTGGTCGACCAAAACCCTAATTTGGTGACACTGGCGATCTTGAGGCTTGATCCACTTTGAATGTTGCAGCCTTGTGCTTGATTCTTGAGGTGGGAGTCCTCTTGATCCATTGTGGATGTTTGAGAGGCTAGACAAGTTGAAAATCATGTCATTCCTTGATTGATCCTTTGTCTAAGAGCTCTGAGAGGGCTTGAAACCCTAAATTTGATTGTAGTGGATGCTCACCCATCTTTGGGGAGACTAATGAGGCATGATGGTTCATCCATACTGTGATGATGATTTGCACAATGATGGGAAATCTTAGTGGTCAAAATTTGGGGTATGACAGAGGCCATTAACTAATTGGTACAAAATGGGTGTTTAGGAACAAACTAGACGAAAACGGAGTAATAACTAGGAACAAGGCACGATTAGAGGCATAATGCTATAACCAAGAGGAAGGTATAGACTATGAGGAAACTTATGCTCCCGTTGCTCTACTTGAGCCTATACGCCTTTTGCTAGCCTATGCTTGTTCTAAGAATTTCAAATTATTTCAAATGGATGTTAAGAGTGCTTTCCTAAATGGATACATTAATGAAGAGGTCTATGTATCTCAACCTCCTAGTTTTGAAAGCCATGAGTATCATAATTATGTTTATAAACTTAAACGTGCTTTGTATGGTCTCAAACAAGCCTCTAGGGCTTGGTATGGGCGTCTTATATAATTTTTACTCGACCAAGGATACTCAAGAGAGAAGGTTGATACTACCCTCTTTATTAAGCGTCAAGAAAAACACTCAATTTTAGTACAAGTTTATGTAGATGACATTATATTTAGATCTACTAACATGCACTTGGTCAGGGAATTTTCTAAGTTGATGAAGGGTGAGTTTGAGATGAGTATGATTGGGGAGCTAAACTACTTCCTTGGACTCCAAATCAATCAACTTGAAGAAGGAACGTTTGTGAGCCAAACAAAGTATTACTATGAGCTACTCAAGCGCTTTCATTTGGCAAACACAAAGGCTATTGATACTCCAATGCCCATATGTATAAACTTAGATCGAGATAAGAATGGTAAGGTCGTCGATGTAAAGATATATGGAGCTTAGTGAGGGCATTCATCGTTCATCATCATTGGAGGTATTATCGTTCCTATCTATTTGATTTATCTTGAGTACATAGGTGTTTGTACTATGTTTGAAATGTTATCTTGTTGCTTAATTGATAGTTTAGATTTTCTTCTTAGTCCATTTTGATGTTTTTAAATAATATGGGCTAGCTATTTGTGTTTTTGTGCTACATTCATATCATTGTTTTCTACTTTTCATGTTTTAACTGCATGCGTCGACCTGAACAGGGTGTAGGTCGACTCATGATCATCCTAATCCAAACATGAATGTTTCTTCCAGTCATGCGTCGACCTGAGGGATCCTCATGCGTCGACACATGCTGGACGTCTCAAATTTTTGAAAATTTAATACGCATGCGTCGACGCATTACATGCTGGAGGTCGACGCATCACTTATGCTTTTCGATTTTTTTTTTAAACTGAACCGTTCATGTTTTGCCTTGGGAACTACATATCATCATTTGTGTTTTTTCTATTCATTTCATTCTTATCATTTGCATCTCTCTCATCTCTCACACCACTGACAACTCTCTCAACTCTCCACAAAACCTTAAAACCCCTTTTCAAGAGTTCTCTCAAATTAGGAATTCCAATCCAAATTAGTGAGAAATTTGGTCTTTCTACACTCTTATCTACTGCAAGTACTGTTCATCTTCCTCAAAAAAAGAGTTTTAATGGCATCTTCAAGGGTAACTAGTAAGAGGTCAAATAGAGCTTCTACTTCTCGAGCAACCACTTCTCAAACTTCTTCTCAGACTCCGTCTCAAACCCCGGTAAATGCTTTATCTCTTATATCTCCTGAACTTGCTCCGGTATATGAAAAGAATTTTAAGAAGCGATCAATTCTTAAGCAGTTTGTCTATTATCCAAAAGTTGCTGGTAGAATGCACATTTTTAAGATTATTGACATTCTAGACCATCAAAAGTTCAATAATTTATTAGAATGTAGTACCAATTACAATGATGACATGGTTAGGCTGTTTTACACTAGGTTGAAAGAAAAATTCACGAGTTATGAGTTTGGGTACAAGATAGGTGGTAAGAGTTACAAGGTAGATAGTACTGATTAGAGAGACTTGTTTGATATGTGTGTCATCGTCTGTCTCCTGATGTTAAAATAACCGATACTGACTTGGCTCCAGATTATGAATTTAAATTTGCTTTGAATTCTATGCTGAAAGACCCTTATCCTGAGGAATTTGTTGCAAGTGATATCTTTCCAAAATATGTCACTACTGGTCTGTTAAAGCGAGAAAATTGACTCCTATAGTTGATTGTTTCTCATATCCCCCGACCAAAGAAGGGAGGATATTCTAGAGTTGATCAAGCCGAAGTGCACTTGGTTTATCTGCTCAAGAATAAGAGAAGCTAAATTGGCCATACTATATTGCTAGTCGCATTTTTGCATTGAAGGAGTCCTGTAGAGGATCTTCCTTATGCTACAGGTCATTTATCCAAAGCATATTTGATCGTGCTGGAATTGGTGTTCAAGACATTCCTTACATTTCCATTTCTAGTGACCAAGAGTTTAGTCAAAAGACTATGACTCTGATGGGATACATTTAGGATCAACAAGCAAAGAGGCATGTGGTCAACACTAAGGGCTCAAGTGCAAGGATTCAGGATTTAGATGAGGATAAGAAGAAAGAACAAGATGAAGATGAGGAAACTCATCATATGGATATCGAGCCTCCTTTTGACGGTCATGATGATAGTGCTTGGTTAAGTGGTTCTCCAGTTTAGGATACATATGCTGACCAAGGATGGGGTCAATGGCGTCAAAACTCCTGGTCCGAGTATGGCACTTCATATGTACCACCGTCTCCACATCAAACTCACACTAATAATTCTGAAGTTCTTGATATGCTATGGAGTATGCAGCTTGAGCAACAAAATTTTGCAGCCCACAAAGAACAAAGGTTTAAAGCTATGCAGGGTCAGATTCAAGCGCAAAATGAGAATTTTGATCTGTTTGCGTCAAGAGTCTTAGGCAGGTTTGATGAGATGGTTGAAACATTAGCAAGTCAGCATCGTACTCTTTCAGCTAGCTTCAACACGCTCAACAGGAGTGTTCTTAGTTTGACTGAACGCCTGGATGCGCAAGGAGCATATAATCTGGATCGTTCCTTCAGGGGGAGAGGTCAACCACATAAGGGCAAAAGACCTTAGTTTATTGAGTTGTATTGGTGTCCTGCATATCATTTAGCATTATGTTTTGTGTTTGATTTTGTTTTTTTCATTTTGTTTGTCTTGAGACATGTATTGAACAAATTATGGTGTGTAATGCATTAATATTACTTCTACATGTTTCTTGCGCTATTTAATTTTTTATATTCTTTGCATTAGCAACATTATTTATGGATGTTTGTTGATGTCCTATATATTGCAAAGCATATGTTGGAGTACGTATGTGTATGATTTAATTACAAATGACCATTTGCTTCACTCTTTTTGATGTTGTCAAAGGGGGAGAATGCAAAAACAAGTAGTTTCACAAAGAAAGATCAGAATTTCATAAAAGGAAAATGCATACAGTCAGAGGGAGAATGCTCTTCACAAAGTAGTCATTGTGTGGAAGGTTTTGCAAAGGTTTTGCCATCTTAAAAAATGGGGAGTATGTGAGGGAAAAGTTCCTTATTATTTAGTTTTAATGATGTCAAAACTAGAAAAATTTCGTACTTGTGTATTTTGGACGGTATCAGCTTGTCTTAGCTTGCATTCATCTTTTTAAAATGCGCATAACGATTCACATACATGATTCTAGGCATATATGATCATACTCTATGTGTAAAGTGTGTTTTAAATCATTTTTGATGCATTGGGTCGACACATATTGGGTATAGGTTGACTCATAATTGATAAAAATGGTGTTTGTGACATTCTGGCATCCTTACGTCAACATACAACTACTGTGTAGGTCAACGCATTCTGATTGAAACAATCTTGGAGCTCTCGGGTCCTCATGCGTCAATGCATGGTCAGGCTGTAGGTCGACGCACAGTTTTATTTTGTGTGCAGGTTTGCTTTCTGACATGTTCAGGTCGACTCACAGTTTGTGGAGGTCGACCTCTCGCACGTTTTATCCAATTCCCTGCATCTTTGTGATTCAAAAGTCTATTTTTTCTATTATGTTTTCATATATATATATATATATATATATATATATATATATATATATATATATATATATATATATATATATATTCATATGCATCATTTTTTGTACACAACCAAGAAGTAAATTGAAAGATACATTGGATATCTCATCATCTTCACTCTCACAAATTGCATTCATCAACAATCACACATAATCATCTTTGTTGATTGGGGCTTTGTTCAAGTGTGATAACGTCCAAACTTAGGATTTGTATATCATTGTTTGGGTTGAGAATCAGTGGGATTTTCTTCAATAAAACCGCTGGGGTTTTGTCCTCCAAGATCTTGGTGATTTTGGGGTTTTTGCACAAATCTTTGCAGTACAGATTCAGCCGAGTGAAAGCCTTGAAGAATGGTAGGTTCGGTCAAGGAAGTAGCGGTAACTGGAGGATTGTATTGAAAGATTTGGGGTCGAACGTCTTGCGATCGAAATCAACTGAGTGAAAGACTTGAAGAATCAAGTGAGTAGCGGTAACCGGAGGTTTGATCGAAGAGTTTGAAGTTCTTGATTCGGCTTGAATCAAGGGGAGAGAAGTGGATAGAATCAACATCAACAACTAGGTTTGATTATGTGGTACCTAGAACTTCTCTTCTACAAAACTTTGCAACTAGATATTATACATATCTCAATTCTAGTTTTAGAATTGGGGGCAAACGTACCCGAAGCGAATACGAAAAGGGAACTGCCTAAACAAATCGAGAGTCGTTCTCTCTATCTATCTTTTTACTTTGTGTTGTTAACGTTTGTGTGAAATCAACTGTTAGATACATTTCTATTGATTTGTAGTGCTAAAAAATTGTTTTGGAAAACCATTGCAATCATTTGTATTGGAATTGTGAAAAATTCTGCACTACAATTTCAAAGGAAATTGAACTTGGGGTGTTTTGCACACCCAGTGTTCGACATATTGATCACACACAAACTGTTTGTAAAATTGTCAATTCAATTTTATCATCTATAATTCATTGGAAACCGGTACAATCAAAGTGGTCTTTATTTGAATTGTTTGATTGGGAACATTATTGATTCCATTATCTCATCAATATTATTCCATTCGGTTTCGCATATCCGATCTTACCAATAAAGGTTCATTTAGACGATTTTAAATCCAAGGCCGCTTCCACACATTTTTTAAACAATTTTTTAAGCACCGATTTTATTAAAAATTAGTGATCTATTCAACCTCTCCCCTTCTAGATTAGTGCCAACGTCTAACAATTATTGACTCTAGCTGACAAGCTGATTTGACATTACAACTTGCTTTCTGCAGTACATATAGCTTCAGGTTCGCTACAACTTCTGAACAATCACCAAAAGCCAATACAATTACCAAGTGTAGAAAAAATGTGTTGCTTCTTCTGATTCTTAGCCTTCAGCTTTAAAGTCTACATCAGACAACATTTAGCAAGTGTTCTTTCAGATTGTGTATCATCAGAAACATGTAACTTAGCTTCACTCAAGTGGGCCTTCATATCAGATTCTGAATATATCTTTTAAGTATAAGAACCTGCATACTTGAACACACATTAGATAACACCATTGTTCTTTTAATACTTTTATTATCATCAAAACTAAAGATATATATCATGAACAGATCTTGTTCTAACAAGGAAATCTTACCTTAGGCTTCCTTGTAGAATTAAGTGGTGAAGATAGGATGAATGAAGCTTGGAAATCTTACCTTAGGCTTACTTGTAGAATTAAGTGGTGAAGATAGGATGAATGAAGCTTGATTGCATAAAAATGGATGAAATAATGGAGAGGGATGAGAAATTATGATTATTCTCCTTTGCAATTTTTTCCTTCATCTTAAAAAGTATTTCAACTTTTCTATTTTAGTAGGTTTAATTAATATAATTTCCTTCTCTTAATGACTTTCTTCAACTTGTTAATTTTCTCTAATTTTTCCACTAACTTCTCAATTCTTGATATTATAAAATTCTATTAAATTTTATTTCCATTACTAATTAAAATTGGCTTATTACACTTTATTCCCCTTACAAAAATTTTGTTCCTGAAAGTTAGATTTACCTGAAAATAGATGTGGGTAGTACACGTATTTTCTCCTGGTGAGGATCCTTCCCAAACAACTTTTACGAGAAGAATATCCTTGTTCCTCGAAATTTTAACATTGTGATCCATAATGTCAGTTGGTTTTGGTTGGAAAGTCAAATTTGTCTTCAATTTTGATATCTCCGTATCTAAGAGTGTGAAAGGATCTCGAACTTCTTAAGTTGAGATACATGGAATACGACATATAGTGATGAAAATGCTGGGAGCAAGGCTAACTTGTAGGCTATCAGACCAATATGCCAGATGATTTGAAACGGTCCTCTTAATCCTAGCTTAGGTGTCACCTTTAAAAACACATGGTCTCTTTCATCAAATTCTAATGGTCTCCTCTGATTATCTGCAGAGTTTTCTATCGGCTTTGAGTTGTTTATAGAGAGATAAAGTGTGGATCAAATTGATGCTGCTATTAGTTTACAGCAGTGTAAATATATACAAGTTTTATAAACCTAATTTGGAGTGAATCAAGGTAACTAATCTCCTACTGATTCTCCACTAATTAAGCAATTAATTTTGATTATATAATGAGTAAATAACAGATTTACAAATCTGAATAATTAAAGGAATTTAAAGTTCTAATTATTATTGATATCCTCCCGCAAGTTGGATAACTTGGAAGAGAGGTGCAACTTGGACAGTAGAAACTCGAACCGAGGGCAAAGCAGAGGCTTTGTTAGAATATCAGCAAGTTGATCATCAGTAGAGACAAAGGATACGCGAAACTTGCCGTGTTGAACATTTTCGTGGACAAAGTGATAGGCCAAGGCTATATGTTTCATTCGAGAGTGAAATACAGGATTAGCACTTAGATGTGTGGCACCGAGGTTGTCACAATAGATAACCAGATTAGCGGTTGGAGTGTGACCAAGCTCTGTAAATAAGGAAAGGACCCATAGTAGTTCACTAGTTGTGTCAGCCAAGGATTTATACTCTTCTTCCATGGATGATCGAGCAATAGAATGTTGTTTGCGAGAGCTCCAAGAGATGGGAGTACTGCCAAGATACAACAAGTAACCAATGGTTGAAACATAATCATCCTTGTCACCTGCCCAGTCCGCATCCGAGTATGCATGAAAATTCAGCGGAGCAGTTGCCGAGATGAAGATTCCTTTGTCAAATGAGCCTGCCAGATAGCGGAGCACTCTTTTGAGTGCATACCAATGCACCGTTCTTGGGTTCTGCATGAACTGTGCAAGTTTATTGGTGCTGAAGGCGATGTCTGGGTGAGTAAGACTTAAGTATTGAAGACTTCCAACTAGCGTTCGATACTCAGTTGGGGAAGGCAGAAGATCACCAGAATCCTTGAGTAATTGAACAATTGCAGACAATGGAGTGGATGCTGGTTTCGCATCTGCCATGCCTGATTTATGTAGCAGATCAGTGATATATTTCCTTTGGGAAAGAAACATACCTGCAGCGGAAGGAATTACTTCAACACCCAGGAAATAGTTGAGGCATCCAAGATCTTTCAACGAGAAGCGAGCAGCAAGTGTGGCAATGAGGCTTGATAACTCTGCAGAAGAACTCCCAGTGATAATTATATCATCAACATATACTAATAAATACAGAGTAACACCCGGTTTTTGGTGGATGAATAAATATGCATCTGCAGTTGAATTAACAAAGCCAATGGAGAGCATAAATACTTGAAGTTCCGTATACCAGGCGCGAGGTGCCTGCTTTAACCCATAAAGTGCCTTTTTGAGGCGGCAAACATGATTAGGGAAGTTTTTGTTGACAAAGCCAGGTGGTTGTACCATAAAGACTTCCTCCTTGAGCGTCCCTTGAAGAAATGCATTATTGACATCAAGCTGATGGATGGACCACCCTTGACGAACTGCAAGTGTTAGAACAATTCGAATGGTCACCGGTTTAACAACGGGGCTGAATGTTTCCGTAAAGTCACTACCAGGGCATTGGTGAAACCCTTTGGCAACTAACTGAGCCTTGTAACGATCAATCGATCCATCCGGATTCCGTTTGATTCAAAAAACCCATTTACAGCCAACTAAATTTTGAGCAGAGGACCTACTTACAAGATCCCAAGTGTTGTTGTGGTGTAAGGCATCAAATTCGGCTTGCATAGCCGTGCGCCAATCAGGGTCACGAAGAGCTTGGGTGATGGTGTTGGGTTCAATGGGAGAGGAGGGTCGAACATGTAGGTTGAGCTTTTTAAGAGGTTTGACGATGTTGTTTTTAGACCGGGTGATGATCCCACCACCATTGATTTGCTGTCTCGGGTTTGGGTTGATGGTGGATGGGGGCGAGGGGGATGGAGGAGGTTGGGGGGAGGGTTGGGAGTGTGAAGAGGGAGTTTGAGTATTATTTGTGGGTTCATTTGAGGTTGATGGTTGAGCCAAGTCTGGTAAGTGGGTGACGGATGGAGAGGGATGGGCAGCAGATAAATTTTCTGGTGGGTTTAGAGTGGTATTGTCGATGGGTTGAGCTACGGGCGGTAAAATAGAGATTTGAAGTGGGCTTGTTTGTTGTTCTACATGTGAATTAGATTGAGCTACTAGAGAGCTGAATAGGAATTTGGATTCGACGAACTTCACATGGCGAGAGGTATAAATCCTTCCAGTTGTGGGATCGAGACACAGATACGCGTGTTGATCAGCTAAATAACCTACAAAAACACACATAGCAGACTTTGGCGCAAGTTTATGGTTAGCATATGGTTTAATCTAGGGAAAACACAAACATCCAAAACATTTTAATTTATGATAATCCGGACTAATGTGGAGTAATTTGGAATAAGGTGACTTGTACCCAAGAATTGGAGTTGGGAGACAATTTATGAGGTAGGCTGCAGTAGTCATGGCGTGAGGCCAATAGGTGAGGGGCATGCCTGAGTGGTGAAGAAGAGAAAGACCGGTTTCGGCGATGTGATGATTCCGGAGTTCAGAGATTCCATTGTGTTCAGGTGTATGAGGTGGGGTGGTGTGATGACTTATACCATGGGTGCTTAAAAATGGACGAAGTCCAATATATTCGCCACCATTATCTGTGTACAAGATTTTGATTTTGTGGTGATAGAAATTTTCAACTAGTGATTTAAATTTGGGAAATATATTTTGGACATCAGATTTGTGTTTTATTGGATATAGCCAGATATAACGAGTAAAGTGATCAACAAACATGCAATAGTAACGAAGGCCATCAATAGATAAAACATGAGAAGTCCATACATCTGAAAAAATTATTTCTAATGGATAAGAAGACTTAAGAGTGGATTCATGAAAAGGAAGTTTGTGACTCTTACTAATTTGACATGAATTACAATCAGATTGCGGGAATTTATTTGAACCCAAAAAAAATGTTGTTGAATAAATTTGAAGATAGAGGATGAAGGGTGCCCAAGCCTGTGGTGCCATGATGCAGAGGATTCCGCGCGGACGGTATGGAAGGATGGTGAGGTGATGGGCCAGAGATAAAGTCCATCCACACATGAGCCATTATGGGTTGTTTGGCCTGTCTGCAAGTTCTTTACATAAAAAGAGTTTGGCAGGAAAACAACAGCAGAGTCAGTTTGTTTGGTAAGTTTGGAGACAGAAATAATTTGTTGTTTCATGGAAGGAACACACAGAGCATTAGACAAGGATAAATCATGAAGTAAAAGTGTTCCAGAATGAGAGATGTTTAAACCTGAACCATTACCCATGAACAGCGAGTCAGGACCAGTGTACGGATGATGAAGTTCCATATTTGCAAGATCATTGGTTACGTGATGTGTTGCTCCACTGTCAACCAAGAAATCAGTATGAGATGGACCAGCAGCTGCAGTGTTGGCCTGAGCCGGTCCAGTGTGAGCCAGAGTGTTGAGACGGTGGCGGGATACTGGGATGTTGCTGCTTAAAGATTTGGCACTGAGATAGAACATGTCCTTTGACATTGCACCACTGACAGCGTCCGAGAAACGGTTTGCGATGGCTGGTGTGTTGATTAGACGGTGCAGGGAATTGACCAGACCAAGACTTGTTGTTGTAGTTGGGTCGAGTCTGAGCATTCAAGGCTGTAACCGGGGCAGGAGTTTGTCTCTGAGCAGCAACAATGGAGAGTTCCTGGATGAGTAGTTTCTCGAGGAGATCATCAAAGTTAATTGGGGTATCCCTTACATTTATTCCATCAATGACTGCTCTGTAGCCGTCGTCGAGGCCACGTAAAACATGATCAGTCATGTCTTCAACCGAGACAGGAGATCCGAGTGAAGCGAGAAGGTCTGCTGTTTGCTTCAGAGAATGCATATAGGTTGTGATAGATTGGGTACCTTTAGAAGCCATTCAAAGACGCTCCTTGAGTTGCTTGAGGTGGCTGCGAGATGCCTTGGCATATGTGTTCTTGAGGAGAGTCTAAAGATTATGCGATGTCTTTGTCTGAGACACCAGAGAGGCCATTTCGTTGGAGAGAGTGGTGAGGATAGCGCCATAGATGAGGCGATCATGTCGATGCTAAGTTTGATAAGCAGGATTTGGTGTCGTCACTGAAGATGTTGCAATGGTAGAGATCGTTGCCGGCGGCGCGGGAAAAGATTGTAGCTAGAGATTTTGGACGCGGTTCTTAAGCACTGGTCGCTCTCTGCGGTTTGAGCTTACTACAGGTCGATTCATTTTTTATCCTATTAAAGCTGATGAAGGAAGGGAAATAGATGTCTCCAATTAACCCTGCTTGCATACTGAGTTTAAACAGCGGTCTGTTAGGTTACGGATGCTATCAATGTGGGGGGACCTTTGTACTGGTTATTTGTATTTTCGCCAATACTGATTTCTCTCTTTTTATTTTGACAGAATGTTTCTGGCGAGGAACAAGGATTAGGATATTAGGACTGACGCTTTTTGATAGATATGTAAGAGTATGGGATTTTGGTTTTTTTGTTGATTGTGCTCGCTAAGATTTTTCTTTCAATCTTATGCCTACGTATTCCCGTTTACCGAAACAGGGAAATCAGAGTGTTCGTAGTTCCTCATATTCTATGGGAGGAAATGGGTGTTTTGGTGTCTTGTTCAAAGCCCAAGAGGTGAAGCTAAAGGTGGTTTGTATCTTGATCAAAGCCCAAGATATGAAGCTGAAAGGTCTATTTGTATCTTGATCAAAGCCCAAGATGTGAAGCTAAAAGGGTGTTGACTTTAGAGAGAATTTGTCATCTCTAAAGAGGGGTTGTATGTCATAACTGTTTATGAAGGAGAATTACTTTAACCGGGATTTGTGAATCCGGTAATGCCATAATTTCCTCAAAAGGGGATTTTTAACCTGAAGAATAAGACTTTAACTCAGTGTAGAGCAATGCTATCTTTCCTTAGGAATTTCTCATGCTAAAAGATGGACAGTTGCATGGATGTAGATGATCTAGAGGCTTACCGCTTACAGCAATTAGATGAAGGGGAAGGAGTTGTTGATGTTTGTGTACTGTGAACGAGGCACAGCTTGGATGCTAAAAGGTTGATTGGATCAATTAGTGGTTTTCTTATACAAAGCCTAAGAGGAGGCTAGTATGTGTCTCGTACAAAGCCCGAGATAGAAGCTAAAAGGTTTTTGACTCAACAATGGAGTCTTTTGGTATCTGGTATAAAGCCCGAGATGAAGGCTATTTGACTCAACAAGAGAGTTTTTGTATCTCGTACGAAGCCAGAGATGGAGGCTAAAATTGGTTTGGCTCAATAAGAACCTTTTTGTATCTCGTATAAAGCCCGATATGGAGGCAAAAAGGGGATTGACTCAACGAGGGAGTCTCTTATGTGTCTCGTACAAAGCCCGAGAGAGAGGCTAAATGTTGTTTGACTCCACTGGGGAGAATCATTGTACAATGCCCAAGAGGAGGCTAATGTTTTTCCAGTTAAGTGACAGGTCCAGTATACTGATTTTGAAAGAGAAAATCAGTTCTTATATGAGCAACACTGTACTCAGGGATTTGATTTAAGGATTCGGGTTATGCCTGTTCTTTAAGGAAGCGGGAAATCCAAAGGGTATTGAGACTGTCCGAGTCTACGGGTTTCCTTCCTATTTAACGAAGGGGTCTCTTGAGAATGTCTTTGAGACTCAAGGAGATTAGACTGTCCAAGTCTGGAGTTTCATCTTTTGTACTATGCTTTGAGAAACAGTAGTAGACTCTATGACAGGACTGTTCTATGAGGATGACTAAGTTCTGTTTCTATACCTCTAGAAGGTCGTCGGGACAATTTGTACGAAGCCCAAGAGGAGGCTGGAAACTTTTAAGAAGCCGACGGGTCCTTGTACGAAGCCCAAGAGGAGGCTATCATTACCAGAGGAAGAGATCATTATACGAAGCCTAAGAGGAGGCTGTGAATACTTCTAAGAAGCCGTAGGGTCCTTGTATGAAGCCCAAGAGGAGGCGGGGTTACTTTTAGGAAGCCTGTGGGTCCTTGTACGATGCCCAAGAGGAGGCCGATGCTTTTAAGAAGCCCGTGGGTCCCCAAACCCCGAGAAATTCAAGGCAATGCTATTCACCGAGAATAGATCAAAGTTAGGAAAGTCCGAGAATTTGGAAGAAACTCAAAGATGCCATTCACGGAGAATACATTCATCTCTGGGAGTAGAGTTTCTTGACGATTCCTAATGAGGACAGCCTGAGAGAAGACTGTATCTGGTGATCCTATTGGGGTTCTAGTTGTCTATTTCTACAAATAAACGAAACGGCGTCACCTAGTTCTAGACGTAGTTGCCGGGGAAACTCTAAATATCTATACTATTATTACACAGTTGATATGAGTTTATGAAAGAAGACTTACAGCGAGACAGCCCCACAATACAGTTATATGTATATGAAAGCGGTAAATGAAAGCGATAATCACTTACTCGGTTGTAGAGCTTCCATGCTGTTTGGTTAGTTGTTCAACAAAGAAAGATTGAAAACAACAGTATATTCAAAATCAAAGGAGAAAGTGCTTTGAAAAAGAAAGATTTGGGGCTTACAGCTCAAGGAGAGGCCCAGGGTTTTACCAGTGATTGCACTGTTGAATTTGTAGAGAGGGACTTATACAAGTGACTGTGGCCCAAAAAGGTTTTCTGTACAAAGGGATGGGTCTTACACTCTCTCAAGAGGCCCAAAAGTTTTAAAGAAAAAGAGTGGGGCTTATAACACGAGGGTAGGCCCAGATGATTTTTCTGTTTAAAATGGCGATCGTGCTGAGATTTTCTTTTAACGCAGAGGGACTTATACAATAAGTGAGGCCCAAAGTTATTTTGGTTAAAAGGGGGTTGGGTCTTACACTCTATTAGAGGCCCAAAAGTTTTGAATGGGTCTTATAGCTCAAGGAGAGGCCCAATTGATTTTTCAAAAGGCGACGATCGCGCCGTTTATTTTTTACGGTATCGGGGCTTATACAATACACTGAGGCCCAAAAATGATTTGGTCAAAAAAAGATTGGGTCTTACACTTTATTAGAGGCCCAAAAGTTTTAAAAATGATTTATGAGGGTTGAATTAATCCAAAACCCTAATTTGCTTTCAAAATGTATTTAATTGAATAAAAATTCAATTAAAAGGATCAAAATTGTTTAACACATAGAAAACAAATTGTGATCTTGGATTAATGCTTCAAAAATTAAGTATTGACCTACAAAATAATTAGAAAGCATTAAAAGTTGCAAAATCAAGGTGGAGAAAATATTTTAAATGTCAAAAACAATTAAAACATTAATTCTTTGCAAAAATATCAATTATACAAAATAAATAATATTTTTGGGATTTTTTGGGAAAATAAAATATTTTAACATTTTTGTGAATTATTAAAAAAAGAATCAACTCAAAATCAAT
The DNA here is from genome assembly GCA_022829125.1 of Lathyrus tuberosus. Taxonomy (NCBI): domain Eukaryota; kingdom Viridiplantae; phylum Streptophyta; class Magnoliopsida; order Fabales; family Fabaceae; genus Lathyrus; species Lathyrus tuberosus. Next base: position 12,771,997 of record JALAZF010000107.1, on the reverse strand, counting down.
AAAACTCAGAGAGAAATTAATTTTTGAATTAATTAAATAAAATCACAAAATTCAAATATTTGAATTTATGAAAATGGCGCCAAGAACATGGACCAAGAACACGCGCGTGTTCTGCCTTGCCCAGATTTGCATTTTCTATCCAATTTCACTGAATACTTGATCATATCATGTAATCCACATACCAATCAACTCGTTTCAACCTCACGATCATGTCTATGGCATTTAATTTCATTTAAATTAAACATATAACAAGAAATCATGAAAAATCCTCAAGAACCCTAATTTCTGCATGAAGGCTAGGATTTTTGATACACGATTCAAACAAAGCAATTAATTAAGGGGAAACATTCCATGCATGAATATGAACATATGGCCAAAGTATTGTGCGAGGAAATATGCATAGATTGAGAGATGACCAAGTTTAGGCTTACCTCTAGGTCGTGACAGCAAGTTCAAAGTGATTTCTGAGTTGGAGGTGTTACATATGAGTTGTGATGATCTGAACAGCTTCCCTACACCCTATGGAGTGTGTTTGAATGCTTGGACTTGATGGAAATAGGCTGGATCACTTCATGGCATCTCAACTGCACCTTGGTTAAAACCTTGAGCAATTGACTGGTGATTCTGAGAAATCAGTGTTCCAGATGTTGTTTAAGTGTTTGATCAACTCATATATGATGTATGTGAGGTGTGTGTGTGTGATTGGTTTGAGTTGAATTGCTCTCTAGCTCAAAAACTCAAAGTTGCCTTGCTAAAGAAGGCATTTTTGCCAAGAGAAAGAGATTTTGAGGAAAGCATCTGTTTGATGGCTTTGGTGTACTCAAACTAATCATAATTGAGCTCTATTTATAGTAGAGCAAGTTTGTTTTGGGATCCACAGTGAATGGCAACTGCAGCAGAGGTTTGGCCAATGTTGTCCAATGGAAATCCAAGTCTCCTCTAGCCATTGACTAGAGGTTAGGGCACAGGGCTGTGGTTCCCTTGGTCTTGGATAACGTTGACCTCGGGAAAAGCATAGTTAATGAATTCAAGTCCTGCAAACGTTGCAAATTCATCGTCATGTTGAGTAGTTTCTGAATGACCTGAGTGTTGATCCCATGACATGGTGGGGACACAAGTATTCTGTTCAATGACGGTCAGCTGGTTTTCATTGTTCGGCTGACTCTCTTGCCCCAAATCTCCTGGGTAAGATTGCCACATTGGCAAACCATCCATTGGGCCATAGTAGGTGTAGTCAAAATTTTCTTTCATCGAAGTGTCTTCCTCTAATGAATTTGGTGGAGCACGGCATCCTTCTGGATCACAATCTCCGTATATCATTTCGACGTCTAATCATGGTATAAATCTCGGACTCTCTGTAGGAAAGCAAAAAGGAGTTTGCGTTTCGTCCTGAGACATATAACCGTCCTTGTTAAGATAGGACTTCCACTCTTCCCCTGTGTCAGAGGGATCTTCCTCATTGATAGCATGGACTGCTTGAGGGACTGGGTGAAGAAAACCTCCATTGTGGAAGAAGTTTTGAATGGGATGAAGACTTCCATCGCTGGCAGCTGTTTGGGTACAGGTTGCAGAAAAACCAAGACCCTTCTTTGTTTTATTGTCAATAGGAATGACAAGTTGTCCCCATCCTGTCGTATCGGTACTCTCGACCGCTTTAATAGCATCTTTGTATGAGGAAATCGAGGTTCCTCCTCGGTATTGATCGTCCTTGCTCACCGACAGTGCTTGGAACTGAGTTCCAATAACCTCCTCGGGTTCTATACCAATAGATGATGACAAGTTACTCACAAGCAAGGCTTGTTCCCCACAAACCGTGAAAAGTTGATCATTCTGAATGAACTTTAGCTTTGGATGGAGGGTCGAAGTAACCGCTCCAGCCTGATGTATCCAAGGTCTTCCTAATAAACAACTGTATGTTGCCCAGATGTCCATGACCTGGAAAGTGACTTGGAAAGTGTGAGGACCGATAGTTATGGGAAGATCAACTTCGGCGATAGCCGTTTTTTGGATCCGTCGAATGCTTTGACGATGACCTCGCTGATTCTCATCGGAGGGCCTTTGAATGATAATTGCATCAAAGTGGACTTCGGCATAACATTCAGGGCTGACCCTGTGTCTACCAGTACGCTGGCTAAAGCATCGTCCTGGCAGTTAACTGTAATGTTGAGCGCCATGTTATGACGGCGACCCTCTTCGGGTAATTCCTCATCACTAAATTCCAAATTATTACAGGAAGTGATGTTAGAGACAATGCTATCAAACTGTCTGATTGTTACATCCTGTTCCACAAAGGCTTGCTCCAAGACTTTTTGTAGAGCCTCCCAGTGGGCTTCTGAACTGATTAACAGTGATAATACTGAGATCTTTGAAGGAGGTTGTAACAGTTGATCAATAATGTTATATTCACTCCTTTGGATGAGCTTCAGCATCTCATCATTATTTTTCAAAAGGTCGGGATTACTGGATTGACCGACTGGTGGATCGGGAAGTTCCGTCTGAAGTTCCTTTTCTTTGTTGGATTCTCCAACTCCTCTGTTGAAGATTCTACCACTCCTCGTTACACGACTGATGTCTGCAATATTCACGACGGAGGGTAATGGAATTTCCTTTCCATTTTCAATTATCGTTGCACCGTATTTGTAAGGGATTGCCTTAGCTGATTCATACGGTAGTGGTCCCGGTAGATAGATGACTATGGAAACCTTCTGATTTTTCTGACCATCATAAGTAATCTCGATCCGTTCCTGGTTGGGAACTTTAGATTCATCAACTAGAGGGATAATGGCAAAAACATCCCTGGTCTGGTGACGACCAGAGATGGTGACAACATCCTCAACTTGACCGGCAAGGTAGTTCGGCGTCCAGTTGATGGGTCCAGAACCCGGATATGGACGAATCTCTCCACGATCCACCTGACTCTGAAGAGCTGCTCTCATAAGGTAACACCCTTGGTTACTTTCCGAACAGACGCTACAACGGTCATAATTGTGTGGCGGCACCTGGCCACGCCCACTTTGAATACAATGTAACCTCACTAGGTTAGCTTCCACAGATCGGACATCCTGACTTTGACGCCGAGTGGGATTCCTGTTATTGATACTAATCTGCTGAGTATCTTCATCCATGTAGATTGGCATCCACCAATGATTTAACAAGTGCTGAAGTGCCTCCTGGACAAGGGTACAACCTCGATCGTTTTCGCAACCTGCTTTACAGCTTTGATAGTCGTGTGATATCAAGAATCCGAGTCGGACCTGCTCAGCATGTAACTCTACCAGGTTGGTATTCATCACGCGAATATCGAAGATCTAAACCATGTTGATCTGATAAGGGTTCCTATCATGGTAGTCTTGGATCCATCCAAGATCCATCTGACGCTGGAGGGCCTCTTGTATGAAAGAGCATCCATGTTTGTTTACCAAGCAAGGCAGGCAGGAACTGTAATCGTGTCGTGGCAGATTACGATACTGGCTTTGCCTTGAGTGCATCGCCACCAAGTTGGCATTCATCACACGGATGTCGTGGTTTTGAATGACGTTGGAGTTCGTATAGACCATGTTAACTCCACGAACTCGGTGTTCTTGGATCCATCCGAGATCCATCTGTTCCTGTCGAGCTGCTTGTACTACAGAACATCCTTGGTTATTTTTAGAGCAGACATCACACTGATGATAGTTATGAGGTGGCACATGGCCATATCCACTTTGTCTACAATGCATCTTGACCAGACTGGTTTTCAACAAGAGTACATCGTGAATTTGATAGACGTCGTTAGTCTCTCCTTCAATCAGGTTGACTTCAGCCTTGTCATGTTGAGGCAGCGGGTTCGTGAGAACATTGGGATTCGTATCTTTGAAAGATAAGAGCCCGCTCCTAACAAGCTTTTGCACATCGGATTTGAAATTGAGACAGTTCTCTTTGTTATGCCCTGGACCTCCTTGGTGGTAAGGGCAAGTTTAATCCACCTTAAACCAAAAAGGCGGATTTTTCGGTACTGTAAGAGGAGACTTAGTCTGAATGTGCCCCTTAGCCAGTAGTAACGGAAATAATTCTGCGTACAACATGGGTATAGGATCAAACCCTGATGGTCGTGTTGTACGGTTGTTGTTATATGGAGGACAAGCCTGCTGAAGAGGCTGTTGTGTCCTTTGCTGATTAGGTTGGCTCTGCGCAACCTGAGGTTGATACGTAGGGATAGGCGCAGGGCCGATAGTAAGAGTTACAGCTGCCACTGGTTGATAACGTCGCCTTTGCTTTCCGAGAGAGATATTCCCAATATCTTGCTCTTTTTTCTTAGGGAGAGCACTACCGTATTTTTTAGTACTGCTCGTCGATCCAGTGTCTTTTACCAAACGTCCTTCTCGGACGGCTTCCTCAAGACGTACGCCCATGCCTACCATCTCGGTGAAATCACTGGGTGCACTGGAAACCATTCGGTCATAGTAAAATGAGCTTAAGGTCTTTAAGAAGATATTTGTCATCTCTTTTTCCTCAAGAGGTGGACAAATTTGAGCGGTAATTTCACGCCACCTTTGAGCATACTCCTTAAAGGTTTCCTTGTCCTTTTGCGACATCGATCTGAGTTGATCTCTGTCGGGTGCCATATCCAAATTGTATTTGTATTATTGGAAGAAGGCAGTACCAAGATCTCTGAATGTACTGATCGTAGCACGGTTTAAACCCATGTACCATTTGAGTGCGGTACCGATTAAACTATCCTGGAAGTAGTGAATTAGCAGGTCCTGATTCTCAGTCTGAGCTGACATTCGCCAAGTGTACATCACCAGATGACTCTGAGGGCAAGAGTTACCCTTGTACTTTTCAAAGTCGGACACTTGGAACTTGTGCGGGACTTTCACATTGGGGACCAAGCAGAGGTCTGCGGCATTCTTTCTAAATAGATCCTGACCCCAAATGGCTTGCAGTTCCTTCTGCATTTCCAAGAACTGTTCCTGGAATTCATCCATTCGGTCAAACATAGTTTCCTTTTTACCATAAGGTATTGGCAGAATCTATCCTTCCGGGACAGTGTGCACCACAGGGGGTGGTACCGTGACTACGGCAGCGAACCTTGGCGTTTCCCGAAGTTTGTAACCTTTGGGAGTCTTCAATATGCCCCTGGCATCTTCGCTTTCCTGAAGTTTGTAACCTTCAGGACCAGCGGCTTATGTTGTGATTCCCTGATCTTCAGTGATCGGCAGAATATATCCTTCCGGGATATAGTTAACAGGCATGCCCCAAGGACAATCTTTTGGTATCTGATACCTAGGATCATACTTCTCCACTATGGGCATTGAGGTGATCTCTAAGATCACATTTCTTTGTAGTTGAGCTTCTGTCATGGCTTGCATGTCGTTACGAAGCTTTCTCATATCCTCTCTCAGAGCGTCGATCTCTTCTTTCAACTCTCTGTTCTCTTCCTCAAGATCATCCATCCTTTTCTGACGATTAGCTCGAGTATTGTATGAATGAGACAGTTTGACTCTAGAATCAAGACACAAACTTGAGATTCGTAGGTAAGGAGAATACGCGGTGTGAGAATGATGAATGCAATGATTATATTAATTGTTTTTTGGTTTAATCAAAATAAACTTTGACAATTAGATTGCAAATATCAAACAGTGGGGGAAACCCCTTTTTATTGAATTCAAAGGATTACAGAAACGGAAATATAGTAGATTACAAAGTGCAGAAACAGAAACCTAAGCTAATGGGTCCCGAGTCCTCTCTGAAGAGAAATTGGGTGCTGATTCTGGTATCTTCCTTTTCTTTGACCGGGGCTCTTGAGCCGTTGTCGGGTTGTCATTCCTTTGCCAAGTGAAAGGAGCGAGCAAATTCCTTTGGTCATCTTGATTCTCTACAGCATGTTGCTCCAAAATTTCAATCAGAGCATCTTTCTCTTCCAGTAATTGTTGTATTTTGATGCACTCTACGTCGAGGGTGCGATACTTGTTCTTCCAAGACCTTCTCTCCCGTTGAACTTTGTTGAGAGTAACCTGAATCTTTTCAGTTTCCGTCATGAATTACATGACAGATTCCCTTGGCGGAAGAATTCCGTAATGAGGATAAGGCATTTTTAGCTTGAGAGCTCTAGTTTGTACCCAATGGAGATAAGGCTCCACCGAGACACAGTCTGGTTTTCCCAGAGACTCTCGTCCTTTCTTATGAACGTGTTTCCAAGCGTGCACTATTTCCGTCTTTAGTGCTCTGTCGTTTTCTCCTTCTTTGAAGAAAAGACCTTCCAGATGAGCATTCAGTGGAATATGCCTCATCGGGTATCCAAACTGACGGCGAACCAATGCTGGATGGTAGTTGATTCCTCCTTTAGTTCCTATGAGGGGTACGTTGGGGAAGTTTCCACAACGATCAATGATTCTGATTCCATCATAGATCCTATTACACCAATCTATATCAGAGTTGGTGAGGGACATGATCTTCTGCGACCAACATAAGACACTCTTGCAATCCCAAAAAGCACCAGACTTGGGCAAGTGGGAGATAAACCATTTATAAAGCAGAGGTACACAACATGTGATCTCCCTTCCACTTTATAAATTTCCCAAGTGTACAGAATGATACGCATCTGCGAGCAAAGTCGGCACAGAGTTTCCAATGAGAAAAACCTTAATGGAGTTAATATCGACGAAGTTATTGATGTTGGGGAACAAAAATAACCCGTAGGTGAGCAAGACAAAGATGCTTTCAAAAGCATTCACATTCCCTATACTGGCAAAATACAGGGCTTTCTTCGTCAAGAACTGGGCTGGCAAACCTTGGATGTCACCCTTAGTGGTCATGTGAGTCCTGACCTCAGACTCATCCAAATAAATTGCTCTTGCAATGGTCTGATTCTTCAGAATTTCTTCCAGTCCAGAAAACAGAGCTCGATCTGTAATGTGTAGATCAATTAGATGAGAATATTCCTCCAGCGTTGGTGCTAGCTGGTAATCCGGGAATGTGAAACAGTGATAAACCGGATCGTAAAACTGAATGAGCGCATCCATGATTCCCTCAATCACATGGACTCTTAACAGTGGTAGCAAACCTCCGTGCTTGGCTCTGAAAGCCTCAGGGTTAGTGATCATCCTTGTTAACCTTCTCAAATCCTCTAGTTTTGGAGACTAGAAGAGAAAATCTTTTGAATGTTTTAATGTTTTTTAGATGAATGCATGAATGCAGCACAGAAAAACATAGAAAAAACATGGGGTCAAAGGGTCGTTGTCATGAAGTCAAGGCTCTACCCATCCCCAAAGGTTTATACTAGGGTGATTTTTTGTACCTGTACTCATTATCATCATCTCCTCCCAGGAAAGCAAAACAACAAGCGGATCGCCAGCGAGTTGTAGAGCAATCTTAGAGTAAGTGTCATTCACCGAGAATAGATCACCAGCCTCAAATAAGGGTAGTATCGTGTAACAACTATTCCTGATAGTTTCCGCACTACGAAAAGCTTTGGCTCCTCAGCTTCTCAGACTTAACAATCGGCCCATTGTCTAGGTGAGAGAATGGGTTGCATTGGTTTGCCTCCACTGAGGCTGATGGTCGACCTCGTCTCCATCACTTATCTTAATTGTATACTCACTCTTTCCACATGCGGCATCACACGTATTCCCATTAACAGAAAAATAAACACGTATAACAATTAGGAAAAGCAGTATATATATTTGTCCTAAACATCCTAGACCTTTAAAGCTATGAATCCTAAGTTCCTGACATAAAATGGGTTCCCGGCGGAAGCCCCAATCTGTGGTTCTCACATAAGTGAAGAGAAGAAAGACAAGACTCCTTGTCGGGCCCCACGGTGGGCGCCATTTTTCTGTAGCGAGTGATTTTGGATGCGGTTCTTAAGCGCTGGTCGCTCTCTGCGGTTTGAGCTTACTACAGGTCGATTCATTTTTTATCCTTTTAAAGCCGATGAAGGAAGGGAAATTGATGTCTCCAATTAACCCTGCTTGCATACTGAGTTTAAACAGCGGTCTGTTAGGTTACGGATGCTATCAATGTGGGGGGCCTTTGTACTGGTTATTTGTATTTTCGCCAATACTGATTTCTCTCTTTTTATTTTGACAGAATGTTTCTGGCGGGGAACAAGGATTAGGATGTTAGGACTGACGCTTTTTGATAGATATGTAAGAGTATGGGATTTTGGTTTTTTTGTTGATTGTGCTCGCTAAGATTTTTCTTTCAATCTTATGCCTACGTATTCCCGTTTACCGAAACAGGGAAATCAGAGCGTTCGTAGTTCCTCCTATTCTATGGGAGGAAATGGGTGTTTTGGTGTCTTGTTCAAAGCCCAAGACGTGAAGCTAAAGGTGGTTTGTATCTTGATCAAAGCCCAAGATATGAAGCTGAAAGGTCTATTTGTATCTTGATCAAAGCCCAAGATGTGAAGCTGAAAGGGTGTTGACTTTAGAGAGAATTTGTCATCTCTAAATAGGGGTTGTATGTCACAACTGTTTATGAAGGAGAATTACTTTAACTGGGATTTGTGAATCCGACAATGCCATAATTTCCTCAAAAGGGGATTTTTAACCTGAAGGAGAAGACTTTAACTCAGTGTAGAGCAATGCTATCTTTCCTTAGGAATTTCTCATGCTAAAAGAGGGACAGTGGCATGGATGTAGATGATCCAGAGGCTTGCCGCTTACAGCAATTAGATGAAGGGGAAGGAGTTCTTGATGTTTGTGTACTGTGAACGAGGCACAGCTTGGATGCTAAAAGGTTGATTGGATCAACCAGTGGTTTTCTTATACAAAGCCTAAGAGGAGGCTAGTATGTGTCTCGTACAAAGCTCGAGAGAGAAGCTAAAACGTTTTTGACTCAACAATGGAGTCTTTTGGTATCTCGTATAAAGCTCGAGATGAAGGCTATTTGACTCAACAAGAGAGTTTTTGTATCTCGTAGGAAGCCAGAGATGGAGGCTAAAATTGGTTTGGCTCAATAAGAACCTTTTTGTATCTCGTATAAAGCCCGAGATGGAGGCGAAAAGGGGATTGACTCAACGAGGGAGTCTCTTATGTGTCTCGTACAAAGCCCGAGAGAGAGGCTAAACGTTGTTTGACTCCACTGGGAAGAATCATTGTACAAAGCCCAAGAGGAGGCTAATGCTTTTTCCAGTTAAGTGAGAGGTCCAGTATACTGATTTTGAAAGAGAAAATCAGTTCTTATATGAGCAACACTGTACTCAGGGATTTGATTTAAGGATCCAGGTTATGTCTATTCTTTAAGGAAGCGGGAAATCCAAAGAGTATTGAGACTGTCCGAGTCTACGGGTTTCCTTCCTATTTAACGAAGGGGTCTCTTGAGAATGTCTTTGAGACTCAAGGAGATTAAACCGTCCAAGTCTGGAGTTTCATCTTTTGTACTATGCTTTGAGAAATAGTAGTAGACTCTATGACAGGACTGTTCTATGAGGATGACTAAGTTATGTTCCTATACCTCTAGGAGGTCGTCGGGACAATTTGTACGAAGCCCAAGAGGAGGCTGGAAACTTTTAAAAAGCCGACGGGTCCTTGTACGAAGCCCAAGAGGAGGCTATCATTCCCGGAGGAAGAGGTCATTATACGAAGCCTAAGAGGAGGCTGTGAATACTTCTAAGAAGCCGTAGGGTCCTTGTACTAAGCCCAAGAGGAGGCGGGGTTGCTTTTAGGAAGCCTGTGGGTCCTTGTATGATGCCCAAGAGGAGGCTTTTGCTTTTAAGAAGCCCGTGGGTCCCCAAACCCCGAGAAATTCAAGGCAATGCTATTCACCGAGAATAGATCAAAGGCAGGAAAGTCCGAGAATTTGGAAGAAACTCAAAGATGTCATTCACGGAGAATACATTCATCTCTGGGAGTAGAGTTTCTTGACGATTCCTAATGAGAACAGCCTGAGAGAATACTGTATCTGGTGATCCTATTGGGGATCTAGTTGTCTATTTCTACAAATAAACGAAACGGCGTCACCTAGTTCTAGACGTAGTTGCTGGGGAAACTCTAAATATCTATACTATTATTACACAGTTGATATGAGTTTATGAAAGAAGACTTACAGCGAGACAGCCCCACAATACAGTTATATGTATATGAAAGTGGTAAATGAAAGCGATAACCACTTACTCGGTTGTAGAGCTTCCATGTTGTTTGGTTAGTTGTTCAACAAAGAAAGATTGAAAACAACAGTATATTCAAAATCAAAGGAGAAAGTGCTTTGAAAAAGAAAGATTTGGGGCTTACAGCTCAAGGAGAGGCCCAGGGTTTTACCAGTGATTGCACTGTTGAATTTGTACAGAGGGACTTATACAAGTGACTGTGGCCCAAAAAGGTTTTCTGTACAAAGGGATGGGTCTTACACTCTCTCGAGAGGCACAAAAGTTTTAAAGAAAAAGGGTGGGGCTTATAACACGAGGGTAGGCCCAGATGATTTTTCTCTTTAAAATGGCGATCGTGCCGAGATTTTCTTTTAACGCAGAGGGACTTATACAATAAGTGAGGCCCAACGTTATTTTGGTTAAAAGGGGGTTGGGTCTTACACTCTATTAGAGGCCCAAAAGTTTTGAATGAGTCTTATAGCTCAAGGAGAGGCCCAATTGATTTTTCAAAAGGCGACGATCGCGTCGTTTGTTTTTTACGGTATCAGGGCTTATACAATACACTGAGGCCCAAAAATGATTTGGTCAAAAAAAGATTGGGTCTTACACTCTATTAGAGGCCCAAAAGTTTTAAAAATGATTTACGAGGGTTGAATTAATCCAAAACCCTAATTTGCTTTCAAAATGTATTTAATTGAATAAAAATTCAATTAAAATGATCAAAATTGTTTAACACATGGAAAACAAATTGTGATCTTGGATTAATGCTTCAAAAATTAAGTATTGACCTACAAAATAATTAGAAAGCATTAAAAGTTGCAAAATCAAGGTGGAGAAAATATTTTAAATGTCAAAAACAATTAAAACATTAATTCTTTGCAAAAATATCAATTATACAAAATAAATAATATTTTTGGGATTTTTTGGGAAACTAAAATATTTTAACATTTTTGTGAATTATTAAAAAAAGAATCAACTCAAAATCATTAAAACTCAGAGAGAAATTAATTTTTGAATCAATTATATAAAATCACAAAATTCAAATATTTGAATTTATGAAAATGGCGCCAAGAACATGGACCAAGAACACGCGCGTGTTCTGCCTTGCCCAGATTTGCATTTTCTATCCAATCTCACTGAATACTTGATCATATCATGTAATCCACATACCAATCAACTCGTTTCAACCTCACGATCATGTCTATGGCATTTAATTTCATTTAAATTAAACATATAACAAGAAATCATGAAAAATCCTCAAGAACCCTAATTTCTGCATGAAGGCTAGGATTTTTGATACACGATTCAAACAAAGCAATTAATTGAGGGGAAACATTCCATGCATGATTATGAACATATGGCCAAAGTATTGTGCGAGGAAATATGCATATATTGAGAGATGACCAAGTTTAGGCTTACCTCTAGGTCGTGACAGCAAGTTCAAAGTGATTTATGAGTTGGAGGTGTTACAGATGAGTTGTGATGATCTGAACAGCTTCCCTACACCCTATGGAGTGTTTTTGAATGCTTGGACTTGATGGAAATTGGCTGGATCACTTCATGGCATCTCAACTGCACCTTGGTTAAAACCTTGAGCAATTGACTGGTGATTCTGAGAAATCAGTGTTCCAGATGTTGTTTAAGTGTTTGATCAACTCATATATGATGTATGTGAGGTGTGTGTGTGATTGGTTTGAGTTGAATTGCTCTCCAGCTCAAAAACTCAAAGTTGCCTTGCTAAAGAAGGCATTTTTGCCAAGAGAAAGAGATTTTGAGGAAAGCATCTGTTTGATGGCTTTGGTGTACTCAAACTGATCACAATTGAGCTCTATTTATAGTAGAGCAAGTTTGTTTTGGGATCCACAGTGAATGGCAACTGCAGCAGAGGTTTGGCCAATGTTGTCCAATGGAAATCCAAGTCTCCTCTAGCCATTGACTAGAGGTTAGGGCACAGGGCTGTGGTTCCCTTGGTCTTGGATAAGTCTTGACTGAATTCAGTTGAGAATGGCTCAGTTCATGCCACCTTGATGCTTCCATTGAATGCTCCATTCCAAAATTGGAGTCTTGTCCCTATTTTGGCAATTCTAGGTTCAACATGCTATTTCTTGTTCCAAAGACTTTGGAGGCTTGGCTCGGTGATTGTCCCCTTTAGATTCAATCCTTTGAGGTGTCCAAGTGGATAGGAGAATTTGGATTTGGCTGATTTTGGCAAATCGACCAAAAATGCAAAATCTTCCTTGCCTTGGCAGATTTCAACAAGGCAACTTGCCAATGTCATATCTCATGGCTCAAATTGAATTTGGTAATGTTCTTGGCCATTTTGGAAAGCCCTTACATGATACAACAACTGTTTGAACATGTTTGGTTTTGATCTCTTTTGAATCCAAGTGAAAAATATCCCTACATTTGGAAAAAGTAAGGCCAAATCTGATTTAGTGAAATTTTCACTAAGTGTTGGAACAAAGTGACTTTTCTTGATTTTGATCACTCCATATCTCAAAATCCATGAGGAATTTGGAGATAACTCAGTATGAAGCTTTTGTAGAGGGCAATGTGATCTACAAATCAAGATTTGAATGGGGACCAATGGCCTTGTGGTTTAGGAGTTATGGTCCTCCAAAGTTGGCACATTAATGGTACTTTTTCCATAACTTAGAAATTTTTCTAAGTTTTATGGTTACCCCTTTTACAAGTTATCCCACTTTCTTTGATTTTTCTTGATGAATGATGATTCAAATCATACATTAACATCATTTTAGGGTTAAAAATCCATTTTGGTGAATTCCAAACTGTGCAATTCTCCAGGAAATCATGTCCTTGACCTAAATCAAACTTGATGGACATGTTACATGGGTGTCATAGGGTATATTGAATCATGTCTTAGGGTTTGGGAGCATGTCCTAGTCAAAAGTCAAAGCTACAGTTGACTTTCCTCGCGAAACCCTAATTGTAGTGCAGATGAAATTGAGACTTGTTGCTCAAGCTTCTTGGATTAATCCATTGTTCCAAATGGATCAATATAGTATATTAAAGATCCTCAAATCCTCTCTTGATGTCTTGGTTCATGATTTGTCCCAAAAGTCAACTTAGGGGTGAATTAGGTCAAGAAACCCTAATTCCTGATTTTTTATGAATGCATCCCCTGGCGCAAAATTGACTTGATGATTGGGTCCATGAGGTCCCATGAAGTATATTAGGTTATGTTTTGGATTTTTGGCTTGTGCCCAGATGAAATTTTCCATCTGGAGGCCCTGGTCGACCAAAACCCTAATTTGGTGACACTGTCGATCTTGAGACTTGATCCACCTAGAAGGGAGCAGCCTTGTGCTTGATCCTTGAAGTGGGAGTCCTTTTGATCCATTGTAGATATTTTAGAGACTAGACAAGTTGAAGATCAAGTCATTCCTTGATTGATCCTTTGTCTAAGGCCCTGAGAGGGCTTAAAACCCTAATTTTGATTGTAGTGAATGCTCAACAACCCTTGAGGCATTTGATGAGGCATGATGGTTCATCCACATTGTGATAATGATTTGCATAATAATGGAAAATCTTAGTGGTCAAAATTTGGGGTATGACAAAGATCCATCTGGATATTTTAGGAGATCAAAGCCATCAAGAAAAGCTTCAACTTGGAGTTGCCAATTAAGATAATTAGTTGGAAGAAGCTTGGTGACACTGCTAAGAGTGATGCACACAAAGGGTTTGGATGGCTCATAGGAGTTGGTGATGTAGTGGGAATTGTCGGTGGCCATGGGAGGCGAGTTTGACAGCAAGAATGAGAAAGAACATTCTGAATTATAAGGATAGGGATGGATCATTTCCAACTGATACCATATAGAGAGATAAAGTGTGGATCAAATTGACGCTGCTATTAGTTTACAGCAGTGTAAATATATACAAGTTTTATAAACCTAATTTGGAGTGAATCAAGGTAACTAATCTCCTACTGATTCTCCACTAATTAAGCAATTAATTTTGATTATATAATGAGTAAATAACTGATTTACAAATCTGAATAATTAAAGAAATTTAAAATTCTAATTATTATTGATATTGTTTTCTTCTTCTCTCTAAATCCTATTAGTCTTTGATGTTGTTGATGTTGTTGCAGTAGCACCCAAACTCCATGGATAAACACTAAATAATATCAAGAAGACGATAAAGAAAGATGAAGGTGTAAAAAAAAGTTTTGTTAATGATGAATGAATGGTTAATCAAAAGAGATTACAACCACCTATTTTTGCATTAGAATCTAACAGAATAGTAAACAGATAATGATAAATTCATAAAGCAAACACGTGGCAATCGAAGAATGGATAAATAATATATAATACTATATTAACAGAGAAAATACTTGCATAGGAACGAATATAACACGTGTATTTACAAACAACCAATAATATTTTTTTTATTAATTAAAATTAAAAAATAATATTTTCTCTCTCCTGTATAATAATCACCACCCCATGATTCCAATTAAAATTGAAATTAAATTTATAATAAATTAAAATTTTTCTCTCCTTTCATTGGTTGTTCCTAACAATAAGTATTTAGGTACGTTTCCATGCAAGTTCTTCTCTATTAACAGATGTTCTACTTTGACCAGTTGGCATACCATACACTGCGAAATGTAGTTGGCGATATCCATCTTCATATAAGACTACCAATAATCCCTCTTCAAATCATGATACATATTAGTAGACTCATGGTGTATCGAAAAACTACTCTTGTGTGCTTCTTCCAAAATTTGCCTCTTCAAATATGGTTTATTTGACACACTCATTCTCTCTTAAAAAACAATCACCTCATCGGTTGACACCGAAAATTCACGATGATGTAGTCTTGCTTGCAACTCTTCATTCATTACATGGGTTTGACTAATCATCATTCATAAGTCACGAGAAATCTTTTTTTAACTCAAAAGGGATCCATTTTCCAACCAATTTACATTAAGGTTAATGTCTTTGAATTCCTCGTAAAGACTAGAGTTATGCATCAGGAGTTCTGAACGATTTCCTGCTTAAGGCATCTGCCACCACATTCGCTTTATTGGGATGGAACTTCAAGTTAAAATCATAATCTTTAAGTAATTCTGACAATATCATTTGCCTTATGTTAAATTCTCTCTAATCAAATAGGTGTTTTAGACTCTTGTGGTCGATGAATGTTTCAAATCAGACACCATATAAATGATGCCTCTATACCTTTAATGGAAAGACAATCACTTTTAGTTCCAAGTCACGGGTTGGGTAGTTCTCTTCATTAGTCTTAAGCTGTCGGGAGGCATAGGCCACCATCTTTTCATCATACTTCAAAATGCCTCCTAACCCTTTATAGGATACGTCACAATATACTTTATACTTTTGGGTTGGATATAGAAAATAGTCAACATTGGTGCAGCGCTAAACTTCTTATTCAACTTGATGATGAAACTTTGTTCACATTTTTCTTCCCGTACAAACAAAACATCTTTTCTAGTAAAAAAGTTCAAGGGTAAGGCTATTTGAGAAAACCTCATGAAGAACCTCTTGTAGTACCTTACTAAGCCTAAGAAGTTCTTCATTTCAGTCGCATTCTTTGGACTTTCCCAATTCAATATAACTTCCACTTTAGAAGGGACCACCTTGACTTATCCTTGTGTAATCATATGATTGAAAATTTTCACTTCCGTTAATCAAAACTCATACTCGCTAATCTTGGCATAAAGCTCTTTGTCTCGTAAGGTTTGAAACATAATCCTTAATTGGTAATCATGTTCTTGGGAAGTCTAGGAGTATATTAAAATTTCATCAATAAAGATTACCGCAAACCTATCCAGATAAGGTTGGAAAATGCGATTCATATAATCCAAAAATATTGTCGGGGTCATTCTTCACACCGAAAGGCATAACCATGAATTCATAATGGTTATATCTAGTTCTGAATGTTGTCTTTAGTACATCAGACGACTTGATCCTGATTTGATGATAGCCAGAATGAAGGACTATCTTTGATAAAATTGAAGCTCCTCACAACTGGTCTAACAAGTCATCAATCCTCGACAATGGATACTTATTCTTGATGGTAGGCTTTTAGAGTTGGCGGTAATCTATACACAGTTGCATTCCATCGTCTTTCTTCTATACACAGTGTGCCCTATGGTGAAATACTTGGTCTGATGAAATGTTTCTAAATAAGGTCTTCCAATTCCTACTTAAGTTCTTTCAATTTCGAAGACGACATTTTATAAGGTGCAATTGAGACTGGTTATGCTTCTGGGACTAAGTCTATAGAAAAATCGATATCTCGTTTTGGTTATAAGAAAGTGATATCTTCTGAAAATACATTTTCAAACTCATTGACTATAGGCATCGCCTGAAATTTTAACCCAGACACAGTTTTCAGTAAGCATTAAAAGAAAACTTTGTCATTTGACAAAATAGGCACTAAATTATCTGATGGGCATTATCTAATAGTGCTAGAAACACTTTTCCTCTTGTCAAAGTCGCGGGGAGCATGAAAACGACTTTTTCTCTACAACATATATACACGGAATTAACAAAAGCCAATCTATTCCTAATATAGCATCTATCCTCTTCAGAGGCAGGCATACTAAGAACTGCTTCTACACTACTGTTGGTAGCTGTGGTCACTACCATAGGAGAAGATAATGTCATCAATTCTAAACCGATTCGTTGTGCACACTTATGAGAAATAAAATAATTTGTGGCCCCACAATCAAAAATCACAAAAATACATGTGATTGGTGAATATATAATGTACTAGTAATCAATGGATTGTCCCCATTTCCTTTCTTCGCATATAAGCTCTCCCAATAGTCGTCACACTTGACTCTATCCCTCATTTCTTCTTCACTTGAGGGTAGTCCCGCCTTAAATGTTCTGGTTGTTTACAATAAAAGAAAATTCTCTACCCCATCACTCACTCACCATAATGAGGCTTTCCGCACTTGCCACATGGAGGATAATGATTTGGAAGCTTGTAGGAGAACCCTTTTGCTCTAGCTGATGATCAAACTTCCCCAACTGTTTCTTCCTATTACAACCAACCTCTTTCTCTTTGTGGATTTTCTCCAATGCAACTTTGATCATGTAATATTGTTGAATTTATTCGGAAAAACCTGTAAATTGCATGCTTGATACCGCATCATCCATATCTCCCCTAAGTGAAAACTTGTACTATTCAATTTTTCAGTGCTCATCGGGGGAATATCTTGAATGGGTGGAAAAAAGAGACGACTCTATGAACCTTGCAATGAAGTTGGCGACTGTTAGAAGACATCATTTTAAACCCAAACGCAAGGCCCAACAGCCCAAATGATTCCAAGACTATCATTTTTATCAATTAAAATTATTTAGTATCTTTAATATTATTAGCCTTTTTTGTTGTTTTGGGTTACCCAAGTGACTTAGGCCCAATATCAGAATAGAAACCCTAGGTATTTAAGTTGTTGTTAGAAACTTGAAATGATATGAAATTATTGAAAGTTATTTTTATGTTTTCTTCTTCCTTTGCAACTTAGATCTGTAGTAATTAGTAGTAGATACTATCATTGGTGCTTTCAATCTGTACTCATGGCTCCCCCAAAACCCCAAAATACTTCATCCCGTGAAATAGTTGAAGAAGCTATCCAAACCACACAGCTGCTTCTCAACAATGCTATGCAAGAAAATCAGATTCAGTTGGATGAACGATTAAATGTTGTTGCTGCAGATTGGGAACAACAAATCGGTCAACTTCACACTCGGATGGATAATGCATTGAATCTCGCTGACAGCAGACATGAATCTATCATGTCCATCCTCACGAAAATATCAAATCAAAAAGACCACCCTCACCAATCCGCTGTTGTTCATGGAGCAGGTTCCTCTTCAGGTATCACTCATGAACTATCTTCTACTGCTGCTATTCACACAGCAGCTCAACATGTGACCGACACACTCAGCCCAGCTCACACACCCCACAGAAATTCTGTTTCGTTTTCCACCACTATTCCACAAGCTGTTGCTACAGCAGCAACTCGTATAACAGCTGAACAACCACCACCACCACCTTACCCACCTTATATTCCATCACCTACCCCTTTTACACCCACACAAAATTATAATACCCCTTTTATTCCCCAATTTCCCTACGCACACATACCAGAAATTACCCCATTACCACCATTTAGAACACCAAAATTGGAACTTGCAATGTTTGATGGATCTGACCCTTTGGAATGGTTGTTTCAAGCTGAACAGTTTTTTCAATTATACCAGCTCCCACCAGAACACAGATTGTCATTAATTTTTTTTATATGAAGGGTGAAGCTTTAGGATGGTTTAAGTGGATGCATCAAAGTCAATTATTAACTGATTGGTTTTCCTTCACTAAAGCCCTAGAACTACGATTTGGGCCTTCTACTTATGACAATCACTAAGCTGAACTGTTCAAATTAAAGCAAACTGGTACTGTTGTTGAATATCAAGCGCAGTTTGAAAAGTTGGGAAACCAGGTGGTTGGTTTACCACTAGAGGCAATTTTGAATTGTTTTATTTCTGGTTTAAACAAAGATATCAGAAATGAAATGGCCATTCATAGACTGGTCTTAATCTCACAAGCCATTGGCCTTGCCAAACTTATTGAATCTAAACTCAAGGATACCAAACCCAAATTTTCAAAATCGTTTCCCAGCTCTTACCCCAAATACACCCCCAACACAACTCCAACCCCAACCCCAACCATCAAAACACCAAACAATACCACACTACAACCTCCACAAACAACAGCCTCTTCATCCACAACCATCCCTACAAAATTACCTATCAAACGCCTCTCACACTCACAATTGCAAGAACGTAGGGCTCAAGGGCTATGCTTTAATTGTGATGAAAAATTCACAATTGGTCACAAATGTTCTGCCAACAGATTTCTTCTATTCATGGCTGATGATGATGGACCAGAACAACAGATTGCTGTTGAGGACAGTAATGAGTTAAAAGCGGAGATGGGCCTAAATGACACTTATTTTCAATTATCACCGCAAGCTCTCACCGGTCAGATTTCACCTCAAACACTTAAACTCAAAGGGATTATTGGAGGTTTATCAGTTATGGTTTTAGTAGACACAGGCAGCACTCATAAAATTATGCAACCTCGCATTGCCCAACACTTAAATCTCAAAACTAAACCCACCATTCAGTTTTCAGTCATGGTTGGAAATGGTTCCCATTTACAATGTGAGGGAATCTGCAATAATGTCCATATTCTCCTCCAAGACAAACCTTTCAACTTATCTTTTTATCTCTTGCCAATCGAAGGATCTGACATTGTTCTCGGCATGGCTTGGTTGAGAACTCTTGGTCCAATACAAGCAGATTTTTCTATTCCATCCATTACCTTCCAACACCAAAGTACACCCCTAACTCTTAAAGGAGACCCAACCACCAGCCCAATTCACACTACATTCAACCAATTCAAACAACTCCTCCATACCGACTCCATTGCTTCCCTCCACCTCATGACTTTTATTCGACTTGACCCTCCTTCATCCGTGGGTGCAACCTCATCCTCTACTCCAGCCATCTTACCCCACAACCTCCACCCAGCCATCTTAAAAACCCTCAAATCTTTTTCCAAAATCTTTCAACCACCTTGTGGTCTCCCCCCAACTAGACCTCATGACCATCACATCCCTTTGCTACCCAACACCCCTCCTATCAATGTTAAACCTTATAGGTACCCTCACAGCCAAAAGACTGCCATGACTACAATTATTCAAGAGATGTTACACGATGCCATCATCATCCCTAGCAACAGCCCTTTTTCATCTCCTGTCCTACTTGTTAAAAAGAAAGATGGGACTTGGCGTTTTTGCGTAGACTATCACGCTCTCAACGCTGTAACCATTAAGGACCGATTTCCTATACCCACTATTGATGAGCTTTTGGATGAGCTTGGGTCAGCTAGAATTTTTACCAAGATAGATCTACGATCTGGTTACCATCAGATCCGTGTTGCATCGGAAGATACTCATAAGACGGCTTTTCGTACTTTCAACGGTCACTACGAGTTTCTCGTAATGCCCTTCGGGCTCACTAACGCCCCCTCTACTTTTCAGTTCGCTATGAATGATCTGCTAAGACCATACTTACGCAAGTTTGTGTTGGTTTTTTTTTTATGATATACTCATTTATAGTTCTACTTTTAATGATCATTTAGTTCACTTGCAGGTGGTATTTGACCTTTTATTGTCTCATTGTTTTGTTGCAAAATTATCAAAATGTGTCTTTGTAGTTGAAAGAGTTGCCTATCTAGGACATGTTATTGCTGCTGGTTATGTTGAACCAGATCCGAAAAAGATTCAGGCAGTGTTGGACTGGCCTGAACCTCGTTCACTCACGGCTCTCAGAGGATTTTTGGGTCTCACCGGATTCTATCGCCGATTTGTCAAGAATTATGCCACTCTCGCCGCTCCTCTCACCGATCTTTTGCGTTCCACTAAGTTTTCTTGGAGTACACCGGCTAGTTCAGCCTTTACAGAGCTCAAAAACAAAATGACAACATTGTCGGTGCTAACATTGCCGGACTTTAATAAACAATTCAACCTAGACACTGATGCATCCGGAGTGGCAATAGGCGCTGTGTTATCTCAGGAAGGACACCCCATAGCCTTCTTCAACAAGAAAATGACTCCAAGAATGTAATCCGCTTCTGTTTATGTCCGGGAAATGTTTGCGATCACAGAATTCATTAAGAAGTGGCGCCAATATTTGGTGGGGCAGAATTTCAACATCTACACAGACCAGAAAAGTTTGAGAAACTTGTTGTTACAAAAGATTCAAACACCCGAACAGCAAAAATGGGCTTCAAAATTGCAAGGATTTAATTTTGAAATCTTTTACAAACCTGGTCGTTCAAATCTGGTAGCAGATGCCCTCAGCCGTAAATACAGTGACACTCCTCTGCTGTTCTCCTTATCCTCACCAGTACTGACTCTCATTCAGAGACTCCAGAAGTATTACGCAAAAAAAAACAGCAGGTCAACAGTTAGTTTCAGAAAAAACACACAACCCAGAAGATCAAAGTGATTACAAGTTCATAAATGATTTGCTCTATTTCAATAACAAGTTGTTTATACCCGACCTGCCTGACCTTCGTAAGGCATTGATTTTTGAATTCCATGGCACACCTACTGCTGGACACTCTGGAGTTAAACCAACTGTTGCCCGGGTAGCAACCTCTTTTTCTTGGCCTGGTCTCTACAAAGATGTTAAAAGCTTTGTTAAACATTGCACAATCTGTCAACAAAACAAAAATCAAACACTGAAAAAGAAAGGCCTACTTCAACCTTTGCCAACTCTAACTCTGGTCTGGGAGGACATTACAATGGACTTCATCACACATCTTCCCAACTCGTTCGGTCACACTGTTATTTGGGTAGTCTGCGACCGCCTGTCAAAATACGCCTATTTTATAGACCTTCCAACAAAATTTTCAGCACAGGACCTCGCAGTTCGCTTTTCTGTTGAAATCTTCCGACTTCACGGAGTTCCTAAGTCAATAGTTTCTGACCGCGATTCGCTGTTCCTTAGCCACTTCTGGAAGGAGTTTTTCAAACTGCATGGCACAATTCTTAAGTTCAGTTCAGCATATCATCCCGAAATAGATGGTCAATCAGAAGTGGTCAACAGAGGCTTGGAAACATACCTTCGCTGTTTTACAAGCGACCAACCGCGCCGTTGGTACAGATTTCTCCATTTGGCAGAGTTCTGGTACAACATCTCTTTCCACTCATCGATTCGCATGACACATTTCCGAGATCTTTATGGCCGATCTCCTCCTTCCATCCATGACTTTATCTCTGGGTCTAGCTCAAACTCCTCACTAGCGGATACCTTGCACGAAAGAGATCAAATACTTTTTGAGTTAAAAATCAACTTGAAAAAAAGCAAGGCCAAAAATGGAAGAGCAAGCAAACAAAAAACGTATCGCCTTTACCTTTCAAATTGGTGATTTGGTACTCCTTCGCCTTCAACCATACAGACAATACACTGTTTTTCGTAGATCTTCTGAGAAACTTGCAAAACGTTTTTTTGGTCCCTTCAAGGTAAAAAAACGGATCGGCGAGGTCGCTTATGAGATAGATCTCCCTCCTTCTTCACGCATTCATCCTGTTGTTCATGTCTCCCAGCTGAGACCATACTTTTCTTCTCCTCATGCAACGGATTTCACTAAGTTTTTTAAGGATGACGGCAAAAACGAGACGAAATCAACACCACAGGCCACAGCGCATGCAAACGTTACTTTGGAAAAGTCAGATGTAAGTTTGAAAGAGAAGGCTGTGCGTTTGGGAAAAAAAATCTGGGTGTAGAAGACAAAGCTTTAGGTTCGCATGCACTTGACATTGGGTTGCAAGAAAAGAAGGTTGAGTGTTTAGAACAGAAAGTGAAAGATTTTTGTTTGAGAGAAACTGAAGTCTTCAAGTCTTATGAAACTCTAAGTGGAAGTCCAAATGACTTAACAAATGCAAGTTCACTTCTTAACTATCCTCCCACACGTGCCTTGCCCTCTGCAACGGTTGCTTCATCTCAACCGCCCATCACTCACCACGTGGCTTCATCTTGTGATTCCACCCAGCACATGCGGACCCACGCGTCCAACAACTCCCCACCCGTGACACCAGCTGGCCTCCACCATCCTTATCTTTTGAATTCTCCAATAAACAAATTTAAATTACCTAACCCACAACCTTTTGCTTTTCCATCGGTTCCCATAACCCATACACACTTCCCAAATTCTGCTGACAAAACCATTTCCACCTTGCCTTTTCCCCAAAACCATGTGCTAAACCATTCCTCGAGCTCCACGCCACCCACTTTCCACTCTCCTCATTATTCCGCCCCTTTCTCTTCACCAGCCAGCCTCATCAGCCGTACACGTGGCAATGCTACAATGAACCTTGAGGACAAGGCTCTTATGGGGACCGAGAGTATTGTTAGAAGACATCATTTTAAACCCAAACGCAAGGCCCAACAGCCCAAATGGTTCCAAGACTATCATTTTTATTAATTAGAATTATTTAGTATCTTTAATATTATTAGCCTTTTTTGTTGCTTTGGGTTACCCAAGTGGCTTAGGCCCAATATAAGAATAGAAACCCTAAGTATTTAAGTTGTTGTTAGAGACTTGAAATGATATGAAATTATTGAAAGTTGTTTTTATGTTTTCTTCTTCCTTTGCAATTTAGATCTGTAGTAATTAGTAGTAGATACTATCAGCAACAGATAAATTAACAAGTCTGAACTGTAAGAACTCATGCTCCATATGGACCTTATGACTGACTGGAACATAATTGCTGAAGAAGGTTATCTTAAAATGTTTCCAATCTAGGGGTTTATGGTTTGTAGCCATTACGTTTCTCTCTCCTTCCCACCAATCTTGTGTTGCACCTTGCATCATGTGAACAACAAAGACTACCTTGTCTCCTTCATAACAGCGAGCTACTTGAAAGACTTTCTCCATCAGCTTTATTGACATGAAACAAAGTGCTAATAATTTAGCGGATAATCCGTATACTCAGAAGTCTAATATTTCAGATGGTACTACTTACTCTACTTCAGCCTTCCCTTATCTCCATGAATTAAATAACTTCTAGTGAACTAATCCACAACTTTAGCCCCTGTACTTAATCCTCATCTTTCTATATAGAGACATGTTTACATTTTCCTCAAAACAGACCATCATAAATTCTTATGTTACAACTGGGTTTTTATATATCAAAACTCAATTATTTGAACAAAATCAGTTCCTAATTGAATGTACTTCATCCATTCTTATTTATAAGCAAATTTTAAGATTTTAGTTTTATTAAATAATTAATATATTTAACTATATATTCAAATACATAATTTATTCAATACATTTAAAAGGTCAAAATTTTATTTAATCTAATTTCTACCGACACTAAAGTCAACTCAATCCGAGTTTAATCAATCAAAGCCTAATGAAAATGAGTCATTCCATAGTCTATCTTGTGTGAATTTTTGTCTAATTTCTGATTTTGTAAAAAGTTCTAATTATTTATAATATGAAAATTAGGAAAAATTTATCACATCGAATTAAAAATGGATCTATAAAATTTTCACAAGAATCAACCTTCTCTACTAAATCTTAAAAAATCAATTATATCAATTATTTAGTATTTAATATAACTTTTACTCGAAAATGATATCAGTCCTAATCATTCTCAATAGAGTCATTGCAAAATTTTATATTCATTACAAAACTCTAACTTCCTACTAGCTAATCATCATTGTTGAGCTTGAGCATATAAATGTGTGGCTTAGTTGAGTAAACACGTAAAAACCTTAATGAAATGCAATTCGATATTTTGATATGGATGTTGCCGACAGTTTGACAGTGTTGCACTTGTAACGTGCAACACAAGCAAACAATCACAACTTATTATAATTATTTTTAAAATCGACCTCCAGTTGAATCCTTCTATTCAAGCATCACATTTTGAAACAATCTGACATGTAAGGATTTGGATTCTTCGGTTGAAATCATGTAAATCTAACATTATGCTCCCTTGTAGAATTAATGGATGAATTTAGGATGAATGGGGCTACATGCAAGTTTGATTGCATAGAAATAGAAGAAATCAAAGAGAGAGGCAGAAATCTCATTTGCTCTTCATCTTAAAAATTATTACAAATTTGTCATTTAGTAAGTTTAATTACAATAAATTTCTTTTCTTAATAACTTCTTCAATTTATTGATTTTTTTTCTAATTTTTCCACTAACTTCTCAATTATTGATATAATAAAATTCTATTAAATTTTATTTCCATTACTAATTAAAATTGAATTATTAAAATTATAATAATTAATATTGTCATTATATTTTTAGAAGTTTAAAACTATTAAAAATAAAATTTAAAAATATAGATAATTTTTTCATTATAGTAATAATACCATGTTTTCTATATGCATCAAACACATGATAAAATAAATTATCGCGTGACTCTCATATCCTATTATATAATATATTTATCACATCTTCTGCACCAAATCAACTTTTAAAACAACACAAAGTTTATTACCTATCCTTTTGAATAGAATTCTCGACATAATCTCATATTTAGATATAAAGCAAAATAATAATATCTAGTCTTATTTGAAAATTAATCCGTACTTAAAAGATTCATATATAAATGAATACATTTAATCTTACAGTCTTTATTTGACAATTTTAAAATAATAATTGGATTAAAAAATTGAACCACCTACTCAAATATTTAAAACAAAAATTCAAACCGATGAATTCTTTTTTCAAAAGAACACATGGAAAAGAAAATATATGTCAATTTTTTTCTAATATTTATTTTCATAAACACGTTTAAAACAATATTATTATTTTTTTCATCAATACTTTAAATAGTAAAAAGGAAAAAAGAAAAATATCAAACAAATTTTATCATATAAAAACCCTTAAAAAGTCTAGGTGGCTTCCTAAAACTCTTTCATCATTTAAATAAATATCAAACATCTCGCACATTTTTCTCCGAATCACAACATATGAGCTTGCAAGTGCAAAAACTATGAGTAACAGAAAGGTACACAAGATTTTTATGTCATATTTCAAAAACCAAATAATTAAAAAGCACACAAAAAAATATGAATTGGGCTCCTATAAAATTAGTAGTTAGGAAAGTGAGAAATCAACCGTAGAAATTTTAATTATTTTAAACATGTTTTTTTTTTAATAATCAACTCATTTATATATTGCCACAGGCTAAAAATTAGCCCCAAAAAACAGTTTACAAAACCTTCCTTGATTCAGGAAAAGAATAATATACAACAGACTGAGTCTAATAGGTAACTAAAACAACCTGCCCCAACCAATATAGACCTCTAAAACCACCATCAGAACCTCCTTAACAGGATCAACAGAAACAACCAGAACAAACCATATAACCTGCCTCTAATCATTCTATTAACAATAACCCAACCTATCCAAAAAATCTCCTTACCGGTAAAAATCAAGAGGCAATTTGTACCATTCATACAGTGTGCCATACGCTTTCTTTTTTATGAATAGCTCCTTCCAGCTCCAAGATCTCTGAACAATTTCATGGAATATTTCATTGTAATCCGCTACAGCATCGTTAAAAATTACAAGATTCCTCTTTCTCCATATACTCCAACACGCTACAAGATTCCTCTTTATCCATCGAGTCTACCGAAACAGGGTCATTCCACCGTTTCCCATTTTCCATGCTAATACTTTGAAGATACCTTGTTCATTTGCAGGTTCTGATAAATGGTTTAAATCCTTCCACCATCTTGACCAACTTCTAGGAATCCTGGAAAACTGACAAAAGAAGCTACTAAGGTAATAATCACCACACTTTGCTTTGAGAACCTCACACCAGATTGTGTCATGCTTATTAAACATCCTCCAAATCCACTTAGCTACTAATGAACGGTTAAAAACAGAAACATCCTTTATTCCCAATCCACCATTACTCTTTGCACTGCAAACTTGGGACCATTTCACCCAATGTATATTGTTCTTCTCCAAATCTCCTCCCCACAAAAATTTTCTTTGAATTGCTTTAATTTTCCTCAGTATATATGTCGGAGCCAGATAAAAAGAGAGATACTTAATAGGCATATTTCTAATGACTGAGTTAATCAATGTAATTCTACCACCAATGGACAGTAATTTTCCCCTCCAAGATGCCAGTCTAGCCTTGATGGATGAAATGATTGGGTTCCAAAACGTCAGGGATTTATGACTTCCTCCTACTGGACGTGGGAAATTTTGAAAGGAAATTTTGCAATTTTACATGACAGAAAATCAACTGCAACTTTAATCCTCTCCTTATCCAAGCCCACACCAATTAAAATGCTCTTTCTAAAACTAACCTTCAACCCTGACAGTATTTCCATACCACGTAATATGGATTTAATTACTCATATGTTGTTCCACGAATCATCACATATAAATAAGGTGTCGTCTGCAAATTGGAGTAAACTTATTATTTTTACTCCATTTATCGATAAGCCATGAAAATGATTGTTGTTGACTGCATTTTTCACCATCAATGCCAACGATTCTGTTACGAGAACAAAGAGAAACGAAGATAATGGATCTCCCTGTAATAGACTCCTATTTATCTTAAAGTCCAATGACAAACTGCCATTCACAAGGACTGATCCATAACTATTGCAGATGAGATCTTTTACCATCTGGACCATTTAGGGTCGAAATTCATCGCTTCAAGGACCTTGAAAAGGAAACTCCAATTGACATAATCATAGGCTTGAG
Source organism: Lathyrus tuberosus (assembly GCA_022829125.1). Lineage (NCBI taxonomy): Eukaryota > Viridiplantae > Streptophyta > Magnoliopsida > Fabales > Fabaceae > Lathyrus > Lathyrus tuberosus. The sequence goes on along the minus strand of JALAZF010000107.1, from coordinate 12,744,609 downwards.
AAAAATCAACCTTGAACATGTATCCTCTTTTCTTCTTCTTTAATGCATAATCATGAATCTCATTCACCACTAAGACCCCATCAAGTAACAATCTACCAGGAATAAACGTCGTTTGAGTAGCTGACACCAATCTCCCAATCACCAAACTCAGTCTAGCAGCAAGTAATTTGGATAAGATTTTGTGAATACAACCTATGAGAGCAATAGGTCTGATTTCTTTCAAGGACAGGGGATTTTCAATCTTTGGTATCAACACAAAAAAAGACGAGCAAAAAACCTTTGGCAGAAAAGCCTTCTCGTGAAATTCAGATATGCAGTTTATGATGTCACCTCCAATGATCTCCCACGTATGTTTGATGAAATTCAAATTGAACCTGTCGGGACGGGACTTTTGTTTCCAACACAAGAGTTGATTGCCTTAAGAATTTCCTCAGTAGAAAAGGACTTTGTCAACATGCAATTATCCTCCATGGTAAGTTTCTTCATTCCACTTAAATCCATGTTGAAACCTTCATAAGCCTGACTCAAATACTTGTCTGCAAAATGCTTATGGATCACTTGTTTCACTTTCTCCACCTTCTCTTCCATATTCAACCCTATGTTCAAAGCTGAAATGGTATTTTCTCTCCTTCTTGCATTTATAATCGAGTAAAAATACGTGGTATTGTTGTCTCCTTCTAACTTCCATCTTGTTCTTGCCTTTTGAAACATGATACTTTCTTTAAGGTGTATCTTGTTCCAAACTTATTCAACTGCAGCACTTCTCTTTTCCAATATATCCTCTGTGGACTCTGAATCAGATTCAGCCAGCTCTCCCTCCAATTTGTTGAGTTCCTTAATTCCCTCATTAACTCTTAAGTCTAAGATTCCAAATACATTCATATTCCACCACTTTAATCTAGTCTTAAGATACTTCAATTTTTGTAGCAGAATGTTACTCACACTGCCAGTGGCCTTATAGTTATTCCAAACATCCTTCATAAACTTTAGGAACTCAGGGTGATCAAACCACGCGTTGATAGATTTAAAAGGTTTTGGCCCCCAGTTTCTGTCATTCATAACTAACGACACCAGTCTATGATCTGATACTTCCCTATCTTCCACCTTCTGATTTACTATATTTCAGATTCTACATGTGTCTTCGGATATAAGAAAGCGATCCAATCTACTCATACATGATCCGTTTAAGTTGAACCACGTGAATATATTACCCACCACAGGAAGATCCACAAGATTCATTCATCAATGAATAAACCAAACTCCTCTAATTCTGAATGGATAAACTTTCCCCTTCCTTTCCTCTCATATTGCGTTTTGATGGCGTTGAAATCCCCCCGAGAATCCATTCTCCTCTTGAAATTTATCTTTCAGCTTGACTAAATCCTCCCAGAGTTTCCTTTTTTCGCTCAGAACACATGAAGAATAGATGTTCACGATATAAATGGCTCTATCTTTACATAAGCCAAATACCCCTAGATACCCAGGACCAGAAAAGCTAAAGACAGAGCAGAAAATTTTCTTACTCCAAATTGAAACCATACCACCAGATTGACCACAAGACCCTGTTGCGGACCAATCATAATCTTATCCTCTCCAAATACTACTGATAAATTGCTCGTCAATATTCTGACGTTTCGTTTCTTGAATCATACAAAATTCCACCTTCTCCTTTAATATCAAATTTCTAATTCGCCTAATTTTAATGGCAGAGTTACTTCCACGGATGTTATAAGTTGTGATATTCATTTGACACCTGAATTTTCCCCCCTCATTCTGTCACATCTCTTCCTATCTCTCTTCTCTAGATCTCTTATGATACCTTCCAACACTTCATCATCTTCTTCTCCTTCAAGACCTATATCCTTCAACATAGACCATACTTTTCCGGGGACTTCATCAAGTCTTTTCTTCACCCTCTTGTTTCCCATTTCCAAATATGTATCAGAAAGAGATTCACAACAAAGAATCGATCCCCCAGAATATCTAGAACCACTATCTACCTCCTGCACTGTTGAATTATAACTGACCTTATTTTGGACCGCTAGATTATTAGATGGGTTGATATTAACAGATGAGTGCAACAGTGCAGAGTAAAACGATGGAGCATAGGGAATTTGGATATTATCATAGATCTCAGTCAATGGTTTCTTTTTCCTGACTCCAATGAGAGAAAAAGGCCCACTTGATCTATGTTCTGCGCCAGTTGTTGGTATGGGCCTAAAATCAACTTTTCTACTATTATCAGTGCTCTTATTACAGCCCAATACCAAACAGTTGTTATTAGTACTCCCCTTCACAGCCTCAAACCCTTTTCTCTCTATAGACCGATTCAAATAATCATCCAAAGGGTTCTCCAAATCTTGTCCCATCTAAGTTCCTAGATATCCACTTTCATTAAATGACATATTGCTATTAGACTTCTCCTCATTATGACAGATCCCTCTGTATCTTCCAATATTCACCTTTTTGCCTCTTTTTTCTTCTGAATCACGTCTACAGTATAGGTATGGGCAGCTATTAGACTTTCCCTATTTCTAACACGATTGGTTTTCCCAATACCTTCCACGTGTCTGTCTTTCCCACCTTCTCCTGAATCACCTTCTTGCTCATTCTGGTCTTCTTCATCTCCTTTCTTGTCTCCATTGATCAATTCTTCCTCATCTTGATCATCACCATCAGATTCATCCTCCGGGTTTTCCACATATGAATCATCTGATGTGTCGGAATCGTTCACATTTCCTTTCAATATTATTCTTTTCGGCCCATGGTTGTCTTCAACCAACTTGATGCAAAACAGAACATCGTTGATCTCAATATTCAAAACCTCATTTAGATTACTCGTATACCTTGTCTTGATCAAGATTCTGGCCACATCAAATTTTGAATGATTTTGTGTTTCTTCATCGCTGCTAATATACTCTCCAATTCTACTTGAAATATACTTGAAAAAATATTCTCTCCAGGAGTGACAAGGGACCCCAAAGAATTTGACCCAAGTTAATCGTTCCTTATCAACTTCTGAGGGAGACCATTGTCGAATATCAACAAACCATTGAGATAACCATTCTTCCTCTTCCTTGATTAAAGATCTAACAGCATTGTCTTCTCTATCTTCGAGAAGACAAAGATTTGTTCCTATTGGTGTAACTCTAATCTGAAACATACCTTCTCTATTAAATATTTCCTTTATATTGTATGAATTTCCTGGTTCCTTTACTTCTCCTACAAATGCATCTTCAAACCGTTTGTATTCCTCCTCTTTTACTTTAAATAGCAGACCTGCCCAGCTAGGCTTTGTTTCCTTATTTCGTCCCTCGCCAGATACCACCTCTACATATGATTTGTTATTTCTTACCTTCTTCCAGATAGGTCTAACAAGATTTTATTTGTTTCCATATGCCTCAGATTGTTTCTTGCTGATTTCTGCCCCAGAATCCACCCTGTCTCTTTTAAACCTTAGAGTGTTCACGTGTAGTTTTCTACCAAGTATCTGAATGTTATCCAGCTTACAAGCCATTAGCCTTTCGTCCCCTACTTTTCTAAACCTCACAAATCCGTATCTTTTCCCCCTTTTGTCTCTCTTTGCATGCATAAATACTTTGAAGACAACGCCAAATTCCATGAAAATCTTTGCCATGTCTCTAGCATTGTAGTGATCGGGAAATTCCGTGAAGAAGAAAGATGTAACCTCTTCTTGGTTCCCTACGTATTTGCCGTTACGCTCTCTCCAGATTGAAACCCTCAAAGCGTTATCACAATTTCTTCTATTCTTCACCACTTTCCAATCCATGAGCTCACAGTACCAATTTTTTTTTAAAATTAATGATATTTTTACTATTAATAAATAAAATTGTAAAATATAATTGACATATTGGTTTCAAGGATATATTTTTGAGACATTTTTAAATATTAAATCTTATAATTTTTTAAAGGAAATGTTACTATATTAATTGGGTTTTTAGTTATTTTTTAAAGAATATTTGTTTATTAATACATTTTTTTGTTTTTAAAATTAGAAATTTAAAAATATAATTTGTGGTATAATTGCTGTGTAATAGTACAACTTGTAATTTGATAAAAAGTATAAAATTTAAAATAGAAATTATAAAACATGTGAAAAAATCATGTGAAAAAAATGTGGCATTTCGAAGATCGAATTCAGAAACTTTTGGATAAAAAAACATGAGCATGAGCCACTGGTCTAGCAAAGTAATTTATTAATTATAGTAGACAAATAATATATATAATATAAAAACAAACATATTTTAAAATAATTTTTCACAACAAATTTTTTTTTATTTTGTTGAATAAATTAACAAAAGACTTATCAGGAAAAAAAAAACTTAGCGAAAACTTAAGGAAATTTTTTCTAAAAATAATAATATCTTGTTTAAATTTTATTAAAAAATATTTTTCATTCATTTTTTAGTTTAGAATTCAAACTTATTCTTTTTAAAATAATTTTAGTTCATATTAGTCTTATTTTAATATATTTTTATAGTTTTCATAATTATTGTATTTATAAAATTAGACTGAAATTTTAAATAAAAGGTTAAATGTCAAAAAAAATTAATAAAAGGTATAAATTTTTGAATAAAAAAATCAAAAAATTATAGGTTAAATGTCAAAAAAATTAATAAAAAGTATAAATTTTTTGAATAAAATATCATAAAATTGTTAAATGTTAAAAAAAAATTCTTCAAAAAAAAGGTATTAAATTTTTTAATAAAAAGTAATAAAAATATAGACTAAATCAGAGTTAGTGAGTGTTCAACTCACAATCTTTCTTCCCTATTGAGCTATTCGTTTTGTCACTAGATCAATCACTTCATCTGTTCTATTGTTATATGCAAAACTTATTACTATATCTTTTGAATGTTTTTTTTAAATCATTTTCACACAGCAACTTGTATTCCCTAAGTTTCCAAACGCTTTCACAATTCACGATTCAAACAACGAAGTTAAAAAACCCTAAGTTTCTCACTTTCTCTCAATCGGCGTCACTCAATCGGAATCCCTCAAACTCAACTGTGTCTCGCACTTTCTCTGTTTCTCAATCGGAAACTAATTTATCGCCGCCACTGTTTCCTTTCTCGTTTCATCGTTGTCATTTCCATTTTCGTGTCAACACTGCAATAGTTCCATTGACCGTTCATTTGTTTTCATATTATGGTTTCATTAGATTCCAATATTGAGCTTGATAAATTTTAGGGTTAAATATACAATATTCTCTGCAATGTAAGCGAGATTCGCTTTTGCCTCCTATAAAAGAGTTTTTTTTATTCCCCTTATAATGTCAAGATTCTCTATATAGCCCCTGAGTGTACTATTTGCTTACATGACACGTGTATGTGTCATTTAATTTAATTTTTTATTATATTTTTAAAATCCGCATCAATTTTTTAATTCCACGTGTGTTTTAAATTTTTTTAAATTTCATGTGGCATTTTTTTAAAATTTATATTTCTTTTAATTTTCTATTAAAAGGGGTAAATTAAAAGCCACTCATATTATAGGGGGTATAATTTTGTTGTTAATTTTGTTGTTTTTGGATAGTAAAACATTACCAATAGGATTTGAACGTAATACCTAAGTTTAGTGTGTAAGATTCTTAACCATTAGGCTAGTGTTCATTTTGTTTATAATATTTACATGTTAAAATATATATTACAGTTCTAAAATAACCAACTTGATAATCCCTTTCCCTTTTATGTTTGTTGGCTTCTTAACCATTGCCTTGATTTCTCCAACTTGATATTCCCCTTCCCAGTCAGCCTATTGACTTCTTCTACAGCAGAAATTGATACATCCTCTCTAACAAAAATTAGTGGGGTTTGTTGAAATATTAGATTTGATTTGATTTGATATAATTAGATTTGATTAGATTTAATATTTAGATATAATCCAAGTTGTGTTAGCCCAAGTCCAATTAGGGTTGTATATAAATAGACCTGGCTTGTATCATTATTTACACAATTCAATAATACAAATCCTTATTTCCTTATTCTCTCTCTTTCTCTCCTCACTAAAAGTGCCTCACGCACTAACAAATTGATATCCAGAGCTTTCAGTTATTGTTCTTGATCGAGTTTTCAAGAACTTCACGTCAAAGATCGTGTTTTCAGGGCAAGTGAATCAACCGCTGCGAAGATAACTGGTGATAAGAGCATTCCAAGTTCCCTTCCAATGCTTGACAGCAAGAATTGGATTCGTTGGAAAAAACAGATGCAATCCTAATTTGGCTTCCATGATACCCTAGAAGTGGTTACCGGCGGTGTTCATGTGTTGGCTGAAAATGCAACCGAAGAACAGAAAAAAGCCCACAACGAAGTCAAGAAGAAAGATTGCAAAACTGCTTATTGCATTCAGACGGCGGTCGATGCTGCTAACTTGAACAGAATCTCTCATGTTGAAACGGCGAAGGAGGCATGGGATATTCTGGTGAAGTATTATGAAGGAGGTGATAAAGTCAAGGTTGTCAAGTTGCAAACCTTGCGTCGACAATATGAGTTGTTGTCGATGGGAGAAGACGAAAAAGTTGCAGAATATGTGTCGAAGGTTCACAAACTCGTCCATCTCATAAAGGGTTGTGGTGAAACCATAACTGATAAGATGATAGTTGAGAAGGTAATGAGAACGTTGACCTCTCACTTTGATCACGTTATCGTAGCTATTCAAGAATCCAACAATCTTGAAACCCTAAAAGTGGAAGATTTGGTTGGTTTGTTGGAGGCGCATGAGATGAGGATTGTCGAAAGAAAGGGAGTTCAAGATTCGATACAAGCACTGCAGGCTCAGTCATGGAAAAAGAATGGTGGTTGCAACAAATTCAAAGGAAAAGTCGACAAGACTCAAGGAAAGAATTCTTGGTTGAACCCTCACAAAAATCGGGTCGAAGATGGAGCTTTTGAATCCTCGAAAAGAGGAGGAGGAAACTATCGAAAGGACAAAGAAGATAAAAAAGGTATACAGTGTTATAACTGTGAAAAGAGGGGTCATTTTGCCAAACATTGTTGGTACAGGAAAGACAATTGATCGAAAAAGACAAGGACGAAGGAGCGAACCTTGCACGCCAAGATTCAGATGATTCTGAAGGTGGTATGGTGGTTATGGCTGCAGTAGCAGATAACCATGTCGAATCCAAGATCTGGTTTCTTGACCCAGGCTGCTCAAATCACATGACTGGTCGAAAGGAGTGGTTGGTAGATTTTGATGAGTCGAAGAAGAGTAAGATAAAACTTGCTGATAACAGTTCGTTGCAAGCAGAAGGTACTAGAAACATAGTTTTTCGACTGAGTAATGGAGCGAAAGCTATGATCAGAGATGTGTTCTATGTACCTGGAATAAAGTGTAACATGTTAAGTGTTGGACAACTGGTTGAAAAAGGCATCTCAAATGTCATGAAAGATGGAGTATTGAAATTGTTCGACACCCAGAACAATTTGGTCTTGAAATATCCGTTGTCGAAGAACAGGACGTTTAAGATCATGATCAGTTCGACTGAAGTACAATGTCTAAAAACTGTTGTCGACCGCAAGGATAGTTGGTTGTGGCATTTGAGGTTTGGAAATTTGAACTTTCGATCACTCAAGCAGCTGATTACTCAAGATATGGTATCTGGTATTCCAAGTCTTGAGATGCCTGACAAACTCTGTGAAGGTTGTTTAGTCAGAAAACAATCCAGAAATTCTTTCGTTTCGACTATGCCAATGAGATCATCCTGCATACTCGAAGTTGTACATTCAGATGTATGTGGTCTGTTCGAAGAACATACCATTGGTGGAAACAAATATTTTGTTTCGTTTGTCGATGAGTTTAGTCGAAAGCTGTGGATCTATGTGATCAAGAGAAAGGATGAAGTATTTGAAATCTTTAAGAGATTCAAGATGTTTGTCGAAAACCAGAGTGAGAAGAGGATCAAAGTTTTGCGAACTGATGGAGGTGGCGAATACACTTCGAAGATGTTTGGAAAATTCTGTGCAGAACTTGGTGTTGATCATGAGGTAACTGCTCCTTATACTCCTCAACATAATGGAATTGCTGAAAGAAGAAACAGAACCATAGTGGATATGGCGAGATGCATGCTCAAGCAGAAGAATTTGCCAAAATCTTTATGGGGTGAAGCTGTTTCGACTGTAGTTTATATCCTGAACAGGTGCCCTACCAAGAAATTGAAGAACAAGGTTCCTGAAGAAGTGTGGAGTGGCAAACGACCATCAGTGAGTCATATGAAGGTGTTTGGCTCTATGTGTTACAAGCATGTTCCTGATACAAGAAGAAGGAAGCTTGATGACAAGAGTGAACCTATGATTCTGGTAGGATATCATAAGACAGGTGCATACAGGTTATTCAATCCAATTAATGAGAAGATTGTGTTAAGTCGAGATATTGTGATTGATGAAAATTCTGCCTGGGATTGGAATTCTAGTAACTCAATTAACAAGCCATTGATGAGCTCTGATTTCGACGAAGAAACTAATGAAGTTGAAATTGAAGAAATTGCTGAGAATCAAGTCGAAGTCGAAGTAAAAGCAGTTGCTGACATTCCCGATACAGAGGTTGTGGCTGAAACAAGCCAAAGACCTCAGCGAAATAGAGTTCCTCCAACAAGACTTCATGATTATGAAGTGACTAGTGATGATGAAGTCACACCAGATGGAGAATTAGTTCATTTTGCTTTACTTGCAGGTGCTGAACCAATCAACCATAACGATGCTTTAAAAATTCAACAGTGGAAGTTAGCTATGGTCGAAGAGTTACAGGCAATCGAAAGAAACAACACATGGGAGTTAGTCGAATAGCCAGCACATACAAAAGCTATCGAAGTAAAGTGGGTGTTCAAGTTAAAACACAATACTGATGGGTCGATAGCAAGACATAAAGCAAGATTAGTAGCTCGAGGGTTTCTTCAAAGAGAATGACTTGACTACTCTGAAGTATTTGCTCCAGTAGCAAGACTGGAAACTGTTCGACTAGTGGTAGCATTGGCATGTAACCAAGGTTGGTCAACATTTCACTTAGATGTGAAGTCAGCTTTTCTGAATGGTTCGTTAGACGAAGACGTCTATGTCACGCAACCTCCTGGGTTTGTGATTCAGAAGGAAGCGAGTAAAGTATATAAGTTGCACAAAGCGCTCTATGGCCTCAAGCAGACACCTAGGGCATGGAACAAGAAGATCGATTCATACTTAGTCGAATTGGGATTTGTAAAATGCAAGTCTGAGTATGGTGTCTATGTTCAGGTTGTAGCACAAGATATAACAATCATCTGCTTATATGTCGATGACTTGTTAGTAACTGGAAATAGACTGAAGAACTTGTCGAAGTTCAAAGAGCTGATGAAGAAGGAATTTGAAATGTCGGATTTGGAAAAATTGTCTTATTTCCTAGGCATGAAATTTCATATGTCGAAGCAAGGTATGGTGCTACATCAAAGGAAGTATGTCAAAGAGATACTCAAGAGATTCAGAATGGATGATTTGAATCCTGCATCCTCACCCGTCGAACCAAACTTGAAGTTGGAGAAGCATGGAGAGGAAAACAAAGTTGATGTAACTTTGTTCAAACAAATAGTTGGATCTCTGAGATATGTGTGCAATAGTCGACCTGATATAGGTTTCGCTGTCGGATTAGTGAGCAGATTCATGAGCGAACCAAGAGTCACACATGAAAGCTGCAAGAAGAATTCTAAGATACTTAAAAGGAACAACAGATTTTGGAATTATATTTCGACGAGATTCTGAAGGCAAAGGAGCAATAGTTAATTGCTTTTCAGATGCAGATTGGTGTGGAGATAAGGAAGATCGAATAAGTACAACTGGCTATTTCTTTCAAGTATTTGGTGCCTCAATCTCATGGTGTTCGAAGAAGCAACCTGTGGTGGCATTGTCATTGTGTGAAGCTGAATATATAGCTTGGAGTAAGAATGCTTGATGAAAAATCCATTTTTGTGTGAAGTAAGATGTATGCTGAAGCTCAATTTAATGAACTTATAATAGATTACATCAATTTTGTTTGTTGCTTTTAGTTTCAGCTGTAAACCTAGTTTGCCAAATTTACTGCTTAGGAAATATTGTCAAGTCTTCTAGTTTTAAAATTAGGGCATTAGGACTTAGGAGGGTTTTGAATTGGAGGAACTTAGAAGTTATAAGTATTTGTGAAGGTTTTTGGCTTTTTTGATTCATCTTAAATTCTTTCTGCTAGTTTATTTCTGATAGTTTTTTATTTGAATTTCTGAAAAATATCAATATGAGCTTAATTATTATGCATGGAAAATAGGCTTAGAAGAGAAGACATGTGGATTCGGTAGTAAAGAATGTGGATTAGATGGAGAGTAGTCATACATATTGAGGTAGCAGAAGACCTAAAAAAACTACAAGAGAAACTGTTAAAAAAGATCTCAAGCTTAACAAGTTGGATAAAAACATGGTTTTTGATAGGACAATATCGAGTAATTTGATCCATATATTTATCATATCTTATAGATTAGTGTAGTATCTTGGTCGTTCAATCTTAATTGATGGCCAATATAGGTTGACTGTGTAAAACTGATTGTGTAATCTGAGTTGTTCGATTTCATATTAACGACCAAGATTGTTTACAACGTGAAACTGCGTGCACGCTAATTGAATTAGATCCCAGTCCATATCTCATACAATGTAAATACTTGTGTTGCTATTGTATTGGGTAGTATATGATTGATTGTTTGTGCTACACCGTTGCATTGCTGAAGTAGATCCCTGTCCATATCTTACCATGTAAATACTTGTGTTGGTACTATATTGGATCGTATATGTTTGATTGTTTGTGTTACATTGTTGAATTTCTGTAGTAGATCTCGGTCCATATCTTACCATATAGAATAAGTACTTACTTTTTATCCATTATCCGGCCTTTGGAACATCCTCTGCAGAATTATAGACTCGTTGATTTAATTGAACTGCATATGTAGTGAATAGTTATGAGTCTTGTCACTTTAATCCAGTATTCCCATGTTCACAGGTAGAAGCTCAGGAAGCAATCATTCGTGATATATCCAATTTGTGCGACGTTGAAGAAGTAATTTGCCTCAAACATTTACTGGTTGGGACTGCTATCTCACTTGCAAGTGTCTTCTGTTCCAAGGAGGGTGAGGCAGAAATGTCTGAATCTTGACATGCTATTAGTATATTCATATTTTTTTTTGCCATCTAATCTCGGTTTAAAGTTTCCAGTCCTGCCAAAGTCTCAAATTTCTGTATGTTTTCACTGTCACACGATTCTAAGTTACTGCATTGTTGTCATGGTGATGCAGAATTCTGGTTATATTACCTGAGGCAGCAACCAATTTTGCAGGGATTTTTTGACGACGATATTCATCACAGAAGACATCCTTGGAGCTTCTATCAGCATGCAGTTCCTCAAAACATTTGCAATAGAATCTCTCTGGGTTTTCTTTATAACTCTTGCTTCTCAGAGGAACTACTATAGGCGTCAAAGCAAAGACGATTACAGTGTTGTTTGCACTTTGTTTGTAGCAACGGCAACTCATTGGCCTCTCGCATGCTATGTTCATCACCATAAAATTCTCCTATGGATTTAACTGTGTCACTGTAGTTCACCGTGTGAACTAGCAAGGAGGTAACCCCTTTTGCTGTCAGGTTTGACGTTGGACAAGCGCATAGTAATGGAACTGTAAGCTCATTGCCAACTGAAATGTTTACAGGAGCATAGTAATTCTGGCCCATCAATGCCTGACAGGTTGTAAGGCCTTTATAAGTTTCTTTTACCAACTCAAAGTAGGTGTCATTCTGCTTGACAGAGTAAGAAGTGTTATGCTGGTAGATATTTCCAGCACATGAACAAAAGACTGGCACAAATCTCTTCCGAATCCACTCATTTTATATCCTCCAAAAGGATCGTCACTTCCCAAGGCAAAATAACAGTTGATCCAAATAACGCATGCACGAATGGACCTTGACACAATGTTTGCAATATCCAAGTTCTTGGTCACAATGCCTGCTGCTAGGCCATATCTGGTATTGTTAGCACTCTTAATTGCTTCCTCCATAGTCTTGTTTGTTATTCACATGTTATACTTAAATCAATGATTCACCGACACGCCCCTAAACTTTTTATGGTACTAAAAGAGCAAAAGAATATAAAATTAAAATGTAACTTACTTAAACTTCATTAGTGCCATCACAGGGCCAAATATTTCATCCTTTGCTATTAGCATGTCCTCCTAATATAGTATAATTATATTTTTCTACCAAAGATATAATCCTTTTTATGTATTTGAACAAAAAAAATATGTTGTTTAAATATATAGTATAATTATATATTTCTACCAAAGATTTAATCCCCTCAGTCATCAAAATCAATTCAAATGTGCTAGTATGGTAAAAGTTGATGTTTTTCTGAGTCTAAAAGAGCCAGATCATGTGATTGGTGTTGCTTGTCTGTACTTCATTTAAAATTTTTCATTTAATGCAAATTCTTCATCCCACTTGGAATGGTTCCGGTAATTACATTAGTTGGTTTTGGATAATTTGACATTGGCTTTCCTGTGGTATAGTAAAACACTGAAACCACGTGACTAGTACTATATAGTATTCAGAATATCTAAATATATATTTTTTTGTCACATATATTGTTGTTTATTTATGTTGTTCTGTCCTTTCTCAGGTGGGGACTTGTGTTAAAATTGGAATTCCTATGCTAATCTTGTTTATAATCTTCTCCCAGATACAAATCAAATTTGCGCTGCTAATATTGACTACAGTGATATGGGCATATGCACATCTATTGGCAGCAAGTGGAGCATACAAACACCGACCGGATTTAACGTAACATAATTGCAGGACTAATAGGGCTAATCTCATTTCTTCTTATCCTTGGTTGGTACCAATAGCATCTTGATTGTTGAATATGTTCATATTATTATCAATCAATGTAGAAAAGAAGATGTTGAACTGATGAACTTGTTCCTGCAGGATAAAGATTCCATACCCTCTTGAGTGGGGTGCTCCTACATTTGATTGGCCATTCTTTTGGAATGATGGCTGCTATTTTAGTCTCATTAATCGAGGTGTTTTCAAATACATAAACATTTGATGCTCTTCCGTTTAATTTGATCTTCTGTTCAAATACATATTCTCGCGGGAAGCCGGTGACAAATTTGAATTGTGTCATGCTTCCTTTTGAAAGTAAAGACCGTCAAGGAACGCGTATCAAATTTTGGCCTGACAAAGAAGGTTCTAATGGTCATTCATTCCCAGTTTATGTTTTTTCTTCTACTGCAAATTTTATTCTTACATAAATTTTTTTCTCTTTACTTAACATGCAGTATTCCCCACTGCTATTCAGTTTGAATACAAGCTCTGGATTGTAACTAAGCAGAAATACTTGAGAATTACAGTAACATTAAAATTGTGTAAAGCTCTGGATTATCATGACTTGATCAGCTGTTCAGTGAAGCTACTCACTGATTTTCCTAAAGATGAACATTTTTTGAAATGCTTAATTGAAAATTAACTACAATCTATTCATGTGTTACAGTTTGTTGTTACAACTTTTGTTTGTCCAAACTATTTTGAAGTTTTCATAGAAAGTTGTTGTTTTTCAAATTACTAAGTGATGGAACTCCTTTTCAAATTACAAAGTCCAAAAGTCTCCTAGCTGTTATCCAAAACTCTTTCATGTAAATGAATGTCAAAGCTGTTTTCCTTGAGGTAATTTGGTTGCTACTTTTTATCAGTAGAGGTAAGAACTAGATAAAAGCTTCATGAGATGGGAGTAATTGAACAACTGAAATATACAGTCATGTCATGCATCTCGTTAAACTACAAAAGTTGTTGGTATTATCATGTCTAGAAGTGGCAGGGTAGGAGAGTCTGAGTCTGAAGGGGCAATCTGATTATTGGATAGATTGAAGTTGCTCGACAAGCCTGTTCTCAGAAAGGTTGTATTTTTCCTTAAAGCATGTCTTCGTGATTTTCTTGTTTCCGAAGTTTTTCAATTTTCATACTAATGCTGCTTTCTCATGTTTATTTATACTTGAATCTTCTTAGTTTATTTTTTACCTATCATGAACTTTTATTAGAAAATGCGGGGTGGCAAGATCTAAATTCTAACTACTTGGTTATGGTGGTTTCGATTCCATCTCATGAACCAACTACGCGTATTACTTGTGTTTTTGTTTAGTAGAGTCGGTTGTAGGCTCCTATTGGATTGCCGATTGGGCCTATATTCAACTATGTTGTGATCACAAACGATACCTTTCAACAAATAAAGATTGAGAAACGGAGTTCATGGGTGAACAATGAAAACGGTTAGAATAAAGAGAGAAAGAAGAAAGAAGGAGAAGGATTAGGGTAAATTGTTTACTATTCACTTTCTCATAAGAGTTTACAAATGATTACAAACAAATATCACAATTGGCCTCACTCAACAACCTGAGTGATCTAGCCTATTTATAGACTAACTAGCTAACTTACATTACAAGCTAACTAAACGATTGGATCCTTAACACAAGGCTCAATTCGACATAATAAGTCAACAATATATTTCGACCTTACATACTAGAACTAGCTTCGACTACAGTATGTAACCCTTCGACATCAGCATGTGACCCAGCTTCAACTTCATGCTTGTCTCCTGTCGAAACCCATGAAAGCTATTCCTCGACTGAGATAAAGTTCGACCCAAAATCTCACAAATCTCCACCTTGGATCTAACTCTACAAACAACAGGGAATAAACTAGCTTTCATCATCCAACTTTATCAACTGCATAGAAAAACTTGCAACTTGGCAACGTCTTGGTGATCATATCAGCAGCATTGTCATCAGTCGAAACCTTCAACACCTGGACTTCACCATGCTTGATAATCTCTCTGACGAAGTGCAGTCTCACATCGATGTGCTTTGTTCGCTCATGATAGGCTGAATTCTTCGACATGTGTATTGCACTTTAACTATCACATTTAACAGTGATACTTTGACCTTGAAGTTTTAGCTCCTTTGCAAAACCTTCAAGCCACAATGTTTCTTTCACAGCTTCAGTGAGGGCAATATATTATGCTTCAGTGGTTAATAAGACAACAACCTTCTGAAGCGTTGCTTTCCAACTGATTGTTGTGCCGAACATAGTGAACACATATCCAGAAATATACTTTCTGAAATCCATACAACTTGCATAATCAGAGTCGACAAACCCTTCAATTTCAACTTTGGTATCATCACCACAGGCTCCACCATAAATCAAGACTCTTTTCAAAGACCCATTTATGTACCTGAGAATCCACTTCAAAGCTTGTCAGTGCGCCTTTCCAAGATTGGCCATATACCTGCTTACAAGGCTCACACCATATGCTATGTCTGGCCTCGTAAAAACCATATCTTTCATCAAATAACCTACCAAACTAGCATATGGGATGCTACTCATATAGATTCTTTCAGCTTCAGTACTCAAAATTTGAGTAGTACTAAGCTTAAACTGAGGATTTATCGGAGTCACAACAGGCTTTGAATTCGACATACCAAACTTGTCGAGAAGCTTCCTAGGTATGTCTCTTGAGATAAGTACAACTTCGACTGCTTTCTATTTCTCCGGATGTCAATCCCAAGAATCCTGGTGGCAGCTCCCAGATCCTTCATTTCAAACTCCTTACTGAGTTCAGCGTTCACCTCCATTACATCCCCGACACTGTTGCTAGCTATGAGGATATCATCCACATAAAGCAACAAAATAACAAGTGAGTTTCCAGGTCGAAATCTGAAGTAAACACAGTGGTCGAACTGACTCCTAGTGAAACCAATGTGTGCCATGAACTTGTCGAATCTCCTGTTCCACTGTCGAGGAGACCGTTTCAGGCCATATAAAGACCTATTCAGCTTGCACACATAATCTTCCTTATCCTTTTCTGCATACCCTTCAGGTTGACGCATCAGGATTGTTTCGTCTAGGTCACCATACAGAAATGTTGTCTTCACATCCATTTGCTCAAGTTCTAAGTCGAACTTTGCCACCATGGCTAACAACATTCTAATGGATCTATGCTTTACAACAGGTGAGAACACATCATTGAAGTCGACACCTTCTTTCTGAGTGAACCCCTTAGCAACCAGCCTTGCCTTAAAGCGCTTCAACATCACTCCTTCGATTTCTTCCTTGACCTTGAAAATCCACTTACAACTGACTAACATTGCTCCTGCAGGTTTCTCAATCAGCTCCCAAGTGTTATTATCATGAAGAGATTTCATCTCTTCATCCATGGCTTTTCACCATTCAGTCTGATTTCGACTCCTCATAGCTTCCTTGTAATCTCTAGGTTCTTCCTCAAGTACCTCACTTGCAGAGATTAAGGCAAAAGCTATAAGATCTGCATAACCAAGTCTCTGAGGTGGCTTGATGACTCTTCTCGACCTATCTCTTGCCACTAGGTAGTCATCGACAGCCAAATACTCTCAGTTTGTCGAGATCTGGTGGTTGACCCGACCAAACTTCTTCAGGTGTCTTCATTCCCAAGGCAGTCGAGGGACATCTATTTATCATATAAGTTATTGTCGAAACAGCCTCCTCCTAAAACACCTTCTTCAATCCAGCACTAACCAACATGCATCTAACCCTTTCAAGGATTGTTCGATTGAATCTGCCAGTTTGAGTTTCGACCAGAACCTTCTAACTTTTGAAATTCTTAAAAGTTTCATCCTTAGTCTTCTGAATGAATACCCATAATTTTCTAGAATAATCATCAACTATGGATAGAAAATACCTTGCACCTACATATGAAGGATTCCTTGCAGGCCCCCAAAGATCAACATGGATGTAATCAAGGAATCCATGTGTTCTTTGATTGCCTTTGTTAAACTTCGCCCTACAGGATTTGCCAAATACACAAGGTTCACAAAATTCCAACTTCTTGACTTTGTCACCACCTAGCAGATTCTGTTTCCCCAGTTCGACCAGGCCTCTTTCACTAACATGGCCCAATCTCATGTGCCATAATTTTGTCTTCGACACCGGTTTTGTGGATTCAAAATATGTTGAACCACTTACAACCTCAGCCTTAAGGGTATACAAGCCTTGTTTCTTCACGCCTCTCAAGACTTCCTTTGACCCCTTCATGACTTTCAAGATACCTTTCTCTCCTTTGAAGACATATCCTTTCTTGTCGAATTCACCAAGAGAAATTAAATTCCTCTTAAGGTCAGGTACATACCTAACCCCATTCAATATCCTTATTGACTCATCATGAAGCTTGAATCTTACAAATCCAATTGCTGTAATCTTGTAAACTTTATTGTTTCCAAGCAGCATTGATGCACCATCTTGATCACATAATTCTTCAAACACATTCTTGTTTGGAGTCATATGGCAAGTACATCCAAAATTCATAATCCACTCTTTGCAAGAGTTGATGCTCGACACCACAAGGACATCAGATGATTCATAATCATCTTGCACAATAGTTGCATTGTCATTGTCCTTACCTCCATGATTATTCAGGCGCTCATGACACATCTTTCCTATGTGACCCTCCTTCATACAGTGATAACACTTAATCCCAGAAATATCACCACCATAAGACTTCTGCTGAGTTTTACCTTTCTTCTTCTCAAACCTACCATATCTCTTCGAGGATTTCCCCTTCACGGATAACCCTTCGCCAACTGATGATTATGGTTTCTGCTCCTTTCTTTCGTTCAAATCCTACGAATACAAGGCTGCTTGAACTTCTTCAAAGGTCAAGGACTCTCTTCCATACAAGAGGGTTTCTTTGAAGTGAGCATGTGACCTAGGTAAAGAACACAACAATAACAACGCTTGATCTTTATCATTGATGGTAACGTCACTATGTTCTAGATCAAGAACCAGCTTGCTGAACACATTCAGCTACTCCGTCAACACTTTATCTTCAGTCATCTTGAATGAATACAAAGCTTTCTTCAACTACAAGCGATTTACCAAGGATTTTGTCATATACAATCCTTCGAGTTTCAGCCAAACACCAGATGTCGTCGTCTCCTTTGAAACCTGCCTGAGAACCTTATCACCAAGACTCAGAATAATTGCACTGTGGGCTTTCTCGATCATCGTTGTCTTTTCCTTCTCCATCAATGTAGTATCTGTGAGGGCTAAGGTCTTTCATCTATTTCGGTTTTAATGATGTCAACAAATAAGACAGTCATTAGATTGTAATTTGAGCAGTATCACTTCTAGGTCGGGCAAATTGCATCTAACCATCAATGTTCATGTGTCTAAACATATAGGAAGAAGTCTACATAATTTCTAGATGTGCATGATCATAATATTGATGTTTGGTATACTTGTTTCGAGTCTTGGTCAGCAAAAACATACAGAAAAATGAGTTTTTGAAAATCTGCATGTCTTGAGTCGACCCAAGGTGAGCACGAGTCGACTCATGCTGGTTTAAACAAGTTTTGTGAAAAGTTCGGGAAAGCGCACGCTGACCCCCCTGTTGCATGGGTCGACGCATGCTTCTAGAAATTTGAATTTCTGCAAAATCTACAGGCTTGCGTCGACGCAAGGTATTGATGGGTCGACGCATGGTTTCAAAATTTACGTAGACAATCCTACGGGACAGCTCACGCCGACCCTCATTAAAGGGGCGGTCGATCCAACTCTGTCTGAACTGATTTTTTGCATTTAATTTTTTCTGTTATTTCTGTTACTTCATATTGTGGGTCACATTACTCATTATAAATAGTTGGGTCAACTCACATTTCAATAACAAGAAACGTGAAAATTTATACCAATCTTTCTCTTCATCTCCATCTTCAACCTTGAGTAAACAAACAATTACACATAATCATTTTTGTTTGTGTCGCCCATTGTTTTGAAGTGATAACGTTCAGAATTAGGAAGTGTGTGATCTTCATTTCTGGGTTGAGAATTGGTAGGTGTTTCTTGAATAAAACCTCAGGTTTTGTCCTCCAAGAATCGGTCGAGTGAAGGTGATTGAAGAGCTGCGGGCTCTTGCAATCTAGTAGCGTGGGACGGTGATTTTGGGGGGTTTTTGGCACAAACTGTTTCGTTCTACAGGGATTCAGCAGTGTGAAGGTAACCGAAGAACAGAGTATTCATTCGGTTTAGTAGCTACAGTCGGAGGATCGTAGAACAAAGGTTTAGGGATCGAATTGCGGAAGATCGAAATCGACCGAGTGAAGGTGACTGAAAACCCGTGGTTTCTTGCAGTCTAGTAGCGTGAGACGGTGATTTGTTCAACCGAATTCGAGGCACTTGATTCGTCTTGAATCAAGGGGAGAGAAGACACTGCATCAACAATCAAAGAAGTTTGAGGGTTTGGATGTTCATAGTTCTTCTCTTGTATAAACAATTTGCAAACAGTAACATATATATATATATATATATATATATATATATATATATATATATATATATATATATATAAAGCGAGGACAATTGGGGAACTGCCTAATCAAATCGTGTTTGTTCTCTCTTCCCTTACTCTATTACGTTTTGACAATATTCGAATTTGCGAAGCATCAATTGATCTGAATTTTCTGTTTTAGTGTAATTGAGAGCTGAAAAATTACTTTGCTAAAACGATACAATCCCTTAGATTGTATCTTGTGTAGGCTCGATATTCACATTAATCGGAAATTCTCACTTGGTGTGCCGCTCACGCCAAGTATTCGATAAATTGATTAAGCACAAAATCGAGAGTACTTTGTGAATTAATTTTTGTCAATACTATCTCGTTGGAATTTGGATAAAAGTCAAGTAAAATAATTCAGTTGATTACGCTGTGCATTATTTCAATTAGTTGTAAAATTTCTCATCCGTCTTATCATTCCTTAAACACGATATGCATATTCGATCCTTTTAGTAGAGGTTCGTTGTAGACGTGGTTCAGTGGTCGCTTCCATAAAAACCTTTTAAAACCTATTTTTGGAAAGCCATTTGCGTGTAAAAATCGAGGGATCTATTCAACCCCCCTTTTAGATCCTAGCCATCGTCTAACAAGTGGTATCAGAGCCTGGTTTATCTGGTGCTTCAGTAAAACTTCTTGGAATATGGCGAACGAACCTAAAGGGGCTTATAATAGAGCTCCAGTTTTTACAGGCGAGAATTACAACTACTGGAAGGATTGTATGCGCGTCCATATAAATTCCATAGATCAGAAGGTTTGGAACGTTATTTTAAACGGTCATATGGAAATTACAATGACTAATGTTGAAGGCATTGTCGTTCCCAAACCCGAAGCTCAGTGGAATGAGGAGGACGAGAAAAAGTACAGCTATGACTAGAAGGCTCGAAATATGTTGATCTCCTCTTTGGGAGTTGACGAATATTATCGAGTCTCTCATTGTGAAACGGCTAAAGCCATGTGGGATGCTTTACAAGTAGTCCACGAAGGAACTAATGATGTTAAAATGGCCCGTATCAACACACTAACGCAAGAGTTTGATCTTTTTTACATGAAGCAAGGGGAAACCATTGCGGATATGCAAAAATGATTTACTCGTATTATCAACAAATTGCATGTACTTGGTAAACCAATTCCAAACGAGGTTGTTACTAATAAGATTTTGAGGTGTCTTAACAGGGAATGGCAGCCGAAGGTCACCGCGATCAAGGAGGCCAATAATCTAGCTACTCTAGACCTCACCACATTATTTGGCAAACTCGATGAGCATGAGCAAGTGCTTATTAGCCTTGAAAAATATGAGAAGGGTATAAAGAAGGAGAAAACAAAAGATACGGAAAAGAAGTCGATTGCTCTTAAAACTTCTTGTTTAAAGTCCACATCTAAAGAGCAAAGTGATGATGAAATCAACAATGATGAAGATGATGACTCTGATGATGATATGAGTCTATTTGTGAAGAGATACAATAGATATGTTCGAAAGAATGGGATTCAACACTCGGATAAAAATCTAGTCAAATTTAGGAGGCAATCTAGAAATGAAGGCAATAAGAATGGCTAGGTTAAAGGAACGTGTTACAACTGTGGAAAATCCGGGCATTACAAGCCAGATTGTCCATCACTCAAGAAAGACAAGGATGAGGATAAGGATAAGAATCGTCAACACAAAAAGTCAAACAAGTCTAGACGAGCATACATCGCTTGGGAGAGCGATAGCGAGTTGGAAAAAGATGACAGCTCAACTGACAAAATTGAATCCGTTAATCTATGTCTTACAGCATATCCAAACAAGAAGAAAGAGGTAAAACACTCAAAATACGATCACTCTAAAAGTATGTCTCATTTAGAATTACAAAAGGCTTTTGATATGTTGCACCACGAGGCTAAGGAAGCTTTTTAACGCTTAGCCTCGAACAAAAAGATTTTTAAATACTTGGAGAGAAAGGTTTTCGATTCCAAAAAGGAATTGGAAGCTCTTAAAAACTCCATGGTCGATGCATCAAAAGCTAATATTGATGAGAATAAGTCTCCATGGTTCAAGTTTGGGGGCTGTGATACTTGTCATATTTGGCAAAAAGAGGTGAGAACCCTTAAGGCCAAATTAGACAAGGCTCTTAAGCCTAAAGTTACATTTGCTATTGATCGATCACATTATCGAGAAAGTATGAACAATCCGTATCAAAAGTATACGTATGTGATTCGAGATAGAGATAGCAAAGGTAAATTCCAAATGAACCGTGATTGCCTATATTGTTGCAAGCCTGGTCATACTATTGCTAAATGTTGTTTTAGAAGATTTCTTGTTCCAAAAGGCATTTATCAATGGTTGCCCAAATGCAACCTTGGTTTCACTCACCACAAAGGACCCAATGAGAATTGGATACCTACTTTCCCTTGATTGACTATGCAGGTACAACATCTTGAGACCACCGAAAGAAGATGGGTTCTGGATAGTGGCTGCTCAAGACATATGACAGGAGACATATCTCTTTTCAGTGACTGTGTGGCAAAGAAAAAGGGGTTTGTTACCTACAGAGACAAAAACAAGGGACAAATGTCGGAAAAGAGGTTACGTATTGTTGAAGAGTCGGTACACGTTACTTTTGATGAGTCTTATCCGAAAAATGTCAGAGAAGGTAGTTCTTTTCATGGTGCAGGTGTATCTTCTGAAGACATACTCAAGGACACTGATAAGGGAATTGATCAGCCTAAAGCAGTGCGTATTGAGGAGGAAAAGGATCACCAACCAATGAAGAGTGAGGAGGATCATCCAACAAATAAAGATGACCTTCCTCCAGCATGGAAGTCTTCCAAAGACCATCCAATCGACAATATCATCGGTGATATCTCTAAGGGAGTAACCACTCGCTCTAAACTTAGTAACTTTTGTTATTACTCCGCTTTTGTGTCACAAGTTGAACCTAAAAAAGCAAAGGAGGCGTTACTCGATGAGCGTTGGTTTTTATCAATGCAAGATGAACTAAATCAATTCAGGAGAAATGAGGTTTGAGATCTTGTCCCCCCTCCGCGAGGTCATCGAGTAATCGGCACCTGATGGGTATTTAGGAATAAACTTGATGAAAATGGAGTTGTAACATGAAACAAAGCGCGACTTGTAGCGCAAGGCTATAACCAAGAGGAAGGAATCGACTATGAGGAAACTTATGTGTCGGTTGCCCGACTCGAGGCTATACGCCTTTTACTTGCTTATGCTTGCACTAACAATTTCAAACTATTTCAGATGGACGTTAAAAGTGCTTTCCTTAACGGATACATCAATGAAGAGGTTTATGTAGCCCAACCTCCGGGTTTTGAATCCCATGAATATCTTGATCATGTCTACAAACTTAAACGTGCTTTGTATGGACTTAAATAAGCCCCTAGGGCTTGGTATGAACGTCTAAGAAAATTTTTACTTGATCAAGGGTATTCAAGAGGGAAGGTTGACACAACCCTCTTTATTAAACATCAAGGAAAACACTTAATTTTGGTACAAATTTATGTTGACGATATTATCTTCGGGTCGACTAACATGACCTTGGTCAAGGAGCTTTCTAGTTTGATGCAGGGAGAGTTTGAAATGAGCATGATGAGGGAGCTAAACTATTTCCTCAGATTGCAAATCAAACAACTGGAAGAGGGCACGTTTGTGAGTCAAACAAAATATTGTCTTAAGCTTCTCAAACGTTTCGACATGCTAAACTGCAAGGCAATAGATACTCCTATGCCTACTTGTGCCAATCTTGATAGTGACGAAAATGGTAAGGATGTAGAGGTAAAGAAGTATCGAGGTATGATTGGATCTCTTCTTTATCTTAACGCATCACGACCCGACATTATGTTCAGTGTATGCATGTGTGCGAGGTATTAAGCACGTCCCAAAGAATCCCACTTAAAATCAATTAAGCGCATACTTCGATACCTTTCTGGTACTCCAAAGTATGGGCTGTGGTATTCTAAAGGTAGTGCTTGTTCCTTAGTTGGCTATTCCGATTCTGACTTTGCCGGGTGTAAATCGGATAGGAAAAGTACTAGTGGCACGTGTCACTTTTTCACAAATTCCTTGGTGAGTTGGCATAGCAAGAAACAGGTTTTCGTTACCTTGTCAACAGCCGAGGCAGAATACGTTGCCGCCGGTAGTTGTTGTGCTCAAGTCCTATGGCTTAAACAACAATTGCTTGATTTCAATTTAAAACTTGAGCGTATTCCCATTTTTGTGCGATAACGCTAGTGCTATTAACCTAACTAAGAACCCCGTATTACATTCACGCACCAAGCATATCGAAATACGTCATCATATTCTTAGGGATCATGTAGAGAAAGGTGATGTGGTCTTTGAGCATGTTGATACTAAAAATCAACTTGCTGACATTTTTACAAAACCACTAGCTACAGAGCCTTTCTTTCACATCCGTAGGGAACTTGGCGTTCTCGACATCTCGGATCGTGTTTGATATTTCTCTAACATAGTTGCTCTTCACACACACACACACACACACACACACACACATATATATATATATATATATATATATATATATATATATATATATATATATATATATATATATATATATATATATATATATATATATGCTTGCTTATGCTTTTGACTAACAATGCAAAGAGTCATTAAGCTATATGTAAGGGCTCTCATCATTCATCATGATCAAGGTAATATCGTTCCGCTTTGTAATTTTTTTTGTGTACCATGATAAGTGCTTTAAAATTGATGTTTATTACATATGTTAGCATATATTATTCATTTGGATGTTCGATATATATGTTTGCATGTTTATTTATCTTATTTTGGAACATTTGTATGAAAAAATTTAAAATTTTCCATATTTCACTTGGATGGGTCGACCAAAGGATGCAATGGGTCAACTCATGAGCTAAACTCTTTCTAAAGAAAAACAACCGGGTTAGCGCGTGCCTACCTGCGGTCGGCGCATCTCAAATTTTAAAATTTTTCAAATACACGTCAGCTTGCGCCGACACATTCAATGCTTAGGTCGACCACACCTGACGAATTATGAATCCCTTTTAATTGGGAACGCGCGCGCCGACCTAGTGTTTCTAAAATTCACTGCATACTTTCAATGCACTTAATATTTCTTCATTGCATGTCATAAATTTGATCTTTCTTGGTCTTCTCCTCTCTTTCTCTTCCAAATTCCCATTCAAAATCCATCAAAGCTCCATTAAAACCCTAAAACTCAAAACTCACAAAGTTTGAATTCACAAGGTTTATAAGAAAGGAGTTTCACAAGGTATTTGGAAGCAAGCACTCTATCAATTGTTCATCATTTGCTCACCGCGCACTGTTCATCATCTTCCTCAATTCTTCAACAATGGCCTCTCAACGTGTTACCGGTAAACGGACCATAAGAGCTTTAACATCCAGAGCCGAAACTTCTTCAACTTCAGTAAATGCTATGTCTCTACTCTCCGATGCTCTGTCTGAGTCTTTCAATAATGATTTCCGCAACAGTGTTGTTATTCGACAACATGCATACTACCCTTTGATGGCTCCCGACTATCATCTCACTGATAAGTGCAAAATGTACCTATTTTTGTATATAAGTTTTGTTGCACTTATCTATACTTTTTGTTAAATATCGTTCGAATAAACCCCACTTTGTATGTAAATGTGTATATTTAGTGTATAATCAAGTTTTAGTGTATTTGTGTACTGTTTGACAGTTTTCTACTCATTTTGTAGGTATTGAGGTGTATATGTAGCATGAGCAATAAAGTGTCAAAGACACGGCTTCAAACACACGATTTTAAGCAACTCATCAACGAATAAGGCTCAAAATGAGGATAATATAAAGAACCAATTTGGTTGATATTTATGGATTGTTAGATAGGAAATTGAATAAGCTTTGCAACGCTTCGAACCGGGCAAAAAACGGAGTTACGGTTCTCAAGTTATGGCTGAATCATTTTTTCAAGTCAGCTGGTTGCGCGCTGAGCGCGCCCGAGCGCACTGAGAGGGCTCTTAAGGCGGTTTAACGTGCGCTGAACGCCCAAAAGCGCGCTGAGCGCGGTCTGCGATGATGACAGCAATAAATATGGGTTAAAAACACATTTTTAGGGATGGTTTTGGGTATTTTTTGCTCCCAACTCCATCAAACTTCATTTTTCTTGTAGATTAGCTTAGAAAACATCATTGGAGCTTGCATTTGGATGATCCGGAGTCGAATCTCTCGTCGATTGGTGTTGACAAACCAAGAAATATTTGGTTCCTCTTCTCTCTTCTCTTTGTAATTTCTTTTTGTTGGGCATTGTATAGTTACTATGAACATATGTATCTTTGTTGATCTTAATATTATATGAAATTTGCTTTACAAATCATTATCGATGTCTTCCTTGATCTTTTTGCATTTATGTTTGGATTTGTGTTGTGTTAGAGATAAACATCACAAATCTTGATTAGGGATGGATATCTATTGTTTAGATGCTAGAGATAGATTTAGATGATAATCTTTTTGGTGTCGGAACTTAATGTCTTCCGTGTTTCGAGACTTCGTGCGCGAGAGTGACGAAGAAAGTAATACGGTTGTCTCTCAGCTCAGTGTGCCAGAGATGGACACTGTTGTGAGTGATGCTGGATGATTTTGACGAGTATTGCAGGTGGAGTATAATTGGTCGGTAAATTTATGTTTGTGACGAGTGGATTATATGTATGCTTGATAAGTTCGTCTTGTTGAAGAATGAATTGTTTTTATGTTTTTATTTACTTTTCTGTTTTTACGCTTTAAACCATTTAAACCCAAACTCATAAACTTAGAGATTGTCGAACGACAGTTCAGTAGCACCGATCTTTGTGGACACGATAATTCCCGGAAAAATACTTCCAAATCTTTTTGCTTGCTTCCCCAATTCTGCAGCCAACAAAATGGCGTCGTTGCCGGGGATTGGAGTTTTTATTGAATCGCATTGCGATAGTTTCTTTGTTTTTGAGTTTTGTAGATATCCTATATATTCTCTATTTTCACTTGTTGATATTGATACTTGTATATGTTTACCATATTTGTGAATTTTACATGTTTTGCATACTTGTAAATTTAGTGTATATGTTTGTTTCTCTTCACGTTTGCTAAGTGTTTGGTTAGGTTTCATCGTCGGTGAGCGCTAACCGTGTAAAGAGGCAACTTGGAGAAGTGTGTATAAATAAAAGGTGTCAAGCTTACGACGTAAAACAAGCGTGTTTTGTCATTTTTTGTTCCGTTATTACTTTTTCATTGTATATGAGATTGTGTAGGTGTAAAGTGGAGGCCTACACCAGAACCTTGTTGTTGTACTGATTTTTCTGGTTCTGGTGTAGCGCGCTCAGCGCGCTCTGCTGTGCTGAGCCAATGATTTCTTTTAATTGTTCACTTGGCTCCCCCTTTTTCCCACTTCCACCAAGGCCTTATATATTAGTAATTATTAGTAATTTTTCTAATTCTTTTTTTGTTGTTTGGACTCAAATTTTTGGCCGATTGCTTAAAGTCGCATTCGGTGTTTGTCCATTTTTTATCATTTTAACTTGCGAATGCGTGGTAATGATAGTGTTTAAAGATTTTTACATGTTCGAGGTATGTATTTATCGCTTTCTATACTTTAGCATATTCATGATACTTAGGCTTTTTACAAACTTTCATGTCATTCATTCTTTTATATACTTGTTCGTATGTGAATCACTTTAGTTCCTACCCTTTTTGTGAGGAGGCCTTCCATTGTTCATATATGCTCGGAGTTCCAACATTCTTGTTCTAACTGGATTTTATTATGTTGAATCTGTTGTTTATGTTGTGTATATGAATGCATGAGAAGGATCAAGGCATTTGCTTCATTTTGAGCACAACCACCCAAGCCAAATAGTCAATTCACCTTGTGAGTGTGTGAGAATTTGTAACCCCTTTGAGCTTTTTGATCCATATTTTTATTTGAACTTAATGCTTGTCTATGAGTATTTAGTTCACTTATTTTTGATGGATTTTGTTTTTTCTTGGACCTCAACTTTGTGTTGTTGTATGGATTTTTTCCTTGCCTTAGAAAGTAGGGAGTATTCACATGATGATGTGGTTGAATTCAAGTTGGGGAGAGAATGATTGTGTACTCATTGGTTGGATTCTATGATGATTGAAAAAGAAAAGAAAAAAAGAGAAAAAAAAATGTGACAAAGAAAAGGAAAGAAAAAAAAGGGAGAAAAAGAAAATACTTGAAAAAGGAAACAAAAAGAGTTTCAATAATTGTGCTAAATAAGTAGTGTTGTTGTGTAACACTTGGGTTTGTGGAAGAAGTTGGTTGAAATTTTGTGTTTGGATCTTTGTGAGTTGATCACTCCCTTAGATTTAGGCAAGTTTTTGTTTCGATTAGCTTTAGGAATTGCCCCTTGTTTGTTTACCCGACCACATTACAACCTTGAAAAGTCATTGTGATTCTTGCCTTTGTATGTTCAATGTGAATTTTTGGATGGATGCATAATTTAGTCTTTTGTTTGCAAGATTGTTGTGTGAGTGAAAGTCCCTCATTTTGTGTTTTTCATCTACCGATGATTGTTTTTGGAAGGTCTGATTCACATTTGAACTTGTGTTGTTTTAGAATGTTTGGCATGATTTTTGTATTTAGCGTTTGTTTCGTGATTATGTTATCGTTGAAGTTTAGTGGTAAGTATTTACTTTGTGTGTACCATTTTCGGTTGAATCATTGCATTTGTTTTTCGTTTTCAAAACTTGTTGATTCAAGATTCTTTGGTAATTGCGTTTGTTCCTTTAGTTGTTGGCTTTGTTTGAGGACAAACAATTATGTAAGTTGGGGAGAGTTGATAAGTGCAAAATGTACCTATTTTTGTATATAAGTTTTGTTGCACTTATCTATACTTTTTGTTAAATATCGTTAGAATAAACCCCACTTTGTATGTAAATGTGTATATTTAGTGTATAATCAAGTTTTAGTGTATTTGTGTACCGTTTGACAGTTTTCTACTCATTTTGTAGGTATTGAGGTGTATTTGGAGCATGAGCAATAAAGTGCCGAAGACACGGCTTCAAACGCACGATTTTAAGCAACTCATCAATGAATAAGGCTCAAAATGAGGATAATATAAATCACCAATTTGGTTGATATTTATGCATTGTTAGATAGGAAATTGAATAAGCTTTACAACGCTTCGAACCGGGCGAAAAACGGAGTTACGGTTCTCAAGTTATGGCTGAAACATTTTTTCAAGTCAGCTGGTTGCGCGTTGAGCGCGCCCGAGCGCGCTGAGCGGGCTCTTAAGGCGGTTTAACGCGCGCTGAGCGCAGTCTGCGATGATGACAGCAATAAATATGGGTTAAAAACACATTTTTAGGGATGGTTTTGGGTATTTTTTGCTCCCAACTCCATCAAACTTCATTTTTCTTGTAGATTAGCTTAGAAAACATCACTGGAGCTTGCATTTGGATGATCCGGAGTCGAATCTCTCGTCTATTGGTGTTGACAAACCAAGAAATGTTTGGTTCCTCTTCTCTCTTCTCTTTGTAATTTCTTTTTTTTGGGTATTGTATAGTTACTATGAACATATGTATCTTTGTTGATCTTAATATTATATGAAATTTGCTTTACAAATCATTATCGATGTCTTCCTTGATCTTTTTGCATTTATGTTTAGATTTGTGTTGTGTTAGAGATAAACATCACAAATCTTGATTAGGAATGGATATCTATTGTCTAGATGCTAGAGATAGATTTAGATGATAACCTTTTTGGTGTCAGAACTCAATGTCTTCCGTGTTTCGAGGCTTCGTGCGCGAGAGTGACGAAGAGAGTAATACGGTTGTCTCTCAGCTCAGTGTGCCAGAGATGGACACTGTTGTGAGTGATGCTGGATGATTTTGACGAGTATTACAGGTGGAGTATAATTGGTCGGTAAATTTATGTTTGTGACGAGTGGATTATATGTATGCTTGATAAGTTCGTCTTGTTGAAGAATGAATTGTTTTTATGTTTTTATTTACTTTTCTGTTTTTACGCTTTAAACCATTTAAACCCAAACTCATAAACTTAGAGATTGTCGAACGACAGTTCAGTAGCACCGATCTCTGTGGACACGATAATTCCCGAAAAAATACTTCCAAATCTTTTTGCTTGCTTGCCCTATTCTGCAGCCAACAAAATGGCGTCGTTGCCGGGGATTGGAGTTTTTATTGAATCGCATTGCGATAGTTTCTTTGTTTTTGAGTTTTGTAGATATCGTATATATTGTCTATTTTCACTTGTTGATATTGATACTTGTATATGTTTACCATATTTGTGAATTTTACATGTTTTGCATACTTGTAAATTTAGTGTATATGTTTGTTTCTCTTCACGTTTGCTAAGTGTTTAGTTAGGTTTCATCGTCGGTGAGCGCTAACCGTGTAAAGAGGCAACTTGGAAAAGGGTGTATAAATAAAAGGCGTCGAGCTTACGACGTAAAACAAGCGTGTTTTGTCATTTTTTGTTCCGTTATTACTTTTTCATTGTATATGAGATTGTGTAGGTGTAAAGTGGAGGCCTATTCCAGAACCCTGTTGTTGTACTGATTTTTCTGGTTCTGGTGTAGCGCGCTTAGCGCGGACCTGCGCGCTCATCGCGCTCTGCTGTGCTGAGCCAGTGATTTCTTTTAATTGTTCACTTGGCTCCCCCTTTTTCCTACTTCCACCTAGGCCTTATATATTAGTAATTATTAGTAATTTTTCTAATTCTTTTGTTGTTGTTTGGACTCAAATTTTTGCCCGATTGCTTGAAGTCGCATTCGGTGTTTGTCTATTTTTTATCATTTCAACTTGCAAATGCGTGGTAATGATAGTGTTTAAAGTTTTGTACATGTTCGAGGTATGTATTTATCGCTTTCTATACTTTATCATATTCAGGATACTTAGGCTTTTTACAAACTTTCATGCCATTCATTCTTTTATATACTTGTTCGTATGTGAATCACTTTAGTTTCTACCCTTTTTGTGAGGAGGCCTTCCATTGTTCATATATGCTCAGAGTTCCAACATTCTTGTTCTAACTGGATTTTATTATGTTGAATCTGTTGTTTATGTTGTGTATATGAATGCATGAAAAAGATCAAGGCATTTGTTTCATTTTGAGCACAACCACCCTAGCCAAATAGTCAATTCACATGATGATGTGGTTGAATTCAAGTTGGGGAGAGAATGATTGTGTACTCATTGGTTGGATTCTATGTGGATTGAAAAAGAAATGAAAAAAAGAGAAAAAAATGTGACAAAGAAAAGGAAAGAAAAAAAAAGGAGAAAAAGAAAATCCTTGAAAAAAGAAACAAAAAGAGTTTCAATAATTGTGCTAAATAAGCGGTGTTGTTGTGTAACACTTGGGTTTGTGGAAGAAGTTGGTTGAAATTTTGTGTTTGGATCTTTGTGAGTTGATCACTCCCTTAGGTTTAGGCAAGTTTTTGTTTCGATTAGCTTTAGGAATTGCCCCTTGTTTGTTTACCCGACCAAATTACAACCTTGAAAAGTCCTTGTGATTCTTTCCTTTGTATGTTCAATGTGAATTTTTGGATGGATGCATAATTTAGTCTTTTGTTTGCAAGATTGTTGTGTGAGTGAAAGTCCCTCATTTTGTGTTTTTCATCTACCGATGATTGTTTTTGCTAGGTGTGATTCACATTTGAACTTGTGTTGTTTTAGAATGTTTGACATGATTTTTGTATTTAGCATTTGTTTCGTGATTATGTTATCGTTGAAGTTTAGTGGTAAGTATTTACTTTGTGTGTACCATTTTCGGTTGAATCATTGCATTTGTTTTCCGTTTTCAAAACTTGTTGATTCATGATTCTTTGGTTATTGCGTTTGTTCCTTTAGTTGTTGGCTTTGTTTGAGGACAAACAATTATGTAAGTTGGGGAGAGTTGATAAGTGCAAAATGTACCTATTTTCGTATATAAGTTTTGTTGCACTTATCTATACTTTTTGTTAAATATCGTTAGAATAAACCCCACTTTGTATGTAAATCTGTATATTTAGTGTATAATCAAGTTTTAGTGTATTTGTGTACCGTTTGACAGTTTTCTACTCATTTTGTAGGTATTGAGGTGTATTTGGAGCATGAGCAATAAAGTGTCGAAGACACGGCTTCAAACGCACGATTTTAAGCAACTCATCAATGAATAAAGCTCAAAATGAGGATAATATAAATCACCAATTTGGTTGATATTTATGCATTGTTAGATAGGAAATTGAATAAGCTTTGCAACGCTTCGAACCGGGCGAAAAACGGAGTTACGGTTCTCAAGTTATGGCTGAAACATTTTTTCAAGTCAGCTGGTTGCGCGCTGAGCTGGCTCTTAAGGCGGTTTAACGCGCGCTGAGCGCGGTCTGCGATGATGACATGAATAAATATGGGTTAAAAACACATTTTTAGGGATGGTTTTGGGTATTTTTTGCTCCCAACTCCATCAAACTTCATTTTTCTTGTAGATTAGCTTAGAAAACATCACTGGAGCTTGCATTTGGATGATCCGGAGTCGAATCTCTCGTCTATTGGTGTTGACAAACCAAGAAATGTTTGGTTCCTCTTCTCTCTTCTCTTTGTAATTTCTTTTTGTTGGGTATTGTATAGTTACTATGAACATATGTATCTTTGTTGATCTTAATATTATATGAAATTTGCTTTACAAATCTTTATCGATGTCTTCCTTGATCTTTTTGCATTTATGTTTAGATTTGTGTTGTGTTAGAGATAAACATCACAAATCTTGATTAGGAATGGATATCTATTGTCTAGATGCTAGAGATAGATTTAGATGATAATCTTTTTGGTGTCGAAACTTAATGTCTTCCGTGTTTCGAGGCTTCGTGCGCGAGAGTGACGAAGAGAGTAATACGGTTGTCTCTCAGCTCAGTGTGCCAGAGATGGACACTGTTGTGAGTGATGCTGGATGATTTTGACGAGTATTGCAGGTGGAGTATAATTGGTCGGTAAATTTATGTTTGTGACGAGTGGATTATATGTATGCTTGATAAGTTCGTCTTGTTGAAGAATGAATTGTTTTTATGTTTTTATTTACTTTTCTGTTTTTACGCTTTAAACCATTTAAACCCAAACTCATAAACTTAGAGATTGTCGAACGACAGTTCAGTAGCACCGATCTTTGTGGACACGATAATTCCCGGAAAAATACTTCCAAATCTTTTTGCTTGCTTCCCCAAATCTGCAGCCAACAAAATGGCGTCGTTGCCGGGGATTGGAGTTTTTATTGAATCGCATTGCGATAGTTTCTTTGTTTTTGAGTTTTGTAGATATCCTATATATTCTCTATTTTCACTTGTTGATATTGATACTTGTATATGTTTACCATATTTGTGAATTTTACATGTTTTGCATACTTGTAAATTTAGTGTATATGTTTGTTTCTCTTCACGTTTGCTAAGTGTTTGGTTAGGTTTCATCGTCGGTGAGCGCTAACCGTGTAAAGAGGCAACTTGGAGAAGTGTGTATAAATAAAAGGTGTCGAGCTTACGACGTAAAACAAGCGTGTTTTGTCATTTTTTGTTCCGTTATTACTTTTTCATTGTATATGAGATTGTGTAGGTGTAAAGTGGAGGCCTACACCAGAACCCTGTTGTTGTACTGATTTTTCTGGTTCTGGTGTAGCGCGCTCAGCGCGCTCTGCTGTGCTGAGCCAATGATTTCTTTTAATTGTTCACTTGGCTCCCCCTTTTTCCCACTTCCACCAAGGCCTTATATATTAGTAATTATTAGTAATTTTTCTAATTCTTTTTTTGTTGTTTGGACTCAAATTTTTGGCCGATTGCTTAAAGTCGCATTCGGTGTTTGTCCATTTTTTATCATTTTAACTTGCGAATGCGTGGTAATGATAGTGTTTAAAGATTTTTACATGTTCGAGGTATGTATTTATCGCTTTCTATACTTTAGCATATTCATGATACTTAGGCTTTTTACAAACTTTCATGTCATTCATTCTTTTATATACTTGTTCGTATGTGAATCACTTTAGTTCCTACCCTTTTTGTGAGGAGGCCTTCCATTGTTCATATATGCTCGGAGTTCCAACATTCTTGTTCTAACTGGATTTTATTATGTTGAATCTGTTGTTTATGTTGTGTATATGAATGCATGAGAAGGATCAAGGCATTTGTTTCATTTTGAGCACAACCACCCAAGCCAAATAGTCAATTCACCTTGTGAGTGTGTGAGAATTTGTAACCCCTTTGAGCTTTTTGATCCATATTTTTATTTGAACTTAATGCTTGTCTATGAGTATTTAGTTCACTTATTTTTGATGGATTTTGTTTTTTCTTGGACCTCAACTTTGTGTTGTTGTATGGATTTTTTCCTTGCCTTAGAAAGTAGGGAGTATTCACATGATGATGTGGTTGAATTCAAGTTGGGGAGAGAATGATTGTGTACTCATTGGTTGGATTCTATGATGATTGAAAAAGAAAAGAAAAAAAGAGAAAAAAAAATGTGACAAAGAAAAGGAAAGAAAAAAAAGGGAGAAAAAGAAAATACTTGAAAAAGGAAACAAAAAGAGTTTCAATAATTGTGCTAAATAAGTAGTGTTGTTGTGTAACACTTGGGTTTGTGGAAGAAGTTGGTTGAAATTTTGTGTTTGGATCTTTGTGAGTTGATCACTCCCTTAGATTTAGGCAAGTTTTTGTTTCGATTAGCTTTAGGAATTGCCCCTTGTTTGTTTACCCGACCACATTACAACCTTGAAAAGTCATTGTGATTCTTGCCTTTGTATGTTCAATGTGAATTTTTGGATGGATGCATAATTTAGTCTTTTGTTTGCAAGATTGTTGTGTGAGTGAAAGTCCCTCATTTTGTGTTTTTCATCTACCGATGATTGTTTTTGGAAGGTCTGATTCACATTTGAACTTGTGTTGTTTTAGAATGTTTGGCATGATTTTTGTATTTAGCGTTTGTTTCGTGATTATGTTATCGTTGAAGTTTAGTGGTAAGTATTTACTTTGTGTGTACCATTTTCGGTTGAATCATTGCATTTGTTTTTCGTTTTCAAAACTTGTTGATTCAAGATTCTTTGGTTATTGCGTTTGTTCCTTTAGTTGTTGGCTTTGTTTGAGGACAAACAATTATGTAAGTTGGGGAGAGTTGATAAGTGCAAAATGTACCTATTTTTGTATATAAGTTTTGTTGCACTTATCTATACTTTTTGTTAAATATCGTTAGAATAAACCCCACTTTGTATGTAAATGTGTATATTTAGTGTATAATCAAGTTTTAGTGTATTTGTGTACCGTTTGACAGTTTTCTACTCATTTTGTAGGTATTGAGGTGTATTTGGAGCATGAGCAATAAAGTGTCGAAGACACGGCTTCAAACGCACGATTTTAAGCAACTCATCAATGAATAAGGCTCAAAATGAGGATAATATAAATCACCAATTTGGTTGATATTTATGCATTGTTAGATAGGAAATTGAATAAGCTTTACAACGCTTCGAACCGGGCGAAAAACGGAGTTACGGTTCTCAAGTTATGGCTGAAACATTTTTTCAAGTCAGCTGGTTGCGCGTTGAGCGCGCGCCCGAGCGCGCTGAGCGGGCTCTTAAGGCGGTTTAAACGCGCGCTGAGCGCGGTCTGCGATGATGACAACAATAAATATGGGTTAAAAACACATTTTTAGGGATGGTTTTGGGTATTTTTTGCTCCCAACTCAATCAAACTTCATTTTTCTTGTAGATTAGCTTAGAAAACATCACTGGAGCTTGCATTTGGATGATCCGGAGTCGAATCTCTCATCTATTGGTGTTGACAAACCAAGAAATGTTTGGTTCCTCTTCTCTCTTCTCTTTGTAATTTCTTTTTCTTGGGTATTGTATAGTTACTATGAACATATGTATCTTTGTTGATCTTAATATTATATGAAATTTGCTTTACAAATCATTATCGATGTCTTCCTTGATCTTTTTGCATTTATGTTTAGATTTGTGTTGTGTTAGAGATAAACATCACAAATCTTGATTAGGAATGGATATCTATTGTCTAGATGCTAGAGATAGATTTAGATGATAATCTTTTTGGTGTCGAAACTTAATGTCTTCCGTGTTTCGAGGCTTCGTGCGCGAGAGTGACGAAGAGAGTAATACGGTTGTCTCTCAGCTCAGTGTGCCAGAGATGGACACTGTTGTGAGTGATGCTGGATGATTTTGACGAGTATTGCAGGTGGAGTATAATTGGTCGGTAAATTTATGTTTGTGACGAGTGGATTATATGTATGCTTGATAAGTTCGTCTTGTTGAAGAATGAATTGTTTTTATGTTTTTATTTACTTTTCTGTTTTTACGCTTTAAACCATTTAAACCCAAACTCATAAACTTAGAGATTGTCGAACGACAGTTCAGTAGCACCGATCTTTGTGGACACGATAATTCCCGGAAAAATACTTCCAAATCTTTTTGCTTGCTTCCCCAATTCTGCAGCCAACAAAATGGCGTCGTTGCCGGGGATTGGAGTTTTTATTGAATCGCATTGCGATAGTTTCTTTGTTTTTGAATTTTGTAGATATCCTATATATTCTCTATTTTCACTTGTTGATATTGATACTTGTATATGTTTACCATATTTGTGAATTTTACATGTTTTGCATACTTGTAAATTTAGTGTATATGTTTGTTTCTCTTCACGTTTGCTAAGTGTTTGGTTAGGTTTCATCGTCGGTGAGCGCTAACCGTGTAAAGAGGCAACTTGGAGAAGTGTGTATAAATAAAAGGTGTCGAGCTTACGACGTAAAACAAGCGTGTTTTGTCATTTTTTGTTCCGTTATTACTTTTTCATTGTATATGAGATTGTGTAGGTGTAAAGTGGAGGCCTACACCAGAACCCTGTTGTTGTACTGATTTTTCTGGTTCTGGTGTAGCGCGCTCAGCGCGCTCTGCTGTGCTGAGCCAATGATTTCTTTTAATTGTTCACTTGGCTCCCCCTTTTTCCCACTTCCACCAAGGCCTTATATATTAGTAATTATTAGTAATTTTTCTAATTCTTTTTTTGTTGTTTGGACTCAAATTTTTGGCCGATTGCTTAAAGTCGCATTCGGTGTTTGTCCATTTTTTATCATTTTAACTTGCGAATGCGTGGTAATGATAGTGTTTAAAGATTTTTACATGTTCGAGGTATGTATTTATCGCTTTCTATACTTTAGCATATTCATGATACTTAGGCTTTTTACAAACTTTCATGTCATTCATTCTTTTATATACTTGTTCGTATGTGAATCACTTTAGTTCCTACCCTTTTTGTGAGGAGGCCTTCCATTGTTCATATATGCTCGGAGTTCCAACATTCTTGTTCTAACTGGATTTTATTATGTTGAATCTGTTGTTTATGTTGTGTATATGAATGCATGAGAAGGATCAAGGCATTTGTTTCATTTTGAGCACAACCACCCAAGCCAAATAGTCAATTCACCTTGTGAGTGTGTGAGAATTTGTAACCCCTTTGAGCTTTTTGATCCATATTTTTATTTGAACTTAATGCTTGTCTATGAGTATTTAGTTCACTTATTTTTGATGGATTTTGTTTTTTCTTGGACCTCAACTTTGTGTTGTTGTATGGATTTTTTCCTTGCCTTAGAAAGTAGGGAGTATTCACATGATGATGTGGTTGAATTCAAGTTGGGGAGAGAATGATTGTGTACTCATTGGTTGGATTCTATGATGATTGAAAAAGAAAAGAAAAAAAGAGAAAAAAAAATGTGACAAAGAAAAGGAAAGAAAAAAAAGGGAGAAAAAGAAAATACTTGAAAAAGGAAACAAAAAGAGTTTCAATAATTGTGCTAAATAAGTAGTGTTGTTGTGTAACACTTGGGTTTGTGGAAGAAGTTGGTTGAAATTTTGTGTTTGGATCTTTGTGAGTTGATCACTCCCTTAGATTTAGGCAAGTTTTTGTTTCGATTAGCTTTAGGAATTGCCCCTTGTTTGTTTACCCGACCACATTACAACCTTGAAAAGTCATTGTGATTCTTGCCTTTGTATGTTCAATGTGAATTTTTGGATGGATGCATAATTTAGTCTTTTGTTTGCAAGATTGTTGTGTGAGTGAAAGTCCCTCATTTTGTGTTTTTCATCTACCGATGATTGTTTTTGGAAGGTCTGATTCACATTTGAACTTGTGTTGTTTTAGAATGTTTGGCATGATTTTTGTATTTAGCGTTTGTTTCGTGATTATGTTATCGTTGAAGTTTAGTGGTAAGTATTTACTTTGTGTGTACCATTTTCGGTTGAATCATTGCATTTGTTTTTCGTTTTCAAAACTTGTTGATTCAAGATTCTTTGGTAATTGCGTTTGTTCCTTTAGTTGTTGGCTTTGTTTGAGGACAAACAATTATGTAAGTTGGGGAGAGTTGATAAGTGCAAAATGTACCTATTTTTGTATATAAGTTTTGTTGCACTTATCTATACTTTTTGTTAAATATCGTTAGAATAAACCCCACTTTGTATGTAAATGTGTATATTTAGTGTATAATCAAGTTTTAGTGTATTTGTGTACCGTTTGACAGTTTTCTACTCATTTTGTAGGTATTGAGGTGTATTTGGAGCATGAGCAATAAAGTGTCGAAGACACGGCTTCAAACGCACGATTTTAAGCAACTCATCAATGAATAAGGCTCAAAATGAGGATAATATAAATCACCAATTTGGTTGATATTTATGCATTGTTAGATAGGAAATTGAATAAGCTTTACAACGCTTCGAACCGGGCGAAAAACGGAGTTACGGTTCTCAAGTTATGGCTGAAACATTTTTTCAAGTCAGCTGGTTGCGCGTTGAGCGAGCCCGAGCGCGCTGAGCGGGCTCTTAAGGCGGTTTAACGCGCGCTGAGCGCGGTCTGCGATGATGACAGCAATAAATATGGGTTAAAAACACATTTTTAGGGATGGTTTTGGGTATTTTTTGCTCCCAACTCCATCAAACTTCATTTTTCTTGTAGATTAGCTTAGAAAACATCACTGGAGCTTGCATTTGGATGATCCGGAGTCGAATCTCTCATCTATTGGTGTTGACAAACCAAGAAATGTTTGGTTCCTCTTCTCTCTTCTCTTTGTAATTTCTTTTTGTTGGGTATTGTATAGTTACTATGAACATATGTATCTTTGTTGATCTTAATATTATATGAAATTTGCTTTACAAATCATTATCGATGTCTTCCTTGATCTTTTTGCATTTATGTTTAGATTTGTGTTGTGTTAGAGATAAACATCACAAATCTTGATTAGGAATGGATATCTATTGTCTAGATGCTAGAGATAGATTTAGATGATAATCTTTTTGGTGTCGAAACTTAATGTCTTCCGTGTTTCGAGGCTTCGTGCGCGAGAGTGACGAAGAGAGTAATACGGTTGTCTCTCAGCTCAGTGTGCCAGAGATGGACACTGTTGTGAGTGATGCTGGATGATTTTGACGAGTATTGCAGGTGGAGTATAATTGGTCGGTAAATTTATGTTTGTGACGAGTGGATTATATGTATGCTTGATAAGTTCGTCTTGTTGAAGAATGAATTATTTTTATGTTTTTATTTACTTTTCTGTTTTTACGCTTTAAACCATTTAAACCCAAACTCATAAACTTAGAGATTGTCGAACGACAGTTCAGTAGCACCGATCTCTGTGGACACGATAATTCCCGGAAAAATACTTCCAAATCTTTTTGCTTGCTTGCCCTATTCTGCAGCCAACAAAATGGCGTCGTTGCCGGGGATTGGAGTTTTTATTGAATCGCATTGCGATAGTTTCTTTGTTTTTGAGTTTTGTAGATATCCTATATATTCTCTATTTTCACTTGTTGATATTGATACTTGTATATGTTTACCATATTTGTGAATTTTACATGTTTTGCATACTTGTAAATTTAGTGTATATGTTTGTTTCTCTTCACGTTTGCTAAGTGTTTGGTTAGGTTTCATCGTCGGTGAGCGCTAACCGTGTAAAGAGGCAACTTGGAGAAGGGTGTATAAATAAAAGGCGTCGAGCTTACGACGTAAAACAAGCGTGTTTTATCATTTTTTGTTCCGTTATTACTTTTTCATTGTATATGAGATTGTGTAGGTGTAAAGTGGAGGCCTACACCAGAACCCTGTTGTTGTACTGATTTTTCTGGTTCTGGTGTAGCGCGCTCAGTGCGGACCTGCGCGCTCATCGCGCTCTGCTGTGCTGAGCAAGTGATTTCTTTTAATTGTTCACTTGGCTCCCCCTTTTTCCCACTTCCACCAAGGCCTTATATATTAGTAATTATTAGTAATTTTTCTAATTCTTTTGTTGTTGTTTGGACTCAAATTTTTGCCCGATTGCTTGAAGTCGCATTCGGTGTTTGCCCATTTTTTATCATTTTAACTTGCGAATGCGTGGTAATGATAGTGTTTAAAGTTTTGTACATGTTCGAGGTATGTATTTATCGCTTTCTATACTTTATCATATTCATGATACTTAGGCTTTTTACAAACTTTCATGCCATTCATTCTTTTATATACTTGTTCGTATGTGAATCACTTTAGTTTCTACCCTTTTTGTGAGGAGGTCTTCCATTGTTCATATATGCTCGGAGTTCCAACATTCTTGTTCTAACTGGATTTTATTATGTTGAATCTGTTGTTTATGTTGTGTATATGAATGCATGAAAAAGATCAAGGCATTTGTTTCATTTTGAGCACAACCACACTAGCCAAATAGTCAATTCACCTTGTGAGTGTGTGAGAATTTGTAACCCTTTTGAGCTTTTTGATCCATGTTTTTATTTGAACTTAATGCTTGTCTATGAGTATTTAGTTCACTTATTTTTGATGGATTTTGTTTTTCTTGGACCTCAACTTTGTGTTGTTGTATGGATTTTTTCCTTGCCTTAGAAAGTAGGGAGTAATCACGTGATGATGTGGTTGAATTCAAGTTGGGGAGAGAATGATTGTGTACTCATTGGTTGGATTCTATGTGGATTGAAAAAGAAATGAAAAAAAGAGAAAAAAATGTGACAAAGAAAAGGAAAGAAAAAAAAAGGAGAAAAAGAAAATCCTTGAAAAAAGAAATAAAAAGAGTTTCAATAATTGTGCTAAATAAGCGGTGTTGTTGTGTAACACTTGGGTTTGTGGAAGAAGTTGGTTGAAATTTTGTGTTTGGATCTTTGTGAGTTGATCACTCCCTTAGGTTTAGGCAAGTTTTTGTTTCGATTAGCTTTAGGAATTGCCCCTTGTTTGTTTACCCGACCAAATTACAACCTTGAAAAGTCCTTGTGATTCTTGCCTTTGTATGTTCAATGTGAATTTTTGGATGGATGCATAATTTAGTCTTTTGTTTGCAAGATTGTTGTGTGAGTGAAAGTCCCTCATTTTGTGTTTTTCATCTACCGATGATTGTTTTTGCTAGGTGTGATTCACATTTGAACTTGTGTTGTTTTAGAATGTTTGACATGATTTTTGTATTTAGCATTTGTTTCGTGATTATGTTATCGTTGAAGTTTAGTGGTAAGTATTTACTTTGTGTGTACCATTTTCGGTTGAATCATTGCATTTGTTTTCCGTTTTCAAAACTTGTTTATTCATGATTCTTTGGTTATTGCGTTTGTTCCTTTAGTTGTTGGCTTTGTTTAAGGACAAACAATTATGTAAGTTGGGGAGAGTTGATATGTGCAAAATGTACCTATTTTTGTATATAAGTTTTGTTGCACTTATCT
Organism: Lathyrus tuberosus; assembly: GCA_022829125.1. NCBI lineage: Eukaryota > Viridiplantae > Streptophyta > Magnoliopsida > Fabales > Fabaceae > Lathyrus > Lathyrus tuberosus. The sequence goes on along the minus strand of JALAZF010000107.1, from coordinate 12,703,527 downwards.
ATACTTTTTGTTAAATATCGTTAGAATAAACCCCACTTTGTATGTAAATCTGTATATTTAGTGTATAATCAATTTTTAGTGTATTTGTGTACCATTTGACAGTTTTCTACTCATTTTGCAGGTATTGAGGTGTATTTGGAGCATGAGCAATAAAGTGTCGAAGACACGGCTTCAAACGCACGATTTTAAGCAACTCATCAACGAATAAGGCTCAAAATTAGGATAATATAAATCACCAATTTGGTTGATATTTATGCATTGTTAGATAGAAATTGAATAAGCTTTGCAGAGCTTCGAACCGGGCGAAAAACGGAGTTACGGTTCTCAAGTTATGGCTGAAACATTTTTTCAAGTCAGCTGGTTGCGCGCTGAGCGCGCTGAGCTGGCTCTTAAGGCGGTTTAACGCGCGCTGAGCTCCCAAAAGCGCGCTGAGCGTGGTCTGCGATGATGACAGCAATAAATATGGGTTAAAAACACATTTTTAGGGATGGTTTTGGGTATTTTTTGCTCCCAACTCCATCAAACTTCATTTTTCTTGTAGATTAGCTTAGAAAACATCATTGGAACTTGCATTTGGATGATCCGGAGTCGAATCTCTCGTCGATTGGTGTTAACAAACCAAGAAATGTTTGGTTCCTCTTCTCTCTTCTCTTTGTAATTTCTTTTTGTTGGGTATTGTATAGTTACTATGAACATATGTATCTTTGTTGATCTTAATATTATATGAAATTTGCTTTACAAATCATTATCGATGTCTTCCTTGATCTTTTTGCATTTATGTTTGGATTTGTGTTGTGTTAGAGATAAACATCACAAATCTAGATTAGGGATGGATATCTATTGTCTAGATGCTAGAGAAAGATTTAGATGATAATATTTTTTGTGTCGGAACTTAATGTCTTCCGTGTTTCGAGGCTTCATGCGCGAGAGTGACGAAGAGAGTAATACGGTTGTCTCTCAGCTCAGTGTGCCAGAGATGGACACTGTTGTGAGTGATGCTGGATGATTTTGACGAGTATTGCAGGTGGAGTATAATGGTCGGTAAATTTATGTTTGTGACGAGTGGATTATATGTATGCTTGATAAGTTCGTCTTGTTGAAGAATGAATTGCTTTTATGTTTTTCTTTACTTTTCTGTTTTTATGCTTTAAACCATTTAAACCCAAACTCATAAACTTAGAGATTGTCGAACGGCAGTTCAGTAGCACCGATCTCTATGGACACGATAATTCCCGGAAAAATACTTCCAAATCTTTTTGCTTGCTTGCCCTATTCCGCAGCCAACACTCACCAAGGTAATTGACATGCTAAATGCTTAGAATTTTGATGAATTTCTTGAATACGATGATAAGTTCAACTGTGATCTGGTCTGCTTATTCTATTGCGGGATTGAGGGAAAATTTTAAGGTACAGATTTTACGTAATCTATGAATAATGCGCCTCATTCTATGAACAATGATGTTTGGACTAGTTTGTTCAGTTTGGAAACTAATGAAAATCTTCCTCAAGTGACTGACACCAAGTTTGCTCCCAACTATGAGTTTAAAACTGCTTTGAACTCTATGTTGCGTGAACCTACCCAGATGATATTGTAGCAAGCGATCTATTTTCGAAAAATGTTACAACGGGTCATCTAAAGTTTGCTGACCGCATTCTGCACTGGATTCTCTCTCGCATTTTGTGACCAAAGAAAGGAGGTTTTTCTAGAGTGGATAAAGCTGAGGTTCATCTTATCTACATTCTGAAGAACAAGATCAAAATCAATTGGCCATATTATTTCACATACCGTATGTTTACCCTTCGTGACTCCATAAAAGGTACGACTTTGGGCTATGCATCATGTATTAAAAATATTTTGAATAAGGATGGTATGTCTGTTCCGAACATTCGCTATGTCAATATTTCACTGAGCATCAATTTCAACAAAAGACTCTCACCATGATGGGTTATGCTTGGGATCCGGTTGAAAATGAGTACAAGTACAAATTTAGATCAACTCACCCGTTTCCTAATGTTCCTGAAGATCAAGATATTGCGGAAGGACATGAAAATGACAACCAAGGTGGTGACAATGCTGATGTGAAAATGGAAGACGAAGATAATGCGGCATGGATGGGATATTCTCAACCAGAGGAGAATTCTGATGATCAGGGATGGGGTCAATGGCAAAACAACAGTTGGACTGCTCTTGGGGATGCTTATGTCCCTTCAAACTATGGTTGGCAACAAAGTGACGAATATGACTGGCAACAACCTGAATATTCTACACCTCCAACTTCGCAGCCACAACAAGATTTCCAAGCCTCTGAAGAAATTTTGGCCATGCTGAACCAGATGAACCTCGAACAAGAGCAATTCAGGGAATTACAAGATCAAAGGTACACTGCTCAGCAAGAGAGGTTTACTTCACTTTCCAATCAGCTGGCTGCTCATACACAGAACTTTACTAGGTTTGTTGACGCCTCTATGATAGGATTCACCCATTTGGAAAACGCGATGACAATTCAGACCCAGAATCTATCCAACAGCCTCGGAATTCTCCACAGCACTGTCATTGAATTGAATCGTTACCTAGAGGATCTGCCACCACTAGACCATCATTACCAGGGAAGAGGTCACCCATTTAGGGGGAGGAGACCATAGAGATTAGCATCATTCTTAGTGCATCATATTACTTGTGTTTTGATTCTATGTTTTGTTGTTTGGTTGCATGTTATTTTGGTTTGTTTTAATCTGAACTATGTTGCAGGTTGTCCTTGACTTTATGTCTTGAACTATGGAATGAATTGTGTTTGCTTCTTGTGTTCCGTTTTTATCCGTTTATACTATTGCATTAACTGTATAATGTGTGGATGCTTGTTAGTGTCGTTGTTTTGCAAATTGGTGAACGAACCATTACTTATTATGATGATATCTCTTTGACCACCTTCTTTTACTCTTTTTGATGTTGTCAAAGGGGGAGAAGGATACTAGCAGCAGAAAATATTATTAAAGCAACCGATATTAAAGTGTTAAAGATAGGGGGAGTTTCTCCGTCCTCAAATTACAATCAAGAGAAAGATAAACAGTGTTGCCATCATAAAAAAGGGTGAGTATGTGAGGGCTAAGGTCTTTCATCTATTTCGGTTTTAATGATGTTAACAAATAAGACAGTCATTAGATTGTAATTTGAGCAGTATCACTTCTAGATCGGGCAAATTACATATAACCATCAATGTTCATGTGTCTAAACATATAGGAAGAAGTCTACACAATTTCTACATGTGCATGATCATAATATTGATGTTTGGTATACTAGTTTCGAGTCTTGGTCAGCAAAAGCATACAGAAAAATGAGTTTTTGAAAATCTGCATGTCTTGAGTCGACCCAAGGTGAGCATGATTCGACTCATGCTGGTTTGAACAAGTTTTGTGAAAATTTCGAGAAAGCGCACGCTGACCCCCTGTTGCATTGCATGGGTCGACGCATGCTTCTGGAAATTTGAATTTCTGCAAAATCTGCAGGCTTGCGTCGACGCAAGGTATTGATGGGTCGACGCATGGTTTCAAAATTTGCGTAGACAATCCTACGGGATAGCTCACGCCGACCCTCATTAAAGGGGCGGTCGACCCAACTCTGTCTGAACTGGTTTTTTGCATTTAACTTTTTCTGTTATTTCTGTTACTTCATATTGTGGGTCACATTACTCATTATAAATAGTTGGGTCAGCTCACATTTCAACAACAAGAAACGTGAAAATTTATACCAATCTTTCTCTTCATCTTCATCTTCAACCTTGAGTAAACAAACAATTACACATAATCATTTTTATTTGTGTCGCCCATTGTTTTGAAGTGATAACGTTTAGAATTAGGAAGTGTGTGATCTTCATTTCTGGGTTGAGAATTGGTAGGTGTTTCTTGAATAAAACCTCAGGTTTTATCCTCCAAGAATCGGTCGAGTGAAGGGGATTGAAGAGCTGCGGGCTCTTGCAATCTAGTAGCGTGGGACGGTGATTTTGGGGGTTTTTGGCACAAACCGTTTCGTTCTACAGGGATTCATCCGTGCGAAGGTAACCGAAGAACAGAGTATTCATTCGGTTTAGTAGCTACAGTCGGAGGATCGTAGAAGAAAGGTTTGGGGATCAAATTGCGGAAGATCAAAATCGACCGAGTGAAGGTGAATGAAAAACCGTGGTTTCTTGCAGTCTAGTAGCGTGAGACGGTGATTTATTCAACCGAATTCGAGGCACTTGATTCGTCTTGAATCAAGGGGAGAGAAGACTCTGCATCAACAATCAAATAAGTTTGAGGGTTTGGATGTTCATAGTTCTTCTCTTGTATAAACAATTTGTAAACAGCAACATATATATATATATATATATATATATATATATATATATATATATATATATCTCAATTCCAATTGTGGAATTGCGGGCAGAGGTACCTAAAGCGAGGACGATTGGGGAACTGCCTAATCAAATCGTGTTTGTTCTCTCTTCCCTTACTATATTACGTTTTGACAATATTCGAATTTGCGAAGTATCAATTGATCTGAAATTTTTGTTTTAGTGTAATCGAGAGCTGAAAAATTACTTTGCTAAAACGATACAATCCCTTGGATTGTATCTTGTGTAGGCTCGATATTCACATTAATCGGAAATTCTCACTTGGTGTGTCGTGCACGCCAAGTGTTCGATAAATTGATTAAGCGCAAAATCGAGAGTACTTTGTGAATTAATTTTTGTCAATACTATCTCGTTGGAATTTGGATAAAAGTCAAGTAAAATAATTTTGTTGATTACGTTGTGCGTTTGTTGAATTAGTTGTAAACTTTCTCATCCGTCTTATCATTCCTTAAACACGATACGCACATCCGATCCTTTTAGTAGAGGTTCGTTGTAGACGTGATTCAGTGGTCACTTCCATAAAAACCTTTTAAAACCAATTTTTGGAAAGCCATTTGTGTGTAAAACTCGAGGGATCTATTCAACCCCGCCTTTTAGATCCTAGCCATCGTCTAACAGTATCCATGGCATCTCCTCCTTTTAACACTTCTAGAAAACCCTGTTGAACAAGAAGAGATCGCATCTTCAAACACCATAAACTGAAATCATTAACTTCGGTGAACTTCTCAATTTCAAACTTTGTTGACAACATCTTCTCCATGCTCACCGAACCAGTTTGTTGTGACACAAGTGATACCTTTCAACAAATAAAGATTGAGAAACGGAGTTCATGAGTGAACAATGAAAACGGTTAGAACAAAGAGAGAAAGAAGAAAGGATAATGAAGAAAGAAGAAGAAGGATTAGGGAAAATTATTTACTATTCACTTTCTCATAAGGGTTTACAAATGATTACAAATGAATATCACAATTGGCCTCACTCAACAACCTGAGTGATCTAGCCTATTTATAGACTAACTAGCTAACTTACATTACAAGTTAACTAAACAATTGGATCCTTAACACAAGGCCTAATTCGACATAATAAGTCAATAATATATTTCTACTTTACATACTAGAACTAGCTTCGACTACAGTATGTAACCCTTCGACATCAGCATGTGACTCAGCTTCGACTTCATGCTTGTCTCCTATCGAAATCCATGAAAGCTATTCCTTGACTGAGCTAGAGTTCAACCCAAAATATCACAAACTACACTTAATGTTAGGACTTGAGATAAGATTTTTGTTTAGTAATTGGATTATGTTTGTTCTAGAGTCTGACAGTTATAATTCTCTCTGTTTTCTATAGTTCAAATTCTAACAAGTACTAACTATATCTAAACCCTTCAAAAGTCAACATACATCTTGCCAGTTGTTGTTTCGAAAAATATGCCATGCTTTATTGTGATTTTCCTTTTTATAAAATGGTTTTTGCAATAAACTAGAGATAATAATGAAAGAGTGTCACAATGTGCATTTATTATTGAAAAAATCTCAAAATTTAATATGATAATTCAGCAGATAAACTGTTCCTATGTAAATACTACTCTCAAAATCTCAAAATTTTATCTGCTGAATTATGTATGTAAAATTTTAATTCCTTGTTATGTTTTTTAAATTTTCTTCTAGGATGAATTTGAACGGAAAAAGTCGGAGATTTCTTCTTAGAATTTAACTGTTCCTGGAAAGGATGAAGCTGATAGTCAACTTACTGTTGAAATGCCGCCTGATTTGGATATATGGGTGGGGTCGTTTGGAAAGAAGAAAGGGAGGGTATTGGGTCTTGGAACCGTTGCCAAAACTCTAGTTCCATTATCAACTCAACCAAGTCTTTCGAGTAATTGATCACCCAAATGAAGATGGTGTTACTGAAACAGATGCAGACATTAGTGAACACATTAGTAGTGAATTTTGATTTGGATTGCTTTTTCTAGTTAACTTTCTGAAATTTTGATCATTTTTTTCTTATTAATTTGGTTGGACAAGTGATTATTAATAGCTTGGTTGTGTCATTTTTAGTAATGTAACTCTAGAAGTACTTGTTATTGACTTTATAGTAATATTTAACAACTTGGTTGCTTTAAAAATTTGAATGTGATTAGTTTTGAATTGTCTTATTCAAATTAGATTTTTAATTTTATATTATTGTTACTTTGATATTTAACATTAATTATAATAGTTAAAAAAAATAAATTAAACACAATTAATAATTAAACCAATGATTTGTGAGAGAAATTATATGCTGATTTTGAATTTGTTGTGACTTTTCCTGCAAAAACTTCAATTACCTATGGATTTGAGGCTTTTTCTTGCGGAAATTTTCTGCAGATTTACCTGCGATACTTTCCTTAAATTTGACTGGTTAAACTAATTACCCACGAAGATTTTAGCTGGGAACACAGAACAGCAGGAAAAACTACAGATAATTGATTTTCAGTGAAATTTTCATCAAATTCCACATGAAATCCGTAGGAAATGAGAGTGTTTTTAGTAGTGACGAACAATATAAAACTAGTTGTAGTATTTATAAAAGGAAAATTCTTAGATTGAAACAACTATAAAAAATAATGTTAATCACAGTCAATTATAATTTTTTTATTAATTAAAAAATAAAAATAAAATTTTCTCTCTCCTTCATAATCACAAACACCTCATGAATTCAATTAAAAAAAAATTAAATTTTAAATAATTTAAAATTTCCTCTATTCGTATTAGATGTTTCTAAAAATATGGATTTTATGTACGTTTCCATGCAAATATTTATCTTTATAAAATATAAAAATAAACCCTTATTAATATTATAGTTAGATTATAATCTTTTTTATTAATAAAATAATTAAAAAGGAAAAATGTATATTGTTTATATTAAAATATTATATTCTAAGATTTAAAAAATGAATGATAATATTGTTTTTATGGGAAAATTCAACTAATTTTTAGTTACATCTATACTAATAAATTGTCTAGTATTGCATTATCAGAAAATTAAATATAAATTTTATACACTTATATATTCATTAAAAAGTAAAAACATTATGTCTGAGAAAAATATTTTAACCATTATCAGATCACTTTTTCAATAATATATCTTTATTTTCTTATGTGCTAATTTTTATATAAGATTTTAATTTAAATGAGCGTCGTTTAAATATAACATAATACTAGTAGTTTTCATATTCAGAGTTCAAAAGTTCAAAAGGTAGAAATAGGGAAAATTCTTTCTCTCTTGTGCTTCTCTCCCAACTTTGGTGAGAATTTCCTCTCTTAGTTAGACTTTTTTTTTTGGTTGATTTTGTATCATTTTCAATCATATGTATGGACTAATTAACATACTAAGTATTAGAAATGAAGAACACATTTCATTCTTCTATGTTAAGCATTTTGTGCAAATTAGAGAAAACATGAAGAAGATAATGCAATAGTGAACTAAGTTAACTTTACACAATATAAGGAGTTAGTTTAAATACAAAAGAGCTAAACAAATTGTTAACAACTAACTGCTAACAATCATTTCTAACAGAACGATAAGTGAACTGTTAACTACTAATACACTTATCTAACACCCCTTCCCCCTCAAACTGAAGTATGTTGGCTTGTTGAGACAACCTTGAGTTTTCCACGCAGCTCTTGAAAGCAAGTAGAACTTAGCGGCTTGGTAAGCACATCAACAATTTGCACAGCAGCAGGAACATGTTGAATGGGCATTGTTCCAGCCACAACTCTTTCCCTTACAAAAGTGAATATCTAATTCAATGTGCTTCATGCAGGCATGCAGAACTAGGTTGTGAGATAACATAACAGCACTCAGGTTATCACACAATAGTGTTGGTGTGTGAAAAGAGACTTTGAGTTTAGACAGTAACGATTCTAACTAAAGCAGTTCGGATGTGGTATGTGCAAGAGCTCGATATTCAACTTTCGTACTTGAGTGAGCACAAGGGATTGCTTCTTAGAACTTCAAGATACTAGATTTGGGCCAAAGAATATGCAAGAATCGGAGGTTGATCTTCGATCATCAAGGTCACTTGCCCAATTGGAATCACTATAAGCACGAAGAGAGAACTTGGGTGCTAAGATGGAGGGAGAAAGAAGTAAATCAAAGTGAGTTGTGCCACTTAAATATCGGTGAAGTCTTCTAACAGTGGACCAATGAGAGTCAAGAGGACATGCCATAAACTGGAAATTAGTTTTGTTGACACTGAAGGACATGTCAGGTCTAGTCAATGTCACATATTGAAGAGCCCCTACAACTGACCTGTACAACTGAGTATCAGAGAAGTGATTAGTACCATGTTTCCTAAGTTTACACGTACTCATCATAGGAGTGGAAACTCCATTAGCATTGCTCATCTTGGCTCTTGTTAGCAGGTCTTGAATATATTTGGACTGAGTAAGAAGTAAAGCCCTATTGCTGCAAGACTTGACTTTAATACCTAGAAAGTAACTAGGTCTACCCAATTTCTTCAGAGAAAATGTGGTGTGCAATTTAGTGATGAGATCATGAATTAGTGCAGAGTTAGAGCCATTGAGAAGTATATCATCAACACAGACAAGAGCATACATAGAAATACCGTGTTTGCTATAGACAAATAAAGAACTATCGCACTTAGAAGTAGTGAAGCCAAACTGAAGCAGTGCCTGGGTCAGTTTCTCATACCAAGCCCTTGGGGCTTGTTCAAGACCATATATATCTTTGTGAAGCTGGCATACTAGTGTTTTATCAGTGCTAGCAAAACCAGGGGGTTGTGTCATATACATTTCATCATGTAGGATTCCATTCAAGAAGGCTTCATCTTGGAGCATAGCTTGATTCACACTAGTGGGTTCAGTATGAACAAGATAGGCTTTAGGTTTTGACTGGCCAATGTTGGCTCTGGTGAGCATGGGATGAACATTCTCAAGAAGAGACTCAATTGGTTTACTTGAAGGAATAGAAAGGGACTGAGATGAGTCTGATATGGGGATGCAAGAGGACAAGATTATTTCAACAAAACAAAAGGTTATCTGTTGGTTAGACACATTATCCTCGGTATTATGTGTTAAGCTAGGTATATCCTGAAGTTGATTAAGATCCTTAGGATACCTGGGGGGGGTCCACAGTCATAGTTAGAAAAATGACGTGCAGGACTGTTATTATATGTAACTACCTCAGCATGGTTATTATCCTGAGGAGAATTGAGGACATTGTGTTGGGTACTGGAAGCGTTAGATAACTCATGGGGTATAGTGCTAGGACTGGGTGTGTTAGCTGTCTGGGCTACAGCAGAAGGTGCACTAGCAAAGTGTGCAGACCTAGATGTAGGAATAGACTTATTAGGGATCAGGACTGGAACAACAAAGTTACTTTTCTTGTGACCAGATTCATGGATAGTCGTTTTGTCAAGTAAAGGAGTGCCACTAATTGAATTAGGTGTAGCACTGTGATTTGACCCTAGGCTATTGTTGATAGGAGATGAGATAGAGGATTTGTGAGGAATAGACACATGAGAAGTAGCTGTAGGCACAAAGGGAGCATTGATATGACCATATATGATCACTGCATTGGGAGAACTTCTAGGCCCAGACTCTTCACCAAATAATTTGGGAAAAGAAAAGGAGTTTTCATCAAAAGTAACATCCTTAGAGACATATATTATGCCCTCACTATTTAGACACTTAAAGCCTTTATGTTGATAGGATACTCCTAAGTAAACACACTCTTGACTTCTCAACTGAAACTTGTGTTTATTATATGGTCTGAGCAATAGGAAGCAAGAGCATCCAAAGACCTTTAATGAGATATAGTCAGGCTTCTTTCCATAGAGAGCACGAATAGGGGAAGTAGTATTTAGTAGGGATGCAGTAGGGAGCCTATTAATGACATGAAAAACTGTAGAAAAACTATGCTCCTAGTATGTTAAGGCTAAAGAAGCATAAGCTAAAGGGTAAGACCCATCTCTACTATGTGTCTATGGTTTCTCTCAATAGATCCATTCTATTGAGAGGTATGAGAACAAGTAAGTCTATTATTAATCCCTAGTTCAGTGAGGAACTTAGTAACAGGCCTAAACTCTCCACCAAAGTCAGTTTGGATAGACTTGATAGTAACTTGAAACTAAGTTTGAACAAATGTATGGAAGAGTTGAAAAGCTTGCAAGGCTTCAGACTTGTTTTTGAGAAAGTATAACCATGTATACCTAGAGTGACCATCTACAAAAGCAATGTCATATTTATAGCCTGAACAAGAGGGATTGGGGGATGGACCCCACAAGTCAGTGTAAATTATATCAAAAGGTTTGTGATATACTGTATCAGTGAAAGGTGCATATAACCTATGTGTTTTACAAAGACTACAAGAGTTGCAAAAATGACTATCATGTTTATTAGATGAATGTATATTACATAATTTGAGAACATGAGCAACAAAAGTAAAGTTGACATAGCATATCCTATTATGCCAAAGAAAACTAGTGTTGCAATTATTTGAAGAAAATGAATTAGAATGAGAGGCAACATAACTTTGAATACCAGTAGTGGAGCTCAAGTTGTGATGCACATGTGGAAAGCTTGTGAGCTCCAAACACAGTTGAGGAAAGAAATATAGACCACTAGCATCTAGAACTCCTTCAACAATGACTTGCTTAGAAGACTGAGATTTAATATAGCATTTTTTATAAAGGAATTCAAAAACAACATTGTTAACACTAGAGAATTCGGAAACAGACAACAAGTTCCTAGTGATGGAGGGCACATGTAGGATATTGGTGAGCATTAACTTATAATTGGGATTGACCTTAGAGTAAACCTATGTGGAACCTACAGAATCAATTCCAAGGGTTTTACCATATCCTACATACACCTTGTTAGACCCTACATACTTACGTTTGGTTTGTAGTAGAGAAGCATAGGGTGTTAAGTAGTGAGAAGCACCTGAATCAGTAAACTAAGCTTGAGACCCCAATTCTGCAGGCAAAAAGTATTTTTGAGTATAAGCATTTGGTCTGTTTGTGGTAGCCATCATTGCCATGGTCTGAGAATCGTGGGCAGCTTCTTGAGTTGAATCACGAGTTGAGGTTAAGTTCTTTGCAACATTTTCCTGAGCACTTGATAAAGAAGGAGACGTGAAGTTTTCTTCAAACCTGTGCCAGCATGTGATGATTGTGTTCTCGTACTTCCCACATAATTGAAAAGTAGGCCTATTTTTAGTTGTGTGTCTACCACTTCCGTGATTGCCCCCGCAACTGGATCTTCCTCGACCACGGTAGCTAGAGTATGCCACTCTAGAGCTATTCTCTACTTGATTGGTGTGAGCAACATGGGCAGCAACATTTGAGGTGGCCAATTCTTGACGAAATGTTTCAAGTTGTGCTTCTTGCATATATAGCAAAGCTTCAACATCACATAGCATAGGAGGTGTACGGAAACCATACATTTGCATTACAAAAGGATTGTATTCTTCCAAAAAACCATCAAGAATCAAATATACTTATTCTTGCTCAGTAATGAAATCGCCAACTGCTAGTAGAGAGTTCGTAATGGCTTTGATTTGTAAAACGAAATCATTGATCAAACTGTTCCCTTTCTTAGTGGATTTTAGCTCTACATGAAGTTGACGAACCCTAGATTTCATTTGAGCATTGAAGAATTGATGAATCTTGTCCCAAATTTCAAACGTGTGCTTGCACGTAAGAACCCTAGGAAGAACAGATTCAAAAATAGTGGACAGTAGCCAGATGAAAACAACTTTGTCTTGCACGATCCAAGCTTTGTATTCTTCAGAAATCATACCTTTGATGCGATCTTGAGCCGATTTATACTTTAACGAGATCTGAGGATTGACAACCAGTTTGTGTATCTTCTGTGTCAGAATCACACCTTCTACCTGTTGATTCCATAAAATGTAATTATTATCTTGCAGTTTAATGGAAAGCTTAGGTCCAAAGGTGTTTGCAGCTTTCGTTGTCGTAAACACGGTGGAAATTTCTTGAGATTGCACCTTGTTCTCTGATTCTTGATTTTCAGAATCTGCCATTGTTGAATCGAGATGATGCACAAAGTTGATTGTGGTAAATCAGAGATGAACAATTGAGAAAACGCTGAGGATCGATTCCGCGAATGATACCATATTAGAGATGAATAACACAATTCATTCTTGTATGTTAAGCATTTTGTGCAAAACAGAGAAAACAAGAAAGAGAAAACAAGAAAATGAAGAAGATAATGCAATAGTGAATTGAGTTAACTTCACACAATATGAGGAGTTAAATTAAATACAGAAAAGTTAATAGAAATTGTTAATAACTAACTCCTAACAATCATTTCTAACAGAATGATAACTGAACTGTTAACTATTAATACACTTCTCTAACACTAAGGAAGAGGAAGATTTAGAGATATAGACTGAAGAAAATTGAACTTGAGTTGACCTATCTTTAAGTGGTGTTGGTAACAATGGATTAGATGACAATTTTTAAAGTGGTCTCTTAGCTTTATCTGGCAGTGGAAAATGTATCTAAAAACACTATAATACTTAAGTCAACGACCACTCAGTGTGTTTGAGTGTTGTGTATATGTGGATGAATTGTCTTTTTCAATTTATATGAGGTTTCTAGCGTTTAAGGTCCTAGAACCTTCTTTAACGGAAACATGTCTCAAAGATGGATGTATAAACTTGATTTAGGATGTCTCTAAGATGGATGTATCTTCTAGATTGTGTTTATCTCCTGACCTCAGGTAACCCAAATTCGTGTGCATCGGACATCAGACTTGATAAAAATAATAGCTCCCAATCATAGATTGAAAGAGTCAAAGTATTTCTTTTCTTTGAGATTTATTTTTATGGGCAACAATTACGACCTTCGAGGGATTTTAATATGTGTCTTGGATGCCACACGCTTATACTTTAAAAAAATTATAGAGAACTCTTTTAAAGATTAGTCAAAATTCACAGTCATTATTATCATAGTCGGTATCAAAATGTGATGGGACCTATTTTAATATTCCCTCTGGTCCTTATTATAAGAGAGAATCTACTTTTTTAATTCATTAAATAATTAATGTATTTGATTCATATATAGACTAAATACATCAAGCATTTTATGAATCTAAAAAGTGAAATTTTTTTATAATACGAATCATAAGGAGTATCTGGTCTTCCCCTTTTCGTCATGTGGGACTTACATATAAAAAAGTATAATTTTATTATTAATTGCATTGGAACCATAACTATCTTTATGAACCTGACATAGAACGAGATCTCCTCCTTATGGCATGGCACTTGAGGATTGGTTTGTTCTTGGGTTGTTGATTATTTGATTGTTAGATATTTGATCTTTAACCTTTTTATATTTTTAGATTAATTGGGTATATATATATATATATATATATATATAGGTCCGGCCCAATGGCAAGGCAAACTATAATATTATACCTCCAAATAAATTAAATTGCAAGTATATCCCAGCAAAAGCATAATTTTAATGAAAAATGTACAGCAGTCTAATGGTAAAGATTAACATTCATTTAACGAGAGGCCATTGATGTAACCATACAATTATTATTAATAATTATTTATTTATTTTAAAATTTGATAACTATCTTTTTTAATAAATAAAATTAATGTTAAATAGATTTATTTTATTTTATTTTTTATTTTAAAAAATGTGTAATTTGGATTTTAATATCTTATTTATTTTTATTTGATCATAAAAAATTGACTATTATTATTATTTTCACACAAATAAAATAAATATTTTTAATGAATAACTTTAAATTAAATTTCTAAAATAATACTCTCTTTTTGATATAATTCTTAAATTATATAAATATAATAAGTAATTATTTCTATAATGTAACTCAAAAAGTACATAAAAATTAGTAAATTTAATTCACACTTTCAAGATGATAAAAAATAACATGAAATTTTTTAATATTAATTAAGAATTATATTAATAAAATTAATATATTTAATATTATATTATTTAGAGATTAAAATAGAATTAAAAAATAAAAAAATAAAAAAAGGTTTTTTATTTTAAAATAAAAATTAACATAATTTTTATTAATATATATTTTTAATCTTAAAAAAATTTATTTTAAATTTTGCCTTAGGCCTCCAAATTCGTTGGGTCGGCCCTGTATATATATATATATATATATATATATATATATATATATATATATAACCGTTTCATTTTTATTTCTCACTTACTCTTCTTCCTTAAGCCTTTGAATCCTTGTTTCTCTACTTTTCAAATAGTTCTTTGATTTTGTCACACCCCAAATTTGTCCTACCCTCTTATACTAAGCGGTCCATTGCTTCATGTTTTTTTTCTCAAGATAATCATGTGGCCTTTGGCCATGATCCACTAAATTTGGGTAATGGAGATTGTTGTATTCTGTGTAACTAGAGGCTCTTGTAAGTGTGTTTGAATTCAAGTGGAAACAAGAAGAGGTATGTCCTCATCATCATGGTCAATTCCCAAATGATTCTTGGCCATATTTCAAGTTGATTTTCTCAATCCATGCTTAAGATTGTTTCAGGTTTCATGATTAATTTGTGGCAAGCTTTGACTTAAGTGGTGATCAAATTAGCCAAGTTGTTCAAAATAATTCAAGTGGTTTCAAGATGATCAAAAGGCACACCTCAAGAAGATTTTAGGCCATATTCAAGTCATGTTTCAAGTGGTTCAAGCCCGTTTACAAGCCATAGTTGGAAGAATTATTTCAAGCTTTGTTTTGATTCGTTTCAAGTTTGTTTTCAACCATGATTATAAATGATTTCAAGTTGTGATCATTCATTTTCATAGCATAACCAATTTGAAATCAAGCCATATGTTCAACTTGTGCAATGCTTAGACTATCTTCAAGTCATATTGGAACTAAGATTTCAAGTTATGTCTCAAATTGATCCAAGGTCATGAAATTTCTTATCAATTTCTAAAATATCACAACGTAATTTCAAAGTTACCAAAGCAAGCCAATTGGGTTGTAGAATTGCAAGGCAAGTTTGATACATTCTAAAAAGAAACAAAGGTTAGAATATGGGTTACAAGAAGTTGGAATTAAAGGTTCAAAATGTCATTTCATTCTTGAGTGCAAAGTCTTGTTACATGTCACAAGTTTCAATTTACAATTTGTAAGATGATACCCTAATTCTACAAGACCTAAAGAGCTAATTGTCAAAGCTTCATTCCAAAACTTCATGGCCAAGGTTTCTCAAATTCAAGGGTGGCATATGGAGGGTGCAAATAATTGGCCCCATTCAAAATAAAAGTCCAAATTATATCTAAAAATTCCAAAAAAAAAGAACCCATTCAATGAGTTTAATTTGCAAGACTAAGGCAAGTGCTACAAAGAAATGAAAAACAAAAATCATGACCGCAAAATATCTCCAAACATCACATAGACCTTCAACCGGTACAACTAGCAATGAATTCACAAGCTTGACAACCACACAAGAAATTCGCACAACAACCTTGCCTCCACACAACAACGACTTGCACACACGAGTTGAAAAGCAGAAGCAAAATCCAACCTACATCAATTCATTTAGCATACCACATTCCTTGCCAACAACTTGCAATACGTTACATAGCCAAAACCCACGCTGCCCCACCTTCCAAAAATACACTTCACAACTGCTGGTGTAAGCCCTAGAGGCCAATACTTTTGGTATTTGTATTGAATTATTTATTAATAATATAAGGCATTTCTTTATTATGTTTGTTTTTCCAAAGTAATAAAGTCCCTAGAATAGCTAGCTCATTTAATGAAATATTAAGTGTGACTTAATCATGAGATTCCATTAAACATAAGAACACTATTCTTAAAGTATCTGTAGTCGAGCTTTAATGTGAAATGGGATAACCTTAAAGCATTATGACTATTATGTAGATAGACTGATGATCACATCTCATGGATCATGGATAAGGAGTTATCAAGTCTTAACATAGGTATGAATATTAGGAGTAATATTTATACTGGATTGACCCACTATGAGAGTACTACATAGAATGTTATGCAAAGTGTCATAAGTTACTCTCATGGTGATAGTGATGTATACCACCCTTCGACTTGAAACCACTATGGACCCTAGATGTAGAGTCAAGTACTTTATTCCTGATCAAACATTATCCGTAATTAGATGACTATAAAGACAGTTGATGGGTACTTCATAAAGCATGCTGAGGGACATGAGTGACCTAGATGGAATTTGCTCATCCTGCATAACAGGATAAATGTCTAAGGGCCCAATATTGAACTGAACAAGGATGACACGGTATATGCCTTGTGTTCAATATAGACATAAGGGCAAAAGGATAATTGTACACATAAGCACTATCACAAAAGGTTTTGTCAGATCACATGACAATTTCGTGACTGGGGTAGCAGTGATGTGCTGCTAGATACCACTCACTGTTTATTATGTTAAATGCATGATTTAATATAATTACCAACGTCGCGAAATCCTACAGGGTCACACACATAAGGACAGTTTGATAAAAGGTAGAGCAAATAAGGCACACCGTAAGGTACGGTGTACTTAAGTAAATATGTAACACTGTAAGGTACGGTGCACTTAAGTGGAATACGGGTTGTGGTAAAGTACCGCATGCTTAAGTGATATACGGTACATCATAAGATATGGTGTGTGTGCACTTAAGTGAGATTTTTAGCTTGCAGCCCACACAAGTGGTTCTATAAATATAACCCTTGTGCAGAAGCATAAACACTTGATGAAAATTCAGTTGTGAAACCCTAGCAGTATTTTCCTTCTCTCTATCTCTCACTCAAAGCCTTCAATTGTAGCAGCTAACACTGAGACTGAAGGAAGTTGTTCATGTAGACTGAGTAGAGGCGATGTTCATCGTACATCGCTCGTGATCATTCCTTCGATTCAGAATCAAAGGTTTTATCGCCACAAAAGGTAACCATTCTATCACTGATCATGATCTTTCGTAAGGATCGTTAAAGGGAAATTTTAATTTCCGTTGCATTTTGAATCACGATTTCCCTGCAGCAACACCATAAGGAAAACGTATAACATCAAAACGCAAGTTTCGCACAAATTTCGTACATGCTGAACCATATACACAACCTGTATAAATCAATTGAAACACACAAAATCATCGCAACCTGCACAGAGCAAAACCAAAAGTCACAAAGTGGATACAATACAAAAAGTATTTTTAGCAAGCTTATAATTCAAACCATGGCCCACCTATTGCAAACCATTCCACAAACCATGGACCTGCTATTTTCAGTCCACAAACGTTACATACATACACTGTAATACAAAATCATCCAAGGCATATAACAAAAAGATTGGCAAATCAACCACTACGCACCCTTTATGCAAAACTAGCCACCAACCTTACTTCCCAAAGAACCTGCGTGTGACCTGCATAACATAAACAAATTATGAGTGAGGCCCCACAAATACACAAAACGGATTCACGCAGCCACAATTCACACACTACTACCCTCCAGTCTGCTATAAACCTGCGTTACGACAAACGACAAAACGTGAAATGATCAATTCCCAAACGACTTCAAATATTCCCAAAACGCAGCAACACGAATTCCTTCCCACTCTTTCCGCAACAAAAACTTCATTCCAACCCTCACACTTTCTACTATAAATAAGACCTCGTATCTACTCCCTCAGGAAGCTTCAAAAGCCAAAACATTGCTGCCAAAATTCCTTGTCATATTCATCTGCTAAACCTTCTCCTCAACCTAAAACCAATCCATAATTTTTTCTTCAACTCAACCCTTTATTCCTCCAACAAACTCTAAATCCCTCTTTAAGCCTATCCTTCATCAACCATACCCCAAATCTGATATAGAACACACAACCCAAATCTTTATCATATTACCTTTAAACACAACCCAGAACGAAAATCAAACCAAAACGGGATAGAAGAAGAGAAAAATCGGCTGCGAATCGAACACAGAGAGAGAACAGGGAAGAAAAGAGTGATTTCGAAACTAAGTGCAAACCAAACACAAACGATTCACAAACCTGATTGAGAAACACGAATCTGAGCAGAAGGAGAGATGGAAGCTGAAGGTCGATCCACATGGAGAAAAGAGGTTGATTCGAGTGGATGCTGTGGTCGTTGATCTTGTTTTCATTTTCGATTTTACTGTGGCGCGATGACGGAGAGGAATTTGTTTTCTCTTCAGAGCTTGTTTGACTTGTTCTAAGCGTGTTATGACTTTTTTCTTTTAATGTTTTTTAGCCATGTTTTGATTAGCTTGATTAGGCCGAGAGGCCCATGCTGCCATCTATTCACCACCATCCCTTTTCTTTTTGACATCATGGTGTTTTTGTGTATTAAATTTATGGGCTTTGGTTAAAGCCCATACTGATCTACACGCACCCTCCAATTTCTCGTATGCCCATAGTCTCTTGTTCTTTCATGTTTTACCTTTTCATTATTTATTTTCTTTCTAACTTTTAAAAATACTTTAGTGTTATGATTTAATTTTAACTTTTATTCATGGTCTTTTATCTATTTCATGACTTTTATTTTTTATTTTTCGATTTTTTTATTTTGGTCAATGAAAGTCTAAAATCATAGGTTATCGATTTATCGATTTAAAATCATGATTAAGATGAGACCATTTTTCTTTTCTATCTCATTTCGATTTTATTTCTCTTTCCATCTTATTCAATTTCATTTCCATTTCATTTTCGATCGATGAAGTCTTTCTATTCATAAATGTTGGTTGATTGAGGTTGTTTAACCTTCATTATTTCAAATCTGTAGTGAATGTTCATCGAGATCATTTTCTATACTTTGGGATCGTGATAGGTTACCTTCAATTAATCGACGAAAGTTTGTGGTTAAGACGAGACCATTACCTTTTCTTTTCATGTGGCATAATTTCTTTTGAGAATGATCCTCAATGTCATTTATCTATCGTGTTTTAGCACATAGATCAATTGCACGACCTCCAATAGTATGATCTTCGTCATAGATCATGCTACGATGATTTAGCACTACATAGGTCCCGTATCGGAAAATGATTCTTCGTGGCCCAAACCTATGTTTGAAAGCCCAATGATGGTTATTTAATCATCGTGGATAATTCGTTCTAACAATTAACGATTAATCATTAATCACTAACTTTAATTTCAGTCAATATTATATCTTGCTTATATCTTATATTATCTTGTTCATATTCATATCATATTCATCTTACATTGTTCATCTAACCCTCTTCTTGTTTTTTATGTCATTCTTAATCAAAACACACTAATAACCATCGAAACCCTAAAAGATTGTTGGTTACTTTTCCGAGTAACAGAACTTGGACTATGTACATAAACCCTAGCATAGAGATTTTGTCCGATTCTTGGCTTAGTTTAGGAAACTTCGCACACACACGGCTTCCTCTTGGGCTACCTTACAATGAAACCATTTATTTCTTGCAATCCCGTGTAATTTACACGCACCCTGCTCCCATTACAATGTACACACTTTACTTGTTTGTCTTGATCGTGCTTTGATGCTTTAAACCTTTTCAAAAGAAATAAATTCTCAATCCAACATCGAGCCATTTTCCACCTTTGTAAGTCGATTGCTTTTCAAGCATCGCCATCAACCTTTTGGTCACCCTATACAACATTCAAGGCTTATTCCTGGGCTTTCTTACAGTGACACATATTCGATCAATTACTTCTAGTTGGTCATTTAGAAGACTAGCCCACTTTGCTAGTGTACACGATTAAAATTCAATTCAATTATCTGTTCATTTGTATCTTGTCTTGTATCTTGATTCAAATCGAAACCCTAAACTATACAAACTCTCCCCAACTCGTAAGTCGAGTGCTTTTGCCTCGCCATCGACCTTACCTTAAATCCATTAGGACCCCTTTCCATTAGTGCTCAATCGTTTCGTGCGCGAATTTAAACCTTGACTCACATCGAGCATTATACAAATCAAATCAATACATTTAACGATAATTAAATATTGTTTCATAAAGAGGTGATGTGAGGGCGGTCGAGTCTTCGATCTTTCTCCTCAATTGTTTGGGTGCGAGTTCTCTTACTCGTGTGTGGACAATTGACGCCTCTAAAACACTTTTAACTCGCATAACATTCAAACCTTTTTATAATCACTTGTCGCTCAAAACACGTAATTCATATTTAAACAAAATTTCTTAAAAGGTGCAGTGAGAGTGGTCGAGTCTTTGATCTTTCTCCTCAATTGTTTGGGTGTGAGTTCTCTTACTCGTGTGTGAACAATTGTCACCTCTAAAAACATAAACCTTAACCTGTCGATTGTTTGGGTGCAAGTTCTCTTACTCGTGTGTGAACAATTGTCACCTCTAAAACCTCTAACACGACAAACTCTGTTTTCTCGCCCCCGTGCGATCGAAACTTCCCAAAACACAAATTCCTCGCCCTCGTGTGATCCATGCTCAAACACTTTCCCAAAGAACATTGTTTAGTCCCTTCTTCCGCGCATATGAACTAGTGCTTCAGCCTCCCCTAGTGAGCAGACAAGCCAACGTTTAGTAGTTAGAATGCGACCTAAACTCTCGTTCACAACGCAAACCAACCAACCGCAATCTTCCGAACTACGATTGCTCTGACTTCCTCATTGCACTGTGAGGGTACGTAGGCATAGGATTGCGAGATCCTAGCGAGCTACCTTTTTCTTTTTACCCCAAACCTTTCCCGTAGTCCACGAACTACGAACACTCTGATTTTCCCATTGCACGAGGGAATACGTAGGCACAAGGGCCCTAATCCTTGGCGAGCACCCTAATAAAAAACCACCCATTTCCCTTTAGAATCGAATCCTTTAGAAGATAAGAAACAAACCTAGCTAACATTTCTCACGAATCGAATCAATAGGTTCCCGTTGAGTACAACGGACGTAAAGGGTGCTAATATCTTCCCTCTTGCGTAATCGACTCCCGAACCTAGAATTTGGTTGCGATGACCATTTTCTTATCCTTGAAAGGTTTTATCGATATTTTCCTTTCCCTCCTTTGGGATAAATAAAGTTTGGTGGTGACTTTGTTCGAACGTTTTTTTCGCGTCCATCGCGAGGATCATATTTTTTTCGAGGTACGACAGATTTTCAAACTAATTTTTATGAACCTATAGTGACATTGTCATTCACCTTCCATGCTTAACCTCGTGATAACTATAAGATTTACTCTCATTGGTGTGTTTGTTTTTTCTTTATCTTTTATTTTATGTATTTAATAGTTGTGCATGTAATAATGTCTCATCTCCTAAACGACGGAGTTTCCCGTAGATAATGGAAGCAATAACTATAAGTGGTGATTCTCTTGGTGTCGCCTCTTTATCTTTCTTCTCCCTCCCCCTCACTCACTCTAAAATACTTTGGGTTAGAGTTAACCTTTGTCTTCATGAGTCAGCCTTTAAATGAACTTCTAGGATTTTAAAAATAAGGGGAAACACTGTTCTTAAGCCCTTCTCCCACGAAGTGAGAGGTGGGTAGGTGGGCCTTTTTCTAGAACTGACTATTTCTCTTTGGGAGGACATGTGTATGATGGACAAAATGATAAGATGCCCTACTGACATGCCAAGCATAGAATCAAAGATGGATACTGTTGAGTTCTCGTCAAGTGTACCTATAATTTCCCTAAATCAGACGCATAGGCTAAGGATCAATATTCCCTATACATCCATAATCAGATTAATAGAGTATATCAAATAATGCGCTTTAAGTAAAAGAAACTATTAAATAGAAATAGAATTGAGATAATTCATGCATCATCAAATTAAACATATGTCCTAACAGGTTCGATACAAGTTCATCAGACAAAGCCTAACCTAAAAGTGTTTAGCTACTCATACTAATAAAATTACAATATCAATTGATAAGAATAAGATTGCATAAGAATTCCTTGAATATTTGGCCTCCAATGGCTTCGAATGCGCTCCAAAACTCACTTCCAGTGTTGTAAATCGTACTCTGCAGTATCTAATCATATAACCCCTTAAAAAATTCCAAAGTCTGCCTTTTTACAACCATCAAATTATACCAGAACGCGTCAGAAATTGCCCAAAAAAATAGTACATTGCGCGTGCAATAGATCATATCGCGCGCGTGATGTTGCCTTGACTGCTCTTCCACGCGCGCGATGGTGCACAATTCCATATTTCTTCTTTTCTATTACGTGTGTGATGCAACGCGTAATCATTCCAGTGGGTTGCTCGCTTTTCCTCCTTTTTCAGCCAAATTTCTCTAATCCCCGATTCTTCATACTTGGTCATTTTTGCTCCTTTCTTTTGCCATTATTCGTTAAATTTGATCAACTTCTACTTGTTTTTCTTTATTTCTTCGACAGAAAACATGCAATGATAGAGTTTCATCACAACCCCAAACTTGAACTGTTGCTTATCCTCAAGTAACTTTCCTGCACTGCAAATTCCAAATAGAAAAACAAGTTGCAACAATAATAATGAACATCGTCATATGAAATTTGTTTTACCTGACCACCAATCTAGATTCCAACTGCAATCTGAAAAATTCAAAAAACATCCTTAATCTCTGACAAGTACTCAACTTATCTCTCATTTCACCATGACTCACTCAATTGACAAGGTAGTCTTTCAATCAACATACAAAACAGTTTATACTGAGTTTGATCATGTTCTAATAGAATTCGTCAAAGAAATCAAAACACGCACACTTGAGGGATTTTTCGGTTCTAACGTGGCTTATGTTCGGGTATGACATTTTTTTAGGAAAGTAGGTTTATACCTTTGGAGTTAGGTACCTAGTTCTTCTATTGTTGTTATACCAACTCTTTTCCTGATTATTGGTACTAGAGATATCGCTATTGTGGTCCTCAATATTCATTTTGCATTCTTTTTCTCTTCTTCTTTTTTTTTGAAGAAGTTATTTTTAACTTTTTATTTTCTCAAAATTTTTGAATTTTAAACCGTTTTTTCTCTAGTACCCCAACCCTAAACTTAAACCTTGCTCACTTCCAAGAGCAACCCCAAACTTATTCTTTTATATATAGCTTTAGAACTAAAAATTTCTACCTAACTCCAAAGAGAGGGTGGAAAGATGTAATCTTTCAAGTCATATGGCTAATAAATAAGGCTAAGTCACTGAAAAAAGGGCTAAGCTCAAATTGTTAGCAAAGGACTTTACCTATTACTACAGGGTGGTTTTAAAAAGGCTCAGAGTTCATAGCAACCAAATGCCTCTATGTGTGTAAATCAAACCAGACAAATTAAATCGGAAATAGTTCAAGCTTGATAAAGCAATGATGCATGGATACACTCAATGAAAGGAATAATGAATAGTGGAAATGATTTGGATCAAACCTTACTAGTTGAGGTATCTGAAGGTTGAGTACAAGTATGTCGATTCATTTTTCATCCTTTGCTTTCAATTTTTAAGTCACTTTCCTGATGATCAAGTTTCATCTGATGGGGCATTTGGTTCATTTGTTTAATGTTAAAGTTGTAATTTTTGTAAATCTGAAAGAAACAGTAGTAGAAAACTCATTCATTAAAGACAAACATGGTTAAAATCATACAATGGGGAAGAGTGCTTATAAGTGTTATTACTCTTCCTTGGACATACATTAGGAAATAAAATAAAATAAAACTTCTAGGAATTTTAAACTTGCTACATGTATTTTTCACATGTTATCACTGCGGAAAAGACCATGCATGTCATTCATGGTGTTGTTGAAATCATTATTTTGTCGGGTCCATTATACTCTCATGTGCTCTCTTCTTCTTTCTTGCTCTTGATTTCTAAAATAATTCTCCATTTCTTCATTGCTTGCAAAGCGTTCTCTTAAAGTTTAGGCAAGCGTGTGGTCTTCTTGTTGGTTGTAGAAGTCTCTGAATTCTGGTGCAAATCTTGGGGGTTTAGCATACAAGGTGGGTGAAGCTTTAGTTTTCCACCTTGTTACTCCCACTTGTCGCTCCTGGGATTTTCATCCAGGTACAAACGCGAAAGTGGCATGAAAATAGAGTCGCCAGCAATGTGTATTTATCCCAAGAGAGGGAAGAGAAACACTACGTAAACCCGAGGGAAGGGAAAAGCATGGTCTCGCGACCAAGAGAAATGGGTAAGGGAGTCGGTTACGCGAGGGGAAGGTATTAGCACCCCCACGCGTCCATCGTACTCGATGGGATCCACGCTTGTTGTCTCGATCAAAGGGTGTCGTCATCTGGAGCTCCACTGCTACTGGAAAGGAAAAGGAACGGGAACGCAGAAAAGCGATGAAACGGGGGAGAAAAGAAAAAGAAGTGACTCGATAGGACATCGCTCGTCCTATGCCTACATATTCCCTCGTGCGATGGGAAAGTCAGAGTCAACGTAGTTCGAACACGAACTAAGGGGGGAGGTTGCTCGCCAAGACATCGTCGTCTTGTGCCTATGTATCCTCATTCTAACCAGAAGGAGGAAATCAGAGCAGTCGTAGTTCGACCTAACAAGGTCGATGAGTGTTTTTATGAGCGACGTTAAATTCGCGTCCGGCAATTAGGGTCGATGCCTGTTTGCGACGAGACGGAATTAACACGCCCTTTTCTGAAAATGATTGAAACTGAACAATCCCGAAGGATGAAAAAAACTTGAATTTGTTTTTGTGTTTTTTAGACAGAAGTGGATTGAAGTTAGTTCGTAACTTGCATTGCACCGAAGTCTATGGCATAGGAACGAATTCTTAGAAAATCATTCCAAGATGGAACGTCCACCAAACACTCTAGAAAAATGAGAGGAAACCCCTCATTCCTCATTTCCCATATGCAAGGCTCATGCGCAATACACGTTACCTTTATTAAGTGTTTTAGAAATGTTAAGAGATGAGAAGAGAAGACTCAAAGGAAAAGAAAACGCTAAGGGGAAACTAATTGTTCCTAATGTTGTCATGCAAAAGATGGCCATAAGGTTGAGTTCAAAAGGGGAATATCTACCTAAGTTAGCATGCAAAACGAAAGCCTAATGCTAATCCTACTCCAAGCATAATCAAAGATTAAGTTGGACTAGGTGGCTCTAAGGGAGCAAATCCAAAACTTAAACAAGTCTTGAGATTTAAGGGAAGAGAAGGAGTGAAAGAGATGAAGAAGATGAAATAAGAGATGAATAAACAAAAAAAAGCAGCCGCTATAACAGCGTTCCCACATCTACACAGCGGTAAAAAAACAGCAAGCAAGCCAAACAGCTTTCAACAGCTCATATATTCAGCACAAAATAGGTGTAAAAGGCAGCAGGCAGCAGGCAGCAAGTGAATGCAATAGACAGCACATAAGCACATAAACAGCAGTAGATACAGGGCAGCATGCAATACATTTGAAGATGATTCAACCATGGCATAGCAAATGTGCATCCAACATCATGCATTCCTTAATTAATCATGATCACAAACACATCACACATCATATCGAATAAACTTGAAAACATCATGGCAGAATGCACATCATTTGGTACATGAACAAGTCAAATCAAACATGCATCTCATGAAGTTAAATGCGAGCAATCACGTTCAAAACAACAACTCCAGCGACACCAACAATAAATCACAATTAAATTGCTTCAAGGAGTGTGTGCAAGGTGTTCCTCACATAAAGAAAACATCAATGGAAACATGAACATCCAACAATGAGAAACCAAAAAAAACGTGTGTCGAAGAATTGTGCTCATGCAATGATGTGAGGTGAAGCGGCTCAAGAATAATCCACAAATCATCAACATATTAATCCATGAGGTTTAGGAATGCAAAGGATCTCAAACAAACAAGAAAATGCACAAAAATATACATTCTGTCCCAGAGTAATTGGTTAACAAACGGTGAGTAACCGGTTACTTAGTTAAAAATCAGACAATTTACGCAAAAATACAATATGTTAACCGGTTAACAAACGGTGAGTAACCGGTTACTCTGGGATAGTGGCAAAAAAAACTGTTTCAGAAGCACTTTTTAGCAGCAAATCACTTCTCCAAACATCCAAATGAACATGTAATCAATTAAGCACAAAATTACATTGAATCACAGCCATCAAACATCAATTGAATCCAACAAACAACAACATCCACAATCAAATTGAAGCAAATGAATCAAAACACATCAAAAGTCATGGATCTACATTGTATAAGTTGCAATTAAGCCAAATCAAGTATGGATTTAAAGAAAACCAACCTACAAAGCTGAGATTTGCTTTGGTAAGTGTTGTAAACGAAAATTGATGGATCCAAATAAGAAAACCAGAGATCTATGAAGCTTTATCAAGAAAACTTGAAGATCCAAGCAAGAACACTCCAAATAAGCAAACGATGTTCCAAAAGTGATTCTAACAGCTTAATCCAAGATCCAAACCAGTTGCTACTGCAGAATTGAACTAAGAGTGAGGATGTGATGAAGGTTTAGCTCAAGAATTCACAAATTCCAATGAAGAATTTGTGAATATATGGATTTTGAGCTTCGGTGAGAGGTTGAAAATGAAGATGGAGAATGAAAAAGTGAGAGACAATTGAGAGCAAATTCTGAAAAATGAGAGTGAAAAATGATCTAGGTCCTTTGTGGTTTGGGATGAATTGATTTAAATAACCCCTAGGTTAGGAGTTAAGTTTGGGTTCGGAGTGAGGTTTAGTGGGTGGAAATTGGGGTGAGAAATGAATTAGGAAAGGAAAAGAGGAATTAGAGTGGAAAGTCTTGGAAGGGATTTGAATTTTGGATAGAAAATGACGAAATTGAATCAATTCTAGATCCTTCCCACACATGCACAAGCCAAGCACATGATCACTAATGATGCAAACTTAATTTTTTTCAAAATGTGCTCAGAGTAACCGGTTAACAAACGGTGAGTAACCGGTTACTTAGTTCAAATATGATAATGGTGCGCAGAAAAATAAAGGAGTAACCGGTTAACGTATGGTGAGTAACCGGTTACTCAGTTCAAATTTTGAATTTTGGCGCCTTTTGGAGGGAAACTTGGAAAAGTGACTTCTGGCAGTTGTTTTGAACCCGTTAAGCCTCTGAAACTCAAGACTTGATGTTGCTATTGAATACCACCTGGAATGAAACACAAACTCTTGCTGACATCCCAGAATACCTTGTTGAATTAATAATGTCTGATGTCGGGTTGCTTGATCAGAAAATGGTTGTTGAAGCTTCTGATTGTCAAAACGTGTAATGAGCAAAATAAAAGCTCCAAAAGACCTTGAAGATTATTTGCTTGGCTCTGGATGCTGCTGAAAGTAGTACCGAAACTGATAACACTGTGAGCTGCTAGAAAATACCTCGATCCCATGCTAAGAACCAATGATATGCAAAGATGATAATGCAAGAATGAAATGAAACATAAGTCAATTAGAGTTAAAACATAAGGGCAAATTTTGGGGTACTACAGCTGCCCCTATTCAATCAACTTGGATCTGAAGGTATGATAGCAACGGCTTTCAGACATTCAAGGATACACGGAGATTGAATACCAAAAGAACCCTGAAATTTGCAAACTGTGGGGATAATGAAATGGAGTGCTTGCCAGCCGAAGGCGGGCTACCCAACAAAATAATACGAGGACGACCGAAGACGAACTCGAAAAGTAAGACCAAGCCGAATGTAGACTTTGCTGGGGAAAAAGTGAAACAAAATCTTTTGAGTTATGCTATCTCTGTTGAGAAAAAGAACTGGGTTTCACGAAATAAGTCAGACGAGAACTGACTACCAGGCGAGAACTGGATTTCACAAGAGATGTCAGGCGAGAACTGACTACCAGGCGAGAACTGGGTTTACAAAAGATGTCAGGCGAGAACTGACTACCAAGCGAGGACTGGATTTCACAAAAATAAGTCAAACGAGAACTGACTACCAGGCGAGAACTGGATAAAGTGAAACAAAATCTTCTGATTTATGCCAACTCTGCTGAGGAAGAGAACTGGGTTTCACGAAATAAGTCAGGCGAGAACTGACTACCAGGCGAGAACTGGGTTTCACGAAATAAGTCAGACGAGAACTGACTACCAGGCGAGAACTGGATTTCACGATAATAAGTCAGATGAGAACTGACTACCAAACGAGAACTGGGTTTATAAAAGAGATTGGCCAATCAAAGGCAAACTCCTAGCAAAGATACAATCCTGAACCGAAAGGGTGAGAGGTAAAATCAAAGGACTTACAACCCACAGATAAGATGACTCCGCTGGGGAAAGGAGAAGTCTAAATAAAAGACTCTGTCGGGGAGCACAGGTTGGATGAACACATCCCTCGACGATCTCACCAAGGATAAACCAAAATCTCCTGAGTTATGCCATCTCTGCTGAGGAAGAGAACTGGCAAAGAAAATCTCCTGAGTTATGCCATCTCTGCTGAGGAAGAGAACTGGCAAACAAAATCTCCTGAGTTATGCCATCTCTGTTGAGGAAGAGAACTGGATAAAAAAAGTATCAAACCTGGCTTATGCTTCAAATGCACATGTTTGAATTTTTCTGTGGTGTAATGCTCCATACGAAATGGAAATGCTACGCGTTTGGGAGGATGTCATGCAAATGATGCTTATGCAATGCAAAAAGGATGCTCTAGCAAAATAAATGCTGAAAATGAAGGCAACTCCATGGGGATGATAAAATAAATTGTCCTCTGAGTCTAAGAACTCTGTTGAGAAGGATCGCATTGAATAACTCCATTGGTCAACAACCTCTGCTGGAGATGAAATCCAAAAGGAAATCCACCCTGCTGGGGATTATATATAACTCTTTGAAAAAGGGAACCAAGACCTGAATTGGAAGAGTGCCAAATATCACTTGGACTTAAAACCTGCTGGGGATGTCAACCATCGTTGAACAAACCTGCGAGGATTACCACCAAACTCTGCTTGGGGAGACACATCACAAGTACTAGACCTGCTGGGGACACCATTGAACTGAACCTGCTGCTGGGAAATGACTTCATCCTTATCCTGCTGTTGCTGGTGAAAACACGTTTCCTGACTGACCGAGGGGAAAAGACACCAATACCCTGCGGGGAAGACAACATCTTTGTCTCGGGAATACGTTCCACAAATCTCCTGTGGTAGCAAAACAACATCCATCCTAAAGCAATTTACTTTAGATGCTGGCTGAGGAACAATCTTTTGTACTCTGACTGTAGAGAGTGACAGTCTGATGAGGATGATGAAACCTCAATGCCAAAGAGAATAACTCTGCTGGGGAGAAAATCAACGAAACCTGCCGAGGGATATCATTGAGCTTAACCTGCCTTTGGAGGAAAGAATTTACCCTACTGGAGATTAGAGCGTGTCGTTGCCGACGGAATTACACTTCCTGACCTGCTGAGGAAAGTGAGTACCAGACTCTGTGGGGAAAATAAAATCTTTACCAGAGACATCCAACATATCTCCTGCTGGAGATACAGCAATATCCACCTTGGAGCAATCCACTTTTGACTGCTTGCTGGGGAATAATAAACCAACCATAACTTCGGTTGGGGAACACAATCCTCTGTACTCTTGCTGGGGAGAATACGTTCTGCTGAGGATGATGAACTTTCAGCTCTGGGGAGAGAAACTCTACTGGGGAAAAACAAACTTGTTACCCAGCCTGACCTGTCTCTATGGTCATAAACAGCCCTTTGAACTCTCCGCTTGTCCCAGGCCACCAGGTCTAAAGGAAGAAATCATCTCAAGAGGATTTTATAGAAGATCGGGCATTTACACTGCCCCAGGGTCTTCAAACTCTTGGAGAGATTTATCAGATCTCGGCGCAACTACCCCAGACTTTATAATCCATGAAGTAAATTACCTCGAAAGGATTTATAATGACTTGAAAATACTCTACCCCAGTATTCTGAACCTTGAAGAGGTGCTTTCAATTAACCGTCTTCAGGAGTGGACAACTTCTCACGCTCTAGAGGTGGCCTGCCCCGAGTCTTGAAGAAAATTTACCCCTGACTGGTCTTACAGAGATTTGTCAAATCGACCTGATTGCCCTATATTAAGCGCTTGTGGAGAGATTGATTGAATCTTGACATAATTGCCCCAACTTGGCTGCTTCTTATCACCATTTATCGGGAACGCCTAGGCTGCGCACAGTCTCCTGGCGACATACCCCTTGACATGACTGTCCTTCAGAGTTTTCACTATCTCAACTTGGCGTGATCGAGCTTCTCAACTGACGTTCATCATGTAAGCTTCTTTGATGTCAAACACATGTAAGCAGAAAATGTTTATTATGAGAATGACAATTCTAATGCAACGCCCGTGTTAACCTTGAAGTTTTATTGAAAATGTGTCGCCAAGCCTTGTGAACGATCGCTAGCTGGGATGCGACATTGATTTTTGAATGGAAAACAATACGCACATGTAATACCAACAAAAATCTTATTAGCATAACCCATAGGAGTCAGGAACACTATATCGCTGAAGTACGCTTTCGGAATAACCCTGCTTCAATTAGGACTTTTAAGGGTTGTAACGTGGTCTGGTTCACGGTTTTGAGAAAGAAGGATTTAAGGCTCAAAGTTTTGTTTGTACCCACCCATTCTCCATGATGTCCTCCAGTCCTACGTTCAGCTAATCTGACACAAGAGCTCATCTCTCAAAATGATTGCATGATCTCTAAGGAATCCATGCACTGATGGTTTGACGCCTGGTGAGGTTTTGGAGTGACAGTCACCCCTTTTGTCTTTTGTGTCTGTAATCACACAAATTTTTTCTTGTTTGAGGATTTTTCCTTTGTAATCCTTTTCGCTTTTCGCTTTTCATTCTTTTGCTTTTTGATCCCTAATTTTTTCCTGGACTGACTCTTTTGAGTTTTTTCGATTTTGAAGTCCAGCGGGATGCCCTAACTTTTGCCTAAGTAGCTTGTTTTCAAGTTTTGGACTTAGCGGGCTTTCTTTCTTTATTTTTTTTCTTCTTTTTTTTTGAACAAATCGTGTGACACCATTTTGTCTGACTTGCTTGAAAGGGTTGTGACTGCCTCACTCCTTGATCATTGATGGATAACCATTGTGGTTTCACATCTCTTGACCTCTTGACGGTGGAATAGAAGGTAATGGATCCTCATATGCACACTCCTTTTGAAATTTGAACGCTCGGTCAAACTAACTGACGCCTACCCTGCCCCTGGGTTAAGTGTGAGGGTTTTTTCGTACGAAAGAAACTCCTACTTCAAGGCTCAAAAGGGGTTAACAAGGGTCTATCTCCCTTATATCTCCAGTGTTTAGGGATTTGAAACAATGCCTGTACATCCTCAACAGGGTTTTATCCGAAAGCACACAACCAAAGATTTTGCGTTCTCAAATCATCATCCTCCCTCAAGAGTTTAAGGCGAGAAAGTTGGTATTGCAGTGCATATGAAAATGAGTGAGCACGAATAAAACACTTCAAGAAAACAAATTCATTGCATTAAAATCAACATTCCAAACACAAATAATTTTTTACATGCAAACAGTGTTTAAACAAACAAAATGAAAGCTACATATGAAAATGCAGTGAAGAATCCGAAGATTGCCATTGTTGAGGAGACTTATCTCCGTCTAGACTGATTGCTTTGGATGACATACTCGCAGTCCCAAGTGCCCACTTGGGAAGCTTCAGTTGAAATGCATACCCTCCGCAGTGAAAGTAATGACCCCTGCATCAATCAAATCTTGCACCTTGTGCGAGAGCGCCTTATAATCCTCAGTTGAATGCCCCCGTGCCCCAGCATGGTATCCACATCGAGCATTGGCATTAAACCCTGGTGGATATGGAGGAATGATCTGATCTGGTTTCCTTGGCACAATCAACCCTCTTTTAACCAACTCTGGCAATATCTGACCATACAGCTTTGGTAGTACAGCAAACTGATTGTTTCTTGGCTTCCGTCGACCCGCTTGGGAACTATTCTGTTGTTGATTCCGATTTGCGTGTTCCTCTGGCTCAGGCGCTTTTCCCCTCAGACTTAATCGAGGATTAGGCAATAATTACGGACATGGGGATTCTAAGACCAAGGACTGCAAGAAATACCCCTGACTTGATGTATCTTTGGGAGAGGCCACAAGGATATCAACTTCTTTTTCAACAGATAGAGTGGGACCACCTTCTATGCTTACACCACTCGGCGTGAATTCAATTTTCCTCGAATCGATCAGATCCTGGACAGCATGCTGAAGGGCCTTACAATTTTCCACATTATGCCCCAGCGCACCAGAGTGAAAATCACAGTGGGCTCTTGCGTCATAACCCCGTGGGGGGAATACCAGTAAGAGGAGCCAGAGTCCTTTTCTGTACCAGTTACAGCTGAAGGAGATGCTGTAATAGCTGAGAATATGGCACTGGTGGAGTCTCAAAATTCCTATTCTGCTTAGGCCTTGGCTGATACTGGCGAGGAGCCTGATTTTGCTGTTGAGATACAGCCGGGACGGTCACAGTGGCAATCTGCTCACTCTTTAGGAGAGATCCCTTAAACAATAGAGGAGAGACAATTCCAGCCGCAGCTTCAGGCATGGAAGTATTGTCTTTGCTTAGCACACCTCTCACGACCTCCATAACCAGATTCATCTGAGTCTTCAATTGGTTGACCTCCTCCTTCAGCACTTTCTGGTCTTGAATCAGAGCTTGCATGTTCCCCATAAACTGGCCCATTTAGCTTCGTACATCCCTCAACTCTGCTTGAATTTGATCCATGATCTGCTTCCAGCTTCTTTGAAGAGTTAAGTCTGAAATTTTGAAGAAGACCAGATCAGGATGAGAATAACCAACTTCAAATACCTGCTATGCGTATGAATATGCGAATGTAATGCAAAATGCCATGTTCGAATATTTCCAAGGAATCATTCTGCTTTGATTCAAGTTTTTCACAAAAGAACCACAAGAAATAGACGAAAATGCTCAACAGCTAATCTCAAAGTTAAGATCCTTGGAAATACGAGAACATGTATGCAAAAATGATGATGCAATGCAAAGCATGGGATCAAGGCTTCCATAAAGCTCTGTACTGATGTGTTGCTGAATGGATAAGTTCAAAGGTCTGCTTTGAAGAGAATACCGGAATACCAGAATATCCGAATAACCAGAATACTAGGCTGATAAGTTCACACTGATAGGAAAACCAGAATACCAGGTAGGATGAAAGTTACGGTTACCTGCAAACCTGTAAACACCCAGCCCATGTCACATGTGGGTTCTATAGAACCGAGGATCCTCAATATCACGGGCTCTCAGGTCAAGAAATGATGATACGTTCACCATTTCTAGTTTGGCATCATTATCAATCGAGGAGGCCTCAACTGATTCCCCTAAAAAAGGTCATCCTATATAAGTTCCCAGTTTTGGGTCCTCGGATCAAGAAGTATAATGGGTTTACCATTTCTGGTCTGCCATTACTACCTCTTGGGAGGAGTACCTCTACTGAGTCCTCAGGGAAACGGTCGCCAGAGTCGACAGCTCTCTAGATCAACACCCTGAAATGCGCAAGACACACACGTCAGGATATCTCCCTAGATAGCCTCGTCTAGATGTGAATTTCGTGAACACCAAACGTACCAAGACGGTGCATAGGTCCCACTACTTTCCACTCTAGTCCTAAGTGTATACTCAAGCCTGTGTATTGGGCTTATCTCTCAAAGAATCCCAACCCGCCAAACAAAGAAACCAGTACAACACAGCACAGTCCAGCATAATAATGAAATGCAATGCCATAAACGCGGTAAATACAGTAAAACAGTAAAACAGTAATACAATAATACAGTAATATACAACAAAATAAAGCACCACAATAAACACCCAATGAAAATAAACAACCAAGCGCTAGGATTAACTCGCATAGGGGATGGACCAGCAAGAGGTTAACCTTTCCCTAGGAGAGTCGCCAGCTGTCGCTCCTGGGATTTTCATCCAGGTACAAACGCAAAAGTGGCGCGAAAACAAAGTCGCCAGCAATGTGTATTTATCCCAAGAGAGGGAAAGGAAACACGGTGTAAACTTGAGGGAAGGGAAAAGCATGGTCTCGCGACCAAGAGAAATGGGTAAGGGAGTCGGTTACGCGAGGGGAAGGTATTAGCACCCCCACGCGTCCATCGTACTCGATGGGATCCACGCTTGTTGTCTCGATCAAAGGGTGTCGTCATCTGGAGCTCCACTGCTACTGGAAAGGAAAAGGAACGGGAACGGAGAAAAGCAAAGAAATGGGGGAGAAAAGAAAAAGAATTGACTCGATAGGACATCGCTCGTCCTATGCCTACGTATTCCCTCGTGCGATGGGAAAGTCAGAGTCAACGTAGTTCGAACACGAACTAAGGGGGGAGGTTGCTCGCCAAGACATCGTCGTCTTGTGCCTACGTATCCTCAATCTAACCAGAAGGAGGAAATCAGAGCAGTCGTAGTTCGACCTAACAAGGTCGGTGAGTGATTTTTATGAGCGACGTTAAATTCGCGTCCGGTAATTAAGGTCAATGATGGTTTGCGACGAGACGTAATTAACGTGCCCTTTTCTGAAAATGATTGAAACTGAACAATCCCGAAGGATGAAAAAAACTTATATTTGTTTTTGTGTTTTTTAGACAGAAGTGGATTGAAGTTAGTTCGTAACTTGCATTGCACCGAAGTCTATGACATAGGAACGAATGCTTAGCAAATCATTCCAAGATGGAACGTCCACCAAACACTCTAGAAAAATGAGAGGAAACCCCTCATTCCTCATTTCCCATATGCAAGGCTCATGCGCAATACACGTTACCTTTATTAAGTGTTTTAGAAGTGTTAAGAGATGAGAAGAGAAGACTCAAAGGAAAAAAAACACTAAGGGGAAACTAATTGTTCCTGATGTTGTCATGCAAAAGATGGCCATAAGGTTGAGTTCAAAAGGGGAATATCTACCTAAGTTAGCATGCAAAACGAAAGCCTAATGCTAATCCTACTCCAAGCTTAATCAAAGATTAAGTTGGACTAGGTAGCTCTAAGGGAGCAAATCCAAGACTTAAACAAGTCTTGAGATTCAAGGGAAGAGAAGGAGTGAAAGAGATGAAGAAGATGAAATAGGAGATGAATAAACAAAAAAAAAACAGCCTCTATAACAACGCTCCCACATCTACACAGCGGTAAAAAACAGCAAACAAGCCAAACAGCTTTCAACAGCTCATATATTCAGCACAAAATAGGTTTAAAAGGCAGCAGGCAGCAAGTGAATGCAATAGACAGCACATAAGCACATAAACATCAGTAGAAACAGGGCAGCATGCAATACATTTGAAGATGATTTAACCATGGCATAGCAAATGTGCATCCAACATCATGCATTCCTCAATTAATCATGATCACAAACACATCACATATCATATCGAATAAACTTGAAAACATCATGGAAAAATGCACATCATTTGGGACATGAACAAGTCAAATTAAACATACATCTCATGAAGTTAAATGCGAGCAATCACGTTCAAAACAACAACTCCAGCGACACCAACAATAAATCACAATTAAATTGCTTCAAGGAGTGTGTGCAAGGTGTTCCTCACATAAATAAAACTTCAATGGAAACATGAACATCCAACAATGAGAAACCAAAAAAACGCGTGTCGAAGAATTGTGTTCATGTAATAATGTGAGGTGAAGCAGCTCAAGAATAATCCATAAATCATCAACATATTAATCCATGAGGTTTAGGCATGCAAAGGATCTCAAACAAACAAGAAAATGCACAAAAATACACATTCTGTCCCAGAGTAACCGGTTAACAAATGGTGAGTAACCGGTTACTTAGTTAAAAATCAGACAATTTACACAAAAATACAACATGTTAACCGGTTAACAAACGGTAAGTAACCGGTTACTTTGGGACAGTGGCGAAAAAAACTGTTTCAAAAGCACTTTTCAGCAGCAAATCACTTCTCCAAACATCCAAATGAACATGCAATCAATTATGCACAAAATTACATTGAATCACAGCCATCAAACATCAATTGAATCCAACAAACAACAACATCCATAATCAAATTGAAGCAAATGAATCAAAACACATCAAAAGTCATGGATCTACATTGTATAAGTTGCAATTAAGCCAAATCAAGTATGGATCTAAAGAAAACCAACCTACAAAGCTGAGATTTGCTTTGGTAAGTGTTGTAAACTAAAATTGATGGATCCAAACAAGAAAACCAGAGATCTATGAAGCTTTATCAAGAAAACTTGAAGATCTAAGCAAGAACACTCCAAATAAGCAAAAGTTATTCCAAAAGTGATTCTAACAGCTTAATCCAAGATCCAAACCAGTTGCTAATGCATAATTGAACTAAGAGTGAGGATGTGATGGAGGTTTAGCTCAAGAATTCACAAATTCCAATGAAGAATATGTGAATCTATGGATTTGGAGCTTTGGTGAGAGGTTGAAAATGAAGATGGAGAATGAAAAAGTGAGAGAGAATTGAGAGCAAATTCTGAAAAATGAGAGTGAAAAATGATCTAGGTCATGTGTGGTTTGGGATGAATTGATTTAAATAACCCCTAGGTTAGGAGTTAAGTTTGGGTTCGGAGTGAGGTTTAGTGGGTGGAAATTGGGGTGAAAAATGAATTAAGAAAGGAAAAGAGGAATTAGAGTGGAAAGTCTTGGAAGGGATTTGAATTTTGGATGGAAAATGATGAAATTGAATCAATTCTAGATCCTTCCCACACATGCACAAGCCAAGCACATGATCACTAATGATGCAAACTTAATTTTTTTTTCAAAATGTGCTCAGAGTAACCGGTTAACAAACGGTGAGTAACCGGTTACTTATTTCAAATCTTCTAATGGTGCGCAGAAAAACAAAGGAGTAACCGGTTAATGTATGGTGAGCAACTGGTTACTCAATTCAAATTTTGAATTTTGGCGCCTTTTGGAGGGAAACTTGGAAAAGTGACTTCTGGCAGTTGTTTTGAACCCGTTAAGCCTCTGAAACTCAAGACTTGATGTTGCTATTGAATACCACCTGGAATGAAACACAAACTCTTGCTGACAGCCCAGAATACCTTGTTGAATTAATAATGTCTGATGTCGGGTTGCTTGATCAGAAAATAGCTGTTGAAGCTTTTGATTATCAAAACGTCTAATGAGCAAAATAAAAGCTCCAAAAGACCTTGAAGATTATCTGCTTGGCTATGGATGCTGCTGAAAGTAGTACCGAAACTGATAACGATGTGAGCTGCTAGAAAATACCTCAATCCCATGCTAAGAACCAATGATATGCAAAGATGATAATGCAAGAATGAAATGAAACATAAGCCAGTTAGAGTTAAAACATGAGGGCAAATTTTGGGGTGCTACACCACTGCATGAGCTTCCATCCTTCTCTGAAATTATGATGCCTGTTGGTTGAAATTGCACCACCTGCTGCTGCACCTGAGGTTGGTAAAATTCTCCTTCGTTTCCTGCTTGGTTATCCTCTTGATCTTATTAAGTTGCTCCTGCTATGTGATTACGTTGAATCCTCCTAATTCTCGAAGCGTTGATAGGTGATTTTAGACCTATCATACCGTCATTCGGGTATGTGGGTACTCCGACTCTCCTGCATATTTCATTAATAACACGTAAATGTCCACAATCTCGTTGTGCAGCGTTAGCCATATTTTTAATATTTTCAGAAATTAAGTACCCTACATTAATAGGCTCACCCCTTAAAAGAGATGAAAGTCCTAAACAGCAATTCACAAGAAATTGTGACTGATTAGAAGCGGCTTCTAGATTTTGCACAAAGAATGAGACCCATGCCTTAAGGATTTGGTGAAATTCATCGGTTCTAAGTCGTAGCGCTAAGCCATACTCAATCTCCCATTCATCTCTAGGTCTATAGAAAGTATCAAACATTTCATGGGCCATGTTTTCGTTTATAACACGATTTTTAGTTCTATAAGTCTGAAGAGCACACACAGGAGGAGGTTGAAGATTCAAAAATATAATTAATAGAACTGGGAAAGTAGTCTATGAAAACTCGAGGCTGATGGTTTTGTTGGTTTTCTAAATTAAATTATGAAAACTTACCCATTGTTGCTATTGCAACATTTCTACCACTTCTTTGAAACCTCTCAAATCATTGCATGCAAAAGCTCTTTCTCTCACGATATGGTAGTCCACCAACTTTAAATATTTTTCATCATTTGCTTCAGAAAGAAACTTCAAATTTGGAAAAGTTAAGGGCATTTGGTGTGGGAGTAGAGCGTGATGATGAACCTCTTTCAACTATGCCTCTTTTTGGACCCATTATGCCTGTAACAACACACAAAAATAATAATTTCACAAAGAAAATATTAAGTAGAAGATGGTGATTGGAAGATATTTGGGGTTAAGAGAGATTAGAGAAAATGGTTGTGAGGAAAATAGATTTGAAAATCTTTATTTATAGGCAAATTTTCGTTCCCATCGCCTTCGTCATGCGTCCATCGTGCACATGATGTTAACATTTCTTCCAACATCTCTCTGCCAGCGTCTCTATCGCCCACGTCATGCATCCATCGAGTGCGCGTTACTAACGGATCCCAGATTCTCCAACACCTCTATCGTTCGTGTTATGAAGCCATCGTGCACACGATATATCACTATCATGCATGCGATAGGCTGCGTGATTTTCTAGGGGCTTTCCTTTCTTATTTTCCTTTCACCCGTCTCTTTTTTACTTTATTTTTCACATGCGTTCTTTTCCTGCCAGATAACATACAAAATTCGACATGTTTTAATTAAATTAAATTAAATATAAAATTTAAAAACACACTTATTGATGGGTTGCCTCCCACCCAATGCTTATTTACCATCGTTAGCTTGACGGTTCATGCCTAAGGCACGCCAGGCTCAAGGGATACCCTAATGCCGGATAATTGTTCTTTATTCCTTCCTTTATCATCCTTAATACCTTTGTCTTCAATATGGTAGCTTGTTTCCTGATCATATACATACAATGTCCATTCATAAGCATTAAACACCGCTTTTTCATTATTGAACTTCAAGCTAAGTTTGGTTGTTTCCAAATCTATTAACGCTCTCCCGGTGGCCAAGAATGGGCGTTCGAGAATAACTGAATCACATGTGTTTCCCTTCATATCTACTACTACAAAATCTACAGGAAAAACTATACATTCGACATGTACTAACACATCTTGTAAAACATCGTGAGGATGAGTAATAGATATATCAGCTAAGGTGAGAGTTATATTAGTAGGTATGATCTCTCCCAAATTTAATTCTTTTGCCTTATTAAGAGGCATTAAATTGACACTCGACCCTAAATCACATAAAGCATATGGGATCTTTACCCCACCAATAGTGCAAGAGATTTGTAAACTTACTAGGATCCTTCAGTTTTGTTGGCATTGTTTGGAGTAATGTCATATCGCATTTCTCAGTCATATTTACCTGTTTTTTTATCCAGCTTCTGCTTTGTACCAATTAATAACGCCTTCATAAATTTAGCAAATATTGGCATTAGCTCTAAAACTTTATAAAAAGAAATACTTACATGAAGCTTGGTTAACATCTCTTTAAATCTGGTAAACAACCTTGCCTTATCTCCATGTAGTGGTTTCTTCTTAATGAATGGATATGGAGGTTTTACGTAATCGGGTAGCTCTGGGTTAGGGTCATTAAGAATTTGTTTCTTAGTCCTTCTCCAAGGGGAGGATTTGTCTATAAATTGCTCAATGGTAATTCCTTTCTCAACAACAACAGCCTCACAAAAAAGAAAAACATAAAAGAGGATGTTTTCTATTCTTCTTTGACCATAGTCTCTTCTGCAGTTATTGGAGCAACGAAAAGCAAAAAAAAATCAATTGTCAGAGCAACCAATACAAAATTCCTTTTTAGGAATTCAAACTTAATTTTCATAAGGGCATTAGAGTACATGAATATGCTTCCCATATGAAGAATGTATCTCAAGGTGGTGTTCCTTTTTCTGGACCATTACAAGTTTAAACATCAAGTGGCTTTGCTGGGACAAAAAACCAAAAAGACGACACTTTAATTTGATCATGAAAATAAGGAGTTTTATGGGAGAAATTTAAAAAGAAACTATAATATGAGGAGGAGCTTCAATTGTGAAATAGAAAAGAAGAGGAACGAAAATGATTTGCACATACCGTTGTGTGACCCTTTTTCGGCTACTGCATGTCGTCGTCCTTTGACCCTCTTACTACACCATGAACAAATTAGAGATGACTAACTTGTTCCTCAAGATATACTTCACAAATTAGTTAGAGGTTGTTAGTTTGTTAGAAGTGGTTACATTTGTTAATTATGGTAGTTAGGAGATTCTATTGTGTATTGTACTACCATAGCTATCATACTCCATAAGAGCTTTATATATATATATATATATATATATATATATATATATATGTAACCTCTTGAATGATAATGAAGATCCTTTTTACTCATCACCCTTTATTCATTACATGGTATCTAGAGCTCTCGGAGAGATTTTGTGATCTTCATTCTTCTTCTTCTTCTTCTTCAAGCTTCTTGAGCATTTCCATCTTCTTTTCTCCCCGAGTTCCTTGAATGTTATTACTTGTTCCAAGTTTCCCACTGAAACTTATGATTTTCTTCAATCCAACCACAACATTTCATCGTTCTTCCACTTCTTTCTCTCTGATTTGCATTTTGTCACCATGCCACCGAAGGCTTAACCACTTGCACAAACTAATTCACCATTTTATGTGCACCCGAGTGATGGCCCAAACTCAGTTACAATTGCATCCAAGCTCGATGGAAACAATTGTGCAATTTGTAGCAGATCAATGCGTAAAGCCCTTGGGGCAAAAAACAAGCTTGTTATCATTGATGGATCCATGGAGATTCTAGACTTTGATTATTAGAATCGATCAGCACGGGAACGATGCAACTATTTGGTACATTCTTGGCTCATCAATTATGTTTCTGATTCAATTTCCCAAACCATTATTTTTCATGAAAATTCTGTTGATGTGTGGAATGATCTCAAAGAAAGATTCTCTAAGGTTGACCGAGTTCGTGTAGCTCATTTGTGGTTCTAACTGAATAACATGAAACAATGTGCCAAAATTGTGTTTGAGTATTTCATTAAGATGAAAGCTCTTTGGGATGAAATCACTGCTTATCGTCCAACTCCATCATGTACTTGCCCCCGCCCATGTATATGTGAAGCCATGAGATCAGCAAGATAGTATATTCTTGAAGATCAAGTCATTCAGTTTCTAACTGGATTGAATGATCAGATTTCAGTGGTTAAAACTCAAGTTTTACCCATGGAATGCTAACCATCCATCAACAAAGTATACTCTCTAATGGCACAAGAAGAAAGCAACTGTAATGATGCACTGATTATGGAGGACCTTATTCTTGCTAATGCATATGACTCCAAGAAAGGTTTTGGTCAAGGCAAAGGCACTAATCATGGAAGGGGCAATTCAAGATACTACAACATTGACACAAGTTTGGTCATACAGTAGAATTTTGTTATTAGAAGCATCGGCATCCCAACATCAACAAACCTCATTCATCTAGCAGCAAAGCCATTGAGCCTCAATTCAGTGCTTCTGAGGTTAATCAGAAAGAAACCGCTAATCCTGGTCTCACTCAAGAGAGTTATAATCTCATCATGAACTTGTTACAACAAGCAAACTTGATTCCTTCGGCAAGTCCTAAAACTGGATAAAGTACCGACCAACAGTGTAACACCCCAAAATGAGTAGAATATTTATTTAATTTATTTATTATAAATATTCGTATTTTCGGTGAATTTAGATGAATTATTTTGATGACTGATGTCTTGATTTGTGGGGTATTATAATTTTAAGGGGATGCTGAAGGTATTTAGAAGAATGAGGATTATTAATATTATTTTGGTAATAATAATATGGAATTATGTGAAATATATTACTATATTATTATTATAAATAATTAAGTGATACATTAAGGGCAAGATGGTAAAATTGGATGAGTTAAGTGAGGTCAAGGTTGGAAAAGTCTATTAAGGGTCCTAGGGGTAAGATGGACAAAAAGGGAAAAGAGAGGGTGGAGAAGTTTAGTTGTACGATCGTAATTTGGAAGAGAAAGCTCTGAAGAAAAGGGAGGAGAAAGCTAGGGTTCAGAGAAGTTTCGGAAGAACTCAGAAAGGAGGAATTGGAACGCAGTTTTCTAAGGTATGGAGAGTATTATTCATCATTATAATTGATATAGGTGTAGAAGCAAGTAGGT
This sequence comes from Lathyrus tuberosus, assembly GCA_022829125.1. Classification (NCBI taxonomy): domain Eukaryota; kingdom Viridiplantae; phylum Streptophyta; class Magnoliopsida; order Fabales; family Fabaceae; genus Lathyrus; species Lathyrus tuberosus. The sequence continues at coordinate 12,660,974 of JALAZF010000107.1, read as the reverse complement.
AGTGGGTTTCTGGGTAAATTAGACGAGTTCATGATGAAATCTGGGTTTTGGAACGTGTTAGATGTTAGGGATAAAAACCTATCTTGATGTATTGTTGTTGTTGTGTTGTTCTATGATGAATTCTGATGAAAACTGAATGGTTTGGTACTGGGATCGCAGACCTCTTAGGGTCTGAGATAGTGCAGAATCGCAACTGAGAGTTACAGGTTCGCACGTTTTCGCCGGACGAAATCCCCGTCTCTCTGGGTGAAGCGAATTTGCCCCAACCTCGCCGGGCGAAAGTGGAAGCGAAGGGAAGGTGGAAAAAAGGTGCTACTGGATTTTATATGAGAGTGTAGGAATCGCCCCTGCTTCGCCGGGCGAAGCCCAGGCGAGCGAGCTGCTTCGCCGAGCGGAAATAGAAGCGAAGGGGGAGTGGGAATAATGGAGTTTCTGGATTTTGTATGGGGGAAAGTATTTCGCCCTTGCTTCGCCGGGCGAAACCCTGGCAAGCGCGATGCTTCGCAGGGTGAGCTCCAGGCGAGCAGGAGCAATGATTTTATTTTATTTTCTTTTCTTGTGCTTTGTGATGCCTTGTGCCTTGTTGATCGTAGGCCTTGGATATTTGATGTGTCGTGTTTTGATGAGTAATATGTGATGATTGTGACTTATTATGACGATTTTTTATGCATATAATGATGCGTGATGTAATACCCCAATTTAATTTAATTATTTTTCCTAATTAAATTGAATATTATTGTGTGTATCGTGTATGGATGTGTTTTAGATTAAGTGTGGGTTACCCTTAGGGTGGGGGTAGTGCCCTTGGAGTTATGAAGGATAAGGTGTTGGAGGATGGGTTAGTTGGTTAATATTATTATTTAAAATATTGAGGAGATTGTTTTTATTATTTATTTTGGGTGAAATAATAATAATAATAATAATAATAATAATATTAGATAATAATAATATTTGGGAATAACAAGGAAAATATAAATAGGAAAAAGGGTTAGAAAGGAAAGGGTGGTCAGTACGTGTTTTGGAAGAAGAGACGAAAGAGCAGAGAAGAGTTTGGTCAAGAAGAGCTCCATTGTTGAGGAAAGATTTCAAGAATCCTAAGGTAAGGGTGGGGCTCTCTATCTCTTAAGGGTTGCATAGTAGTGGTATGAGGGTAGAAAATCGTTAGGATCTCCCTGTTATGTTGCTGGTGAGAATTGGGAATTGGGTTGTAGGTTAGAGGGTTTGGTAGGAAGAGAAAATAATGCAATTGCTTATAGATTTGTGTTGTATATGTGTATATGTCATTTGCTGCTACCTTATTGGTGTTTTCTGGACTGTATGATACCAAATTCAGGGGAATTGTGAGGTCTAAATCGTGCAGAATCGCAATCGCAAGATTGCTGATTCGCCCAGATTCGCCAGGCGAAAATGGAACTTGCCAGGCGAAAGTGGATTCGCCAGACATTCGCCAGGCGAATGTAGAAGCGAAAGGGGAGTGAAAAATCAGAGTTTCTGGATTTTGTATGGGGGAGTTGGATTCGCCACTACTTTGCCAGGCAAGCAGGAGGTGAAAGTGGAATTCTCCAGGCGAATGGGGATTTCTCTAGGTGAAAGTGGTTTCGCTGGTGCTTCGCCAGGCCAGTATCAGGCAAATTGGGCTGAGACGAACCGAATTTTCTGAAACTTCAGAAATTCATATCTTTTGATCCGTAGGTCCGTTTCCGTCATCGTTCGAAGCGTTGGAAAGCTGGTTTCACGTACTATTTATAAAAATTGATTTCAATACCAAAATTTCAATCCTTTGACGTGATAAATGGAAACTGAGCGTGTTGTTTGTGTGGTGAGTGGAGACGATGGAGTCGTCGATGTGTATGCATAATATATTTGTATATTGCTGTTGTGGTAGGTATGAACTGCGGTTGCATCCTAGAATTATGATGAATTGATGTGTTGGTTGTCGTGTGCATGTGATTACTATTATATTCGTTGTTGTTGTTGTGCGTTGTCGTTGCATGCATGACAGGTTGTATAGTTGTGGGATGGCGTGCCAGACGGGGCGTTATCGTCTATCCGAATTCCTTGATGGAATCGTTGATGCTGGTGCGATCATGAAATAGGGGTACATGACCATGAAATAGGGGTCGTTGGTGTGATCATGAGATAGGGGTCATACTTGACCAAGAAACAGGGGTCGAGAGTTCCGACGGGAACTGTGATCATGAAACAGGGATCGATTGGTACCACATGCATTGAGTCGAGTCGTGGGTCTCATTGCATTCAATCCTTGTATGTTGATTATTTGTTGTATGATGAATGTTGTTGTGATGATGTTGTTGTGATAGGGTGGATTCCGTATGTTTTTATGCTTTCATACTTATGCTATGCATTTTTTATATTGATTGAGAATCTCACCCCTTCTGTTTGAATGTTACCTCTACATGGGTAACGTGCAGATAAGCAGGAGTAGTCACATGTGGAGTGGTGAAGACGAGGTCTTCTGGTGTGAGTTATCGAGTCGCGTCTGCTCTGAGTTTGTAACACCGGGGGTGTCGAAATGCTAGAGTCTTTTGAATTCTGTTATATACTATTACTATTTTAATTAAGAATGTTGTGTGTGACTAAACATGTTTTTACCTGAGTTGACTTTTCCGTTGTGCATGAATGTTAAAATGTCATGTTTAATTATAATATCACCGTATTATTATTGTGTGCATGTTAAGTTGAGTAGTAGAAGTAGCATCCTAAATCCATGTATTTTATTTTTACTCTGATAAATTACGTTTAAATTGTCGTGGGGGTTTAGGGTGTTACAAAGTGGTATCAGAGCAGGTCGGTCCGTCCGACCAAGTTGTCGAGTCGTTGTCGTGTGTTAGCTGTTTAGTGTTAGTGTTAGTGTCGGTTCCTTAACCATGGTGTTCTATTGTTGGTGCGTGGCAGATTGAGAATGGCTGGAAGGAACGATGTTGCTCTTGCTGCTGTTTTGCAAGCTATGGCTCAAGCAGTGCAGAATCCGCCGCGTGCTAACGAGAATGATGAGTTTCGAAAGAACAACCCGCCTACTTTCAAGGGAAGGTATGATCCGGATGGAGCGCAGACTTGGCTCAAGGAGATTGAGAGAATCTTCCGGGTTATGGAATGTTCTGAGGCACAGAAGGTGCGGTTGGGTACTCATATGTTGGTTGAGGAGGCTGATGACTGGTGGGTTAGTACTCGTTAAGTGTTGGGAGCAGCAGGTGAGGCCATTACTTGGGCTGTGTTCAATAGAGAATTCTTAAGGAAGTATTTCCCTGAGGATGTCCGAGGAAAGAAGGAGATTGAGTTTTTGGAGCTGAAGTAGGGTAATATGACGGTTACAGAGTATGCTGCTAAATTCTCCGATTTGGCTAAGTTTTATCCTCACTACAGTGCGACAACTGCTGAGTTCTCGAAGTGTGTCAAGTTTGAGAATGGGTTGAGACCTGAGATCAAACAGGCAATTGGGTATCAGCGGATCAAAAGATATCCTGATTTGGTGGATTGTTGCAGAATATTTGAGGAAGATAGCAAGGCTCGATCGGCTCACTATAAGGGGTTGGCCGAGAGAAGAGGAAAACAACCAGTGAACCGTGGGAAGCCTTACGCTTCTTTGCATCTGCTCCTCTGAAGTGTTTTAGGTGTGGTGAGTTGGGGCATCGTGTCAGTGAGTGCACGAGCGACGTGAAGAAGTGTTTCAAGTGTGGACAGGCAGGACATCTGATTGCTGACTGCAAAGCTAATATGGTTACTTGTTACAATTGTGGGGAACAGGGCCATATTAGTACTCGTTGTTAGAAACCAAAGCAAGCTTCGGCTGGAGGAAAAGTGTTCTCTTTGATAGGGACTCAGACTTCCAGTGAGGACAGATTAATCAGAGGTACATGTTATATTAATGATACGCCTTTGCCAGCTTTATTGATACTGGATCGACACACTATTTTATTGCTGCTGATTGTGTAATAAGGCTAGGCCTTATTGTTTCTCCTATGAAAGGGGAGATGGTTATCGAAACTCCTGCTAAGGGATCGGTGACTACTTCTTTAGTTTGTTTGAATTGTCCATTGTCAGTCTTTGGTAAAGAATTTGGTGTAGATTTGATTTGTTTACCGTTGGGAGGTCTCGACGTGTTTTGGGTATGAACTGGTTGGAGTTCAATCATGTTCATATTAACTGTTTTAATAAGTCGGTTCGATTTCTTACTCCTGAGGAAGAGGGAGAAGATGGTTTTCTGTCTGCTAGAGAGTTGAAAGAGCTCATGGAAGAAGAAGCTCAGGTGCTTGCATTGTTTGCATCTTTGTCGGTGGAGAGTAAGTCAGTGATTAGTGAATTGCAAGTGGTGCATGAATTTCCTGAAGTGTTTCCAGATGACATTGCTGATGTACCACCAGAGAGAGAAGTTGAGTTTGCTATCGATCTTGTCCCTGGTACCAGACCTATCTCTATGGCACCATACAGGATGTCGGCATCAGAATTGTCAAAACTGAAGAAGCAATTGGAAGACTTGTTAGAGAAGAAATTTGTGAGACCAAGTGTATCACCTTGGGGAGCTCCAGTGTTGTTGGTAAAGAAAAAGGATGGTAGTATGAGGTTGTGTATTGATTACAGACAGTTGAATAAGGTAACGATTAAGAATAAGTATCCACTTCCAAGAATAGATGACCTGATGGACCAGTTAGTGGGTGCTCGCGTGTTTAGCAAGATTGACTTGAGGTCGGGGTATCATTAGATACGGGTAAGAGACGAAGATATTCAGAAGACGGCTTTCAGAACTCGATATGGACATTATGAGTATGTGGTGATGTCGTTCGGAGTTACTAATGCACCTGGTGTCTTCATGGAATATATGAATCGTATCTTTCATGAGTACTTGGATCAGTTTGTGGTTATCTTTATTGACGATATTCTGATCTATTCTAAGTCAGAAGAAGAACACGTTGAACATTTGTGAATTGTGTTGCAAGTGCTGAGAGAGAAGCAGCTCTATGTGAAGTTGTCTAAGTGTGAATTCTGGTTGAGAGAAGTACGTTTTCTTGGTCATGTTATTTCTGGTGATGGTATTGTTGTGGATCTGTCCAAGGTAGACGCCGTTCTACAATGGGAGACTCCGAAGTCGGTGACCGAGATTAGAAGTTTCCTGGGTTTGGCTGGTTATTACCGAAGGTTTATTGAAGGATTTTCGAAATTGGCACTTCCGTTAACTCAGTTGACATGCAAGGGGAAAGCATTCGTGTGGGATGTTCATTGTGAAAAGAGTTTCATTGAGCTGAAGAAGAGGTTGACCACAGCTCCAGTGTTGGTTCTACCTGAACCAAATGAACCGTTTGTAGTGTATTGTGATGCTTCTTTGATGGGGCTAGGAGGTGTGCTGATGCAGGATGGTAAGGTTGTAGCTTATGCTTCACGACAGTTGAGGGTACATGAGAGGAATTATCCGACTCATGATTTGGAATTAGCCGCAGTGGTTTTTGTATTGAAAATTTGGAGGCATTATCTCTATGGTTCCAGATTTGAAGTGTACAGTGATCATAAGAGCTTGAGGTATCTGTTTGATCAGAAGGAATTGAATATGAGGCAGAGGAGATGGTTAGAATTCTTAAAGGATTATGATTTTGGCTTGAACTATCATCCAGGCAAGGCTAACGTCGTGGCTGATGCTCTGAGTCGAAAATCGTTGCATATGTCTGCTATGATGGTTAAAGAGTTAGAATTAATTGAACAGTTCAGAGATATGAGTTTGGTCTGTGATCAGACACCGCATAGTGTTATGTTGGGTATGCTGACAATCAACAATGAATTTCTTAATAATATCCGAGACAGTCAGAAGTTGGATGTGAAACTAGTGGGGTTGATGATTGGGGATAACCAAGCATCAGGTAATGAGCACAGGGTGGATGAGCAAGGTGTGTTGAGATTCTGTGACAGGATTTGCATTCCTGATAATCCTGAGTTGAAAATAATGATTTTAGAAGAAGGTCATCGGAGTAGTTTGAGTATCCATCCAGGAGCTACGAAGATGTATCAAGACTTGAAGAAGATATTTTGGTGGCCTGGATTGAAACGTGATGTGGCTCAGTTTGTGTATGCTTGTTTGACTTGTCAGAAGTCGAAAGTGGAACATCAGAAACCTGCTGGTATGATGCAACCGTTAGACATTCCAGAGTGGAAGTGGGACAGTATTTCTATGGATTTTGTGACCGGGTTGCCTAATACGCCGAGGGGAAATGATTCCATTTGGGTAGTAGTGGATAGAATGACGAAGTCGGCACATTTCATTCCGATTAATATCAGTTTTCCTTTGCAGAAGTTAGTGGAGATTTATATCCGAGTGATTGTGAAACTGCATGGGATTCCGTTGAGCATTGTGTCGGATCGAGATCCAAGGTTCACTTCCAGATTTTGGGAGAGTTTACAAGGACCTTGGGGATCAAAGTTGAGGTTGAGTTCGGCTTATCATCCCCAGACGGATGGTCAGACGGAAAGAACTATCCAGTCTTTGGAAGACCTGTTGAGGGCTTGTGTGCTTGAACAAGGAGGTGCTTGGGATAATCATTTGTTGCTGATCGAGTTCACTTATAACAACAATTATCATTCCGGTATCGGAATGGCACCTTTTGAGGCGTTGTATGGTCGTAGGTGTCGGACGCCTTTGTGTTGGCACGAATCTGGTGAGAGTGTAGTGCTTGGACCCGAGATTGTTCGACAAACTACCGAAAAGGTGAAGTTGATTCGAGAAAAGATGAAAGCTTCGCAGAGTAGGCAAAAGAGTTACCATAATAAGAGAAGGAAAGATCTCGAGTTTCAAGAAGGAGACCATGTGTTTTTGAGAGTCACTCCAGTGACCGGGGTTGGCTGTGCGTTGAAGTCGAGGAAGCTTACTCCTCGATTTATTGGTCCGTATCAGATATCTGCAAGAGTTAGACCTGTTGCCTACAGAGTGGCGTTGCCACCCAATTTGTCGAATTTACATGAGGTGTTCCATGTGTCGCAGGTTTGGAAGTATGTTTCGGATCCGTCGCATGTGATTCCGATGGATAATGTGGAAGTAAGAGATAACCTTACAGTTGAAGCCTTACCAGTACGGATTAAAGACCGCGAGGTAAAGCAACTGAGGGGCAAGGAAATCGCTCTTGTGAAGGTAGTGTGGGGAGGCGCTGCTGGTGGAAATATGACTTGGGAGTTGGAGAGCAGGATACGAGAGTCGTATCCAGAGTTGTCCGGATGAGATAAATTTTCGAGGACGAAAATATTCCAAGTGGGGGAGAGTTGTAACACCCCGATTTAATTTAATTATTTTTCCTAATTAAATTGAATATTATTGTATGAGTCGTGTATGGATGTGTTTTGGATTAAGTGTGGGTTACCCTTAGGGTGGGGGTAGTGCCCTTGGAGTTATGAAGGATAAGGTGTTGGAGGATGGGTTAGTTGGTTAATATTATTATTTAAAATATTGAGGAGATTGTTGTTATAATTTATTTTGGGTGAAATAATAATAATAATAATAATAATAATAATATTAGATAATAATAATATTTGGGAATAACAAGGAAAATATAAATAGGAAAAAGGGTTAGAAAGGAAAGGGTGGTCAGTACGTGTTTTGGAAGAAGAGACGAAAGAGCAGAGAAGAGTTTGGTCAAGAAGAACTCCATTGTTGAGGAAAGATTTCAAGAATCCTAAGGTAAGGGTGGGGCTCTCTATCTCTTAAGGGTTGCATAGTAGTGGTATGAGGGTAGAAAATCGTTAGGATCTCCCTGTTATGTTGCTGGTGAGAATTGGGAATTGGGTTGTAGGTTAGAGGGTTTGGTAGGAAGAGAAAATTATGCAATTGATTATAGATTTGTGTTGTATATGTGTATATGTCATTTGCTGCTACCTTATTGGTGTTTTCTGGACTGTATGATACCAAATTCGGGGGAATTGTGAGGTCTGAATCGTGCAGAATCGCAATCGCAAGATTGCTGATTCGCCCAGATTCGCCAGGCGAAAATGGAACTCGCCAGGGGAAAGTGGATTCGCCAGACATTCGGCAGGCGAATGTAGAAGCGAAAGGGGAGTGAAAAATCAGAGTTTCTGGATTTTGTATGGGGGAGTTGGATTCGCCACTGCTTCGCCAGGCGAGCATGAGGTGAAAGTGGAATTCTCCAGGCGAATGGGGATTTCGCCAGGCAAAAGTGGTTTCGCTGGTGCTTCGCCAGGCGAGTATCAGGCGAATTGGGCTGAGACGAACCGAATTTTCTGAAACTTCAGAAATTCATATCTTTTGATCCGTAGGTCCGTTTCCGTCGCCGTTCGAAGCGTTGGAAAGCTGGTTTTGCGTACTATTTATAAAAATTTATTTCAATACCAGAATTACAATCCTTTGACGTGCTAAATGGAAATTGAGCGTGTTGTTTGTGTGGTGAGTGGAGACGATGGAGTCGTCGATGTGTATGCATGATATATTTGTATATTGCTGTTATGGCAGGTATGAACTGCGGTTGCATCCTAGTATTATGATGTATTGATGTGTTGGTTGTCGTGTGCATGTAATTACTGTTATATTCGTTGTTGTTGTAGTGCGTTGTCATTGCATGCATGACAGCTTGCATAGTTGTGGGATGGCGTGCCCAGACGGGGCGTTATCTTCTATCTGAATTCCTTGATGGAATCGTTGTTGCTGGTACGATCATGAAATAAGGGTCGTACGTGACCATGAAATAGGGGTTGTTGGTGTGATCATGAGATATGGGTCATACTTGACCATGAAACGGGGGTCGAGAGTTCCGACGGGAACTGTGATCATGAAACAGGGATTGATTGGTACCACATGCATTGAGTCGAGTCGTGGGTCTCATTGCATTCAATCCTTGTATGTTGATTATCTGTTGTATGATGAATGTTGTTGTGATGATGTTGTTGTGATAGGGTGGATTCCGTATGTTTTTATGCTTTCATACTTATGCTATGCATTCTTTATATTGATTGAGAATTTCACCCCTTCTGTTTGAATGTTACCTCTACGTGGGTAACGTGCAGATAAGCAGGAGTAGTCGCAGGTGGAGTAGTGAAGACGAGGTCTTCTGGTGTGAGTTATCGAGTCGCGTCTGCTCTGAGTTTGTAACACCGGGGGTGTCGGAACGCTAGAGTCTTTTGAATTCTGTTATATACTATTACTATTTTAATTAAGAATGTTGTGTGTGACTAAACATGTTTTTACCTGAGTTGAGTTTTCCACTCTGCATGAATGTTAAAATGTTATGTTTAATTATAATATCACCATATTATTATTGTGTGCATGTTAAGTTGAGTAGTAGAAGTAACATCCTAAATCCATGTATTTTATTTTTACTCTGATAAATTACGTTTAAATTGTCGCGGGGGTTTAGGGTGTTACACGTGACCATGATGCTTAATGAGATTTTTATGAATGATGATGCAATATGACGATTTTACGATGATGACGATTATGACTTTTGCATCATGCATTCATAGCATTCTAGAACTTCGGTCCAATGACGATTTTAGGACTTCGGTCCAGTGGTGGCTTCAATCCCATTTTTTGGATTGGAGTGTATGATGTTGCTCAGGTTCTTATGTAGAATCGATCCTATTGGTTGGGATCTTTGGAGGGTGATGGCCCAGTGTCAATCAAACATGACGATTTGGTACCACATGCATGAGTCTGTGTTGTGCATTTGATATTTTGTGGCATTGCATGATTGTGAATGAATGATGTTGATGACATGATTTTCATGATGTATAATGATGATGACGTATAATGACGATGTTGTTTTATTACGATGCATGCTACCTTATTATTTCTTATCTTATATCTTGTATAATGGTTTATGATTACTCACCCTGCCTGTTTGAATGTTACCTCCACGTGGGTAACGTGCAGGTGATCAGGATTACCTTTTTGGTGCGTGAAGAGCTTGATTACTTGAAGTACTTTTGATTATTTTGGTCGAGTAAAGGGTCTTGCTCTAATATGTAACATCGGATCAGGAAGTTTGAGTCGAACCATAGTGTTCTTTTATTTGATGATATTATGATGTGTTGAAGTTATTTTAAAACCTTTTAATGTTATAACTTATGATGTTTATGAAGTTCTCCGCTGCGTAGTAAACGATTTAATCTTGATGTTTTAACCCGTGTTACGGAGCAGGATGTTACCATTTGATGTTTTATGACGAAATATGATGCCCTTTTGGGATTTTACTCTGATATATTTGTTTGTATTTGTCGTGAATGCTTGTTGGGTAGAAGTGTGTTACATAAGTGGTATCAGAGAATGTCGGTCTGTCCGTCCAGGTGTTGTATGATGTCAATTCCCTGTCAGTCGATGAGTGTGTGTACACTGTCGATGAATTTTGTTTCTTCTAATGTTGTTTGATGGTGTGCAGAATGGCTGGGAGAAACGACCGTGTTATTGCTGACGTGCTCGAATCACTTGCTCAAGTGATGACTTAGAACAATCAGAATGGTGAAGCTCCTGATGAGTTTCGTGCTTTGGGGAAGTTCCAGAGGAACAATCCGCCAACATTTATGGGTACTCATGATCCGGAGAGCGTGCATAAATGGCTCAAGGTGATTGAGAAAATCTTCTGAGTGATGGGGTGTACAGATGCTCAATAAGTTCAGTATGGAACTCATATGCTGTCAGAAAAAGTTGAAGATTGGTGGGATAACACTAGTCAGAGGCTGGAGGATGTTGGTACCGAGATAACATGGGTTGAATTTAAGAGAGATATTTTGGGAAAATATTTTTCTGAAGATGCTCGCGGCAAGAAGGAGGTAGAATTCCTTGAGCTGAAGCAAGGAAATATGACTGTGGCAGAGTATGCGGCAAAGTTTGAGGCGCTGGTGAAGTTTTGTCAGCATTGTAATCGTGTTGATGCGGAGATGTACAAATGCCTTAAGTTTAAGAATGGGTTGAAACCATAGATCAAGCAGGGTATTAGTTACCAACAGATAAGAAGGTATGGTGAGCTGGTGGATAAGAGTAGAATCTATGATGAGGATAGCCGAGCTCGATCTGCTCACTACAAGCATCTTAGTGAGAAGAAAGAGAATGGATAGTTTAGAGGAAATCCTTATGTGACTCCAGCTGACAAAGGGAAATAGAAGGCTTCAGATGGGAAAAAGACAAGTGGGGGAGCAGCTCCCACTTCTGTGAAGTGTTACAGGTGTGGGGAGCAAGGACACCGTGTTGAAGTTTGCAACAATAGTGTGTTGAGGTGCTACAGATGTAGTAAGAGAGGCCACAGAGCTACTGACTGCAAGGATGAGGGTCCGACTTATTTCAACTGTGGTGAACAAGCTCACATCAGTACATAGTGTCAGAAGCCAAAGAAGACTGCTATTATGGCTCAGACTAATGGCAGAGTATTTTCTTTGAGTGGTTCAGAGGTTCCTAAGAAGGATAACTTGATTCGAGGTACTTGTTTTATTAATAACGTTGAGTTGGTCGCTAGTATTGATACTGGTGCTACTCATTCATTTATTTCGCTTGAATGTTCTAATAGATTGGGTTTGAAATTGTCTGATATGAATGGTAGTATGGTAATAGAGACTCTTGCTAATGGTTCTATTACTACTACTTTTGTGTGTTCGAGATGTCCCTTGATGGTTTTTGGAAAGAGTTTTGTGATGGATTTGGTGTGTTTTCCCTTACACAAAATCGATGTGATTCTGGGAATGAACTGGTTGGAGTTCAACTACGTTCACATTAACTGTTATAATAAGACCGTGGAGTTTCCCGAGTTTGGTGATAATGGATAGTTGATGTTCTTGTCTGCTAAGCAAGTAGACGGACTCTTAGGAGACAAAACCTTGATGTTTGCCCTGTTTACATCGTTGCAAGTTGATCGTGAGGCTGCGAGTGTTGAATTACCTTTCGTCTGCGAATTCCCAGAAGTGTTTCCGGATGACATAAGTGATTTGCCTCCAGAACGTGAAGTAGAGTTTGCGGTTGTTTTGATACCAGGTATAAGTCTGGTGTCGATGGCTCCTTATCGGATGTCAGCTTCTGAGCTAAGTGAATTAAAGAAACAACTAGAAGAATTGCTTGAGAAGAAGTTTGTTCGACCGAGTGTTTCTCTGTGGGGTGCTCCTGTGCTGTTAGTAAAGAAGAAAGATGGTAGCATGAGGTTGTGTGTTGATTATCGGTAGTTGAATAAGGTGACTATCAAGAATAAGTATCCACTTCCGAGAATCAGCAAATTTATGGATCAGCTAGTAGGTGCTTGTGTGTTCAGCAAGAATGATTTGAGGTCTGGTTACCATCAGATTCGTGTTAAGCCTAATGATATTCCGAAGACAGCTTTCAGGATGAGGTATGGTCACTATGAATACACTGTGATGCCGTTTGGTGTATCCAATGCACCTGTTGTGTTCATGGAGTATATGAATCAGATTTTCCATGAGTATTTGGATAAGTTTGTGGTGGTTTTCATTGATGATATTCTGATATACTCTAAATCTAAAGAAAAGCATGTCGGCCATTTGAGGACTGTGTTGCAAGTATTGAAAGAGAAGAAGTTATATGCAAAACTGTTAAAGTGTGAGTATTGGTTGAAAGAGGTGAGTTTTCTTGGCCATGTGATTTCAAGTGGTGGAATTGTTATTGATCCTTCTTAGATCGATGTTGTACTACAATGGGAGACTCCGAAGTCTGCTACTGAGATACAAAGTTTTCTGGGGTTGGCAGGTTACTATCGCAAGTTCATAGAAGGTTTTTCTAGATTGGTGTTATCGTTGACGTAGTTGACTCGTAAGGGTTAGGCTTATATGTGGGATGTTGCATGTGAAGAGAGCTTTCTGGAATTGAAGAAGAAATTAACTACCACTTCGGTTTTGGTTTTGCCTAATCCGAATGAATCTTTTGTGGTATATTGTGATGCCTCGAAGATGGGTCTTGGTGGAGTGTTGATGCAGAATAGACAGGTTGTTGTTTATGCTTTGAGACAATTGAGAGTACATGAGAGGAATTGTCTTACTCATGACTTAGAATTGACAGCCGTGGTGTTCGTGTTGAAAATTTGGAGACATTACCTTTTTGGCTCTAAATTCGAAGTGTTCAGCGATTATAAGAGTTTGAAGTACTTATTTGATCAGAAAGAGTTGAACATGAGGCAGAAGAGGTGGTTGGAATTGCTAAAGACTATGATTTCAATTTGAATTACCATCCTAGTAAGGTAAATTTGGTGGCCGGTGCATTGAGCAGGAAGTCATTGCATATGTCCATGCTTATGGTGAGAGAGTTGGAATTAATTGAGCAATTTCGAGATTTGAGTTTGGTATGTGAAGAGACTCCTGATAGTGTGAATTTGGGTATGTTGAAGTTGACTAGTCATATTCTGGAAGAGATCAGAGTGGGATATCAATCTGATTTGAAGCTGGTTGATCAGTCGGTTTTAATTAATTAGGGTACGGAGGTGAATTCCGAATTGATGAGAATGGTGTGATATGGTTCAGAGACAGAGTGTGTATTCCAACGTTCCCAAAATTAAGAAGAGTATTCTTGAAGAAGGACATCGAAGTAGATTGAGTATTCATCCCAGTGCTACGAAGATGTACCGGGATTTGCAGAAATTGTTTTGGTGGCCAGGTATGAAAAAAGATATTGCGGAGTTTGTATATGCCTGTTTGATTTGTCAGAAGTCCAAGATTGAACATCAGAAGCCTTTGGGTATGATGCAGCCATTGAATATTCCAGAATGGAAATGGGATAGTATTTCCATGGATTTTGTGTCGGGATTGCCGAAGACTGCAAAAGGGAATGATTCTATCGGGGTGATTGTAGACAGGTTGACTAAATCAGCTTATTTCTTGCCGATGAAGATTAACCATTCTATGCAAAAGTTAGCTGAGATGTACATTGAGGAAATTGTGAAGTTGCATGGGATACCCTCGAGTATTGTGTCAGATAGAGACCTGAGATTTACGTCGAGGTTCTGGAAAAGTTTACAATATGCTTTGGGTTCTAAGTTAAGGATGAGTTCTGCATATCATCGGCAGACAGATGGCCAGACAGAGAGGATTATCCAGTCTTTGGAGGATTTGCTAAAGACTTGTGTGTTAGATCAAGGAGGATCTTGGGATAGCCATTTGCCGTTAATTGAGTTCACATACAACAACAACTTTATTGGGATGGCGACGTACAAAGCATTGTATGGAATGAGGTGTAGAACTCCATTGTGTTGGTATGAGTCAGGCGAGAGTGATATACTCAGACCTGAAATTGTGCAGGAGACGACTGAAAAGATTAAGATGATCCAAGAAAGGATGAAAGCTTTGCAGAGTCGTCAGAAGAGTTATCATGATAAGAGGAGGAAGGCAGTTGAATTCCAAGAGGGAGATCATGTGTTTTTTAGAGTTAGGCTGGTGACTGGTGTGGGTCGAGCTTTGAAGTCTAGAAAGTTCACTCCACATTTTGTTGGCCCGTATCAGATTTTTCAGAGGATAGGGAAGGTAACCTATCGGATTGCTTTACCGCCGTCGCTTGTGAATTTACATGATGTGTTCCATGTGTCTCAGTTGAGGAAGTACATTCTGGATCCATCGCATGTGATTCAGATGGATGACGTACAGGTGAGAGATAATCTGACCGTTGAAGCATTACCTGTGCGGATATATGGAAGAGAAATGAAGTAACTATGGGGTAAAGATATATCTTTGGTGAAGGTGTTATGGGGTGAACCAGCTGGTGAGAGTTGGACTTGGGAGCGCGAGGATCAAATGAAGGAGTCGTATCTGACTCTGTTTTCTTCAGGTAATTTTCGAGGACAAAAATTCTTTAAGTGGGGGAGAGTTCTAACACCCCAAAATGAGTAGAATATTTATTTAATTTATTTATTATAAATATTCGTATTTTCAGTGAACTTTGATGAATTATTTTGATGACTGATGTCTTGATTTGTGGGGTATTATGATGTTAAGGGGATGCTGAAGGTATTTAGAAGTATGAGGATTATTAATATTATTTTGGTAATAATAATATGGAATTATGTGAAATATATTACTATATTATTATTATAAATAATTAAGTGAAACATTAGGGGCAAGGTGGTAAAATTGGATGAGTTAGGTGAGGTCAAGGTTGGAAAAGTCTATTAAAGGTCCTAGGGGTAAGATGGACAAAAAGGAAAAATAGAGAGTGGAGAAGTTCAGTTGTACGATCGTAATTTGGAAGAGAAAGCTCTGAAGAAAAGGGAGGAGAAAGCTAGGGTTCAGAGAAGTTTCGGAAGAACTCAGAGAGGAGGAATCAGAACGCAATTTTCTAAGGTATGAGGAGTATTATTCATCATTATAATTGATATAGGTGTAGAAGCATGTGGGTAGTGGGTTTCCGGCTAAATTAGACGAGTTCATGACAAAATTGGGGTTTTGGAACGTGTTAGATGTTAGGGATAAAAACCTATCTTGATGTATTGTTGTTTGCTGTGTTGTTCTATGATGAATTCTAATGAAAACTTGTTGGTTTGGTACTGGGATCGCAGACCTCGTAGGGTCTGAGATAGTGCAGAATCGTAACTGAGAGTTGCAGGTTCGCACGTTTTCGCCGGGCGAAATCCCCGTCTCGCCGGGCGAAGCAAATTCTCCCCAACCTCGCCGGGCGAAAGTGAAAGCGAAGGGAAGGTGGAAAAGGGTGCTACTGGATTTTATATGAGAGTGTAGGATTCTCCCTTGCTTCGCCGGACGAAGTCCAGGCGAGCGAGCTGCTACGCCGGGCAGAAATATAAGCGAAGGGAGAGTGGGAAAAGTGGAGTTTCTGGATTTTGTATGGGGGAAAGTGTTTCACCCCTGCTTCGCCGGGCGAAACCCTGGCAACCGGGCTGCTTCGCCGGGCGAGCTCCAGGCGAGCAGGAGAAATGATTTTATTTTCTTTTCTTTTCTTGTGCTATGTGCTGCCTTGTGCCTTGTTGATCGTAGGCCTTGGATATTTGACGTGTCATGTTTTGATGAGTAATATGTGATGATTGTGACATATTATGACGATTTTTTATGTATATAATGATGCGTGACCATGATGCTTAATGAGATTTTTATGAATGATGATGCAATATGACGATTTTGCGACGATGACGATTATGACGTTTGCATCATGTATTCATAGCATTTTAGGACTTCGGTCCAGTGACGATTTTAGGACTTCGGTCCAGTGGTGGTTTCAATCCTATTGTGTGGATTTAAGTGTATGACGTTGCTCCGATTCTTGGGTAGAATCGATCCTATTGGTTGGGATCTTTGGAGGGTGATGGCCCAGTGTCCATTAAACATGACGAATTGGTACCACATACATGAGTCTGTGTTGTGCATTTCATATTATGTGGCATTTCATGATTGTGAACGAATGATGTAGATGGCATGATTTTCATGATGTATAATGATGATGACGTATAATGACGATGTTGTTTTATTACGATGCATGCTACCTTATTATTTCTTATCTTATATCTTGTATAATGGTTTATGATTACTCACCCTTCCTGTTTGAATGTTACCTCCACGTGGGTAACGTGCAGGTGATCAGGATTACCTTTTTGGTGCGTGAAGAGCTTGCTTACTTGAAGTACTTTTGATTATTTTGGTCGAGTAAAGGGTCTTGCTCTGATATGTAACATCGGATCAGGAAGTTTGAGTCGAACCATAGTGTTCTTTTATTTGATGATATTATGATGTGTTGAAGTTATTTTAAAACCTTTTAATGTTATAACTTATGATGTTTATGAAGTTCTCCGCTGCGTAGTAAACGATTTAATCTTGATGTTTTAACCCGTGTTACGGAGCAGGATGTTACCATTTGATGTTTTATGACGAAATGTGACGCCCTTTTGGGATTTTACTCTGATATATTTGTTTGTATTTTTCGTGAATGATTGTTTGGTAGAAGGGTGTTACAAACTGCACACTTCAATTTCTGCTCATGCTGATTATTCATTAGATGATCCTCATCAGTCAAGTATCCCTAGTGTAATTACTTGCTCTGTAAGTCATAATAACACAATGTGGCTTCTTGATTGTGGAGCTAATGACCAAATTTGTTCTTCCCAATCATACTTTACATCTTTCTATAGAATTAAACCATTAAAGTGCATTTACCAAATGGCAATTGAGTCTTAGTCCACCATGCTAGTAATGTGCAATTTTCACCCCAATTATATATCACAAAAGTGTTATATTCATCTGAATTATGTTTGAACCTTATATCTATCTAAAACCGTGTCAATCTATAAATTGTCAAGTCACACTCACCGTACTTTCTTGTCACATACATGATATAAAGACATCTCAGATGATTGGTTTGGTTGACTCATTGAATGGGCTATATCAGCTACAAGTAAACACTAGCACCAACTACCAGCCCAACCATATCTCTCATGACCTAAAATATGTAAATACACTAGATATCTCTCCTTGTACCGTGACAATTTCTCCTTCTTCCCTATGGCATTTTAGACTTGGTCACTTGTCTAATAATAGATTGTCTCACATAACATAATTATACCCTAATATTTCTCATAATAAATCAAACAGTTGTGGCATATGTCATTTTTCCAAACAAAAAAAGTTACCATTTCAAATTAGTACATCTCATGCTTAATCAAAATATGTTTTGCTACATTTTGATATTTGGGGCCCTCTTTCCGTTCAATTTGTCCATGGTCACAAATATTTCCTTATAATTCTTGATGACCATAACAGATTCACATGGATTTTATGCTTAAAATCCAAAGCTTATGTTGCTTCACATGTTAAAGAATTCATTGTCATGATTGAAACTCAACACCATGTCACACCCAAGATAGTCAGATCAGACAATGGTCCCGAGTTCATCTTGCCCCAATTTTACAGTTCCAAAGGTATTCAACATTAAAGATCTTATGTTGAGACACCTCAACAAAATGGAAGTGTTGAGAGAAAACACCAACACACCCTCAATATAGGAAGAGCCATTCTTTACCAATCCAAACTTCCCAAACAGTTTTGGTCTTATGCCCTCCAACATGTTGTTTTCCTCATGAATAGGATTACATCAACCTTAATTAACCAGAAATCACCCTATCACATTTTATATGACAAACTTCCTAATATTCAAGACTTCAAAGTTATTGGATGCCTGAGATATGCCTCTACCCTATAATCTCATAGGCCAAAACTTGATCCAAGAGCTAGAAAAGTAGTTTTCTTAGGATACAAGGTGGGTATTAAAGGAAGTATTTTACTTGACTTACACACAAATGAAATATTTGTGTCAAGACACCTAACCTTTCATGAGACAATTATACCTTATGCCACCCACAAATCCTCGTCCACTTTAAATTGGCATACCTACTAGATCCATAAACCTGATCATAATTCTCACACAACACCCATCAACCAAGTTCCTACAACAACTGACTTACATATTACTAACACACCATCACCTATTCCTAACCCACCTTTCCTTCCACAATCCACCAATTCATCAACACCTACCTTACTTGATAATATAGAAACTATTCCCACCACCATACCTGATGCACAACCAAACACCTCGAACCAAATTGACCAAGTACCTAAACAATCCACTTGAATCAAACACACACCATCTACCTCAAAGATTACTTGCGCAACTCTTTTACTGATCAGACGCCCCAATCATCATCAGGTACATCATATAATTTTCTAACTATTTCTCTTATTCTTCTTTGTCTCTTTTGTTTCATCATCTCATCATGTCCATCAATACCCTTCATGAGCCATGGACATATGTTGAAGCTAGAATGCTTGAGTGTTAGAATCAAGCCATGCAAGCTGAATTTTCATCTCTTGAAAGAACAAGCACGTGGAAACTTGTTGATGTGCCACTAAACATCAAACCAATTGGGTACAAATGGGTTTATAAGGTAAAATTCCATGCAAATGGCTCAGTTGAAAGATTCAAAGCATGCCTTGTGGCCAAAGGATTCAACCAAATTGAAGGCCTCAACTATTTTGATATATACTCAACTGTAGCTAAGATGACCACTATCAGGATGGTGATTGCATTGACAGCTATCCATAATTGGTTTATTAACCAATTGGATGTCAATAATACATTTCTGCATGGCGACTTACAGGAAGATTTCTACATGACTCTCCCACTAGGAATCACATCAACCAAACCAAATTAAGTATGCAAGCTCATCAAGTCTTTATATGGCCTTAAATAAGAAAGTCGCAAGTGGCATGAAAAGCTCACATCTACCCTTCTAACTCTACCTTACAACTACCATACCCGACATTACATTCATCACATAACAACTAACTCGATGCCTCACCTACCCTATAGTTGCTCATCATAATTCTGCCATAGGTATTATCCACTACTTAAAAGGATGTCCTGCTCGTGGATTATTTTCTCAAGAGAGTTTCATGCACAATTGATTAGTTTTGCTGATGTAGATTGGGAAGGTTGTACAGACACACGAAGATCCATCTCAGGCCAATGTTTCTTCATTGGTAAGTCTCTCATTTCATGCCACACGAAGAAATAACTCATAGTGTCACGATCATCATCTGAGGCTGAATACCATGCCCTCTCCACAGTCACTTGTGAAATGCAATGGCTCATATATCTCCTTCATGATCTTCATGTTACCACCTACAAACCTCCAATTTTGTATTGTGACAATTTGAGTTCAATATACATTGCAGCTAATCCAGTTTTCCATGAGTGCACCAAACACTTGGAATTGATTGTCATATTGTCCATGAAAAGCTTCAAGCTCAAGTGTTTAAGCTACTTCCTGTTTCTTCCATAGGTCAGTTGGCCGATTTCTTCAACAAGCCACTCCTACCACAACCTTTTCACACTCTCTTATACAATTTGGGTATGATTAACATCTATCCTCCAACTTATGGGGGGATATTACACCATGAACAAGTTAGAGATAACTAACTTGTTCCTCAAGCTATCATTCACAAAGTAGTTAGAGGTTGATAGTTTGTTAGAAGTGGTTACATTTGTTAGTTATGGTAGTTAGGAGATTTTATTGTGTATTATTGTACTACGATAGCTATCATACACTATAAGAGCTTTGTTATATATATATATATATATATATATATATATATATATATATATATATATATATCATGTAAACTCTTGAATGATAATGAAAATCATTTTTACTCATCACTCTTTATTCATTACACCTCTTACTGAGCAAACCCAACACGCATCAACCTACTTCTCTCATCACTCCGCACCTCCTCTCCCTTTCTCTCACTCGAATCACTATCACCATCGAATTTCACTCGCCATCGGAAATGCCACTAGCACTCACCTGGACCGCCTTAGGCACCATGTTTCTGCATCTTCGTTGTTTTTCGTTTTCGTTTACGTTATTGCATCCATGTTTAAGGAAAGAAAGAGAAACACATTTTGAAAGGGAAGAAGAGAAACATGTTCTTCTTTGTTTTGAATCTGATTTGAGGAGAAGGTAAATGACCATTTAATTTCCTTTTCTTTATTTTGATTATTATTATTATTCGTTATGTTCTATTTTTTAATTATTTTTATTTTTTATTAGTAATGGACCTTTGAAAAACACTTTTTATTATCATTATTCTTTATGTTGGGTTGGCCACAAACTAAGCCTTATTTATTTTTATTTTTTTAGTTTTTCTTATTCTTAACTTATTTAATTTAGAAATATCACAAAAAATTTTAAAAATAAATTTAATTGAAATTCAAAACTTAATTTTAAAAGAAAGGTTAATTCGACATAACATCTTTTTAATATTTGAGTTTTTAGTGCATAAGTCATGACAATTTGTTTGATTTATAAAATCTGATAAAAAGGATAAATTGGACGTATGTCCCTTTTGATCCCCAAGTATTAAGACACAAGTTGTATATCTTTCTTGTTCGAGTGTTTGTCTTTCCTTCAAAAAAAATTGATGAATATTTTTTTTTGAATTAGTTACCTTATTGGATTAAAGAGGATTAATTGGATGTATATCCATTTGATCTCAAGTGTCCGGGCATAAGCCGTATAGCTTGCTTGTTTGAATACTTGTCTTCGTTTAAGAAATTACGACTCTATTTGTCTTGGATATTTTCACTATAAACAAAAATGGATTAAAAAAGATCTGTTAGACGTATATCCCTTTGATCCTGAGCGGTCGGACACAAAATCTATAGCTTTCATGTTCGGATGTTCATCTTCCTCCTAAAAATAACTACAAACCTACAAAACAACTCTCTTTCCGCCTTAGTGCGAACAATTTTCTTTTGAACAACAAACAATTCCTTTTCCGCCTTAGCGCTATCAAATCCTTTTTACTTAAAATCAACCAATGCGTAAGATTTTTCTACCCAAGAACTAAGTATCTTTGAATTATCAATTGCACCGGAAGATACGTAGGAGCAAGAGTAAAATCTTGTCAAGCACCTTAATAAAAAAATCATTTTCTCTTTTCTTGTAAATGTCTCATGATAATTAGAAGAACTCATATACATTAGGGTTAACACTATCTTCCTTAAAATTAATTAGAGGTAATCGTTATTAAACGAATGTTGTAGGGAGCTAACACGTTCCCTAAAAATAATCGACTCTTGTACCTAAATTTAATTATGATGGAAATATTTTCGTTCTTTAAAATTTTATCAATGTTTTCCCTTTTAAAAAAAATAAAAATTGGTGGCGACTTTATTGCTTTTGAGCATGTTCGTGCTCAGGTATTTTCGTGTCACGACAACGGATAATCAAGGCAACAATGAAAACTTTAAGCCAAAATGCTAAGAAACACGAGACTGAATATAGATTTCTACTTTGTTGTAAGAGAACACTAAAAATGGCCAAATTCACAAGATTTTCACTCGATCTTGACCTAATTTCCTTCCTATATCCAATTTTTTTTTGTAAGCTTCCTCCTGCAACAATCTTTAATAAGTTCCAAAGTTACTTGTTTTACAAAAGCACATTGTTAATATAAAGACCCCCCCCCCCCCCCCCCCCTCCCCTAATTGTTCATAAAAATGGATAAGAACATATGAGTGAAAGTTTTAACTATACCCTTCACTTTACATGTTAAAATTTCACATAAGATCACATCAAAGATTCAGAGTAATAAAAAATTTGCTGGGCATCCAGGGGCTCGACCAGCGTAGTCGGGACAGTGAGCAAATACATCTATTTTGAGACATCATTGTTCGGAGAAAGTATAAGCTCTTTGGTGAACAAAGGAGGTTCATAATACCTTTGGGCTAAGTTACTTTCCAAAGAAGCAAGGAATTATCGTTGGAAGAAAGAAGACGGTCATATCCCACAAGTTTGAGTTGGATGTTAGGTGAGAATATGAATATGAAACGGTCTGGAGAGGGGGTGAATTGACCTCCCAAATAAAACTTTCAATGAAAATAGTTTGAAAAACTATTATCAGAGTTACAAAACTAAAATGATACTGCGTATCAGAAATAAATTTTAGCAGAGAGAGAGAGAGAGAGAGAGAGATCCATTTTTACGCAATCCATTTTTACTACCTTTTCAGCTAAAGTATCAGAAGCATTAAAACGCTCATCAACATGAGATGCACGCTCTTCCTTTAAAGGATCTAAAGCACTATTAAGATCATTAATATATTTTTTAGTTTGGAAGTAAGATTTCTTTCGAGATAAATTTTCTTAAAAGCATTTAGAGTATCTGCATGCATTTTACTAAACACTTTCGACAATTGATTATAAAAAGGTTTAACTTTAGGGTCAAAAGTATATACCTTTGAGTCTTTGCTTTTCTTATGTTCCATAAAGCATAGGATACCACATTCAGCATCTGAACTTGAACTAGAAGATAAAGAGAAGATCTTATCTTCTTCTTCCCAAGCAATATAGGATTTATAACCTTTAGCATGTTTTCCATTCGTCTTGTAGAATTCATTATTCTTTTTCTTATGATGTTTGTTGAGACTCAGGCACGTGGTTTAACAACGACCTGACTTTATATATTCAAATCATATTACATCTTCTTCCTTTCTCTCATGTTCTTTCTTGTGCCGATGAAACTTATTGAAATCAATCAATTTTTTTGTCGAAATGCTTGAGCTTATGTTTCCTCATTATATTTATTGTAGCGTTTGACGAATAACCTTATCTCTTCTTATTTAGAAGATTCTTTATCAAAAATATCACTTATGTCCTTAGTTTTCTTTATCCTTATCGATGAAGCTTTCAAGGAAAGGTCCCGCTTTTCTTCTTTGACTTTCTCTTTCCTTTTTAACTTTACTTTGATTTTAGCGAGTCGTTTCAGGTTCATTCTCATGTTCCGTAAACTTTCAAAATATTTTTGTAATATCCAAATTACTAAGATCATTTGATTCTTTGATGGCCATAAGATAACATTTGGTTGTCATTCCATGCACATAGATCTCAGAATTTTGTTAGCGCAATCTTTTTTAGAAAAGGAATTTTTCAAGTTGCATGTATAAATTGTTGTTTAAATGGAGAAAACAAGTTTGCGTGGATTCCACGGATTCACCGATTTCCATACGCAAAAGTTCATGCTCCTCTGTAAACATATTAATTTTAGAATCCTTAATGTCTTTAATTCCTTCGTAAAGGACTTGGAGAGCATTCTGCGTAGTTTTTTTCACTCTTATGATGTGAGACAGAGTCATATACTTTAGCGCTAAATGCGAAGATAAGTATATTTGTCACCTTCAAATCCTATGATGACTTTTTTATTTCATCATCGGTCCAAACTTTTGGGAGTTTTACAGAATTATCAACTTTGTTTTTGGGAATAAAAGGCACGTCGGTAATTACTGCCTATAGATACTTGTCAACGGGCATTAAGTGTACGAACATGTTTTCCTTACAGTAAGCTTAATTCTCACCTTTAAGAAGTGGTGCTCTATTATACGCTCCCTTCAGATTGTCATTAGTTATATTCCCAAACTTTTGAGTAGCTTAGACCTGATCAAAAGGTTAACTCTAAGGCCAATTGATGATAACAAAGTATTTAAAGAACAATTGCGTATGACTATAAACTTAAAATTCAGATATAAAGTCAGTTCTGATACTAAAAATGTATATTTAAATAGAAGGTAAAAGGTCCATATTCTGAAGGATCAAAACTTGAGATCCAGACTCTGAAGACTCAGACTCTGAGGTTAATCTACACAAGGCTCAAGAAGACTCTGATAGGTCAAGATCAGACTCTAAGGTCATTGAACACAAGGATCAAGAAGACTCTGATAGGTCACTTTTAGACTCAGAGCAATTTGTCTTCTTTTAATCACGTGAAGATTTAAACAAAAATCTTCACAGCCAATTGGAATGCAACAGATAATTCCTCTTACAACAAAGGAATTTCAAATAACTTTTCAAAGGGATTAACCATATCGAGTAACATTCCAACGTCTCTGATCAAGCTTCTTCAAGACTCACATGTGCTTTCTTTTCTCTTCAACAACTCTTTTCTATCTCTCTATATAAGGTGTTGAAGACTTGAAAAAAAGTAATGAACCTCTGACAATAAAAGAGTTTTACTTGGTCCCTATAAATATCTCAAATTTTTATTTTTAGTCCCTATTAAAAAAATGTGAGATTTTGGTCCCTACAAAATTTTTATGCATGCAGTTTTAGTCCATACTATCTTCTAAAATTTTGAAAATTGTTCAATTATTCTTAAACTTTTAAATTTTTTAATAAATTTTTTCATACATGTTTAGAATACTATACCAAGTTTCTTTACCAACTTTTAGAATTTTTTAAAATGAAAAGAATTAAATATGAATTTTTAAATTTTCAAAAGATAATGATAAAAGCAATGAAAATTACATCTTAGAAATTAAATTTTGAATTCCTTTTTTTTCGAGGAACTTTTTATAACGTTCTAAACATGCCTGCAAAATAATCATTCAAAAATACACATTGGTTTGACAGCAAGGACTAAAACTACGCGCATAATAATTTTGTAGGGCCTAAAACATGTCTTTTTTTTTATAGGGACCAAAAACAAAATTTGTTAATTTTATAGGAACCAAAAACATATTTAACCCTTTAATTTACTATCATTTGTATATCTTAGAAATTCTTAAGTCTTAAAGAGACTTAGTGTGTTGTATTTTGTTTACACCTCTTATTGTATATCAATTGTAAGAAATAAACGATGTTTTCTTTGTAAGTTAGACTATAAGAAGTCTCTTGCTTGTATGTTTGAGCATCTGAAGTCTCTTGTTGTGTGCTTGAGCATTGGAAGTCTCTTTCTTGTGTGCTTGAGCATTTTTAATCAGTTATTATTATAGTGAAAATCTCTTAGAAGTACAAGGGGACTGGACTACTCTAGTTTTATGGGAGGAACTAGGATAAATCTGATTCTCTCTCTCTCTCTCTCTCTCTCTCTATATATATATATATATATATATATATATATATATATATATATGATCTTACCGGCTAATCAGAACCTGAAGTAGGCCAAAGACTACGTCTGCGATGGTGGGTTTGAAAGATGAGGAGGGGGCGTACCTACAAGGTACTCCGATGCTAAAGTAATAATCAGGAGAGAAGAAGGCAAGTACAAAGTATGTATGTCTTAGGATGATTTAGAATACCTGACCCTCTCAAATGAAAGGGTTTTTATAATGCCCCCAGCGCTTGGCCATTGGTCCCTATTTTTGGGACGAGATACTAGTTCCCAAATAATAGGTAACTGCCAGAAACTAGCCGTTGGTATGGGCAGAGCTGCTCGGAACTAGCCGTTGCCGCGGGCAAAGGCGTGATCGCGGGCACAAACGTCGTGACTATTTCTGGATGGTGGAACCATGCGTGACAGGCAGGAAATGCTGAGGAGGGGCAGCTGACCCTGGAGGTCAATCGACCATCCTTCCCCAATAGAGGGGCAGAAAGGTAAATGCTTCCCTTTGCCCTTAAATGGTTGGACTTAGGCAATTGGGTCATTCTGGGAGCAGAAATGGATTGGGTCATGCCTAGCCATTGGGTCAGTCTGAAATTATATATATATATATATAAACTCTGAACTTGTTTTATTCACTGCAATCACTTAGCTAAGTATCAGATTCTAAACTTTAAGTTCATAATCTGATAAGAGATTTTGTAAAAATAGAGAAAAAGAAAACACAATTCACCCCATTCTTCTTGTGTTTTATCACCTTTCATGCTTCAATATCAAGTACCATAAAATTGATAGGATATGAGAACTTGTCAATCTTGATCAAAACATCATTAATTGTTCCCATTAGTTTCTTGCTTATTTTGTCAGCCATTAATAATGTTGTTATATTTAGCTCTATTTTGAGGTCACCAATTTTTTGTACCACTGACAATAGTATTATATTAACACTTGAATGAAGGAAATATGACTACAACAAGATCTACTTTATTCTAGGGAAGATTTTGTATAGTAATCTCGCAACTTTCCTCCTACAAATTTGTTTTCCTCTGGTCTTCCTATGTCTTCTTCCTTGACTTCAACAACAATGATTTTATCATAAAAAACAATACTAGAATTCTCTTTTGGATTCCTCTGTGTATTGGCATTGAATGTGTCTTTTTGTTGGTCAGCCAATTATTTTGCTGATTGGCCGACTTGTGTCTCAAAGTTTCTTATGGAAACTTTAGTGCTTTGTGGCTATCCATAGACACCCTCATAAACTAATTGATCATTTCCTCAAACTTTGTTTCTTTTTCTTTTATGGAGGTGCTTGTATATAATGTTGATAAGGTTGTATATTTTATGGACCACCTTCAGATCTTCATCCTTGATTAAAGTTGTTGTTCATTGGAAAGATCGATGTTGTTTGGATATTGTCCAGACCTTTAATGATTGCCTACATAATTCACTTATGCATCATATGGGGGGAGGGGAATATACTTGGATGATCACCACTAAATAATTCTTAAAATACAATCTTCCTTTGTTTCGGCGTTTCATGCATCTCTTTCAACTGTTGTGGCAGTTTAGACAACTGTTTGGTCAGCTCATCCACTATTTGTGTCAACAACTTATTTTGCGTCAGAATAACATCATTGGTATTCAATTCCACGATACCATTATTTATTTGTGAAGGTTTCCTATTATGTTGTCCTTGAAGGTCAGTGAGCGTCATTCTTTCAATGATTGTAATTGTATCTTCTGCGTTTTTTGACATAAGAGAACCCATTGCAGTAGCATCCAGCGACAACTTTGGTTGTTATTGTAATATATTTCTTAAGATGTGGATTTGTGTAAGATTGTCAAAACCTTGGTTTAAACATCTGCTTAGCATGGATTTGTACCTCTTTCACACTTCACAAAGAGTTTTAGTTACGCCTTGGTAGAACATCGCAATAGTTGTTTTTGCTTCAAGAAAATTTTCCTCTAATACATCCCAATTTGTGATTATCGATGTTTTTTTTTTGTTAATATACCTCTCCTTCATTTTAAAATTAATGAATGTGGAAACAATCTCAGGAATACTGCTTCCTCTTCAGTTTCATGAGCTCGTAGCATCCCAAAAATCTTATAAAACTTTGTGAGGTGTGTGTACGGGTCCTAATGACCTAATCCGACAAAATTATTAGCATAAAGAATTTATAACAATTTCATTTTCATTTCTGTATGAGGTAAATTCCTTTTTTGTGTATCCATGTGTGTCAGACCTCTTGGACTGATGTGGCATGGCATGCCACCAGCATTGTTTCCATTGTTGCCATTTTTCTTGTTCTGATTGTTGTTTTTAACCATAGCAGCCATGGTTTATTGTTTTGAAACAGAACACTCTTATATATCTTGCAACTTTTTTTTCTTCTATTCTTATTGTTGTTTCTATATATGGTTCTTTCGATTTCAGGTAAATAAAATAAGTTTTGTCGGATCCTTACCTCGCACAAGAAAGTAATTACCTCGCATAAGCAAGTAATAACAATACTAAAAAATGCACAAATGTTAACAAATATAAACATAAAAATTAAATGATAAAAACTATCGCAATGTCTTTAAAGATTATGTTTCAGTGTAGATGACAAGTGCAATTTTATCATATCCACAAGGAATAATTATGTTTCAAAGATTTTTCAATAGTTTATATTACTTTAAGTTTGGTTTATCATAAGGTTGATTGTTTGGTGAATACTTTGAAAATTAAAATAATAGAAAATAAACATTCGATGTTTCAACGGTGAGAAAACTTTATTGGGGTAATACTTCATTGACCTATTCTTATATAGCATCCTTAACTACTAATATGAAATTCTATTTAGTTATTAAAATTACTACTTTTTTTTTTGGAAATCTTGGTATCTGGCCTTGCGACCGACTCATTTCTCTCATTGCGTCTCAAGTTTGAGTCAATGGCGTAAGGTTAGTTGTATTACCTAATAGACGATCTCTCAACCTATTAATCAATAGGCCATCATTAAAACTCAAATGTGAATGCATATATTAATGTTCCATTTCACCAATATCGTTATTCGTGTAGATATCAAACCTAAATCTATGTCTAGATTTTAGTATCCAATAGATGATAGATTTGAATCTAATAATGATTAGGACCTTCTAAATATCAAATTATACCATGAAAACATGTTTAAGTATCTTTTCCAAAATAAGCATTAAGAAGAAGAATCTATCAACATAAGAAGAACCGCCCAAGCGTACCTACTTTCTAGCAATGTCATTTATACATATCTCCAACTCCAATTGATCACACCAAAACACATAGCAGCACCACCACCTACCCACTCTGACCACTGTGTCAATGCCTTACTCAGTAAATTTTCACCATATTCGGATGGACAAAGGTGACATTCACAAGATGTCATTATGAATTCCTAGTAATTTCGTTTTGTTTATGTAACGCTCCATCCACTTTTCAGTCCACCGTGAACCTTATATTTGAACCATATTTGAGGCATTTGGTGATTTTGTTGTTTGATAACATTTTGGTTTAAAGCCCCATAATCGAGAGTCGCTTAAAACACTTAGAATTCCATTGAATATCTGCTTAAAGCAATCTAAGTATTTCTTTGCTCAGCATTCCATTAAATATCTTGGTCATATTGTGTTTGCGGGAGTTGGTTTGGACCCTCGTGATTAATTGGCCACCACCTAAGAATATTGTGAGATTTTGGATCGAACTCTAGTTAAGCATGTCGTCGAAGTCTGTTCACATGCTGTTATCGAAGACCTACATGCTATAGGCGAATTGTGTTCTAGTATGTAGTTGTCGATTTGGGCTTTGTGTTAAGGATCCAATTGTTTAAGTTAACTTGTACCCTATGTTAGCTTGTAATGGGTAATCGTTAAAAAGCCTATTAGTTTAGTATGTTAGGTTTATTATAAATAGCATACTAGTCTCTCATCATAAGTGTGGTGTGGCAAATCCTAATTAGGGTGAGAGGGTTATTTGTTATTCTTGAGTACTTGTAATCTGTTTTATAGAGAAAGTAAAGAATAGCAGTTATAACCAATTCTTGTTGTTCTCCTTATTTTTCCTTAACCCTAACCCTTGTGTGTTTCTTGATCATAAAGAAACCTATTATACTTTGTTTTAAGGCATCCTAATTCAGAACAAATTGGTGCGGTGAGCATGGAGGGAGATGCCTTTAACAAAGTATGAGATTGAAAAGTTCACTGGAGTGAACGATTTTGGTATGTAGCGCTTGAAGATGAAAGCCCTACTGGTTCAACAGGGTTGTTTGGAAGCGTTAAATGGAGAGGCATCCATGGACATTACGTTAACGGAAAAGGAAAACACGGTCATGATAGATGATAACACTAGTTTAGTGTGTCATAATGATCCATTTTCTGTAAGTAATTTAGCTAGGTTTAATTAGATTTATTTGTATTTCTCTTGTTTGAGCATGAATTTGCCTTTAGTGCACTTGTTGCACTTTTTATGGTTTATTGTGTGTTTTTGGTCCTTAATCAATTCAGATTAAGGCAAGCTGAGACGTGACACCTTAAGACATAGTCTGAGCAGAATGGAGATAAGAGGAAGAAAGATAATGAGATTTGTTAATTGCAATTTCACCAAGAGCTTGGAAGAATGTCTATCACTAGGGCATACATGGCAGAGGTTCATGTCAAGAAGGAGATAGAGCATCAAGATAAGATCAAAGAAGCTAGAGGACAATGGAGGATACAGTGGGGACCACGCCTGCAAAAGTGCATCCTGCACCCAGCCACCCGCTGTCTGCTCTGCGCCACTACCTGTTGCAGCAGCCTGCCAAAGGCGCCTTGTCTCCAAATGTTGTCTATCCTTGATAAATTGTTCACGAAGGAAGAAGGGACAGCTGGAGCTATTTGTGATTTGATTTAGGCTGATCCTTATTTTCATCAAAAGCCCATGATCCAAGACCCATCAAATTCTATTCTCATTCTCAAAGTCTATAAAAGCAAGTCATGTTCATCATGGAAGAGAGAGACCAAAAGCTAGAAATAACACACTCATATTTTCCATTTTAGTTAAGTTATAGTTATCTTGAGGATTAAGAAGATTAGAGAGATTTCCTCTTCTCATCCAATCTTGTACTTACTGCTTGGAACTGTCGTGACTATGGAGTTCTGCTGTTGTTTACCCAACGCAAGGGATCTTCAAGTTACTACTAGGTTGTCATTTCTTTTCTACATTTTTGTTAAGAATATGTCATCTTGTCTTTTCATTCCAGTAGTTTGTACTCAGCTCATTATGAGCTAAACTCGTAGTTGATGAGCAAAGTGAAGTTAATATAAAGTTGTTTTTACATTGAAATGATGTGTTGTTAGTGCCTTATTTTGTTATGTGTTTTTGTTGCTATATGCTTGCTTCTTAGAATGATCAACTGAGAAAAAGGTACAAGTATGTGGTTGAGAGAGATCCAACAACATGCTGATTTGATAACAAAAGTGGTTAACAAAGTAGGATAGAGATATTCACTTAATTCAACTTGCTTAGAGATAAAAAGTTGAGACCATAAAGATTTGGCAGAACTGAAATCAGACACATTTTAGGGTTATAAGTGAGACTTAGAGATTTGATCCCTTGCCCTAGTTATGTATGTTTTGATGATATAGAAATACACCACTAGATCATGTTTTGACCTTTTGAGGCACGACACTTCACATCATGGAAACTGTTTAACAATAATTTATTAATGGATCTGGGCTCATCAATCATCTCTCTGATATCTTATCCTTCCTTATTTAGATTTTAGTTTGTAGTGTGTTCTTCTTGTTGTTACCATTATTATTATTTGTTACCTTGCTCATACTAGTTTTAAACAAGAATTGAATACTTTAAAGTTCAAAGCTATATCAAGTTCACTCCCTGTGGGTACGATCTCTTATTTTATCACTTGCTGCAATCAAACATACATGTATACTTGCATGTAACACCTTTGCTTTAAAATAATTAATTAGAGTAAACACTTAGCAAGCAGACAACAAGTTTTTGGTGCCGTTGTCGGGGAGTGGTAGATACACTTTGAACTACTGTATTTGTTATTTTTATTTTGAAAGGTTGTATTTGAGCCTTTAACGTCTTTGCTGTGATTGGGTGTTACGACAGGTTTAAGCTATTGCATGCGCAGGTCGTTACAACCAGTTTACAGTGGTTATCCTGAACCTGAAAGAATTCTAAGAGCACGAAGGAGATTTTTGCGTTCTCAACAACCATCTGGATATCCATCTACATCAGTTGTGGCTGAATCAGAGGAAGAAGTGCACACGGAAACATACGAGGAAGCTTCATCATCATCAGACGAGACACAACCAGAAAGTGTCATGGCTGAGTAAGACATCATTGGCATTGCCAATAACAGGGCGCGCAACATCAGAGACTATGTTGTCTTTGATCCAGCTGCCATGAGCAATGGTATTGTTAGACCAGAGATCACTGCACCACAATTTGAGTTCAAACCTATGATGTTCCAAATGCTACAAACCACTGGTCAATATTCAGGCTCTCCTCATGAAGACCCACACTTACACTTAAGACAATTTCTAGATGTTACTGACAATTTCAAGATTCCAGGCGTGACTGATGATGCCTTTAGGTTAAGGCTATTTCCTTATTCTCTAAGAGATAGAGCCAAGAGCTGGCTAAATTCCTTGGAACCAAATTCCATCACTACATGGAATACTTTGGCAAAAAAATTTCTAGCAAAATACTTCCCTCCTTCAAAAAATGCAAATATGAGAAATGAGATTACTTCATTTAGGCAAGTAGATGACGAATCATTGTTTGATGCTTGGGAAAGATTTAAAGAGTTACTAAGACAATGCCCTCATCATGGGATTCCCATCTGTATTCAACTTGAGACTTTCTATAATGGATTAATTCCATCCTCAAGGAATATGCTAGATATATCCAGTGGTGGAGCTCTCTTGTCCAAATCTTATGAAGACGGCTACAAGTTGATTGAAAGCATTATGGCCAACACATACCAGTGGCCTGTCACTAGGGCTTCTGCAAACTCAACTCATAAAAAACCTGCTGGAGTTCATGAAGTCACTGAGACAACCGCTCTTGCTGCTCAAGTGGCTCAAATTCACCAGATTATGAAGAATATGATGACTCCTGAAGTACCAAGACCAGAGCCAGTAAAGGTGGTTACTGACACGACTGCGATTGCCCATGTCTATTGTGGAGGACCCCATCTGTTTAAAGAATATTCTTCAAATCCTATATCAGTCAACTATGTTGGCAACAACAATAATAGATACAACAATCCTTACAACAACACATACAATCCAGGGTGGCGCAACCATCCAAATTTTTCTTGGCGTAATAATCAAAATCAACCAAAGCCGCAAGCAACAACAACAACAACAACACAAGCTCCTTATGGTTTTCCTACTCCTAACTATGGTGGGGGGAATCAGAGCAACAACCAGTTGGAGAATGTTTTGAAATGTTTCATTCAAGAAGCAAAGAATCAGTTTTAAGCACAAAGAGTGAGTATCAAGAACTTGGAGAATCAAGTAGGGCAAATAGTTATTGCTTTGAGTTCAAGGAACATGGGAACTCTTCCTAGTTCCACTGAAACCCCAACTGCATCTGCTGGAGTAAATAATGTTGAAACATGCCAAACCATCAAGCTGAGAAGTGGAAAAGAAGTTGAAGAATCCGTCTCAAAGGACAAAGAGGAAAGTGCAAAATTGCCTGAGCCAGACAGTTCTGGAACAAGAAAAAATACTGATGAAGAACCATCTCAACATCAGAAGCAGAATGAAGAGGTTACTAATGCATATTTGACTTATCAAGTGACGCATGAGGTCATGACTGACACCTGTAGAAAGCCAAAGTTTATTCATGAAAGACCACCCCCACCTTTTCCACAAAGGATTAGAAGGACCAAGGAATAACAACAATTTGGAAAGTTTATGGAGATTCTGAAGCAGCTTTACATCAAGATACCATTAATTGAAGTTATTCAACAAATGCCAAATTACTCAAAGTTCATGAAGGATGTGCTCACCAAAAGAAAAAGGGTGGGAGAGTTTTCCACGGTTGCACACTCAAGAGTGTAGTCAGTTGGTGCAAGGCAAACTTCCACCTAAATTAAAAGATTCTGGGAGTTTCACTATTCCATGCACCATTGGAAACACTTTCTATGGAAAAGCGATGTGTGATCTTGGGGCCAACATTAATCTTATGCCCTTATCCATCTTTAAGAAGTTAGGGATAGGAGCTGCCAGGCTTACAACCATCACATTGCAACTGGCAGATAGGAGTATTTGTTACCCCCAAGGAAAGATAGAAGATGTGTTAGTAAGGGTTGACAAATTTGTTTTCCCCACTGACTTCATTATCATGGATTTTGATGCTGATGAAGAAACCTCTATATTGTTAGGAAGGCTATTCTTAGCAATGGGTAGAACTTTAATTGATGTAGAAAGAGGAGAACTCACTATAAGAGTCAATGGACATTAAGTAGTATTTAATGTACTCAATGCTCTACAGTATTCTGAAGAAGATGTAGCTGATTGTTCCATGATATCCAGCTGGGAAGGTATAATTCATAAAAACCTTCTCAAGACTAATGATGAGTTGGAACAAGAGCTAGGAAAATTAAAAGAAGAGGAAAAGCCACAAGGTGGAATCATTTATGGTCTAATGAAGAAGCATGAGGAATAAACTGTGGAAGTAATAGAATCTACAGCTGTTGGTCACAAACAACATCTACCTTCCATAGAAGAACCTCCTAAACTGGACCTGAAGCAACTGCCCGAGCATTTGCAATATGCTGATCTGGAGGCAGGACAGAAGTTACCAGTCATCATTGCTAGAGATTTGAAAGAAGAACAGAAGGAACAGTTATTAGCATTGTTGAGAAAACACAAGAAGACAATTGCTTGGCAAATCTCAGACATAAAGGGGATCAGCCCAACAATTTGCATGCACAAAATTCTGTTGGAAGAAAATGTCAAGAATAGCATTGAAAGTCAAAGAAGGTTGAATCCAATCATGAAGGAAGTTGTCAAGAAAGAAATTATTAAGTGGTTGGACGCTGGAATTATCTACCCTATCTCTAATAGTGTGTGGGTAAGTCCCATTCAATGTGTTCCAAAAAAGGGAGGCATGATTGTGACTGTCAACGAGAAGAATGAATTAATTCCCACCAGAACAGTTTCTGGTTGGAGAATTTGTATGGACTACAGAAAGCTGAACAAGGCAACGAGGAAGGATCTTTTCCCCCTTCCTTTCATTGATCAGATGTTGGACAGATTAGCTGGAAAATAATAATATTGTTTCTTAGATGGGTACTCCGGGTATAATCAGATTGCCATAGCCCCTGAAGACCAAGAAAAGACAACATTCACTTGTCCTTATGGCACATTTTCTTTCAGAAGAATGTCGTTTGGACTGTGCAATGCACCAGCCACCTTCTAACGCTGCATGATGGTAATATTTTCAGATATCATTGAAAATTCCACGAAAGTGTTCATGGATGATTTCTCTGTGTTTGGGGAATCATTCAAGAAGTGTTTGGAAAATTTAAATCTGGTATTAGCTAGATGTGAAGAGAATAACTTGGTCCTTAATTGGGAAAAGTGCCATTTTATGGTAAAAAATGGATCGTTCTTGGACACAAAATCTCCAAGAAGGGTTTGGAGGTAGATCAAGCAAAAGTGGAGGTGATAGAGAAATTACCACCACCCGTGAACATAAAAGGAATCAGAAGTTTCCTAGGACATGCTGGCTTTTACAGAAGGTTCATCAAGGACTTTTCAAAAATTACCAAACCTCTGTGTCAGCTGCTGCAGCATGACGTGCCATACGTATTCAGTCAGAAGTGTGAGGAATCCTTTAATCTACAGAAGAAAGCCCTCATCTCTTCACCCATTGTGAATACTCCTGACTGGACAAAACCCTTCGAGTTAATGTGTGATGCAAGTGACTTTGCTATTGGAGTTATACTAGGTCAAAGATACAACAAGGTTTTCCACATTATCTACTACGCTAGTAAGACCTTGATTGAAGCACAAATCAACTACACCACAACTGAGAAAGAGGTGTTGGCTGTAGTGTTTGCATTTGACAAGTTCAGACCTTACTTGGTCGGAACAAAAGTCATAGTATACACAGATCATGCAGCTATCAAGTACTTGATTGCTAAAAAAGATGCTAAACCAAGGCTTATACGGTGGATTCTCTTATTGCAAGAGTTTGACCTAGAGATTAGAGACAAGAAGGGGATAGAGAATTCTGTTGTTGATCATCTTTCAAGATTGCCAGAAGAAGTGCAAAGCAACAACAGTGGAGACATTCAAGAAACTTTTCCTGATGAGAAGTTACTTCTGATAAGCACTGACGTGACACCACGGTATGCTGATATAGTGAATTATTTGGTCAGCAGATATGTGCTCCCTGATTTCAACTTCCAGCAAAGGAAAAGATTCTTTCATACAGTCAAGAGCTACTTTTGGGATGAACCTTTCCTTTACAAAAAGTGTGCATATCAATTGTTAAGAAGATGTGTGGATCATACAGAGGCACGATAGATCTTGTCTGCCTGTCATGAAGCTCCGTATGAAGAACACTTTGGAGGAACTAGAACTGCTGCAAAAGTCTTGCAATCAGTTTATTTATGGCCCTCCCTATTTAAAGATGTGCATGAGCTAGTTAAAAGATGTGATAGATGCCAGAAGGTAGGAAATATTTCCATGAGGCAAGAGATGCCACTCACCAACATCCTTGAAATTGAAATTTTTTATGTGTGGGGCATTAACTTCATGGGACCTTTTCCTCCATCTTTTGGTAATTTATACATTCTTGTAGTTGTGGATTATGTTTCCAAGTGGATAGAGGCAGTAGCAACACCCACTAATGATGCTAGAGTTGTGGCCAAATTTTTGCTTAAAAACATTCTGACAAGGCATGGCACGCCGAGAGCAATCATTAGTGATGGTGGGTCACATTTTTGCAATAAATTTTTTGAAAATTTAATGGTAAAATATGGGATAAAACACAAGGTTGCTATAGCCTACCATCCCCAAACAAGTGGCCAAGTGGAGCTATCTAATAGAGAGATTAAAAGG
This sequence comes from Lathyrus tuberosus, assembly GCA_022829125.1. Taxonomy (NCBI): domain Eukaryota; kingdom Viridiplantae; phylum Streptophyta; class Magnoliopsida; order Fabales; family Fabaceae; genus Lathyrus; species Lathyrus tuberosus. The sequence continues at coordinate 12,624,504 of JALAZF010000107.1, read as the reverse complement.
ATTTTAGAAAAGGTTGTTAACCCTACAAGGGAGGATTGGTCAAAGCATTTGGATGAAGCTCTTTGGGCGTACAGAACTGCCTACAAAACTCCTCTAGACATGTCTCCTTATAGACTTGTTTATAGGAAAGCATGTCATCTACCCATAGAATTGGAGCACAAAGCATTTTGGGCAGTTAAGCAATTAAATTTCAACTTAAAAACTGATGGCCAAGCTAGAATGCTCCAACTCAATGAGTTAGAGGAACATAGACTGTTCTCTTATGAAAATACTGAGCTCTATAAGGAAAAGACCAAAAGTTGGCATGACAGAAAATGCCAGAAAAGGGAATTAGTGGAAGGTCAAAGAGTTTTGCTTTTTAACTCTAGACTGAAATTATTTCCTAGAAAATTAAAGTCAAGATGGTCAGGACCATTCAAGTTAGTGAAAATTTTCCCTAATGGAGCTGTAGAATTGATGAATGAAAAAGATGGTGAAAAGTTCAAGGTTAATGGTCAAAGGATTAAAACCTATTTTGGTGACCCTTCAAGCAACCCTAGGGGAACCATTCATTTCATGGATTAAGTGATTTTGTGTTGGTCAGGCTATAAGACCTTAAAATAGCACTACTGGGAGGCAGCCCAGGTTAATGCAATTTTCTTTTTATTTTTGTACAGTTGAGTATTCTTTTCATGACAGCAACAGGCATTTGGAGTCACGACCATGGTACAGTAACAAATGAGAAAGGAACAAAATATTCAGAGCAAATATTCCTAAGTCCTGAAAATTAAATAAAATGCTGAATTGGAAATTTATTTATTTTATTTGGACGGAAATTGAAGAGTCTGAGTGATGGAGAGAGAAATTAATAGGGTGGACATCACGTGCCTTGAGCCTTGCGCTAGGGAATCATGATGACCAGTCTGGCACGTCAGACTGGTGGGACACAGCAGCAAGCAATTTCTTTTCCATGCCAAAAATTTAAAATCTTGTTTTTTCTCATACGTTACATCAACCTACCTTTTTCAGTTTTGCCCTAATTTTCACAAAAATATTTCTTCACTTTTCTCTTTCCAACCTTTCCACTTCACAATCACAAAATCTCACTCTCTCTCTCTCTCTCTCACACATTCCCATCACCGTCTCAACTCCCCTTTTTGTTGTGCCTCACCATTTTCGTTCAACTTAAAACACCTTCACACCAAAACAATGAAGATCCCTACTGGAAAAAGAGTTAAGATGACCGCAAGGAAAAATGCAACACCATATGTTGTTTACTCAGATGAAGAGCAAGACGGATACGAGAAGTTCATCAATAGTGAAGCCTCTCGTCTTTTCATGGAGTATTTTAGCATAATGGGCTTCCATGCTGAGAGGGGTTTCGTATTTGACAACCAAGAAGAGAACTTGGGGCTTGCTGGAGATCTGGGAACTACAATAAAAAAGTTAGGTTAGATGAAGCTGTGCAGACAACCTAGTCCCTACAACATTTCACTTGAGAAGGAATTTTACTCAAACCTCACTGATCCTGGTCACAAGAGGATTAAGGTTGTGGTAAGAGGTGCTAAGGTGGTCTATAATGAAGCTACTTTGAATCTTGCGCTGAATATCAAGGAGTCAACTGATGAATATCAAGATTTGGTGTTAAAGTTGGATGAAGCAGATTATGATGTGATTATGGAATCACTGTGCAACCCAGGCACCAAATGGGTGGAATCAAGCTCTGAGAAAGCTGTAAGAAAAATGGACTTGCTGCCTACAGTGAAAGTTTGGTACCAATTTATGAAGCATTCGCTGAAACCTACCGCTAACAATGAAACTGTGAGTAGGGCTCGACTTGTGTTGCTTCACTGCATCACTTCATTAATCAAAATCAATGTTGGGAAAATCATCATGCAAGAAATCCAGGCCTGCTCGCGTAAGAAGGAAGAAATGTTGTATTTTCCTTGTGTGATTACTATGTTGTGGAGGAGGCACGGAGTACCTGAGTTGGATACTGATGAGACTAGGCAGCCACAAGCTGCATTAAACAAGGCTTTGATTCAAACATTGATGAGGCCAAAAGGAAAGAAGCGACCAACGGAGGCGCGCCAGGCAGAGGCTGCAGATGATCATCAAAGATAAGACATGATGTTGGATACCATTCTACAATTGCAGAAGAATCAAAGGGAGTATTTCAAGTTTGAGAAAGAGATGTTCTATTGGCAAGAAAAAGTGGTGGCTTTACAATTTCCATCAAGTATGTTGGCTCCTCCTGTTTTTTCTAATCAAATTCTGGGAGATTTGGGAGACAGTAAAGTGGAAGAGAGGCCAGTTCAGAAAGACAAGAAACTGAAGAAGAAGGAGAAGTCCAAAAAGAAGGAAGAGAAAAGAGAGAAGAAAAAGAGGAGTAAGGATGCTGTTGCAGAGACAAGTCAAGGCATGTCTGTCCAAGACAGTCCTGTGCAGAAGAAAAAGAAAAAGAGTGGAAAGGGTGAAAAGCCTGAAGTGTCTCCAAAGAAGAAGAAAGCCAGGAAAGAGTGGAAACGGAAAAAGAAATTTACCCTATCATCTAATTGTTTTATACTTCTATTTGATGTTTTGTTGCTACTGAAATGTTTTGTTTTGGATAATTAGTTGGTACTGTGGGAGGTCGTGTTTTGGCCATGGATTTATGTACTTTGGTATTTTGCTGTTTTGGATGATTAACTTAACTAGTGCTTGATTAATTTCTTTTGGCGTAGTTTATTTTTATTTGTTTTTCTTTGTTTGTTGTTTGCATGAGTAATTTTTAGGAAGGATGAGAAATTAGTAGAGAACAACCAAGGGTCAAAAAAATAATCATTTTGCAGTGGGTAATAAGTCTGTTGGTATAGTTGTGATGCAAAGCCAAGTTGTTTCCTAGGATGTTGTGGCAGAAGGAAGATGATGACTTCTGTCCCGCCTCCGGTAGTCTGCTAAGTTAGTAACATTTTTTTTAGAAACTTAATTGTTGGAAACTGAGAAGCAAGATGAACCCTTAGGTAATTACTGTGGAAAGATGAGCTGATTTGGATAAAGATTTAGGCTATTCACACAAAAAATAGAGCACACCCCAATCTTTGTTAATAAAACACACAAAAGTGTGCAAAAATGTGGCAAAGACCACTCTTGGTGAAAAAGTTCTTGTGCCCGAAACTGGAGGAACAGCCAGGACCTTCATCATAATATCCAGTTGGACTCATTACAAGTGAGATCTCGTTGAGCAAAAACATGGGGTGTTGTGCCAAAAAAAAGAGAGAAAAGAAGAAAGGAAATAAAAATTGGAAAGGTGTAAAATAGAGTAATAGTCAAAAGTCAGCAGAAAAGTCAGAGCAAAACTTAACCGTAAGACCTAAAAGGAAGGAAACTTTATTCACAGAAGTACTCAATTAAGAATCTCAAAGGAAAGTTGACTCATTCTTCAAAAGAGTAGTGGCGCGACAGTAGGTGTCTAAATCACTTTAGTGATAACATCTTTGGGATAAGAGCAGGCTAAGTTGTACCAACTATTTCCTTATATAGGTCATTTATCCAGCAAATGTTAAGCCACTTCATCATTATGATCCTAAAGTGTTCTTGAAAATCTCTCTGGTCAATCACTGTCGCATCATCTGAGGACAGGTGATGGTTCAAGTTTGGGGGAGTGATAACACTAGTTTAGTGTGTCATAATGATCTATTTTCTGTTAATAATTTAGCTAGGTTTAATTAGATTTATCTGTATTTCTCTTGTTTGAGTGTGAATTTGCCTTTAGTGCACTCGTTGCACTTTTTATGGTTTATTTGTGTGTTTTTGGTCCTAAAGCAATTCAGATTAAGGCAAGCTGAGGCGTGACACCTCAAGACATAGTCTGAGCAGAATGGAGATAAGAGGAAGAAAGATAATGAGTTGTTAATTGCAATTTCACCAAGAGCTTAGAAGAATGTCTATCACTAGGGCATACGTGGCAGAGGTTTGTGTCAAGAAGGAGCTAGAGCATCAAGATAAGATCAAAGAAGCTAGAGGACAAAGGAGGGTACAGTGGGGACCACGCCTGCAAAAGCGCATCCTGCACCCAGCCACCTGCCGTCTACTCTACGCCACTACCTTCTGCAGCAGCCTGCCAAAGGCGCCTTGTCTCCAAATGTTGTTTGTCCTTGATAACTTGTTCACGAAGGAATAAGGGACAGCTGGAGCTATTTGTGATTTGATTTGGGTTGATCCTTATTTTCATCAAAGGCCCATGATCCAAGACCCATCAAATTCTATTCTCATTCTCAAAGTCTATAAAAGCAAGTCATGTTCAGCATTGAAGAGAGAGACCAAAAGCTAGAAATCACACACTCATATTTTCTGTTTTAGTTAAGTTATAGTTATCTTGAGGATTAAGAAGATTAGAGAGATTTCTTCTTCTCATCCAATCCTGTACTTACTGCTTGGAACTGTTGTGACTATGGAGTTCTGATGTTGTTTACCCAACGCAAAGGATCTTCAAGTTATTACTAGGTTGTCATTTCTTTTCAACATTTTAGTTAAAAATATGTCATCTTGTATTTTCATTCCAGTAGTTTGTACTCAGCTCGTTATGAGCTAAACTCGTAGTTGATGAGCAAAGTGAAGTTAATATAAAGTTGTTTTTTCAATTAAATGACGTGTTGTTAGTGCCTTATTTTGTTATGTGTTTTTGTTGCTATATGCTTGCTTCTTAGAATGATCAACTGAGGAAAAGGTACAAGTATGTGGTTGAGAGAGATCCAACAACATGCTGATTTCATAACAAAAGTGGTTAACAAAGTAGGATAGAGATATTCACTTAATTCAACTTGCTTAGAGATAAGAAGTTGAGACCATAAAGATTTTGAAGAACTGAAACCAGACACATTTTAGGGTTATAAGTTAGACTTAGAGATTTGATCCCTTGCCCTAGTTATGTATGTTTTGATGATATAGAAATACACCACTAGATCACATTATGACCTTTTGAGGCACGACACTTCACATCATGGAAACTGTTTAACAACAATTTATTAATGGATCTTGGCTCATCAATCATCTCTCTAATATCTTATCCTTCCTTATTTAGATTTTAGTTTGTAGCGTGTTCTTCTTGTTGTTACCATTATTATTATTTGTTACCTTGCTCATACTAGTTTTAAACAAGAATTGAATACTTTAAAGTTTAAAGCTATATCAAGTTCACTCCCTGTGGGTACGATCTCTTATTTTATCACTTGCTGCAATCAAACATACATGTATACTTGCATGTGACACCTTTACTTTAAAATAGTTAATTAGAGTAAACACTTAGAAAGCATAAAATAATAGAGAAAGCCCACAATGCAATATTGTTGAGCCTTGGTGATAAGGTTCTTCGACAGGTATCAAAGGAGACTACAACATTAGGTTTATGGTTTAAACATGAAATTTTGTACATAACCAAATCTCTGGTGAATCGACTCTACCTGAAGCAAGCTTTGTATTCATTCAAGATGAGTGAAGACAAAGTGTTGGCTGAGCAGTTGGATATGTTCAACAAGCTGATTCTTGATCTTGAAAATATTTATGTGAAGATCGATGATGAAGATCAAGCACTGTTGTTGTTGTGCGCTTTGCCCAGAACACATGCTCACTTCAAAGAAACTCTCCTGTATGGAAGGGAGTCCCTGAGCTTTGAAGAAGTTCAATCGTCCTTGTATTCTAAGGACCTGAACGAACGAAATGAGCATAAACCTTCGAAGGTTGGTAAAGGTTTGGCCGTTAAAGGAGAATTCTTGCGAAAGGATGGTAAGTTCGACAAGAAGAAAGGTAAAAGTCTGCAGAATCTTATAGTGGCGAAGCATCTGGTATTCAATGTTATCACTGTAAGAAGGAGGGTCACACAAGAAATGTGTTCCCTAAACGCCTGAAAGATCGTGGATGTGAGTATAATGGCAACGCAACCATTGTTCAAGATAATTTCGACTCATCTGATGTTCTTGTGGTTTCAAGCGGTGACTCAAGAAAAGAGTGGATTATGGATTCATGTTGCACTTTGCACATGACTCCAAACAAAGACGTGTTTGAGGAATTGTGTGATCAAGATGGTGGATCAGTGCTGCTGGGAAACAACAAAGCTTTGAAAATTACAGGTATTGGATCTGTGAGATTCAAGCTCCATGATGAGTCAATAAGGTTATTGGCTGAAGTCAGGTATGTACCTGATTTGCATAGAAATTTGATTTCTCTTGGTGAATTCGACAAGAAGGGATATATTTTTCAAGGAGAGAAAAGTATCTTAAGAGTCATGAAGGGGTCGAAGGAAGTCTTGAGAGGCGTAAAGAAACAAGGCTTGTATACCCTTGAGGCTGAAGTTGTAAGTGGTTCGACAAATGTTGCATCCACGAAACCTGTGTCGAAGACAGAAATTTGGCACATGAGATTGGGCCATGTTAGTGAAAGGAGTCTGGTCGAATTGGGGAAACAAAATCTGCTTGGATGAGACAAAGTCGAAAAGCTGAAATTTTGTGAACCCTGTGTATTTGGAAAATCTTGCAGAGTGAAGTTCAACAAAGGCAAACAAAGAACTCATGGATCCCTTGATTACATCCATGCTGGTCTTTGGGGCCTGCAAGGTGTCCATCACATTCAGAAGCAAGGTATTTTCAATCCATAGTCGATGATTATTCCAGAAAGTTATGAGTATTCATCTAGAAGACTAAGGATGAAACTTTTGAGAATTTCAAAGGTTGGAAGACTCTGTTCGAAAATCAGACTGGCAGAAAGTTCAAGAGGTTGAGAATCGACAATGGCCTTGAATTTTGCAATGAGGCGTTCGACAGTTTTTGTGTTGCCTCAGGTATTGCAAGGCACAAAACTACTGCAGGTACTCTACAACAAAATGGTTTGGCAGAAAGGTTTAATCGAACTATTTTGGAAAGAGTTAGATGCATGTTGACTAGTGCTAGGTTAAAGAAGGTGTTTTGGGTTGAGGTTGTTTCGACAACAACATATCTAATAAACAGATGTCCTTCAACTGCGCTGGATATGAAGACACCTGAAGAAGTTTAGTCGGGACATCCACCTAGTCTCGACAGACTGAGAGTATTTGATTGTATGGCATATGCTCATATTAGGCAAGACAAGGTCGAACCTAGAGCTCTGAAATGCATGTTCATGGGATACCCTGAAGGAGTCAAAGCTTATAAGCTATGGTGCCTAGAGCCAGGTCACGGGAGGTGTATCACCAGTCAAGATGTAGTTTTCAATGAAGCTGAGATGGCCATCAAGAAAACTGATGATGCTGACGAAGAGCTGGAACAGGGAGAGATTCCTGTTGAGGTGGAGCATGTTGATGTTGAATTGTGTATCCCAGATGAAGTCGAAGAAGAAGCAGAAGCTGTTGTCGAAGATGAGGAGACTGATAATGACTACCTGCTAGAAGAGATAGGTCAAGGAGAGTCATCAAGCCACTTCAGAGACTTGGGTATGCAGATCTTATAGCTTATGCCTTAATCTCTGCAAGTGAGGTTCTCGACGAAGATGTAATGAGGGTGAAGGCTGAACTTAATAAGGAGTTCGACATGAAGGATATGGGAGTTGCGTCCAAGATTCTTGGGATTGACATTCGAAGGGATAGAAAGCAGTCGAAATTATGCTTATCTCAAGAGACATACCTACAGAAGATTCTCGAAAAGTATGGTATGCCAAATTCAAAGCCTGTAGTGACTCCAATAAACCATAAATTCAAGCTGAGTATAGATCAGTGTCCCAGTACTGATGTCGAAAGAGTTTATATGAATAGCATTCCATATACTAATATAGTGGGTTCTTTTATGTATGTTATGGTATGTACTAGACCCGACATAGCATATGCAGTACATCTTGTAAGCAGATACATGGTGAATCCTGGAAAGGCTCACTGGAAAGCATTGAAGTGGATTCTAAGGTATATAAACGGGTCTCTGAATAGAGTCCTAATTTATGGTGGAGCCTTGGGTGAAGATAGTAAAACAACAATCGAAGGATATGTTGACTCTGATTATTCAGGTTGTATGGATTCTAGAAAATCTATTTCTGGATATGTGTTCACTATGTTTGGGACAACAATCAGTTGGAAAGCAACACTTCAGAAGGTTGTTGCCTTATCAATCGCTGAAGCGGAATATATCGTCATAACTGAAGCTGTGAAAGAAGCATTGTGGCATGAAGCTTTTGCAAAGGAGCTGAAACTTCAAGGTCGAGTTGTCACTGTTAAATGTAATAGTCAAAGTGCAATACACCTGTCGAAAAATTTAGCTTATCATGAGCGAACCAAACACATTGATGTGAGGCTGCATTTCGTCAGAGGGGTAATCGAGCGTGGAGAAGTTCAAGTGCTGAAAGTTTCGACAAATCCTAATGCTGCTGATATGATCACCAAGACGTTGTCCAGTTGCAAGTTCTTCCATTGTATGCGGTTGATAAAGCTGCATGAAGAAAACTAGTCTGTTTCTTGATGTTATAGAGTTAGATCTAAGGTGGAGATTTGTGAGATTTGGATCGAACTCTAGTTAAGCATGTCGTCGAAGTCTGTTCACATACTGTTGTCGAAGACCTAAATGCTGTAGTCGAATTGTGTTCTAGTTTGTAGTTGTCGATTTGGGCCTTGTGTTAAGGATCTAATTGTTTAAGTTAACTTGTACCCTAAGTTAGCTTGTAATGGTAATTGTTAAAAAGCGCATTAGTTTAGTATGTTAGGTTTATTATAAATAGCATACTAGTCTCTCATCGAAAGTGTGGTGTGGCAAATCCTAAGGGTGAGAGGATTATTTGTTATTTTTGAATACTTGTAATCTATTGTAATCTATTTTATAGAGAAAGTAAAGAATAGCAGTTATAATCAATCCTTGTTGTTCTCTTTGTTTTTCCTTAATCCTAACCCTAGTGTGTTTCTTGATCATAAAGGAACCTATTATATTTTGTTTTAAGGCATCCTAATTCACAACAAATATGAAACAATTACGAGGATTCTACATAAAGTTTGTTCAAAATTATTCAACAGTGGCTACTCCTCTTACAGGTCTGCTAAAACGTGATGCATTTATTTGGAGTGATGCAGCTCAGACAATGTTTGATTTTTGGAAAATTGCCATGTCTGAAGCGCACTGGTTTTGGGTTTACCTAACTATGTAAGCGAATGACACAGGTTATACACACACCGGAACAACAGTTCTACATGGCTAAGTCGTTGGGTTATTCGTATAGAATGTTGTTCCTTAAGGGGAAGATATTTGTGGCTTCCACCTCACTCCTTAAACCTATTCTTTTGGAGGAATTTCACTCATCAACCATTGGAAGACATAGTGAGATCCATTGCACATTTGGACTACTCAAAAGAGAACATGTTTTGGCAGAGTATGCGTCAAGATGTTGTGCAATTTTTGAAAGCCTGCTTCATCTGTTAGCAGACCAAACCGAAGAATAATTCACCTTTGGGAAGGTATCTCTCTTAATTTCAGCATAGGACTCCCTTTGTTCCAAACACACGTTGTTATTTTAGTTGTTGACGATCAACTATTCAAAGTGGCACACTTTGGATCTCTTCCAACACAGTTTACCACACTCAAGGTTGGAGATCTCTTTGTTCGCATGGTCTGTAAGTTACAAGGCATGCCAAGGAGCATGGTCTCAGATAGATACCCCATTTTCCTTAGTCATTTTTGGCAAGAGCCATTCCGCTTGAGTGGTATGAAGTTGCGTATGTCCACATCGTATCACCCTCAAAGTGATAGCCAAATTGAGATCGTCAACAAAATGTGCAGCAATACTTGAGGTGCTTTGTGCGTGATAAACCTAAGTGATGGGGTTAATTCCTACCATGAGTTGAGTGGCATTATAATACATGTGTGCACACATCTACCGGCTTTTCACCTTTCTAAGTGCTGTATGATAGACCACCACCAACTCTGATGGATTACATTCCAGGGTCTACTACATTGCAAGCAGAAGATGTCGCACTGACTGACTGTAATGAAGTCCTGCAGGTCCTAAAAAACAAGTTGTTGATAGCCCGGACAAACATGAAAAAAAAAACGCGAAGACGAATTCCACACCAATTCAAGGTAGGTAACTTGGTATTTGTCAAGCTGCGGCCACATGGGCAAAGTTCGGTGCTAGGTAGGAGGGTCCATAAGTTGTCCAAGCAATTTTATGGTCATTTCAAACTGATATGTTTCATCGGAGAGGTAGCATTTCCACAAAAAATTCCAAGAGAAGGAGTCCATTCCAGAATTGTGGACCACGAGAATTGCCATGAGTTTCAAGTACCGCAAAAGACTTTGTGGTGCCTTCTTTCAAGAAGTGGGTAGGAAGTAATTCCCCTATTGGAAGCTTCTATTTGTCTCTGCTATGAATCATCAAGTTTGCTAAGATGAGTCACTAGTTTGTTATTCAAAACTTGCAATTAAGAGGAATGTGCTCTTTTAGACTCTTCGTAGATTGTACAATATATGTATGGATGATTGCAATTAGGAGGAATGTACTCTTTTAGATTCTTCCTAGATTGTACTATATATGTATGGATCACAGAATGAATAAAGCACAAAGATATTGAGAAATTTGTACTGTTAGCCATAGCATAGTTGTTATTAATTGTTTTCCCCAACTCCATTCATACCCCACACGTTACATTCATTTCAAGAAACCACTGCCATTAATCGTGTCTACACTGTCAGGTAGCTACCTTATTTTTGAGATGGAAGGAGTAGTAATTATCTATAGGCTGCATAAATAGGTTATTCAATTAATTTAAAAAGTAAATTTTTGTTTATACTAGTACATGGAAATACTCCTAACTATTGGAGACAAGAAACCAATGTCTTTAAACGTGTTCTAACTTTTCATTTTGCAGCATAGTTGCTTTTAAAATTAAAAATTAAACGTAAAACATGACAAAGAAACAATAGGTCAAGGAGTGTGAAAGAGACACTAATACATATATCTACAACATGTTACAACAGTTAAAGAAACATGAAACAGAATAAGAGTTACATTGAACAATAGCATGCTGTGTTCACTTTTATTATTTTCCCAAAATTTCAACCTTTCAACTTATGAGCTGCTGCAAGTTCAACAGATAGAATAAACGATGATTTGCCTGCTTCTTTTAAATATCGAACATCTCCATTCATAAGCTTTAACAACTTCCTACTGATGTGTAGGCTAATACCCTCCTCTGATTCTAGCACGTTATTTCCAAACATCTGGTTCAGCGCCGCTTCGGGCACGCCACTACCACCGTGTGTTATGCTACACAAATCACAAACAAAATATATACAGATATTAGTTTATTGCAGTTAGCAGTTTCACCAAAGCAAAGATTGTCACCGAGGCTGAAATCATCGAATACTGTAAATCGATACATGCGTGAGTATGAACAGTTACCTGAGCTCCAAGTTAACAAGATGGACAGATTTTCCCAACTGTTCTTTAGTTAAGGAGGCTGCTATAACAACCTGGCCTCCATTAGGTGTGGAATTGATGGAAATTAGTAAAAAGTCGGCTAAGACCTGTTGCAGCCTAAGACTATCACCATACAAGGTTTCCTTCGCGATATGCTCCGTAACATCGTTGGCTATTCGGACACCCTTTGTGTTACTCCTATTCATGACTTGACTAAGAGAGGTAACCAGTACCTCATGTAAAGTAAATTCAGCCATCTCAAGATCCAAGTACCTGTTAAACATACATGAAAAAAAGGCGCAGAAATTTCACACATGAATGTGAGCAAGCGTGAAAATAATTAAAAGAACAGTATATTTACTGATATCATACCCATCAATGATGCCGTCGAGATCAGAGTCATCAAGAATTTTGCTAAGCTGGCGCTGGCACTGAGAACTAGTGTTCACGATTCGTTTTTGTTCGGTTTCCAAGTCAGTACCCTCCAGCATTTTACTGGAAAACACGATCCCAGCCAACGGATTCCTGATCTGCCTTTTCATATAAGTTAGTACTTTCAGTCTCTTGAGAGCAGTTTGTTCGGACAGGCGCTGAATATGTAATGCTTGTTGCAGCTCAGGGCTAGCTAACTGCAAGAAGCAGAAGACTCCGGTAACTAGGCCCTCTGCGTCGATTTTCTTACTCACTGAGAGTAGGCACTCTACATACTTGCCTTTCCGAGAGAAGAAACCAAAAGCGACCTTTTCTGTTTCCAAACCGGTCATCGCTTTATTAAGTACAATGCCGAAATTAACAAAAGCTTCTTGATTCTTTAGACGACAACAAGACAATTGAGTTCCGAAAACCTCTCCTAGAAGCATTTTATCCATCACCTCCTCGCGCTTCCATCCGGTTAACTTAATCATAGCTGCATTCCACTCACAACACCAGCCAAATTCATCTGTACCGAATATAGGAGGGATTAATTGATTCGGGTTCTGCACAATTGCTTTGTAATCGCCTTCAATTCGGGTGAATTTGTCCATGACAGTCTTCTGAGCAGTTATATCTTGGGCTACAAAACAAACCCCCACTACATTTTCACGAAGATCCCTGCTTGCACATGCGTTAACTATCAAACTAATAGGACCGGATTCCACCTGATCCCCATGTGTTTTTATCTCGAATTGAACATTCTTCTCTTCTTCACCTGATTACGTTATACGATAACAAAATCAACAGTTAAGAGTCCTTAGACTTGAACTATTAAGAAAATAACAGTCTTAAGTAAGGATAATAAGAAGGAAAAGGAAAAGGCCATACCCTGCAGTGCCAAGTTGAGCATCTTCTTGACAATATCAGTTGAAGAATCCTCAACCAGGGTGAGTAAATGTTTTCCAATAGCTTCGCCAACCGGAAGACCTGTCAACTCGGCGATTTTTATATTCCACCCATTAACCGTCCCATCAACATCCACTGCCAAAATAGGCACTGTTGCTGTTTCAATTAATCTAACCATCTCACTTGTCACTGCTTCCAATTCCTGCATCCCTTCAATCTTTAAATCATTTAGTCTTGTATTGATTGCCTTCGTGTTCAAATCTATAATATCTGTATCTTTGGACGCATTTCTCAGTATTAACTGCAACGAATGAATAGCATCCATTTCAAAGTCTTTCCATGGTACACTTCTAGCCTTCACAACTTCAAGGAAAGCTTTGAATGATGATCTTGGATGCATCTTCCTACCATCGTCCTGTTCGCCCGGTTCATGCTTTGCACCACCCCATCGGATTTCTGCAGCAGTGTGCGACCTAAACCAGAAAACTATGTCTTTTGAAGTTATTCTAACAGCTGCCATTCCACATACAGTATCACTAAGAGAAAGAGCCCCTGGAAACCCTGCATCCGACAAGCTATCTGTACTCAAACCTGTCGAATCTGTATGATACTCAGACATCCATAGAGCTATCTCTCTGATTTGAGATTCAGTCGGTGTCGCACCTAATAACCATAACTTGTTTCTATAGAAGAGTGCAGCCCCATCACATTTCACTAGATCCATTATATTAGGGCTTTGTGATACAATACCTAAGGGTGCATCTCGCATCAACATATCACACAACAATGTCTGTGTGCGCAGGATATTCTTCTCAAGAATCTGATATTCTAACTCTATTTCTTTGTTCACATGGATGGCAAACACTTGAGCCAGAAACTCACAAGCATACCTTAGAGGAAAAGGAACAAACCTTGGAGTAGTGTTATGACACACTACCAAACCCCAAAGTCTCTTTTTCTTTTGTGGGAGAACTGCATCAGCGCCATCTCCATCTTCATCGCTGTCGTTAACGACTACTGCCATAACCAACGAAGCAATTGAATCCATGTTAGCCATGTACTGCAAATGGCAACTATGTGGAGCTCTTAAGGTCGAACCGCACAGAGTCAAATCAAATGGGAGTTTTTCGTCTTGAAGAACCTTCACATGTTTTGCATTACAATCAACTATCATACGGACCTTGTTCTTCATAAATAAAAACCGCGCAGCCTGGGGAATATCTGTTGCCGGATAGTGCAGACCTAGATATGGCTCTAGGCCTGGCTTTGCTATCTCAGCAATCACCTCCCCGTGATCATCCTCGTGAAATTTATAAGCCATCACCCTGTCATAACCCGTTAGTTCAAAAACTTCTTGAACCATGGTATCACAAAGCCTTTCCATGCTGCCACTAGCCAAAGACTGCAACCTTGTAATTGCTTTAGCAGCAAGTTTGTAAGATTGCAAGGCACCCGCGGCAGTCATGGGAACTTCATAAGGCTTCACCGGCTCAAAGTCAATGATCAAACTACCAGTAACACGATGGATGATCGCGTAAAACGGCTTCCCAGAAGTCTTGCAATGAACAAGAATCGGGTTAAGTAGTGAAACCTCTGCAAACCCTAGCGCCTTCTGCAACGCAGAAGCACTCGGTGCAGTGAAAACAGTCCTTATGTCAGTTCCAATGCCAAGGGCAGGATGGTCACCAACGCTAGGAACAGCATGACTCACCATAGTCAGCATCTCAGGCGCATTCTCACTATACGCAACAACCTTGCACGTTTTCTCGTCTAAAGCTAACAAGCACCCAAAAGGCTGGATCTGCTTACCTCTCTGTATATGATTGAGGTAAGCTGTTGTCACTTTGTTGGACCTCGGTTGTTGATCTCCATCCACCGAGCCAGAAACACGCACCGAGCTCGAGTAGTCAAACGAACTACCAGACTCCTCAAAAGTTGCATGAAGCTTCGCATCCACAGTTGTCTGAGCAATAATCCTAGCACTATTTCTTGACCTCCCTGAATTGTTGGACGATTGGCTAGGCCTCGTGGTTGACATTTTAACACAAACTACATTTACAACAACAAAAAAAGCAAGTCAATCAAAACCATATACGATGATGTTACTTGAACTCTATCACCAATATGACAAAATTATTAAAGGCTTTAACAAAATAACTAGTCACAATCTAAGAATTAAAACCCAATCATAGAAAACAATCAAATCAACAACCCTCACACATCATAAAACATGACAGTATAATAAACACAAGAAGCAAAATAGTAACTAACCTTGAAAGGGAAAAAACTTGGTTGTTGAGAAAGTTCAAGTACAAGTACAAGTTGAAGAAAGAAAGGTACTATAGGTAAGGGTTAAAATAACCATTTGTGAGAGACCAGCATACCATACCGTGCACCTGCAGCAGCAACAACAGTAAAAAAGATGGTGAATCTGGATCACCGGTCTTGTTTGTCTCCTACCTAGATGGAGCCCTTAGTCCACAACTGGAAGTTCAGTATTATTTTAATTCAACACAGAATTGTGACTGAGAACAGAAGGGACCGCCATCATATGCTATAAAGATATATGAATTTTATAGTGTTCCCATGTGAAGGTGTGGGAGAAAGAAAGGAATGAAATGAATAAAGATAAATAAAAGAATATTATAAAAAAATCAAATCATCATCCAATCCAATCCAACTCTTAGATAGATTCATTCAGCAACAGCATCTACTTGGTGTTGGTGCTGTTTATTTATTATTATATATTTATAATTTATAATAAAAAATTAATAAAAAATAACTAATTTGGACAAGTGGGTTTGGTTTTGTTCCTAAAATAGATAAGAAAAAAGGACAGTTAAATGATATAATAATAATACAGACACATAATTAGTAAACAAAAAACACGATTGTTACTGAGAAAACATGTTATTGTCTTTTTTTTCTTTCTTCTTCAACTCCACTTCCCATGTCGGCTATTAATTTTAATTTAGTTTAATAAACGGATAATTATTGAGTCCTAATTCAATAATTAAACATGCTAAGTATAGAATAGGGGTGGGGAAAAAGAAGTGTGACGTGGAGGAATATGATTGGATGGGTGTCCAAGACCCATGCGTTGGATAATGGGAAAGTAGTGAATTATGGGTGTCACGTGCGAGGGATGCGGAAAGTTTTTATGTGATGCGGCTGAATGGTGAGTGATGCCATGTCATCGTATTGTTTGATTTTGATTGGTGGAGAGTTTTTCTCTCTCGATTTCACATCTTTTAGATCACAGCTCATGTCTGACAGTAAATTTGTATTTAACAAATGAGCCCATGCCTCGTACGTACCACTGTCATGTAACCTTACTGACTCACAGGGAAACACTTGTTAGTGTTACCATGCTATACCAGATTTATACTATTATTAAATTTACTTGATATCCTATCCTCTAAGGTTTCTTCTTATTTTATTGTTTAATATTTTGTAAGAATCACATTTTCAATTATCACTTTAGTTTTCAAATAGTAGTAGTTATCTTTTTTCATAATCGATTAAAATTTACTGGCACAATATGCGATTATTTTACCAATATGTCACTGTTTGAAATTAAAAACACCAAAATATCACACCTTAAAAAAATTTTATCAAAATGTCACACTTTCTTTTTGGGTTCGGCCAATGGTTGGACAATCCATTGAAAAAATTTTCGAACATGCATGGGCTCGGCCAATGGTTGGCGGAACCATTGAAGAATTTTATTTTTTTATTATTTTTTCTTTCTCTTTCTCTTTCTCTCTGCCACTTCTTTTTCTTTTTTTTTTATTATTTTTTCTTTCTCTCTCTCTTTCTCAGCCACTTCTATTTCACTTTCTCAGCCGTTTTTTTTTTCTTTCTTTGCAATGGTTCGGCCAACCATTGGCCGAGCCCATGCAGTTTGAAAAATTTTTCAATAGGTCGTCCAACCATTGGCCGAACTTAAAAAGAAAGTGTGGCATTTTGGTAAATTTTTTTTAGGGTGTGGCATTTTAGTGTTTTTAATTTCAAACAGTGGCATATGGGTAAAAATATCCACAATATGCATCCCTTTAGCTATTATTTAACAGTAATAAATATCTAAAAAAAGTCATATAAAACTACATATTAGTTGTTTTAAAATTTTGAGGATTGTCCATATTAATCACTATGGGTGGCTAAAGGACTCGACCTATTGGCTATGTCCGTTTTTTCCGTAGACTCTCATTTTTTTATGTGTTTGTCTCGTTTTATTCTGTTTTTTTTTTTTGCGGACTTTTGCGAGTAAGAGTATTTACATAAAGTTTTGTGTTTTTGAACTTAAAAGATGCAGTATCCATAGACTTTCTCTCTGCCATAACTTTTTTGTGAGGCGGGCCTAGGTTTTAGATCGGCATCCTTGACTATGACAGTCTCGACCGCTTGCGAAACGGCCCTAAATGTAGCAGACATGCCTGTTTGCCACCCTACTAATCATGAATCATATATATCAACTTTACAAATAAGTTATTAATATTTATAAATTAATAATTTTTTTTTTAAATTATAATTTTTTAATTAATATTTAAGTTTAGGCAAGTTTTATCACTATTCTCCAATTTGAAATATAATTATATAGATATAGTAATTAATTTTTTCTCGGACATACATTTTCCTACAACTAATATTCCTACACTTGTTAAAAGTGAATAAATTGGATGTCATGAGTTTGAATCAGCAGCTCTACAATTGATATTTCTACACCTGTTAAAAGTGAATAAATTGGATGTCATGAGTTTGAATCAACACCTCTACAACTGATATCCCTACACAGTTATCAACTGAGTGGGCTTACCAAAACAGTAACTAGATTTTAAAGTATATGAAATATGTCAATATAATCCTAAAGTAATGTAAATATATCGATTTAATCCTTAGATGTTATAAATTAAATTAATCGATTTTATATACTTTAAAGAATTATTTATTATAGTCATATAATTTAAAGCCTGGGAGTAGGAATAACTCAATAGATTTAAATTGTTGGTCCATATTAGAGGAATACAAAATAATGAATATGAAGGTGAGAAAAATACACAAAGGGGTCAAATTGTGCATGTCAAAAACGTTTCGCTTCTGAAACAACAGCTCCAGAGTCTGAACAATGTTTAGAGTTTGATATCAAAGTTTATAATAGCAGCAGAAAGAATATGAATCAGAAGCAATAAGTAAAGCAACGCACAAGGTTTATCCTGGTTCCTCAACAAAAGCTTTCTATTATAATCAAATTGAGACTTTCGCTCTAGTAACCTAGCAAGAGACTTCAGCTCAATCACACTAAAAGTGACTTCACTGCTCAAGCACACAGGCAAGAGAATTCACTGCTCGAACACGCAGGCAAGATACTTTCTCTACTTTAAACAAATAGTTTAGTAGAAAGAGATAACAACTATGTTTTGATACACAATCAGAAGCATAGTAGTTGTGCAACAACCACAAAGGTTCTTAACTCTTAAAATTCTAAGACATACAAAGATAAGAAATCGTAAGACTTTATGAAATAATAGTTATAATTATTCATATGTAGTGTTGTTGTTCACCTTCTTTCAAATCTTTAGCTTCCTTTTATAGAGGCAGAAAAGAGTAGTTGGAAGGGATGAGCATAAGAGTTTTCTTCGTGAAGAAGCATGCTAAGAGAGACGTTGGAAGATGTATCTGGTTAGAAACATTATCCAATGAATAATAGAATTGTCCACAACATCTTTCGAAGTACTATGTATCCACCAAAGGTATAATAGAATGAAGAGGTCACATTACCATTCCTTAAGCCTTGCAAAATGAAACCCTAGTTAACTTTCTTCAAACTTTGGCGTTTTGACTAGACTGGTCTGCTTTTGGTGCAGAGTACAGATCAGAGGCTGAGAACCTTTAGCGGAGGTCTTCAGAGTCCGAGCTGTCACCAGAGGCTACAATACCATGATTAGAGTCTGGTCCTTCAGAGGCTAATGAATACAATCAGAGTCATCAGATTCTGATCAATCAAAATCTGAGTTACATTGCTTCTCCACAGATGAACATATGTTAGTATATCCAATTATTCTTTAAGTACTTTGTTATCATCAAAACCCAAGGGATATAAACATTTTTTTCCAACAGAATAAGGGAGGTTAAAAGTTAGTTGAAGTAAGTTGAAATAGTTAGTTATTAGGTCTAACTAACTTTCACATTATGTAACTAATTTTGAGTGCTTGCACATGATATATATATATATATATATATATATATATATATATATATATATATATATATATATATATATATATATATATATATATATATCCTCATGTATTGTATATCTCAATGAATAATACACAAGATCTCATTGAAAGCTTGTGATCATAATTTCACCACCTTGATTGTTCATTCTCAATATGGTATCAATCGCCTAAGAGATTGTATTCCGCTTATGAATTCATCTAATTCTTGTTCTTGATCGTGTGCCAATTCGCTTGTGAATTGTACCCTTTGTTTGGGGTGTTGCGTTAATATGGATTCATCACGAAAGAGCTTTATAAAAGCTTTGATTAAGGGTTAAGAAAGTGTGTTGCAAGAAGCAAATATGTGCTCAAATCTTCGCAAGCAATGGCGCCATCAATGGTGCACACAAGCTCGGGCAACACATTTGCACCGAAGCTCTTCATCAAACTTCAAGAGAATAATTTTGTCCTATGGAATCAACATGTTGAAGGTGTGATCTTGTCACACAAGTTGCATAAAATAGTGGTTAATCCGCATATTTTCTATATGTACAAAATAGATATTGAAAGACTTTCAAACATTGTATTTGAAGAGTATAAGGCACAGATCGTTCAAGATTAGACACTCTTCACGTGATTTCTCTCTACCATATATGAATCAGTTCTACCAAGAGTGCTCTCGTGCAAGCATGCGTATGAGGTATGGGACAAAGTCCACTAGCACTTTCACTCGCAAATAAAGGCAAGAATTCATCAACTTCGAGTTTAATTGAAAACAATCAAGAAAGATAGTTAATCTATTTAAGAATATGTTCTTCAAATTAGAGAAATTGCATATTCATTACTAGCTATTGGTGACCCCATCACTAGGAGAGATTAAGTGAATGATATTCTCAAAGGGTTTCCTAAAGAATATAACCCTTTCATTATGGTGATTTATTGGAAAGTGTAACCTAATGAAATCTATGAAGTTGAAACATTAATATATGCCCAAGAAGCTCAAATGAAGAAGTATAAAGAAGAGCTTACAACTCCAAATGTAACTACTAACATAACACAAGTTAGATCTAACTAGTTCTCTGCCATAAATGCAGGTAGTACAAGAACATATCAACAACTTAGGGGTAGAGCACGTGGCTTTAAAGGCAGGGGTAGAGGAAGACAAAGTTATAATATA
The DNA here is from genome assembly GCA_022829125.1 of Lathyrus tuberosus. Classification (NCBI taxonomy): domain Eukaryota; kingdom Viridiplantae; phylum Streptophyta; class Magnoliopsida; order Fabales; family Fabaceae; genus Lathyrus; species Lathyrus tuberosus. The sequence continues at coordinate 12,604,413 of JALAZF010000107.1, read as the reverse complement.
GGAAACATGTCTACATATGAGTTATGAAACAAATATGGGAATTCGGTTATGGAGTATTGGCATAGATTTGATAATACTTTGTACATACTCTAAATAAAACCCATGCATAACCATCTACCTCTATTGGAAATGATCGGGCTAAAGTGAAACACCAAGGTTAGAGTACCAATTCCACACAAGCAACTGCACTCTTAGCTCATCAAGATGTACTTCAAGTTCCACAATTCCTGGACTCTTAAGAATGGTGTGCAGACTTAGGTGCATCTCATAACATAAAATTTTGTTGGGTAGAAATATAGAGTAGAGAAACGGTCTAAGGGGGTGAATAGTTCCTTTTAAATATTTAACCATTTTTTAAAATGAAAAACCAGAGTTTGCGTTGCGGAAAGCAATTTGTGAAAATAGAGATGTTATGCTTACTTTGGAAGGAATCACAAATGTAATTATACTACAATTCACAATTATTCTTAGATTGTTCAAAGAAAATAATACACAAAGTTCTAAGCTATATTGAATTAACACTTTGTAATTCACACAAGATGTGTCCCTTACAAAATAATAATTGCTATAAGATTCTAACACCACTGTTTTCAGAATTAAATCACTACTAAAACACAAATAGGTTTCGATTCTAACAAAACCTACGCTTAAGTAATAAATCACTACTAACAGGAGTTAACGATAAATTATGCTAAGAAACGAAAACCTAAACATGCAATAGCCTACGAAAATTAAATGCAAAAGAGAGAGAGAGATATATAGAGAATGAGTATTGATGAAGGGTTATCAGTGCACAATATTTAGCAAGAAAAATTGACGAATTCTGACAAGAATTGAGCTGTCTAGAAGCATTTAAGTGAGAAAAGCTTGAAAAAGTGCTTTTGGGTGAAGAAAAAGACTTAGTGAGAAAATTGATGAAAAAAGGAACAAAACATGTTGAAGCCCCTAAATTTTACGCACCCATAACGCACCCACTTTGCCTCTAATGCACCCGCACCGAAAAGCAATGCACCCACATTGAAGTAATAATGGCACAACACGCCCGCGTTAAAAAAGCAGCATGCCCGCATTGCAGCTTTTTGCTGACATGTTTTCTGTCTGCTTTAAAATTGAAGAAAGAGGGAAAATAAAATATTCGATTACCAAGACTTGAAAGTGACATTTAAGAGAGATTTTAGAGCGTTTAGAGGCCATTTAATCCATTGAAGAGCTTATTCTTCCGTGAATTTTTATGTTATTCGAATCTAAACTATTAGTATTGATTAATTTCTACATGAGTAGCTAGATTCCTCTAGGTTAGGTCAAATTCGATGATGAACCTGTTTTTACTTGATTGGGACATATGATTGGATGTTGTTAATGTTATTGTTCTGACTTATTATTATTATTCAGTTATTGATTATGCGCATTGATTTTTTATTGTTACATAATTTGAATCGATATTGATAAATAGTGACTACTGGCCCTAAGGTTATCTATCTAAACTACTTTGACTATTGAGTTCACTAATTGATTAAGGATAGGGTGATTAAGAATTGTGACTTAGGGATTAGCGTTCTGTTACCAAATCTGACAGGACAAATGGCCTGAGGGGTCGGGGTGTTGATGCTTAGATTAGTAAGCTACATGGCAAGGGATTGGGTGTAGTGGTATAGTTAGTTTGTCGTGTAACTCTATAGTCAACGCATGTCTGTTAATGCGTGTTTCATCAATCAAGTAGAAATAAGGGATTTTGATAATACGACTTGACGCTTGTCTCATCATTGTAATAGAACTATTTTCTTATGTTTTCAACGAAAACAATCTAAAACCCCCAATTTACTATTTTTATTTACATCACAACATATCTTATTTTAAGTTTGCAATCCCTATGGAAGCGAATTTATTTTTATTACTTCGATAGCAACGCTAGTACACTTGCTAGTAAAATTGTCCATCAAGTTTTTAACGCCATTACCAGGGATTGTTGATATTTTCAACAAGGTATTGTGTATGAATTGTTTTGGTTTGTTTTAATTTTATTTTTTAATTTTTGGTATTTTATCGTTTTCATTTCTATTTGTACTTTGTTCGGCCTTGAACAGTGCTACTGAGGTATTATTTTTTTGTTTATGAAAGGTACTGTTACGCCATTGATACCAATAGATCCTAAAATCAAAAGAATAGCGCGAACACTACGTAAAGTGAGAAGAGAATAACTTCAAATGACCAAAGAATAAATAGAGGAGAGAATAAAGATAGCAGCACCACCACACCAAACATTTGGCAATTAGTGTAGGCGTACCGACGCTGGTCAAATTTCATGAGGATTATAATCGGCAAATCCAATGACTTTTGATATAAAAAATTATGTGTTATAGGGATTAAGAGATAATTTGTTCGATGGTCAGGCTATTCAGGATTCTTGGGAACATCTAGCCAAGTTCTATGAGACATGCTCAATGTGCAAGCCATCAAGAGATATCACTGATGATCAAGTTAAATTGCATTTGTTCAGATTTTTCTTGATCGACGGAGCTAAAGATTTGTTGCAGCGTATTCCTAACGGGACGATACAAACATGGAAAGAACTAGAAGACAAGTTCCTAGAAATATTTTATTCAAATGCACAGTTTGTTGAAAGAAAAGTTGCAATTACGAATTTTATCCAGGATGATACTGAGTCTTTGTAAGATGCATGTGAGAGATTTAAATTGTTACTCAAGAAGTGCCTGAATCACAACCTGAGTTCAGTGTATCATTCGTCACACTTTATGAGAGGATTGAAAACTGCCACCAGAATGCTTATTGATGCCTCAACTGGAGGTACATTGAAAGAAAAAAGTGATGAAAAAGTGAAGACACTCATCGAAAATATGTGTCGGAACGAATACCGCTTGAATAAGCGATTTGTGAAGGGAAAAAGTGTGTTAGCTGTAGACACATAAATTTCTCTACTTACCCAAATGATAACTCACACCAAATAATTAGCTGCTTCTTAGTTGACTCAAGGTAATGTGAGTCAGATACAAACCTTAAAGCCTGATTTCTTTGGAGGTGGGCATTCCAATGGTAATTATGTTCCTAACGTAGATTGTGAGGAAATTCAATATGTTATCTTCTATAGGAACACTCCGTACTCAAATAAGTATAACACCAGTTGGAAGGATCATCCTAACTTCAAGTGGAGCAACAATAGCCAAACTCTGAATCCTACTCAAGGTGCTCAGCAAGAAACTCAAGCACCACAAGGAAAGCCCTAAATCTCGGAAGAAACTCTTAAAGGATTTATGCTTACCACTTAAAAGAGTTTTAAAAAGATAAGTCAGGTACAAAAAGAAATAGTGTAGGGTCAACTGACATCAAATAAGAACATAGAGTCCTCCATAAAAAATCTAGAGGCACAAATTGGTCATTTGTCGAAGAAAATAACAGCTCAAGCAAATTCGAGAAGGGGATTCAATGTTAATATTATTGATAACCCGAAGAAAAAAAATTGTAGTGCTATTGGGTTGAGGAGTATAGTGGTAGATACCCTCACATAAGATAGTGGAAAGAAGGTGGTAAGTGATGAGGACAAGAAAAAAGAGGGAGAAAAGTGATAATAAGAATGATGATGAGGATAAGGGTTGGACTCTTGATTAATTTATAAATAAAAACTCACCATGGAGGAGGACCAAAAAACAAATTCTCACTGAGTCTAACCATGTTCTTCTTGACTATATCAAGGCTCCTTACCCCTTCTTGAAAGCGAGACCAAAGAAAAAGGATGAAAAAGAGAAGCAATTCAAAAAGTTCAAAGAGGTGTTGAAAGAAATTTAAGTCAACATCCCCTTCTGTGAAGCCATGGACCAAATGTCAATATATGATAAGTTTATGGAAAAAAACTACTCTATGGGAAAAAAAGTTTGAGGGATGATGAAAAATGTTGTTTTGGCTACGGAGTGTAGTGCAATAATCCAAAGGAAGCTTCCACCTAAACATATTGACCCTGGTAGGTTTACTATCCCATGTTCTATTGGGCCTATCAAAGTTGACCAAGATATTTATGAGTTAGGGGCAATCATTAATATAATGACACTCTCAATGATGAAGAGGATGGGGTGTGAAGAACCTAAGTCTACTCATATAACTCCCACCCTAGATTATCGTTCCTTAACATGTCCATATGAAATTTTGGAAGATATATTGGTTAAGGTGGATGACCTTGTTTTTCCAACATAATTTGTAATTTTGGACATACCTGAAGATGTTGAAACCCTTTTGATTTTAGGAATACCATTCATAGAAACAGGAAAAACTTTGATTGATTTAGAGTTAGGGGAGTTAGCATTGAGGTTAAACAAAGAACAAATGGTTTTCAATTTGTTGGAAGCCACAAAACAGCCTCAATGCTACAAGGTGAGCAAATTTCTATAACAACTTAAGAAGAAAATACCAGAAAAAGATAAATTGAAATTGGGACAGAGATTCCAATGGTGGAAGTCTAGACTAACATGGTTGTTAGGCGTGTTTAGGTGTAATACACTTGGGCCTTACATAATTCAGAAAATCTATGAAGATGTAAATGTTATGGTGAAAGATCCTAGATACTTGAAGGTCTTCAATGTTAAATGGAAGGAGTTCATGGCCTTACTAGTTACTGACAAAGCATTGAAGATGGTGTCTCTGGTACTTGCAGAGCCTTAGATTGTAGAGTTAGGATCGTGACCTTAAACAAGTGTTGTGTGGGAGGTAAATCACGGTTCAATAACTTATTTTTAATTCAGTTTGGTTAAATTTCATTTCTGTTAATTTTAAATATCTACGCGTGTTACAATGTTTTTGTGTTGGTATTTTTAATTATATTTCCTGCATGTGTAGAATACTAAAAAGGTAAATAGAGGTAGTAAGTAGCAAGAATAAAGTGAAAGGAAGCAAAATTCTGTGCAGAAAAATAGAATTTGCTCCTGGAAAAAACACGAGCGCGCCAGCCTCTTACGCGGGCGCGCTTCCTGTTGACACGGGAGGGTTACCTGGTGATGCGGGCATGTTGAAGAATTTTACTGTTTGATTTTAACCATTGGGTTATTGACCATTGGCCCTATTATTGGACAACGCGGGTGCTTTAGATGTGATGCAGACCTATAAAAATGGCTTTTCAAACATTCTTTTCTCATTCCAAATTTCAAACTCTCTTCTTCTCACTAATTTTTCTCTATACTTCTTGGAAAATTCTTATGTTTCCATTCTTTTGTAGAAATTATGGCACCCAAAAGAAGTCGTGTCTTTAGTCCATCCACATCATCTGCTCCCCAACCATCTCAAACCGCTCGAGCATACCCTACTTACCTATTCGCGATGAAAGAAAGCACATAAAAATTCATGAAGATAAAGAAATACACAATTTTGAGGGAGTGTACTTTTGATCTGGAGCATCTCACTAGTTTTGAAGAGTTGAGAAACATGTTGGAGACAAGAGGATGAACTTACCAGAATAAGCTGATTAAGGAGACAAATGAAACCATTTCATTCAAGTTTTATGCAAACTCCGCCAACTGAGAGTCTAATGAGTATACATCATATGTTTGAGGTAAAATTATTGATTACTCTCCTCATCTATTAATGCATTTCTTCGTCTCGTACCTCCAAGACGTAGCATTCAAAATAGTATGAAGGTGCGTCTATTTGATGAGATGAGTCAGAACAATTTTGGCAGAGTTTTGTCATCCTGGGACGGAGTGGGTGTTGAAAGTATAATAGGCGGGTAATAATTTTATCGTCTCCACAGGGATTGTAGTGATATCACTTGTCGTTCTATAGTTCAAAGAGTTTTAAGTAGGGTTTTCAAAAGTTATTTGTTTGGTATCATAAGTTGTCACAAGTTTTAGTAGCAAATAGTAAATTCTAGAAAGATGTTTGTTTAACAAGACATATCAAGAATAGATTTCATCAACCTAACTTGCATATATTCTCTTAATCAAGCATGTAAACTTGTTTCCGATTAATATAATCGCATACCCTCTTAATATCGTTTATGTCTAAAGTTGTTTCATGAGTATTATTGTATCTATCACTAGATGATGTCTCGTGTTAACAATCAATACAATAATCTTTAAGATTGATACAAAGCAAATATCAACTCACAAATCTATGTCTAGAGTTTGTTCATTAATAGATGAATATCTTAGATCAAGTTTTTCAAAATCTATGCAAAGATATTCACCATATATTAATCATCAACTTGTTCCCATGCAAAATATTAAAGAAAATACATACAAGCTCAAGGAAGGCTACATCTACACTTGATACAAAGGATTTAGCGACCCATCACCATGGTAGCTTGCTTCATAAGGAATGATAGAATATGAATCTGCATCCATGATGAAGAATCGATAATAGATGTGAATCCAGCTTCTATTTGATAAAAACCAATTCTTTATGAAGAAATAAAGAACTTAGGGTTTTTGAGCTCAAGAGAAATATTTTTTGTCTAAGAGTCTGAGAATTTGTGAAGAATGATCCCAATAAAGCATATAAAGTACAAAAATACCTTCACTTTCTGTGCTAGCTCGCACATCGAGCTCCAATTTTAGGCACCCAAGTGCCTTTGAACAGTCAAACCGCCCCAGAGAAATATTTGAGCTCGCAATGCGAGCTAACTCGCCCAGTCCTCCCACTGCGACCACTGAGGCCAAAAGCTAAAGCCATAATTTTTCCCAGCTCGCCTTCACTTCGTGTTTGTGCTCGCACTGCGAGCTCGCTTTCCTCTCGCTGGCAGCTCGCATAGCAAGCCCTGGGATCAACATTTTTTCTTTGTCATTCTTGTTTATTCTTTTGTGTCTTTTTTCACTATGATCAAGCTTAATTCCTGCACAATAACACACAAATCAATAATTCCAAAGGTAATTGCAATTATATTGAGGATTCCCACAAATTCATGAATTAATTCAATTGAAACACAATAAATAAGATGAAAAATGCCAAGAAAGATTATCAAAATTAAGTCATATTTGGGACTCAACAAACTCTCCCCAATTAGATCTTTGCTTTTCCTCAAGCAAAGTATGCCTCTCATGAAAATAAGAGGATTTGCTCAAGCATAAGATTCAACCCAGAAAGGATTAACGGTTCAAATTCAATGTACGAATGCGCACAAGCAATGTTCACTACTTCCTAGAATCAAACAATGAGAAAGAAATTAGTTCTTAAACAAATACCGTGAAATGCATTAAATCAACAACTAAATTCACATACTTGAATCACTCTAACATTCCTCTTCAAAATAAGGATGAAGAAATTTACGCGTTTGCAACTGTGAGACAGTTTACACTCATCTGAAAAACAGTGCTAACAACAATTCAATCCATACATTCATCTAACAATCACAAATGAAATCATGGAAGCAAAAGATCACTAAGGGCTTGTAAGGTTGTAGCTTGGTTGGGTTTCACAACAAAGGGTCATTTCTTAGGCCGTTGAATCGAAGTTGCCACGCAAAAGAAACATTCACTATCAAAGTATTTACACATTACAACTTCTTTTCACCAATTTCTTTTCTTTATTGCTCACCGTTTTAAACTTTCTTTGCACAATAAGTTTTCATCTTCTATTTTTCTTTCTTGAATAAGCATTGTTTTTTTTCTTTTCTTTTTCAAATTCATATTCACAATTTTCTTCAATGTTGTTCAAAAATTTTCAAATTTTTCAGCAACCTACCATTTTTCTTTCATTCTCCCCAACTTGAATACAATCAAACCTCAAGTGAATGCTCCTTGCTTTTTATGGCAAGGAAATCAGTTTACAACAATGATCAAATTTTCAAGGTTTCAAGAACTAAAGGTTTTAGAATCCCACAAAAATTCAATGATGAACTTAACTTTCTAGTTTCTCTATGTACATAAACCAAGTTCATCATAAAAATGGGATCTAATCTGTTAAGGCTCAAGGGGTTAACGAATACTCACTACTCATTGGGTAAGTTACTTTTTGGGTATGGTTGTGCTCAATATAAATAAATTTCCTGGATAATTTCTAAAGCTTCCACAAAATCGCAATAATCAAAAGATTAAGTATGAATAAAATGAGTTAAACAAAGTGTTTGATGGTTTCTATGCTTTCATTTACCGTTAATTTAGCATAATATTGTCATGTGTTTTATTCGCATTATATTTATGTTTACCTCATTTTATGTTTGGTTGTGTTGTTTTAATGTTTGCAGGGTTAAATAAGTATTCAAGAAGGATGTCAACAGAAAATTAGAAGAATCGCGAAGGAAAACTCAAGGAACAGTGCCCTGCTATGGCCATCCGTAGTGTGTGCTACAGGCCGTAGCAGAGGTGCAGCAAAAATCCCTGTTTTTAGATGAAAAAAACTTGGAGACAATGCTCTGCTACGGCATAGCACGTGCTATTGGGCGTAGCAGCCAGAGCCCCCAATCCCTTCAATATGCAAACCAACTCCAGTGGTCTGCTACGGCCACCCGTAGCACATGCTACTTGTCGTGGCAGACACTGCAGCCACCCGTAGCACATGCTACTGGCCATAGCAGGTAGGCAAGGAGATTTTATTTCTTTCCTTTTTCGGTGAGATTTGGCACTAATTGTTGATTTGGCTATTGTTAGACCTGATTTTATTGTGAAATTAAATCTGATTCATTAGGGGAATAGAAAATAAGGGGGAAAATTTTCTATTTAAGCGTTTTTTTGGGATCTTATTTGGGGATTTTATTCTTGGAATGAAAGAAATACATGAAAGATTGGAGAACACGGAAACTTTGGTGAAGGACGGATTTTCATGATCGGAAGCGATTGAAGATTCACTTTCATCCTAGTAACTGTAATGTCTACACCTTGTATTTTCTTTTTATCAAACATTATGAGTAGCTAAACCCCCCAATTCTAGGGGGTGTCCCTGATTTAAATCTGTAATGACTCTAATATTATTATTGCAATAACAATCTCTTTTCCATAATTGATTTAATCTTTTGATATTCTTAATGCTTGCTCTGTTAGACAAACGAGTTTGATTTACGATTAACGATTAGGCTGGACCGCCGTTGTTAATGCTTCGATTTAGATTATTTTATAATAGATATCACCTAGGACTAGGGATACCCTATAGAAACCAGAATATTCTTGATATTTGAATGCTTAATTTCATCTTTAATTCTCTACGGACATAGGAATTAGGTTGGACGATTAAAGGTTTTCTCACTAAGGACTTAGGAGTAAACACCCTAAAGAACCGGTAATTAATTAGTTAAAATAAGTTGTTGCAGTGGTAATTCAGAGTTGTTACTGAATCAGACCATACACCATTTCTAGCATATTTTACTCATACCTGTTTTAACCGTTTCCGTGCTTTGTTTATTTTATTCGCAATCGCTTTTATAATTTCACCAAACAATCCAAAACCCCCCAAGATTTTGTTTAATTGAAATTAATCCAGAACTTTGTATCATCAAGCAGTCCTTGAGATCAATACTGAGGATTTCCCCTCTTATTACTACATTGGCGGATTAGTACACTTGCTAATTTACCGATTAAGTTTTTGGCGCTGTTGCTGGGGACTACCAAAGATAATAGAGTTCATAGATCTATTTCAATTAAAATTTTGTTGCTCCGCAACTAAAATTTTCATTTCTAGTTGTTTTTATTTTTGTAATTATTTGTTACTATCTTTGTCTAACCATTGTATGCGAGGAAGGCCCTCAGCTGATTTTACTTTTGACGTAGAACCAGAGAGAAATTTGCACACTAGGCTCAGACAAGCTAGGCAAGCAAGACTTGGGATGTCAGAGGCAGAAAAGTTAGAATCTGAAAAAGAAAAAGAGGAAGAGGTTTCAGTGCACTCAGACACAAAATCTGACAAAGAGCTAGAAGAACCAACTATAGTTGAACCACAAGAAAGACTTCTTGGGGATTATGGAGGGGTAAGCACTCTTTTGGGTCGTTTGATCATTGTCAATCAACCAGTGAATGTTCCAAACTTTTAGTTGCAGCCATTAACCATCTGTCAGTTGGAAAAGAGACCTTTTACAAGAAAAGTCAATGAAGATGCAAATAAACACATGCATAGATTTCTTACTTTGAAGATTGATTGGACCACTGAAGAAGCAAAAAAATTGAGAATATTTCCATTCACTCTAGCTGAAGACGTCGAAGAATGGTTTTACTCGTTACCTGCTGGAAGTATTACGACTTGGGAGCAAATGGAAACAACTTTTCTGAATGAGTATTCTCCAGCTTTTGTTTATATTCGCAAAAGATATGACATTGTGAACTTTAAGCAGAAGGAAGGGGAGTCACTGGGTGATGCTTACAAGAGATTCAAAAGGTTATTGGTGGCGTGTCCTACTCATAATTTGGATCAGACTGAACAAATGCAGATGTTTGAGAATGGCCTCAGAATGAAGACTAAGCAACTTATTGATACAACTGTTGGTGGCTCATCAAATTTTACAACAGCCACTGGTATCAAGAAGACCATAGAGGCCATTGCTGCAAATGAACATCTGGAGTTATATGACCGAAGTGTGAGTAAACCAGAGGATGTGATCGACTTGAAACTTGCAAATCAGGTTGTGAAGATAGAAGACCAAGTGGCAGCTGAAGGAGAGAGAAGACTCAAAACCATGGATTTAGGTACACAACAAGTAGCCCAAGTTCAACCTGTTCAAGCTGTTAACTGTGAGATTTGTGGTGGACCTCATTTTGCCATACACTGTGTTGCAACTGTGCAACAAATTGAAAAGATAAAATTTTTGAAGCAGAACAACCCATATTCTAATACTTATAATCCGGGGTGGAGGAATCATCCTAATTTCTCCTAGAAAGATCAGAATCAACCACAGTACCAACAGTAGCAACAAGCTACTAAGAAAGTAGAGTGGGAAATAGCCATTGAAAAGATGGCAGCTCACAATATGCAATTTCAAGAAGAGACCCGAAATCATCAAAGGAACACCACTGCTTCGATCAAAAATCTTGAAGTTCAAATGGGTCAGATAACACAACAAATCTTCATGCAAGCTCAAGGTACCCTTCCGAGTACAACAATACCAAATCCAAGAAATCATGAGAACATTAATGTTGTCACAACAAGAAGTCGAGATGTTGCTGAAGATAAAGAAGAAAGGGCACCAAATGGTGATCATGTCATAGAGGTAGATCTGGAAGTGAGGGAAAATAAGCAAGAACCAAAAGAAGCTATACACCTGTAAAGCCAACTGACAAGAAAAATAAAAAAGAGGCTAAACATGTAATTAAGTTACCATACCATCTGAGGGTGACAAAGAAGGATCCAAAAGAGAAAAAATTTGAGAAATTTATCACAATGTTCAAAAAGTTTGAGATCAATATGCCTTTCTAAAATTCTGGTATCAGACGTGTGATGTTAAGTGCAATGTCACAACAACACACTCTGTACAATGGACAAAATAAACAGCAGAATAACACACAGAATTGTTCACCCAGTTCGGTCTAACTACCTACGTCTGGGGGCTACCAAGCCAGGGATGAAATTCACTACTTGTAGAATTAAATTACAGACTCAACAACCCAGTTGACAATCTCCTAATCTTAATTCCTACTAGTGACTTTCTACCTAAGAAACCACTTAGATATGAGAACACTACTCAATCCCTAAAACACTTCAAAGATCACACACTTTGAATACCACTACTTGATTCTGCTTCACGGCTTTGATCAAGAACAACTCAAAACATCAATACCAATTCACACTCGAATGGTTTACAAAACATACACGAAGACACAATCGACACTCAGTCTTTAGCTCTCTTTCTTCGTTACTTTTCCTTCAGTACTGGTGCACTTTATATAGCTCTTTGAATTGGACTTGGACCTGCTACAATATCTGACCTGATTTGTTATTTAAAACTGAATATTCAAAACAGATTTTCTCCTAAAATCTTTTCAAATCATCAACCTTTTAAATCTCCTACAAATCTGCACCAGATCTCCTATGCAGCGGAAAATATCTATCCCAAGATATTCGCATCCAATGAGACTAACAGCTCTCCACAATTCCAGCTAACACACAAACCCTAACAACATCACAACCTGATGTTATTAATTCTGCAGATCTGATGTCACAACATCGCTTGTGACATCATACATCCAAACTTTAGTATGTTAAACACTTAACACAACCCAGTGTTAAGACTCAATGTTGCGACATCACCACCTTGACATCAAACATTGAACAACCTTTGTTTTACCAAAATTCCAGCCAATCCAAGAAACTAACAATCTCCCCCTTTGGCTAATTTTGGCTAAAACAATCTCTGTACCTTCAGAGACTTCAGCAGCGGAATTAACTTGAATAATTTTTGAACCCTCAAGCAGCAGCATCTTCAAAAAGACTTCACAACTCTGCTGCAGCAACTACACTCTTCAAGCAGCCGCACATATTTCAACATTAGCAGCAATGAGCACTCCCTCTCATTGCAAGAACCAGCATAACAACTGTTCAACAGCACACTTCCCCTCAATATCTGCACTTCTGCACCATAACATCAGCAATCAGCTCATAAACTCCTTAGCAACAGCGCCAACTAAAATCTTTTGACAACAACTCCCTTGACAGCAATTGGCATTTGTACTCTTGGATACTCTTGGCTTCTTCTCCCCCTTTTTAGCCACAATTTGACAACCTCATCAAGTCATTCTAACTACAGTTAGTACTACCCTAGCTCTCATTGTCAGTCTCACAGTCAGCAAAAAGATATAACAAATCATAGAACAAAAACATAAAGGGTGCATATAACAACACAATATTCAAAATACAAATTAGGCACATCAAGTGCAGAACAGCAAAAAAAAATACACTACTATCTGGAAAGAAACAGCAGAGAAACTAGTCTTCATCAGAGCTGGCACCATCTTCATCATCAGTGCTAGGACCACCTTGTTCTTCAACATCATTATCATTTTGTTCCAAGGATTTGATTGTCTGCTCAATTCTAAACTTCCTAGCAGTGCTAGTACTGATAACCACATCAAGATCCTTGCATGTTGCCTTCAATTCTTCAATCAACTCACTTTTAGTACTGGCCTTTTTAACACCAGAACTTGATGTTACAACAATGTCTGGAACATGATGTCCAGCAAACAACTTTGGATGTAATGACAAGACTGACTTCCTCTTTCAAGCTATATCTGAACTTGTTAAGGTTTCAGGATGTTGCTCCAAGATGATTCCACACACAAGAGATGGGAATGCTATGAGTAACTTGATAGCGTTTGTTTCAGCATGTTTCACCACTTGCTCAAAGATGTAGCTTCCATAGTCAAACTTGATCTTCTTCCCAACAACATAGATAAACCTGCCCAATCCAACAGTGATTGTTGTCTTGTAGTTTGTTGGCACCCAGTTGGCAGCACCAATTCTGTGAAGAATTGCATACTTGATGCTAAGTTTACGGGCCTGCAACTTCCCTTTCAATGAGCAAACCTTTATCTGACCAGTTGTAATCTCTTTACATATATCACTATCAGTCATCTCAAGTTCACTATACTCTTCATCATCTCTTCCTAGATACTTATTGATAGTACTAGGAGAGAAATTAATTCATTTTCCTCTCACATAGACTTTCATGAAATCAATGCTCTTTTTATCAGCAATATTTCCAGAAATGTTGACAACAAATTCTTTGACAAGACTTTCATAGCACTTAGGAAACTTGGTCACAGTCTTTACCAACCCAGCCTCATTAATCAGCTCCATGATATCCTTCATCTCTAAAGCTTCTTTTCCAAGCTCCCTCTCTAGGGCCAATCTTCTCTGACATACAAATTTCCATATTGATGCACTGCTGGCATAATGAAAGGAAATGTTGTCAACTGGAACTTCAGGGATTTTGTCAGAGATTCTCTTCAAAATTGTCCTTCTGACAGGTGTGATGTCATGAACATCATCCTCATCATCAAGGTCAGAATTAGAATCTTCCCTTATCTTCCTCTTTTTGGATTTCACAGCCACTTTGCTCCATGGCTTGGTTGGACCAACAACAGCAGTTTTCTTCTTGCCTTCAGACGACTTCTTTGGAGAGGATTCAACTGTCTTTCCTTTCCTTGTCTTCAGTCTCTTAGCAATACTTGGAACAGCTTTTCCAATGACTTCATCATCAGATAAATCAACCACATTGATCACATCCTCATTCTTTTCTTCACCAGGAGTAGTTTCAGCAGGTGATGTTCCAACATCCCCCTTAACATTAGCTTCCTCATGCACATCATCTTCTTCTATTCTCACTTCAGAATCTTTAATAACCGACATAGCAAGTCTATGAAGATTTGTAGCTGCACTTTGCATGTCACTCTTTTCCCTTTCAGAATGTTCCGCAGGCATTTGTCTCAGTGGTCTAGATATACCCTTTATAGGGAGCCCTTTCTCAAAGATTTTATCAACAATCTGACCTAAGCTTTTGTCCACATCTACCCTTTCCTCAACAGTTTGAGAAGTGGATGACCTAGGTGCTATTTTATTACTAAATAGCACACTCGTAACAAGCTTCTTTGTTTCATTATCTCTAAAAATAGTCCCAACCCTTTTTGAAACAAGTTTAGAAGGTCTAGATTTACCTGACTCTGGGAGCATCATAGATATGGGTTATACATGTAACGCTTCTTCTGCAGACCCCTCTTCTAAAGAAACCCTAGATTTATCTCGCGAAAAGGATTTTGATGGAGAAGCCTTCTGGTTTGACATGGTTCCCTTTTGGCAGTATAAGTTCAGATGATTCTTCTTGTTGAAGGAGATGAACAGTCGAGAGATATGATCCTTGATGAAACGTGATATTGCTACGAAAGGGAATGATGGTCTAAGGTATGGTGCCTGATTTTTTGTATCCCTTAAAGACCGATCAATGAGTTTCTCCCTCCAAATTAACTTTCCTTTTAAAAATTTAAAAGGATTCACATTAAGAGTAATTAACCCTAATTGACCTTTCAACAGACTTTCACACTTGTCATAATCTGATGTTACAACATCAATCTTAACATCGACAGACAAGCTGTCCACCTGAGGTACCCATTGATAGCAGTTATCTCTGGATCTTATTCCCTTCATCACTACCTCATTCTGCTCATTTGTCACCACACATTCATCTTTGGTGTAGCTGACCGTACAACCCTCATCACAGAGCTGACTTATGCTAATCAGATTAGCATTTAAACCATTGACAAACAGAACACTGTCAAGTTCAGGTCCACCACCACACTTTACTTTTCCAACTCCTGCAACTACATTTTTTTCACCATTGCCAAAAATAACCTCATGAGAAGGACAATGACTGACTTCAACCAACAAAGTTTTAAATCCAGTCATATGCTTTGAACATTCACTGTCAAAGTACCATGTATCCTTATCAACCTGTCTATCTGAAGTGTGGGCTAACAGACATTTCACCTTCTCCTTAGGAACCCATTGTTTAACAACTTTGGGCCTGACCTCCTTTAGTTTTCTTTGAGGAGCAGATTGTGGATAACCATGCAGTTTAAAACAAGAGTACTGCATATGTCCAAACCTTCCACAATAGAAGCATCTAACTCTGTTATCTCTGAATTGGCTATACCTTCTACCATTATGATGATATTGTTGTGGCTCCCACCCATAGTGTTGTCTCCTTCTTCCATAGTTGGATTGTCTTTTTTTGTACTGAGGATGTTGTCTCCTATGGTGATGAGGCTCCCTTCTTCCATAGTGATGAGGCACAGCATTGTTGTATCCATATCCATATCCATACCAGTTTCCCTGATGTTGAGACATCTGATGAGACATGTTCTGTTTGAACCTGGCCGCTTGCATGCTCTTGTGATATTGGGGAGGCATATACTGACTAGCTCCTTGAGGCTGCATCTTCCTCTGATGAGGACCATTCTTCTTTTCAACATTCTGAGGCTGAACAACCTTCTTTGGTGCAGGATCCTGTCTCTTAATTTGATGTTGAGACAATGTTTGAGACACCTCCTTCTTTGTCCCTGAAGTGCTAGCCACATATCCTATACTTGATTTATCTCCAGCAGCTTTCTCTGACTGAAGAATCTTATCAAGAGTAGTTGTACCAATGTTCATCATCCTAACAGATTTTGTCATCTGATCAAGTTGAGATTTTACTAGTACAACTTCATTTTCTAGATCAGATTTTTCATTCTCAAGCTGAGCAATCTGTTGCTTGTGACACTTGTTTTCTTGGCAAATCTCAGCACTTTTTAAATACAGCTCTTGATAAGTAGATGCTAACTCCTCATAAGTTATCTCTCCATCACTATCATCATCAGACACAACAGTTTCTGTTAAGGCTCTAACATGCCTTGCTGCCCCACCTTCACTTTCACTATCAGATTCAGACCAGGAAACTGACATGCCCTTCTTCTGCTTCTTCAAGAATGTGGGATGTCCATACCCTTCACATTCAAAGCACTGAACACCTTTATCCTGGGCAGTCTTCTCTTCATCTTTCTCTTTTGACTTGTTGATGTCAGAAGGGATGTTCTTGACATTAGGCTTGTAGTTATTATTCCACCTTTTGAACACTTTGTTGAACTGCCTTCCCAACATGGCAATGGCCTGAGATAAGTCCTCCTGGGATTCAGTACTCTTCCCTTCCTCTTCTTGAGCATTTGAAGTCAAGGCTATACTTTTTGGCTTCTTTTCAGGTTCTTCTTCATTCAAACCAAGCTCAAAAGTTTGAAGAGATCCGATGAGCTCATCAACTCTCATCTTGCTGATGTCTTGAGCTTCTTCAATAGCAGTCACCTTCATCTTGTACCTCTTAGGAAGGGACCTAAGAATCTTCCTTACAAGCTTTTCTTCTGACATTTTCTCTCCAAGAGCACTAGATGCATTGGCCAGCTCAAGAATACTCATGTGGAAGTCATGAATAGTCTCATCTTCCTTTATCTTCAGGCTCTCAAACTTAGATGTTAGAAGTTGAAGTCTTGACATCTTGACTCTAGATGTACCTTCATGAGTAGCCTTCAAAATATCCCATGCTTCCTTAGCGACTTCACAGGTATTGATCAACCTGAATATATTATTATCCACTCAATTGAAGATTGCATTTAGAGCTTTGGAATTACCATGGGCAATCTCATCTTCTTCCTTGGTCCATTCTTCTTCAGGCTTCGGCTTTGAAGTGCCCTCTTTATCTTTGCCAGCATCATCTTTTTCACACACAACAGGTGCTTTCCACTCTTTAATAATGGCCTTCCAAGCCCTGCTGTCCAAGGATTTTAAGAAAGTAGTTATCCTTGGCTTCCAATAGTCATAATTGGATCCATCCAAAATAAGGGGTCTGTTGACAAATCCTCCAACTTCTTTGTCCATCTTTACACCAGAAAGTAACTTCCCTAGATCTCACCCAGAGACAGACAGGATGCCTGCTCTGATACCAATTGAAATTCTGGTATCAGACGTGTGATGGTAAGTGCGATGTCACAACAACACACTCCGCACAATGGACAAAATAAACAGCAGAATAACACACAGAATTGTTCACCCAGTTCGGTCTAACTACCTACGTCTGGGGGCTACCAAGCCAGGGATGAAATTCACTACTTGTAGAATTAAATTACAGACTCAACAACCCAGTTGACAATCTCCTAATCTTAATTCCTACTAGTGACTTTCTACCTAAGAAACCACTTAGATATGAGAACACTACTCAATCCCTAAAACACTTCAAAGATCACACACTTTGAATATCACTACTTGATTCTGCTTCACAGCTTTGATCAAGAACAAATCAAAACATCAATACCAATTCACACTCGAATGGTTTACAAAACATACACGAAGACACAATCGACACTCAATCTTTATCTCTCTTTCTTCGTTACTTTTCCTTTAGTACTGGTGCGCTTTATATAGCTCTTTGAATTGGACTTGGACCTGCTACAATATCTGACCTGATTTGTTATTTAAAACTGAATATTCAAAACAGATTTTCTCCTAAAATCTTTTCAAATCTTCAACCTTTTAAATCTCCTACAAATCTGCACCAGATCTCCTATGCAGCCGAAAATATCTATCCCATGATATTCTCATCCAATGAGACTAACAGCTCTCCACAATTCCAGCTAACACGCAAACCCTAACAACATCACAACCTGATGTTATTAATTATGCAGATCTAATGTCACAACATCGCTTGTGACATCAAACATCCAAACTTCAGTAAGTTAAACACTTAACACAGCCCAGTGTTAAGACTCAATGTTGCGACATCACCACCTTGACATCAAACATTGAACAACCTTTGTTTTACCAAAATTCCAGCCAATCCAAGAAACTAACACTTTCTTTGAAGCACTCGAGCAAATACCCTCGTACAAAATATTCATGAAAGAGGTAATCAGTAAATAGAGACCAATGGAAGAGGAGATGGCAATGTAAATGGAGAAATGTAGTGAAATATCATAAGGTGGGAGAATCCCCAATAAGCGGAAGGATCCTATATCTGTAGCAATCCCATGCATTATAAAAGATAGAACTTTCAAGAAGGTCCTAATTGATTCTGGTGCTAGTGTGAGCTTCATGCCATTATCTATCTTTAAAAAGCTTGGTATTAGAAAGGTTAGCGATACATGGACAAAGTTAAAATTTGCTGATCACACCATTAAGCGGTCATATGGGGTAGCAGAAGATGTACTGGTGACAATTGATAATTTAGCTTTCTAGTTGATTTCGAGATCATGGATATTCCTAAAGATGAAGAAACCCCTATCATTCTTGGTCGACCATTCTTGTTTACAAGTCGATGCAATGCCGATATGGAAAAAGGTACCCTGACTTTAAAAGCATATGATGAGGAAATAACGTTGAAAGTGTTTGAGATCAAAAACCAAAGGGAGGAAAAAGATAATCATTCTCCAATTGGCATGATCAGAACATGTGGGGAAGCCAAATCCCAAGACCGCCACCGAAGAAAGTATCACACATAATCTCGCAGAGGGGGCCATCGTCTTCAGCTTCAACAAGCATAAGCACTCAAAGATCCATTCCTAAAGTCGAGAGAAAGAGGAAAAAGTGGCATCGAGGCAAGGCTATAGAAGTGGGAAGTCAATTTTTGCAAAAAGGGGACTCTATCTATGAAAAAGATGGTTTCCTTATTTCAAAAAAGATAAGCAACAAGCTGTGGAAGCTGAAGCATCCGCCATAACAGGGCGAATGAACCGTCGAGCCATGCGACGTTAAACGAAGCACTAAGTGGGAGGCAACCCACACTTTTAATCACTATGAGTCATACCTTTCTCTCTCTCTCTCTCTCTCTCTCTCTCTCTCTCGTTCTAAAACATTGAGGCCAATGTTTAGTTCAAGTTTGGGGGAGGATTTACTGTTTTGAGTTTTCCTTTTAAGTACTTTTTATTTCTGTTTTCGTGTGTTTTTGTGCGTTTGTGCGTTTTATTGAAAAAAAGTTATTTTAAAACCACTTTGAAGTTCTCCCCAAATGCGGACCGTAGAAATTTTTCTTGGGAATACTATGATTTTTAGGTAGTTGAGAAAGTATATAGATCTTGAGGGGAGAGAAGCTAGAACTAGGGACATTGGGAAAGTTTGAACACTTAGGTATGACCCGAACACCATATATTCCCTAGAGTAAGGAAACGAGTCCAACGTGTAAATTTATGCCATAGTACTTGGAGTTGAGAAGTATTCCCCAATTAGTTCATATTGATAGTCTGGCATGATTAAAGAGATTTGCATGTATAGGGTTGATTGAGAAAATGACTTAAGGCACACAAAAAAGAGTGAATAATGGCGATAAAGATACCTAGTCCTTCTAAGTCGGGTAACCCTCACCAAGTTGCTTAGCCTAACGGTGGTTGAGTCTCAATTGTTGTCCTAAAAGTGGACTAATAAACGCCAATGTGCGTGGAAAAAATTAAAAAGGGGTGCCTAGAATAAGTCTTGATCAATCTTGTTCATGTGAGAAAATACGATCGTGAATGTCTTAATCTGATTATCCGAATGAAAGGGGGTGAAAATTGAAAAAAAAGACTTAAGCCCAAAGGATAGTTGGAGAGGTGGCTGAAAGGGGATTTAGGTATGTGGCTTACCACGATATGTGTTCTTGTAATACCTTCATTAACGGATGATTATCGAGAGAACTAGTACTAGCCAATCGAAAGAAAGGCTCGCTTATGAGTATCGACACGCTTAAGCTTCACAAGTTTTTCAGTTAAAGTGCACCGTTTGATCCAAAAATTTGTTATGTAATCTTGTTTCTTGAGATCAAACAACGGTCTAAGTTTAGGGGAGTTTGATCGGTGGTTTTTATGCTTTCATTTACCATTAATTTAGCCCAATCTTGTCATGTTTTTATTCACATTTTATTTCCGTTTACCGCATTTTATGCTTGGTTGTGTTGTTTTAATGTTTTTCACGGTTAAATAAGTATTCAAGAAGGATGTCGGCAGAAAACTGGAAGAATCGCGAAGGAAAACCCAAGGAACAGCTTCCTGCTACGGCCACCCATAGTGTGTGCTACGGGCCATAACAAAGGTGCAGCAAAAACCCTAGTTTTTAGATGAAAAAGACATGGAGACAGTGGTTTGCAACGACCACCCGTAACACGTGCTACTGGCCGTAGCAGCCAGAGCCCCCAATCCCTTAAATGTGCAAACCAACTCCAGTGGTCTGCTACGACCACCCGTAGCACATGCCACTGGTCGTGGCAGACACTACAGCCACCCGTAGCACGTGCTACTAGTCGTAATAGGCAGACGGGGAGATTTGATTTCTTTCCCTTTTCGGTGAGATTTGGCACAAGTTTTTTATTTGGCTATTGTTAGACCTAATTTTATTGTGAAATTAAATCTGATTCATTAAGGGAATAGAAAATAAGGGGAGATCTTTTCTATTTAAGCGGTTTATTAGGATTTTATTTGGTTATTTTCTTCTTGGAACGAAAGAAATACAAAGAAAGATTGGAGAACACAGAAGCTTTGATGAAGGGCAAATTTTCATGATCAGAAGCGATTAAAGATTCACTTTCATCCTAGTAACTGTAATTTCTACACATTGTATTTTCTTTTTATCAAACATTATAAGTAGCTAAACTCCCCAATGCTAGGGGGTGTCCCTGATTTGGATCTATAATGACTTTGATATTATTATTGGGATAACAATCTTTTTTCCATAATGATATAATCTTTTGATGTCCTTAATGCTTGCTCTCTTGGACAAACGAGTTTAATTTACGATTAACGATTAGGCTAGACTGCTGTTGTTAATGCTTTGCTTTAGATTATTCTATAGTAGATATCACTTAGGGCTAGGGATACCCTATAAAAACCGAAATATTCTTGATATTTGAATGCTTAATTTCATCTTTAATTCTCTATGGACATAGGAATTAGGTTGGACGGTTAAATATTTTCTCACTAAGGACTTAGGAGTAAACATCATAAAGAACTGGTAATTAATTAGTTAAAATAAGGTTGCAGTGGTAATTCAGAGTTGTTACTGAATCGGATCGTACACCATCTCTAGCATATTTTACTCATATATGTTTTAACTGTTCTCGTGCTTTGTTTATTTTATTCGCAATCGCTTTTATAATTTCACTAAATACTCTAAAACCCCCAAGCTTTTGTTTAATTGAAATTAATCCAGAACTCTGTATCGCCAATCAGTCCTTGAGATCGATAATGGGGATTTCCCCTCTTATTACTACATTGGCAGATTAGTACACTTGCTAATTTATCAATCACAAAGTTATCAGTTATCCAAGCATTTTAGTGCACAATGGAGGTTTCTCACAATTTGTGTATTTTGGACCTAAGTGACTCAAGCATTCAAATAAGTTGTAAAATGAAACAAGAACATACATTTGTTCAAAGCACAAGGAACCAAGCTTTAAGATCATGCTCAAACAATATCAGAAAATTGTCCTCATCAGACTCGGACCCCGTCTCCTCAGCATCATCAACATCACCATCATCATCCTCATCCTCATCCACAGCGACTTCAGGACCAGCTACACCCACCGCCTCTCTAGAAAATGGCCTAGCCTCAGGCCAACCAACATGTGTTAGGAACTGCTCCCTAGATGTAATAGAGTGATCAACTGTAGGCTCGCGGTACTGTAACTGCATAAGCTGCATATAGTCATGTATAGAAATCATAGCATGTTGAGTAGCCAGTATCCAATCCCAATTATAATTGCAGACCTCCCTCTGATTAGGGTTGAAACCCTGGAAGTTAGCTCCTCCAGAGCTTGAGCCCTCACCTGCCGCCAACAGTCTGTCTAACTCTACCTCCAGCTCCAACTCTCATCTTCATTTTGCAAAACCTAGAAACATATGCATCATCTATAGCAATTGAAAGCATGACATGACAGCGAGAAGGTAATTTTGCACGCTCTTGCACACATAATGACATAATTAAGCAATGAAAAACCACGGGGCGATTAGCTCTCGCCTGGTTTTACCCCACTTTCAATCACTGTCTGCATCTCGTTCGCAATGATGCGCGCCACATCCATCTGCGTTTTTAAGAGGATACTATGCACCAGGTGTTCCAAGTCTATTACAACTGTATAGGAATAAGTCATTAGCTTGATGTTGTGCAGCACCAAGAGTAAAATAAGCTGAGCCACCGGACGCATATCCTCTCTTCGGTATCTCATCGAAAGCCCAGATGGGTTCAATTCTACAGTCTTCCCCTCTCTCAACAAATCATTAGTCATATTAGTAATGTTCTGATGCAATCTCAAGTCCCTATGATACGCATCCACCTCCTCGTGCCCAAGAGTTAGAGGGCTCCCTAGCACCTCATTAATCATATCACGGTCAAAACTCACATCTCTTGCACTCACCCTTGTGGTCCATGTGAAAACTTCATCATCATTCAGGAGGATGTTTACATAAAACTCCCTCACGATGTCTACATTGTCACTCTTAAAAGGGTGAATTAGCTTCTCCCATTTCTTGCTTTCAAAAACTGCAGCTACTTCCCGGTATGGTCCCTCAACTTGTTTGGAATCTTTGAAACGTGTCTCATCATATGGTCTGGGTTGAGCTTGATGAGAGGAGCTTCCAATCGTCCTTTGTTTCTTCAATACATTTGTCTTAGGTGCCATCAACTTGTTCACATACAAAATATTAAAGAAAATATATACAAGATCAAGGAAGACTACATCTACTCTTGATACAAAGGATTTAGCTACCCATCACCATGGTAGCTTGCTTCACAAGGAATGATAGAAGATGAATGTACATCCACGATGAAGAATCGATAATGGATGTGAATCCAGCTTCCATTCGATAAAAATCACTTCTTGATGAAGAAATTAAGAACTTGGGGTTTTTGTGCTTAAGAGAAATATTTTTTGTCTAAGTGTCTAAGAATTTGTGAAGAATGATCCCAATAAAGCATATAAAGTACAAAAATATCTTTCACTGTTTGCGCTAGCTCGCATAACGAGCTCCACTTTTAGGCACCTCAAGTGCCTCTAAACAGTTAAACCACACCAGAGAAATATCTGAGCTCGCACTGCGAGCTAACTTGCCCAGTTCTTGCACTACGACCACTGAGGCCAAAAGCCACTGCCATAGTTTTTTCTAGCTCGCCTTCACTTCATGCTTGTGCTCGCATTGCAAGCTCGCTTTCCTCCCGCTGGAAGCTCGCACAGGGAGCCCTGGGATCAACATATTTTCTTTGTTATTCTTGTCCATTATTTTGTGTTTTTTTCACTATGATCAAGCTTATTTCCTATACAATAATTCACAAAACAAGAATTCCATAGGTAATTTCAATTATATTGAGGATTCACACAAATTCATGAATTAATTCAATTGAAACACAATCAATGAGATGAAAAATGCCAAGAAAGATGATCAAAATTAAGTCATATTTGACACTCAACAATGGGTAATGGCTCAAGACATGTAAATTAAGCCTAAGGTTAGAGAGATGCTCCCGATACCAAAAGCTTCGGCTTCATTTTTAATCTAAACCTTGGTAGAAGTTTCAACCCAATCCGAGTTAACGGTGAGAAGGTGTCAGACTCTCATGACAGTCTAGCATGAGGAGCCTATTAATGTGGGGATGTTAATTGCTAGGAACATAGAATTTATGGTTGATGCCCCAAGGAACTAGGGGGAAATTTTCTGTTATTAACGAATTGTGAAAGTTGGCAGGAGTCCAAACACACCCAGAAGATGTGATGATTAACCTTATGCTTCAAATAAGAACAAGTTCCTTTTGCAAGACCCTCCACCACCTCATGCAGGCAGAGGCCAAGAGGATTAGGGAGAGGATGATGTATACCGCCCTGAGATGCAGAAACCTCCTGAAGGAGTCCATCATCATCAGCAGCAGCCTGAGAAAATGCAATGGTGGGAACAGTTTTCCTTGGGCATGATGACTTGGGTAACTGAAGCTTTGCCTAATTTTTACATTTACCCACCTAGGTTTGGAGTCGGTTACCCAAGTTTTATGATGATCATAATGATCATATACCAGTACAAAACCTAAGGGGACATGTGTAGCACCCCAAAATTTGCCCTCCTTACTTTATTACTAACTGGCTTATGTTTCATTGCATTTTTGCATTATCATGTGTGCATATCATTGGTTCTTAGCATGGGGTCAAGGTGCCTGAGGCAGTTCTTCAAAGGGTCAAGTAAGAGTCCTGTTATTGTCCAAGAGAGCTCAGGTGGATCACTCTCTCCTAACCAATGCATAAATTAGGGTTTTGAAATTCCTGGGTTTATTGCTCCAATGGGCAAGGTCCTTGGGTTTTTATCATCACCAAATGGCATATCTTATCTTTGTTGGAGAGGATACACATCATATTCAGAGGAATTTGGATTTGGAGACTGTGTTATTTCCTCCTAGACTGAGGGTACCAAAACTAGGGTTTGCCATAAAGTCAGTTTATTTCTGATTTTTTGGGAAAGACTTAATTCTATGGTATTCCTTGGGTCCCTAAGTATCTAGGAATGGAAGGTTGTCCATCAGTTTGATTCAGGAGAGATTCAATTGGCCAATGGATTGGGAATCAGGTGAATTGGGTAAAAGTCAACAGTGAGAGGGGAAGTCAACTGTGGAATTTTGAGGTTCTCTCCAAGGTTCTCAAGGTCTCACATCCTCATATGGTCATCAAGATTCAAGTTTCATGCCATTTATCAAGAATCAGGAGTTGGTGCAAAAGTTACTAAATATGGAAATGACCTATAATTTGAAAGTTTCCTTTTTGGGCAAGTTCATGCACTGCATTCAACTTGACTTTTAATCATCAAGAAAGCTTCAAATGAATTTTTCTCCAACATGAAAGTTGAAGATCTTTTTCTCCTATTTCCAACAAGTACTAGTGGGTCTCCATATCATTTGTGAAACTCAACTTATGATCAAAAGAAGACAAAGTGGTTTTTAGGGTTTTCATGGTCCCATTTTCACAAACTTTGGCATAGTGACCTATAATTAATTCCATTGCTTCATGTCACCTGCTAACATCAAAGGACACTCCTCAAGGATCATTTTAGGCCTTTAAATCAAGTGAATCCATGGTGTATTTGTCACTTATTCTCCATTATTCAAAATTGCCAAGTCATTAAAACTCATGAATCAAAATGTTTCAAGGCCCAATTTCAATGTGGGTGTGATTAGCAATTAGAAGTTAAGTGATCCATCATGAAATACTTGGATATTTATGCATGGAAGAGGGTGTACTTAACATAATGCAATTTTCTAGAATTATTCAAAAACTCATTAAATAAAGAATTGCCCAAGCCCAAATCATTATCAGTGAGAAACCCTAGAGTATTTAAACTCATTCATGCACTGGTTAGGTCAGATTTCACGTGATATTTGTGGAGAATTCAAGCTTGAACCCTAAAACATCTCATATTCATATCTCTCAATCCATTAGGTCTTTTCAATAAATTCTTTCACCAACTGAACCCTTGGGATCTCTAGAGCACGAACCAATCACCCTTTGAAGCTAACATTGGAGACACGTGTTGCACCATCTCAGGTTAGTGATGATTTTCACGATCCCAAAACTCAGTTTTTAAGTATGCATAATGTTGTGTGATTGTCACTGATGAATCTGATATAGTTTTTGTTGTGTTTGGACGTGTAGATTGATCATACTTTGAGTTTAAAGTTTTAAGCCCTAACCTTTTTCTCATCGTTTTTTATTGTACGTTGGTTATTTGTAATTTTTGATTGCATATTTGGAATCCTCACATTTTTCTGGTCAGAATAGAGTACCCATATGCATTTTCTGGAGATTTTGTGGCCGCAGCTCACTGGAGAGGGTGGCCGGAACCCTAGCTCCGGCGGCTGCCTGAAATTCAATCCGGCGAGGTGATTAAAGGTAGAAGATGAAGCATAGTCGTTAATCCTCTTGATCTATCGCCCCACGTCACGCCACATGCTTTGTTTTTTTTTCTGTTTTTATTTAATGGTTCCATGTGTGCCTTCCTATACTTGTTGCCATGCACCCTCTGATCTGGTCCTCTCATCTTGCATACCTTCTATTTTGTTTGACCCATCTCAGGCGTTGGATGATTTGTGTGGCTGAGATAACGCCAACGCATTAAAATATTCACGTGCCTAGCACGTGGGAGTGTAGGGCAGTCTGGCTAGTTTGGTGTGCGTGCGCGTATGACAAGTACGATGGTCGTGTGATCCTAGACATTCATCATGGTTACTTTTTGGTTTGGTTGACTAATGGCATGAGTCAGATGGATCCAAGGGCCCGGGTTGAGTCAATCCATTGACTATGGATCACATGTTCTTCTTTGTTTTTTTTTTGTTTTTTTCGCTGGTTTTTGTTAGGTTGGGCTTACTAACTGCGCCCCCAGTTAAGCCCAGTTGCCACTTTCTAACGTGATTTATTTACTTAACGCACCCCCCCCCCTTTGCATTTTCTTTCTATTTATTTTATTTAATTCATTACATTTCATTTTCATTTTTTAAAAATACATAATTGCATTAAAAAATCCCAAGAAATTCATGCATCATTTTCATAATTTTATAAAATTTTCACAAATTTTATTTTTTATTTTTATTTTATTTTTTATCATCTAAATTAAATATTTGTTTATTTTCTTTTTGAATTACTCATATCATGCATACTTGAAATTGTTTATGTTATTTCTCTGCATCCATAAAACATTTTCAATCCATTCTTTTTGCATTTGTTAGATAACATTCTGAAGTGCATTAAAAGGTTTTTCTTTCATTTTTAAAATCATTTCATATTGCATTTTAGTCCTCTTTTTTGCACATTGAACCCTACTTCTCATCTGAGCTTTGCATAATTGTTTGAGTGACTAACATCTTGAATTTTTGCAGGGGTTTTTGATATGTTGTTTGCCTCTGGTTGAGAAATGTTGATATTTATTTTGGAAATTTTAGAAGTTGTTTCTCTAATTATTTGATTGCTTTTGTTTGAGGTCTTTCTTGTATGCATCCTTAATCATGTCTGATCATTTGTTTGAAAAGGCACTTGTGCCATTGCTTTGGGGTTTGTTTCTTTGATTTCTTAATTCATGTTTGTTTGTTATTGGTCACCTGATTGCCATAGTATATCTTTGCTTGGGTCTCATCTATCTCATTTCTTTTACTTATGTCTGTTTCGTACTAACCTTTTACGCAGGGGCTAAGGTAAGTTATTCGAGGGTATGGATGGTATCCATGATCACTCTCCCTCTTTCTTTCTCTCCTCTTTTATTTTCTTTAGGATTAGGTTGTCGTCAAATCTCATTAACCGTAGGTCACCCACGCATGATAACTTTAGGACTCTTAGTCCCCCTTAGAGTTTCCTTTGTGTATTCTCTCTTCTCATCTCAAACTTCTTGAAAACATTTAATAAGTATAAAGTGTATTGCGCACGAGCCTTAAGCGTCGGGAATGAGAAATGAGGGGCTTCCTCTCATCTTTCTAGAGTGCTTAGCGAGCGTCCTGTCTTGGGACGATTCGTTAAGTATTCGTCCCTGTGCCCTAGACTTTGGTGCAATGCAAGTTATGAACTAACTCAAATCACTTCTGTCTTAAAAAATACAAACCAACTTCAAACCTTTTTGTCCTTCGGGATCGTTAAACTAAAGGCTATTTTCAAAAAGGGCACGTTACTTTCCGTCTGAGTCGCAAACAGGCATCGACCCTAACTGCCGGACGCGAACTTAACGTCGCTCATAAAAAACACAAAAAGAACTTGGTCTGAACTACGTTGACTCTGAATTCCCCATTGCACAAGGGGGGTACGTAGGCCTAGGACGTCGACGTCCTACCGAGTTTGTCTTTGTTTTCCCCTCTCCCGTCTTAGTACAACCATAGATGATAGGATAACTCACCCTTAGAATAGACAACAAGCGTGGATCCCATCGAGTACGATGGACGCGTGGGGTGCTAGCACCTTCCCCTCGCGTAACCGACTCCCGAACCCAGGCTATGGTTGCGATGACCATTCCTTTCCCTCTTCCTCAGGTTTATGCGGTGTTCCCTTTCCCTCTCTTGGGATAAATTTACACGGCTGGCGACTCTGTTTTTCCGCGTCACTCTCACGTTTGTACCTGGATGAAAATCCTGGGAGTGACAGCTGGCGACTCTGCTGGGGATCTGGTTGACCTATGTTGGTCCATCCCTAAGCGAGTCAGTCCTAGCGCCTGCTTGTCTTTATTCTCTTTGGGTGTCTTTATGTTTGCTTTGCGGTGTTTGTTGTATTTTATTTTTACCGTATTTTCTGCATTTCATTTCATTTTTTATACTGGATATTGCTGTGTTGTGCTGGCTGTTTCTGTTTTGCAGGTTGGGTTGTTATGAGAGATAAGCCCAATACCCAGGCTTGAGTATACCCTAGGACTAGAGTGGAAAGTAGTGGGACCTACGTGCCCGCTTGGTACGTTTGCGTGTTCACGAAATTCACAACCAGACGAGGTTATCTTGGGACGCATTCTGACGTGTGTGTCTTGTGCATGTTAGGGTGTTGATCTAGAGAGCTGTCGACTCTAGTGACCGATCATCGAGGACCTTAGTGGAAACATCCCTCTTTAGTGGTGATAGTGGCAGACCACATCCTGTGGCAAACCCATTCGCACCCGAGGGCCCACTTTGGAACTCGCATAGGATGGCCCCTATTTTTTGAAGAGAATCGGTGGAGGCACTCCTCGATTGACGATAGTACTGTACCCCGAGGGATGAATGTACTATTGTTTCTCGACCTCAGTGCCAAAGCTGAGGACCTTCCGCTTTAGAGAATCAGTTGAGGCCTCCTCGATTGATGATGATGCCAAACCAGAAATGGTGAACGTATCATCGTTTCTCGACCTGAGAGCCCGGGATACTGAACATCCTAGTACCCACACGTGAGAGGGGATGAGTGTTTGCAGGTTTGCAGGTAACCGAAACCTTCAACCTACCCTGTTTTTCTAGATTTCTCGTCAATGTTTGATTATTTGGGTTCCGGGTTATCTCAGTGGTTCAGAATTCTGGTTTTCTGGGTTGTGGTTCTCGTTCAGTTAATAGCACAGCACATCCAGCAGTGTTGCCTTGATCCCATGTTTGCATGAGCATATCATTTTTCTTGCATTCTGACATGTTTGACATTTTTCAGGGCTTGCATCTTACTCTTGATTCCGGTTTTCTGAGGTTACCTTGACATGGATGTCCCGAGAAAGAAGACTGTTGCCTATTCGTTCCCAGATCCGACCTTGACATTGATTCACAAGCTGATTAGTATGGCAGGTCCCGGAGTTCGTACAGAGTTCAGTGGAGGGTATGGGAGACTTCTGAAGTTTGTCTACAATATCTCCAAGTATGAGAAGGATGCCATTCATACACTTCTTCAGTTTTACGATCCGTCTTTGCGTTGCTTCACTTTCCCAGACTACATCTTGGCCCCAACGTTGGAGGAGTTCTCATTTATTTTGGGAATCCCCATCAGGCATGACATAGTATTCTTTTCTGAAGAACACCCCGGGATAAAAGAAATGGCTATTGCTCTTCATATTGGTGAATTAGTTCTGAGCAGTAATATTGAGGAAAAACAAGGAGCTAAGGGTTTCTTATTGAAGTTCTTATTTGATCAAGCTTGCATACATGTTAAAGAGAAGAATTGGACTGCTTTCCAAGCTATTCTGGCTATGTGCATCTATGGGATTATTCTGTTTCCCAATGTTCCTGATCTGGTGGATATGCATGCTATCAGAATCTTTATTTCAAGGAATCCTATACCTACCTTGCTAGGTGATGTGTATCACTCAGTCCACTACAAGAATGAAAATAGGTGGGGAAAAACTGTGAGTTGTTGTGCACCACTCTTATCTACTTGGTTTCTAAGTCATCTCCCCGAAGCTGGCGCCTTCGTTGATACGAAAGATTCTCTGAAGTGGTCAAAGAGGTTAATGGGCTTGACTGCTGACAACATTGTTTGGTTCAATCATGACTTGCTAGGAATGGAGATTATTTGCAAGTGCGGAGAATGTACCCTTAATAGGGAGAAGAGGTGGAATTAACTATAATCCTTCCCTTGTTATTAGGCAGGTTGGTTATCCTTTGAAGGGTCCACCTGAAGAGCGAGATGTTAGAGAGTCCTTATTCTTCAATGGTACTGAGGATCAAGAGATGATAAGGAAAGTTGTGAATGCTTGGAAGCAGGTGACCAAGAAGGGAAAGACTTCATTCGGGAAATGTAACAACCGGGCTTTCCCTTCCTATAAAGAGTGGATTAAGAAGAGAGCCGAAGATGAGCTTCTTCCCTTCCCGGTAGAACCACCATCTTACCCCTTACTGATTGAGCCTCCTACCACAGTTGAGATAGAGAAGTTTAACAAGTTGTGGGATGAAAAGGAAAAGTTGCGAGAAGAAAAAAGTGAGCTACTAAGGGAGATTTATCAGTTGAAACATGAGCGGGGTGAAGCTGTTCATACCGCCAAGTTGAAGACAAAGCTTCTTGCTGAAGCAGAAAAGGAGCTAGCTGACAAGGTCGCGGCCAGACAAAGGATGAAACAAGCTTTAGATGGTATCAGTAAGGTTCTCGAGTCTAAGAAGGAGGAATTGGACAAGGCTTTGTTAAAAATTCATAGGTTCGATGCTCACCGAGAAACTGCAATGGCTGAGAATAAGAGAAAGGAAGACGATTACCTGACTCAGATTGATCAATTGAAGTCGCAGCTCAAGAAGAAAGACGCTGAGATCTTATCAGGGGTATTCCAGAGACAAGCAGTCGAGGGTCGACTCAATGAAGCCATAGCCTCCATAGAAGAATTGAAGGTCCAAGCTGAAGTGAAGAGATCTAGACATGAGGGACCTATCATGAGTGTTGTTTCTGGAGAAGACGCTTGGGAGTTACATTGCCGATACTTATAAGGGATCATGCATAGGAGAGACATTCTCATTCAAGAGCTAAGCATCCCGACACCAGAAAGTTGTTCAAGGAAATTCAAGACTGGAGCAAGAAGCATAATGAACCTGGGGAATTGGCACTTGTGGACTTTGATGACATGCTGTAGTTCTCTTTCTCTCTATTGTATTAGGATCACCACCAGGCTTGTTGGTCGGGATCCATGATTATTGTGTTCAGACTTATTATCTCGAGTTGTGATCGTTGACATCTGGTTTTCCTTTGGTTTTCTTAATATATGAGCAGAAGTCCCGTTCTATCTTATTGTTAAACTGGAATCAAGGGGTGGATCGCCCTGCGAATTTTTAAACATGTTCATTTGCATTCGCATATTCATAATCATTTTGCATAACAGGTGTTTATCTCCGGTATTCTTATCTTGTTCCAATCTCAGAAGTGCAGATTTAACTCCTCAGGCCATTCAAGAGTTTATCATGGAGCAAGTTCAAGCTGAGTTGAGGGAAATGCGAGGCCAGATGAGGCAATTTGGGGAAGACATGCTCCAGGAGCAGAAGATGCTGAGGGAGGAGATCAATCAGATGAAGACTCAGATGGGTTTGATCATGGAGATTTTGAAAACAGTGTTAAAGAAGGAAAACAGTCTTGTGCCCGCTTCCACAACAGAGGTCCTTACTCCTCCCATCTCTTTGGAATCTGATCGTGGATTACCTCGTGAATCTCTTCCACAAGTGGAAGTTCCAGAACTTTCCCAACAGCAGCTAGGTCTTGGCTCCCAAGAGAAACCCAAGGGCAAAAAGTGTACACAGGGACAGAAGAAGTCTGAAAGAGTTTTTCATCCGCTCCCTATGCCATATTCTCAACTGTTGCAGCATCTCCTTCAGTGGCAACTGGTACAGAAAAGGACTTTGGCTCCTCTCACCGGTAATCCCCCACCAGGCTATGATGCAAGAGCCCATTGTGATTTCCATTCTGGGGCACCAGGGCATACTGTGGAGAAATGTAGGGCCTTTCAGCACCAAGTCCAGGATTTGATTGATGCAGGGGCAATTGAGTTCACGTCGGGCGACGTGAATATACAAGGTGATTTTACCCCAACTGTTGCAAAAGAAGTGAAGACTCCTCCCCTCTTTGCAGGATCCACCTCATGTCATGGACTTTCTCCACAACCTTTTGCTGCAGAAGCTCTACGTCAGCAACCTTTGTTTGTGCCTCAGCCAAATGTGGAAAGGAAAGTATAAGCGCAGGTGAGGCGCCCAAATCAGCACCGACGGCAGAGTTGTCAGCAGCAGGGGCAACCGAGACCAAGAGGGCCCAAGAGGATATTTGATCCTATTCCTATCCCTTATAGTCAGCTGTTTACTCGTCTGCTCAAGAACTCTGATTCAAACGAGGGGTACTGCGCCAGTACTGTACCCTATTCCTCCAGATTATGACATGACTGCTAGGTGCGAGTTCCACTCAAGAACGTTTGGGCACACAATTGATGAGTGTAATGTATTCAGGCGCAAGGTGCAAGACCTGGTAGACTCAGAGATCATTGTATTCACTGAAGATGATATGTACATCAATGGAGGCCTCCTTTCTCAAATGAACACTCAGTCTGCAAGTACGTCCAGACAGAATTAAGGTTCCTCAGCAATGGCAATCTTCAGCTTCTTTACTGCATTTTCATTTGTAGTTTTTCATTTCTTGTTAAAGCATCGTATGCATGTAAGACTTGATTGTTTTTTATGATGATATTAATGCAATGAGTATGTTTTTCTTGAAGTAATCCATTCGTTTTCACTCTTAAATGTTTATATGCACTGTAATACCAATCCTCTTGTTTAGAACTCTTGAGGGAGGATGACGAAATAAGAACGCAGATTTCTAATGGTACGCTTTTGGATAGAACCCTATTGAGGATGTACAGGCATTGTTTCAAACCCCTAAAACACTGGAGATATAAGGGAGATAAACCTTCGTTAACCCCTTTTAGCCTTGGAGTAGGAGCATCTTTCGTACGAAAAAACTCTCATACTTAACCCAGGGGCAGGGTAGGCGTCAGTTAGTTTGACCGAGCGTTCAAATTTCAAGGAGAGTGTGCATCTGAGGATCCATTACCTTCTGTCCCACCGTCAAGAGGTCAAGAGATGTGAAACCACAATGGTTATCCTTCAACAATCAAGGAGTGAGGCAGTCACAACCCTTTCAAGCAAGTAAGACAACCAGTGTCACACGATTTGTTCGAAAAAGGGGAATAAAAAAAAGAAAAGCCCGCTAAGTCGAAACTTGAAAACAAGCGACTTAGGCAAAAGTTAGGGCATCCCGCTGGACTTAAAAATCGAAAAGCTCAAAAGAGTCAGTCCAGGCAAAAATTAGGGATCAAAAAAGCAAAAGAAAGAAAAAGCGAAAAGCATCACAAAAGAGAATCCTCGATAAGAACAAATTCGTGTGATTACAAACACAAAAGGGATGACTGTCACTCCAAAACTTCCTTAGGTGTCAAACCATTAGTTGCATGGGTTCCTTGAAGATCATAAAACCTCTTGAGAGATGAGCGTTTGCGTCGGATTAACTCGACATAGGACTGGAGAACATCACGAAGAGTGGGTGGGCACCGATAAATTTTGAGCCATAAATCCTTTTTTCTGAAACCGTGAACCAGACCACGTTACAGCCCTTAAAAGTCCTAATTGAAACAGGGTTCAGTCCGAAAGCGTACTCCAACCGGATGGCGTTCCTGACTCCTATAAGTTGTGTTAATAAGATTTGTTGGGATTGCATGTGCACATGGTTTTTGCCATTCAAAAATCGAGGTCGCATCCCAGCTGGTGATTCGTTCACAAGGCTTGACGACACATTTTTCAATAAAGCTTCAAGGTTAACATGAGTGTTGCATTAGAATTGTCATTCTCATAATAAACATTTTCTGCTTGTATATGTTTGATATCCAAGAAACTTACACGATGAACGACAGTCAAGAAGTTTGGTCCTGCCAATTTGGGTTGCTTGAAAATTCTGAAGGACAACCATATCAAAGGGCATGCTGCCAAGAGACTCAGTGTAGAGTGGACTCTCCCCAGTAAGTCGTGTTAAGATGTAGCCAATCTGGGGCGGTCACGTTGAGAAATCTCTCTGAAATTCAGTTATTCTGGGGCATTCATTCTGAGATCAGGGGCAAAGTCACTTCAAAGCTCATATTGGGGCAGACCACCTCTAGAGCGTGGGAGATTATCCACTCCTGAAAATGGTTAATCGAGAACACCTCCTCAAAGTTCAAGGTACTAAAGAAGAGTATTTTCAAGTCATTAAAATCCCTTTTGAGGTAATGTATTTCATGGATTATGAAGACTGGGGCAGTTATGTCGAGATATGATAAATTTCTCTAAGAGTTTGAAGACCCTGGGGCAGTGCAAACGCCCGGTCTTCTATAAAATCCTCTTGAGATTATTTCTTCCATTAGACCGGGTGGTCTGGGGCAAGTGGAGAATTCAGAGGTCCGTTTATGACCTTAAAGACAAGTCAGCTTGTAGGGCAACAGGATTGTATTTCCCCAGCAGTTTGCTTTCCCCAGAATTGAGATTACACCTTTCCTCAGCAAAGCATACCTTCCCCAGCAGGAGACTTGGGAAGCATTTTCTCCGGATCAAGATGTTATCTCCCCACAGAATCATGGTGTTCACTTCCCCCATCCAGTCAGGAAGCATGCTCTCACCGACGATGTCATGTTCTAATCCTCAGCAAGGTGAGGGTAAAGTCATTCTCCCCCAGCAGGTCCTAAGCCCATCTGTTATTAGCAATCCTCAGTAACAGACTTCCGGTTCCGTTATTGGCATTCATTCTCCCCCAGCAGAGGGGAAATCTCAGGTTGTGGATGTTACCTTCAGTGAAAGACAGGTGGGGTCCCCGGTAGTTCTTGCGGGATTTCATCCCTGGCAGAAGTTGTTGATCCGAAGAGTCGATCAGTATGACCCTTCTCAGCAGAGTTCCTGGATTTAGAGGACAATTTATTTTTGTTATCCCCAGCTGAATCAATCTTTTCTCTTCGACATTTATTTTGCTGGAGGGACCCCTTTTGCATATCATAAGCACTTGCATTGCATCCTCAAACGCGTAGCATTTCCACTTTGTGTGGAGTATTACGGCAAAATTCAAACATTTGCATTCGAAGCATAAGCTAGGTTTGATACTTTCTTTACCAGTTCTCTTTCTCAGCAGAGATGGCATAACTCAGGAGATTTTGGAGGGATGCGTTCCTCATATTTGTGCTCCCCGGCAGAGTCTTTTATTTAGACTTATCCATTCCCCAGCGAGATTAACCCCCGGTAAAAGTTGCTTTAACCCTTTTTTACACCCGTCCGTGTACCCTTTTCGATACCCATCCGTATTGAAGCCTTTTTACACCCGTCCGTGTACCTTTTCGATACCCGTCCGTATTGAGCCTTTTACACCCGTCCGTGTACCTTTTCGATACCCGTTCGTATTGAAACCCTTTTACATCCGTCCGTGTACCTTTTCGATACCCGTCCGTATTTGGTATCTTTGATTCCTTGACACCCCGTCAGTGTTTATTCTCAGCATAGATAACACCCTTTAGTGTTTATTTCAAGACATTTCAATACATTGTTTGTATTAATTTCCAACACTCGTACGTGTTGTGACAGTGCAACATTTATTGCTTGTTCCCCAGTGGAGTCGTCCCTCCTTTGTTGATTGCAAATTTCCGGGTTCTTTGGTATTCAATCTCCGTGTATCCCGATTGTCTGAAAGCCGTCGCTATCATACCCTCAGGACCAAGTTGATTGAATAGGGGCAGCTGTAGAACCCCAAAATTTGCCCTCCTTACTTTATTACTAACTGGCTTATGTTTCATTGCATTTTTGCATTATCATGTGTGCATATCATTGGTTCTTAGCATGGGGTCAAGGTGCCTGAGGCAGTTCTTCAGAGGGTCAAGTAAGAGTCCTGGTATTGTCCAAGAGAGCTCAAGTGGATCACTCTCTCCTAACCAGTGCATAAATTAGGGTTTTGAAATTCCTGGGTTTATTGCTCCAATGGCAAGGTCCTTGGGTTTTTATCATCACCAAATGACATATCTTATCTTTGTTGGAGAGGATACACATCATATTCAGAGGAATTTGGATTTGGAGACTGTGTTATTTCCTCCTAGACTGAGGGTACCGAAACTAGGGTTTGCCATAAAAGTCAGTTTATTTCTGATTTTTTGGGCAAGACTTGATTCTATGGTATTCCTTGGGTCCCTAAGTATCTAGGAATGGAAGGTTGTCCATCAGTTTGATTCAGGAGAGATTCAATTGGCCAATGGATTGGGAATCAGGTGAATTGGGTAAAAGTCAATAGTGATAGGGGAAGTCAACTGTGGAATTTTGAGGTTCTCTCCAAGGTTCTCAAGGTCTCACATCCTCATATGGTCATCAATAGTCAATTTTCATGCCATTTATCAAGA
Source organism: Lathyrus tuberosus (assembly GCA_022829125.1). Taxonomy (NCBI): domain Eukaryota; kingdom Viridiplantae; phylum Streptophyta; class Magnoliopsida; order Fabales; family Fabaceae; genus Lathyrus; species Lathyrus tuberosus. Next base: position 12,567,661 of record JALAZF010000107.1, on the reverse strand, counting down.
ATCAGGAGTTGGTGCAAAAGTTACTAAATATGGAAATGACCTATAATTTGAAAGTTTCCTTTTTGGGCAAGTTCCTGCACTGCATTCAACTTGACTTTTTATCATCAAGAAAGCTTCAAATGAATTTTTCTACAACATAAAAGTTGAAGATCTTTTTCTCCTCTTTCCAACAAGTACTAGTGGGTCTCCATATCATTTGTGAAACTCAACTTATGATCAAAAGAAGACAAATTGGTTTTTAGGGTTTTCATGGTCCCATTTTCACAAACTTTGGCATAGTGACCTATAATTAATTCCATTGCTTCATGTCACCTGCTAACATCAAAGGACACTCCTCAAGGATCATTTTAGGCCTTTAAATCAAGTGAATACATGGTGTACTTGTCACTTATTCTCCATTATTCAAAATTGCCAAGTCATTAAAAACTCATGAATCAAAATGTTTCAAGGCCCAATTTCAATGTGGGTGTGATTAGCAATTAGAAGTTAAGTGATCCATCATGAAATAATTGGATATCTATGCATGGAAGAGGGTGTACTTAACATAATGCAATTTTCTAGAATTATTCAAAAACTCATTAAACAAAGAATTGCCCAAGCCCAAATCATTATCAGTGAGAAACCCTAGAGTATTTAAACTCATTCATGCACTGGTTAGGTCAAATTTCACGTGATATTTGTGGAGAATTCAAGCTTGAACCCTAAAACATCTCATATTCATATCTCTCAATCCATTAGGTCTTTTCAAGAAATTCTTTCACCAACTGAACCCTTGGGATCTCTAGAGCACGAACCAATCACCCTTCGAAGCTAACAGTGGAGACACGTGTTGCACCATCTCAGGTTAGTGATGATTTTCACGATCCCAAAACTCAGTTTTTAAGTATGCATAATGTTGTGTGATTGTCACTGATGAATCTGATATAGTTTTTGTTGTGTTTGGACGTGTAGATTGATCATACTTTGAGTTTAAAGTTTTGAGCCCTAACCTTTTTCTCATAGTTTTTTATTGTATGTTGGTTATTTGTAATTTTTGATTGCATATTTGGAATCCACACATTTTTCTGGTCAGAATAGAGTACCCATATGCATTTTCTGGAGATTTTGTGGCCGCAGCTCACCGGAGAGGGTGGCCGGAACCCTAGCTCCGGCGACTGCCTGAAATTCAGTCCGACGAGGTGATTAAAGGTAGAAGATGAAGCATAGTCTTTGATCCTCTTGATCTAACGCCCCACGTCACGCCACGTGTTTTATTTTTTTCTGTTTTTATTTAATGGTTCCATGCGTGCCTTCCTATACTTGTTGCCATGCACCCTCTGATCTGGTCCTCTCATCTTGCATACCTTCTATTTTGTTTGACCCATCTCAAGCGTTGGATGATTTGTGTGGCTGAGATAACGCCAACGCATTAAAATATTCATGTGCCTAGCACGTGGGAGTGTAGGGCAGTCTGGCTAGTTTGGTGTGCGCGCGCGTATGACAGGTACGATGGTCGTGTGATCCTAGGCATTCATCATGGTTACTTTTTGGTTTGGTTGACTAATGGCATGAGTCGGATGGATCCAAGGGCCCGGGTTGAGTCAATCCATTGACTATGGATCACATGTTCTTCTTTGTTTTTTTTTGTTTTTTTTGCAGGTTTTTGTTGGGTTGGGCTTACTAACTGCGCCCCCAGTTAAGCCCAGTTGCCACTTTCTAACGTGATTTATTTACTTAACGCACCCCCCCCCCCCCTTTTGCATTTTCTTTCTATTTATTTTATTTAATTTATTACATTTCATTTTCATTTTTTAAAAATACATAATTGCATTAAAAAATCCCAAGAAAATTCATGCATCATTTTCATAATTTTATAAAATTTTCACAAATTTTATTTTTTATTTTTATTTTATTTTTTATCATCTAAATTAAATATTTATTTATTTTCTTTTTGAATTACTCATATCATGCATACTTAAATTTGTTTATTTTATTTCTCTGCATCCATAAAACATTTTCAATCCATTCTTTTTGTATTTGTTAGATAACATTCTGAAGTGCATTAAAATATTTTTCTTTCATTTTTAAAATAATTTCATATTGCATTTTAGTCCTCTTTTTTGCACATTGAACCCTACTTCTCATCTGAGCTTTGCATAATTGTTTGAGTGACTAACATCTTGAATTTTTGCAGGGGATTTTGATATGTTGTTTGCCTCTGGTTGAGCAATGTTGATATTTATTTTGGCAATTTTAGAAGTTGTTTCTCTAATTATTTGATTGCTTTTGTTTGAGGTCTTTCTTGTATGCATCCTTAATCATGTCTGATCATTTGTTTGAAAAGGCACTTGTGCCATTGCTTTGGGGTTTGTTTCTTTGATTTATTAATTCATGTTTGGTTGTTATTGGTCACCTGATTGCCATAGTATGTCTTTGCTTGGGTCTCATCTATCTCATTTCTTTTACTTATGTCTGTTTCGTACTAACCTTTTACGCAGGGACTAAGGTAAGTTATTCGAGGGTATGTATGGTATCCATGATCACTCTCCCTCTTTCTTTCTCTCCTCTTTTCTTTTCTTTAGGATTAGGTTGTCGTCAAACCTCACTAACCGTAGGTCACCCACGCATGATAACTTTAGGACTCTTAGTCTCCCTTAGAGTTTCCTTTGTGTCTTCTCTCTTCTCATCTCAAACTTCTTGAAAACATTTAATAAGTATAAAGTGTATTGCGCACGAGCCTTAAGCGTGGGGAATGAGAAATGAGGGGCTTCCTCTCATCTTTCTAGAGTGCTTAGCGAGCGTCCTGTCTTGGGACGATTCGTTAAGTATTCGTCCCTGTGCCCTAGACTTTGGTGCAATGCAAGTTATGAACTAACTCAAATCACTCCCGTCTTAAAAAATACAAACCAACTTCAAACCTTTTTATCCTTCAGGATCGTCAAACTAAAGGCTATTTTCAAAAAGGGCACGTTACTTTCCGTCTGAGTCGCAAACAGGCATCGACCCTAACTGCCGGACGCGAACTTAACGTCGCTCATAAAAAACACAAAAAGAACTTGGTCTGAACTACGTTGACTCTGAATTCCCCATTGCACAAGGGGGGTACGTAGGCCTAGGACGTCGACGTCCTACCGAGTCTGTCTTTGTTTTCCCCTCTCCTGTCTTAGTACAGCCATAGATGATAGGATAACTCACCCTTAGAATAGACAACAAGCGTGGATCCCATCGAGTACGATGGACGCGTGGGGTGCTAGCACCTTCCCCTCGCGTAACCGACTCCCGAACCCAGGCTATGGTTGCGATGACCATTCCTTTCCCTCTTCCTCAGGTTTATACGGTGTTCCCTTTCCCTCTCTTGGGATAAATTTACACGGCTGGCGACTCTGTTTTTCTGCGCCACTCTCGCGTTTGTACCTGGATGAAAATCCTGGGAGCGACAACATGTTTCCTACTTCAGCTTCCACTGAGACCTACTTTTTTGAGCATGATCAAGCCTTGGCTAACTGCCGAGCAGAGATGAGGACCATCTTGGGCGAGGCAAGATCAGCAGCATCAGGCTTACATAACTAGGCTTTGTGACTTCTGCCGCCCAAATGATAGTTTCTAGTTCATCAGGCTACTTTTGGTTTTATTTCCTTTTGCTTATGTCATTTTGTACCAATCAATAAAAAGGGGAAGCTACTAAAATTTCCCTACTCCAAAAAAATTTAATGCTTAGTTCTCTTTGATTAATGAATTCTGTTTGTGCCTGTTTCTTTTTTAGTTAAGTTAATTGCTTACCATTGAATAGAAAAGCATTCACAATAAAAAATAAATAAAATGATCGAGATTTAAGTGACCAAGCTGAGTGATGATTGATGAAGAGAGGGGACCCCATTGCTGGTACTCAACCTTCAGATATCTAAACAAGTGAGATTTGAGCCAAATATTTCCTTTATTTACTTTTTTTTAATGTATCCATGCATTTGTAATATCTAGGATTTTTATTTTATCTATTTAATTAGTTGATTTGATAAACACACATAGATGCAGTTGTTTGTGATAATTATACGACATTGTAAACCACCCTTGCATTATGATTGATATCCATTGTTAACCAATTTGAGCCTTAGACTTTTCTTCTATGACTTAGCCTATTATAACCTTTTAACTTGAAAGATAAAATCTTTCCACCCTCCTCGGAGTTAGGTAGATATATTTCATTTTCAGTGTTGTACCCCAAATTTTGACCCCTTAGATGTCATAACATCTTTTGCATGAGCATCATAGGTCAATCATTGCATAACTAACCATTTTATCAGTTTTTGTTTGTTTTGGCTTCACTTGTAAATCAGGGTTTGTTTCAAGAGACCTTCTCTCCTCATCACAAGTTCTTCCTCAAGGATCAGGCAAGGTCGTCAGGTTAAGGGTTTGTGTGGTATGGTTTAAGATTCAGTGGAGGTTTGACCTAATCTTGGTCAAACAAGTGGATGGCATCAGTAACATGTTATCAGGTCGTGGCAGAGATTCTGAATTAGAGTTTTGGTCCTCATCCAGTCATTTGTTTCATGAGTGTGCACTCAAGGCACGAGGATTAGGGTTTCTCACCCTTGGAGTTTATGGTTGACAAATATCGTTTAGTTGTGTCTCCTAAGGTTAGCTGGTTCGTGGAATGTGCGGTTTTGTTTCAGTTCAATTGAGGTTGTAGAGCCATTAGGGAGGTTAAAGCATTCGGTACATTTCAAGTTGTGCGCACGTGTTTGGTCATGTAATTCAGGATTTGTGGCAGTTAAGTTTAATGGACAAGTGCATTTGTGGAGTTTTAAGTGTTGTGGTGGTGTGTTACCTTTACCATTATCCATTCCCGTAACCGTCTTTTATCCATTTTTGTTATTTACCCATTTCTCATAATTCATTTCTAAATCATTTTCAATTATCCACATTTTATTACAATTATCCATTTTAAAATCCAATTCATTTTATCCATTTAATCATCTTTCTATTCCATAACCTTTTATCTAATTTCTCCATATCCACTTTCCTAATCCATTATCTAAACTAAACCATTATCCATTTTATCCATAATATCCATTATTCACATTTCTAATTCATCAATCCATTCATATCCATGTTTCCATATCATTTATCAATTAACCTTTTTTTTTAATTTATTTTGATATTACATTTCACAAATTTCCAACTCATTATCCATTTTATTTTTTGTTTTTTTTACAACCAATATCACAAAATTCAAAAAAATATAATACAAAGATCATTGTACAAAAAGCCCAATAATGACAAGAAGGCCCATGGCTTCAAAGCTACAAAAAACAAAAATAGTACAAGTGCAAAGGAGAAGACTTCAGCAAAGATTATCTTTGGTCAACATATTCCCACGCTGTCACTCTTCGCGCTGCTGCCACCTTCGCACACGCATTGCCCCTTTTGTGAAACAAGGGACCCTGCGCCTAAACACTGCAACGCCAAACCATACAACAAAAGCTTGCACAAGTCCAAGCCTTGATCAATTTGTTTTTTTTGAAGCAACATCAATTCAAAACACTAGCACACTTTCCCAAAACCGGACCTGTGCCTCAAGCCTGCAAAAACCTCACTACCTGCAAACCAGCTGCAAACTGCAGCATAATAACAACCACACAATGCCACAAGCTCAGACTGATATAGAAAATGACAATACAGAGCGGGACAAATTTAAAAAGGAGGAACTGTTTTAAAAAGAGGGGGGAGCATAATTTGAACGCATAAAAAATGGAGGGGAAGAGAATACCTTCTTGAAAAACTCTTTGTCCAAAAACACACAGGGAGCTCATTTCTCCTTATTCAATCACGCCACCCTCACTTGCGCTAATGCAAACTCAGCCTCTTCTCCTTCGTTCAATCCAACGACCACAAACCACCACCCATCCGTTTCACTACTTCTACAACTGTTCAAACAAAACTCTTCATAACACCCACTCTTCCCCTCTACCTGACTCTTCTCAAACTCTACTTCCAAACCCTCATCGTTCATCATTCGCAAACCGACCTCAACCCTGTTCTCGCTTGCACAACTATCATACTTCCATCAACCTTCACCTCTGTTCTCTTACCTTCATCAACCCTACAACAACAGGAGTTACAACGAGAAGAACAAAGGTCAAGAGAGAGGATTTTGACGTGACCGTTGATGTGAAGATTCGAATTCATACCTGAACGAAAACTCCGATTCAACGTAAGTATCTCGATTCATAATCTTTCTGTTTCCCTTGAGTATCAGTTCGTACCCTACGCCGTGAATTCGAGTTTGGTCATGCTTTGTACCTCGAAAAAAACTGATAGAGAGCGAGGAGGATGTCGAAGTGAGATGGAGACGAAATCGAGATTGTGCTGTTTTTCTTCCTCTCCCCTGTCTACGTACTTCCTTTTTTTTTTTTCTGTCGACAACCTTCGGCCACCACAACAACTCACCACCCATTCTTAGATTTGTGTGCAAATAACCGTCGCGATGTAGATTAGAGGGGAAGGGCGAGTGAAATTCAGAGAAACAATGAGAAGGTGAGTGAGATAGAGAGCAAAATCGGAGGGAATGGAGAGGGGGAAAGGCTTCTAGAAGTTTGATTCGAGAGAGACGAGCGTGATTCTGGGGAGATGAGAGTGGGAAAATGCGATCGAAATAGAGAGATTGAAGCGTGAAGGACCGTATTTCTTATCTGATGGAAGACATGGCCGTTTCTTTGGCCCCCTTTATTGATTTTAGGTTAAATGTTGTGTAAGTAAGACGAACTGGGTCGACCCTACCGAACCTGACCCAGTCGGCCAACCCAGTAGCCTCCTTGGGCTTCATTGATCCGTCACTTTCCCTTGGGCTTTTTTTGCCCCCTTAGCCCAATGTTTTTCTTTTATCATAATTTGTTTACAATAAAACCAGTTCTTTTTTTAATAGTTTAGTTTTAAAGGAAATAAATATTTTAGAATAAAAATGTTTCAAGTTCTTAGTAAAATATGTATCTTTATCACTATGTTTTTATGAAAAGTAAAAACTGTGAAAATAATTATTTGATAAAGATAATTTTTAAACATTTAAGATTATGTTGCTTTTAAATCTTTTCCAAAATCAAATTAATCAATTCTTTTCATAAAAATAAGAAAGAAGAGGATTGTTGGAATCCAGTATTCCGGCATAAGCCTCGAACGATTGGTCCTAAGTCTTGCACTTTGGGGTAGCCATTATTCACTCTTTCGCTCCTCAAAAACATCCAATTTTAATTCGGACTAATAAGAGCCGTCAAGATCTAGCATCTTGGCACAACTCTTCGAACAATTGATTTTTCATCAAATGTTCATAGTCCATTGAACAACTTTTATATCAACTCGGACAAGTAAGGACAGTTAAGATCTAGCATCTTGACATAACCCTTTTGAGCAATTGATTATTGTCAGAAGCTCGTTGTACTTAAAATGATCTTAATCATAACTTGGATGAATAAGAGCCGTCAAGATCTAGCATCTTGGCGCAACTCTTCGAACAATTGATTTTCATCAAGCGTTCATTATCCATCAATTATTTTTCATTATCAACTTGAATGAATAAGAGCCGTTAGAGTCTAGTACTCTAGCCTAACTCTTTGAACATCTGCTTAAATGTTCGCCAATCACTTAACATACCTCAACCAACAACCCGTAGTAATCAGAACTAAGGATGCTCTGATTTCTCATTCTTCAATGAGAATACGTAAGCACAAGAACCCTAATTCTTGGCGAGCCACCTTCCATCTTTTGCTACCTCTTATCTTTGTCAATCGTCATTTCAAGAATCCATCCTTCTTTAAGGATATCAATACTTCAAAGTACATCAAATCTTTTTTCGAAATAAAACTTGAAAGAAAAGGATTGTTAGAATCTAGCATTCTAGCATAACCCTTTGAAAGATTGGTCTCAAGTCTTGAACATTGAGGTAGCCAATCATTTCTTTCTTTCGTCCTCAAAACACTTAATAATAATTTGGACTAAGAGATGTTAGAGTCTAGCACTCTAGCACAACTCCTTGAACCTTTGATTTTTATCAATGTTCGTTGTCCAACAAACAATTTTCTCAAACTAATCTTGAATGATAGAGAATGTTAGAGTTTAACACTTTAGCATAAACTCTTTGATCATTTGATGATCATCATTCTTAAAATACATCCAATCATATTCAAACTCCATTTTATGGACAAATCTTGATTCTCATAAAGGAACCAAAACATCTGTAACCTTTGACCTCATAGCCATTTAATCCCATCAAAATTTAGAATTAGAGAGTTCTTTAACTCTACGTGAGTATCATGATCATGAATACTCATTCCCCTTGGAACTTTGACCATAGTCAATGGTTCCTCACCGTAGTTAGGTGAACTACGATTGCTCTGATTCCATCCTCATAAGGATACGTAGGCACGAGACTGCGAAGTCTTTGCGAGCACCCTAGTAATGAAACCTCTTTAGGTTCTCTCTCCTTTACCAATAATCATTTACCTTCTTTTCCCATTAAGTAGAAGATTAGAAATTAACCTTAAGCTAACATACATTTAACCTTAACTAAACGGTTCCCGTTGAGTACAACGGACGTGAGGGGTGCTAATACCTTCCCCTTGCGTAACCGACTCCCGAACTCAGACAATGGTTGCGATGACCATTTCTTATCCTTTCTTTTAGGGGTTTTATTCGATATTTTTCCTTTCCCTCTATGGAATAAATAAAGATCGGTGGCGACTCTATTAAGTCCATCCCGCGGGCGTGCGATTGCGTTTCGCGAGGTCGTTCTCATTTTTCGAGGTACGACAGATGGGGACTCTGCTGGGGATCTGAATCTCCCTAAGTGAGTCAAGCCTAGTTTAGTTAGGTTTTTTTATGTGTGTTTAGCTTTGTTTGTTTCTCTTTCTTGTTTATTATGTGTTTTATTGCTCTTACTTTATTGCTTATTCATATATATCTCTGTGTGGGCTTTGGGGATTTAATATCATGATAAAAGCTCTACACCCGAGTTTCAGAAAAAGCAGAGAGAAAACATAGGGTTAGATTTGGCAGTTAGTAGTGTTAGACTACGAGGGAAAACTCCTTGTAGCAACTAACATGAAGGCTCCTCTAGAGTAGACCTATTTGTAGATCTCGTTATAAAACAGCTAGCCTGTTGCATAACGCTGATTCATGAAGGGTCCGTGACTCTAGGTCCCCATTTAGAACCAGTGTTATTTCGGTGGTTGCGTAATATTGGAATTCAAGGACATCTCCTTGATCCAACCAATATGAGAACCCCAATCAGAAGAGATCTTTTCATCACTCTCGTTGTAAAATGGATAGCCCATTGCATAACGTTGATACGACTAAGGTCCGTGAATCTGAAACCTTGACCAAAAACCTAGAAACTATCATGTGAGTGGGTTTAAGGGTAAATTACCATAGAACCGTCTTTTAGGAGGCCTACCAATTAGGGAGTTGTGAGGTGTTTACCTTATCCCAAACCTTTTATGTGCATTCATGAGCATTTGCATATCATCATAACACTCATATGTTTTGTTTTCAGGGAGTCTTATTAACAAAGCAGTTGTTTGGCACGAAAAGGTCGTAATGAGTTCAGACAGGAGGAAACCATTGCCACTCAAGGCAAAGATGCAAGATGTCACCAACATACTAAGGCTCTTGGAAAAGGTTCCTCGTTGCTTCAAAACTACAATGCAAGGAAGGTTTGGTCACATTTTAGATCTTCTCACAGTGGATGTCCAGATCCCAGCTATCACAACCTTAGCTCAGTTTTACGATCCTCCACTCCGAAACTTCCTTTTCCAAGACTTCCAGTTGACTCCTACCTTGGAGGAATATGGCAGACTGTTAGGTTTCACAATGAAAGGAAGAATGGCATACAATCGAAATGGTCAAAAGCCTGATGTGAAAGAGTTGGCTCTTGCACTACACATTTCCATATCCGATGCTGAAAGTAATTGGAAGAAGAAGGAAAATTTCCTTGGGTTTTGGAGAACTTTCTTAGAAAATGAAGCAGAGAAATGGTTGACTGCACGTCACTGGGACGCATTGATAAACATACTAGCCCTCCTCATTTATGGGTTGGTATTATTCCCCAATCATGAAGGCTTCATTGACTCATCAGCTATCAGTGTCTTTTGGCCCGTTTGGAAAGAGAAGCAAAATCTTGTTAATCCTCTCCTGGCAGATACTTTCCATACCTTGCACACTCGCCATGAAAAGAAGAGTGGGACTTTAGCTTGCTGTCTTCCTTTACTTTACAACTGGCTCATTGCATGTGTGTTCAAATCCAATGATCAGATAAGTAGGATGTCCAGTGAAGGGTGGGCTAGATTCCTGGTGTCTCTAACAAGCAATGATATTCCTTGGTATTGTTACAAGCTTAACGTCCATGAAGTCATTATCAGCTGTGGGAGTTTCCAAAATGTGCCATTAATAGGTTCCAAGGGTTGCATTAACTACAATCCTATGCTAGCCTTGCGACAACTTGGACACCCGATGCGTGGAAAGCCTAATGATGGAGAATTGGAAGAAATGGTTCTGAATGATATGGGAGCCAATGATCCCTCTCTACTCCATAGGATTATCAGATATTGGGAGAAGGTGCATACTAAACGATCAAGGATATCAAAGGCAAGTGATGTTCCATATCAGCAATGGGTTACCGAAAGAGTCAAAGTTGTAAAGCTCCCGTTCTCTGTAGCAGATCATATTCCTCCAAGGTCTCCTCCACCCGAACCTGTACCTATTTCTCTCGAGGAAGTAGAAGAGCTAAGAGCCATGGTGGCTAGACTTGGGAAAGAAAATGAAGGTCTACAGTCGCAGCTGAACAAAAAGACTGGCGAGAACATGGTTCTCAAGAGGAAGTTTGATAAGAAACAAGAGCTGTTAGAAGAGAGTAATAAGAAAAGCAAGGCTGAGGAGGATCTTAAAGAGCGAGTCCTAGATTGCTTGGACCAAGCCAATGGTGGTTTAGAATCTCTTCACGAGCAATTAGAGGAAGCTAAGAGGAAGGGACAAGAATGGAAGCATTGGTGGGATATAGCCACTAAATAGAAGAAAGAGGTAAGAATAAAGCTTGAAGCCCAGATCAAAGAATTGAAAGAGTTCCTAAGGAAATCTAAAGAGGAATTAGAACACGAGCGCCGCCAAGGATGGCAAGCAAGGAATGTCTCTGGAATCAGTGCAGAAGCATGGCAGGAGAAGTGTGATGAGCTGGCCACTAGCAAGGAGTTGGTGGAACACTGGAAAACCCAACATCAGATCTTGAAAAGTCAGAGCGTGGGATGGGTGAATGAAAAAAAAACTGGATAAAGTTCTGAAGGATTATGAGGAGACCATTAAGTTCCTTGAGCCTTCTGCTATCATGTATCGCGAAAAATTTGCAAGCTTGATAAGGTTTTGTAATGAGATAGCCAAGGACTTACCCTTAAGGCTAGAGATGGCTGTGGAAGATGTGGATGAAGACACTCCTTCTTCTATCGGTTACTTCATTCAGCTCATCGAGGGGATGATGAAGAGGTTTAAGATTGAATTAAAAGAGCTTCAAGAGCGCGAGATAAAGAAGACTTTTTTATTATGGTTTTGTATTTTGAGACTCAATATTGTTGTATTTGGGTGACTCAATTCATTCTCCACTTGTACTGTGTACTTTTGATTTTATTTGAATGAATGAGTATTTTGGGTTCTAAATTCGTGTTTGATCTTCATTACGCGCGAATTTATGCTAAACAATTGAAAGTTTAAAAAGGACTCTCTAAAAAATAAACATCATAAGCATTACATCCATACATATGTCATCCCATTTGCATTGCATTTCGTTTCTTAGCCTTGAGTCTGTCTCATCTTCTTCTTCCTTTGTCACTCAAGGATATCTAGCATTCACTCAGGACCAATGGCAACGATGAATGAAATTCTAAAGAACCAGGAAGATCTGAAAAAAGAGGTCAGAATCCTCAAATGCCAGATGAGTTGGGTTCTGGAAACTTTGCAAGCCCTGACAAAAAAGAGGATCACATTCACCCTATCACGCCAACACTCAACAATCAAGCTTCTGTTTATCATCCAGTTTCTCAACCACCAATCTATCAACCAGCTCCCAACGCCCTTGCTTATCCACGACAGACTCAAGTTTCTCGTCAGAATATTCTAGGTAAAAGAAAGGGTGGAAGGCCTCCGATTCCTCCCATTCCTATGACATATACGACATTGTATCCTGCTTTGGTGCAACAAGGGCTAATAACTACAAGGTCATCAGGCCCACATCCTGATCTGCTTCCACCTTCTTATAATCCCAATGCTCATTGTGCATTCCATGAAGGGGCACCAGGCCATGATTTAGAAAGTTGTTTTGCTTTGAAGCACATTGTAAGGGACTTAATGGAGAGAAATATTCTATATTTCGATGACTCTCGTTCTAGTATCAAGAACAATCCTTTGCCATCTCCTGTGCACGGGATTTAAGGAAACCTTATGCCGGTCAACCGTTGGTCTTGTTCCTACACCCGAATGTAACCGTCATCAGGAGTCTACCAAAAGGGAGTCCCATTCTCCAACGGCTGTCTCTCCTCGAGGTTCCCAAAATCAAAACAAGTTAAAGTACCCTATGGGAAGAGGCCAAGCTAACCCCCAACCCATTCCGGTACCATTGAGCAAACTCTTCCCACTGTTGATGCAGAACAAGTTGGTAACTCACTGACTTCTCAAACATGTGCCAGGACCTTGGCACAATCCTAACCTGAATTGTGAATTCCACAAGGGAGCCAAAGGGCATGACTTGGATGATTGTCGAGCTTTAGAATATACTGTACGAGGGCTGATCTATGGTAATAAACTAATCCTTGAAGAGGATCGCCCGGAGATTGAATGCCAATTCCATACCGGGACAATGGGGCACCCCATTGAAGAGTGCAAAGAGTTCGAAACGAAATTGCTAAGTGTGCTAAAGCTGCTGAAACCTCAAGAGGGCGAGTCAGATGCCAGTGCCCCAACTCTTAAAGCAGAAGACAAAGGACCTATAAGGTCTCTTAAGGTTCTATATCACAAGGAGCGAGTGATCAATGATGGAGGTGTTCCCCCGTCTGGGCTCGGAAACTGAAATCTTTTGGAAATCAATTCACCGAAGTTGGCTGTATTTTGTTCATTTCAGTATTTTCAATTTCCTTTGTGTTGAATTTATGTTTGCTTATAAGCTTTGTTGTAATTTCAAATTGGTAGCATTAATGAAATGTTTATGCATCTTTTGATTAAATCCATTCGTTTCACTCATTTACTGCTATTCTCATAAAAGCAAAAAAATATCTTTATCTTATTTCTTTCCCTTTATCAAACTGTTTGTTCAAACAAAGACTGGGGAGGATGACGAAAACATTACATCCCTAATTGTTGTGGTATGCTTTCGATTAAACCTTGTCGAGGATGTAAGGCATTGTTTCAATCCCTAAACACTGGAGAAATAAAGAAGATAATCCCTCGTTAACCCTTTGAGCCTAGAAGTAGAAGTTTTCTTTCTTTACACAAAAGACCCTTAAATCTCAACCTTGGAGTGGGTAGTTCTCAGTTTAACTTGGTTATGCATTCGAATGCAAGCGCTTCATGCAAGACACCAGTCAGCTCTCTCAAACCGAATGAGTTAGCATTTGTACAAGTTATTCCTCCAAACAACAAATAAGGAAGGATCATTGGAAAATCCTTAATCAAAGAATGAGCCGAGTCCCTTTCAAGGCAAAAGCCAAGAAAGTTGGGAAGCCCAGAACTTTGCCTTATACACAAAGAACTTGTACAACATCTAAAAAGAAGAGGTATCGTGATCTCAACCAAATCAAAAGAAGAGGTATCGTGACCTCAACCAAATCAAAAGAAGAGGTATCATGACCTCAACAAAAAAGACGTCATAACCTCAGCAAGGACAACAAAAGGCAACCAAATTATGCAAGGGAGCAGTGACTATAAAGGTGTCTGAATCATCAACTATCATCGATTCATTCTTAGTCTATAGGAACGTAAATGTATAGCTTAGGTAAACTGAGTGTAGGACTGAAGTTCATCACGAAGATGGGGTGGGTACAAATAAACTTTGAGCCTTTATCCTTTGTTTCTTAAACCATGAACCAAACCACGTTACAACCCTTAAAAGACCTAATTGAGGTAAGGTTGTTTCGAAAGCATATTACAACAAGGTTGATTAACCTGACTCCTAATGATCTTTGCTATTTACGTGTGTTGATTACTTCATCTGTCATTCCGTAAATGACTAGATCCACTTTGTTTTTGATTTAATTACTCCACCGTGTGTGTTCCATCGATAAACTTTATTTTCAAAAAGCTTGCATGAATTTTGCATTAAAATTGCTAATTTTTAACGAACAATACTTGTTTGCAAAACAATTTAATATCAAAAGAATCCCAACAAATGCAGCCAGCTAAGGAATTTGACTTGATGAAGGAAGCTCAGTCAGGGGCAACCAAGCAGAAGGATTTACCATTCCACCATCCCAAGAGCTGCTAAATCAAAGGAAGAACTCTTCAAAAGTTCAGAATATTGGGGCAAGCCTTCTTGAGGTCACCTTATGACAAGTTTGGACTTCAATGACCCACCAACAGGGGCAAGTTTGTTCCCCAGTTGTTTCTACCACAGTCTAAAGGACCTTGTATCACGAATGCCGTTAATCAGGGGCAATCAGGTCGAGATTCGGTAAATCTCTAAAAGGCCAATCAGTCTGGGGCATCTCTTTCACAGATCAGCCAGCTTGAAGAGCAAGTTCAAAGACTTTGTCGTGCAAATGCTGTTAATCTGGGGCAATTACGCCAAGATTCATGAATCTAAGAGTTTGAAGATATTGAGGCATTTCATATGCCGATTCTTCTGTAAAATCCTCTTGATACTTTCTCCCAACATACCATGTAATCTGGGGCAAAGAAGATTTGAAGATTACATGTTGCAAGAGTTGTTGTTTATTATGGTGATCATCATACCAGTCAGGATGCAGAACTACCCTGTTCTCGTGATATCCTTGGTCAGTTTCCCAGTAAATTGTTACTTCGGTCGAGCTTGGCAATTCTCCATGGATTTTTCTCCAGTAAGGAAATCAAGCTCATGATGGCAATCCTAGTGAAATCATGACGTTATACCTCAAGTGGAATACTCTTTTCACCAGTGAAGTAGATCTGATGATCCTACTTATTCATCCCCAATAATGGTCCAATCTGATGAGTTTGACTGGGTATCCTCGTCGAGATGTTTATTTCATCTCCAGTTTCGCTTCTTGTCTGTTTTGTCAACATAAGCGTAAGCATGGCATAAGCATAACATCTTAGCATTTTGCTACCCTCCTGGTATCTACCGGTGATTGTTCACTTTGGTGTTTATCTCCCCAAGTGGCTGGGTTCGTCTATTCTCTCCAATAGAAAGTCAACCCTAGGCATAAAGTGCCCATTCTTTCTGAATTCCCCACAGAGTTCGATTCTCATGGATGAGGGTTGTTTCAGTTATCTTTTCCACATTCGGATAAGATAAATCCCCATTTGAGTTCCTTCCTCAATTGGAGTCTTGTTTGGCCGTTTCTTTCTAGCTTGTTCCTAGATTGAACTTTGGTCCCTGGCAGGTGTGGTTTTTTGAGCCCATCTTGAACGTGCATTTATTTTGCACTATGTCTCGCAGGCAGAATCTTTTGATCCTCATAAAGACAAAATTCATTCCCCAGCAGTGTTGAGATATCAACTACTTTATGGAATTGATACCCAACGATAAGTGGCAATCTCTCTCCCGAGAAACTTATCTATCTCTGGTTTTATCCAACTTTTTTTGCAACCATAATTGGTATTCCCCAAGAAGTCTAACCTTAAGTCCAGTCATCGCTGGCATCTTTCCTGTTGTTTAAAACCGTTCCTGCTTGAATCGTGTCAAGCTTGAACCCAAAGTCCAATTATCGTTGGCACCATCTTTGGTTCGAATCGAGTCACCTTAGGCTTTTTAAGATCTTGTTCTTGTTTGAATCGTGTCAAACTTGAACCGAGTCCTTGTTTGAATCGTGTCGGACATTGTCTCTTGTTTTAAGATCTTGTTCTTGTTTGAATCGTGTCAAACCTGAACCGAATCCTTGTTCGAATCGCGTCGAACATTGTCTCTTGTTTTAAGATCTTGTTCTTGTTTGAATCGTGTCAAACTTGAACCGAGTCCTTGTTCGAATCGTGTCAGACATTGTCTCTTGTTTTAAGATCATGTTCTGGTTTGAATCGTGTTAAACCTAAACCGAGTCCTTGTTCGAATCGTGTCGAACATTGTCTCTTGTTTTAGGATCTTGTTCTTGTTTGAATCGTGTCAAACCTGAACCGAGTCCTTGTTCGAATCGTGTCGAACATTGTCTCTTGTCTTAAGATCCCGTTCCTGTTTGAATCGTGTCAAACTTGAACCCAAAGTCCAATTATCGTTGGCACCGTCTTTGGTTTGAATCGAGTCACCTTAGGCTTTTATTTCAGTTTGTTCCTGCTTGAATCGTGTCAAGCTTGAACCTAAAGTCCAGTCATCGCTGGCATCCTCCATAAACGGAATCATTTTTGTTATCTCAACCAGTTATGGTACATTTTTTATTCATTAACCTCATTCACATAGCTAAAAGGTCCAGTCACCTTTCATCATCTGACGTAGAGTTTACCTCTGTCTTTTCTGGCTTTTCTTGAAGATCCCGTTTGAACTCTTCAGTATAGGAAATCCCCAGAAAATCTTTGTAGGATGTCTATCCTTTTTATTTCAAACGGATCCCCTGTGGTGATCAGGTCTTCTTTCTGGTTTCATGCCCAGTAAGAATGTGTCTTATCCCCAGTATCGTCCGGTTACTTTTGAACCGCGTCGTCTACCTCCCTGGATCTTTCCCTAGTGGAGAACACCTCTTTGGTGTCCTATCTCCAGTAAGAGCTTGTAGAGTTTCCCCTCAGTTTTTCTATCCCCAGTGTTGCCTCAGAGTCTCCCCAGTAAGTCTTGTTTTTTCGTTGGTTAGTCTGTATCCCCCAGTGAGTTTACCTCATGGATACTAACCTTCATCCTTCCCCGGTGTTATCCACATGTGTGTGTTTGCTTTTGTTGTTGATTGCATTTTTGTACCATCATGGCATCATACCATCATACTAGAAGTTCATGGCATGTCAGCATTTGCATGTCCGCCGCTTGTCCTTAGCATCTGCATTCCATCTAAGGGCAAAATTTTCGGCTTGCTATATTTAAATACCTTTCACCTTGATGTTCCGAGGATTTCCATTTCCTCGTACCATCTGGTAAAGCTATTTAAATAGGGGCAACTGTTGTACCCCAAATTTTGACCCCTTAGATGTCATAACATCTTTTGCATGAGCATCATAGGTCAATCATTGCATGACTAACCATTTTATCAGTTTTTGTTTGTTTTGGCTTCACTTGTAAATCAGGGTTTGTTTCAAGAGACCTCCTCTCCTCATCACAAGTTCTTCCTCAAGGATCAGGCAAGGTCGTCAGGTTAAGGGTTTGTGTGGTATGGTTTGAGATTCAGTGGAGGTTTGACCTAATCTTGGTCAAACAAGTGGATTGCATCAGTATCATGTTATCAGGTCGTGGCAGAGATTCTAAATTAGAGTTTTGGTCTTCATCCTGTCATTTGTTTCATGAGTGTGCACTCAAGGCATGAGGATTAGGGTTTCTCACCCTTGGAGTTTATGGTTGACAAATATCGTTCAGTTGTGTCTCCTAAGGTTAGCTGATTCGTGGTGTGTGTGGTTTTGTTCCAGTTCAATTGAGGTTGTAGAGCCATCAGGAAGGTTAAAGCAGTCGGTACATTTCAAGTTGTGCGCACGTGTTTGGTCATGTAATTCAGGATTTGTGGCAGTTAAGTTTAATGGACAAGTGCATTTGTGGAGTTTTAAGTGTTGTGGTGGTGTGTTACCTTTACCATTATCCATTCCCGTAACCGTCTTTTATCCATTTTTGTTATTTACCCATTTCTCATAATCCATTTCTAAACCATTTTCAATTATCCACATTTTATTACAATTATCCATTTTAAAATCCAATTCATTTTATCCATTTAATCATCTTTCTATTCCATAACCTTTTATCTAATTTCTCCATATCCACTTTCCTAATCCATTATCTAAACTAAACCATTATCCATTTTATCCATAATATCCATTATTCACATTTCTAATTCATCAATCCATTCATATCCACGTTTCCATATCATTTATCAATTAGCCTTTTTTTTTAAATTTATTTTGATATTACATTTCACAAATTTCCAACTCATTATCCATTTTATTTTTTGTTTTTTTTACAACCAAAATCACAAAATTCAAAAAAATATAATACAAAGATCATTGTACAAAAAGCCCAATAATGACAAGAAGGCCCATGGCTTCAAAGCTACAAAAAACAAAAATAGTACAAGTGCAAAGGAGAAGACTTCAACAAAGATTATCTTTGGTCAACATATTCCCACGCTGTCACTCTTCGCGCTGCTGCCACCTTCGCACACGCATTGCCCCTTTTGTGAAACAAGGGACCCTGCGCCTAAACACTGCAACGCCAAACCATACAACAAAAGCTTGCACAAGTCCAAGCCTTGACCAATTTGTTTTTTTTGAAGCAACATCAATTCACAACACTAGCACACTTTCACCAAAACCGGACCTGTGCCTCAAGCCTGCAAAAACCTCACTACCTGCAAACCAGCTGCAAACTGCAGCATAATAACAACCACACAATGCCACAAGCTCAGACTGATATAGAAAATGACAATACGGAGTGGGACAAATTTAAAAAGGAGGAACTGTTTTAAAAAGAGGGGGGAGCATAATTTGAACGCATAAAAAATGGAGGGGAGGAGAATACCTTCTTGAAAAACTCTTTGTCCAAAAACACACAGGGAGCTCACTTCTCCTTATTCAATCACGCCACCCTCACTTACGCTAATACAAACTCAACCTCTTCTCCTTCGTTCAATCCAACGACCACAAACCACCACCCATCCGTTTCACTACTTCTACAACAGTTCAAACAAAACTCTTCATAACACCCACTCTTCCCCTCTACCTGACTCTTCTCAAACTCTACTTCCAAACCCTCATCATTCATCATTCGCAAACCAACCTCAACCCTGTTCTCGCTTGCACAACTATCATACTTCCATCAACCTTCACCTCTGTTCTCTTACCTTCATTAACCCTACAACAACAGGAGTTACAACGAGAAGAACAAAGGTCAATAGAGAGGATTCTGACGTGACCTTTGATGTGAAGATTCGAATTCATACCTGAACGAAAACTCCGATTCAACGTAAGTATCTCGATTCATAATCTTTCTGTTTCCCTTGAGTATCAGTTCGTACCCTACGTCGCGAATTCGAGTTCGGTCATGCTTTGCACCTAAAAAAAACTGATAGAGAGCGAGGAGGATGTCAAAGTGAGATGGAGACGAAATCGAGATTGTGCTGTTTTTCTTCCTCTCCCCTATCTACGCACTTCCTTTTTTTTTTCTACCGACAACCTTCGGCCACCACAACAACTCACCACCCATTCTTAGATTTGTGTGCAAATAACCGTCGCGATGTAGATTAGAGGGGAAGGGCGAGTGAAATTCAGAGAAACAATGAGAAAGTGAGTGAGATAGAGAGCAAAATCGGAGGGAATGAAGAGGGGGAAAGGCTTAGAGAAGTTTGATTCGAGAGAGACGAGCGTGATTTCGGGGAGATGAGAGTGGGAAAATGCAATCGAAACAAAGAGATTGAAGCGTGAAGGACCGTATTTCTTATCTGATGGAAAACATGGCCGTTTCTTTGGCCCCCTTTGTTGATTTTAGGTTAATTGTTGTGTAAGTAAGACGAACTGGGTCGACCCTACCCAACCTGACCCGGCCGGCCAACCCAGTAGCCTCCTTGGGCTTCATTGATCCGTCACTTTCCCTTGGGCTTTTTTTGCCCCCTTAGCCCAATGTTTTTCTTTTATCATAATTTGTTTACAATAAAACCAGTTTCTTTTTTTAATAGTTTAGTTTTAAAGGAAATAAATATTTTAGAATAAAAATGTTTCAAGTTCTTAGTAAAATATGTATCTTTATCACTATGTTTTTATGAAAAGTAAAAATGTGAAAATAATTATTTGATAAAGATAATTTTTAAACATTTAAGATTATGTTGCTTTTAAATCTTTTCCAAAATCAAATCAATCAATTCTTTTCATAAAAATAAGAAAGAAGAGGACTGTTGGAATCCAGCATTCCGGCATAAGCCTCGAACGATTGGTCCTAAGTCTTGCACTTTAGGGTAGCCATTATTCACTCTTTCGCTCCTCAAAAATATCAAATTTTAATTCGGACTAATAAGAGCCGTCAAGATCTAGCATCTTGGCACAACTCTTTGAACAATTGATTTTTCATCAAATGTTCATAGTCCATTGAACAACTTTTATATCAACTCGGACAAGTAAGGACCGTTAAGATCTAGCATCTTGACATAACCCTTTTGAGCAATTGATTATCGTCAGAAGCTCGTTGTCCTTAAAACGATCTTAATCATAACTTGGATGAATAAGAGCCGTCAAGATCTAGCATCTTGGCGCAACTCTTCGAACAATTGATTTTCATCAAGCGTTCATTATCCATCAATTATTTTTCATTATCAACTTGAATGAATAAGAGCCGTTAGAGTCTAGCACTCTAGCCTAACTCTTTGAACATCTGCTTAAATGTTCGCCAATCACTTAACATACCTCAACCAACAACCCGTAGTAATCAGAACTACGGATACTATGATTTCTCATTCTTCAATGAGAATACATAGGCACAAGAACCCTAATTCTTGGCGAGCCACCTTCCATCTTTTGCTACCTCTTATCTTTGTCAATCGTCATTTCAAGAATCCATCCTTCTTTAAGGATATCAATACTTCAAAGTACATCAAATCTTTTTTTGAAATAAAACTTGAAAGAAAAGGATTGTTAGAATCTAGCATTCTAGCATAACCCTTTGAAAGATTGGTCTCAAGTCTTGCACATTGAGGTAGCCAATCATTTCTTTCTTTCGTCCTCAAAACACTTAATAACAATTTGGACTAAGAGATGTTAGAGTCTAGCACTCTAGCACAACTCCTTGAACCTTTGATTTTTATCAATGTTCGTTGTCCAACAAACAATTTTCTCAAACTAATCTTGAATGATAGAGAATGTTAGAGTTTAACACTTTAGCATAAACTCTTTGATCATTTGATGATCATCATTCTTAAAATACATCCAATCATATTCAAACTCCATTTTATGGACAAATCTTGATTCTCATCAAGGAACCAAAACATCTGTAACCTTTGACCTCATAGCCATTTAATCCCATCACAATTTAGAATTAGAGAGTTCTTTAACTCTACGTGAGTATCATGATCATGAATACTCATTCCCCTTGGAACTTTGACCATAGTCAATGGTTCCTCACCGTATTTAGGTGAACTACGATTGCTCTGATTCCATCCTCATAAGGATACGTAGGCACGAGACTGCGAAGTCTTTGCGAGCACCCTAGTAATGAAACCTCTTTAGGTTCTCTCTCCTTTAACAATAATCATTTACCTTCTTTTCCCATTAAGTAGAAGATTAGAAATTAACCTTAAGCTAACATACATTTAACCTTAACTAAACGGTTCCCGTTGAGTACAACGGACGTGAGGGGTGCTAATACCTTCCCCTTGCGTAACCGACTCCCGAACTCAGACAATGGTTGCGATGACCATTTCTTATCCTTTCTTTTAGGGGTTTTATTCGATATTTTCCCTTTCCCTCTATGGAATAAATAAAGATCGGTGGCGAATCTGTTAAGTCCATCCCGCGGGCGTGCGATTGCGCTTCGCGAGGTCGTTCTCATTTTTCGAGGTACGACATTCAGTATATGCTAATCACTAAGTTTGGGGTTACTCTTGGAAGTTATTAGCAACTCTAGTACCCAATATGAAAGAAAGACTGATATGAATGGGAAAAGATGAGGAATTATAAAGAGCTACTTAACTCCAAGGTTTAAGCCGATTATCCAAAAATTATCCTACCCTTACATAAGCCATGTTACAACCAAAAAAGTCCTCAAATATGTGTTTAAATATGGTCTGATAGATTTTGCATATAACTTACAAGTTCACTGTTTTTTACTCTTGTATGTGATTGAGTGAACACCCTTGTAACTGAGTGCATAATGGTGAATGGAGAGACAGGTTGAGTATTGGTGATGGAAGAACTAATCTGATTTAATTAAAGAGAGGCAGAAAACAAAGGTCTTGATCACCAGAAGCAAGTGACATTCATATGGTAAGGTTTGTAATTTATTTCTGACAAAGTTATAGTGTTCAGACAAGTTACTTGAGGATAAACAATAGTTTGAGTTTGGGGGTTGTGATGATGGGCTATCACTGAACATCATTTAGCAAGAAAAATCGATAAATTCTGACAAGAATTAAGCAAGTTAGAAACATTTAAGTGAGAAAAGCTGGAAAAAGCGCTTTTGGGTGCAAAAAAGGACTTAGTGAGAAAATTGGTGAAAAAAAAGGAACAAAAACATGTTGAAGCCCTGGATTTTATGTGTCTATAACACGCCCACATTTCCTCTAATGAACCCGTGCTGAAAAGCAGCATGCCCGCATTGAAAAATTATGGCGCAACCCACCCGCGTTGAAAGGTAGCGCGCCCGTGTTGTAACTTTTCGCTGACACGTTTTCTAACTGCTTTAAAAGGGAAGAAAGAGGAAAATTAAAAGGTTCGATTACCAAGACCTGAAAGTGAAATTTAAGAGCAATTTTGGAGCGTTTGAAGACCATTAAAGCCATGAGAGGTTTTATTTAGTGAATTTTTATGCTCTTCAAATCTAAGCTATTGGCTTTAATTAATTTCAGCATGATTAGCTAGATTTCTCTAGGTTATGTCAAATTTGATGATGAACTTGTTTTTACCTAATTGGGATATATGATTGGATTATGTTAATGTTATTGTTCTGACTATTCTTATTATTCAATTATTGGTTATGCGCATTGCTTTTTAATTATTACGGTATTCGAATTGATCTTGATAAATAGTGACTACTGACCCTAGGGCTATCTATCTGAACTACTTTAACTGTTGAATTCGTTAATTGACTAGGGATAATATGATTAGGAATTGTGACTTAGGGATTAACATACCCTGTTGCCTAATCTAATAGGACATTTGGCTTGAGGGATCATGGAGTTGACACCTAGATTAGTGAGCTACACGCCACGGGATTGGGTGTAGTGGTAGAGTTAGTATGCCGTGTAATTCTGTAGTCAGCGCATGTCTGTTAGTGTGAGTTTCATCAATCAAGTAGAAATAAGATATTCCGATAATACGACCTAACCGTTTGTCTCATCATCGTAGTAAAACTTTTTTCTTGCTTTTTTGACCAAAACAATCTTAAAACCCCCATTTATTGTGTTTATTTACATCGCACAACATATCTTGTTTTAAGTTCGCAATCCCTATGGAGATGAATTTGTTTTTATTATTTCAATAACAACACTAGTACACTTTTTAATAAAATTGTCCATCAAGTACACCAGGATGTATAGTGGTCCCGCTCTATCATTCTCGCGAGAGCCCACTCCACTCTCAAATGGTTTCCCATGAAAGTTGTTCTTCTATTATGTTTAACAAATATTACACATGTTCATACAATCACTAATTCACAATAATACTGAGAAAAATAAATCTCTTATATAGATCTTGACTTATACATAACCTTGATGTTGAACTCTCTATAAATTCTTTACTTGATTCTCGCTTCTTGAATCTTCCAGCTTCACCAATCTGCTCCAAGTCTTCGTGCATGTCAATCACCATTGATCCCACCAATTTCTTGAGCGATGAACTGATTGAAGATTGTTAAGAACTCCTACCTTGTCTGTAGGCTTCCACACAACTCTACCAAGGTCAGCCTGGAGAGAAGAACTTCCTTCATATCACTGGAATTCGTCACCACCAGTCACCATTATCTCAATCTTGCAAGCTTCATAAAGATCTTTACCAACTCTTCAAAAAAAATTCGTTTAAAGACATGTCTCCTTAAATAGTTATGAATCTTCATAATCAAGATCTAAATTCAAACTAGAGGTTGAAGATGAAAGAAATTTTGAATGAAAGAACTTTTTTAGGTTTCAAAAGTTGGAAGTTGTTGTTATCTTCTTGGTTTTTATGTGAAATGAGATGAAAAAATGAATTTATATGTGTTGGACATAAAACACTAAATTAGGTGAAAAAAGTTGTTAGATTCGAGTCAAGAACATTTGTTGATTTGAGTTAAGTGAGCAAGTAGAGCAGAACAAGATTAACATAAAGAAAAGTGACCCATTTCCTATGATTTGAGTCATGTTGCAACTCTATTTGAGTCATGTACAAAGCTTGATTCGAATCAAATTAGTCAAAACCAAATAGGAAAAAGTGAAAACCTCGTGATTCGAATAATGTCAAAAGTGTGAGTCAAATCAAATGGGGCAGTGGCTAACAAGAGATGTATAATTTAAAGCAGGTGTAACATATGATTCGAGTCACAGTGCTGCATAATTCAAATTATGCGTAAATTGTCATTCAAGTCACATACACCATATTTTTCATTTTCTCCTCTGTTTGATTTGATTCGAGTCATGACTTGCGAGTGATTTGAGTCACACACAAGAAATCTCAAATTTTCAATTTTTTCAAAACAATTTGAGATTTCACTTCCCATATAACTTGGACCAACATCAAATATGGTTTTTTTCCATTAACTCAACCGATTGACTTAATCCATAATGGTCGTACTCAAATACAAATGAATTATGCATGCTAAAAAGAATGGATTCAAAACTTAATCCAAAGATGTGAAATTAAAGAGGAGACTCAATAAACAATAACAAAAAAAAAAAGCTTAAGAGATAAGAAACAAAACCTTATTGGGGAAATCCCCCTATATGTATTAGAGACATGCAACTTTAGTCTCCTCCTTTTTGAAGCCTGACAAGCTTTCACTTGGAATTGAGTCAACATTGAGTCAAAGAAAATAAGTGCTTGTGCTCCCCCTGAAAAATTGCACACAACAACAACATAAAATGCATAAAAAATTTCTAAACTCACTTTACATCTTCCCGTCCCCTTTGACAAAATCAAAAAGA
Organism: Lathyrus tuberosus; assembly: GCA_022829125.1. Taxonomy (NCBI): domain Eukaryota; kingdom Viridiplantae; phylum Streptophyta; class Magnoliopsida; order Fabales; family Fabaceae; genus Lathyrus; species Lathyrus tuberosus. The sequence goes on along the minus strand of JALAZF010000107.1, from coordinate 12,542,531 downwards.
TATTGATGGTAATGAGTCTAAACATCAAATAACCAACAACAAAAGATAAATTCTATATGAACACATGACCTAAAAATCTAACAAGAATATACAACATCATAGATCAGATACAAAACATGGAGATAGACATGTTACATGCAACAAATATGCAAATAAACATGCAACAACATTTCAACAGAACATTATGTGATCAAAACTAATATAGATGGAAGATTAAATAATGCATGAACAAGAATATGAATGCTCAAATGTACATAATTAACAACACACGTTTAAAAAGAATTTAAATGCAAAGACAAACAATCATAAGCGTGCTATAGATGAATGAATGAAATAAATAATGTAATAAGTAAGCCAATTAACATATGTAGAATAAACATAGATGCAATGATAAGAGTTATAGAAACATACAAATGAGGTTTGTGAAACTATGATTTGCTACAAGAGAGTGTTAGAGAATAACAATATACAAATAGAAAAAGAAACCAAACAGAAATCCCAATCTATTTAAATCACAAGGAATCTAAGATTTCCAATTCGCTATAAACCTTGTGAAAAGGTTCCGGTTATAATGGTTTTGGAAAAATGTCAGTAAGCTAATTTTTTGTATCAACGTATTAAAAACAACGTCCTCATTTTTCAACATGATTCTAAGAAAATGGTGTCATATTTCTATATGTTTAGTCCGTGAGTGAAGTACCAGATTCTTATTGAGGCTTATCGCACTAGTGTTATCTCGCTTGATTGAAATGCAGCCAAGTTTTAAATCGTAATCTAGTCATTATTGCTTTAGACATAAGACTTATGCACAAAACTACCAGCAACTACGTATTTATCCTCGACGGTAGAAAGAGAAATGATATGATGCTTCTTACCATGCCAAGAAACTAAATAGTTCCCAAACAAGTGACAAGTACCACCAGTGATTCTCCTATCCGACTTACACCATGCAAAATAAGAATAAGAAAAACCTACTAAGCTACATGTGCTACCCTTGGGAAACCAAATACCATGCTACAAGGTTCCATTAGGATACCAGAAATTCTTTTTATGATCTTAAAGTGGGATTCCCTAGGTGACACTTGATATCTTGAACACATACACAGACTAAACATAATATCTGTCCTACTCGCCATTAAATAGAGTAAGGATTCTATAATAAATTTATATTTGGTGATGTCCATTTCAACTCCATTCTCGTCTTTGTCAATTAGCACATTTGAAGCCATAGATGTTGAGATGCTTTGTAAATTCTTATTGAACTACTTGAGAAGGTCAAAGCAATACTTTGTTTGACTTATGCAAGTTCCTTCTTCGGTTTGCTTGATTTGCAATCCTATGAAATATTTGAGCTCTCCCATGAGAGACATCTCAAATTCTTCATGCATCAAACTTGCGAACTCTTGGAAAAGAGATTCGTAAGTAGAGCCAAAAATAATATCATCGACATATATTTGAACTAAAAGAATATGCTTTTATTTACTTCTAATAAAAAAAATGGTGTCTAATTTACCACGATTGAATCCTTGTTTGATGCTATGGCGCTCATACCAACCTCTTGTAGCTTATTTGAGGCTATAGAGTGTTCTTTTGAGTCTAAAATCATAGTCAGGATCATGGTTTCAAATTGCGGTTGCAGTCACGGTAGTTGCAGATATTGTGGCTGTTGCGTTGCGGAATATGGTTGTTGTGGCGTGAATTTATTTGTTGTCAACCAAAAATAGTTTACTTTATTATTTATATTAGGTTTCACGTTTCTTCAATTTCCTTTCTAAATCTTTATACACACACACACACACATATATTATATATATATATATATATATATATATATATATATATATATATATATATATATATATATATATCATTAACAATTCGCCATCACTATGAATCTCTCTAATCCTTTTAAAACATACCTTTAATCTATCATATAAATAGGAAGTAAGGTAGATCTAGTAATTTTTTCAAGCAATGCGTAATATGTTGCAGGCTGATGCGGCCTGATGCGGGGATATGCGGTTGTTGCGGTGTTACGTTGCGGCCGTTGCGGCGTTATGATGTGGTTTTTTTAGTGTGATTTGCAATCACACTACAATTGCGGCTTGATGCGGATGTAAACACTATCACAACGGCAATATTGCGGCCGCATCAAGTGATGCGGTCCACAGTTTTAAACCATGGTCAGGATTATCGTGATCCTCAAATCCAGGATTTTGAGAGACATAAACTTGTTCGTTTATGTAGCCGTTAAGAAAAGCATATTTAACATCCATTTGATAAATCTTATAACTAGGCAGTAGGTGATTGCCAAAAGGAGTCGAATAACTTCTAGACGAGCTAAAAAAGTATAAGTCTTCTCGTAGTCTATTCCTTCCGCTTGACTATAACCTTTTGTCACTAGACTTGCTTTACTTTTAGCAATTACACCATTTTAATCCATTTTGTTCCTAAATACCCATCTAGTTCCAATGACGATTTTATTAAGTGGACGTCGAACAAGGTCCCAAACGTCATTACGTTTAAATTGGATAAGTTCTTCTTTCATATAAAGTAACCATCCCTCGTCAAATAAAGCATCAAATATCATTTTAGGTTCAATCTAAGAAATAAACACAGAGTAATTAGAGAAATTATAACATAAGATATAGTACTTACACCTCTTTTGATATCTCGGATTATTTGATCCAATGGATGATCTTTTGAAATCATCCAATCTTGAGGTAGTTTATTTGAGGACTCATATTTGTCTTTCACGTGTGAACTTTTCTCTTTATCTTCATTAATGTCCTCATCCTTTGGTGGAAGAGGATCATTTTCGGAATTTTATCATTGATCAAATTTGCTTTATTACACTTGAAATATTAGAACAAATACATTTCCTTGTCTTTTAGGTGAGGGTTCATCAAATGAGACATGAATAGATTCTTCAACCGATGATGTTCTTTGATTGTTAACTCTATGTGCTTTACTCGAATATGAGAACCCTAGGAATATCCCTTAACCATACTTAGAATCAAACTTACCAAGATTGTGCTTTATGTTATTTAAAATGAAACATTTTCACCAGAAAATGCGGAAGTATGAAATGTTTGGTTTCCTACCTTTAAGTAATTTATAGTGTGTCTTCTATAGGATTGGTCGAATCACCACCCTGTTTAAGACATGGTATGCGGTATTAATCGCATTAGCACAAAAGTACTTATGCAAGGTCATTTCACTTATCATGGTCTGAGCCAATTCTTCTCAAACTTGTTTTTTACACTCAACACCATCATTTTGTAGTGGAGTTCTTGGACATGAAAACTTATGAGCAATCCTGTTTTCGTTACAAAAGTTTGTGTTGTTCCTTTTGGATTGGCTGTATTATGCACAAGAACATGGATGTAAAAGATATTTTGGTGAAAAAAGGACACATGTGAGACATGATTTCCAGCATGTGTGGCACACATAGCCCTGCTGCAGTTAATGCTTTGGCTCATTTATTTTTTTGATTTCTGAGTGTGCTTCTGGATTCATGTGTGATTGATTTATTATTATCTTTCATCAATATAATTAGTTAGATTTGTTTGATAATTTAATAAGGTCACATTTAAATTATGGAGATTTAAATTTGAATTCAAATTAAATCAAATCTTTAAGTGGAGATGTTTAAAAAAAATCTTAACCAAATATCCACCATATCTGGTGACTAAAAATCAAATGCCCATTGGAGAAAAGCCTAGTTATGGATTACTATTTAAAGATACCCATTCTAACATTGAAGATAACGATCTTGATTGAAGATTCTTTATGTTAGAGTTTTATTTGAGTCATTTGTTTGTGTTGCTTGCACACCATGTTAGTGCTCACATTCATATCATAAGGCATTGTAATTCAAAATTATTTAATTTGTTTATTGAAGTTGATCACTAGGATTAGTGATTGAGAGAAAGTGATAAGGGTTCTCATATTTAGGGGGAGTCCTAAATAGAAAGTCATTGGATAGTATTAGGAAGAGGCTGTGAACAAGGTGTGTTTATGTAAGACTAAGTGTACTAATAATATTGATAGTAAATTTCCTTTCTTGGGTTGGAAGCCCCCCCCCCCCCCCCCCCCCCCCCCGACGTAGGTGTTGTTTGTAGTGAGTTGGGTTAACAATTTTGTGTGTTCCTTTATTGATTTTTTGCTTCATCATCTTATATAAGTTAAACTTTCACAAATTGGTTTTACACATTTTCCTATACATCGTGTCCAACATCTATCCTCTAGAACACAGTTTCAACTGATATCAGATTAGGCACCCTATTCTGTTTGGGTGAGCTTCAGCGAAGATGAATTTTGTTCAAAAGGACAATACTAAAGATTGAGGATCAATCAATAGACCACCTGTATTGGATGCCACCAATTATGATTAGAAAACTAAAATGGTTGTCTTTGTTATATCCACAGACAAAAAAAACATGGAAGGTTGCGGTAAAATGTTGGGAAAACCCTGTGATTATTTCTTAAGATGGTACATCAAGGTCAAAGCCAGGAGCTGAGTGGACTAATGCCGAAGATAATGAAGCTCTTGGAAACTCCAAAGCTTTGAATGTTATTTTTAATGGTGTGGGCAAGAACATGTTTAGGTTGATCAACACATGTATTGATGCCAAAGAAGCTTGGAAGATTCTCAAAACTGCACATGAAGGCACATCCATGGTTAGAATGTCAAGGCAGCAACTCCTAACTATAAAGTTTGAGAATCTAAGAATGAATGAAGATGAATCTATTTTTGCTTTAACATCAGACTTAATGAAATTTCCAACATTTCCTTTGCATTAAGAGAGAAGATGCCTGAAGAAAAGCTTGCTAGAAAAATCCTCAGATCCCACCCTAAGAAATTTGATATGTTAGTCACAGTTATTGAAGAAGCCCAAGACCTTAGCAGCATCAAAGTTGATGAAACCATTGGTTCTTTACAAACCTTTGAGATGGCCTTGAATGACAAGTCTAAAAAGAAGAACAAAATTATAACTTTTGTGTCGAACACTAAATAGGATGAATAACAAGGTTTTTCATAGGATGTATATATTTTGTTGGGAGAAATTTTAACAAATCCTTAAAGAAACTAGACAGAAAATGGAAACATCAGTCCCCTGAACAAGAGCAAAGATGATCACAAACCTAATTAAGGCAATGGAGCACAATGTTATGAATATGAAGGGTATGATCACATTAAATTGTAATGTCCTAATTTTCTAAAGAAACAAAAAAAAGTATTTTCAATCACTTGGTTTGATTTTGATGATGATAGTGAAGGAGAAATAGCTAGTAAGGTGATGGTTTTCATTGGGAAATATGAATTTTTGTAGTGAGTCCAATGATGAAGATATCTTAGAAGAAGAGTTAGCTGAAATATATAGACTTTTGCTCACTCAATGGAAGGAGTCTTGCTTGAGAGAAGAGAAATAAAAGAAGACCATAAGTACTCTACTTATTGAAAAAGATAAGCTTGGCTCAACCATTGTAGGTCTAAAAGACAAAGTCACATTGTTAAAGTCCAAACTAGACAACATGACAAAATATGTATGTATGTTAAACAATGGTTCTGATATGCTAGATGGAATCTTGGAAGTTGGGGAGAAGTCCAGGAAAATGAAGGCTATAGGGGTTGAATACAATTTCATGAACAAAAAGGTCAAAGTTCCCATTAAAAAATTTGTTTCTCCTGAGAAGAAAATAGAGTTCCTGATGAATACCACATGTCCCAACATCTTGCTCAACATGTGTACCCTCATAACAGAGGCAACAAGAACTCATCTTGGAGGTGTCACCACTATGGTAGATATGGTCATATAAAACCCTTTTCTATAGATTATATGATTATCCTTAGTCTCATACTAAACTTTGGGTCTAGATAAAGAAAGGGAAGAAAACTCAAACAAAGAAAGTGTGGAAACCCAAGGAAACTGTCACTTGTTTCATAGCTCATACATCTCTTAGAGAATTTCTCAAGAGAAGATTGGTATTTTGATAGTGGATGTTCAAGGCACATGACTGGTGAAAAGAGCGGTCTTGAAAGGTTAAAGCCATACTTAAATAATTATGTACCTTTGATGATGGAGTTAAAGGATGAATCAAAAGAATAAGCAAACTGGTTAGTTCAGATTTCCCTTGTCTTAATGATGTGCTTATGGTAGAAGGATTGAATGAAAAATTGATCATTATAAGTCAAATATGTGATCAAGGTCTAAATATGAACTTTAACAAGTATGAATGCATTATTTCTAGCAAAGGTCGATATGTGTTAATGAAAAGAACTAGATCCAAAGACAATTATTACTTTCAGTTATCTCAAAACAAAAGTAAGCCCTCAACATGTTTGATACCCAAGGTTGATGAGACTAATCCATGGCACCAGAAACTTGGTCATCTTAACCTCAAGCTTATTAGAAAGATCATATCTGAAGATGCTATTAGGGGGTTGCCAAATCTCAAGATTAAAGAAGGGAAATCTGTGGTGAATTTGGAATAGGCAAGCAGACCAAGATGTCCCACAAGAAGCTCCAACATCTTGCCACCACCAAAGTTTTAGAGTTATTTAATATGTACCTCATGGGGCCTATGTAGGTTGAAAGTCTGGGTGGGAAAAGATATGTCACTATGTGTGTGGATGATTTCTCTAGGTATACTTGGATCAAGTTTATCAAAAAAATCTAACACTTTTGATGTTTTCAAAGAGCTATGCCAACAATTCCAAAGAGAAAAAAGTGAGTGTGATAGTCAGGATAAGAAGTGACTGTGGAAAAGAGTTTGAAAACTCAAAATTCTATGAGTTTTGTTCTTCTGAAGGGATTGGTCATGAATTTTCAACACATATCACACCTCAAGAGAATTGTGTGTTTGAGAGAAACAATATGACCCTGCAAGAGTCAGCTAGAGTTATGTTGCATGCCAAGAATCTACCTTACTATTTCTGGGCTGAAGCAATGAATACAACTTGTCACATTCATAATTGCGTGACAATAAGATTTGGAACCAAAGCTACTCAATGTAAATAATGGAAAGGGAGAAAACCAACTATGAAATACTTTCATGTATTTGGTAGCAAGGGATGCATATTGTCAGATCGTGAGTAAAGAAGGAAGATGGATCCCAAAAGTGATAAGGGGATTTTCCTTGGATATTCCATCAATAGTAAAGCTTCTAGGGTATATAAAAAATGTACCAAGACAATGATGGAATCAATAAATGTTGTCATTGATGATACACTTTAAGATAAGCAAAAATATGAAGAAGAAGATGATGTGTCTCGTTAACAGGAAGATTTCCCAACAAATGTCCCAGACAAAGGGTCTAACATTAAGTCTGAAAGCATAAATTTTGAAGATACTCCTATCAACAAGGGACCATCTATCAGAATTCAGAAGGATCATCCCATTGAAAATGTCATAGTAAATCTAAATGAATGAGTTATCACCAAATCAAGAGAGATGATTTCCAACACATGCTTTATTTCCAAGATTGAAGAACTAACTGATGAATTTTAGATAAATGTCATACAAGAGGATCCGTGTTAATTCAAAATAAATAATGTATGGGAATTAGTTCCAAGACTTGAAGATGTGACTGTCATTGGTACCAAATGGATCTACAAGAACAAATATGATGAACATGTTTACTACGAATAAGGCAAGGTTAGTTGCCCAAAGGTGCACTCCAATAGAATGAGTGATTTTGATGAAACCTTTTCTCTAGTTGCTAGACTTAAATCCATTAGATTTCCACTTGGAATTTCCTGCATGTTTAAATTCAGGTTATTTCAAATGGATGTTAAAAGTGCCTTCGTGAATGGCTATCTGGATGAGGAAGTTTATGCTGAGAAACCAAAGGGATTTGTTGATCCAGTTTTCCGTATCATGTGTACAAGTTAAAGAAACCTCTTTATGGTTTAAAGCAAGCCCCAAGAGCTTGTTATGAAAGATTAACTGAGTTCCTAGTCAACAATGGATACAAAAGAGGTGGAATAGATAAAACATTCTTTGTGAATAATGATGGAGGAAAGCTCATGATAACACATATTTATGTTGATGACATAGTATTTGGTGGGATTTCACATCAGATGGTGAAACATTGTGTCAAACAAATGAAGTCTGAATTTGAGATGAGTCTTGTGGGAGAACTCGCTTACTTTATTTGTCTTCAAGTAAAGTAAATGGAAGACAACATTTTTGTATCTCAAAGCAAGTATATTAAGAGTATAGTGAAGAAGTTTAGGCTTGAAAATGCAAGTCATAAAAGAACTCCTGTTGCAACACATGTGAAAGTAACCAAAGATGAAAAAGGTGTTGACGTAGATCAAAGTTTATATAGAATCATGATTGGGAGTTTGTTTTACCTCACAACAAGCAGACCTGACATCACTTTCTCTGTAGGTGTTTGTGCAAGATATCAAGAAAAACCCGATGCTAGTCATCTCACTCAAGTGAAGAGAATTTTGAAGTATGTAAATGGGACTTATGGCTGTGGTATTCTCTATTCACGTAGTACCAATTCAATACTTGTAGGGTATTGTGATGTTGATTGGGTTGGGGGTGCAGATGATAGAAAGAGCATATATGGTGGATATTTATTTCTTGGCAATAATTTAATCTCATGGTTCAGCAAGAAGCATAATTATGTCTCATTATTTATGCTGAAGTTGAGTATAATACTCAAGGGAGCAATTACACACAATTTCTCTGGATGAAACAAATGTTGAAGGAGTACAATGTTGGACAAAAAGTCATGAAATTATTCTGTGACAACTTGAGTACTATTAATATTTCAAAGAATCCTGTTCAACACAGTAGAACCAAGCACATTGACATTCGTCGTCACTTTATAAAGGAGCTTGTGGAAGATAAAATTGTAAATCTTGAGCATATAGCAACAGAAAAACAATTGACTAACATATTCACCAAGGCTTTGGATGCACCTCAATTTGAAAAACTAAGGAGTGCACTTGGTATTTTTATTTGTGAGAATTTTTAGCAATCAAATCATGGGAGGTGTACAAGAATACTCTATCTCTCTCTCTTAAGACCAATGATACATGTGAAATAAGGTTGATTGCAAAGTTGCTTTATAATTGGTCCATTGTTACAAGAAAAGGTATTCTTCTTGCCTTTATCTACCGTTCTTAGAAAGTTGTTCACTCTCTATTCTCTCAAGTTTTTCCATTCCTTTCAACAATGAGTCAATCATCTGGAAAAGCTAAAGCAAAATAGGTTAATATACTTGAAGACGAGTATGGGAAGAAGGGTAGGGCTCCAGAGTCAAATAAGAAGGATCTGGAAAAGAGTGAATCCAAGGGGGGGCACATGTTGGACCATATGTGATTGGGATGAATTATATGAAAAAAATGAAGTCTTTGAACAAGAGACCAGTTCAAACACATGATTATGACTCAGATGTTGATGAAGATTGAGTTACTTTCATTGAATCAGGTGGTTGGTGTACAGGTTAAATATGAAGGTTGATTTTCTAAATGTTTTTGTTCCTTTGGCCCATGTATTTGGGTATGTTTTGTTTCCTTGTTATGGATTTGTGATGGCTTGATAACCTTATGGTTTTTGTTACCAATAAAAGAGATAAGATGTTATGGCATTATGTTCAACATCTGTATTCATGGTTGATGTTTGTCTACTCATGACTAATACGTTCACTGATTATGGTAATAGCTTTTCCAAATTGTGGAAAAATGGGGGAGTAGAAATTTGTTAGGAATATGTGCCTAACTAACTATGGTGTTATGATTGTATGCTCACATACACGAGCATCTGGCCTAACATCTGTCTCTCAACTCAGGATGCCTCTATGAGTTGATCTATTTTTGTGTTCTGAGTAAACTGACTTTGTGTAATGGAGTGTTCTGGTGTGTGCTGACATAACTGACTGTTGACCATTTCTGACCTTGTTTGTGTGCATGCATGTTCCCTTGATTGGTTATGGGAGCATCATTGTGTGATCGATTAACTGATGTATAACAACCACTTGAACTTCTGATGTTTGCTACTGAATTCTGCCGCTGATGTGTGTTATTCTTATTTTGTACTTTTTCTATTGCTGATGTTTGCTCTAAGTGTTTGTTTATGATACTCAGTGTGTATTTCACATCTTGTAATTTGTGAAAGAGTTGTTTTACCAAAATTCTCCAAAGGGGGTATTATTGTTCCTTTTGGATTGGTTGCATTATGAACAACAACATGGAGTGTACAAGATGTTTTGATGAAGAAGAGACACATGTGGGACATGATGTTCCAGTAGGTGTGGCACATCTTGCCCCTATTGTAGTTCAAGCTTTGGCATTTTTTTTTGTGATTTTTGAGCGTGCTTTTGGATTTGTGTGTCATTGACTTGTTTTTATCTTTCTAAAATTTAAATAGTTAGATTTGTTTGATAATTTAATAAGATCAAATTTAAATTATGGATATTTAAATTTGAATTCAAATTAAATTAAATCTTTTAGTGGAGATGTTTTGAAAAACAAATATTAGCCAAATCTCCACCATATTTGGTGATTAAAATTCAAATACCCATTAGAGAAAATCCCAGCTATAGATTGCTATTTAAAGATACTGATTCTAACATTGAAGATAATGAGCCTGATTGAAGATTCTTTACGTTAGGGTTTTATTTGAGTCATTTGTTTGTGTTGCTTGTACACCACGTTAGTGCCAACATTTAGATCATAAGGCATAATGTTGGTTTATTTAGTTGAGTTGTAATTCAACATTCTTTAAGTTGTGTATTGAAGTTGACCACTAGGGTTAGTGATTGAGAGAAAATAAGAGGGGTTCTCATTTTTAGGGGGAGTCCTAAATAGAAAGTCATTGGGTAATATGAGGAAGAGGATGTGAACAAGGCGTGTTCATGTAAGACTAAGTGTCTTAATACTATTGATAGTGAATTTCCTTTTTTGGGTTGGAAGCCTCCGAGACGTAGGAATTGTTTGCATCAAACTATGTTAACAATTTTGTGTGTTCCTTTATTGCTTTTTTACTTCATCTTTGTATAAGTTAAACTTTCACAAATTAATTGTACATATTGTCTCAGATATCGTGTATGTCTTTTTTAATTTATATAATTTTTTTTAAAATTTAATAGAAACACAATTAGAAATGAGATAACAAGATTTCTAGGGTTTAAAAGGATTATGTGTTTGCGAAACACATTATGAACAACTTGAGTAAGAATTATTAGAAAGATGATTCAATCTTTATCTATTACATCATGGAGTGAAATTCATTCTTGGTTGAGAGAGAGAGAGAGAGAGAGAGAGAGAGAGGAAAATAAGGATTTTTCATCTTGAACAATTGAGATTAAATTCTTATCATAGTTTTATATCTATTGTAAACACTCGATGATGATGGATCAAAGAATTTCTCTTTTCCATAAATATAGAGTTTTTTTTTTTGGGGTTGAACTACATCAACAAACAACATTATTATTCTCTTTATGATTTTTTTCAACTCTTATTAGACATTCGTTTGATTAGTAAATCTACCAATTTTCATATTTAATATTTTATGGGTCTTTTGTATTATTTTTTGTGAATTATTTCTAATATATATATATATATATATATATATATATATATTTCTCAACAGCTTTTTTTCCTTCATTAAAAAACCAACATTCATACCCATCTACAATATCAATTTGATGATATATCTCTTTCCAAAATACAACTCAAACAAGACTAATGCCCAAATAAGTATTTTGGTTATTAATTGAAATGTTGCTTTTTTTTAAGCAAGGAATTCATTAACGGAGTACTCAATCCCGATTACAAAAAGAAGACCCGAAACGGAGAACAACAAGGAGAGATTAAGTGCCAATTGAAACTTACCATAAATAATGCAAATGAACTTTGCAGAAATCATAAAAATTACAATTGGGAAGATTGATATCACCTATAAGAGACCATCTCAACGCCAAAGATTTGATATTCCAAACAAGATCCGAATCATTGAATTTTACTTCTCTGAACACCATTTTGTTCCTCAACAACCATAAACTCCAAACAACCGCAAACCAAATGGTCCCAACTTTACTCTTTCTGACTTTTTTCCTTCTAAATTGTGACACCCAAAGTAAGAAATGAACGCGGACATCTGCGACTTGAAAATCCTCAATCCCTATCCAAATCGAGATCTCATGCCAAACTTTCTTGGTGGCAGAACAAAGAAGAACGATATAAAGGAAAGATTTTGGTTTAGCAGAATAGAAAGAACAAAGAACCAAGTTATCTAAAATGATTCCGCGATGCAGAAGTTGAATTTTAGTTGGAAGCCTATCAAGAAAGCAAAGCCAACCAAAAGATCTAATTCTAAACGGATTTGATAAACTCCGTAGCACCGCAAAATAGCCCATGCTGCCAACATCAATTGGAACCATTTGCAGAGCGGAACAAAGTAAAGCATAATCGGAACTCGTCGAATAACCAATATCCTTGTCAGGTAACCAAAACAGACATTCTGAAGCAGTGCGTGAGGGAGAGAATGCTGCTAGGACATCCCTCAGCTCCAACAATCTGATATGCAAAGACACAGAAGATAAAGCCATGATGCCAAAACTGCCCCAAGACCAATAATTACCGGTCCATTTATCCATTTTCGCCACCGTCAGCTTTTTCGTATTGCATAATAGGTACAAATTCGAGAAAGCATCCTTCAGACATTCTTTCCATGCCCAAACAGAGGTCTAGAAAGGGACCAAAGAACCATCCTCCAAAATGAATATGCACTTGTCTTTGAAAGCAACACCACTTTGAGATTTCTCTAAAGAAAGAATGTCTTTCCACCAGACAGAGAAAGAAGTATAACAAGAGCGATTGGTCAAAGCCGAAATATGAAAAGAAATGGCACCATATCTAGCTTTAAGGACCTCTCTCCTCCATAAAGATACTTTTCCCTCCAAGATCTGCCACCTCCACTTCATAAGCAAGGCCACGTTGAACTCCTCTACCCTCTTCAAACCCAGCCCACCATAACCAAGAGGCTTACACAATCGCTCCCAACCCACCCAATGGATCCTCCCACCTTCATCAACACCACCCCACAAAAAGGAATTTTGAATCCTAGTGATCTCTTTATAGACCTTCTTTGGAGCCCTATAAAAAGAAAGAACAAAAACCAGCAAGCTGGCCCAAACATATTTCAGCAGAGTTATGTGACCTCCCAGACTAAGAAATATGTCTTTCCAATTATTGAGATGGGCTTTCATCTTACGGAGGAAAAAAAATACCAAGATGAGATCCTCTTAGGATTCATTCCTATGGGGATTCCGAGAAATTTAAACTCCGAGCCTTCTAACCTGCAAGAAAAAAAGTTAGTTGCGGAAGCCAAAAAGTGCGGATTGGTATTGATACCAATCAAACTGCTCCTCAAGAAGTTTACTCCAAGACCAGAAATGCATTCAAAGCCCCTCAAAATAGTTTTCAACTCCCAAATGTGATTCCAATTCCTTTCTCCAAATAACATTGTATCATTTTCATATTGAAGGATGTCCACCACGCAATCACCTTTTACCGAAAATCCAGAGAACTCTCCCAATTTGAAAGAACTTCTCACCAGCCCAGCTAAAGCCTCCGCAACTATAACAAACAAGAAGGGAGATAGAGGGTCTCCCTGTATGAGCCCTCTACTAACCTTGAACTCCTTCGTTGGGCTACCATTAACGAGAACCGACATGAAACTAGTGAAAACCATCGCCTTCATCCATCTAACCCACAAATCCCCAAATCTCGTCCTCCTCAATAAAGACTTAAGGAAGTCCCAATTCACCTTGTCGTACGCATTTTCAAAATCAACCTTAAAAAGGACACAACCTTTCTTCTTTTTCACTGCAAAATCCACCGCTTCGTTAGCAACTAAAACACAATCCAATAATTGCCTGCTTGGAACAAAAGCACTTTGACATGGAGAGATGATAGACCCCAACACCAATTTCAATATCACTGCGAGCAATTTGAAAATGGCTTTATATAAACAACCGACCAAAAAAATTGGTCTATACTCATTAAGACCCAAAGGATTCACGGTTTTGGGAATCAAGGCAAGAAAGGATGAAGATATTGCCTTGGAAAAAGTTGCCTTCTCGTGGAACTCTTGAAAGAAGCGAAATATATCACCTTTGATAAAATGCCAACACAGCCTGAGAAAAAGATAGTTATATCCGGCTGGCCCCGAAATCTTCGAACCCCCACAGCCCCAGAATGCTTCCTTAATTTCAGAATCCGTGAATTTAGCTTCAAGCATATGACTCTGATAAGCAGAAATCTTTCTAAAAGAAATGCCTTCTGTAACAGGATGAGAAAAATTTATTTCCTTAAAGCAACCTGAAAAGTATTTGAAAACCTTATCCTTGACTTCATCCACACCTTCGATCAAGGCATGAGAAGATGGAAGAGAACCTAAGAAGTTCATGCGACGCATTTCTCTCTTAACGCAGTGAAAAAGCTTGGAATTAGAACCACCGAGATGATCCCAACTTAATCTGGACTTCTGAAGAAGCATGTTCTCCTTTGCCCTTAAATTCTGCCAGAACCACGCAGTAACTTTATTCCTGCGCAAAGCCAAGTCTCCAACTTCTTCGTCTTCACCACGAACCATCAAGTCATCTAAAAAGTTGATTTCCCTGCTATTTTCTTCAATATCCAAATCTATCTTCCCAAACACTTCCAAACTCCATCTACAGAGGCTGCTTTTCAACAACCGTAATTTTTTTTTAATCTCAAAATCGGCCATGCCTTCAACCTTCAATTTCACCCACTCCTTTTTGACGAAAGGCAGAAAATCCGTATTATTGAACCAACTATTGTTTACTGATCTTGACAGCTGATTAGAACCTGTAGTGGGCCAAAGATGACGTCTGCGATGCTGGGTGTGAAAGATGAAGAGCGGGTGTACCTGTAAGGCACTCCGATGCTAAAGTAAGAATTGAGAGAGAGAGGGAGAGATAAAGGCAAGTACAAAGTATGTATTTCATAGGATGATTTTTAATACCTGACCCTCTCAAATGAGAGGGTTTTTATAGTGCCCCCAGCACAGGGCCAACAGTCCCTATTTTTGGAGTGAAATAACTGTTTCCCGAAGAATAGGTAACTGCTAGAAACTAGTCGTTAGGACGGGCAGAGGTGCCCGAAACTAGCCGTTGCCGAGAAAAGAGAAAGGCACAGTTGCGGGCACGAGTGTCGTGACTATTTCTTGATGGTGGAGCCGTGCGTGACGGGCAGGAACTACCGAGGAAGAGCAGGTGACCTTTAGGGTCATCCGACTGTATTTTCCCGGTAGAGGGACAGAAAGGTAAATGTTGCCCCCAAATTGGCTGGACTTAGGCAATTGGGCCGTTCTAGGAGCAGAAGTGGATTGGGCCATGCATAGTCATTGGGCCAGTTCGGAACATTTACCTTAAACAATTTCGGACCCCAATCCTTTTTATTGAAAATAAGCCAAATCGGGCAATAATCAGAAATGTCCCTATTACCTATTAATTGGCCAACAATCTCCCATCTATCAATAATAGAGTTCAATAAAAGGAAGCAATCTAACCTGCCCATGGAATATCCGTTACCGCTGAACCAACTGAACTTGTTTCCCTTACAAGGAAGATCAACCAAGCCAATGTGGTCAATAAAATCTAAGAACTCCCTCATCTCAGTATTGAACCTCCCCGGAGTCGTCCCTTTCCTCTCTCTGCTATTGACAATAGAATTGAAATCCCCACACAGAATCCAATCTCCATCAGAGTATCTAACTTTCAGAACCAGAAGCTCCTTCCAAAGAAATCTTTTCTGAGCCAAAAGACAAGGCGAGTACACGTTAATGACGTAATAGAACAATCCCTTCTAGAGAAACTTTAAGCCTACGAAGAATTCTCCTTTGAAACTGAAGATTACCTCAAAGATCCCTTCCTTCCATAGAGTTATTAGACCCCCTGGTTGCCCATTGAAACTAAGAAAATACCAACCAATACTTTCCTTATTCCACAGATTCCTAACAACACCAGCATTCACAACTGCCAACTTCGATTCTTAGATCAAAACGATATTCTCCCCCTTTGTTTAATAATCTGGTTAATTCTATTTCTTTCAATCAAACTTCCCCCTCTGATATTTAATGAACCTATGATCATTTTGCCTTATTGTTGTCCGCCTTCTGGATCTGCTTTCTGGCTAAATCGATTATCTCTATTTCTTTGATCTTCTTTTGGCAGTCCTTATCACAACCAGTAACAACAACACCTAATTTTGAAATATCTTTCCAAACCTTGCTCCTAACATTCGATTCAATGTTCTCCCAAAACCAGATATTGCATATAACCAAATCTGAATCAGCAGTTTGTTCGCAACACATGACTGCCCCAGCTGAAAAACCATCTCCTTCCCTAGAACCAGATCTGGGGTTAGGAGACACAATAACTAGCTTATTAGAATTGGAATATGCATTGTGGGCTGGAGGAAAGGTAGGCCCGGAAGAGGTGGAACATCATTCTACTGGATATAAAATCTTTAAGGACCTCTTATTAGGCATATTCTTCTTCACAAAAAAGGCCCAATAAAGTCATAAATACTCCGAAGTTTTTGTTTAAGGTAAAAGAACTTTTACCATTAACAAGCCTACTTTTACCCAAAGTCTTGTCAAAGGAATATAATACCCCAGTGTTTGAGGAATCAGGAGACACAAAGGTATTGGTGGTGGGTAGGGCTGGCAATGAATCAAACCAACTCAAAAATAGTTTGGAACTCTGTTCGACAATTAAATCCTTGAACTAGGTTCATGAACCAAATGAGTTGAATATGAGGGAAAAATTATGTTCGCTAACTAAATGAGCTGAATTTGAACTATACATAGTTCGACTCGTTAGGTTCATGGGTCAACTCGGTTATATATAAAAATGATTATATTGTCTTTAAGAGTATGTTTAAAGATTTAAGCCAAATCTTAACCCTATGTTGTCTCTTCCATACTAGTTATGGCAATAAATCTAACAATTGCCTTTAGAGTCATCCTTGTTGAAGACATCATGAAATTTGCTAAAATAACATGTGTAATGAAGGTTGCAAATGGTGTAATCATTCTGTGATGGAAATTGATGAGTCCAAGCCTTTGAGTTTGGCACCAATTTTGGCAAAACTAACTTGACGGCAAGATGTTGGACAAGATGTCCTAACATGAAGAACTAACTGAAGATCAAGATGTTGGACAAGATGTCCTATCATGATGATTCGACATCTTTGTCTGTTATTTTTTCAGTTTTTAATTATGATATTTTTAATTCCAGATTTCAGATTATTCTGGGACTATTCGTTTTTCCTAGGTGGCATCCAAGATTGAGGAATCAGAGATTCTGATTATAATTTGAAATTGTTGTTTCTAAGTGTGGAGACACTTTAGGAAACTTAGGATTGAAGGAACTATTCTATAGGAGAATTAGTTCCAGATTCTGTGGAACAGAATTGTTGCGTTTTGAAGCCCAAATCCAGTCAGGTTTATGGTTATAAATAGAATGGATTTAACCTAAGAAAAGTGTAGAAAAATACATTGTTGCCTAGTGAGTTTAGGGTTTGTATTTTGTGAGCCTCTCTTGTGTCGTGTTGATACTAAAGCTGGATTGTTTACATTGAGTTGTAATTTCTGTCACAGTTGTGATTGAAAGGGAATTGAGATGGGTCTCATACCTAGGAAGTGTCTTAGGTAAAAATTAATCATGGGTAGTGATTAAGTGATAAGTTGTAAACTGGAGGTGTTTAGCTTAGAATTAATACTATCTAGTGGATTTCATTCCTTACTTGGTAGCCCCTAGACGTAGGTGTTGTTGTTCACTAAACTGGGTTAACAATCATTGCATGTTTGTTTATTTTCTGCAATTTGTATTCTGCTCCTTATTGTCATTGTGTTTGAAGAAGAGATAAAGTGTCTTGACATCTCTCAGAACTTCTGAGATATGCTACCAGAATTACAATTGGTATCAGGTCAGGCATCCTGCTCTGCATCTGGGTGAGATTCAGGGAAGTTACTTTCTAGTTCAATGGACAAAAAAGGAGGAATATTAAATAAACCACCCATTCTTGATGGATCCAATTATGAATATTGGAAAGTGCGCATGGTGGCCTTCATCAAGTATATGGATGGTAAAGCATGGAAGTCTGTGGTCAAAGGGTGGGATCCACCAAAGGCTAAAGACTAGGATGTGAAGATTAATGATGCATTAAAGCCTGAGGAAGACTGGGATGATGAAGATAACAAGCTTGCTCAAGGTAACTCCAAAGCATTGAATGCCTTGTTCAATGGTGTTGACAAGAACATTTTCAGGTTGATCAAGAACTGCACTATTGCCAAGGATGCTTGGGACATTTTGAAGAATGCTCATGAAGGAACTTCTAGGGTGAAGTCTTCAAGACTTCAACTTCTCACCACCAAGTTTGAGAAGTTGAGGATGAAGGAGGATGAAAGTATTCAAGACTTTCATATGAACATTGTTGATATTGACAATACTTCAAGTGATCTTGGAGAAAAAATTACAGAAGCCAAGTTGGTTCAAAAAATTCTACGATCTATTCCAAGGAAATTTGATATGAAGGTGACTGCTATTGAAGAAGCCCAGGATATAAACACCATGAAGGTGGATGAGCTCATGGGATCTCTTCAAACTTTCGAACTGGGAATCGGTGAGAAATCTGAGAAGAAGAAAAGTATAGCCTTGGTGTCTAATCAAGATAAGTGTGACCCTAATTCCAATGAGGAATTGTCCAAGGTTGTAGGGCTTCTTGAAAAACAGTATAACCAACAGTTGAAAAAACTGGACAAGAAGTCAAGATCTAATGTTAAGACTCAGTCATCCGACATCAACAGAAGGAAGAATTTTTGAAAAAGAACCAATAGTGATAAGAAATTCAACAAAGGTAAGGGAATCCAATGTTATGAGTGCGAAGAATTTGGACATACGAGAGCTGAGTGTCCTACCTTTCTCAAGAAGGAGAAGAAAGAGTTGTCTACATCTTGGTCTGAAGATGACTCCTCAAGCGAATAAGAAACTGCTAAACATGTTTCTGCTCTTACTGGAATATATGATTCTGACAAGGAATCAGATGTTGAAGAACTCACTTCGGATGAAATGGTTGCCTCTTATAAGGAGTTGTGCATCAGAAGTGCAGATGTGTGTCAATTAGGGAAGGATCAGCAGGATCTCATTACTTAACTCTGTGACGAAAGATTAAAGCACCTGTTTACTTTTTCTGATCTGGAGGATGAAGTTGTGTTGCTCAATTCTAAACTTGACAATATGAATAAGTATATAAGAATGCTCAATAGCAGTTCAGATGTGCTGGATGAAATTCTTAAATCAGAAAGAAATGCTGGAAATGTTAAAGGACTTGGTTACAATGATCAAGTTGTGAAGAAAGAGAAAAGGCCTGGTGTGAATTCTTCCCAACAGAAAAGAAAGCAGGGTTGAACGATATCAAGTAAGATGTCCCAACATCAACAAAGACCTAAGAATAACTCCTCAGGAAGAATGAATCAAGACTGGAAGTGTCATCACTGTGGGAAGTATGGTCACATAAAGGCTTTCTACTACAAGTTGCATGGTTATCCCAAGTCAGGGACTCATCCCAGAAGGAGAAAGGATGCTCCTAAAGCAAAGAAGAAGTGGATTCCTAAAATTGAAACTGTTGCTCTCATAGCTCATACCTCTCTAAGAGCCTCTGCCAGAGAAGACTGGTATTTTGATAGTGGTTGTTCTAGACACATGACTGGTGTCAAGAAATTTTTGGCTGATATTAAACCACATTCCACTGGCTATGTCACCTTTGGAGATGGGTCAAAAGGTTAAATAAAGGGTGTTGGGAAGTTGGATTATGCTGGGCAGCCTAACCTGGATAAGGTGTTGTTTGTCAAAGAGTTGACTGCTAATCTGATAAGTATCAGCCAACTGTGTGACCAGGGTCTAAAGGTTAAGTTTTCTAAATCTGAGTGTATAGTAACAAATGATAGAGAGAAAGTCATCACGAAGGGTACCAGATCCAAGGACAATTGTTACTTGTGGACTCCTCTTGAAACAAAGTGTTCCACCACTTGCTTGATGTCAAAAGAAGAAGAGGCAAAGATGTGGCATCAGAAACTTGGTCACTTACACTTGAAGGGAATGAAGGAAGTCTTATCAAAGGAGGTTGTCAGAGGTATTCCTAATCTGAAAATTGATGAAGGAAGAGTATGTGGCGAATGTCAAATTGGAAAGCAGACAAGGATATCACATAAAAAGCTTTAACATCTGACCACTTCAAAAATCCTAGAGCTACTACATATGGACTTGATGGGACATATTCAGGTTGAAAGTCTTGGAGGAAAGAGGTATGCTTATGTTGTGGTGGATGATTTCTCTAGATACACTTGGGTGTATTTCATCAAGGAGAAGTCTGAAGTATTTGAAATGTTCAAAGGGATATGTCAAAAACTTCAAAGAGAGAAGGACCGTGGCATAGTTAGAATCAGAAGTGACCATGGGAAGGAATTTAAAAATAGCAAGTTTGATGATTTCTATTCATCTGAAGGAATTATTCACGAGTTTTCTTCACCCATCACTCCTCAACAGAATTGTGTGGTTGAGAGAAAGAATAGGACAATTCAAGAATGTGCAAGGGTCATGCTTCATGCCAAGAAACTTCCATATCACTTTTGGGTTGAAGCCATGAATACTGCTTGTTATATTTTAAACAGAGTAACCATCAAATCTGACACATCTGCCACCTTATATGAGCTATGGAAAGGAAGAAAGCCAACTGTGAAATACTTTCATGTTTTTGGAAGCAAATGTTACATCCTAGTTGACAGTGAGCAAAGGAGGAAGATGGATCTCAAAAGTGATGAAGGAATCTTTCTAAGATACTCTACCAATAGCAGAGCCTACAGAGTCTTTAACTCAAGAACTAAGGTGGTGCTGGAGTCCATAAATGTTGTGGTTGATGACTCAACTACAGAAGCTGGTGTCACATATGATATTGAAGCATTCTTTCCCATGGGTGATGAAGATGTCATAGAGGATGTTGGATCGTCACATGATGCGCATGAAGATGCTGCAGACTCAAATGATGTTAATCTTGAACCTGCAGAGACTGAAAAGGTTGATAAGGGACCCTCCACCGGAGTTCAAAAAGATCATCCTAAGGAACTTATAATAGGAGATCCAAATGGTGGAAGAATGACCAGATCAAGAGAAGTTGTTGCTAGTGCTTTCTTTGTCTCAAAGATGGAACCCAAAAATGTCAAGGAGGCCTTGACTGATAAATTCTGGATCAATTATATGCAAGAGGAACTGGGGCAGTTCAAAAGGCATAAGGTCTGGGATCTTGTGCCAAGACCTGAAGGGTAAAATGTTATTGGTACAAGATGGGTGTTTAAAAACAAGTCTGATGAGCAAGGTGTGGTCACTAGAAACAAGGCTAGACTTGTTGCTCAATTGTACACTCAGATTGAAGGAGTGGACTTTGATGACTTTTGCTCATGTTGCTAGATTGGAGTTTGTTAGATTGTTACTTGGAATGGATTGTCTGTTGAAATTCAAGCTATTTCAGATGGATGTTAAGAGTGTCTTTTTGAATGGATACTTGAATGAAGAAGTATATGTCGAACAACCTAAAGGATTTGTTGATCCTACATTTTCAGATCACATGTTCAAATTGAAGAAGGCTTTGTATGGGTTCAAACAGGCTCCAAGAGCTTGGTATGAGAGGCTAACTGAATTCCTCGTCAACCATGGATACAGAAAAGGAGGAATTGACAAAACTCTCTTTGTTAAAGAGAGGGATGGAAAACTCATGATAGCTCAAATCTATGTTGATGATATTGTGTTTGGAGGGATGTCAGATGAGATGGTTCAACACTTTATGAAGCAAATGCAATCTGAGTTTGAGATGAGTTTAGTGGGTGAATTAACCTATTTTCTTGGTCTCCAAGTTAAACTGATGGAAGACTCCATATTCTTTTGTCAAGGGAAATATGCTAAGAGTATTGTGAAGAAGTTTGGCTTGGAAAATGATAATCACAAAAGAACTCCTACTCCTACACACTTGAAGTTGTCTAAAGATGAAAAAGGTGTTAGTGTTGATCAGAGTTTGTATAGAAGCATGATCGGCAGTCTTCTATACCTTACTGCAAGAAGACCTGACATAACTTTTGTGGTAGGAGTCTGTGTTAGATATCAAGCTAAACCTAAAGTCAGTCATATTAATCAAGTCAAAAGGATTCTGAAGTATGTGAATGGTACATGCGACTATGGTTTGTTATACTCTCGTAGTTTTAATTCTATGTTAATAGGATATTGTGATGCTGATTGGGTCGGTAGTGGTAATAATAGAAAGAGCACCTCTGGTGGATGTTTCTTTTTGGGGAATAACTTGATTTCATGGTTTAGTAAGAAACATAATTGTGTTTCTTTATCTACTGCTGAGGTCGAATACATAGCAGCAGGTAGCAGCTGTTCTAAAATGATGTGGATGAAGCAGATGCTGACTGAGTATAATGTCACTCAAGATGTCATGACGCTTTTCTGTGACAACTTAAGTGCCATTAATATTTCAAAAAATCCAATTCAGCATAGCAGGACCAAACATATTGACATCAGACATCACTTTATTAGAAATCTTGTGGAAGACATAGTTATAACCTTGAAACATGTTGCCACAGAGAATCAGTTAGATGCTAATCAATTTGAAGTGTTGAGGGGAAAGCTTGGAGTTTGCCTGTCTAAAGATTTGTAGCAGTTAATTAGGTGTGGGAATGTTATTCAAGTAGGTGTATATGTGTTCCAACCAAATAGAGAGAGGTCTTTAAAGACAAATATCGGTTATAGCATTACTTATCAACAATATCCTGATCTTGGAGAAGAGGAAGAGGATGATGAGGAAACTGAAGATGACATCTGAATGTTGTCTTATTCTTTATTTATGTGTTTATGTAAGGGCTTAATGCTCAGGATAATTTTTGGCACTTTTGTACTTGTTATGTACTTTAATCCTTTATGTTATTGCTTGGTTATTTAGTTAGTATAACTGCCTTTGTCATATTATGGCTAAAAAGGGGGGAGTAATACTAACTTTACTAACCACTGCTAACCAATGACTACTGCTTCTGCTACCATTGAAGGGGAATGGTCTAATCATTTGCCTGCAGAAGAAGGTACTGATTGAGGGGGAGGCTTGGCTTTGCTTTAGTTTTTCCGCCGCCGATGTTCTGAATTTTGGCCTCGGTGTTTGTGCTTGCAACGGTTATTTAGTTATTTTTAGCCAAAATCTGCCAAAGAGGGAGATTGATGAGTCTAAGTCTTTGAGGTTGACATCAATTTTGGTACAACTAACTTGACAGCAAGATGTTGGACAAGATGTCCTAACATGAAGAACTAATTGAAGATCAAGATGTTGGACAAGATGTCCTATCATGATGATTCGACATATTTGTCTGTTACTTTTCAGTTTTTAATTATGCTATTTTTAATTCTAGATTTCAGATTATTTTGGGACTATTTGTTTTTCCTAGGTGGTGTCCAAGATTGAGGAATTAGAGATTCTGATTATAATTTGAAGATGTTGTTTCTAAGTGTGGAGACACTTTAGGAAACTTAGGATTGAAGAAACTATTATATAGGAGAATTAGTAGCAGATTATGTGGAACAAAATTACTGTGTTTTGAAGCCCAAATCCAGTCTGGTTTATGGTTATAAATAGAATGGATTTAACCTGAGAAAAGTGTGAAAAATACATTGTTGCCTAGTGAGTTTAGGGTTGGTATTTTGTGAGCCTCTCTTGTGTCGTGTTGATACTAGAGTTGGACTGTTTACATTGAGTTGTAATTTTTGTCACTGCTGTGATTGAAAGAGAATTGAGAAGGGTCTCATACCTAGGAAGTGTCTTAGGTAGAAATTAAGCACGGGTAATGATTAAGTGATAAGTTGTAAATCAGAGGTGTTTAGCTTAGAATTAATACTATCTAGTGGATTTCATTCCTGGCTTGGCAGCCCTTAGACGTAGGTGTTGTTGTTCACCGAACTGGGTTAACAATCATTGTGTGTTTGTTTATTTTCTGCAATTTGTATTCTGCTCCTTATTATCATTGTGCTTGAAGCAGAGATCAAGTGTCTCGACATCTCTTAGGACATCTGAGATCTGCTACCAGAATTTCAAAAATATATCATTTTCTAGTAATTTTTGGTGTACTATTTCATTTAATTTGTAAGGTTCCTAAATATTTAGATTAAATTGTGGAGTTTTGAGACAAATTTAAATTCCAATCAGGTAGTTTTTGAATTAGACTTTCAAATGTATCTCTTAAAAGTTGTGTAATTTTTGAATTAGTAGATTTTTGAGAAAAATTAAATTCCAATCTGAAAACTTTTATTTTATTTAAATATTTTCTTTTTAAAAAAATATTAATTTAAAATTTCAAATATATATAATAAAATAGACTTAAAAAAAAGGTTTTTAAGTCTGTGAATCAAGTGAGTTGAACCTAACGAGTTGAACTGAATTCTTCGTGAACTTATAATGAGTGGAGTTTGAGCTTAAAAAAAAGTTCGTATCAAACTCAAACCGAGATTTGAGCTGAACCAATTCTTAACGAGTCGAGCCGAGCTGAGGCGAGTTCGACTCGACTCGACTTATTTTCAACCCTAGTGGTGGGCCATGCTGCAGTTAACCTACGATCCGCATCCACCCTAGCCAAACCTAGGACCTCGTCAAAGTTGTCTCACAAAACATCATTTCCAACACTTTTCAAAAGGTCTTCTCCCCTACCTACTTATGATACCTTGTTTCCCACGTCAGACGAAGTGACCTTATCAGCTAACAGAGAAGCAAAAACGCCTTCCTCCCTATGGTCATCTCCGTTTGAATGAACTTCAAGAACGTCATCTTCAGACATGCTTAAACCAGAACTAAACCAGCCCTTCCCATAAACAATCGAAAATGAAATAGATAATTTAGATGAAGCTTTAACACTATTTTCGACGATACGCAGATGACCGTAGTAATCTTAAGAACATATGATCTTGAAATCGGCCCCATCAATTTTGACATCGAATATCTTATCAGAAACTCTAACACAATAATTCATGACCATAATCCTCGCAATGTCCATGTATTCCGTCTTCAAAGTATTGGCATCTGAGCAAACATAGCAACCAACCAGATTAGCCACCATTTAGAAGAACTTGAAATTCCAAGCGTGACAAGGCACTCCATGCACCCTAATCCAGGTGACCCTTTCGTTTTCGACGTCGTCCTCCTTCCATTCTTTGATATCAGCAAACCACTGGCTCCACCAACTTCTACTTTCACCGATCAAGTCTCTGATAGCGTATTCTTCAGCCTCCTCGAACAGACACAAGTTAGCTTCAAGAGGAGTAACTTTAATGGAAAAATAATCTTCTATCTCAAAAGAAGTTTGAATGTTGTAAGCCATACTGGGGACAAGAACAACCCCCACGAAGGACTTATTGAGCCTACGTCGGTCTTTCTCAGCGGTAGAGTAAATCAGACAAGGTTGAACTAATTTCTCTAAAGATATCTGATCACCAGAAGTCAATACCTGTGCAAAAGATTTGCTCCCTAGCGAACCAATCTGCCTAAAACCCTTCATAAGGAAAGAAATTGAAGGAAAATGTTGTTTCGTAGAAGTACTAGCCTTGCCCTCTGAGGTTTTTGCCTAGCCCTGGATTTCTCCCAAAACGTGGAGAGTTCGCATGCATCTTTTTCCCATCTATAACCACATTATCCAACTTCATCGCTAACAATCTGACATCATCAACCCCTTGAAAACGAGCAAAGCCAAATCTCTTACACAACTTATTTCTCTTTGACGGAATCACCATCTCGACGACGTCTTCGATACACCCAAACAACTCAAAAATGTCGGACGCTCTGATCCTATCAGAAATTTCAGGGAAAAAATTGATGAAAGTTTCTGATCAAATTGCTCCCCGGCATGTTTCCTACGTCTACTCGGATAAGTATCCCATCTTATCACAATGTTCCTAAAGTCATGCTTCTTCGGTTTCTGCCACTCCATGCCAGTAAGAGATCTGAAATGTAGCTTAGTTTGGATATTTGTTTGAGAAATTAGCGCACAATTGTAAATAAATTCCTAAAAATAACCTCATTGAAATGATATCTCATCTCAAACATTCTTCCAACCACTATTTTCCTAATAAATGAAAATAAACGACCACAAACATGATCTATCATATCATATTATATCATATCCTTCAGTTCATGTCAATTCTCATTTATTTTCATATTACATTCTACTTGTTATCACACAACGTTCAAAAGTTATTAGTTGGAAGTGATAAATGACCAGTTTGTTTCAACTTTAAAAAAATAGATTTTTTCTTTGTATTTTTGAAAATATATTTTACAAAAACGTTTTTCAAAATATTACAAGTTTTTTTAAATTTGTTTTTTATAAACTAAAAGACTAATTTTGACATTCTATAACATTAATATACATTATTGAAGATCAAAATATGGTTAAAATCACAATTTTTTCAAAAAGTTGTATTTCAAAAATGATTTTCATGAAATGTTATTTGAAATAGCTTCAAAATTAAGTGATTTTTTGAAATTTTGATATCCAAAAAAAGTTTCGATAAAATGATGAAATATCTAAAATAATATTTTAAGAATAACTATTCAAACCAAATTTTCATTTAAAATTTTTATGAAAAATTTTTTTGTAAAATTTTTTTCTACAAAATTATATTACATTATAAAATTCATTTTAAAAAAAATACCAAAACAAAAGTGCATAGGTAGTTCGGTACTGTCCGAACTCTCTCAATTGAAACCTTATCATAATATCAATTCCGTTTCTGACATTAAAAAACAAAATATTTTCCATTGTTAGACAGTCAACGAGACACTGATGTAACACATTAGTAACGTATGTCTAACTCAGCTCAGGTGAATGAGACAAATGAACCAACTTGATCAACATTGTATAAAGACAAATACTACTTTTAAAATGTTAATAAAACTAACAATTGAATCGATCAAGGATTAATTGATAATTTTGAGTATTAATCATAATTAGTTAAGTATTCAGAAATGCTTCACATCTCTAGACCTCTCGAGTTGATCACGGTCCCCTATAGTTTGTCTTTGTGTGTCTATGGATGGGGTTCACTTGCTTTCAAATTGAGCTTTACTAGTTTAACTCATTACTCGTTTGAAATTTCACAACTTTTCATAGAATATAAAATTAACTAATTTTGGTAAAACAAATGAAATCAAATAATTCAGCGTTGAACTGTGTGAAATTAACATTGAACATGGTAGTTTTGTGTTTAATCTTGTGTTGGGGTGTACTATAAAACTTGAATAAAAATAAGATGAACATGCGAACAGGATTGTTGGGCAAATAAATTACATGGCATGTGGATACACTAAGTTTTGGGGAATGTTCATACATTTATACGTCCATTCTACACCTTTTAAAATTAAAAAATGTTTTATAAATGTTTAGTGATTCATCTTTAGATGCACTCAAAATCACACAAAACTTCGTAATTTTTGAGATTCACTCCATATTGAACAAAATATGGTCCGGAGATGTATCTCCGTATATTATTTAGATGTATCAGGATATACAATTTTCTTATATTATTTGGGTGTATCCGAAGATGCATCACCAAAATGTCAACTGAAGTCCTTTAAAAGATATTGAAAGTGTGTTAATGGGAAGAGGGATTATTTTCGAACATATATCTCCGGAAACCCCCCTGAATCATTTCAGAGGAGCAAGATTGTCTAAACATTGTAATTTTTATGGTCAAGTTATATTAAAGTAAAATCAAAATAAAATTAAACTAAAATCAAGTTTCACTAAAGTTAAATTAAAGTAAAAAGTCGTACACTAATTCAAAAAGTCAACACCAACATAGCATTGTTCGAAAATACAAAAAAAATAAATACATCCAAATATAAACTGCTGGGTTTGTTGAACCCTCTGCCTTCTCCTCTCCCGCATGTATTGCAGGACATTTCATAACTCGACAACCACGTTAGCCACAACGGCCAACCGGGGACTACCTTCCTCAAAGAGTTATGCCTCTGTGCATGCTCTACCCATCTCCCAAACCATGCTGTCATGCCACCATCACGTCCTCGATTTGGTAATCCTGAGCCTCAAGTACCTCCCAGTTAGCTGGCCTAGGTGGTCTTCCAAGAGCGTTTGGTGTCATGATAGGGTGTGACACCTTATAGAACCATGTTATGTAGTTGTCTGCATAGGCCCACTGTATATGAGCTAGTACCCTGCGATGATCCTCTGGTATCAAGTGACTCTAAAACTCGTCAAGTATCGCATCGAGATCTCTGTGGCAGACAGTGGAAGGAGTGGATTCATAGGGGGGTCTCGGAATAATTTGCAGATAGCCAAACTGCAGAATCACTCGCATGGGAAGATAACTACAACATTTTTGGCCTACGACCATGCTAAATTTTTCCACAACTCAAAAACTGTGGTCACATACAAGCATTGGCCAGAGTTTTCAAATCGTAGACATATGTTTAGAAATATTGAATCCGGAGTGTGAAACTGTGGCATTTTCTTCAATTGCCACGGTTACAAAATCACACTTATATTTAAGCCACGATCAGCAAACTGTAGATATTTTAAGCCACCAAGAAAAACTGCGGAATTATAATTTTCACTTCAAACTGTGGCCCAAGCCCAAAAAAATATACCCCGCCAGAATTTCCCTCTCGTTTTTCAGTTTCCCTCTCGTTAATTATTTTTTTTTCTAATTTTTTTTAGATTAAAAAAAGAAAAAAATTTGAAAAAATAAACTAGGTTAAAAACAAAATAACTTTCACTCTTCAAAACAAAGATTCTCCTGTACGATCCTCGTCTACTCCGTTTAACTAAATTTTCACTACTAGAAGTTTTAAACCAAAATTTAACTTAAAAGCTAATTAGTCGATTAATTGAAGATAAAATAAAAATCTAATTAAAATCAAGTACTAAACTAAATTCTAATTAAAACCAGAATAAGCTCTAATTAAAATTAATTAACTTAAATTTTAATTAGCATTAATTTAATTAAATTGATTAAACTAAAAAAACTAAATTTTAATTAAAAATCTATTTTAAAAAAACTTGAAAATTCTAAGGAGAAACAAAAACAAGAAAAGCGCCAGCGGATCTCTCTTCTTTCTCTCTCTCTCTCTATCTCGTGAAAATCGTTATTCTCTCTCGTCAACTCTTTCTCACACAAAACCCTAGCCGTGAAACCTTCCTCCGTCATCACCTTCCCTACGTCAGCGTCGCCGGTTCCAACATCAATCTTTCGCAACAAAACTTTCAAGGGCCATAACTCGTCTCTCTCGCTCGCGTTCAATCTCTCACTCGCGACTCCGATGATCCTCTTCTCGGTATCTTAAAAATAAACCTTGGCCACATTTTATTTTTGCTACAAGATCAATACTGTCGCCCTCCGTCATGAGCTCCGGCGAGGTTTGTATCATACCACAGCTATCGCCTACTCCTCCTCACTACTGGTCTACATCCAAGACTTACAACATCACTAATGAATCAGGAATCCTAACCCCCAAAATTAAAATCAAGAGTTCAACTCCAGGTGCTTCGAACAATGGGCAAAGGGGCGATGAGGGTGCCCTTGGTTCAGACTTGACTCAGACTCGCATTCGCTCACATCCGGTGAGGCTTTCGACTTAGTTTCTAATTTGATTCAGTTCTTTCTTTGGATGTTTGTTTTGATTCAGTTCTTTCTTTGGATGTTTGTTTTGATTCAGGTTTGCATACCAATTTATGTTTCAGTTTAGACGGAGTTCGATTTTTGAAGCAGTTCCAAATGGGTTCAAATGGTGTAATGTTTGATTTTGATTTGACTGGGTTTCGATATCTCCTATCCAAATACTGGTTTTAACAAGGTTAGGTTTTGATTCCCGAATACGGTTCCAAATTGGCTCTAATTCGGAGTGTAAATCCTACTCAAATTGGTTTCAACCATTCTATAGTGTTTGGATTCAAACCTGTTTGTTTTCTTTAGACTTCGTCTCTTATCGGTTTGTTTTGTGGTTTCTGTTTTTGACAGTTCAGAAGTAATTCAAACAATTGGGTTCCACTGCTTGAGGTACCACTGTTAAACATGATATGGTTTTTCTTAATCTGAAACAAGTTGCGGTTCTGACTTTGAAACAGGTTGTGAGTATTATTTTGATACAAGTTATTCTCGTTGATTAGCTTTAAAACAGGTTGTGAAATTTGATTATGAACTGAGTGTGGTTTAGGATTTACCTAATTTTTTTATTGCATTTCAAGATTCATAAATAATATGCTGACATAAGTAATTTTTTGTGAGATATGATATGTTTCAATTTCTGTTGTGATAGATTTGAGCAGATGTATCAAGCTATGTTTCAAATTTGGCCAACCATTTTTGTTCTTCATGTATCCTTTGATTAATTACTTGACTCACAAAAAAATAGATTTGGAGGAGAACAGATCAATATAGATGCGTAACAAGGTGTGTTTTGTTATAATGTAACTTCTAGTGCGTTTGCAGAGGTGTTATGTGATAGGAAATGCCGAAATCTCCTATGGGTTTGATATGTTTATACAAGGCACCTGTTTTTGGAAAACCTTCAAGAAGGTTCAGCTATGATGTGTTAGCGGAGAGAGGGGTTTCGATTCGGATTTTCAATTCAACGCTTTGATTTGGTGCTTCGGTTTGGCGTATCCAAATTACCGCGAATGGTGGATTTTGAAACTCTGATTCTGATTTTTGAAGGAATTTATTATGATTGTGATGCTTTGACCTCATGATTTTTGTAATTTTCCCAATTGATGCTGATGAACGGTTTTTGTCATGTCTTGTTTTGAAATTAATGAGCTTTCCATTGTGTTCTTTAACTCACAAAAAGCATTCTTTTTTTACTGGAACAGGGCCAGAAGTCCCTACCGTGTTGCCTAATTCCACCTCTCTGAGAAAGAAGTATCTGGATGCATCTGCTCTAAATTTACTAACCAAATCACTTGGTTTAAGCGTATTCCCTAGTGATGTGTTTATATAGTATGGTAAAAGTAATCAATTAAATTGGAAATGATTTACATGAATATGTTCTTGTTCTTGAGCTCTGATATAAAATATAAGATTTAAAAATTTTCCAATATTCACAGTAGTGCTTTTTATGAATAAAATCCGTTTTCAAAGTTTATATGCTACTCTTTTGACTGTTGAGTAATTGCTGTTATAATTGAACCTCATATCATTGAATTAGGTTGTTGATGCATATAGTTCTAAAAGCATAAACACTTTGCTTCATCAACCTATAACTGAAGTATTGTGTAAACTGGTCATATAATACTTTGGCTTGAATTCAACCTTTTTATATGTATTTAAATATTTTAGCTCTGCTAATGCTGAGATGTGGTGGAGCAGTCAATATACATGAACATTATGTAAACATCTTGTTACTTCTACATTGGTAATATTCTTGAAAATAGCTCGTAGAGTTTCCATGACCCATGGCGTATTTTTTGAATCTGAGTCTGAACTTTGAATTATTGTCTAGCTGCTTTGCTTTTAAGACAACTCGTGGAAGGAGTCTATGCTGTATGGGGAATAAAAATACCATTTTAGTGTGTATCTTGTGAAGTTATTCATGAGATATTCATCAACTTTATGATTTAAGGCAGCCACTAATGTTTTGTTATTTATAACTATTTGCATCTCAGGATTATTCCATGGGGAAGGATTCTATTTAGATGTAGAGGGGAGAAATGATGGCTCCAAGTTTGACACATGGGATTTCATTTTACACAAGGTGATGATCATGTAAGCACTGATTCTACTCCTTAAGCTAGTGCTACCCATTGTCCTTGACGTGTATTCTTATAGAGTATTTTTTACAGAAAATTTTCTAAAATCCGCAGAAAAGTAGTGTTTCTAATTACACGATTTCGGTAACATTTTGCATTGAATTTATTCCAGTGATTTCACTATCCATTCTTTCAATTGCTGCTGGTCCTATTTTGAAGCTGCTGAATGTGTAAATACGATATCGAATTGCTGTTGTTGTGATTTGTAGCTTGAGTGTGTGAGTTTGCTGCATATATACCTGTTATCTCTTTGTTACAATTTCGGTTCCGATTGTTGTAATGAGATCTATCGTGGTGTGATGTTATTAACTTTGTGCTATTGCAACTGCCTGCTATTTATCTGACTGTTTGTTTTGTTTTGGCATATTACATGGTTTTGTTACAATGCTTGAGGCTGCTGATTCTGTGCAGGTCACGACAACGCCAAACTTCTCTTCAACAACATTCAACAACGACAACGAGCAATAGGTCAGTTTCGAATATAATGGTTGGGTTTGTTCCATTCTTTCCTGTCATGTGCTGCCTTTGTTTGATCATTGTTGCTGATGTTTTGTTTTTTTCGATTACACCGCGAGTTGCATGTTTGAGCTATTTGGTTTATTGTTGCGTATTCTCGATTATGTTTGTGTTGTTTGCTGGTTGTTTAACTTGATGCTTGATGAACATTGCCAACAGGTAATATATGCTACATTTTGATTTGAACCAATTCTGTTAAACTTGTTGTTTATGTATCTCATTGATCTGCACCTATTCTGTACCAATTCTGCATTTGCTTTTCAACTCGATTTCATGGCGATCTTGTATTGTAGTTTTATTTGTGAGGAATGTGATTAATCTTGTTTCGATTCAACAACTTCTGGCACTTTCATTCCGGTTGGTTTTTTACTTGGATTTCAGTGTTAATTTGTCCTGCTTTTGATATGCCTGATGTAATTCTGTGAATAGTTGCCTTCGTGTGTTACTGCCGTTAAACTTGGGCATTGAGTTAGAGATTTTGAGTTTCAAAATTGCTATTTGTTATAGTAATGTTGAACAGTGCATGAATGTCTACTGGCTTGAGATGATGATTTAATAAGAGTTCTTAAACTTGTGTTCTTTGCTGCATTTTTTATACTGCTACATTCATGTCAACATTACGACATTGCGGTAACCATACGAGTTGAACTTGTTCTGAATAGTGTGATGTCTGTTGTTCTGTTCATTTTGATTGTGCGTCGGTTTCATTTGCAATTCAGTTTATATTAAGTAATTGTTGAAACCATGTCTATTTATTTTGGATATGATTTGCTGATGTGATATATAGTTGTAAATAATACACTGCTGCTACAATTATAGCTTGAAGTGTTTGTGTTCACTCTTCTTTTCGATCTCGGTAATATTGCGATTCTGAAATTTTATTCGAGATTGCGTGCTGCTGTTATTTTGGACGTTGTTGTTTCAGGTCATAATTTGTTCGTTACTGCTGATAACAACATGTTTAAAATGATGATGTACCTTCCATTTCTGACATAACTCCGCAGCGCGTTCCGACACAAGCAATTCAGCAAGGTATTCGTTCCAACAACAACTCAGTAACGGCCACAGCGCATTTCGTCACACATCTAAAGCAATAACCGCTATTGTGTCCATTCGGAACTTGGTTTCGTTTAAGAATGATAATATCAAAACTTATCTATATTTTTGTGACTTATTAGTCGGTAGCGTCACCTGATGTAGACTTACTTATTTCTTAATGAATATTTTGACGTTGTGGCTTAATATTTTCTTGTATAATTAGATTTTAATTTTTTTAATCAATATCTACAAAAATGATTATTCTTGTTGGAAGACATTATATTGATCTAAAATGGTTCTTTATGCCATGTCATGAAGAACAACATGGTTACAACTATGCGGCACAAAAAGAAACCGTGGCCTACTTAAATAGTGTAAAACCATGAGCAAAATGTAGCCGCGGTTTTAATTAATGACCATAAATTAAAATCCTATACATTAAATAAGAACCGTGGCTAGATTCGGCCACAGTTAAGAACCGCGGCACATGATAAACCGCAGCCTTAACCTAGATACCTAAACCGTGGCCTATTCAAGCCACAAATGTATATAAAACGCGGCCCAAACACGAAAACCGTGACTTATAATTTAGGCCACGGCTGCATATCCCACAGTCACTTATACATGGCCAAACCGTGGCCAAAGCTTTCAACCACGATTATTTTTCATATAACCGCGGTTTTCTGGCCGTGGTGGATAACTTTTTTTTTATAGTGTAAATATATATAAGAGATTTACTATGCTTAATCTTTCGTTTGTGTTGATTATATGAATGCATGAAAACGATCAAGGCATTTTGTTTCATTTTGAGCACAACTACCTAGCCAAATAGTCATTCACCTTGTGAGTGTGTGATCATTTGTAACCCATTTGAGCCTTTGGTCATTATCCATGTTGTCTGAGTTTGATGCTTGTCTATGAGTGTCAAATTTACTTTTTGTATGGATTTTGATTGATTATTTTTTCTTGAACCCTCAATTTTGTGTTGTTGTATGAATTTTTGCCTTGCCTTAGAAAGTAAGGAGAATTCACATGATGATGTGGTTGAATTCAAGTTGGGGAGAGAATGGTTGTTTACTCATTGGTTGGATTCTATGAGGAAAGAAAAAGAAAAGAAAAAAGAGAAAAATATGAAAAAGAAAAAGAAAAGAAAAAAAGAAAGAAAAAGAAAATCCTTGAGAAAGGAAACAAAAAGAGTTCAAATAATTGTGCTAAATAAGTATTGTGTTTTGTGTAACACTTGGGATTTTGGAAGAAGTTGATTGGAATTTTGTGTTTGAGTCTTTGTGAGTTGATCACCCCTTTAGGTCTAGGCAAGTTTTTGTTTCAATTACCTTTAGAAATTGACCCTTGTTTGTTTCAATTACCTTTAGAAATTGCCTTTGTATGTTCAATGTGAATTTTTGGATGGATGCATAATTTAGTCTATTGTTTGCATGATTGTTGTGTGAGCGATAAGTACCCCATTTTGTGATTTTCATCTACCGTGATTGTTTTTGCTAGGTGTGATTCACGTTTGAACTTGTGTTGTTTTAGGATGTTTGGCATGATTTTTGTATTTTGCATTTGTTTCATGGATATGTTATCGTTGTAGTTTAGTGGTAAGTATTTACTTTGTGTGTACCATTTTCGATTAAACCATTACATTTGTTTCCATTTTTCAAAACCTGTTGATTCGTGATTATTTGGTTATTGCTTTTGTTTCTTTGAGTTGTTTGATTCTTGTTTGAGGACAAACAAGTTTAAGTTGGGGAGAGTTTGATAAGTGCAAATTGTAACTATTTTTGTATATATGTTTTGTTGCACTTATCGATACTTTTTGTCTATATCGTTCGAATAAACCCCAATTTGTTTATAAATACGTTTACTTTACATTTTAGTGTATATATTGTGTATCGTGTAAACATTACTGAGTTTAATTGATTTTATCTCATTTTTTGTAGGTATTCATGCAAGGTTATCTTTCCATATTCATGAAGAGCATTGAATAAGCTTTCCAGCGCTTCCGACCGTGCGTAAATCAGAGATACAGTTCAGAAGTTGTGGTCAAAATAAGGACTGGTTTGCTGTCAAGTTCGCTTTGCGAGTTGACAGTGAATGTTTGCTTTGCGAAGGAGTCAAGAATTGGACAGAGGAGAAAGAGACCAAAGTTCGCTTTTGGAACTGTGTAGCGAGCATTCGCATTGCGAATAAATCGTTCGCACTGCGAACATCTGGAAATCTGCAAGGCAGTTTAACATTTCAGAGATACTTAAGTGCCATTTTTTTAGGCTCGCCTAGCGAGTAAAACGTTCTCAAAGCGAACGTGACAGATTTTGAAAGTGTATATACGTTATTTTCATTCATTTTTTAGGTGATGGTTTTGGGGATTCTTGCTCCAACTCCATCAAACTTCATTTTTCAGTAGATTAGCTTAGAAAACAACATGGAAGCTTGCATACGGATGATCCGGAGTGGATTGATCGTCGACCGGCGTTTGACAAACCACGAGATGTTTGGTTAATTTCTCTTCTTCTTTGTGTTTTTATTCTTTGTTGGGTTTTGTATATGTATTGACTATGATCTCATGTATATTTGTCGCCCATGGCATTGTATAAAACTTGCTTTACAAATATTTATTGGTGATTGTCTCTGATTTTTGCTTTATGCATGGGGTTTGAGTTGCGTTAGAGATAATCCTCGCAAACTTCGATTAGGGATGATTATCTGTTAGTTTCAGGATTCTAGAGATAGATTTAAGAGCTAACAATCTTCAATAGGCGTCAAAGCTTAATGCCTTCGTGCCTTGAGTCGCGTGCGAGAGTTTCGGCGAGGGTAACACGGTTGTTCTCTCAACTTTGCGTTAGACATAACCTTTGTTGTGAGTGATGCTGAGTGATGATGAGGAGTATTGTAGGTTGAGTATAACTGATCGGTAAGTTTAAGTTTGTGAGGAGTCGGTTATGTGCATGCCGGAAAAGTTCGTCTTGCTGAAGAATGAATTTGTTTTATGTTTAATGTTTACTTTTCTGTGTTTTTTTACTTGTAAACCATTTAAACCCAAACTCATAAACACGAGAGACTGTCGAACAACATTTTTTCCCTCGAACCGATCTCTGTGGACACGACATAAATCCCGGAGGGAATTCTTTGCGAAAATAAATATTTTTGCTTGCTTGCCCTATTCTGCAACCAACAAAATGGCGCTGTTACCGGGGATTGGTTTTGATATTGAATCGCATTGCGATAGTTTCTTTGTTTTTGAGTTTTGTATATATCGTATATAGTGTCTGTTTCCATTATGTTTGTTCAAGTGTTGTATACATTTTGTTCCCGTAACGTTTGTTTAAGTGTTTGGTTAGGGCACTTGCTTTTGGTTTGCGCGGTGAGGCATCACTATGGCATGAAGGAAGGAAGTTACTAGCTAAGCATTGTAAAGAAGTCGAGCTTATGACGTAAAACAAGCATGTTGTATTATATTTTTGTTGTTGTTGAGCTTTGGTAGTGTGGTGAACATTCATTAAACAAGTTGTACTCGGATTTTTCATGAAATTTTCAAATCTTCACTTTACAACTTGTTTAATGCATTTTCACCCGGTCTTTTAGTATGTTTATATTAATAATTCTTGTGTTTGCCTTTGAGCTTGTTTTGAATAGCTTATGGAAATTTAAGGTGATGTTCCAAGTTTGACCGTTTCAACTTGCGGATGTATGGTAATGATATTGTTAAGTTTTGTACACATCCGAGGTATGTGTTTATCGCTTTCTAGACTTTAGCATATTCATGATACTTAGGCTTTTAACAAACTTCCATGCCATTCATTCTTTTGTACACTTGTTCGTATGTGAATCACTTTAGTTCCCACCCTTTTTGTGAGGTAGCTTTCCATTGTTCATATATGCACGGAGTACCAACATTTTTGTTCTAACTGGATTTTATTATGCTTAATCTTTTGTTTGTGTTGATTATATGAATGCATGAAAAGGATCAAGGCATTTTGTTTCATTTTGAGCACAACTACCTAGCTAAATAGTCATTCACCTTGTGAGTGTGTGACCATTTGTAACCCATTTGAGTCTTCGGTCATTATCCATGTTGTCAGAGTTTGATGCTTGTCTATGAGTGTCAAATTTAATTTTTGTATGGATTTTGATTGATTATTTTTTCTTAAACCCTCAATTTTGTGTTGTTGTATGAATTTTTACCTTTCCTTAGAAAGTAGGGAGTATTCACATGATGATGTGGTTGAATTCAAGTTGGGGAGAGAATAGTTGTTTACTCATTGGTTGGATTCTATGAGGAAAGAAAAAGAAAAGAAAAAAGAGAAAAATATGACAAAGAAAAAGAAAAGTAAAAAAGAAAGAAAAAGAAAATCCTTGAGAAAGGAAACAAAAAGAGTTCAAATAATTTTGCTAAATAAGTATTGTGTTTTGTGTAACACTTGGGATTTTGGAAGAAGTTGATTGGAATTTTGTGTTTGAGTCTTTGTGAGTTGATCACTCCCTTAGGTTTAGGCAAGTTTTTGTTTCAATTACCTTTAGAAATTGCTCATTGTTTGTTTCAATTACCTTTGTATGTTCAATGTGAATATTTGGATGGATGCATAATTTAGTCTATTGTTTGCATGATTGTTGTGTGAGCGATAAGTACCCTATTTTGTGTTTTTCATCTACCGATGATTGATTTTGCTAGGTGTGATTCACGTTTGAACTTGTGTTGTTTTAGGATGTTTGGCATGATTTTTGTATTTTGCATTTGTTTCGTGAATATGTTATCGTTGTAGTTTAGTGGTAAGTATTTACTTTGTGTGTACCATTTTCGATTAAACCATTACATTTGTATCCGTTTTTCAAAACCTGTTGATTCGTGATTCTTTGGTTATTGCTTTTGTTTCTTTGAGTTGTTTGATTCTTGTTTGAGGACAAACAAGTTTAAGTTGGCGAGAGTTTAATAAGTGCAAATTGTAACTATTTTTGTATATATGTTTTGTTGCACTTATCTATACTTTTTGTCTATATTGTTCGAATAAACCCCAATTTGTTTATAAATACGTTTACTTTACATTTTAGTGTATATATTGCGTATCGTGTAAATATTACTGAGTTTAATTGATTTTATCTCATTTTTTGTAGGTATTCATGCAAGGTTATCTTGCCATATTCATGAATAGCATTGAATAAGCTTTCCAGCGCTTCCGACCGTGCGTAAATCAGAGATACGGTTTAGAAATTGTGGTCAAAATAAGGACTGGTTTGCTGTCAAATTCGCTTTGCGAGTTGACAGCGAATGTTCGCTTTGCGAAGGTCCAGCGAAGGAGTCTAGAATTGGACAGAGGAGAAAGAGACCAAAGTTCGCTTTGTGAACTGTGCAGCGAGCATTCGCTTTGCGAATAAATCGTTCGCACTGCAAACTTCTGGAAATCTGCAAGGTGGATTAACATTTCAGAGGCACTTAAGTGCCATTTTTTGAGACTTGCCTAGCGAGTAAAACGTTCACAAAGCGAACGTGACAGATTTTGAAAGTGTATATACGTTATTTTCATTCATTTTTTTGGTGATGGTTTTGGGGATTCTTGCTCCAACTCCATCAAACTTCATTTTCCTGTAGATTAGCTTAGAAAACAACATGGAAGCTTGCATACGGATGATCCAGAGTGGATTGATCGTCGACCGACGTTTGACAAACCGCGAGATGTTTGGTTCATTTCTCTTCTTCTTTGTGTTTTTCTTCTTTGTTGGGTTTTGTATATGTATTGACTATGATCTCATGTATATTTGTTGCCCATGGCGTTATATAAAACTTGCTTTACAAATATTTATTGGTGATTGTCTCTGATTTTGCTTTATGCGCGGGATTTGAGTTGCGTTAGAGATAATCCTCGCAAACTTAGATTAGGGATGATTATCTGTTAGTTTCTGGATTCTAGAGATAGATTTAAGAGCTAACAATCTTCAATAGGAGTCGAAGCTTAATGCCTCCGTGCCTTGAGTCCCGTGCGAGAGTGTCGGTGAGGGTAACACGGTTGTTCTCTCAACTTTGCGTTAGACATAACCTTTATTGTGAGCGATGTTGGGTGATATTGAGGAGTATTGTAGGTTGAGTATAACTGGTCGGTAACTTTAAGTTTGTGAGGAGTCGGTTATGTGCATGCCGAAAAAGTTCGTCTTGCTGAAGAATGAATTTGTTTTATGTTTTAATGTTTACTTTTCTGTGTTTTTTTTACTTGTAATCCAATTTAAACCCAAACTCATAAACGCGAGAAACTGTCGAACGACATTCTTTCCCTCGAACCGATCTCTGTGGACACGACATAAATCCCGGAGGGAATTCTTTCCAAAAATAAATATTTTTGCTTGCTTGCCCTATTCTGCAACCAACAATGGGTGACCATCATGTTGACACCTTCCTCTCTACCGATCCTTCTATGGCCCAGAAACTTTCCCCTTATGGGAAGATGCAAGAGGCACGAGACATCATCCAAGGTGATGGTTCTTGTTCCTTTTGGATTGACTAGATTATGGAAAACAACATGCAGTTTACAAAATATTTTGGTGAAGAAAGGACACATATGGAACCAGATGTTCCAACATGTGTGCAACATATGGCCTTTGTCAGAAAGCCTTGATGGATGTTGTTCTGAGCGTAATTTTTAGTTAGGTTTCAATCAAATTTGTTTCTATCTTTTAGCAATGCAATAATTATATTTGTTTGACAGATTAAAAGGATCAAATCGAATCAGTTAGAGATTTAAATTTGAATTCAAACAAATCAATTTTTTTTTTAGGTTTTTGAAAAACAAATAAAAACAAATCTCTTACAAAT
Organism: Lathyrus tuberosus; assembly: GCA_022829125.1. Lineage (NCBI taxonomy): Eukaryota > Viridiplantae > Streptophyta > Magnoliopsida > Fabales > Fabaceae > Lathyrus > Lathyrus tuberosus. The sequence goes on along the minus strand of JALAZF010000107.1, from coordinate 12,502,274 downwards.
TTGAACGTGATCTCATATCTTTTTCCCATTGTAGAAAATCCATAAGGTTGCATTGTTATTTAAGAGACTCAAATCTAACGTTTGAAGAGTGCAAGTATTGAAGATCTTTGTGTTAGAGTTTCTATTTTTGAGTCTTTTATTTGTGTTTTTGTTTGTGTACCACTCTAGTGCCTCCATTCATATCCAAATGCATAAAGTTTAGTTTGTTAGTTAAGTTGTAATTCAACATTCGATATTCTGATTATTGTATTGATCACTTGGGTTAGTGATTGAGAGAAAATGAGAAGGTTCTCATATTTAGGGGCAATCCTAAATAGAAATACACGAGTAGAATTAAGAACTGGGCATTGAACAAGGGGTTGTTCATCTAAGTCACTTTGTACCAATTCTATTAAAGAGTGGATTTCCTTTCTTGGATTGGAAGCCACCCAGAAGTAGGTGTTGTTTGCACTGAACTGAGTTAACAATTCTTTGTGTTCTTTTATTGCTTTATGATTTATCATCTTATTTGTCAATTATCTTTCAATTCTAGTTTAAGATGTTGAACACGTTGGCTTAAGCATCTCATCCAACATTTGTCCACCTTAAGAATAGAATTTCAATTGGCATTAGAGCATGCACCCTATTCTATTTGGGTAAGCTCCAAGGAAGATATTTTCTATTCAAATAGACATCACTAAGGATGGAGGATCTGTCACTAGACCACCTATTTTGGATGGCACCAACTATGATTATTGGAAAGACAAGATGGTTACTTTTCTCAAATCCATGGAAAATAAAACATTGAAAGCTGTTATAAAAGGTTGGAAACATCCTGTGATTACATCTTAAGATATACCATCAACCTTTAAGCCTGAAGGTGATTGGAAAAATGCTGAAGATGATGAAGCTCTAGTAAACTCCAAGGCCTTGAATGCTATTTTCAATGTTGTAGACAAGAACATGTTTAAATTGATCAACACAAGTAGTGAAGCCAAAGAAGCTTGGGAGATTCTCAAAACTGCTCACGAAGGCACATCTAAGGTTAGAATGTCAAGGTTGCAGCTCGTCACTACAAAGTTTGAGAATTCTAGAATGAATGAAGATGAATCCATCTCTGACATCAGACTGCGTGACATTGCCAACACTTCTTTTGCCTTAGGAGAGAAGATATATGAAGAAAAGCTGGCCAGAAAAATCCTCAGATCTCTACCTAAGAAGTTTGATATGAAGGTCACAACTATTGAAGAAGCCCAAGACTTAAGCAGCATCAATATTGATGAACTCATTGGTTCTTTACAAACCTTTTAGCGGACTTTGAATGATAGGTCTGAAAAGAAGAACAAAAGTATAAGTTTTGTTTCCAACACTAAATAGAATGAAGATCAAGGTGAGGAAAGTCTATCAGATGTTATATCCCTTGTTGGAAGAAAGTTTAATAAAGCTTTGAGAAGGTTGGACAGAAACTGGAGGACAAATGTCCTAGACAAGGTGTCAGACATCAGTTTCCTGATCAAGAGCAAAGATGAACACAAATCTAACATAGGCAAATGAGCAAAATGCTATGTGTAACACCTCAATTTTATTATTTTATTGTTAATAGAGTTTCGGAAAGTTTTAGTTTAATTATTTAATTTAATTAGATATTAGAAATGTTAATAAAATTAGTGATATTTTATAGTTGGGAGGAAAATATAATTTTATTTAAAATTAGAGAGTAAGGGGTGAATTGAGTATGAGCTGAGGGTGTGGTGAGAGGTGAGGAAATAATTAAATTAGAATAATAATTTAATTAATATAATGATAGAGAATATATAATTAAAATATAATAGAAAATAGTAAGATTATGGGTGTGAGGAGAATTTAGGGGTGAAATAAGAATGGGTTAAGTTAGGGTGAATAAATAGATAAGTTGTTGTGAGAAAGTTTTCACAGTACGTGAAAATCTTGGGAGAAAGAGGCAAAATGGCAGACCCTAAGAAAGCTTTTGAAGGCGAAGAGGAACTCCATTATCGTAGTTTCAAGCTTTCTACGAATTCGAGGTATGTGATATGTTATTGTTATTGTTGAGTATCGATGGTTGCGCCATAAGGAAAAAAGTGAAATTTGGATAATTGTGTTTGATCTGTTGATTGTGATTTGAAAACCCTGCTGATGCCTTTTGATAAGGTAAAAATATAAAAGTTATAAATTAATAAAATATGTTGATGCCTTATGTTAAGCTGAGATTTGATCGATAATTTATGTTGACGCTTTTTGATAAGGCGAGAGTATAAAGGTTATCTCATAGCATATGGTTTCGACTATAAAACCATACGACAATGGGATGAGGATCATAATAATATTGGTGAGTTGATTATTGGTGCAGTAATTGATAAAAACTTGTTAAATTGATAAAATGTGTTGATGATTTTCATGGTTGAATTCATTAAGCGTTTAGGGGCGATTGAGACTCAAATTGGTGAGTTTTGAATATGTTTAATAGGGAGAAAAACACAGAAAATCGCAAGTAGTCATAGAAGGAGACTGATCGCCTTATTTTAGGGGTAATTTGAGTTTCATAAGTCTGCTTGAGGTTTTGTCAGTTGCATTGGAAACCTAACGCGATAATATTTCTTTTGATGTGGGGAAATTGGGTCCAGGAGTGCTACAACAGTAGCTGTTTGCTGGTTTTTATACCAGAGGCGCAATCAAATTTAGTCCTGCATTGGTCATCGTGTTTCACGCGTAACTTGAGTTTCCTAAGTCAGTTTGGGGTACCGTCAGTTGCATTAGAAAGAGAGTTCAACGACCTTTTAGACTAGATAGTTTAATAATTTTATCATAAGTCTATAATCTTTTGTGATATTTTGAAGTGAAATCAAACTTTCTGCATGCCAATACCATTTCTTTTTGTTTGATTGAACTCAACCGATTAGGATATTAAGTCCTAAAATACAATTATATTTTCAAAATAGGCATTCTAAGCTTTTCATAACATAATCATTTGCTTGATTTCGACTCTGTTTGATATTTAAATAATTATTTGAATATGAGGTATGATTAGCAGGAAACATGATTTCGATGCGGTTTTGATGTTGTTGATGAGTATTTATGAGAAAGTATTATATTTTAATTATTATGCTGAGTTATGATGAAAAGTGTTGAGTTATGCAGAGTTTTAGGTTTAGAGAGGAACCAATGTTGTAGGACTCCGGTCCAATGTTGTAGTACTTCGGTCCGGTGTTGAAGGACTTCGGTTCAGTGGTTTGATTGATAATTGATAATGGGAGTAGGAGGTTCGAATGGAGATTGTTTGCATTTGTTTGTAGTATCATGCTTCATGTATATCAGAGATTAGCTTAGGACTTAGGTCTAGTGTTGTAGGACTTCAGTCCAGTGTTGAGTATCCTTCAGTAAGATAGCTAAGATATCTAGTATTGTAGGATTTTTGTCCAGTGTTGAGGATCCCTCGGTAACATAACTCTGATATCCAATGTTGTAGGACTTTGGTCTAGTGTTGTACAATGATACCACATGCATGGGAGTAGAGGAATTACACATTGTATAATGATTGTATGTTATATATTGTGTGGATTGATTATATGTTAATGTGCACTATCCTTGCTGTTTATACACCATTAACGTATGTGAATGTATTCTCAATCCCATGTTTGTTTTTTGTGTCGTTCTTTATACCTATGGTGCAGATACTCAGGTAGAGCCCGAGGAGAATTAGAAGTTGCTTAAGTTGGAGGATAACCTAGTTAGCCTTCTTCGTTTAATGTTTTGTGTTCTATAGTTTCCGCAAGTCGCTTTAATAGTGTAACACTTGGGTTTGAAAATAATATCTATTATTTAATTAATATTACGCTCTATGGTTAGTCTAGTATATTTCATTATTAATATTTAATTAGGTTTAATTATTATTAGTGTTATTATTTAAACTATTAATTGTTATTAGTAGAGTTAATCATTATGGTAATACATTATTGTGAAACCGTGTTATAGTTTAGGGTTTTTTTATCAAATTATATTAATTAGGTATCAGTTAAGCTATATTATTATTACTAATTCTGATTAGATTAAGATTTAATTTTAAGTTATAAAGTTTATTACCTTTATTAATATTATTTATGCTTAGGCCAGTATTTCGATTAAATAGAAGTTAATTGGTTTTTATTATTGTCAGATTTTATTAAAAATTATTTTACAGTTATATTTCTAAAGGATGAATCAGGTCAATTGTGTGACCAGGTCAACTCAAGTCCATTAAACCAATTCCCATAAACCCTAAAACGTGTAAAAACATAAGCAAAAATGGATCAAAACTTACAGTTTTAGATTCAATCAAATCTTCATAATTATGTTACAAGATACATCAAATATTGGATTTTTACAAGTAAATTGGACCAAATACATCAGAATCTCAAAACCCTAATTCTAAGTCTGAATCAAATCTCAAATTATAATCAATTACAAATCAAATCAGAACAATCAAAATGAAAAATTTCCTAATACAATAATCTAATTTAAAGCTAACCCTAATTCTAAATCTATAAAAAGCCTAATATTAGAACTGAATTGAGGAGAACGAAAAAAACCCTAAGGAGAAATCCATTGTCGCGGTAACTCCAATCCCCCACTAAAGCTCAAGTTAAACTAATATTAGGGTTTCACATTAAAACCCTAATTCTTTGAGTTCAACCCCTAGCGCAGCACCATTAGTACCTCATATAAGGGAAAGAAAAAGAGAGGTTAGAGGAGAAGGGACGAACCCTATCAGAAAGGAAATGAAAAGTAAAAAAGTTCAAAGTGGTTACTTTTTGACCGGAGAGATTCTCTTCTCTGTAGGTTGGTTCTCAGACCCCTTCATAAAGATCTCATAATAGTTTATCTTGTAGGTTTCATATGGGTGTTTGGATCTTTGTTTAATCCAGTTCGTGACTGATTTTAGATATAGGGATGTATGTGTTTAATTTTTGTTAAGGGTTGGGAAGATTAATTGGTTTCAGGTGAGGCAAGATCTATAATGCAGGGTTCGTTAAGGTTCAATCTGGGCGGGTTGAAAGGTTTTTTTGGAAAAGTTGAAGGTTAGGGTTCTTCATCCCTAGGGTTAGGGTTCATAACCCTAGGGTTCATCTGGATAGCAGAAAGGGTTGGGGTTCTTCATGCTTCAGGTTTAGGGGTCAGGGTTCGTTGAATGGGGTTAGGGTTCTTTGGATTGATGAATTTTTGTGTAACGCCCTGTATAATATATATGTAGAATCATATCATACAAGTGTTATTCTTTTGTACTGACACAATCATAAGTGCCTAATGGCAACCTTTACATACTTAACCATTTCTAAAAAATAAAACAACCTATGGTATAAAATATGGAAAGTGCCAAACAATATCCATCATTGTACAAGATATATAATACACAGCGGAAAACATAATCTAAGCTTCTCTTGAAAGATCCATGCATAGCTCCACTTGCAAACTAAACTTGCAAATAATACCTGAAAAACAACAACAATAATAGGGTGAGATAATAATCTCAGCGAATTCCCTTATATTATGGGTTCACTCGGCTCTACAAGGTTCTAATATAATCTAACTCAAGTCAAGAGGAAAAAAGGATAAGACTTGAGTTCACATAATTCACAATGTATGGAAACATGTCCCTTGAGTTCATCAACTCAAATGATCACTAATCGGAAACCGTACCATGGTAAACTTCCCCGTCGCCTCACCTACGTCTAGGACTTTTAGCGTGGGTCACTGATCCTTGTAGCATACTTTGACATACGAATGGATTCGAATTCAAGGTGCTTTCCACATGAATCGTCACTTCCCATGGGACCACCCCCATCTCAAGTCTCTTACCCGTAGGCTCCATCCGTACACACAGGATAAATGAATGGATTCAGATCTAAGGTTCTTCCCATATGAATCGTCACTTCCCTTGGGACCACCCCCATCTCAAGTCTCTTACCCGTAGGCTCCATTCATTTAAGGGAACTTTTGCCAATGTAATGGTGCGTACATCCCAAAAGAGCTCTACATAAGCATCAACTCTTGAGACGACACACGTCAAGGGTTGTTTCCAACTACATGATAAAACACAACACAGCGTGATTGTATTCGACAATCACAAGGTGATCACATTCACCTTAATCATAAAGCAACACACTAACCATACATGTTCCATACAACGCATCTCACTCACAACTATGGCAACCATTCATCCATGACACACACCTAGGTATTAGTATGAATATCACCCTATAATGTCATCTAAGTCATACTTGCAATCTATTTCTCTTTTTAATCAATTTCCTAGTTTTAAGCCTGAGTTTCCTCACTTATCTTCATATTGTTTTAAGTATGTTATTTCACAACCAATACAATCACATAGGCAAAATGCAACATATAACATAGACATTGTTATTTTATACCAATAATCCTTAGTTAATTCCATAATCTCACAATAGATAGGTCTTTCGGATCAAAGCCCGTCACCAAATATCAACCATCTACATGGTGCTCATCACAACACTAGGTGTTCTTCTTCACTCGTTTACACATTATTCCATTAATACTTCCATTCAATACTATTCAATTAATCAAACACCTATATCAGTATTTTCAACGCTTCCGACCGTGCCTCGATCTGAGTTACGGTTCAAAAGTTATGAAGGAAACAAGAAACGGGAAAATATATTTCTCCTATGGTCGCACAATAACCCCAAAGCAAGGCTGTTTGCTTTCAGTTCGCACAACGAACCCACGACGAAGAAGAGGAAGAAGCAAAATTAGGTTATGGTCGCTTTGCAACCAACCAGCGAGCAGCTCTCCTGGAGCTCACCTTGAGCGCACACAATGACTCAAGCAAAATTCAGATTCTGCAGAATATGAACAAGAGGTCATCCATGGCCAAACCTTCACACCCACATGCCCACTTAGCATCTAAACACCCAACTAAACATGGATTAACATAATATAACATGTAATACTTCAATATCATCAAATATTAGCCTTCAATCCACACTTAAACATGTTTTTCATACAAAACCTAAATCTCCAAAACATGTATTTCTTCTCCTTCCAAGGCTAGGACTAACTATGGAACTCACCTTATTGAAGAAGAAGATGAATTAATAATGAAGATGATGAATCCATGAATATTCCTTTCTCTCCAAAGAGTTCTTCCTCTCTTCTTTCCCTAATTTTTCTTACTATTTTTTCTTTCTTCCTCTTACTCATATATAACACACACACACACACACACACACACACACACACACACACACACACATAACATTATAATAGTGTAAAATATCTCTATTTGATATTTTGTCATCTGACACTAAATGACCAAATATTAGAGTTACGAAAATGTCCTCTCTTATACTTATTAATATTGATTTGTCTCTTTCATCAATAATTGATCTTTTTAGAGTTCACTAGTCACTCTATTGATCCCAATTGACAACATTCAGAGCACTTAAGAGCTCTAATTGTTCCATATGACAAAAGATAGAGTACATAGAAACTCAATTGATCTCAACTACTATTCAATCGAGCATTTAGGGAATATGGGATATTACATTTTGGGTGGGTGTATGAAGTTTCCGGTTGAACTTCAACCAGAAACTAGGGTTTGAGGAGGTTTTTAGGGTGGTGTTCATGGTTAGATGGAGGCCGAAGGTAAGGAAGAGAATAGAGTAGAGAGAGAGAGAGAGAGAGAGAGAGAGAGAGAGAGAGAGAGAGAGAGAGAAAACAAAGAGAAAAGAGAAGTAGAGAGAGATGGTGAGTGGAAAATGAAATGGATTGAAGGAAAATTGAATAAATACTCTTCTAGTCAAGTACCACGTCACGCTCACATGACATTCCCTCCACCAACCATTTTGCACACTCAGCTCTGCCATTATACACACGCGTTCACCCTAGGTTAATGTTGATTGTTAATCGTAGCCATCCATTCTGATTACTCTGGCTGGTCATCTCAATCTAAGGCTGAGGTTTTATCTCACATGACCCTTCTAATCATAATCATGGGATCCAGAGAGAGTCAATTATTGACTCTCTCTCTCTCTCTCTCTCTCTCTCTCTCTCTGTGAACCGTCCCTTACCATATGGGCCTTAGAACTTCTGGGATGCTCTTTCACTACTTTCCACACCCCCCATATAAAAGCCCATTGCTAACGTAGCTTAATTCACACCTTTGCATTTTTAATTATTTCTTAATTATTTAGGTTAATTATCTATAGAGCTTAATATTAACGATTGGTTTTATTAAATTAATTAAAAATAGTAATAAATTTTATTATAATCAATAAAAAATGTACAAAAAAAATATGCAATTAGGTATTCCATTAACTTTTAGGATTAAGTTAAGATTAATTAGGCATAGTTATTTTTTTAAATTCACTTTATATTTCCCTTCATAATATAAATATAGGTTAACGAATTAATCAACTAGGATTAATTAGGGTTAACCTTTGGGATAATTTTGAGATAATAAGGGGATTAATTTCTAGGGTAATTGTAGGGTTTTAATCTAATTAGGAATAATAATCAGAGATAAGGGATATGATATCTTGTATTATAATTGACCTTTTAAACATTTTTCTTAAAATAACTATATATATCATTATTAGTTTATTTTCTTAAATTAAAATAATCAATATATTTTTGCAATTAACCAATAAACTAAAATCAACTCCACACACTCAAACTTAAAGTCCTATGCCCTTGCGCATTGAGACATTTTCTCAAATCAAACACTTCTCCGCCCCCAATGCATTGAGACTTTTCAAGGGCTAAAATCAATTTTTAAGAAGAATTATGGTACTCTGATCCCTCAATAAATTTTAGGGTACGTAGGCATAAAGTCGTAGCACTCTAGCGAGTACAATTATAAACAAACATTTTTTTTGTCTTTTGGTAATTAAATATATTCTTAAAAAATAATAAAATAATTTTCTTCTAAATAAATGTAAATATTAAGCAGATAATAAATAATAAAGCAAACATCCCTTAGATAAACTCAACCCTAGAATTAGAGAAGGTTCCCGTTGAGTACAATGGAGGTGAAAGGTGTCTAACACCTTCCCTTTGCTTAATCGACTCCTGAATCCTAGTGTCTAACCCATAACTTTATATTTTATCATTATTTCATTGTTCCTTAGGAACAAATAAAGGATGATGGTGACTCTGCAATTTTCCAGCCGCGATAGCTGGCGACTCTGCTGGGGAATCCACTTCCCTAAAGATAGTTCATCCTAATCTCTAGTTCTAGGGTTTTGTTTGTCTTCATTGCCTGTTTGCTTCTATTTATTTTTGTGTTTTATTTATTTATTTATTTATTTACTTTCTAGTTCTATTTTATTATTTCTATTTTTGTCTTATTTCATTATTATTATACACATCATTTGGTGGTGATTTATATGTGAGAAGCTTTATACCCGAGCTCCAGAAAAAAATAAGTTAAATAAGGGGTCGTCCTATTTTGACCACTGTGGATTCTTATCCCATGGGGTCTTTAATGATGATTCCGCCTAGAGTAGACCAGTTCAAAGAGTTTGTCATGAGTTGGCTAGCACTTCTTCATGATGAAACTTTGGGTCTGGTCCATGATTCTATGGACCTCTTCTAGAACCCATTCCCTTCATGGTGACCTTATGTTATCAAACTGCAAGGGTCGTTACTAAGGTCTGGCCTAGATGAGACTTATCCCGAAGGATTATCGTAGGAAGGCCCATTTTTACGACCAACCCCTGCTATGCTTTCTATTTCAATATTTTCAATAGCTCCAACGCTGGAGGGATTTGGACTATATTTGGACCTTCCAAAGGATAGAAAGGGACCCTACATAGGTATTAGACAACAAGTGAAACCTAAGGAACTGATTATGACCTTAGGAATATCTACTGAAGACCTATTGATGCATTACAAGGAAGGTAAAGACAGCTAAGGACTCAAAAGAAGTTACTTATAATGGGTGGCTTAAAGATAGGCTGGTACGGAAAGGCGGGGGTCTTTTGTTGATATTTTGGCTTTAATTGTTTTTGGGATAATCATTTTCCCAAATATGGTTGAATTTTTTCATATTGTTGTTTGTTGCGGTGAGAATCAGATACCAAGCTATTAATTAACTTGAATCACAAAACTTTGAAATTCACCACCGAGCTTTGATTTATCCAAAGGAAAGGGGAAAGATCGAAAACCCTAATTGCGAAGACACAGCTAAGAGATCTAAGGTTCGGGGGTTGGTTATACCTAGGGAAGGTGCTAGTATCCTAGATATCTGTAGTACTCTACAGGAACCTCTTGTTAGTATTTGTGTTATATTAAAGTTTGCTTGCTAAGGGAAAATGTGCTAAAGGTAAATACAGACCTATGGTAAAGACCAAGGAGCTAAAGGTAACGACCTAGAGGTATATACCCTAAGTATGCTCGCCAAGACGTTGCATCTCGTGCCTAAGTATCCTGATGGGAATGGAATCAGAGCATTCGTAGTTCCCTTAACTAGGGTTGAGGAACTCTTGGTTGTGGTCAAGGTTCCAAAGGGGAATGAGTATTCATGATCATGATACTCACATAGATTTAAACAACTCTCTAAGTCTAAGTTGAAAAACTAACCTAAAGATGACTTTAAACAAAGTCAAAAGGGGGAAGTGAGTACACATCATAATGGTACCCATATAGAGTTCAAAAACTCTAAACCTAACTCTAAGTAATAAAGCAAAAATGGCTCTCATAAGGCCAAGGGAGATGATCCTAAAAAGGGCAGGGAAGTGAAGAGGGAAAAGGTCTAAACCAACTAGAAAATGACTCATAAGTCAACAAGATAACTTTCCTTTGGAATGAAACAAACAGGCAAAACATAACAGATTCAAACACCATAAGATAAAGGTGTCACAGATTGGGGCTTAATCACAGCTAAATACATCAAGAATGGAATTCCACATTAATCATCAAGAAATAACTAACGAAAACGAGAACGGTTAAGATTAATTTAAGAATCAAACAAAATCTAATTAAAAAGACCTAACTAATTAACTAAACCTAATTAAAAATTAATATAATAAAAAACTCAAATTAGAACTAAAATGAAATAAAGTCCAATTAACAGCTAATTTCTTGAGTTTTAATTAAAAATAGTGTCGCAGTGAGAATTGGATATCAAGCTATTGATTAACTTGAATCGCAAATCGTTTATTCACCACCGGTCTTTGATTTATCCAAGGGAAGGGAGAAAGATCGAATGTCCCATAATATGCAATGCAAATGCAAAGCTAAGAGTCTAAGGTTCGGGGGTTGGTTATACTTAGGGAAGGCGTTAGCATCCTAGATATCTGTAGTACTCTACAGGAACCTCTTGTTTTACTTATGTTATTTATTAATTGTTATCTGTTTGCTAAGGGTTGGAAAGGGATAGGAGACCTAAAGTTCTATTCCTAAGTGTGCTCGACAAGATATCACATCTTATGCCTACATATCCTGTCGGAAGTGGAATCAGAGCACTTGTAGTTCCTCTCTGAGGGATACTAAAGTTTGTTTGAAAAGGTCTAGGAGAAAAGATGAGTCGTCATCTTAAGAACCACCACAGTTTTGAGAATGGACCTTTGCTTCATCTTAGGAGAAGGGCTCAAAATCATATATATAATCGACGAGTATGCGTCATACCTCTCCTAAGTGGAAAAGGAATCCACATCTTGTTTGTATTGTGGGGTATGAGATTGTATGTCTCTTCTTTGAGATGATTCATATCTATTTCTCTTGTGTGGAGAATTAGGTGAGCTAAAGTTGTTTGATTGTAAAATCAGGATTACAGGGGACTAACTTAGGAAAATCTATCCTAAAGTTGTCTAAGGAATGCTTATCTTAAAGGGGTATAAAAGCCTATAGGGAGGTATGAGATGCATATGCAATGCACCATGCACGACAAGTGATTATCATGCATGGGATTTTCCCTTGGATATAATGCAGGCATTGCAATATGAATAAAGCATAAAGCATAAAGTATAAAGTTACGATAGACGTCAACAATTAATCAAAACAAAGAGTTGAGTTTTAATCGTGTACACTAGCAAAGTGGGCTAGCCTTGTGTATAGTGACCGAAGGTTGATAGCGCTGCTTAAAGGCAATCGACTTACATGGCTGGAAAAGTGACTCGATGTTGGATCTAGAAATTTGCTTCTTGAAAATGGTTTAAAGTAAAATTAAGATAGACAAATAAGGTGCATACATCAAGTAAGAAAAGATCAATAAAAAACAAAACTAAGAGAAGGATTTACGGGAGCCTACTTTAAAGGTTTATTAAAAGGAGTGTTTCTATCCTAGTTAAGAAGAAGGGTTATATTTATTATTAAAAAAAGAAATTATATTTATTTTAGAAAAGGTTTTATTTTTTTATTTAAAAAATCTATTAAATTATATTTTATTATTTTAAGAAAAGTTATATTTTATTATAAAAAGTTATATTTTAACATGAAAGAAGTGATATTTTAAATATATATAAAAAAAGAAGTTATATTTTACTAAAAAAGGTTATATTTTTATTAAAAGGTTATATTTTTATTAAAAAAGGTTAATGGTGATAAAAAAAAGAGGGGAACGCTGGTTTCCCAGGAGAGAGGGTCCATCATGTACCCTCAAATCATGGTCGTGTGATGCATAAACGTGACAAATCTGATGATCTAAACGGAGGGTGTATGGTGGTGGTTGTGTGTGTGTACATGTGATTAAAACATAACTTCAGAAAAAACAAAAGGGAGTCTTTTCCCTTCCGTCTTTCTCTCTCTCCGTGCTCTCTCGCCGGTCTCTCTCTGCGTTCTTTCATCTTCTCCACATCCTCATTCAAACCCTAATTTCGCCGTAACCCTCTCAACCCCCCCGGTCGTGAATCTAAACTCAAGCAAAAAAACATCACAAAAACCCCTAATTTCTCTTTCAAACTGTGTGTGTCTGGATTTTACTGATATGGTTTTTCTGCTTATTGAGGAATATTGATGCTTCTTTATGGTTTTGTATCTGAACTTTGGTGTGGAATTTTGATGATGTGATATTGTTCTCTTCTATATGTGGATTTGTATGTCCTCCCCTTTGTATGTATGATGACTGTCTTTTATAGGCTTTTGGAATTGAATTGAGATTATGATTGTATTGAATGCCGTTGGGATTTCTTGTTTCTTTGTCTTTTCACATTTGAATGTCGCCAATGATTGCGGTTCAAAACTTACCTTTTCAAATGGAACATGTTCGATATCATAATAAATTTCCTTCCGTTTTTGTTTTGACATGCTTGTGTATTGCTTTGGAAGGCAGGGAACATGATTCATGATTTTCTATTCTAATCCAAACATGTTTGAACGTGTCCAGATTTTCCTTGTAACATGATATTGTGAGTTTCCAATTTGATGAGATTATGTCTGTGACAGCTTATTGAAACCTGTTAGTCCATGAATTTGATTTTATATTGGTTACAAATTAAGAAAGCTGATATGGATGTGTGCAAAAATTGCAGGTGATGTTTTTGTGAGTGAACCTTGATAATGGTGAAGATCGAGTTCCTATTTTCATCTTGCTCTACCTCATGAAAAGCTCTTATCTCACAAATCTTATAAGCGAATGGAATTCAAGTGATTATTTCAACTGGCTCGGTACCGTTACGACTATAGCGTGGCAAGCTGCTAACTCCTCAGGACCGAACACTGTAGCCTCGTAATTCCAGAGCAACTATCATTCTTGGGCGACTCTCAATCCCAATTTCTACCGCTGCTGAGGCCATGAATCTCTCAGGTAAATGTTGAAAATCTATTTCGATCACTGCAATGGATTCTTTGTTTCCTTTCCTCGTGTGTATGATTAAACCTCGCGTTGTCTTTCATTTGTGTCGTACTAATGATATCTGCCTCACTTGTGTGAAGGGACAATGGTAACGTAGCATCCATTTTCAGAGGCTGTTGGTAATCCAACCGTGTTGCTCTTACTGACCATGACAACCTTCTCTTTTGTACTTATGCCGTGCCGCAACTTCGAGAGTTCTTTCAATTTCATACTGCAGGTAAGACCTTTGACAAACGCATAGATCATATGCTTAATCTAGTTTTGTGTTGAAAAAATTTATGCACTGCACATTGCGACTATTAGCGGCTTTTTTCAAGCGTTTTAAACTGTTCCTAAAATATGACCATGGCGTTATGCAGATTGTTTGTACTTGGAGTGGTAGCAGCTAGGAAGTTGTAACTGGAGGATGACTTTGAATTTGATTGGTAAGAGATGGGGTGAGCTGCATTCATATGTTTTTCTTCTCTCACTACTGTCTGCCCCAGATTACATGGTCTATGAGAAGGATCCATCAAGAGGTTTTTACAGAAGAATTGGCATACAAGATGTCTCAATGTCTTCAAACTCTTGGAGAGATTCACAAATCCCGATGTAACTTCCCCAGTTTAACTGCAATTGCACGATAAATCCTCGGACTTGCTCTTCAAACCGTGGGAATAACATTGGGAACAAACTTGCCCCTGCTAGCTAGTTGATATGTGAAGGAGTTGCCCCTGACTAACTGATCTTTGAGAGATTTCCCCAGATTATATGAGTCTCGTAGCAGCTTACCTCAATGTTCTAAACTTTGTAAAGTTCTGCCCCTGATCCACTAACTCTTGGAATGGTTGATTAACAAATCCTCCAAGTTGGTTGCCCCAGACTGAGCTTCCTTTACCAAATCAAATTCCCTAGCTGGCTGCATTTGTTGGGATTCCTTTGATGTTGAGTTGTCTTGCAAGCAGTATTGTTCATTAAAAATTGGCAATTTTGATGCAACATTCATGCAAGCTTTTGAAATCAAAATTTATTGATGAAACACAGTGGAGTGATTTAATAATCAAAACAAAGGTGGATCTAGTCATTTACAGAATGACATGTGAAGTGATCAACAATTAGCAAAGATCATTGGGAGTCAGGTTATCCCAGCTTGCTGTAGTATGCTTTCAAAACAACCTTACCTCAATTAGGTCTTTTAAGGGTTGTAACGTGGCTTAGTTCACAACTCATGAAACAAAGGATAAAGGCTCAAAGTTTGTTTGTACCCACCCAATCTTCATGATGAACTTCAATCCTACACTCTGTTAACTTAGACTATACATTCAAGTTCCTATAGGCTAGGAATTGAACTGATGATAGTTGGTGATGGTTCAGACACCTAAGGTAGTCACTACTCCCTTATAACATTTGGTTGTTTTTACCCTCGTGGGCTTTCAGAGTGGAAGCTTAAGGTTAACTTCATTTTGGTTGTCATACACGCCTTTTTGTATAAGGCAAAGTCATGAGCTTCCCATCTTTCTTAGCTTTTGCCTTGAAAGGGACTCGGCTCATTCTTTGGGTACGGATTTCTTAACGATAATTCCTTTTTATCACTTTGGGAACAACTTGTACAACATTTTCACTTGAATCAAGAGAGTTGACAGGTGTCTTGCATGAAGCTCTTGCATTCAAATGTATAGTCAAGTTAAACTGAGAACTACCCACCCCAGGGTTGAGATCACAGGTTCTTTTGTAAGGAAAGAAAACTCCTAATTCTAAGCTCGAAGGGGTTAGCAAGGGATTATCTTCCTTTTTCTCCAGTGTTTGGGGATTTGAAACAATGCCTTACATCATCGGCAAAGTTTAATTGAAAATATACCAACAACAGTTATTAATATAACGTTTCATCATCCTCCCCAATCTTTGCTTAAACAACAGTTTGAAAAAAATAAATGGATGGAAAAAGAAATCTTTTGTTATTTTTATGACAATAAAAGAAAATGAGTGGATACGAATGAATTGACCCAAAAGATGCATAAACATTTCATTAATCTTGCCAATTCAAAAGAACAACAGCTTACAAGCAAACATGAAATCAAAACAAAGGAAAACAAAACTGAAAATACTGAAATAAATAAAAGATAGCCAGCTTTGAAGGATTGACTTCAGCAGCCTTCAATTTCCAGATTCAGGAAGTGGAACACCTCCATCACTGACCGCTTGCTCCTTGTGGTAGAGAACCTTGAGAGGCTTCACAGGTCCTATGTCTCTTGCCTTAGGAGTCGAGGCATCAGCATTTGGCTTACCTTCTTGAGGTTTCAGCAGCTCCAACAAGCTTAGCAATCTCACTTCAAAATCCTTGCACTCTTCAAATGGATGCTCTATTGTCCCAGTACGGTATTTGCATTCAACTTCTAGGCGATCTTCTTCGAGGATCAAATCCTTGTCATAGATCAGCTTTTGCACAATAGCTTATAACGTCAGGCAAGTATCTAGGTCGTGCCCTTCAGCCCCTTTGTGAAACTCACAAGTCAAGTTCGCATTGTGCCACGGTCCTAGCACAAGGTTGAGAGGTCGTAGAGCCACCAACGCATTCTGAATCAACAATGGGTAAAATTTGCTCAGCGGCACAGGAATTGGCTTGTAGTGAGCCTTGTCCCTTTTGACCGAATACCTCTTCTTGTTCTGGCTTTGAGATCCTTTCGGGGAAAAAACCACTGGACGCTTAGATGTTATCTTGGTAGCCACTTGATAAAGATGATATTTTGGTGCAGGACCAAATGCTGGTTGACGCGAAGTTTCCTCAAGGGCGTGTCCTTGATGTGACTGAACCACAGGAAACGGTAAAAGATTGTTGACTTGAATGCCTTGAGGCATGAATGAGAACACCTTGGAATCAAGCAGAGTTTGAACCTTGCTCTTGAGCACCTTGCAGTCTTCAGTTGAATGTCCTTGTGCCCCAGCATGGTAGTCACATCGGGCGTTGGCTTCAAAACCTGGTGGGTATGGAAGGATCACTAGATCTATTTCCTTTGGCACTATTAACCCACCTTTGATCAAATCTGGAAACATCTGATTGTATGACATTGGCAACGGAGTGAAATGCCTCTTTGGCTTCCTCTGCTTTGTTGGGCGTGCTGAAGCGGTTGACGGTGGTCTGGCCCTTGATATTGAGGAGGTTCTTGAGTTGGAGAAACCACAGGAGACGACGAATTGATAACTTCTCTGGGAGCAACAAGGTGAGCATGCCTCTCCTTCTTCATCAAGTTCTGCAAAGTCTCCAAGACCCAATCCATCTGACTTTTAAGGACTCTGATCTCCTCCTTCAAGGGTTCAATGAGCATTGGGATTGTAAGAAGGTGGAAGTGGATCAGGAGGTGGGCCCAATGACCTTGTAGTTATTAATCCTTGTTGCACCAAAGAAGGATACAACTCTGTAAATGTCATAGGAATGGGAGGGATCGGAGGCCTACCACCCTGTCTTCTACCTGGAGCGTTCTGACGAGAAACTTGAGTCCTTTGTTGATAAGAAGGAGCGTTGGGCGCTCGTTGATAGATTGGTGGTTGAAGAACCGGCTGGTAAACAGAGGCTTGTTGGACCGGCTAGTACACATGAACTTGATTACTAAATGCGGGAGCGACGGCAGCCACACAAGGTTGCTGAATAGGATAGACAGGATGCTGAACATAGCACTGCTGTTGCTGCTGACGTTTCCAAGGTTGATTTTTCTCTTTGCTTGTCATCACAACATTGGTCCCTTCTTCCTTTTTCTTGTGAAAATTATTGAAGGATATCTTGGCATCGTTGCTTGAACTGCTAGCTCATTTGGTCATTTTCCCACTCTTCAGACCAAGCTCTACTTTAACTCCCACAGCCACAATATCAAAAAAATTAGCAGATACATTACTGATCATCCTTTCGTAGAACTCTAGCCTCACCGTGTTGACAAACCAGTCAGTTAACTCCTTTTCGGTTAAAGGTGGCTCTACTTGCGAAGCCGTTTCTCTCCAACGCTGAGCATATTCCTTAAACAACTCGGAGTCCATTTGAGACATGCTTAAGAGTTGCCTTCTGTCTGGAGCAAGATCCATATTGTACTTGTAGTGCTTAATGAAGTCATCTGATAAGTCTTGGAAGTTGTGGATACGGGATTGATCCAGACTTAGGTACCATTTGGCAGAAGCACCCTTCAAGCTATCTTGAAAACAATGAATCATCAGGTTGTCATTGTCAACGTAAGCGGCCATCCTTATGTAATACATGATCAGATGGGTTCTTGGACAAGTAGCACCTTCGTATTGGTCAAAACTCGGAGTCTTGAACTTTGGTGGAATAACCAACCTGGATACCAAACACATATCTCTTGCGTCAGCACCAAATATTTCACTGCCTTGCATGGCTCTCAGAATCTTCTCGATAGTTTCCACATTTTCCCTCAGCTTTTCATGGCACTCATCCCCCTCTTCAGACATGTCTGGGATGTTGTCATGGAAGTAAGGTTGTACTGGTGTTTGCACGACAGGTGGTACAGAGGTAGGAACTGCTTGAGGAACCTCAAAAGTCACAGGAACTGTCTATTGAGACAATTGTTGAGTAGTTTGTACTGTAATGGTGGTGGTGCAAAACCAAAAGGAGGACCATAAGGAGGTACACTGACAACAGTTACAGGTGTATGATCCACTACTGTGTTGACGGTTTCAGAAACCACGGTGGTCTGAGTGTCCATGTTTACACGTATAGCCTGTAACATCTCCATAGTCTGTCCTACATTCCCTCATAGGACTTCCAACTCTCCACTAACTCGCTCAATCTCCACATTCTGCTCTGCCATTCTTCTACGAGCTTGGGCTCTAGTATTGTAAGGGTGTAGAGAACTCAGTGTGAACAGCCAAGCAAAACTTGTGTGGAAGGGAATCCAAATCTCTTCTTTAGCTCCTGGGACCCTATTTAAGGTTATCTATCTGTTTTTCTCGACGACTTCTGCGAGGAAACAAACATGAGTCTTACAAAGGTAAACTGGTTAATGAAATCATTTTCTAAATCAACTACTAGAGATAAGATGTTTGCAACTAAATCTCTAAGTTTCTGAAGACCTTTTTGAAATGAATGCTCATGGATACATGAGTGAGTGGATGCATAAACACAATTATACAAGTATTCACATATTCACACATATGTACAGACAACAAGCAAGGGCCTAGTTTTGGAGGTCACGAGCATGGAGCTATGGTCTACCCATCCCAAGAGGTATATACTATGGGTTTAAGATCTGCGGAACAGGGTTCTAAAAAGTTCCCAGAGTCAACAACCCATCTTTCGGATATTATCGATTTCCCGAATGACTCGGTAGTCTATAATATTCTCAAGAGAGTCTTGTCCGAGTGTAGTATCACGTATCAACCATTTTGGGAATCGACTCCCTCATAGTCATCACGCTACATCCTAAAAGGACAAGTGGGGTTAAAGGTGACTAATGGTCATCAGCGTCATAGGCTCCTAGGTCGAGAGTAGTAACGTTTTCACGAATAGACTCGTTCAACATGACTAATTCTCAATAGGGCCTCAACTGAGTGGTGGTTTCTCAATTTAACTTTTTCGGGAATCGACTCCCTCAAAGTCTCCTTGAATGTACCACCTTCCTATCATAGGTGCACTCCAGTCCGGGTATAGGACATCCTCACCACTCAAAGTAGCAACCCTGCATACAGAAAACCCAAGCACATACAGATATATACAGATATACACATATACAAGCAAGCAAACATATAAAAATAACACAAATATAAACAAGGTGGGCTTAACCCTCTTAGGGGAGATGCTCTTTCCCAGTGAAGTCGCCATTTCTGTTGCGGTGAGAATCGGATACCAAGCTATTAATTAACTTGAATCACAAAACTTTGAAATTCACCACCGAGCTTTGATTTATCCAAAGGAAACGGGAAAGATCGAAAACCCTAATTGCGCTATGTGAAGACACAGCTAAGAGATCTAAGGTTCCGGGGTTGGTTATACCTAGGGAAGGTGTTAGCATCCTAGATATCTGTAGTACTCTACAGGAACCTCTTGTTAGTATTTGTGTTATATTAAAGTTTGCTTCCTAAGGGAAAATGTGCTAAAGGTAAATACGGACCTAGAGTAAAGACCAAGGTGCTAAAGGTAAATACCTAAAGGTATATACACTAAGTATGCTCGCCAAGACGTCGCATCTCGTGCCTACGTATCCTGACGGGAATGACATCAGAGCATTCGTAGTTCCCCTAACTAGGGTTGAGGAACTCTTGGCTATGGTCAAGGTTCCAAAGGGGAATGAGTATTCATGATCATGATACTCACATAGAGTTCAACAACTCTCTAAGTCTAAGTTGAAAAACTAACCTAAAGGTGACTTTAAACAAAGTCAAAAGGGGGAAGTGAGTACACATATAATGGTACCCATATAAAGTTCAAAAACTCTAAACCTAACTCTAAGTTATAAACTAAAAATGCCTCTCATAAGGCCAAGGGAGATGATCCTAAAAAGGTCAGGGAAGTGAAAAGGGAAAAGGTCTAAACCAACTAGAAAATGACTCATAAGTCAATAAGATAACTTTCCTTTGGAATGAAACAAACAGGCAAAACATAACATATCCAAACGCCACAATAGAAAGGCGTCACAGACTGGGGCTTAATCACAACTAAATACATCAAGAATGGAATTTCACATTAATCATCAAGAATTAACTAACGAAAACGAGAACGGTTGAGATTAATTTAAGAATTAAACAAAATCTAATTAAAACTACCTAATCAATTAACTAAACCTAATTAAAAATCAATCTAATAAAAAACTCGATTAGAACTAAAATGAAATAAAATCCAATTAACAGCTAATTTCCTGAGTTTTAATTAAAAATAGTTAACCAAATAAACTAATTTCTAAATTACAACTAAAGGCCAGATTAGACTAGTTTCTAATAAATAAAAAAAACTAATTAAGTTCTAAAAATCTAATTAAAAAATAATTAATTAAATGGTTAAATATACAAACCCCCCTGCAATGTTAGCGAGTTCTCATTTTAGCCCCTGACAAAGTTTTTTTTTTAAAAACCCCCTCATCTTAATTAGATTCCCTCACTTAGGCCCCTGACTGCCACATTGCAGCAAAGATTCCTTTCTATTGCTTGCGTCGCAGTCCACGTGGCATTTTTAATATTATTTTATTATTTTATTTATTTATTTTTATTATTATTTTTTATTATTTTTTTATTATTTTTATATATTTTTTTAATTTTTTTTGTTTTTTTTATAATTTTTATAATTTTTTTTTCTTTTTTTTTTTAATTTTTTTTTTCGTTTTTATTTATATATTTTTTATTTTTTTTTACTTTTTTTTTTATTTTTCGTTTTTGGACCTAATTTTTATTTTTAATTCTATTTTAAACAAATTGTTATTTTAAAAATTAGTTTCATTATACTAATCCATTTATTTCAATTTATTATCATACTAATCCATTTATTCTCATACTAATTTCAATTCAATAATACTTATGAGTGATTTCTTTATAAACACTAGTGGTGGCCCCTAACCAACCGATGTTGGACATTAAAAACACTTCAAACATGTTGAAACTTTACCAGCAAAAACACTTCATATATGTTAATAATTTGAGAGGAGAACACAAACACCACATACTTCTTCCCTTATATTACAACACTCATCAACCATCTTTATAACCTCTCTCCACTTCTTCTTCTTTTTTCGCTACAGTATTGTTTCATTTCTTCTCTATTTTTTTCAATACTCATCAACCATCCAAAACTCAATACAAAGCATACTCACAGCACAACAATACCACACACCCTAATAAACAAGAATCTCAAGCTCTCATCACTCTCCAAACCTCCATCACCATATTGTAACATCATATCTATACTATAACCATAACACAACCGTCCACATCCTCATGAAAATGGTAACTTGCTACTGCCATGTTCACACAATAAGTTATGTTCATACAATATAAAAAGTTATCAACTTCATTACAATCCACCACCTTCAAAAAAATCTTTCTCTTATTAACCATTTTAAACATCTTAACACCATATATCCCTCACACACATAAAAAAAGTAAAAAAATATAAAATATATAAATAAAAACGAAACAAAAATAAAAAAAAAAAAAAGAAAAAAAATTATTAAAAAAACAAAAAAAAACGTAAAAAATAAAATAAAATAATAATATTAAAAATGTCACGTGGACTGCCACGTAAGCAATAGAAAGGAATCTTTGCTGCAATGTAGCAGTCAGGGGCCTAAGTGAGGGAATCTAATTAAGATGAGGGGGTTTTTAAAAAAAAAACTTTGTCAGGGGCTAAAATGAGAACTCGCTAACATTGCAGGGGGGGTTTATATATTTAACCCTTAATTAAATAAACCTAATTAAATTAATAAAATAAAAACTAACAAGAAAGGGTGTCCATGGGCCAAGGATCAAAGGAGCAGCGGCCAGATTCTACATTGTCAATGAGTTATTATGAGGGTTGGGGGCGGATGACTTCTTACGGGTTGGGTTAATCCGACCCGGTTCAGCTGAATTCCATACAAGAAAACCTAAAATCTAACATGGCTATTTCAGAATCATCTTACCAGCAACCTCTGAAAGGCAACAAAATAAATCATAAAAATTGGAACAAAATGAAACTCCTGTTCTCATCTCATTATCGATGCTCTTTGTTTCTTCACCATTTCCTTTAACTCACTCAAAATCTCTCAAAATCGTTCTCTCACTTCGCCTAACTAAATCTCATCCGCGACCCTTTCCAAATCACGACTCAAACAAATCCATCTCAAATCGCACAACACAAGAACATTAGAGAAAGCACGAAGAAAAGGAGAAACAGTAACGTGAATCACAAAAAAATGGAATTAGAAATGTACGAAACGGGAAATTCAAATGAACTCAAGTATTCTCATACGACATTCTGTTCTTTTTCGTCTCAAGCTTTGTTGGTTCACTCTTGGTTTGTTGTGGCTGAGGGTTTGCTTGAAGGAGTTGTTATCTTAATGGAGGCGGTGGCAGTGATTGAAAACGGGTGGATGTGTTGACTTTTTTTTTAGAAGAAAAGGGTTTAGATGATCTGTTCAAGGAGCAAGGAGGGCGAGTTTGAAGGATTGTTGTAGACGAGGATTGTATTCGTTTGAAGCAGGGTTAAAGGTAGCGAGTTCGGATGGTTTTTGTGAGAAACAAGAATATAGTATGATAAAAGGTCAATGGTTTTTGGGTGATGTGAGGCTCATTTGGGTTCTTCCTTTGGAATATTTGATTTCAACTCATCCTGTATGTTTTTCTAGGAATGAGTCCTGTATTTAAGTTCCCTTCTTTCTCTATTATTAAAAAAACTAAACTTGTTCTTTAAGTTCGAATTTGTCCTCTTGTGTTGAGTCGTTCCTTTCATTGCAGGTTCTGCAGAGGTTTGGTTCACGAAGTTTTGTTGGCTTGTGGATGATAACAATTGGTCAAAGTGTGCAGCGAGTTTGCAGCTGTTAAGGGTCTGCACCAAAGGTTTTCCTTTTTCTGTTAACTTTTCTTCCTGTTATTTTTTACAAATCCAGTTTTCCTTTTGCTGTTCTTGGCTATTCTCCCTCTAAAACAAACGCTTTTGGTTGGTTGTGGTACTGTTGTAGGTCTGTGTTTTGGAGTGGCATGAAGTTATAAGTGGTACAACTTGGCTTTGATTTTATGGAGGTTATACGTATGCCTTTACATGGTTTTAAGACAGGTTTTGATTTTGAAGTGTAGCGCAAGGTGGGGTCACATCGGCTGGGATTTGTTTTGTTTTGGGGTGTAATGTAATTGCTATGCAGGTTTTCGTAAAAGAGAGGTTTGGGTTCGAATTTTTGGTAGATCACAATTGATCGAGTGAAGGTAACCGAAGAACGGTGGGTTCTTTCGGTTTAGTAGCGTGGGACGGTAATTGGATCAACCATATTCGAAGCACTTGATTCATCTTGAATCAAGGGGAGAGAAGACTCTACATCAACGATCGAAGACGTTCGAGGGTTTGGATGTTCATTGTTCTTCTCTTGTAATAAACAATTTGCAACAGCTATATATATATATATATATATATCTCAATTCTAATTGTAGAATTGGGGGCAGACGTACCCAAAACGAGGACGATTAGGGAACTGCCTAATCAAATCTCGTTTGTTCTCTCTTTTCCTTAACTCTTTTACATTTCAGTTTATTCAAATTTGTGAAGTCGCAAGTTATCAAAATTTCTGTCGTAGAGTAATCGTAAGCTGAGAAACTGTGTTGTTAAATTGATGCAATTCCTTGAATTGTATCTTGGAGCAGCTTTACATTACCTTCCATAGAAATTCTGCACTTAGCGTGTTTACGCACACCAGGTGTTTGATAATTTGTTTCAAAGCAAAAATCGAACGCATTGCTTTTAATTGTTTATCGTTTTACCTCATTGATTTGGATTAAACATCAAGCAAGCGATATTTTGTTGATTGCATTATAAGTGTAGTAATCGAACTGAATTTTTCTCTTCCATACTCATTCTCAATATATTCGTGCATATCCGATCCTTTTAGTAAAAGGTTCGTGGTAGATGTACAATCCAGTGGTGACTTCCGTTAAACATTTTAAAACTAACTTTTTAGTAACCATTTGCGTGTAAAACTCTAGGGATCTATTCAACCCCCCCTTCTAGATCCATAGCCATCGTCTAACAAGTGGTATCAGAGCCTGGTTAATTCTGGTGCTTCGGTAAAACTTCTTGGATCATGGCGAACAAACCTAAAGGGGCTTATAATAGAGCTCCAGGTTTTACAGGCGAGAATTATAGCTACTGGAAGGATTGTATGCGCATCCATATTAATTCCATAGATCGGAAGGTTTGGAACGTTATTTTAAACGGTCCCATGGAAATTACTATGACAAATGCGGAAGGCATTGTCGTTCCTAAACCCGAAGCTCAATGGAATGAGGAGGACGAGAAAAAGTACAACTATGATTGGAAGGCTCGTAATATGACCATCTCCTCCTTGGGAGTTGACGAGTATTATCGAGTCTCCCATTGTGAAACGGCCAAAGCCATATGGGATGCTTTACAAGTAGCCCACAAAGGCACTAATGATGTTAAGATGGCTCGTATTAATACACTAACGCAAGAGTTTGATTTGTTTTACATGAAGCAAGGGGAAACCATTGCGGATATGCAAAAATGATTTACTCACATTATCAACAAATTGCATGTTCTTGGTAAACCAATTCCAAATGAGGTTGTTACTAACAAGATTTTGAGGTGTTTAAACAGGGAATGGCAACCGAAGGTCACCGCTATCAACGAGGCCAACGATCTTGCTACACTTGACCTCACAACACTTTTTGGTAAACTCGATGAGCATGAGCAGGTGCTTATTGGATTGGAAAAACATGAAAAGAGCATAAAGAAAGAGAAGGCAAAAGATTCGGAGAAGAAGTCGATTGCTCTTAAGACTTCTTGTTCTAAGTCCACACACCAAGAGCATAGTGATAGTGAAACCAACAACGAAGAAGACGATGAATCTGGTGAAGACATGGGCTTATTTGTGAAGAGATACAATAGGTATATTCGGAAAAATGAGATCCAACACTCGGATAAAAATCTAGTCAAGTTTAGGAAGCAATATAGTAACGAAGGAAACAAGAGTAGCAAAGCCAAAGGATCTTGTTTCAATTGTGGGAAATCTGGGCACTACAAGCCGGATTGCCCATTGCTTAAGAAGGACAAAGACAAGGACAAGGGTCGTCAAAATAAGAAGTCAAACAAGTTAAGACGGGCTTACATCGCTTGGGAAAGCGATAGTGAGTCCGAAAAAGGGGACAGCTCAAGTGTTGAAAACGAGTCTGTAAATCTATGTCTTATGGCTCAACGAAGCAAGAAAAAGGAGGTAAAGCACTCTAAATATGAAAATTCTCATAATATGTCTCATGCTGAATTAACAAGAGCTTTTGATACATTGCACCATGAGGCTAAGGAAGCTTTTCAACGCTTAGCCTCAAACAAAAAGATTTTAAAATACTTGGAGAAAAAGGTTGCCGATTCCGAAAGGAAATTGGAAGATCTTAAAAACTCCATGGTGGATGTATCAAAAACTAAGATTGATGAGAATAAGTCTCCATGGTTCAAGTTTTGGGGCTGTGATACTTGTCGTATTTGGCAAGAAGAGGTGAGAACCCTCAAAGCCAAGTTAGACAAGGCTCTTAAGCCTAAAATTACATTTGCTATTGATCGATCACATTATTGAGAAAGTATGAATAATCCGTAACAAAAGTATACATATGTGATTCGAGATAGTGATAACAAAGGTAAGTTCCAAATGAACCGTGATTGCTTATATTGTTGCAAGCCTGGTCATACTATTGCTAAATGTCGTTTTAGAAGATTTCTTGTTCCAAAAGGCATTTATCAATGGTTACCCAAGTGCGGTCTTGGTTTCACTCACCTTAAAGGACCCAATGAGAATTGGGTACCTACTCTCCCTTGATTGTTTTTGTAGGTACAAAGTCTTGAGACCACCGAAAGAAGATGGGTTCTGGATAGTGGTTGCTCAAGACATATGACCGGCGACATATCTCTTTTCATCAACTTTATGGCGAAGAAAAAGGGGTTTGTCACCTACGGAGATAACAATAAGGGACAGATTCTCGGCAAAGGTAGTGTAGGTAACCCCTCATCTACTACTATCTCTGATGTGCTGCTTGTGGAAAGCCTTAGACACAACCTTTTAAGCATTAGTCAACTATGTGACAAGGATTATAAAGTATCTTTTTCAAAGGATTTTTGCATAGCTGAAGATAGTGACAAAAAGAATGTGTTTAAGGGCTTGAGGGTGAACAACGTCTATATGCTACACTTAAATGAGGTATCGTTGAATGGAGACAAATGTCTAGTCGCTATGAATGAAGATTCATGGTTGTGGCATAGACGGTTGGCTCACATCAACTTTGATTTGCTTAACAAAATAGTCTCTAAAGACCTAGTCATCGGTTTGCCCAAAATTAAATTCACAAAGGATCACCTTTGTGATGCGTGTCAAATGGGGAAGCAAACGAGGATCTCATTCAAATCTAAAAATATTGTTTCAACTATGAAACCCATTGAGCTCCTCCATATGGACCTCTTTGGACCATCTAGGGTTAAAATCCTAGGTGGTAACTATTATGGGTTTGTAATAGTCGATGATTTTTCTAGTTTTTGGTGGACTATTTTCTTAGCAAATAAGAGTGATACCTTTTCGGCCTTTGAACGATTTGCTAAGTTATCTCAGAAAAAGTTAAACATAAACATTGGGTCAATTAGAAGTGACCATGGGGGTGAGTTTGAAAATCATTTGTTTGAAGCATTTTGTGATTCCAACGGAATTGATCATAATTTTTCTGCACCACGTACCACTCAACAAAATGGGGTAGTGGAACGTAAAAATAGAGTTTTGGATGAACTTGGAAGGACTATGATCAATGATAGTGGACTACCAAAATACTTTTGGGCCGACGCCATAAGTACGGCTTGTTATGTTTTGAATAGGGTGCTTATCCGGCCTATTCTAAACAAGACACCGTATGAGCTTTTAAAAGGGCGTAAGCCAAATATCTCTCACCTTCATGTATTTGGTTGCAAATGCTTTGTGTTAAACAATGGGAAAGAGACTCTTGGTAAGTTTGATGCCAAGGCCGACGAGGGTATTTTTCTTGGATACTCTCAGTCAAGTAAAGCGTATAGAATTTATAATTAGAGGTTACGTGTAGTTGAAGAGTCAACTCATGTTACCTTTGATGAGTCTTATCCGAGAAATGTCGGAGAAGGTAGTTCTTTTCATGGTGCAGGTGTACCTACTGAAGACATACTCAAGGACACTGATAAGGGAACTGATCAGCCTGAAGCAGTGCGTATTGAGGAGGAAAAGGATCACCAACTGTTGAAAAGTGAGGATGATCATCATTATGATAAAGATGAACTTCCTTCAGCTTGGAAGTCTTCAAAAGACCATCCAATTGACAACATTCTCGGTGATATCTCTAAGGCAGTAACCACTCGCTCTAAACTTAGTAATTTTTGCTATTACTCTGCTTTTGTCTCCCAAGTTGAACCTAAAAACGCAAAGGAGGCGTTACTCGATGAGCATTGGTTTTTGTAAATGCAAGATGAACTAAACCAATTAAGGAGAATTGAGCTTTGGGACCTTGTCCCCCCTCCGCGAGATCATCGAGTAATTGGCACCCGATGGGTGTTTAGGAATAAACTTGATGAAAATGGAGTAATAATACGTAACAAAGCGTGGCTTGTAGCGCAAGGCTATAACCAAGAGGAAGGAATCGACTATGAGGAAACTTATGCACCGGTTGCCCGACTCGAGGCTATACGCCTTTTACTTGCTTATACTAAGAACTTCAAATTATTCCAAATGGACGTTAAAAGTGATTTCCTTAATGGATATATAAATGAAGAGGTTTATGTTGCCCAACCTCCGGGTTTTGAATCCCATGAATATCCTGATCATGTCTACAAACTTAAACGTGCTTTGTATGGACTTAAACAAGCCCCTAGGGCTTGGTATGAACATCTAAGCAAATTTTTAATTGATCAAGGGTATTCAAGAGGGAAGGTTGACACAACCCTCTTTATTAAACGTCAAGGAAAACATTTAATCTTGGTACAAATTTATCTTGATGATATTATCTTTGGGTCTACTAACATGACCTTGGTCAAGGAGTTTTCTAGTTTGATGCAGGGGGAGTTTGAAATGAGCATGATGGGGGAGCTCAATTATTTCCTCGGATTGCAAATAAAACAACTTGAAGAGGGCACATTCGTAAGTCAAACGAAATGTTGTCTTGAGCTACTTAAACGTTTTGATATGCTAAACTGCAAAGCAATAGATACTCCAATGCCTACTTGTGCCAATCTTGATCGTGACGAAAATGGTAAAGAAGTATCGAGGTATGATTGGATCTCTTCTTTATCTTACCGCATCACGACCCGACATTATGTTCAGTGTATGCATGTGTGCGAGGTATCAAGCACATCCCAAGGAATCCCACTTAAAAGCAATTAAACGCATACTTCAATACCTCTCCGGTAATCCAAGGTATGGGTTGTGGTATTCCAAAGGTAGTGTTTGTTCCTTAGTTGGTTATTTCGATTCCGACTTTGCCGGGTGTAAGTTGGATAGGAAAAGTACTAGTGGCACGTGCACCTTTTTGCATATTCCTTGGTGAGTTGGCATAGCAAGAAATAGGTTTCGGTTGCTTTGTCAACAGCCGAGGCGGAATACGTTGCCGCAGGTAGTTGTTGTGCTCAAGTCTTATGGCTTAAACAACAATTGCTTGATTTCAGTTTAAAACTTGAGCGTATTCCTATTTTGTGCGATAACACTAGTGCAATAAACCTAACTAAGAACCCCGTATTACATTCACGCACCAAGCATATCGAAATACGCCATCATTTTCTTAGGGATCATGTAGAGAAAGGTGATGTGATCTTTGAGCATGTTGATACTAAAAATCAACTTGCTGACATTTTTACAAAACCGTTAGCCGCTAAGCCTTTCTTTCACATCCGTAGGGAACTTGGAATTCTCGATATCTCGTATCGTGTTTGATAATCCTTTAAGATAGTGATATTCACACACACACACACACACACACACATATATATATATATATATATATATATATATATATATATATATATACATGCTTGTTTATTCTTTTGACTAACAATGCAAAGAGATATTTAGCTATATGTGAGGGCTCTTATCGTCATGGTGATCAAGGTAATATCGTTCCGATTTATAGATGTTTAACGTATTTTGTGCCATATTAAGTAGCTTAAACTTGATGTTTATTGCTTTTTGAGCACATATTGTTCATGTGGATGTTTGTTCTATGTGTGTGCATGTTTATTTATCCTTTGGAACTTATGTTTGCAAAATTTCAAATTTTTTTCATTTTTGCCTTGCATGCGTCGACCGGACCATATCATGGGTCGACTCTTAAACTGATGCATTTGTTAAGGGAAACAAATGAGTTAGCGCAGCACTTGCATGCGTCGACGCACCCTGTACATAGGTCGACGCATAACTGTCACGTTCAGAATTCCTGCATTAATTGGAATGCGTGCGCCGACCTATTGCTACCTATTCCCACTACATATTTTCACTACTCTTAAATTCTTATTCATTGCATGTAATTATATCAGATTTTATGGTCTCTCTCTCTCTTTCTCTCTCTCTCTCTCTCTCTCTCTCTCTCTCTCTATTTCTTCCATTAAACCTCATCAATACCCATTAATCTCCATCAAAATCCCTAAAAATAAAAACCCACAAAAAGTGAATCCTCAAGGGTATAAGAACAAGGATTTCTAACGGCTGATCATCATTCTCTCCACTTTCGCGCACTGTTCTTCATCCTCTCTACCACTGTGTGTGTTGCAGTGAGAATCGGATATCAAGCTATTAATTAAATTGAATCACACATCTTTGAAATTCACCATCGAGCTTTGATTTATCCAAAGGAAAGGGTAAAGATCGAAAAACCCTAAGTGTGCTATGTAGGAACACAACTAGAGATCTACGGGAACCTCTTGTTTGTATTTATGTTATGCTAAAGTTTGCTTGCTAAGGGAAGTGCTAAGGTAAAGACCTAAGGGTAAAATTTGGGGTACAACAGTTGCCCCTATTTAAACAACTTCACCGGATGGCACGAAGATCAAGGTGAAAGGTATTTAAATATAGCAAACTGAAAATTTTGCCCTTAGATGGAATGCAGATGCTAAGGACAACTAACAGACATGCGAATGCAGACATGCCATGAATTTCTAGTATGATGATAATGATAGAATGATAAATGCATAATGCAGACAAAACAAAAGCAGGCAGAGACAAAGTTCACACAATGAACAATCACTCACTGGGGATGACAGCAACACTGGGGAATAATCTAAGGTTATGAAGCAACTGGTTCAGGCGTGACCAGCTGACACTTTAGAAAGAAAAGATAACACAAGATCCTCAAATGGAAGTAGAACTGGAAAGACGGTCTCCACTGGGGAATCAAAACAAGACTCAATCTGGAAAAGCATCAGAAAAAGAAAGGCACGTCTGGAAGAGCATCAGATGACAAAAGAGACCAAACCTCCAATAATGGCTTTGAATGAAAGGTAAACTCATAATATCTGAGAAGGCATCATATGAGAATGAGGTAAAAAGGGTAATCCGAGAAGGGATCGGACACAAAGGAACCAGTCATGCAATAATGGCTTTGAATGAAAGGTATAAATCACAACATCTAATAATGGCTTTAGATGAGTTTGAACAGAGACTACATTCAAGAATGGCATTGAATGTAAAAACACCAGTCATCCAATAATGGCTTTAGATGAAAGGTATAACTCACAATATCTAATAATGGCTTTAGATAAGAGTGAACAAAGTGGGATCCAAGAAAGCATTGGATGCAAAGACACCAGACATCCAATAATGGCTTTGAATGAAAGGTACGACTCACAATATCTAATAATAGCTTTAGATAAAAGTGGACAAAGATTACATTCAAGAATGGCATTGAATGCAAAGGAACCAATCACCCAATAATGGCTTTGGATGAAAGGTATAAATCACAACATCTAATAATGGCTTTAGATAAAAGTGAACAGGGACTCGATCTGAAAAAACATCAGAAAGAGAGACACATCCGGATACGCATCAGATGGTAGAGAAACCGAACATCCAATAATGGCTTTGAATGAAAGGTATGACTCACAATATCTAATAATAGCTTTAGATGAATGTGAACAAAGATTACATTCAAGAATGGCATTGAATGCAAAGAAACCAGTCATCCAATAATGGCTTTGAATGAGAGGAAAACTCACAATATCTGAGAAGGCATCAGATGAAAGTGAACAAGATAGAAATCCAAGAAAACATTGGACCAAAGGAACCACAATATTCAAGACAGCACTGAATGAATGTGAATATACCCAAGAAAGCATTGGATACAAAGAAAGAACAACGTCCAAGAAAGCATTGAACAAAGAAATACCCAAGAAAGCATTGGATAAGAGGAAACAACTTTCAGGAATGGCACTGAAAGTAAAGGCAAATCACTATATTTAAGAATGGCATCAAATGATAGTGAGAAAGACATCCAGGAATGGAACTGAATGCAAAGGAGAAAGATCATCCAGGAATGGCACTTAAATGAACAAATAAGACTTTCAGGAATGACACTGAAAGGTATCTAAGCAAATTTGATGAGGATTATTGAAGAGAGGCAAAAACTTCTAGGAATAGCACTGGAAGAAACAAGAGGAATAAGATATCCAGGAATGGCACTAGAGATCAAAAGGGACAGACATCCAGGAATGGCACTGGAGTGAAAGAATATGAAGATCCAGGAATAGCACTGGAATGAAAGAAGATAAACATCTAACAACAAGGATAGATGCACAAGGAACGACAACATTCAGGAATGACACTGAATGAAAGGACAGGTAACGTTTTGGTAGGCACCAAGTAAGTTGGACTTTAACCACAAGGTAAGATGCGGATAACGACACGACCTCGAGAGAAATGCAAATGTGGATGAAACACTCATGCTATGCATATAGTACATGAATTATGCTATGATATATGATCAATACAAATGCAGACGCTGACGACACGACTCAACTCTTTTGTGGAGAAGATAATACTGGAAGGTTGATTCCTCAACACGGAGATCACTGCCATTCTGCTTGGGGACTAGAGATGCTATTGCTGAACACATCTCTGCCACACTGGTAAACTGTATCAAATGATGATCCTTGTAGGAAGGATGAAAAACTGCTTAAAAGTTGCATGGGGATTCTTCAAGTAAACTTCCCCATATTAGCTTACTATTGCAGACGAGCTGATCATTGCTTCAACTTGATTAATTCTGGAAATGACCGTTTCATGGTGCTCTTAGAAAGCTTGCCCCAGTCTGAGTCTTGAAAGACGATAGTTTTACTGTACACTGGGAAAGCTTGCCCCAACCCGAGTCTTGCAAAATCTTCTGTATAAACCAATTCCAAAGAGTCTCCATTAAACCACAAAACTTGAACTGATTTTTCAACAGGATTTGGAAAGAACTTTCCCCTGATTGGATCACCGACCAAGTTTCTTAATTGTTTGAAAATTCCTTAAGAGGAAGGCCAGTTTGCAAACAAAAATGTTCATACAAACATAGTAAATGCAAAGTTCATGCAACTTTTGAAATCAATCATTTTTTAAAAAAGGTGAAGTATATGAGTCATTAGTCAGAACACGGTGGTTCAAGACATTAAAGTGAAAAGTTTGAGCAAAAAGTGTGATGCCAAAACAGATGATCCGTAAAGATCTTTTGGAGTCAGTTTACACAATCTTGCTGTAGTATGCTTTTAAAATAACCTTGCTTCAGTTAGGTCTTTTGAGGGTTATAACGTGGTCTGGTTCACGGTTTATGAAACAAAGGATAAAGACTCAAAATTTATTTGTGACCCACCCAATCTACGTGATGAACTCCAGTCCTACGCTAAGCTAACTCAAACTATGCACTCAGGTTCCCATAAGTTAGGAATTGCACTGATGATAGCGATGATGGTTCAAAATTCAATGGACTTGAGATGGCGATCACTGCTTCCTTACAACTTTTGGTTGTTACACAAGCTTGTTCTTTCTTCTCTTTGTATAAGGTAAGGTCATGAGCTTCACACCTTTCTTAGCTTTTGCCTCGAAAGGGACTCGGATCTTTCTTTGAGTAAGTATTTCTTGATGACCCTTCTTCATTTATTACTTTGGGAACAACTTGTACTACATTTATTCATTTAATTTGGAGGAGTAGAAAGATTGTGAACGTCTGGCTTAATGATTACAGTGAACCATCATTGGAGTTTGACTTGAAAGACATCTTCGACACTTGCTGTGTGCGAAGGAAAACTGTGAATGCAACCTTTTGTTGAAAGTTATTTTGTATGAAACTCTTGCACAATCAAGTTAACTAAGAACTACCCTGCCCCAAGTTAAGATTGCGGGTTTTTATTTGTAAAGAAAAGAAACACCTAATTCAAGGCTCAAAGGGGTTGACGAGGGATTATCTTCCTTATATCTCCATTGTTTGGGAGTTGAAACAATGCCTTACATCGTCAGCAAAGTCTTGATTTGAAAGCATACTAATAGCAATTTGGGTATGACGTTTTCATCATCCTCCCTCCAATCTTTGCATAATCAAAAGAAAGTGGACAAGATAATTTATTTTATTTTTCTTGAAAGAGAAAGCATTCAGAAGTAAATAGCAAACACAAATGAATTGAATCAAAAAGTTGCAAATGCTTATTTCATTAACATGAAAGTACCAACATAGTTTGGAAGCAAACAGCTAGTACAAAACAAAGGAAAATGCAAACAATAAGAAACATGGCCTAGTGACCAGTCAACTACAAGGATGAGTTATTTTGTCTTTAAGAAGTAGCTGAGCTGAAGTCGACTGAAGCTTCACTTGCCCTGGCAGAGGGTTGTTCTTGACATTCTGCATCTGATGTTAGTTCTAGTCCTGTGTCGTTGTCGAGGAATCAGCTTGACGACTCATAGGTGACACTGGAAGATAGAAACAGCTGAAGATGAGTAACTGGACAAACAGACGCATGCAATGAATCATGCAAAGATGCAAATGATATGCAATGCAATGCAGCACGGGATGCAGAAATAAAATGCAATATAGTGATTAGGATCTGAGATAACACGAATAAATCAGAACATCCTATTAGGTAGGTCTCCCTATAACGGATAGTTCTAGATTATCTACCCATAAACCCACTCACTGGATATTTTCTAGTTTTTTGATAAGGTTTCAGAGTCACGGACCATAGTCGTATCAACGTTATGCAACGGGCTAGCCATTTTACAACGAGAGTGACGAAAAGGTCTATTCTGATCGGGGTTTTCATATTGGTTGGAGCAAGGAGATATCCTTGAAGTCCAATATTACGCAACCACCAAAATAACACTGGTTCTAAGTGGGGGACCTAGAGTCATGGACCCTTCATGAATCAGCGTCATGCAACAGGCTAGCTGTTTTATAACGAGATCTACAAACAGGTCTACTCTAGAGGAGCCTTCATGTTAGTTGCTACAAGGAGCTTGCCCTCGTAGTCTAACACTACTAACTACCAAATCTAACCTTATGTTTTCTCTATGCTTTTTCTAAAACTCGGGTGTAAAGCTTTAATCATGATATCAGATCCCTAAAACCCACACATGGATATACAGAGATATATATGAAAAAGTAATAAAGCAAGAGCAATAAAACATATAATCAAAGAAGAAAGAGAAACAAACAAAAGCCAAACACACATATGAAAACCTAACTAAACTAGGCTTGACTCACTTAGGGATGGGAAACTCCCCAACAGAGTCGCCATTTCTGTTGTGGTGAGAATCGGATATCAAGCTATTAATTAACTTGAATCACACATCTTTGAAATTCACCACCGAGCTTTGATTTATCCAAAGGAAAGGGTAAAGATCGAAAAACCCTAAGTGCGCTATGTAGGAACACAGCTAGAGATCTAAGGTTCGGGGGTTGGTTATACTAAGGGAAGGTATTAGCACCCTAAGTTTCCTTAGTACTCTACGGGAACCTCTTGTTTGTATTTGTGTTATGCTAAAGTTTGCTTGCTAAGGGAAGTGCTAAGGTAAAGACCTAAGGGTAAAATTTGGGGTACAACAGTGTGCACTGTTCATCTTCTTCAAACCTTCATCAAAAATGGCTTCCAGACGAACAACCGGTAAAAGAACAACCAGAGCTTCATCTTCCGGAACCTCTTCACAACCGGTAACTGTTAACTCTTTAGTTTCTGATGCACTATCTAGTCCTTATGAGGCATTGTTTGGTAATCGTGATGTTATACCACAACATGGTTTCTATGTATTGATGGGTGAAGATTATCACATTCCTGAGATAACTGAAATACTCAATGTTCAGAATCTTGGTGAGTTCCTGGAATGTGATGATAAGTAAAATAGTGATCCGATTTGAGTATTCTAAGATGGAATCAAGGGTAAATTTAAGGGGGCTAAATTTAAGTTTTCTATGAATAATGCACTTCATGATGTGAACAATGATTTATGGGCTACTTTGTTTAGCTTGGACACAAATGAAAATCTACCAAGAGTAACTGATAAAATGTTTGTTCAAAACTTTGAGTTTAACACTGCTCTAAACTCTATGTTACGGGAACCATATCCTGAAGATGTTGTGGCAAGTGACGTCTTTCCGAAAAATGTCACTACCGGTCATTTGAAATTTGAAGACCGCATTTTGCAATGGATTGTTCCTCGTATTTTGAGACCGAAGAAAGGTGGATACTCACGGGTTGAGAAGGCTGAAGTTCATCTCATGTATATTCTGAAAAGTTAGATCAAAATCAACTAGCCATACTATTTTGCATATCGGATGTTCGTTACCCGCAGCTCCCACAAATATCAGGCTCTAGGTTATACATCCTATATTCAGAACATCTTGAACAAGGCTGGGATTTCAGTTCCAAATATTCCTTACATTGAGATTTCATCTGAACAACAATTTCAACCAAAAACCCTCACCATGATGGGCTACAATTGGGATTCGGTTAATAAGAAATTCAATTACCGACACAGATCGACTCATCCTTTTCAACCTGAACCTGAAGAACCTGTTCATTATGAAGGAAATACTGATGAGGACGTACATGATGGTGATCGTCAAGATGTTAATGATGCTGATGTGGTTATGCAAGAGGAAGAAAACGATGCATGGATGGGAGATCAACATGAGGACAATTCTGAGAATCAGGGCTGGGGAGATTGGCAAAATAACTGCTGGACTACTCTTGGTGACGCATATGTTCCTCCCACCTATGGCGAGGAGTATGGTTGGCAGCAACCTGATTATTCGGCACCTCTAACTCCACAGCCTCAGTATGATTTCCAGGCATCTGAAGAGATTCTGGCAAGGTTAAATGAGATGAATCTTCAACAACAAGAATTCCAAGCATTGCAAGAGAGCCGCTATAATGCTCAGGAAGAACGATTCACAAACTTATCCGATCAAGTCTCGGCTCACATCACTAACTTCAACATGTTTGCTGACGCGTCTATGACTCGCTTCAACCAAATGGACGAGAACTTGACTCAACAGAATCTGAATCTTGCTAACAGTCTTGGTACTCTAAATCGCACCCTGATCGAACTCAACCTGCACCTAGAAGATTTGCCACCACCAGGCCAGTACTATGGGGGAAGAGGTCATCCATATAGGGGGAGGAGGCCATAGAGATTAGGGCATCATATTGCTTTTGTTTTGCATTTCTGTTTTGTTATTTAGTTTGCATGTTTTATCCCATTGTTTAAACTTTGACTTTTACTTCAGTTGTTTTGAAATTCTTATGTATGGAATGAATTGTCTTTGCGATTTATGTTCCGTATTTATCCGCTTTCAATTTTACGTTAACTGTATCATATGTGGATGTGTGTTAATGTTGTTGTGTTGCAAATATGTGATGGATCCTTACGTGTTATAGTTTTATTTTGACCACCTTCTTCTCTTCTTTTTGATGTTGACAAACGGGGAGAAGGAGCAAGCAGAAAATTAGCAGGAAATTAATCAAGTGTTAAAGACAGGGGGAGCTTGTTCGTTCACAAATTACAAATCACATGAAAGCTAAAACAGTGTTGCCATCATCAAAAAGGGGGAGTATGTGAGGGCTAAGGTCTCTCATCCGTTTTGTTTTAATGATGTCAACAAATATGCTAAGTAGTAGATTGTAATTTGAGCGGTATCACTTCTCTTATCGGGCAAATCACATCGAGTCATTGTTGTTCATGTGTCTAGACATACAGGACTTTGGCTTATCCATAAATACATGTGCATGACCATTATACTGGTGTCTAGTATGTTTGCCTGGGTTTCGGTCAGTTAAGATGTGCAACAAATGTAATTTCTGTAAAAATACAAGTTATGCGCTGACCTACTATGTGCATGAGTCGACGCATGATTAATGATGCAAGACGTGTGAAATAAACGGGAAAACGCATAATTCTGGGAATACAGAAATTGCATTCATGCGTCGACGCATGGTGACTTTGGGTCGACGCATTCTGGTCAATTTTTCACAATGTTTTCCACGGGTCAGTGCACGCCGACCCTCATTAAAGCATGAGTCTACCCATAACTTGCCTGAACTGATTTTTTCACTTAAATTTTTTCTGTTATTTCTGTTACAACTTTTGGTGGGTCAATTTATTCTCAATAAATAGTTTGGTTCTCTCATTATCCAAAACAACAAGAAACGTGAAAATAGATACCATTTTTCTCTTCATCTTCATCTTTTTCATTGAGTAAACAAACAATCACACATAATCATCTTTGTTTGTGTCTCCCATTGATCAAAGTGATAACGTTCAGAATTTAGGAAGTGTATGCTCTTCATTTTCTGGGTTGAGAGCTTGGTAGGTGTTTCTTGAATAAAACCAGTTGGTTTTGTCCTCTAAGAATCGAGTAGATTTTGGGGGTTTTTGCACAAACCGTTTCGTTCTACAGGGATTCAGCCGGGCGAAGGTAACTGAAGATTTGAGCAATTGTTCAGTTTAGTAGTTGTAATCGGAGGATCGTAGAAGAGAGGTTTGGGTTCGAATTTTTGGTAGATCGCAATTGATCGAGTGAAGGTAACCGAAGAACTTTGGGTTCTCCCGGTTTAGTAGCGTGGGACGGTAATTGGATCAACCATATTCGAAGCACTTGATTCATCTTGAATCAAGGGGAGAGAAGATTCTGCATCAACGATCGAAGACGTTCGAGGGTTTGGATGTTCATTGTTCTTCTCTTGTAATAAACAATTTGCAACAACTATATATATATCAATTCCAATTGTGGAATTAGGGGCAGACGTACCCAAAGCGAGGACGATTGGGGAACTGCCTAATCAAATCTCGTGTATTCTCTCTTTCCCTTAACTCTTTTACATTTCAGTTTATTCGAATTTGTGAAGTCGCAAGTTATCGAAATTTATGTCGTAGAGTAATCGTAAGCTGAAAAACTGTGTTGTTAAATTGATACAATTCCTTGAATTGTATCTTGGAGCAGCTTTACACTACCTTCCATAGAAATTCTGCACTTAGTGTGTTTACGCATACCAGGTGTTTGATAATTTGTTTCATAGCAAAATTCGAACGCATTGCTTTTAATTGTTTATTGTTTTACCTCATTGGTTTGGATTAAACATCAAGCAAGCGATATTTTGTTGATTGCGTTATAAGTGTAGTAATCGAACTGAATTTTTCTCTTCCATACTCATTCTCAATATATTCGTGCATATCCGATCCTTTTAGTAGAAGGTTCGTGGTAGACGTACAATCCAGTGGTGACTTCCGTTAAACATTTTAAAACTAACTTTTTGGTAACCAATTGCGTGTAAAACTCTAGGGATCAATTCAACCCCCCTTCTAGATCCATAGCCATCGTCTAACATGGTGGTCTGCGCAAAGTTTGTGGCAATGTTGCAGATGGTTTAACCAAAGCAGGATGTACACAGGTTGTATGATGGGTAAGGCGTAAGGAAGTGGCAAAGAGGTTTGATAGCAGGAAATTGATGCTACAATGAGACAAAAATTGACAAGGATGTGTATTATTTTTGTAAATTTGACAAATCCTCTTGTATTTTGAAATGGGCTTGCAATAAACAAAGAAAAAGAGATTATGGACATTAATATTTTAATAATGGGCTTGTAAGCAAAAAGAATTAGAAACATAGATACTTAAAATGAAAATGGCAACTGAAAAATGGGTTTAAAAATATTCTAAGTGGATTTAACAAATGAACTTTTATTGTGAATGGACATAAGATTTGGATTAAGATTTTGTAGAGGTTTTTGTAAAGAAGAAGTGGACAATAGAAAGAAAAAAATTATATAAGACATGGATATTGGATAAAAAATAATGGGTATGTGGACATGGTTTTTGAAATGAATTGGATCATGAAATGGATAATTGGATAATTAAACCCAAAAAAGAGGATTAAAATAAAAAATGGATAATTAGATAAAAAGTGGGTAAGGATTGAAATAGATGGAAGAAATGGATTTAGAGAAAATGGATAAGGACTGAATAACTAACTTGAACTTTTGGAAATGGCGACGAAACCTGAGCCACATAGCCAGTACCCTTACACAACTCTATTGTTTTAACCTTTGATAGCTCTATGTCTTGATCTCAACAAATAGACTTTAATCTGGCGCAAAACCCTAATTCTGATCATTTGACAACTGGCAGACATAAATTTCCTGAAGCTGACACTTTCTTGCCCTCCAAACAATCCACAATACAAATGACTTGAACTCAAACTGCCACTGCACCAAAACCCTAATTGAAAGTGAAATGGTTCTGACAAAAATGTTTTCAACACAACCTGATACTTGATACTGAAACAAGCTACCTCTTTGACCTAAATTAGGTCAAAATTCCATTGAATCCCAAACCACACTGCACATAACTTTTGGTCATGATAACTTTGTCTGACCCTTGATTTAATCTTACGAGACCTGAGCCTCGAAGAACTTGTGATGAAGTTGTATGGCACTGGATTATTGAGGGAGAGAGGTTTCTCAGGAGCATGAAAACTTGATTGGTGAATGACCTATCCAAAACCTTGATTAATCAATCCCTTTGAGCCTCTGAAACAACCTTAATTCACTGGAACAAAACAAAACAAAACCTGACAAACTGGTTAGCATGCAATATGATTGACCTAAAATGACATGCAAAAGTTCAAAGAATCTAAGGGTAAAATTTGGGGTATGACACTATTATTAGCGTATTCTAGGATGTGAAGAATCAAGAGGCAGATCCATTACCCGCTCTGTTAGCTGACGTGTACTACACTTTGACCATCTGCCATGACAAGAAGAGAAGGTCATTATGTTGCTGCATTCCTCTGTTGTACCAATGGTTTACCTCACATCTTTACAAGGATATCTATAGGATAAAGACCAAGGGCAGTCATGCTTGGACTCAAAAGCTTTTTACCCTCATTGAGAAATCAATCCTTTGGCACCCAAAGAAAATAAATGATAAAGACATAATTGTTAACTGTGGGAGTTTTCCTAATGTACCCCTCATTAGTTCCAAGGGGTGTATCAACCATAATCCCATATTATCTATGAGACAATTGGGTCACCTCATATGGGAGAAGCCCGAGGACGATGATTTAAAGGAGTTCATCTTGCATAAGGGGGGACACCATGCACCGGGAATTGTTTAGAAGGATCACTCATGCATAGGAAAAGGTGCATGTAAGGGAAAATAAGCTAAATATGACATATAATACGACCAAGGAGTCCTATACCCAATGGGTTAAGGAGAGGGTGCAACTGGTTAAGAAACCTTTTGTGATTGATCCAATCTACCATCCAGACATACCTGATCCCATTCCAGTGGCTATTAAAGAGGTCGACCACCTCAAAATAGTCGTTGCCAAACTTGAGCAAGATAACAAAAGCTCAGAGCACAATCTCTATGATATGGCTTATGAAAAGAATCAGGCGAGGTACGACCTTGATCAAAGGAAAATGGGGTACACATAATCCCAAGTTAATTCGGTATCGAGACCACGTCTGGAAGATGATCACCTACTTTGATGAGATCATGTTCCACTACATCCCTCGGGAAGAGAATAAGCTAGTAGACGCTTTGGCTACTTTAGCATCCATGTTCAAATTTAAGTGGTACAATGAAGCACCGATTATATGAATTCACAGTCTAAATGAGCCATCATATTGCGTAGCAGTGGAGGTAGAAGTTGATAATAAACCCTGGTTCCATGACATCAAACGATTCCTCCAGAAACAAGAGTATCCCGCAAATGCCTCAAGTGAAGACAAGAAAATACTCAGAAGATTGTCCTCTCAATTCTTTCTGAATGAGGATGTACTTTACAAAATAAACCACGACGTGGTTTTACTCAGATGCCTGGATGGATACGAAGTAGACATGCTTATCAAAGAGATTCATGAAGGATCCTTTGGCACTAATGCCAATGGACATACCATGGCAAAGAAGATTCTCAGAGTAGGGTATTACTGGTTGACTATGGAGTCTGATTGCTTCAAATACGTCATGAAGTGCCATAAGTGTCAGATCTATGCGGATAAGGTTCATGTGCCGCCCACTTCATTAAACG
Source organism: Lathyrus tuberosus (assembly GCA_022829125.1). Taxonomy (NCBI): domain Eukaryota; kingdom Viridiplantae; phylum Streptophyta; class Magnoliopsida; order Fabales; family Fabaceae; genus Lathyrus; species Lathyrus tuberosus. Next base: position 12,460,269 of record JALAZF010000107.1, on the reverse strand, counting down.
TCCTGACTGCTCCATGGCCCTTCTCCATGTGGATTATAGACATAATTGGGATGATTGAGCTGAAATATACAAACAAACACCATTTTATTCTATTTACCATAGACTAGTTCACCAAGAGAGTAAAATCTGCTTCCTACGCCAACATGACAAGACAAGTGGTCACACAGTTTATCAAGAAAGAGATAATTTGTTGCTACGGTGTTCCTAATTAGATTATCACCGATAACGGGCTGAATCTAAACAAGAAAGTGATAGATGAATTATGCGAGAGTTTCAAAATTGAACACCATAACTCGTCACCCTATCGACCAAAGATGAATGATACCGTCAAAACAACTAATAAGAATATCAAAAAGATCATCCAGAAGATGGTGAAAACCTACAAAGATTGGCATGAGATGCTCCCTTTTGCACTACATGGCTATAGAACTTCAGTTTGGACTTCGACAGGAGCAACTCCTTTCTCTCTAGTATATGGTATAGAGGCAGTGCTCCCCATTGAAGTCGAGATCCCTTCATTAATAGTATTAATGGAGATCAAATTAATGAGGCATAATTGGTACAAAAAAGATTCGATCAATTGAACTTCATAGAAGAAAAGCGCATGGCTGCAGTATGTCACGGTAAATTATACCAGCGAAGGCTCAAGAAAACGTTCGACAAGAAAGTTCGTCCTCATTTATTCGAAGAAGGAGGCTTAGTGCTAAGAAGGATACTACCCATCCATAAAGATCCCCGAGGAAAATGGACCCCAAACTACGAAGGGCCATACGTCGTGAAGAGGGCCTTCTTTGGAGAAGCCCTAATTCTTACAACCATGGATGGAGCGGAGTTACCACGACTAGTGAATTCCAAAGCAGTCAAGAAATATTATGCTTGGAAAAAGAGGATAAAAAACCCGCTAAGTCGAAAACTTGAAAGGACAACTTAGGCAAAAAATAGGGCGTCCCGGTGGATTGAAAACTCGGAAGAGCAATCTAGGAAAAAATTAGGGACTTATATAAAAAATTAAACCCGATAAGTCGAAAACCCTAAAGGGCAGCTAAATAAAAAAGGGTATATCATCCCGGTGGACTAAGACTCGAAAAGAGCGGTCCAGGAAAAAATTAGGCATATCCAAAAGGCATATGACTGTAAACACTTAATTCATACTACAACAGGAACTCAGACGGAAGTACCGATCTAATCACCATCTTCGGAAGCGAAGTACTGTGACCTCGAAGACGTAGGGATAATAGCTTGTGTTAAATTCAATAGAGACATGAATAAATATATTTTTCATTTCCATTTTACGTCTTTCTAGATTTTTAGTAATCTCCCTTTACGGGAATTACTTCTTTTATGTACCATCGCCCATTTACGGGCCAAATTTCTCAATAAATAAAGTTTGTTTTTCGAGCCTTATTTCCTTGTTTTCAATTTTTATGCTTGATTACAAAGTATCAATTATTTGTAAATAATGCATTGAAATATTTGGCATAATAAAAAGATTTTAAAAACATCTTTTACTTCGTCTTTGAAACATCAAAGGGATCATATTCTTCCTAACATTACATCCCAAGCAAGACACAAGGTCCATAAATCAACAGTCACAATTTAACCAGCACGGGAGTTTGTTCCTTTTCAAATGTAGACTACATAACCCAAATATCAAGAGCATCGTGGTCCATTCTATTATCGAAGGCTCAAAGGTTGGAGACTCAGAATGTCACACAGGTTCTCACAAAGTCATACATTTCATGCACATATCATAAAAGAGGCGTTGGCCAAAATAATGCATCATGCATGAAAACATACATCAATTCAAAACATGCATACTCATGAACATGCATACATGGCATAGGATTTGTGATCACTCTTAGAGGTCCAATCCCACCTATACCAATACAACTCTCCAAGTCGGGATATTTATTGGCCTTCCCTAGTAAGTAACCTCTCCATAATCAACTTTCAATAAAGAACTTCCCCAACAAGATCATTCACCGTGAGTCTTCAAAGGGATCCATCCAGTAAACAGTCATCTTGAATGATCATTGTTAACCACTGAACAGGTCTTCATCTCTCACATCCCCAGCTTATTAACCTATCCCACACACGTGACATATTCCGTCAAACACACCAGGGTTTTATCAGGGGATTCATTAGAAATATCAAGGGGTTTTATCAAGGGGTTGTACCAAGGGGTTTTATCAATAGTTTTCATCAAGGGGTCCATCAGGAGTGATCGGGGTATCATTAGAGTCCTACCCGATCCCGTAAAATGATCGGATGATCATATGAATCGTATAAAAGTTTTATCCGGAGGGGTTGAAATTGAATCAAAAGGGGTTTTATCAGGGATTTATCAAGGAGTTTTATCGGGGTTTCATCCTCATGGGTTCCATCAAAAGTTGTATCAGGGGTTTCATGAGGAATTTCGCCAAGGATTCTACCTAGGGGTTTCATCAAAGGGGTTTCACCAAGGGGTTTCATCGGGTTTTATTAGGGGTTTCATCTGCAAACGACCAGAGAATTGTCAGAGTCATACCCGATTCCGGTAAAATGATAGGATAATCATAGGAATCATATGCAAGTTTCATCCAGAGAGGTTGAAGCTAATCAAAGGGGTTCCACCAGGGTTTTATCAAACAACGACCGGAGGATCGTTAGAGTCCTATTGAATTTCGGTTATATGATCGGGTGATTAGGGAAATCGTATGCAAGTTTCACCCGGATGAGCTAAAATTAATCACCAGGGTATTATTAGGGTTCCATCAAAGGTTGGTTCGGATACTAACAGAGCATCAAGGATTGTCCAATCCTTGCTCATCCCCAGGATCTACTAGCTACGTGGTCAAAATTAGGAACCCTCTCTATATTTAATCATCTTCCATCATGAGAAGATGAAGGCTCGTCGTCATCATCCTCTCAGTTTGAAGCTGACTAAATAGGGGCAACTGTCGTACCCCAAATTTTGACCACCCTTTTTCTTTCTTTCTATTTTTAGCTAACTTAGAACTTAGGTCAGTAACTTATCCGGAGCCCATATCAGTCATCTGACGTCCCCAATTACCTAAAAAAGTCAAAGGGGATTGTTTTGACTTTTCCCAAGAATAAATTTTAGACATTGTTTAGGGTTAGCTAGTTAAGATGACATAGTTTAGTGAAAATGTATGAATTGCTTATGAATATGGAGATAGCATTTTTTTAGACATAATTTGTTTTAAAATTTTTTATAGGGAAATATTATAGTTATATTTAATTTGCTAGAAAGAGTTTTTTTTTGAAAATAATATTTATTATTTAATTAATATTATGCTCTATGGTTAGTCTAGTATATTTCATTATTAATATTTAATTAGGTTTAACTATTATTAGTGTTATTATTTACACTATTAAGTGTTGTTAGTAGAATTAATCATTAGAGTAATACATTATTGTGAAACCGTTTTATAATTTAGGGTCTTTTTATCAAATTATATTAATTAGGTATCAATTAAGCTATATTATTATTATTATTAATTATGATTAGATTAATATTTAATTTTAAGTTATAAAATTTATTACCTTTATTAGTATTATTTAAGCTTAGGCCAATATTTCGATTAAATAGAAGTTAATTGGTTATTACTATTATTATTATTAAACATTATTTTACAGTTATTTTTCTAAGGGATGAATTTGGTCAACTGTGTAACCAGGTCAACTCAAGCCCATTAAACCAATTCCTACAAACCCTAAAACGCGTAAAACATAAGCAGAAATGGATCAGAACTTACAAATTTAGATTAAATCAAATCTTCATAATTATGTTACAAGATACATCGAATATTGGATTTTTACAAGTAAATTGGACCAAATACATCACAATCTCAAAACCTTAATTCTAAGTCTGAATCAAATCTCAAATTACAATTAATTACAAATCAAATCAGATCAATTAAAATGAAAAATTTCCTAATACAATAATCTAATTCAAAGTTAAACCTAAATCTTAATATATAAAAAACCTAATACTAGAACAGAATTGAGGAGAATGAAAAAAAAACCCTAAGGAGAATCCATTGTCGCTGCAACTCTAATCCTCCACTAAAGCTCAAGTTAAACTAAGATTAGGGTTTCACATTGAAACTCTAATTCTTTGAGCTTAACCCCTAGCGCAACACCATCAGTACCTCGCACAAGGGAAAGAAAAAGAAAGGTTAGAGGAGAAGGAATGATGAACCATATTATAAAGGAAAGGAAAAGTAAAAAGTGCAAATTAGTTACCTTTTGACCGGAGAGATTCCTTTCTCCGTAGGTTGGTTCTCTGACCCCTTCATGAATTTCTCATTATCATTTATCTTGTAGGTTTTGTATGGGCTTGGATCTCTATTTAATCCTAATCGTGACTGATTTTAGATAAAGGGACGTGTGTGTTTGATTTCTATTAAGGATTGGGAAGATTGATTGGTTTCAGGTGAGGCTAGATCTACGACCTATGGTTCGTTATGGTTTGATCTGGGCGGGTTGGGAGGTTTATGGAAAAGTTGAAGGTTATGGTTCTTCATCTCTAGGGTTAGATAAACCCTAGGGTTCATCTGGGTAGCAGAAAGGGTTATGGTTCTTCATGCTTATGTGTTAGGGTTCATGTGTTTGGGGGTTAGGGTTTGTTGAATGAGGTTAGGGTTCTTTGGGTTGATGAATTTCTGGGTGGGTGTATGAAGTTTTCGAGTGAACTTCAACCAGAAACTGGGATTTGGGTAGGTTTTTAGGGCGGTGTTCATGTTTAGACGGAGGTCGGAGGTGAGGAAGAGAAGAGAGTATAAAGAGAGAACAGAGAGAGCGAAGAAATAAATAGAGAGGGTAAGTGGAAGAATGGAATGGATTGAAGGAAAATTGAATAAATACTCTCCCATTCAGGTACCACGTCACGCTCACATGTCATTCCCTCCACCAATCATTTTGCACACTCAGCTCTGCCAATATACACGCGCGTTCACCCTACGTCCATGTTGACTGTTAATCGTAGCCACCCATTATGATTACTCTGGCTTGTCATCTCAATCCAAGGCTGAGGTTTTATCTCACATAACCCTTATAATCATAATCAAGGGATCCAGAGAGAGAGTCAATCATTGACTTTCTCTCTGTGGATCGTTCCTTACAACGTGGGCCTTAGAGGTTCTGGGCTTCTCTTTCATTACTTTCCACACCCCCATACAGAAGACCGTTACTAATGTAGCTTAATTCATACCCCGTGCATTTTTATTTATTTGTTTATTATTTAGGTTAATTATGTCTAGAGCTTAATATTAATGATTGATTTTATTAAATTAATAAAAAATAGTAACACATTTTATTATAATCAATAAAAAATATGCAAAAAAATGCAATTAGATATTTCATTAACTTTTAGGATTAAGTTAAGATTAATTAGGCATAATTACATTTATAAATTAATTTTATATTTCCCTTTATAATATAAATATAGGTTATGAGTTAACAAACTAAGATTAATTAGGGTTAACCTTTGGGATAATAAGGGGATTCATTTCTAGGGTAATTCTAGGATTTTAATCTAATTAGGGATAATAATAAGAGATAAGGGATATGATATCTTGTTTTATAATTGACCTTTTTTTTAACATTTTTGTTAAAATAAATAAATAAATAAATAAATAAATATATATATATATATATATATATATGTGTATATATATATATATATATATATATATATATATATATATATATATATATATATATATATATATATATATATATATATATATATATATATAAAATTTTATTTTCTTAAATTAAAATAATTATTATATTTTTGCAATTAACCAATAAACTAAAATCAACTCCACACACTCAAACTTAAAGTCCTCTGTCTTTGCGCATTGAGGCATTTTCTCAAATCAAACACTTCTCTGCTCTGATGCGTTGAGACTTTTCTAGAGCTAAAATCAATTAAGAACACAAACATTTTTTAGAAGAACTACGGTACTCTGATCCCTCAATAAACTTGTGGGTATGTAGGCATAGAGTCGTAGCACTCTAGCGAGAACAATAATAAAAAACCTTTTTCTGTCCTTCTTTTTTTGTCTTTTTGATAATTAAATATTTTCTTAAAAAAATAATAAAATAATTTTCTTGTAAATAAATGTAAATATTAAGCATATAAGAAATAATAAAGCAAACATCCCTTAGATAAACTCAACCCTAGAATTAGAGAATGTTTCCATTGAGTACAACGGAGGTGAGGGGTGTCTAACACCTTTCCCTTACTTAATCGATTCCCGAATCCTAGTGTCTCACCCTTAACTTTAAGTTTTATCATTATTTCCATGTTACTTAGGAACAAATAAAGGATGATATGACTTTGTAATTTTTCACTCGCGACAAATATAAGTAGTGATTGATATATGTATGTTTATGATTGAGCTTAAAACCATGGAATATTTTTTGTGATGATTTCATGGACGTTTTTGGGGTTGAAGGAGATGAAAATCGTGCTGGAAATTTCTGAAAATAGAAATATTTTAGTATCGCCTTCATGCATGTTTTTGATCATAACTTTCAACTCGTAAATCATTATTGGATGGGGTTTGAAGCGTTAGGTAGTTGAAACAGAGGGCTATAACTTTGTTTCAGGGGTAAAATATTATTGGTAATGATTTTATGAACGTTTATGGGGTTGAAGGACATGAAAATCGTGTTGAAAATTTTAGAAAAACAACAACTTTTTAGTAACACCTCTGTGCATGATTTTGAACATAACTTTCAACTCGTAAATCATTTTGGGATGTTGTTTGCCTCGTTGGGTAGCTGAAATAAAGGGATATAACTTTTTTCAGGGGTAAAATATTTTTAACGATTTTATTAGAGGTTGGTAGCGGGTGGGAAAGATGTGTATGATGTGATGAATATGGACCAGGTCTGTATTGACAAATTATTTGATGTTTTGTAAATGATTGGGATGGTGTGTTTGATTATACTGGTGGTAGTCCAGAAGAGTGATTATGTTACACATAGTTGCAATTGTGTGATCGATTGTGGATTACTAAATATTATTATAATTGTTGTGTTAATTGCATCATTACCATGCCATACATTCATTATAGATATGTTGAAGGAGATAAGTCATAGGTCTGAAGGGGGACGAAAGACTTATCCAGAACTCAGAAGACGGAGTTCAGGATTCCAAAGGGGGAATCAGGTTCGTAAGAAGAACCAAATGTTGAATTGGTACCACATGCATATGATTCGTTGTCGTTGTTGTGAGTCGCATATCATGAATGCAATATATGCGTGAAATATGACAATGTTTTATGATGGTGTTGTTGTATGTGATGTTGATGATAATTTGGGTGAGAGGATGTGATATGTTGTTGTGCATTATTATGTAGATGTTGTACTCTATTTTACATTTTATGCTGTTATTATTGAAATGAATTCTCACCCCTTCTATTTAAATGTTTCCTTTACATGAGCATCATGCAGATACTCAAGAGTAGAGACGCTGCTGTGAGTGGAAGTTAGCTCCTGGAGTTATTTCTTTTAGTTTATTCATGTTAGCTTTGGTTGTGCTCTGATATGTAGCACTAGGGAGCGAATTATTTGTTTTGTGTTGAAATTTCCCAAGAGACAATGCATGCTCTTGTATTTGTTTTATGTTTTGGTGTGATAGCACTTGGAGAAGGCTCACTAGTCGGTGCTTTTTATTTTGTTATGAAGAATATTATGAAATTTTAAATTAGTATATTTTTTTTTATTATGATTCCGCTCAAAGATATTCAGATTAGTTGGATGTCATCTAAACATCCTAAGTACAAATGTATAAAGTAAAATTTTTTGTTGTAGCCCGTGTTACAGAGCAGGCTATGATTGTTGTGAGTGACACCCTATGTGATTGTATTTCATTAATTAAATCCTTTGGTAATTACGCGCGGGTTTTTAGGGTGTTACAAACTGCGTCATGCCCTAGCTAGTCACGCCACCGCATGTGTCAGAAGAAGGCTATGAAATGTTTCAATGATGGAACTATATTTAATGCGCTTGTTCTCCACTACTTTTTTTAACTAATTCTAGACATTTCACTTTTATCTCACATCAGACAACATCATGGAGGCTGACCAACATTACTTAAGGTTTCCCTTGGCTCCTCAAATGCTCGGAAAATCCTGGGGAACAACTGTTCTGGGACGACCAAGGGCCCAAGAAATTAAGGCCCAATTCATTTTAATTCCACTTCAGTTGACCCAAGGTATTAAATCAGTTCACATGCAAAGGGCAAGGTACATTCTATGATCTATACTTTTCACTACATTCATCTTGATCTTGAACTAACTTAGGAGTTTGGGTGCAAACCATGCAAGTCCACTCGGTGCCTCTGTAAAGAAAATCAACACCACTATTCAAGATCATCATTTCATCAAATGCATCCATTTATGGTTCTTGAACGGAACAAACGGTCTTCCTAGGATTATAAGCACTCATAATCTTCTTCAATACCCTTTTCTTCTTTTTCCTTCTTTTATTTTTCTTTATTTTTCTTATTTTTTCTATCGTTTGATTTTTCTTTTTATTGTTTTTTTGTTCTCTTTTTCTTTTTCTTATTATTTTGTTTTATTACCTCTACTACTTCTGAAAAATGACAACTTTACATTATTCTTTTTTAAAATCCTCTATTTTGCTCATCACATTCCCAATGTGAGTTGAGTTTTTTTAATAAAGGTGTTAATACTCTTTTGAGAAGATGTTATTGCTTCTAGAAGTTGATTGAGCATATCTTCCAGAGTTGTTTTGTTTTTAGGTGGTGATTAAATGGTTTTTTTTGTTGAAAAAAACTCATTGATATATGTACCTATTTTTGATCTCAAATTGAAATATTTTCTTTGAACATCATTGTTTTGATATTGCCTTGGTGGTGGCGTTTCATGCATTTCTTTCAACTCTTGTGCCAGCTTTGACATTTGCTTTGTTAGTTCATCCATCATTTGTGTTAACAATTTATTTTATACAAGAAGAGCATTATTGGTACTCAATTCTTCATTCTTATACGAGTTCCTATTGTATTTTCTTTGATGACCGCTGAGTGCCACTCTTTCGATGATTGTCATTACGTCTTCTGCACTTTTCGACGTGAGGGAACCCCTAATAATAGCATCTAGCAACAACTTTGGTTATTATTGGAGATCATTTCTGAAGAACTGTATCTATGTGAGTTTATAAAAACTATGGTTTGGACATCATCTTAGCATGAACTTGTATCTTTCCCACGCTTCATAGAGAGTTTTCGTTGCGGCTTGGGAAAACACTGCAATGGTTGTCTTAGTTTCCATGATCTTTTTGTGAGGAAAAAATTTGTTTAAGAACTTTTCCTCCAACGAGTTCTAATTTGTCAATGCTGATGTGGGTTGATCTAAATACCTATCTTTTTCTTTGAGAATTAGAGAGTGTGGAGACAACCTTAGGAATCTGCTTCTTCCTCATCTTTAAAGCTCCTAAGATACCAAAGATTTCGTAGAATTTTGTGAGGTGAGTGTACAAGCCTTCATGATTTAAACCTTCAAAAGGTTTAGTATACATAGTTTTTACTAAGTCCGTTTTCATTTCACTTTGTCGGACATTCCTTTGTGTTCTAGCTAGGTGAGATAAACGTCTAAGAGTATTATGGCATGGCGTGCCACCATTCTTGTTATTGTTGTTGGTGATAACTTCAACATTGGTTCGTTGTTTTGAGACATAAGACTCTTCTAGATTTAGTCTCTTGATTTTTGTTTCCTTTTCCTATTTTTACTGTTGTTTCTGCATGCAGTTATTTCGATTTCAAAATCTAATAGCAATTCTTCTGCAAGAACCTTACCTCGCATAAATAAGTAATAACATAACTAATTCTTAATGTTAATAGGTTAGTGACTATAAACAAAATATACAAATATTAACATATATGAACATATATAAACAATACTTAAAATAATCAAAATTATCACAATGTATTTAACTATTAGCACCAGCCCTCAACAAAGATGTCATTTTGTTGAGAGCACAAAAGTAAGTTTTATAATTATCATATCCACATAGACTGGCAGTGTCAAAGACCGTTCAACAGTTTTTAAAATTCTAAGTTGATAAGGGTTTTATAGTTGTTTTGATGCGTGAAAGTAATTGACATAAAATAAATGACAGAAAATACAATGGAAATTTCAGTGTTAATAGTAAGAAAACTTGTTAGGGGTAGGTTTTTCATTACATATTTATCACGCATAACCATAGATCAGTAATATGCTCCTCTAATTAGCTATTAGTATTACCACCTGTTGCTCTCATTCGTATCTTCTGTCGGTCTCAATTTCGTGAGATCAGTGTATTACTTAATAGTCGATATCTTGGTCTATTAACCAACACAAAGCATTAAGTTCTAATAGTTATAAAGAAGCAAGACTCCATACCGATCCTAATATAGTATGTGCATATATTGAACCTAACCCTAAGTCTGGCCATTAGTATCCAATAGATGATAATTATGGATCTAGTAATGACAAGCACCTTTCAAATGTCAATTCACACTATGAAAACAAGTTTTAGGTAGCAAACCTAAATATGCATTAAGATTAAAGAGTCATCAACATTAAATCATGAATAGACTTACATAAAACACCATGACCTATTTAATACATAAATATAATAACTACATCTAACTCCCGACAAAGATATTTTTAGCCATGCTTACTCATTGCAGTTGTGTTGTTAATCCCGCAAAGACGAGCTTGGAAGTTTATCTGCCCCATCACTTTAACAACACTTCCGCCTTAAAATCCCTACCATGTTTTTCTATTGTAGAAAAGGCGAACCTACTCTAATTCTGTACTACCTCACTCCACCAAAACTCCTTTTGCAATAAACTGGAGACCACTATTTGTAGTTGCGGATTCAAGGCCCTCGCTAGGCGCACCGCCAATCTTCTCCTAGTGAGCCTTACTGTCTTCTAGGTTAAGCAATGCTAGCTGTATTATAGGTGGCCCTAGCCGCCTTTCTTCGTCAGGGGCACTGTCCCTTTGCTTAGAGAGCAAACTCTTACTTCACTATAAAGTAACTTAGCCTTAAAGTGCCATCTGACTTCCTGAGCTCGCTAGGAATGCCAATAATCATGGCCTAGCGAGCCTTGATTTGTAGGGAATTGACACGCCTTTGTATTTGTATGGTGAATTATGCTTTTCCATTCCTTTTTATATGCTTTTAGTTAATACATTTTAAGAAAGTTCAAACATGCATTCAATCACTTTTTACAGACAAATTGGGGTTTTTTTATATTGATTTCGTGTAAAACGAGTTAATAATTGCCTACGTATTTTACGTAAATTTGGCACTTATCAACAGGATGATCTCGAATCAATAGAGTTTTTGACCAGACTAAGCTCAAGAAGCGTTGTGCAGATTATTCACTAGTTATTCTTCACGAACGCAAAAGAGAGCTTTTACAATGGTTTAACTCCCAACCAAAATAATCACTCTCTAAGAAGAATGATTTACTTAAGAGAAGACTACTCTTGGTAAATATATAGATAAGCATTCACCTAGAACAAATTCCTCACTAAATTTAAGGACGCTCTCAAAGCACTATGACTAAATTATTGAGAAAAGTGGAGATAATTTAGAGAGATTTGAGAGAAAGTAAAAAAGTGAGTTTTTCATGTTTTTAGGATGCTTTGAAATTATAGAGAACCTCTCTATTTATAGGCCAAGAAATGATGTAAATTTGGAAACAATCCATGGGTCAATTAATTGACCTAATCGATTAGCTAATCAATTAAGCAGTGCAAATAAATGATTATTTATGCCCAAATTGAAAGGTTTTGATATAGAGTAATTACCAATCATTATGGGAATGCCATAATTGATTATGGACTCAATTAGGTATCATCTATTCGATTAGGCATATAATCTAATTGATTTGCCAATTCAAATAATTCTCGTAATCAAGCAAACAATCCTCTAATCAACTGGCTAGGGCTTGAAAACATTTTTAGGTTGTTTTGATAAAACAGTTAGAGGCTTATCTATGTTTTAAAATGTGTGTGTGAGTGTGTGTGTGTGTGTGTGTGTGTGATTTATCCATACTACTTACATAAACGGCATAGTGTCTTTACAATACTTGGATCACTCAGACGGACACGATCATGCGAACTTTCGCACTTCCTCGCTATCACACTCTAAAGCTTCAAGTCTAGGCTGACTTTATCACACAATAACCTTGAGTCTTCTTGATGAGGTTTGCAACATTTCCATATTAATGGTCCTCATCTGAGATGTTTAAATCACCAATGATCATAAACCCCGATTCTTCACTTGAGCTAATTTAGTTTGATTCATAAGGATATCTTGATCTTGATCAACCAAATTGTGCATCTTTGACCACTTGAGCTAATTTGAGTTGTTACTCTGTTCAAGTGTTGTTATCGTCAAAACCACTTCAAGTGTTTTTGCTACTTCAACTGTTATTATCATCCAAACCATATCATTATCAAATATGAGTAATTACTTCTTGAATCTTGCTATCCATGAGATCTATCATCTTGGATCACTTAGCTGCAAACACATAAATCCACAATAATTTGATAGTTTCTATCGGTGTTCGTAACTCATTCTAGTCTTTAGAAGGCAATTGTTAAGCTAGCTCTGCATCTGTTCTCATTTGAAAGCTGGATTGTTGGATATGGTCGAGATATAAAGTTTGAAACTCTAGTTGGTTGGAACTGGGTCTGTTTATTATTGATCATATGTTGGAGATTCCAAGTGATTTAATTGGTGTTAAGTTATGTGATCTCATCGGGTCTAATAGTGAGGGGAATTGACACTTCTTTCAGAGTTGGATGCTACATGTTTTAATATAGAAAATCGTTGCATGCCTACCCCCGAATGTGTTAGCTGGAAATGATGAGTACAATGCTACCCGTACGGGGTGAGGGAGGGGTCACAGTAATTGGTATGTATAGTGTGTTGTTTAGATTTGAGGAAGAGAACATTGATGCAAGATATAGTAAAATCTAGAAGCTTTGTGTTTTTGAGAGAGTTAAATTCTTTACGCGGGCTTTGGCTCATGATAGGATTCTCACAAACTATACCAAGAGCATGATGGGCATGGGACATGCTATGTGTCATTTTTGTGGTAATATTATGGAAACTAGTTTCCATGTGATTTAGGAATGCCTTATTGCCATGCAAATATGGCTAAATGTAGTGCTAAATTCTTTTAGAGGTATTTTTTTAAGGAGATTTGAAGTACTAGATCGAAACAAACTCAAATTCCGAGTGGAGTGGATTTAATGGTGTTTAGTGGAAAGGTTTTTAGGCAACAATCTATCATAGGTTGTGGATGTGGCGCAATTGAGAATTACTTGATGATACTTTTCAAAGATCGCATAATTCAGGGTATCATGTTATGCAAATTACAAATGATTATTACATAGTAAAGTGGATGAATGTCGAGATTTTTTTGAAGGAACTAGGTCTATTTGTTGGATAGGTTAGAAATCTCGAATGACGAGAATGTTTAAATTAAATACGGACGATGCATGTAAGGAAAATAATATAACTAGGTGTGGAGGAGTTATAAGAGATAGTAGCAGGCATTGGATTCGTGATTTCTCCAAATCGTTGGGATCTTGTAGTGTCTTTATTGCAGAATTATGAGGCGTTTTTGAAGGTTTGAATTATGCTTGGAGGCTAGGATTGGATAGTGGGGAGTTGAATGTTAATTCTATGGTGGTTGTGAAGGTGATTAAGAGCAGTGTCTCTAGTAGTATTGTTGGTAAATATTTAGTCAATTATTAGACCGTCATTGAGAGGTGAATGTGATTTATTCATATAGGGAGACTAATGAGTGAGCGGTTGCTCTAGCTAATTTTGGGTGTAGATTAGAGCTTAATAGTATTTTTTTCCGATTCTTCTCCCATTCATATTATACATTTGTTAGACGCATATGCTATAAGAATAACTACCCTTAAGTTGATCTCTTTGTAATACTTTTCTTGGGCCTTGGCCCTGTCGTTTGAAAAAAAAAAGTATGAATAAAACTAAAAACAGATTTGTGTGACATACTGAAAGGTAGTTTAATTTGGGGGCTAAAAGTGGAAAACAAAAGATGCATCTATTCAACCATGATTGAACCATGAGATGCATCCAACACATTTTTGTAAATATGATATTCCTCTTATCTTACTACATATAATCCATATCTGTATTGTTATGCCACTGTTAGCATCTGAAAGCAACTTAATCAAACAAACATAAAGGAAAACGCAGTTAAATTACACTAAATTTTATATTTTCTATTTTAAAACATAATAATTAAAATCTGCACATTTAATGAACTGTCTTATGTGAATCTAACAGTCAACAATGCACAATATATTCTAACAGCAGGGAATCGATTTCATTTCACAACCAAGCATGCTAAAAAAACTTTAGCGAACGTAGTTTTGAAAATTTGTTATTGGACATGAAACACGAAAGTACTACTAATTATTGCTACCTACTTACAAGATAATGTAGAATAGAAATGGAATCTAAACTTAACCCCGTGCATGATTTCTAATGAGTACAAGTTCAGTTGGCAAAATATAAGAATTTAGAACTTGATTATGATTGAAACATCGCTGTAAAGGAATGAACATTTGTAGGACTATCACTGCTTTTTTGTGGACCCTTTCGACAGCTCCTACATTTCCAACTATTCCTATTACTCACGGAAATTTCCTCGATACTCCTCTCATTAAAAAAATGCGACAACTCATAACTTAACATGTATATAGGTGCAAACTAAGGTAAGGATTGAAATCAGTAGCAAAAGAAATGAGGAGGGCGTGCAGGAAAATATTGAGGTCAGTGCCATGCACGAGCCGGAGAAGTGAGTCTAGGAAGGAGATGGAGGAAATTCTAAGGGCTAAGCTTTTTACTATCCATGAAGAGCCAGAACTGTGTGAAGAGAATATAACATCACCAAGACACATGAGGGTTGCTAAGAAGCAAGGGAAGAAGAATAAGGCAGGACGTTGTTTAGTGCCCCATGTTAATCTTAAGCAGTCTTATGTCTTGTTTATTAATGGGTTTGCTTCAAAAAGTAACTTTGCTGGGTTTCTTCAACGCTAACTTCAACCTTCTTACTTTCCTTGAATAGATGTTTCTTGTCAAAGACCAAAAGATGAAGATTTGATTACTTGTTGGGCTAATTTCAACTTATATGATGCATTGGTGTGTGTTTGTAATTCTTAACTATTTTATGTATGTATGTAGTGTGTAGTGTTCTATGTATTTCCTTCCCTTAATTAATGTAATTCTTACTAGTTATTGGTATGTAATTATTGAAAAAAGTTTAACCTCAACTTTGTTTAGATATAAGATTTGAAAAACGTATAGAAAGAGTGACATTATCTTAGGTAATGAAGAGGAGCATTAATATTGAAATAAGAGCAATACACAAATGAGAGAGATATGTTTCTCTCGTCTATAATAGCTCAAATCTTTACATTTATAATTAATATGAAACTCCAACTCACATTTGACATATTATTCTTAACACTTCCTTTAAGTGAGATTTTTTTTGTCCACATACATTTCTACGGCCGTTGACTCCTTCGAATCAAAGACTCCATTGACACCTTTGAATCAAAGGCTTTTGATACCATTTGTTTGGGTAATGAGGAAGAGCGTCTAGGGATCTAAATGGATATTCATGGGGACGAATGCTATGATATCCATGGATAAATATGATACTCATATCCGTCCTATATCCATGTGCATATCCGTTAAGCGGATAATCCACGGGTTTTACGGTATCCGTGGATATTTATAGATATCCATAGATAATATTTTTTTATATAAATTATTTTTTGAAAAAAAATAATATTTTTAACTTCTTTTAAAGGCACAAAAAGTTAGTATCACATAACATTGCTACAATTCAGTCTTAATTTAACTATAAATTTCATCACATTAATTTTCTTCTTATTCACCAAAACATAATTATATCAAAAAATAATATACATACATTTCAGTTTTAACCAAACAAATAAAAAATATTGTGATTATGAGTTATAATAGAAGAGCGGACGATAGAGGAGTAGGAAATGAGACACTGGTTCGATAGAAGAATGACGACACTATTTGGTTGAACTGTAAAATTGTTAAAATGAGGCATGAAATATTGAATAGTTTAAATATCAAATGACTAACATAATTTGAATGAAATGTGAAAGATTTTATTCAAAGAAAAATTTCAAAAAATAAAATAAAGGGTTAAATAAGTTTTAAGTCCCTATAAATAACGCGATTTTCAAGTTTGGTCCCTATAAAATTTTTCATTAATAATTAGTTCCCATAAAATTTTCCGTCTCAATTAAGAGTCCCTGACGTTAATTTGGGATAACGGAGGCACACGTGACTGCCATGGTGGATTTAAAAATTAATTTATTCTGATTCCATGTGCTTCCATAAATAGCTTCAGAATGGTTTTGACCTAATTGCATTTAACTATTCACCCTTCTTCTTGTTGTTGCTTGTTATCTTCAAGTGTCATCCCTCTTTCATCGCCTTGGTAAAAAAATTCATCTTTCTTGCTTGTTCGTCTTGGTCCTTCACTTTGGTATAAAATCTCGTTTTCCTTGAGCCCAATGTCGTGTGCATCTGTGAAATCACGAATTGGGAAATATTGTGGGTGTAAGGTTCGTATGGTCTCCTATCATTGCAAAAGTGGACCAAATAAGGGAAGGTTATTCTGGAGATATCCTTATTGGAGGAATGCTGATACTTGTAATCTTTTTATTTGGGATGATGATGTTGCTGAAAAATATGGATATGTTGATGAAGTTGGAACGAACTCGGATTTGGAAATTGTTAGCTATATGAAGTCACTTCATGAAGAAATTAAGAAGAAGAACAAGATCTTGAAGAGCAAGTTGAAAACAGAGACATTTTATGGAAGATTGAAGATGTGGTGTCTTGTTGTTTCATTTGTGTGCAATGTTTATTTTCTCATGAAATGTAGATGTTGATGTGCTTTGTTGTTGTTTATGTTCTTTGGTTAATGGAATGTAAGAAATTAGTGATGTAATCTAGTCTGTGTTCAGAAATGAAAATGGTAATTTTGATATTGTTGATGTAATCCGTTTAGTTTAATGAAATGTTATTGATGTAATCTACTTTGATCCAATGTTGTTGTTGTTGTTGTTTAACCAATTTTAGTGTAATTTTGTCGTTGTTGATGTACTGTGATCATTATGAACATGAGTTGATGTAATGTGATCAAATTTACTGTGTTCAAGTTAATGTAACAAATGATTGTTTTTGTACATTGTTTAGTGTAATTTGAGTGACACAAAATGGATGGCCAGAATACAAACTGCATAAAATGGTCATATGCAGTAGAATACAAACTTATGTAGCCATTAAGTTGCAGTAGAATACAAACTTCATTTCAAGTTTCACACTTAATACAAACATAGTGTATTTGAACATGTCATACTTAATACAACAAAAGGGATGGCACAAAAAGGTCATATGCAAGCCATATGACAAAAGACAACAGTTTACAACCATTCTTACTACATTAGTGCATTACAAAAAAAGTTTCACAACAGACCAGTTTCACACAACATAATCTCCAAATAAAACACCAAAAGTTTCACAGCACACAAGTTTTCACTTAGTCAAGCTCCTTTCTATGTCTTCCCAGCTCTTCTTCCCAGGCAGACTGACATCACTTGTGTCATCTCCAACAATAAGTACTGGATCTTTTAGATCTCTTCCTGGACCCACAATGTTACGAATCTTAAGAGTCCTTAGCCGGTCACTTTGTCTTTTTTCTGTTGCAATAGCTTTCTTGGACTTCTTTTTTGGACTTAACATAGCTTTCACCTGGACAACATTAGTATATCATTAGTATAGCAAGATACATGGTTTTGGGCCACCAAAGCAAATCAACTAATGTTTTACATGTAATAAACTTACAGGGTCTTGGACAAAAGGTTTTGGGGCACTTGAAGATGGTGCACTTGGTTTTGGTACCTTTGGTCTTAGACCAAAGAAAGTCCTTAGTGCATGTTTTGCTGGAGTTACTGCATCAGTGTGTGGTGTATTAACACCACTAGTTGGTTGAGTAACAAAATCAGTGTTTGGTGTACTAACACCACCAGTTGGTTCTGCAGATGATGTATCTATACTAAGTGGTTCTATTTCTAGGATTTCATCATTTTCCATCAGGGAAGCCAATTCATCCGGATCAATACCACAGTACATCCTCATTGCCTCAGAAGAACTCACAGAATTTTGAGTAGGATTCATATCATTCTGCACATCATTATGCACATTATCAGTAGGTGGTTGTAAAGGAACCTCTGGCTGCACACTATCAGTAGGTTGTGATTGAACCTCTGGCTGCACACTATTAGTAGGTTGTGGTTGCACGTCTTGCTGCACACTATCAGTAGCTTGTTCACATACTTGATTGGATCATCTACCTTCCTATGTATGGCTACAACTGCATGTCTACAAGGGATCCCTACCAAATCCCAAAAATTACAAGAACAAGAGTGTTTTGCCAAGTCCACAACAAAAGAATCTGTGAACATGACATGAGAGACTTGAAATTTCAACAATCCAGCATATGTAGGCAACCAGTTTGCACTCTTTTCTATCTCCCTATCTAACCTTCTTAGTGGTTTGGACATAACTTCTCCTTTGTAGTTTTCTACCTTCTCCCTAAGAATGGCAAACCTACCCATTAGGTAGTTTCTAATCCACTATAACATGGTAATAATAGGCTTATCCCTTTGCATCAAAATGGTGGCATTGAAGGACTCACTAAGGTTATTCATAAGAACATCACGCTTAGAGTAAAATGGGAAAGCATGCTTACACCACTTATTTCTAGGTATTGCACTTAACCATTCAAAAGCATCTAAACTCACCTCCTTGATCTGATTCATCTTCTCCTCATGGGCCTCAAAATAAGTTGCCTTAGCTGCAGCCATTATGAGATCTCTGAATAATGTACCTCCTCCATACTTCTTCTTGAAATTTGCATATAAATGCCTTAAACAAAACATGTGTTCAAATTCAGGATATTCTTCCTCAAAAACCTGGACCAGTCCCTGTTAACAGCATATGCAGAACCACTTATTAATAAACAAGCAAACAAAAGAAAAGTAACAAAGAGTAGAGATATTGTTCATACCTTCTGTTGATCTGATATAAAACACCACTTATTGTCACTACCAATGTCATCAAGAAGCAGTCTAATAAACCAACTCCAAGACTCTCTTGTCTCAGTTTCTACAACCCCAAAAGCTAGTGAGAGATATTGGTCATTAGCATCTCTACTGACAGCTATCAACAAGATTCCACCATATTTGTTTTTTAGGTGACAACCATCTAAACCAATAAATGGCCTACAACCTAGCTTGAATGTTTTCTTAGTACCATCATAGCAAGTATAGCATCTTTCAAACTTTAGTGGTATACCAGAAATGTTCAGCTTGAATGTGTTTCCAATAGATGCCTTCCTCAATTCAGCTGTATATGACCACAACATGTTGTATTGCTTGGCTGAGTCCCTTTCAACCACCCTTCTAGCTAGTTTTCTTGCTTTAAAAGCCCTGCAACCAGTTATCTCTGTAGAAAACCTCAACCTTACATCAGCTACCACTTATTTCAATTTCATGCCTGAGTTGTTCTTCAGCTTGTCAACTATCACTCTAGAAACCCATTCTGCATTTTCATTTTTGTTGAAGAATTTTCTGCCACACTTATGCTTATGAAAGAATGTCTTGATCCTAAAAGTAGTTGTTCTCAAAACCCTACTACATAACACAGTGTAGTCACATTGCTTTTTATTCTTGCAAACAATCCTACACCTATTTAGGTCATTTTTAGCAAACATTACCTCTCTACCATTCAACACATTATGTTCCAACACAGCTTTCTTAAATTGTTTCAAGGATGAGAATTCCATTCCAACCTTAAACTTGAATTCCTTTCTGAGCTTCTCATCTTCATTAAACCTTACCAATGGAGGCCTTTCATCAACACTGTCTCCTCCACTATCAAGCTCATCAGTCATGTAATCATCTTCAATTACATGCTCCCTATCCATCTCATTTGTGGTATGAACACTGTTGTTCACTTGACTTGTACCCTCAACAACATCAGGTTGTGTCCTAGGCACGACAGCATCAACTCCACTATTCAAACCCACACCTACATCCTCATCACCATCATGCATCCTCTCTTCTTCACTATCTTCAAATTGAATCCCATCCAACGTACCTTCACTTGACTCACTCTCATCATCACCTTCAACATTTTCTTGACCTTTTTCTCTCTCTAATATCTTCTCCATATTGGTCTTCTCACCACTTCCAACTTTGCCTCAGTGTAAATCTCAACTTCACATTTACTATTCTCAGCACACACAACTAACATATTAGCATCCTCATCATTAACAAATGGTTTTAGATCATTTTCCATACTACCATTTTCAGACTTCCACCACATTCTAACATCCCCATGGTTAAAGGAAGGGTCCGTAGATTTGATTAGGTCACGAGCTTCAAAATAAGACCAATAATCTGTGTCCAGTCCACTAAAAGCATAAACATCCCCCCTTCATATCTCAACCCCACATCCTTTACAAAAGACCCTTTTGTATAAAAAACAACCTTAAACAGCCTCATACCCTACACATTACAATAACAACACAAGGGTATATCAGACTTTGCAAAATCAAAACAAAACCCTAACATACGACAGTCACGAGCAAGTGGGAATACAATAATGGAACTTACCTGAGGCTTGGGACCACCTCTGTCTAGGGGGAAACGCGATTGGAAATGGATACAGGGACCACCACCACGTACGAACGGTCGCCTTCAAAGAGGAGAGAGTGAAATTAGGGATTTTGTGTTAAGTGTTTCTGATATTCTGATATTTGTGGTAACATGTTTTGTTATTTGAGAAGCCCACAATCCATGCCACATCACTTAAATGAAATTAGAATGAATTAATGTTTAAATCCACCATGCCTTCCACGTGTGCCTCCATTACCCCAAATTAACGTCAGGGACTCTTAATTGAGACGGAAAATTTTATGGGGACTAATTATTAATGAAAAATTTTAGAGGGACCAAAATTGAAAATGGCGTTATTTATAGGGACTTAAAACTTATTTAATCCTAAAATAAATAAATAAATATAAGAAGACTAATTTTTTTAGAAGATGAAAAGATAAGGTATAATAAAGTAATGATATTTAAATGATTTTTATAATTTATTAACAGATATGGATATCCGCGGACACAAATATCATTAAACGCGTATTCATATCTATTAACAAACGAATGTTTAAATATTCATTTATTTTATCCATGGATATCCATTAAGGTATCCGTCCTATGTCCGTGACAAATATTATCCGCGAGTATGGAGATGAGGTATTTAAGTAATATTAAATAAAATAGATTTTGATATTATTTATTATAAAGATTCAGTAATGTAGACAATAAAGTTAGGAGAGCCAAAAAAGTAAATTGTAAAATTTTAAGTGAAAATGTAAAATAAATCTGAAAAATTCCACAAAATTTCAATTTTATTGTGATTTAATTTGAATGTGCGATTTGAAATAAGTAATATAAGTGAAAATGTTCAATCATGAAAATGTGAAATAAAATAGATAAGTAAAAGTGTTGAATCATGAAATTGTAAAATAAGTTTAAAAAAAATTCTAATTAATTAATTTATTATTTCATTTTTTTTGCCTTTATCATTCAAGAGAGTCATTTCTAAAAATTTATGGCATTGTAGTAATTTAAAAATTTATGTGTGAATGTATCACATTCGTATTTAAATTATTTAATAAATATTTATCATGTGTATTATTTTTTATTTTTCATTTTTCTATTTTTTTTAATCTTGTTTATGTAAATCTTATGTAGACAAAATTTAAAAGTCAGAAATTTTTTTGATAAAATTTTATTAGTTATGATAATGTTTATGAACAAAAATAAGTGCATGAGAAAATTACAGGAGTAGTTAGTATCCAAAACAGAAAATAGAAAATTTTGAAGCAAATTTTTATATAGGATTCAAATTGTATATTTTAAATCAACATTAGAATATTAGACATATCTTTATATTTATTGTTAAGCACCTAATTATTCATTTTTAAGGGTGTTTAAGTAGTGAATAAGTCATTTTTTAAAGAATAGACTAAATTAACTCAAAAAAAATTTATAGCGTTATTTGAAAATTGAATAAAATTTTATATAATAATGTTTAAAGGTTATATATATGAAATTAATATAACATATTAATTTAAGAATAAGTTGAAGTATACTCATAAGTAAAGGAAAAACTATGGAGATAGAAAGATGATTTGGTTTTGCTCGGTTTGCCGGAGTGGAGGAGGAGAGCATATTAGCTTTAAAACTTGACAACTTGTTCTTAGATAACGTCAAGATTCATGCTAATGTCTCTCGTTTTGGTAGAGCTGCTAAAGGCGACAACTTTGTTCCCTCGAAATTTAGGGGCAGAGAGTATGATTCACTTCATTAGGACAAGGTTGGAGCAGCTCATAGGAATGGTATCTATCAACAGAGATTTGGGGGAAGAACTTTTGTTGATGTTGTTGGTAAAGTCGAATCAGCAGCTTTCCACAAAGACACAACTGCTCATATGTTTCATGTTGAGGAGGAAGAGTTGAAGAGATTTCAGAAGACGTTTGTGGGTGTGGTAAATTGTCCGGGAATGGCGTATAACATCCAAAACTGTTTCGAGCTTGAAGGTTATTTTACGATTAAGGTCACCCCTTTAGGAGGGAATCTCTGTTTGTTAGAGGAAAGTGAGAAGGGAGAAATTAGAGGTATCTTATCTGAGGCTGAATCTTGGTGGAAGCAGTGGTTTCAGGAAATCAGACAATGGAGAGAAGAAGATGTTGATAATATGAGGGTAACTTGGCTCAGGTGTTATGGGATTCCATGCCATGCATGGAATTTCCAGTTTTTTGAACTCATTGCAAAGACTATGGGGTCCTATGTTTGCGTGGATGACAACACTTTGAAAGGGCAATGCATGGATGTGGCAAGAATCATGGTGCGTACAAACTGTGCGATTGTCTTGAACGAGATCATCAAAGTTCAAATCAATGGAGTTCAGTTCAGAATTAAAGTGGTTGAGGATAGTCACGACCCCTTAAGGATAATGCAAAACCAGGTTTCCAAACAAGATAAGGTTTCCTCTTCTTCTGTCTCTGAGAGTTTTTGGAGCAGGTTCCATGGTGATGAAGAGTTTGCAGATTCGGGAGATGATTTGGTTCAGGAAGAAGGGAAATTGAAGGAGGTTTCTAGTCCGCCTTCAACTAAATTAGTTACTACCTCGTTGAAGAATCTTAACGTAACTGATGCGTTTGAGGAAATCCCCTTGAAGGCTATTGAGTTAACATGTCTAGCTGAACCAAATCAGAGGATAACAGAATTTGATGAGGCGCTTTTAGCTGCAAATGCGAAATCAACAGGTTCTTACAGGTTAGCAGTTGGTAATGTAGGGTCTGCTGTTGGTTTTGATCAGGTCTTAGGTTCTGAACCCACTTTAGGGTTGGAATTCGGGTCTAGTCGTATAGGTGGGAAAGACCATCTCAAAAAGAGAATTAAAACAAGGAAGATGGTAGATTTGAGTGGGCCAGTCTGCATTCGTAAAATTAAGCCCAAGAAAATAATATTGGGACGGTTTTCCCTTGGGCTTAAAGACTGTTCTGATCCTATAGAACAGTTCTCCCAAGCTTCTTACTTTGAAGCCTTGAAAGGTAGGAGCTCTTTAAACTTATCCTCTAAGTAGGTTGGACCTTCTAGTCCGGAGCCTTCTAGTAATACCTCAGCTGGTGTTGTGCTTTGTTGTGAGGCCATTTCAGATGGGGACGTTAGGTTATGTAATTCTAAATTTGTGGAGAAACTAGAAACAAATGTGGGTTCAAAGATTTGGAGTGCTATCAAGAAATAAGGAGTGGTGGCAAATGAAGGGAACAGGAATTTATCAGGTAAGTTAGATGAACTGGAGGCTTTTGATAAAGCTATTTTGAATAGCAAGAAGGCGACAAACAAGGGTATTCAATGATTGTGGGATCCCTTAACATCAGAGGAGGAGGTAATTTCTCTAAACGTAAGAGAATCAATTACCTTATTAATTCTGGGCAAGCTAATTTATTCTTATTACGCGAAACTAAACTTTTGATGGTAAACGAGAATCTGGTATCTAGTCTATGGAACAACCAAGATGTTGGATGGTCTTGTAGTAACTCTGAGGGTTGTTCTGATTGGGTTTTGACTTTGTGGAACAAGAATTTTGTCTCTGTAGAATTTTATTTCAAGGGTGATGGTTTTTTAGGCATCAAGATGAGTTGTATAGGAGAGTCTTACTATGTGGTGAATGTGTACTCGGGGTGCTCCTTAAGCTCTAAAAGGAGGTTGTGGAAGGATCTTGAAGAGGTGAAGAGAAAGTGGACAGACGGTTTATGGATAATTGGTGGCGATTTCAATGCTATAACCGATTTATCTAAAAGAAAAGGTGTGTTGTAGTATTCTAGAAGTCAAGAGATAAAGGAGTTCAATGAGTTCATGTTCAATTTTGAATTGGTAGATCTGCCAGTGACGGAAAATCATTTTACTTGGTTTGGAGGCGAGGGCAAATCGATGAGCAGGTTGGATAGATTTCTCGTGGACTCAAATTTCATTGATAAATGGGGTTTGATAGATCAGAATATAAGTAAAAGGGAGTTGTCCGACCATTGTCCTATCTGGTTGAAGATTCGGAAGAGAGACTAGGGACCAAAGCCATTCAAAACTAACGAAAGTTGGTTTGGTGATAAGAGTGGAAAGATTTCAAAGTGTTTGGGAGAAGTGATTATGTCTAGAAAGAGAAAATGAAGTTGCTAAGAGTTTCTTTGAGGAAGTGGAACAAGGACACTTTTGGCTGGTATGATTTAAAGACTGAAGAGAGTGTGGATGAAATGAATAGATTGGATCAAGAGTTAATTGCTGCAGCTGCTGACGAAGTCGAAGATTTGGTGAAAATCAGAGCAGAGTGTAGAGCTATTTGGAAAAACATACA
The DNA here is from genome assembly GCA_022829125.1 of Lathyrus tuberosus. NCBI lineage: Eukaryota > Viridiplantae > Streptophyta > Magnoliopsida > Fabales > Fabaceae > Lathyrus > Lathyrus tuberosus. Next base: position 12,435,147 of record JALAZF010000107.1, on the reverse strand, counting down.
GATCAAGGACAATTTGTTACTTCAGAAGTCGCGGGTTAGGTGGGCTAGAGATGGACAAAACAACTCCAAATTTTTTCATAACTACATGAAAGGAAGGGCTAAAAGTAGATTCATTGGGGAAGTCATCATTGAAAATGATCCTATACATTCTGTTGCTGATGTTAAACATGTTGTTAGAGATTATTTTCTACAAAAATTTGAAGACAAAGAGGTGGACATGCCTCTTCTTGAAGGCATTTCTTTTAATTCTCTTACTGCTATGGATGTTAGCAGTTCGGAAATCCAGTTTGACGGGGAGGAAATAAGAGACGCGCTGTGGAGTTGTGATGGTTCGAAAAGTCCGGGTCCGGATGGATTTAGTTTAAGTTTCCTTAAAATGTGTTGGCACTTTATGAAAGCTGATATTTGCAAGTTCGTGAAGGATTTTCATCGTCATGCTTTTTTTTACCCAAAGCGATTAAATCTTCCTTCTTAACTTTAATTCCTAAAGTTGCTAATCCTATGCTTCTAAGTGAATATCGTCCGATTTATTTGGTGGGTAGTGTGTATAAAATTTTGGCGAAACTTTTAGCAGCAAGGCTTAAGAAGGTGATAGGGGGTTGATTTCTCATAATTAGTCTGCGTTTGTGCCAGGCAGAAGCTTGTTGGAAGGAGTCGTGATAGTTAATGAGGTGTTTGATTTAGTGGTCAGGGAGAAGACAGAATGTGTTATGTTTAAGGTGGACTTCGAAAAAGCTTACGATACCGTTAACTGGAATTTCCTTAAAAAGGTTATGATCAAGATGGGTATTGGGAAACGTTGGCTTTCGTGGATGGATGTGTGTGTTTTCTCGGGGCATTTGTCTATATTAGTCAACGGTAGTCCTACTCGTGATTTTGAAATCAAGAGAGGTTTGATGCAAGGTGATCCGCTATCACCATTTATTTTCGTGATAGTGCCTAAGGGCTTGTCAAAAATGATTCATAGGGCTGCTGAAATAGGCATTTTTGCAGGTTTTAAGCTCAAAGACGATTTGGTAGTTGATGTTGTTCAATTTGCAGATGACACTTTGTTGATGGAGAATGGATGTTGGAGTAACATATGGGCCATTAAAGCTATCTTGAGAGGCTTCGAGCTCGTATCCAGATTGAAAGTCAATTATCATAAAAGCCGACTTATCGATTTAAATGTTAGCAACCATTTTATGTTGGCAGCATCAAACTTTCTCGCTTTCAAAATCGAACCAGGTGGATTCAATTTTCTGGGTATTCCTATAGGAAGCAACCCAATAAGAGTCGCGACGTGGAAACCGTTGATTGACAAATTTAAGGTGAAACTTGCTTTATGGAAAGGTCGATTACTGTCTATGGCGGGAAAAGTTGCCTTGATTAACTTCACTCTCTCTAGTTTACCTATTTTCATATTCTCCTTTTACAAAGCCCCTGCTACTGTTTGGAAGTCTGTTGAAAAAATTAGGAGGAATTTTTTATGGGGCAGCAATGCAGGAAAACACAGAATTCATTGGTTGGATTGGGAAACAGTATGCAGAAGTAAGTCGTTGGAAGGGCTAGGTATTAAGAGGATTAAAGAATTCAATTTAGCTTTGTTAGCTAAATGGAAATGGAGAGTCCTTATTGATACAAGCAGTCTTTGGAGGAGGTTGATAGAGGTTAGATATGGAAATGCTTCTTCTTGGGTCTTAAGAGATAATGCTTCTTGGAGAAGATCTTCCTCTTCTTGGTGGTCTGACATCCTAAAATGCATCAAGATATCTACTGCAGGTGCATTTCGATTTTCTTATGCAGTTCAGTTTGTTTTGGAAAATGGTAAGTCTACTCCCTTTTGGAATGCTTGTTGGAAGGGATCTATTCCATTGGCCCAATCCTTTACAAGTATTTATCGGTTGAGTGCGAAGAAGGATGCTATGGTGGCGGAGATGGGGGAATGGTCGAGTGAGAGTCGGAGGTGGAATAATCTGGGGGTTTCGATGCAGCAAGCTGATCTGCTGTGGACCGAGTTTCAGAATCTCAAGTGTTTTGTCTCCGATACGGTGATGATCTTGGAAAATCTTGATGTCATCGCGTGGAAGACCGATTCGTTTTCTGCTTTTTTTGTCAAAGAAGTATACAACAAGCTGTTAGGGCAGTATGAGGGGCCTGGAATGGAAGAGGAAAATATTATTTGCTTCAATTGGATTTGGAAAGTTTAAGTGCCGGAAAAGATCAAAATCTTTGGGTGGAAAATCTTGTGGATTCGTATTCCAACTAAAGATCAACTTCTTAGAAGAGGAGTTGGAGTGAAACCTGTTTGTGTTCTTTGTAATACTTTTGTTGATTCATCTTCTCTTCTACTGTTGTTATTCTATCCGGGTGTGGGAGCTAATTAACGGTTGGTGTGGAAATATGGCCTCTTTTAGAGGAAGTGTTCCGGAGTTTCTCTTGGGCTGGTGTGAGGTTGGAAAATTCTCAAAATGTTATTTTCTAAGGCGGCGATTTGGATGGCAGTTGTGTGGGCTATTTGGTTGGAAAGAAATGATACTTTGTTTAATGACGGCAAAGAAAATGTAAACAACATTAGTTGGAGGGCTAAATTATTAGCTTGGAAATGGAGCAGTTATTGGGAGATTCCTTATTCCAACTCTTCTTTCTATGATTTTTGCTGGAAACCTTATAAGCAATAGGGTTGTGTTACTGAGGTTTGAACTCTTCTGTAGGATTGATGAGCTGCTGAAGTATTTGGAGGTTTATGCCTGCCTTTTTCAGTCGAAGTCAAATTAATTGGAGCGTTGATAATCACGAGGGTTTCCCGGTCAGAAAATTCTTGGTGCCTGATGCTATTTCTTTTCATTTGCAGCAGGCAATAGGATTGTTTTTTAATGGTTATGGAATTTTAGGATCCCTGCTAGATTATATTTTTTGGATGGATTTTTGGCTTAGTCTTCCTTTTGCAGATGCCTTTAGATATTGAGGTGTGCTTGGTTATTTTGCTCGCTGACTATGTTTTTTGAGGTTGATGTTAGCCTAGCTTTCATTGTTTTGCTTTTCTTCTGCAAAGGTTTGGCTGATTTTGTTGATTGGTGTGGTAGTTAGTTTATTTTGCAGGGAAGTGGTTAACCTCTGGTTTGGTTAGGAGTGGGGGAGGATCCTCTTAATTTTTCATAGGAGTGGTTTGGTTGGAATTGTTTTGGTCTCTTTGGAAGGAAGAATCATTTTATCTATATTTCTTTTTCTTGCTTTGTTGATTTTGTGTTGGATCTTTAAATTGTTTCGAATTGGGGTTGTTTCGAAGAGATTCCCTACTCCAACTCTTCTCTTCTTGATTATTAATTTGATTCCGTTATAGGTTCTCGTAGTAGTGTTGGTAGGGAATGTCTTTTCCTTGGTTGTAAGGGTTAGAATACCCCTTGTATTCTTTATATATATATATCATTTGCCTTTAGAAAAAAAGAAAGATGTTTGTAATTACTTTTTTTTATATATAAAAAGTCGTGCATAAAGAAAATAAAAAGAAACTATAATGTAACCTTTTATTAGGTGTAATTATTCTGTGTTGAATAGGCAATTTGTACACATATGTAATTAAGATGATATGCACTAATTAAAAGATTTAATTGATGATGTGTCGCAATATTGTTTAGTGCATTAGATTTAGTATATTATAATAGATAATAGATAATAGATGTGGGAAAAAATTTAGATAGACACAAATATAACACTTGGCTTTACAAACAACCCATCACAATTTTATTATTAATTTATAAATAAATAAAAAGTATCCCTCCTCCATTATCACAACCAACCCCATGATTCCAATTAAAAAAAAAATTAATTTTTTAATAAATTTAAAATTTTCTCTTTTGTTGTTTCTAAAAATAAGGATTTAAGTTCGTTTTCATCCAAGTTTTTCTAATAGATATGAGACTCCAACTCTGACTTGATGTATTATTTTTCTCAATATTCCTCCTTTAAGTGTGAGTTCACAATGCTTTCCCTCAAGTGGAAACTCTTTTGTTCATATACATTTGTATAGCCGTTGACACCTCTTCTTGGACATTTTGATGCAAGTAAGCTGACCCCTTTGTGTGTTGCTCTCACTTGTGTGTTGCTCTTCGCCAAATGTTGATGTTCCTTCTCATGACCCAACAAATGGTATCAGAATCTGGTTCGAATAAAGAGACTGACTTACTTGTATTGAAATGCTCAGAAATATGTGTCAATGACAATACAAATGTACGTGAACAAAATAGTTTTCACTTGAAAGACAGTATTGTGAACTCATATTTAAGAAAAAATGTTGAGAATAATAATATATCAAGTGTGAGTCACCTTCTTTTCGAGTGTTCGATAGCCAAGTTTGTGTGGCACAATATTAGTGGTTGGTGTCGCGTGGAGAAAGTTTATTTTGGCAATTTCATCAGTTTCAGTAAATAATGGATAAGTGGTGGTAAATATTTTCCAATTAGAGGAGTCATATGGTTGACGGTAATTTGGTCTCTGTGGAAGGAAAGAAATGATATTATTTTCAAATCGTCTAGTTGTAATGTCGATAATTTATGTTGGAATATTAAAGTTTTAGTTTGGAAATGAGGTTGTGTGGGAGAGATTCCTTACTCCAACCCTTCCTTTCTAGATTGTTGTTTAAATCCCTTTAGAATCTAGAGGGGTGTTGGTGGGGAATGTTTTTTGCTGTAAAAATTGAAATACTCCTAGTATTCTTTTTGCTTCAATTAATCCCATTTGCTTTAAAAAAAGTGTGAGTTATAGTCCCACATTGATTATAAATGTAGGACTCCAAGTCAAACTTAACTTATTATTATTCTCACACATTCATCCGTTTTCTTTTCTCTCACTCTTGGATGTGAAATTTCAAAGATGATAAATTGAATTTTTTACCCATATAACCATGTTTGACCATAAGATATTCCAATATACCCACCTTTTCATCAAATTTTCCAATCTACCCAAGTTTAAAAAAAAACGTATCCTTTGAAGGGGGGGCGCCATCTGGTTTGGCTCCCCCTTGTAAATTTGTCACATGTCGCCATCATAAATAGAGTCAGACTTTACGTTTATAGGGGGCGCCATTCATGTTGGAGTCACCCTTTATATTTAAAGGGGGGCGCCATCTGCATTGGAGTCTCCATTTAAATATAAAGGGGGGCGCCATCTCCCTTTTAATTAATTTATTTTTTTAGTAATATATTATATGTTAATTTTTTATGAAATAGTATTTAATTTGACACAACTCTTGTATAAATAGATGTCACTCTTGTACATTTGTTCACAACTAAATTGTATTGTTTCTTAAAGTTTTAGCAGATTCAATCATGTATCTCAGAAGATACGGTCATGCTATTTTTTCAAGAACAAAGTCGCCGATAAGGATGTTGTTCTGGAACATCCAAAGCTTAGAGTAACTACGAAGGAGTTTGAATCGATGGTTAGAAGGAGATATTGCAGATGGTGAAAAAATTAGAAGTATTGAAAGACAAGTTTCTTACTTCTCGATCGAAGATGGCAATATTCGACGCGAGTGGCTCCGAATTAGAAATGACAACGACGTTAAGTATATGATGTTTGGAACTGATGATATTGTTTTGATTGTTGTAGTTTCTTAGTTTATGTTGTATTAACCTTGATATAATTAATGGATTAAGTGTTGCTGTAGAAGTATTTTAGTTTGTTTTCTTGTAACCAGTAGTTGTTATAAATATTAAATTCAAAGGTTACAACTTTTCTAATGATAAAAGTAAATCTATCTAGAACTTGTTCCAACATTTGGACAACTTTTCCGTGTATGCCCGGGTAGACGACATATTCCACACAATCTTTCCATTTTCTCATATGTGTCCATTTCAGTTCTAATTCGCGTGCTTTTGGGGCGGCTCTTTTTGTTTCTTCTCATGTTTTCGTTGTGGTAAATTGTGTCCCCATGATAGGTTGGCCAATAGTCCTCACTAGCTATCACTGAAAAGCTATCACTGTAGATACCGAATAAGTTCACGACCTTGTAAACTTCTGATAGATGCAAGAACGGATCATGACAAGCACTAGAATATGCCGCAATGACATGTGAACAAGGCATACGGAGCGCTTGAAACTTTCTGCAGTCGCACCAATATTTATGAATTTCCACCTGTATTGTCCCATTGGCCGACCCTCATTGTGATCCTTTGTCTCTTCAACAATGAAGTTGTAATCGTGACGGTCAAACGATGTAACTCGATGTGAGGTCGCTTTATCAATTTCGTCCTTCATAAATGTCATGCAGCTTTCGCTGAATAACTGCCCTGATTCCAAAACAGCGCTCCATTTTTTGCCTCTTGTTGCAAATAGTGACCCCAACCTGTAATAGGTTGCTCTAGCCAACACATTGATGGGTAGGTTTCTAGTTCCCTTGAAAACATTGTTCAGGGATTCTACAAGGTTGGTGGTCATGTGACGCCATCGAAATCCTCCATCAAATGCCCTTGTCCACCTCTCCACCGGAATGTTGTCCATCCAGCTTAATGCTTCTATTTTGACAATCTTATTTCTTCGCGGTAATACCTGAATGATGGTTGGTTTAATGCATACCCCGCGTTCACAAATTTCATCTTGAGGTTTTTGTCTTTAAATTCCCGCATAAAATTCTGCGACATGTGTCTTATACAATAAACATGGACAGAAGGAGGATTATGCCAACCATTTACAGGATTATTGTAAGCGCTTACAATAGAGGCGTGCCTGTCAGAAATCAGACATAAGTTGGGTTGCGGGGCTACATGTGTTCTGAGATTTTTGAGGAAAAAAATCCAAGCTTCACATGTCTCACCTTCTACCAGAGCAAATGCAATTGGAAATATATTATTATTTTCGTCTTGTGCTATCGCCATCAGCAATGTTCCTTTGTATTTTCCATACAACCATGTGCCGTCCACTTGAATAACAGGTTTGCAGAAAGCAAAACCTTTGATGCACGGTTGGAATGCCCAGAAGAGGCGAGATAATACCCTACAACCATCCACACATGTTCCATCAGGAGTGTATGCTGGAAGCGATTCCAATATTACTATCGTACCAGGAACATATTTTTGAAGTGCTGGCAAATACTGGGGAAGTTGATTGTAAGACTTTTCCCAATTCCCATATACATGTTCAACCGCTTTAATTCTTGCAATCCAAGCTTTTTCAGTAGGATGGAGTATAGTTAAACCATGAAACGACATGAGAGATAATCGTGCTCACCTTCACAAATGGATCTACTCCCACAAGATGCAAAATCTCTTGGAAAATTAATTAGGAGCTTAGTTTACCATGATTTTGCCGATTAATGTTGGTTGTACAAGTGTGGGGTGGATCAATTGAACCTATCTCCCAACAACCACTTCTCTTCCGATAGGACGCTGCTAACCGAAACTTATAAAGTTTGTTTCAACAAACAACGGCATATCGATTTGAGTCATTGTGGTTTACCTCAAAATCAACAAAATTTTCCATGTGAAACCTTATTATAGCTTGCATGCACTCTACTTTTGTGCGATACTGATTCCCCACTTTGAAGACACCTTTGACTTGTTGAGAAGGATTGTAGAACACTTCCGAGGATGGCTTGTCTCCACTCAATTGCAAATTAGTCATGTGTTGGGGAGGACGGTAGACTTGATTTAATGGTAATACCTCTTCATCTAAGTCGTCAAGTGGTGTGATCGTGGTGTAGTCCCTAGTCCCAAACAAATTCACCATTTGATCAACAATGGCCTTGGGTTCTTCTTCCTCCTCGTCAACTGCATCAACTTCGTGTTGTTCCAACGAATGTGACTGATCTATTACCTGAGATTCACCAAAAACCTAGGATTGTTGAGTTTGACAGAGTAACAGATACAACTCAATATAGTCGAACCCAGAGTTTTCATGGCTTTCAAACATGCGTTGAACATCGTCATCGTCCTCTATGTTCTCTTGAAAATACTTGACCTGACCATGTTAAAAAAACGGGGCTTCTATATGTGATTTGCAATATTGGACCTGACATCTTTGACTCTATTCGCTCTTTGAAATGCAAGAAATTGGACTTCCTGCTCATTGTTAATCGGGTAACATCAGTATTTTGAAACCCGAAACCAGAAATATCGGAAAAGAAGGTGTCTCCGTTACAATGAGCATATACAACATAATTTGGTTTTTTAGACATAGTTCTATATTTTGAAATGTAGTTGAAGATGATAGTTCTCATTTCTAATGTGTAGTATAAATGTAATAAAAGAATAAGAATAAAAAAATTTCATGTGTCGTATTCCCTTCAAGAGAGGCGCCATTCAAAATGGAGTCCCGTATTTAAATTTTAAAGGAAGGCGCCATTCATAGTGGAGTCCCTTACTTAAATTTTAAAGGGAGGCGCCATTCATATTGGAGTCCCCTACTTAAATTTTAAAGGGAGACGCCATTCAAAATGGAGCCCCCATAAATTCAAAAAAGAAAAGAATCTTGCATGCATGCACCAAAAAAGAATCTGGAAGCTTGGGGTTGGTCAAGAATGACCAACTTAGCGCCTGTCACCACCAATAATTTCGGTTTTCCATATGCTACAAGGTAATGTCCTAAACCAATTCTTTAAATATCTAGTTTTCTATTTTTTAATTTAACCTATTACTAAAAAATGTTGCCTTTTCAAATTATAGGTGGTCTGCACTAGGGATGAATTATGACAATTGTCCCCATTACAGCATCACCCAGTACCGAAATCTTCTAGATCATTTTGGTGAACATGTTGTATTGTCACTAACCTATCTATTTATGGTTATAGTCACATTTAATATTAACATATTATTTAAAATATACTAAATATTTTTTTTCCTCCTAGAGTTTCTTTGGCGGCCATATCTTGGTCTAGAGGTCATCCATGAAGCTAACGAACACCACTCTGTTGTGTGGACTACAAAGGTACCGATTATCCACTTCACAACCGTGGAAATGCACAACAATGATCGTGTCAAGCTTCAGTTTGGAATGCTACAAGATATTCCCGGCCCCCAAAATGCGTTGACGAGAAATGGCACACAAGCATCCTCTCTGACCTGTGGCACTATAAGCCATGGAAAACATATGCAAAACATGAGTGTCGTGAATGGAAGCTTCGCAGGAATTTTGTTTTGAACGACAATTTTTTGCCATATGAGAGCAAACCGTCTATCCAATACATGACTTGGTATAGGTCGGTTTCCATTGGTTTCTTTTCCCATCCTAGATATCTTGTTGACCCACGCCAGCAAGCCACATCATCACGAACTCAACAGGGGACCAATCAACCAAGCCAACAGCCAAACCAACCCCCACTCACACAACCACAATTCCATGAAAATACCCCTTACCAATCCACCCCATTTCAACACGGTTATACTCAGTCCCCATACCAGCAAAACCCACCACAATATCAATCATACTCCTATGACACTACAACCCAGATTAACACGGAGTATCAAACACCCAACCAAACCTTACCCACCCAGACATTTACACCCTTGACCGCTTACGACCATTCAGGTTATCGTCCTGACATATCATCCAGCCAACCACCCCAACATAATAATGCAGGCATGAGAAACACCTTTAATCTAGACGACTTGCCTAATATCGACTCGTCTACATGGTCACAATTTTTTCAGATGACGGACGAAAATCCAATAACAATTATTATTATTTATGAATTATTATTTAATGTTAATTTATTGGAAAAATATTAAAAAAAAATCGTTTTCAATTGGAGCTCCATGGGGTATGACGCCTCCCTTTAAAATCCAAGGGGATAGCCATAGCAAATGGCGCCTCCCTTTAATTCCAAGGGAGTAGGCAATTCAGATGGCGCCACCTTTTCACTTTCAATGAGATAGTCAATTCAGATGGCGCCCCCTGCAACGTCCTTTTTTTTTTTTTGAAACATGGGTACTTTGACATTTATGTTAGAAACATGGGTATAATAGAATTTAACACTTGGAGACATGGTTATATAGGTAAAAAAATTCTGATAAATTAGCTTTGGTGGGTTTCAAATTCCAATAACAGAGACAACATGAGTATTCATTGACTTAACAGCTGAATTGGCAAGTTGTTCATGTGAGAGGAAGTTGGAGGTATGAGTTTCCGTGATATTTATGCCTTCATTAGTAATGTTATTGTTGACAGTAAATCATGATTTTATTAACAACTTCAGTCAAACTTTTAAGAAGTTCCATGTTAATAGGCTTATTGAGCCTTAGGCACTGATATAGTATTGATTAAAAATGATTTTGTTTAAAATGTTAAGTTACTACTAATGAAATACAAGTAACAAAAATAAGAAAAACCCCTAAATACTTACAAAAACTAATGGTGAAAGTTGGAATTGAATTAAAAAATACTAAAATGAGTTAGCTATTTCTTCTACATATGGCCTTAAATTACCCCGTCAAAATGGGCTAGCCCACATGGGCCGGTCCATCAGACCCGAAAAATCATAGGGATTGAGCCTTAAAATTAGAGTATATTTTTCAGGGCCTTTTTAGTCCAGTCCTAAAAAATCCGCTACCCATTAAAACTAGTCCATATGGGTCGTGGGTAGTCTATTAGGCTCATATCACTATAAATTTTAAAAATTATATTAATACTTATATTATCTTACTCCAAAATAACACATTGATTTTTCTCACCTCACTAAATTTTATATATATTCGATTCAATATTTCTCTTTTACATATTATACATTAATATAATCAACACTTTTTTTTTCGTATTCTATTAGTTTTCCTTATGTTAAATATTCGAGTATTATTTTATACAATTTAGACATTTATTGTATTTAAAAACACATTATAGTATTGATAAAAGAAAATATAGTACTTAAAAATGTATTATGTTTAAAATAATATACTTTTTAATTTTATTTATAATAAATATTATGGTTTTTTTATTTATTTTTTATTTAAAAAAACTCATTTAGGGTCAGGTAGTCCGAAATCCATCTAGGGCCGGACTTGGGTAGTAATTTTCGAACCCATATTAAAAATAGATTTTTTTGGCTCAACCCTAAAAAGCCCGAGCCCATTAGGGTCGGTCTGTTTAGAACTGGGTAGCCCGAGCCCATTAGGGTCGGTCTGTTTAGGACTGAGTAGCCCATTTTGACAGCTCTACCTTAAATGCACCAAATCCTTTTAGGATAGATATAAACTTTGAAGAATGAGTACTTTTAAAATTATGAAGTACGGGTATCCGAAACACACTCGTATCAAATACATATATCATTATTCTTTTTTTAAATGAAACTTTTAATTTTTTATGTATTAACATAATAGTTATGTATTTTTGTTTATTTGTTATAGTAATTTAACTAAGTTTTTATTCAATTGTCAGCTTTAATGTCCATTTTTTCACCTTTTAGTTTGTTGCGTGACAAAGCATACAATGTTAGACATTGTTAAATATTGTATGGCTTTCAAGGAGATGGTTAGAACTTGCGATCCCTAAACTACTTAAATGTAATTAGTACGAATGGTACAAAAACCTTATTTTTGGCATAGTTATGGTTTTAAAACTTAAATATTTTCCTACCATATTCATTATGTTAGGAGTATTTGTTTTCTTTTAAGAAAATAATAGAGTCTTTGGTTCCTTCATTAAGTATTAATTTAGTTGGATTAAAATTTATAATAAATAATAGTTGTTGACAGTTAGAAAGAACGAAAGAAGTTTTTGTTGTTGTTGTCGTCTCCCAATAATTCTTTTAATTGACTCTTTAACAATATAGTAAGCACTAGTCCAAAATTTAATGAGTTATTATTTGATTAATTTGAATATTAAAAAAATAAAAAAGTAATTTTTTGAAAAAAAATAGTAAAAGTTTTAATGGAGTTATATAACTAATGTTAATGGTAGTAATGTTAATGTTGGTGTTATGGTAGTGATGGCAGAGATAGTGGGGGAGAAGAGGCTAAGAAAAGAGAGAAGATTAATAAAATAATCTAATGCAGTGTGATCTATAATAAGATGTGTAAGTTTATTTAATCTAATAGTTATTAAATGTGGTTTATGGCGAGGGATTTAGTTAATGGTTCACCTTAGAATTCACACATTTTTGCTTATAAAACAAACTAATTTTTTTATTTTTTGAAATTTTATTAGGGTTAAATATGTTTTTAGTCCCTATAAAGTTTGAAATTTCATTTTTAGTCCCTCCTGGGTTTTGGCAACGGTTTTTTTGTAAAAACCGTTGCCAAAAGGTAGAGAGGGACTAAAAATGAAATTTCAAACTTTATAGGGACTAAAAACATATTTAACCCATTTTATTATGATGTTTTGTTAGGAATTTAACAATTTACTTCTTTACTAATATATTTTATATATTTTATAGAGAGACTCTTATTTTTTTTAGATATATTTGTACCTTAATATTTTTATGATTAATACACCTTTTGACCCTACCATTTAGTGAGATTTCGAAAAGAATACTATAAAAAAAAACACAGATTTCAACTCTGTATTTTGAAGATTCCTCACTTTTAGACCTTAAGTGAATCTGATCCAATAAGAGGTTGATGTGGTATTGATAGCGTGACATTTTTTGCACTATTCATTTAAGTAACATTCCACGTGTAATTTAATAAGTTATTAATAAAAATTTTAAATCATTAATTCCACTTTTCTAATTAATAAAACAAATAAATTTAGTAAATAAATGGGTTAAATCATCTCCTTCATTTCCTCTTTGGTGTTCGCCTCGCGGCTAGGATTCATCTTCTTCAGTTCGTACCTCCATTTAGTGGACAATGATTGGAAGCGCGAGTTCAGGTTACATGTCCAGTGGGAGAAAAACTCCGGTTTGTGGGCACGAGCATCCTATGAGAATCCACGTTTCGAAATCAAGCACAAACTCAGGAAGAAGATATTGGAAGTGCAAATTTTGGGGGGTTTGTTCAAATTTCTTCATATCCTTCATTCATATATCTTTGCTATATCGTTGTTTTTTGAGTTGTTGATTCTCCTTCTCTTTTCTTGTTTTTTCAGAACGGTGATGATTGTCATCTTTTTCACTGGGATGATGAACTGTTTCAAGGAAAATAATGTGAACCAAGGTACGATGGAGGTTGCTCTGAATGTGAAAACATGAAAGTGGATATGAGGAAATATGGAGTTGAGTTTGGGAAAGAGTTCGGTCATAAGTTTGGGAAAGGAGTTAAGAACAAGAAGATTGAGAAACTTAAACTGAAGGCTGCAAAAGATCAGAAGACCATTAATGCACTCACTTACATTCTAGTCGCATCTTGGATATATTTTGCTATAATGTTCTATAATAGGTAGGATGTCTTGTAACCATGTTGAATCCCTTGTAATGAGATCAAAAAGATGCTTTGTAATATCTGAATCAGAATGAAGTGAAATATATCTGTTTGGTTTGGTTATAATGTTTGCACTATACATGTATGCACTATAAGGAAATTGGAAAATAATGTCAATGTCAAAATGGACTTCTATGGTTCAATACCAGTGAAATATATCTGTCTGCATTTCTGCTTCAAAATGAACAAAATAAGTAACACAATACTGTAACACCTCAAAATTTGCCTTCTTGTTTTTTTTAGCTAACTGGCTTATGTTCTTTTGATTTGCATTAGCATTGCTGCATTTGCATGTTTCTTTGAGCATGGGATCAGGGCATTTTCTTCAGCAGTACAAGATGTTCTCAGCACCGGTTTGATCTTTACCGGCAGTTAAGGTCAAGCATTTAATTCTCGAAGTCTTTTTGAGCATTTATTTTGCTCATTAAGTGATTGGAAGATCAACAGTTCCGGCAGTCAAATTTTGATCAGCAATTCAGCACCGAATAACCGTCTCAGCAATTTAATCGGGGCTCGGAATAGATTTCACGGCATGTTTCAAGTGCACTCAAGTAGTGAGGTCCAAAGACAAGTTTCAGAGGCATATTGTGGTTCAGAACAGGTGGAATCAAGTCCGTCTCCATTTTCCCTCCTTTTGGCGCCAAGCAGAAAATTCAAATTTTCCTCAGAGTAACCGGTTACTCACCGTTTGTTAACCGGTTACTCAGTGTAATTTTTGCCCAGAATCTGCATTTTTCAGCACTGCAGAATTTTCAAATCATTTTAGTGGTCATGTGCATTGCTTGTGCCTACGTGGGAAGGATCTAGAGCAGCTTCTTTTCATCATTTTCCACCCAAATTTTCCATTTCCACTCATCAATTTCCACCCCAATTCCACACTTCACTTCCTAACCCATTTTTACCCCATTTTCCACTCACTCCAAACCCAAGCCAAATTCCTAAGCTAGAGGATATTTAAGCTCACTCATTCCAAACCAAAGGGGGACCTAGATCATTTTCACTCTCCAATTTTCAAAATTCTTTCAATTCTCTCAACTTTTTTCTCATTCTCCAAAACCCTCACTCAAAGTTTCATCATCAAAGTTCATCAAATTTCACCTTGGAATTTGTTGATCTTGAAACTAAACCACCATCCATTCACCAATTCTTGAAAGAATCTTGGATTTGCAATTGTTTTGGAGTGTGGAATCACTTTTGGAGCAGCTTTTCATTATTTGAGTTGTTCTAGCTTGGATCTTGGTTGTTCTTGCTTGGATCTTGAAGTTCATCACATAGATCTTTGGATTTCTTGTTTGGATCATCAATTTTCGTTCTCAACATTCACCAAGGCAAACCTCAGCCTTGTAGGTTGGTTTTCCCTAGATCTATAATTGATTTTGATTGATCATAGCTTTTGCAATGTAGATCCATTGATTTCATGTGTTGTTGATGCTTTTGCTTGATGTTGATCATGAATGTTGATGATAATAGATTTGCATGATGTTTGATTGCTGGTCATGAGCTTAATTTTCGTGCATTGTTGATTACATGATCATTGGATATGATTGCATAAGTGGTTTGATGCTGAAAAGTGCTTTTGAAACAGATTTTTTTGACTGTTGTCCCAGAATAACCGGTTACTCACCGTTTGTTAACCGGTTACTCTGTGTATTTTTTGCGTAAATGGTCTGATTTTCAACTAAGTAACCGGTTACTCACCGTTTGTTAACCGGTTACTCTGGGACAGGATGTGTATTCTAGTGCATTTTCTTGGTTGTTTGAGATCCGATGCATGCCTAAACTTCATGGACTAATATGTTGATGATTTGTGGATTATTCTTGAGCTATTGCACCTCACACTATTGCATGAACACATTTCTCCAACACGCGATGCTTGGATTTCATCGTTTATGTGTATGTTTGCGTTGTTGAACACTTGATGCTATGAACACACACGCACACTCACTTGTTGATCATGTTCATTGTGCATTGCTGCTGGATTGATGATGATTGTGCATACTTGCTTATATCCAATTTCATGATGTACATACTTGTTTCATTTGATCATATGCTATATGTTGCACTCTTCCGTGATGCTTGCAAGGTTATTCAACATGGTGTGTGGTTTGTTTATGATCATGATTAATTAAACGATGTATGTTGTTTGATGCACGTTTGCTCTGCCTTGATTGAATCGTATTCAAATATGGTGCATGTTGTCCTGATTTCACATCTGAGTTTTGCATAAAGTGTTGTCATATGTGCTGTCCATGTGTGCATGTATGTTGTTTGACCTTTTTACACCTGTTTTCATGCTGAGTTTCATGTTATTGAATGCTGTTTGGTGTATGTGCATGATTTCATTGCTGTTCTGAAGCAGGTGTGCTGTTGTAGGTGTTGTTCCTTCTCTTTTTACTCATTTCACTCCCTCGAGTCTCAAGACTTGTTCAAGTTTTGGACTCCTTTCCCCCTTAGAGCTACCTAGTCCAACTTAATTTTTGATTAAGCTTGGAGTAGGATTAGCATTAGGTTTTAGGTAGTCGTCTCTCCTAAGCCTCACTAACCATAGGTTACCTATGCATGATAACATTAGGACTCTTAGTTTCCCTTTAGAGTTTCCTTTGTGTCTTCTCTCTTCTCATCTCAAAACTTCTTGAAAACACTTAATAAAGATAAAGTGTATTGCGCACGAGCCTTAAGCGTGGGAAGTGAGGAGTGAGGGGTTTCCCTTCATTCTTCTAGGGTACCTAGTGTACGTCCTGTTGGGGACGATACACGAAGTATTCGTTCCTATGTCATAGAATTGGGTGCAATGCAAGTTATGAACTAACTTAAAACACTTCTGTCTAAAAAACACAAAACAAATTCAAATCTTTTTATCCTTCGGGATTGTTGGGTTTCAAACTTCATTTTCAGAAAAGAGCTCGTCGCTCACGTAAAAAACACTTAACCATTCGTGGTCGTACCCACGAACTACGGACGCTCTGATTTCCTCTCTCTCGTCCGATTGAGGATACGTAGGCACAAGAAGGCGATGTCTTGGTGAGCACCCTTCCCCCTCTTCCGACCTCGTTAGGTCGAACTACGACTGCTCTGATTTCCTCTTTCTCATCTGATTGAGGATACGTAGGCACAAGACGACGATGTCTTGGCGAGCAACCTCCCCCACAGTTCCCGTCCGAACTACGTTGACTCTGACTTTCCCATTGCACTGAGGGAGTACGTAGGCCAAGGACTCCGAGGACATCCTATCGAGTCAGTTCTATTTTCTTTTCTTCTTCGTTTCTCCGTTCTTTCTGTTCTCGTTTCTTCTCCGCTCCAGTAGCAGTGGAGCTCCAGACGACGACACCCTTTGATGCAGACAACAAGCGTGGATCCCATCGAGTACGATGAACGTGTTGGGTGCTAACACCTTCCCTTCGCATAACCGACTCCCGTACCCGTTTCTCTTGGTCGTGAGACCATGTTCTTTCTCTTCCCTCAGGTTTATGCAGTATTTCCTTTCCCTCTCTCGGGATAAATACACATTGCTGGCGACTCTGTGTTTTCCGCACCACTCTCGCTTTTGTACCGTTGGATACGAATCTTTCAGGAGCGACAGCTGGCGACTCTGCTGGGGATCGAACCCAGAATCTCTGGTTGACCTCTTGCTGGTCCATCCCCTTTTGCGAGTCTATCCTAGCGCTTGTCTGTTTTATTTCATTGGGTGTTTTTTTGTGGTGCTTTGTTTTGTTGTATATTACTGTATTGCTGTTTACTGTATTTTTGCTTTACTGCTTTACTGTTTTTACTGCATTTTACTGCATTGCCTTTCACTGTTATGCTGGACTGTGCTGCACTGTGCTGGTTTTCTGTTTGGCAGGTTGGGAGGTTCTGAGAGATGAGCCTACTACCCAGGCTCGAGCATACACATAGGTTTTAGTGTGGGCAAGCGTGACGCTCACGTGGTGTTGGCCACGTGCGAGTGATCACGATCCCCACAGTCAGACGAGGTTCTATCGAGAGATATCTGCTACTGTATGTTGATACAGGCTAGTAGTTATTCTCTTGAGGAACTGTCGACTCTGATGACCATTCCCGAGGACTCAGTAACGACACTCCTCCCGAGAACGATAATGGCAGACCAGAAATGGCAAACCCATTACGATTCTCGACCCGAGGACCCAATGCTGGGAACTTGCCATAGGATCTTTTTTTGAGAGTGAATCAGTGGAGGCGCTCCTCGATTGGCGATAGTACTGTACCCCGAGGGATGAATGTACTATTGCTTCTCGACCTCAGTGCCAGAAGCTGAGGACCTTTCGTTTTGGAGAATCAGTTGAGGCCTCCTCGATTGATGATGATGCTAACCCAGAAATGGTGAACGTATCATCATTTCTCGACCTGAGAGCCCGGGATACTGAGGATCTTAGTACCCACATGTGAGAGGGATGGGTGTTTGCAGGTTTGCAAGTAACCTTGACCTTCAACCTACCTGGTTTTCTAGTTTTATCACTGTGGTTGCTTTTGTTCTGGGTTTTGGTACAGAGCCTTGATTTGTTCAGTCAGCGTAGTGCAACCAGTTTGTGTGGATACCTTGATCCCATGCTTCACACTGCATTCCTTTTTTCTGACATTCATGTTTTTGCATTTCCAGGTAGTATCTAGTCTTTTGATTCCAGTCAGAGGGCGTTCATAAGGATGGACACTAAGAGGGGTAAGAAGCACATCATCGTCTACAAGTTCCCGAAGATCACTCTTGGTCCGTTGAACAGTTTACAGAGTATGGCTGGTCCAGAAGTTTTGGGAGTCTTTGAAGAGAAGTATGGTTGGATATTATCCATGGTTTGGAGCCTCAGTGAATATGAATATAATGGGCTACACACCTTGATGCAGTTTTATGATCCTTCCTTGAGGTGCTTTGTGATGCCAGATTATGTGTTGGTTCCTACCCTGGAAGAGTACTCCAACATTTTGAGGATTCCTGTCAAAGAAGGTGTTCCTTTCTGTGGTTCCCAAGGAGATTGTGATTTCCAAGCAGTGGCTGAGGCTCTTTATTTAAGCAAATCGACAGTGGAGGCTGACTTTTCTAAGAAGGGAAAATCCCGAGGTTATCACTTAGAGTGCTTGGTGAAGAGGGCTCGAGAAGAAGCTAAGGAGAAGAGGTGGATAACTTTCAATGCAATATTGGCTCTGTGTATATATGGCATTGTGTTATTCCCTAATGAGCCTGAGTTTGTCGATACGGATGCCATTCAGATATTTACAGCTCAGAATCCGGTACCGACTTTGTTAGGTGATCTCCATTATGCCCTATACAACAGGAATGAGAAAAGACGAGGTGGGGTGGTTTGTTGTTGCGCATCTCTTTTTTACAAGTGGTTTGCCAAACGTTTACCCCGGTCAGGTGCTTTTGTGGATTCAAAGACTTCTTTAGAGTGGAGTAAGCGTCTGATGGGCCTAGCTGCTAAAGATATTCTTTGGGTGGACAAGGAATTATTGGGGACTGATATTTTGCACAGCTGTGGCAAGTATCCTAATGTACCCTTGATCGGAAGAAAAGGAGGCATTAACTACAACCCATTTTTGGCTATCAGGCAGTTTTCATACGCCCTAAAAGATCCTCCAGCTGGAAAAGATTTGGAAGAATCTTTGTATTTTCATATGACTGATGGTGTGGCTATTGCACAAGAAGCTTCTGAAGCTTGGCTCAGCAGACAGAAGATAGGTAAAACCGTTTTGGGTAAACCCAATAATCAAGCCTTCGCTCCATATGTTGAATGGGTAAAGAAGAGGGTAGAAGAGTTCTATTTACCTTTTGATCGGGCGCCTCCCTTGTATCCAGAGATTGTGGAAGCGAGACTCACTGTACCACACGAAGAATTTGACAAGCAGCGAAAGTTGGTATTTGATCTGAGGGTGGAAAACTCTGATATGAGTAGTCAGCTACAGAGCGCTCTACATGACAACTTGGAGTTGAAATGGAAAGTTCAAGACATGACAGCGCATATAGAAAAAAGAGAGAAGGATTTTGCCGACAGAGCTCAGCACTTCAAAAAGGTCAGTATGGCTGCTGAATCATCAGGCAAAGCTAAAAGGCAAAACAAGAAGCTTTTGACTAAAGCAGAAGACAAGCTTGCCACGTATCAGGATATGTGGGAGGAGGTCAAGATTGAGAATGGAGAACTGAAAGAAGAACTTCAGGCAGTGAAAGCAAGGAAAGATCGTTACTTTGCCAAGTGGAAAGAAGCACAGAAGGAAATTGAAGAGCTCAAGTTGCAAGCCGAGGTCAAGAAGTCGAAGCGCGAGGACAACAACGCTAAAGAGCAGATTGTTAAATTGAACCAAGAGATTGTAAAAAGAAACAAGTTGATCAAAGGGCTGATAAAGCAACCTGCACATCCTGACACTATGGACCTTCTTGAGGAAGTTGAAGCTAGTTTGTTTGGATTTGATTTGTAGTTGATTTTGTTGTTTATCTTTTATTTTTTTTTTTTTTTTGGGATTACCATCAGGTTTGTTGATGGAGTTACCTTTGATTATGCTTGAATTTGTCTGTAGGAACTACTTTGTTTTCGATAATGGAATATTTGGTTTAACTATCTGTGCTCTGGCAATTCTGGTTTTCAGAGAGGGTTTGTCCCTATGGTTTGATCCGGTGGTATTTCTGGGTTCGGATTTATTTTCCGATAGTGTGTCTAACCCCTTGCCCGGTTTCATGGAGTGGAATCAAAGCGGATGTGTCCTGGAAATGTCCAAATATGTTTGTTTGCATTTTTACATTCGCATTTGCATAATCATAATCATTTTTTCATTGGAGGTTATCTCGGATTCTCTGGTTTTCTTATGCTCTCTCTTTTTGACAGTCAGGATTGATCAACCAACTCATCGGTATTCTACCAGGCTTAATCAAAGTAGAGTGATGGACAAAGTTCAGGCGGACATGGCAGCTATGCAAGCTCGCATCGATCAATTCATGGAGATGATGCAAGGTGTGGTGCAAAGTCAGAATGAATTCAGAACTCTAGTTCAGCCTTTGGTGTCGCAGGTTGATGAAAATGGTATCTTACACGGTGGTTTTCTTAATCGTGTTATTCCTCCGGGCGGAGGTGGTGCTGGTATCAACATTCCTATTCCTGGCGCTGGTGGACAGGGTGAGATTTCTTCAGTTGTTGGAGAAGGAAGCACTGTTCGAGCTATACATGGCCATTGTATTGATGATCAATAGGATGATGTTTTTTCAGTCAGAAGCTTGGACGCTGGCCTACCTGTGGTCAGTGATGAGAGGATCCGTTTAATTGAGGCGCAATTGAAGGGGGTTGTGAAACAGGATGATCTGGGAATAGATTTGGACAACCTAGGGTTGGTCCCTGATATTGTCATTCCGCACAAGATTCAGATTCCTACACTGGAGAAGTATAATGGTTCTACCTGCCCTAGAACTCATGTAAAGGCTTATAATAGGAAGATGGCTGCTCATGCCAAAGATGAAAAACTAATGATGCACTTTTTCCAAGACAGCCTGTCTGGCGCGTCTTTGGAATGGTATATGGCGCTGGAGAGTAGAGATGTTCGTACTTGGAGAGAGCTAGCTGCAGCTTTTATCAAACATTACCAATACAACACAGACATGGCTCCCAACATAACTCAGCTGTTGAGCATGTCCCAGAAAAGTGATGAAAGTTTCAAAGAATACGCGCAAAGGTGGCGTGAATTGGCGGCTAGAGTACATCCACCAATGCTGGAGAAAGAGATGTTGGATATGTTTATGGACACACTGCCTAAGCACTATTATGAAAAGCTGTTGCCTTGTTCACTAGGCAAGTTTGCAGATGTGATTGCTATCGGACAAAAGGTAGAGGTTGGAATTAAGGCTAGAAAAGTTTCTAGTGGTGACGGATCGTCTTCCGGGCATGGAAAGAAGCCATTTAATGGTTATAAGAAGAAAGGAGAGGCCAACGCTGTATCATCTCACAGGGGAAAAGGGAAACAGCGTCAGAGCAATAATCAACAAGTAGCATCGGTAACTATCCCAGCAACGTTACCTCCACCACAGCAACAGAGGAATAATGCTAATCAGAACAGGCAGCAGGGCCAGTAGAAGAACAGACAAAGAAATGCAGAGAGGCATTTTGATCAACCCCCAATGTCATACGCACAGTTGTTGCAACATTTACTGCAGTTGCGTCTAGTTGAGCTCCGTACTCTGGCTCCACCAACAGGGGAACTCCCATGAGGCTACGATGCTAACGCACACTGCGATTTTCACTCTGGTGCTCCGGGGCACACTGTGGAGAAGTGTAGGGCGTTTCATCACAAGGTGCAAGACCTTGTGGACTCCAAGGCTATCAATTTCTCGAATGTTGGGCCCAATGTTATTCAAAACCCGATGCCTGATCATAATGGGCCGAGGGTGAATGCGATAATTTAGGAAGGTGAAACTTTGAATTTGATCATGGATGTTGAGGAATTGAAGACTCCGTTGGCTGTGCTTAAAAACAGGTTATTGAAGGGCGGCGTCTATCCGGGTTGTGATGAGAACTGCTCAGATTGTTTGACGAAGGATAATGGTTGTGATTCGTTGAAGATGGGTATCCAGAGTATGATTAATGAGGGCTGTTTATAGTTCGATCGGTGTAATCAACAAGAAGAGGTTGTTAGTGAGAAGGTTGCTACTATCACCATTCCGTTCAAAATGATTACTACTTCTGGTCCGGCAAGGCCACCTCTAGTTATTATCACAAGGGCTGGACCCATTCTGTATGAAAGCACTAAGGCTATTCCCTGGAATTACGGCGCAGAGGTGTTTGTCAATGGACAAAAGCAGGAATTATTGACTACTTCACCAGTGAGTTCTAGTCCTGAGGTTAAGGTTGAAGCTGATGCTATAACGAGAAGTGGTAGAGTGCTTACTCCTGTTAATGATCAACCCAGTACTTCTAGGCAAGATAGGGGAAAACAGGCAATGGATGGTTCTGTTCAGCCTCCAGTGGTTATTGATTCTACAGTAAAGCCGTTTGATGATGCTTTTTCTGAAAATGTAGAGGAGTTTATGAGACTCATCCGGAAAAGTGATTACAAGATCGTGGACCAGTTACATCAGACCCCGTCCAAGATCTCTATTCTGTCTTTGTTGTTATGCTCTGAAGCTCATAAGAATGCTCTTCTGAAAGTTTTGAATGCAGCCTATGTTCCTCAAGAGATTTCTGTTAACCAGCTGGAAGGGGTTGTAGCGCACGTGAATGCAGGTAATGGCTTAGGCTTTACAGATCTTGATTTGACTCCCACAGGGAGGAATCATAACAATGCCCTGCATATTTCGATTGAGTGCCATGGTTCACTGATGTCACATGTGTTAGTTGATATTGGATCATTGTTGAATGTATTGCCAAAGAAAGCATTAATGAAGTTAGATACCAGGGGACTTATTTGTACACCAAGCGACTTGGTGGTGCGAGCTTTTGATGGCTCGAAGAGATCTGTCTTTGGTGAGATTGTGCTTCCGATCAAGGTTGGGCCGGAAATCATTGATGCAACATTTTATATAATGGATATTGTCGCACCCTAATTTTTGACCCTAAGATCCCCGCCTTGTTCTTCGCATGACATCTTAGGCCATTATTTGTGCATAACTAACCGCTTTACCTTAGTTGTTGTCCGTTTGTTTCATTTATGAGTACAGGTACTACTGCATAAGATCCAAGGTCTTGCAGGCGGTGATGTGTGTGTGTTTGTGGAGGTCTCTGGTCTTTGCAAGATGTGTGTGTATTCCTGTAAGATTGTGCCCTCTCCCTTTCTGGTCCCTAAAATCATTGCCAAAACTTCTCCTTCCTCAAGACTCCTCCAAGGCTTCCTCAAAGAAGATTAGAGATAGCAGATCACATGGATGAGTTTTCCTTATTGTATTCCAAGATTCATCTTCTTCAGAGACTCCCTAGAGCATGAATTGAGTACAAGCTATCTGTGAAGGGAGTAGTGGAATTAATGATGTCAAGTTTGGTTGAAGGGTACATTCAAATGGTTTTTCTTAACAAAAGAATTATCTTAAGGCCATGTCCCATAATACATTCGAGAGGTGTTCAAGATAATTCGTGCCATGAATAGAACCCAAATTTCATTTTAAGTCACATTTGATTTATGAGCCATAAGAGGCATGTTTCCAAAGTTCACGTTTGGTCTCAAGATTCATTATTCAAATCACTTGGTTTAACTTAATTCAAGGGTGGTATCTAAGATTAGAAAGAATAAGATTTAAATCCAAGGCGGCATTTCAAGATTTAAGATTTCCTTAGAAGTTCAAGGTCTACACAAGATCTAAGAAGGTGAACTTTCAAAAGCCTCGTCCAAAATAAAAATTGAAAGCTTATAATTAAAGAGTGATTCATAAGCTAAACTCATAATTGGATACACAATTTTGACTCAAAGCATCAATTTACTACTAATTTGTCTTTCCTATAATGTTTCCCATGGAAGTTACAAAGCCAGTCGTGATGCAAATATAGCAAATGATTAAGTCAGTTCACTAAAAGGAGTAACTCAGAGTTTCAACAAACTCTCATTCCAATATTACAAGACATACAAGAACCTAGAGGCCAAAAGGCTATAAGAGGAAATTATCAAGTTGTCATTAAGCATTCAGAAGGCTATCCTTTTGATAATGGTATTCATCCAGTGCTCCGATGTCTCTATTAACGTCTTGAACGAATGCTTGAAAATACACACGGATTCAGGACACCATGTGTATGTTTCTTGTACGATCAAACGCGCAACTGCAATGACAAACACTAACTGTCAGCAACACATGATAACAACCTTAATTGAAGAAAAATGAGTCCTAACATAGATTTATCAGAGGTGTTTCTTCGAAGGTGACGCAAGAATTGGGTTTTAGGTGCTCAGGTTGTTACATTGCCAATCTGAGCTACACACCAAGGTCATAGGAATCACCTGAAAGGAAAAGAAGAAGAGGCAATTGTACTCAAAATTACAATAAAGAAAGAAAAACAAAACGTGCAGAAATCAACCTCAGGATCCTACAGAGTCTTTGAAAATCCAATTCGGGCCATATTTACAGATTTTGAAAGAGCTAAAGAGCAGTCATAGCTTATCATTACGACATTCCCGGCATTTTCACAAGTGAACACCGTTTCTCAACGATTGGTGACGGCGGCAGACCTGAGCAACTTGACAATGAGCTGATAAAGGTTATGACGGCAATAGACTATGCAACGATGTGTTGGAGCAGAACTTCAAACAGATTGCGCCTACAAAACCGAAAACATTTCAATTTAAATTCTCACAATACTCCAAGCGAACAGGCCATATGCATTAATACGGTGTCAGCTTTCAACATGAATAATCTTTATCTCCCAATTTACAACAAGGTAGATAAGATTCAACAAATCAAAAGGGCAGAGTTCTCACCAAGTTTCAGTTTATTCTAATTCGGAAACAAACGACATTGTGAAGATACGAATAATCCGCCCCCATCATATATATCAATCTTAAGTAGATTTACTAACCGTGCCGGTGCAGAGAGACACTTCAGGCATTTCAGGGTACCATTGCGCCCAAGGGAAGGACAGAACTCCGAAACGAGATGAACGCCTTTCAATTCCGACAAGAAGCAGTGTAATGATCCCCTGGAGTATACCTTACTTGTTGGAGACTTTTAGAACAGGGAGCCCATGTCTTGAGTTTGAGGTCCCCATGTTGAAATGCTTATAGAAGTTCAAAGCTGGAACTCTATTTTTCTGTAAACATAAGAGAATGTCAATTTGCTGAAAATTCCAATGGATAATCAAAGGATGGATTATGATTTCAAGTATTATAAGACAAAAATAGTACCGAACGTCTAGCTGTTAGTTTGGTCTGGAAGGAAACCATCATCAGCAGGGTGGATTTTAAGATTTCAAAAAAAAAGAAAGGGAACAAGCCCGTTCAATAGAATCATAGTATCAAAACCTTTTGATTACTTTGCCAAAACGACATAATAACCGTTGATTTGAAACAGAAGTAGATCATGACAAGTTTTATTTTCCATATCAATAAACACAATCAAGCATTCAAGAATGATAACTCCAATCATTTTCAAAATCAGTTTCCCAACTTATTTCTTTCCAAAATCGTAAAAGTTTAAGGCCTCAGATTTTATAATCAGAAAAGGTTTCATCATTTTCAATTTGGGATTATGGGCAATATCACAAAGATACCACCATCATAACCTTCCAAAAACAGAATGGACAAAATCACACGTAGAGATTGTACCCAAGACAGCAAGGCAACGGTCAGATCATTTTTTCCAAAATAAAAAACGTATCAATCAGCAACCAAACTTTCCAAATCAAAATCACATCAGATCATGGCATTAAACATTAAAATCAATCAACTTTAAAGATATTTCCCAAATAAGTTCATCATTGGCCTACTATAAAAGGACTGAGATCAAAGACAGAAGGAGGAGGATTGAAGACCAGATATAAAAAAAAACCTAATCCACAAATCACAAAACAAAATCAAAAGATCGTACACAATACCCATCCTTCAATTCAAACCCGCAAATAAGTACAGACTCAGAAGCACATTGGCTCGTCATCGTCCCCGAAATCACAACAACAAAGAAGCCTAACAATACACTTCAGAAATCACGCAAAGAGATAAAGGAGAGGAAAGAAAGCCTTCCCTGAAAGGAGATCCATAAAGCTACTTGCTACCATCATCGGCCTCTTTTATTTTCTCGCTTTCGATTTGTAACTGTAATGTAATTGTACAATCATAGTGAAATAGGGGTAATGGGTCGTGTGGGGTGGGGTTTTATTTGTTTGATTTCGCATGATCGAGTGAGATAAGAGAGTTTGGGAGAGACGGAGGGGGACGACGGCGACTTAGGTTTTAGGGTTTTCAGAAACCCCTTTGTTGAGCGGCGAGAGAAATCGAGAGAGTGAGAGGCGAGGGAGAAAACGAAGAGAGAAGAAAAGAGATCGAGAGATGAGAGGATCCGTTATTCTTTTTTCTTTAATTTAATTTGATCCGTCCTTTTTTTTTCTTTTAATAAAATCAAATAATCTTTTTTAATAAATAAACATAAAACTTACTTTTAATAATAGAATTAGAAATATAATATAATATTTTCTTTAAAATGGTAAAACCTTTTTTTAATATAATAAACCCTTTTATAATAAGTTTAGTATAATATAAATTTTATAACAAAATAAAATTATAACCTTTTTTTAGATTTTATTTTTATAATAAGAAGATAAGCCCTTTTTATAAAAGATGAACCTTTTAATAATAAACTTTTATAAAAAAATATTAATATTAAAATCTTTTTTTTTAATAAGTAAAAAAACCTTTAACTTTTTAGAAAATAACGAATAAATCTCTAAAATAATAATAAAACTATTTTATTTAAATACCAAAATTAAAAACTCTTTTTAATTAAAAACTCTTAATAACCTTTTTTAATATTGAAATCGTTTATAATTAAAAATCTTTATCCTTTTTTAATATAACTTTAATTTAGATTTTTCTTTTTAGATAATTTAAACCTTTTTCTGAAAATTAAACATAATATCTTAACTTCTTTTCAATAATTAAAACCTAGTAGAAACCTTTCTTTTAATTAGTCAATAATCTCTAGCCGATAATTCTAACTAAAAATAAGCCTCTTATCATTAACCTTAAAAATAAATCAAACTCTTTTCCAAATAAACCACTCATCATTAGAATCCCCCTCACACTCGAGTGTGCATCGCTTGTATGTTTAATTATCTGATCTTATTTTCTTGCTTGATGTATGCTTATTTGATATACTGTTCAAACCTTTTCAAAAACAATAAAAATCCTCGATCCAACGTCGAGCCAATTTTCTACCCATGTAAGTCGATCGCCTTAGGGCATCGCATTCGACCTACCGATCACTGGACACAAGTCTAGCATCACTTTGCTAGCACCTTCGCCTAAATAACATTAAATTAACCGCATTAATATCCAAGGGAAAATCCCATGCATGATAACCATGTTATTGTGCATGGTGCATATCATTTGCATTCATACTCGTTACCTTAAGATAAATCAATTAGACAACTTAGGATAGACTTCCTAGGTTAGTCCCCCCTTAGCTTTGATGTTTAATCAAACTTTAGCCCACCTAATTCTCCACACAAGAGAATTAGATGTTAATCATCTCAAAGAAAGGGACATACAATCCCATACCCCACAAAATACAAACATTTTCAATACTGTGGTGGTTTTCTTAAGATGATGACTCATCTTCTCTCCTAAACCTTTAAAACATTTAGTATCCTTAATAAGGAACTACAAGTGCTCTGATTCCCTCCTGACAGGATATGTAGGCACAAGATGCGATATCTTGTCGAGCACACTTAGGATTAAAAATTATAAATCACCTACCCTTAAACCCTTAGCAAAACAAATAACAGATAATAAAATTAATCAAGAGGTTCCTGTAGAGTACTACAGATATCTAGGATGCTAACACCTTCCCTAGGTATAACCAACCCCCGAACTTAGAATCTTAGTGCATTTGCATTGCATTGTGGGAATTCGGTCTTTCTCCCTTCCCTTGGATAAAATCAAAGACGGTGGTGACATTAATAATGCGATCCTAGTTAACAAATAACTATGGTATCCAATTTTCACCGCGACAGAAATGGCGACTTCACTGGGGACTCTCATAAGAGGGTTCCCCCTAACTTGATCTTTTAATGTTATTTGTTATATATTTGTTTTGCTGTTTGGAGGGATTCTTGAGTGGTGAGAGTCCTAGACCCGGACATGAGTGTAATTATAGGAGATGATATGGTCAAGGGTACTTTGACGGAGTCGATTCCCGAAAAGTCGAATTGAGAAAATCATCTCTCAGTTTAGGTTCTTTTGAAATTAATATTGTTTGAACGAGTCCATTCGTGAAAACGGTATTAACTTCGACCAAGAACCCTTAAGACTGAGGACCGTAGCACCTTTAACCCCACTTGGCCTTTTAGGATGTAGTGCGGTGACTATGCGGGAGTCTATTTCCAAATAGTTGTCATGCGATACTACACTCAGACGAGATTCTCTTGAGAATATTATTGACTAACCGAGTAATTTGGGAAGTCGATAATATCCGAAAGAGGGGTCGTAGACTCTGGGAACTTTTTAGAACCCGTTCGGCAGGTACATTTGAAACCATACTACCTTATGGGATGGGGTAGACCTTGACTCCATTCACGCTTCTTCGAACCTAGGACTCTTTGTCTGTTTGGTTGCTTGTGTGTGTTTTGTGCTTTGTGCTTTGTGTATTTGCATCCCTGCATTCATTAGCATCATATCATAAAGATTCATGGAACTTAGTTTCATTTGTAAACATCGTAGGAATATCATAGACTCTAAAAAAAAATGAAAAAAAACGTTGAAGTACCTTTACAAGAGTCATAACCTGGACGATCTAAGGAGATTGGAGACCATATTGACGAATAAAGAAGGGTTCAAGACCAGATATGGGGAAGCCCTTATTGATAAGGAAATACTATATACTCTACTCCAGTCCATCACTGTTAGTGACAAGTCTTGAAGAACATTCTCAACCAATGGAGTTACTTATTCAAGACAAGAACCCATTTACTATCTTCGACAAATGTCCAAGCTAATGTGACTACAAAAGGAGAAATTTTGGGAAGAAGTTACTCTAATCTTTAATCAATACCTTGGATGCTCAATTGGAAGAAAGTCAAGAACTCAAAGAAGACCGTTGGAAAAGTCTCCTTAGATCTATCATTAGCTTTTATTTAGCTTTACGTTATGACTCTTGTAAGGCGTACAGACGCGTTTTAATCAATTTTTGTAATAAATCAATCATTTAGTATTCCGATACTAATGACTGTAATTATTTTTTTATGATTACTAAAAACGAGCCTTTTGATATTCCTTGATGATTATAAATAGCTGAGCTCCATGAAACTTGTTGCATTTGCATTTGCATCTTTAGCATTGCATCCTCTTTGCATTCGTTTTTTCTCCACCTCAGCTTATTCAGTCTTCTATATTCGTGTCGCTCAGTTGATCTTCTGGCATTCGCATCGAACTTGAAGTAGTTACTGGGGATAATGGATAGAACACAAAATATGGATCCCATGTCAAGCTTCAGAGTGATGACTAACCCGATGTACGGTTTTTCTATTGACGACAATGCTCCACAAGTGGATGTCCCTAATCGATCTCAGCCTGTGCAAGATAACCAGGTTGGTCAAGTTAATGAAAGAGATTCCCGCTTTCCAAGGCATATGCCAAATTCTCAAAACGTCCTTCATGTGACAACTGTGAACGATCTTAAAGTTACGGAAATTGAGAAAGGATTTCGTGACCTCCAAGAACAATTGAATATGTTGAAGAAACCTAATGCATCTGGTTTTAAAGCTTCTGACTTGTGTCTAGTTCCGGGCGTGGTTTTTCCTCCGAAGTTCAAAATGCCTACCTTCGAAGTATACAAGGGTGTTAGTTGTCCAAGGTACCATTTGACGATGTTTTGTCGAAAGATGACCACTTATGTCGACAATGACAAGCTGATGATTCATTGCTTTCAAGAAAGTTTATCTGGGGCATCCTTGATGTGGTATATGAAGCTAGAAAGGAACCTTATTCAGTCTTGGGAAGACTTAGCAAACGCTTTTATGAAGCAATACAATTACAATGTGGACATGTCTCCAGACAGTGACCAATTGATGAACATGAGTCAGAAAGACAACGAGTCCTTCATGGAATATGCACAACGGTGGAAAGAATTGGAATCCCAAGTTTAGCCACCACTTCAAGAGAAGGAGTTGGCCAAGATGTTTCTAAAAACACTGTCAGACTCTTATTATGTCAGAATGACAGGCGTTGTGCCATTAGAGTTCTCCAAAATTATGGTAGTCGGAGTAAACATCGAGAATGCACTCAAAAGTGGGAAAATTAAAGATGTCCCGAATAGTCAAGCTGAGGAAGAGGAACCTGTCGGTGATTCTCGAAGGGGAAGAAGTGTTGAAGTTAATGCAATCGTGGATTCTCCTCAGACTTTGCAAGCTCCAGTTCCGGTGCCTTATCACAAACGTCAGTTTGCAGCGCCTGTTCAATGCCATCAATCACTACCGCAGGGACGACCGTACAAACGAAGAAGGTTGACTCCTAAAAATCAACGTCAAAATCCACAAATTCATAACATGAATCACCAGAATCAGCGTCAGGATCATCAGAAATCGCTAAATAGTCCAGAAGAGAAGACTCGTTGGTTTGACCTAATCCCAATAACTTACATTCAATTGTGGTCATACTTTGCCCGAAACTCAGTGCTGGCGCCCAGGAAGACCAGAGCCATGAAATTTCACCCTCCTTGGTTCAATCCAGATACCAGTTGTGAATTTCATGATGGAGTGTTGGGGCATTCTATTGAAGATTGTAAGGCTTTCCAAGAAAAGGTCCAAGAAATGATCGACAATGAAGTGTTGACCTTCAGGAGAGGAATCCCAGTTATAAATGGAACACCTTTATACTGAGAGATGTGAATACTCGAGAAGTTTCTTCCAAGCCAATGGAATCAAGAGCAGAGCTCACTCCCAAGGCCATTAAGATGCTTATTCATTTGCTTGCATCTTATTGTTATTTCTTTGATTATAAGCATGTTTTACATGTAAGAATTTGTTACTTTGAATAATTAATGCAATGATAATGGTTGTCTTGAAGAAATCCATTCGTTTCACTCATTTTAAAACACTTTTTCTATTTTATAATGCCAATGCTGCCTAATCTCTTGCCTTGGCAAAAAAAAAATTGAATGGAGGATGATGAAATCAAACACAAGATCTCTTGTTGTATGCTTTTGAATAAAACTCTGCTAGTGATATAAGGCATTGTTTCAAAAATCCTAAACACCGGAGATATAAGGAGATAAACCCTCATTAACCGTTTTGAGCCTTTGAAGTAGGAGTTTTCTTCTCTACAAAAAAACCTCATTCTTAACCTGGGGCAGGGTAATTTTCAAAAATGGAGTCAAATATCACGAAGATTAGGTGGGCATAAACAAACTTTGAGCTTTATATACTTTGTTTCTTAAACCGTGAACCAATCCATAATATAACCCTTAAAAGTCCTAATTGAAGCAAGGCTTATTTCAAAAGCATACTCATCGAGATTTTGTTTCCTGACTCCCATGAGCTATGCTCAAAATTTGTGTTGTCATTATAAAATATGTAATTCAACCGTCCAAAAATATTTTTAAATAAAACTTCAAGACAAACATACGTTGCATTATCTGTTTCAGAACTAACATTTTCTACTTGCTAACATTGCTTGACATCATAGAAGCTAGCATACGAGCATCAACAATGAGCTAGATCTTTTGAGATTTGAAGCTCTGATGAGTAGATGGCGGATCATTTCAAAAGGATGACTATACCCAGGGGCAAGATACCTGAATACCTTGCTGAGCAGGGGCAAGTTTGTTTCCCAGCTGTTTCTTTCATAGTCTGACCCCAAGGGGCAAGTCTGAAGACTCGGTTATACAGAACACCGTCAATCCGGAGCAGTTACGTCGAGATTTGGTAAATCTCTCCACAGTCTCAAGGAACAAAGTTCGAAGACTCAGAACACCGGCAGTCTAGGGCAGTTACGTCGAGATTTGGTAAAACTCTCAAAGAATTTGAAGAATCGGTTACAGAACACAGTCAATCCGAGCCAGTTACGTCGAGATTCGACAATCTCTCCAGGAGTTTGAAAACATTGAGATAGTTGGACGCTAATTTTTCTATAAAATCCTCTTGGGATGACTTCTTCTTATAAACCAAGTAATCTGGGGCATTTGAGAAGTGAAGATTGCTTCTCATCCACAACAATTGTTGTTCAAAATGGCGGCTACTATGTAGGTTATCAATACAGAGTTACATCAGTCTCACGACTTTATTCACTCATACCTCAAAGGGTTTCTATCCTAAATGATGTGACGACTCCCCGGTAAATCTTAACTTCAGGTAGTCACGACTAATCCCCGGTAAATCTCTACTACAAGAAGTTATGGTACGTTTGATGCAAGGTTTCCCTAGTCGGCAACCTAGGAATCCTCAGTGGATTTTCTTACAACTTCAACCTTCCCCAGCGAGGCAAGTGTTTATTTCACTCCTTAATGGATTTGCTCACTATTGCAATATTCTCCAGTGAAAGCAGATGTTTATTTCATCCCCTCGAAGTTTTATCTTCTATATTTTCAAAGTACTATTATCGATTCCAGCTTCCCCGATGAAGTGGATATTTATTTTATCCAGTTACAACGCTCATTCAGTTTACTTCAGCTCGCAGTGGATATTTATTTTATCCCCCTGAAGTCTTTTCGATCATTAAGTTTGATTCGTTCCCGGTGAATCTTTCTCATCCTCAACAGAATCACAAGGTTCATCTTGACAATCCCAAGTGAAGTCATGATGTTCATCCCCAAATGGAATGCTCTCTTCCCCAGAGAAGTTTGAAGCTTTAAAGCAAGACATGGTTCCATATGTGGTTTTCCGTTCATCCCCAGTGATGCTTCTTATATTGCAAAGATTGGTCGAGTATTCGTATCGAGGTGCTTGTTTTCATCTCCAGTTTGCTTCTTCTTGTTTTGTTTTGTCAGCATAAGCATAAGCATAGCATGGCATTCTTTCGTGTAGATTCATGGCATGTGCGCACTTTGCATCTTGCATCTTTCGTGTTGTTTGTTCTGTCACTTTGGCCGCGGTCATCCCCAAGTGATCTGGGTTTGTCTGCTCCCTCCAAGTAGAATCGTCAGCCCTAGGCAGAAAGAACGCGTCCTTTCTAAACTCCCCACTGAGTTTGATCCTCGTGGAAGATGGTTGCTTCAGTTTTCTTTTCCATTTTGGATAAAGATGAACCCGTTGAGTTCAATCCTCAATGGATAGAGTCTTGTTTGACCGTTTCTTTCCAGTTATTCCCTGGATCGAATTTTTGGTCCCTGACAATCACAGGTTTTGGACATCTCTGAGATGTTGAATTCGGAACGAGCGTGCATTTATTTTGCACTCTATCTCCCCGAGAAGAGCTTATTTGAAAATTGCTATGGAAGACGAAAATTATTTCTCCAGCAGTTATTACAACATTTTCTTGGAATTCATACCAGACGACAAGTAGCAACTCTTTATTTGAGCAGTTTGGTTATCAAGTTTTCTATTTGGATGACAGATGGAAATCTCCTCAAGACAGTCTGTCTATCCCCAGCAGATAATAGCTTCTCTGTGGACTACCCAGTAAACCGGTAGCAGGTGATTTTTTCCTTTGCTGACTACCCAGTAAATCGGTAGCAGATGATATTTCTTTGTCTACTACCCAGTAAACCGATAGCAGACGATCTTTCTTTATGGACTACCCAGTAAATCGGTAGCCAGTAATACTTTCCTACCCAGTAAATCGGTAGCAAGTAATTTTTCCTACCCAGTAAATCGGTAGCAAGTTTTCTCCCTACCCAGTAAATCGGTAGCCAATATTTTTCTACCCAGTAAATCGGTAACAAGTAATATTTTTCTACCCATTAAACCGGTAGCAAGTAATATTTTCCTACCCAGTAAATCGGTAGCAAGTAATATTTTCCTACCCAGTAAATCGGTAGCAGATGATATTTTCTTTCCTGACTACCCAGTAAATCGGTAGCAGGTAATATTCTACCTAATAAATCGATAGTAGAATTTTCTTTGCCGACTACCCAGTAAATCGGTAGCAGGTAATATTTTCATCGTGGACTACCCAGTAAACCGGTAGCGGATGATCTTTCTCTGTCAACTACCCAGTAAACCGGTAGCAGACGATCTTTCTTTGTAGACTACCCAGTAAATCGGTGGCCAGTGATACTTTCTACCCAGTAAATCGGTAGCAAAATTACCTTTTGTGGACTACCCAATAAATCGGTAGCAAGTAATATTTTCTTTGTGAACTACCCAATAAATCGGTAGTGGATATTCTATCCCCAAAGAAGAAACTGAGACCAGTCCGTGGCTTATGACCCGAGATGAGGGGAAGTTTATTTTTTATCCTTTTCAAGTAAAATACTTGATTAAAGAAGAAACTGAGACCAGTCCGTGGCTTATGACCCGAGACGAGGGGAAGTTTATTTTTACCCTTTTCAAGTGGATTTTGGCTCGAGGCAAGCAACCTCGCAGCATACATTTCATGATTTTGGTCCGAGGCTGGCTACCTCGTAGCATTTTATTTCAAGACGTTGCAACATCCAGTTAATTAAGGAGCTTAACCATACTGGGAGACATTTTTCTTATTATATTTGCAATATACACTATCATTTTCATTGAGGAACACCCTACTGATCAATGTACTCTGTAATTGTCAGTTGGTAGTCTCTGTCCCCCCAGTGGAGGTAATCTTTCCCCGTGGAGTCTTTCTTTGTTTAGTCGTTCCTCGTCCGGTCTTTCTTTTCCATCGTTTCAGCCAGTTATCCCCTGTGACACTTTTCCTCACAGGATCTCTGTCTTGCATTTCATACCATAGCATGTGCATTTGGCGGCATCTTAGGGCCAAAAATTTGTGCATGTTTGTATTTAAGTCCCTCCTATCTCGTCGAGACGAAGATTTTAATCTCCATATCTCCGAATAGGAGAAACTTAAATACGGGCATCTGTCGCACCCTAATTTTTGACCCTAAGATCCCCGCCTTGTTCTTCGCATGACATCTTAGGCCATTATTTGTGCATAACTAACCGCTTTACCTTAGTTGTTGTCCATTTGTTTCATTTATGAGTACAGGTACTACTGCATAAGATCCAAGGTCCTGAAGGCGGTGATGTGTGTGTGTTTGTGGAGGTCTCTGGTCTTTGCAAGATGTGTGTGTATTCCTGTAAGATTGTGCCCTCTCCCTTTCCGGTCCCTAAAATCATTGCCAAAACTTCTCCTTCCTCAAGACTCCTCCAAGGCTTCCTCAAAGAAGATTAGAGATAGCAGATCACATGGATGAGTTTTCCTTATTGTATTCCAAGATTCATCTTCTTCAGAGACTCCCTAGAGCATGAATTGAGTACAAGCTATCTGTGAAGGGAGTAGTGGAATTAATGATGTCAAGTTTGGTTGAAGGGTACATTCAAATGGTTTTTCTTAACAAAAGAATTATCTTAAGGCCATGTCCCATAATACATTCGAGAGGTGTTCAAGCTAATTCGTGCCATGAATAGAACCCAAATTTCATTTCAAGTCACATTTGATTTATGAGCCATAAGAGGCATGTTTCCAAAGTTCACGTTTGGTCTCAAAATTCATTATTCAAATCACTTGGTTTAACTTAATTCAAGGGTGGTATCTAAGATTAGAAAGAATAAGATTTAAATCCAAGGCGGCATTTCAAGATTTAAGATTTCCTTAGAAGTTCAAGGTCTACACAAGATCTAAGAAGGTGAACTTTCAAAAGCCTCGTCCAAAATAAAAATTGAAAGCTTATAATTAAAGAGTGATTCATAAGCTAAACTCATAATTGGATACACAATTTTGACTCAAAGCATCAATTTACTACTAATTTGTCTTTCCTATAACGTTTCCCATGGAAGTTACAAAGCCAGTCGTGATGCAAATAGAGCAAATGATTAAGTCAGTTCACTAAAAGGAGTAACTCAGAGTTTCAACAAACTCTCATTCCAATATTACAAGACATACAAGAACCTAGAGGCCAAAAGGCTATAAGAGGAAATTATCAAGTTGTCATTAAGCATTCAGAAGGCTGTCCTTTTGATAATGGTATGCATCTAGTGCTCCGATGTCTCTATTAACGTCTTGAACGAATGCTTGAAAATACACACGGATTCAGGACACCATGTGTATGTTTCTTGTACGATCAAACGCGCAACTGCAATGACAAACACTAACTGTCAGCAACACATGATAACAACCTTAATTGAAGAAAAATGAGTCATAACATAGATTTATCAGAGGTGTTTCTTCGAAGGTGACGCAAGAATTGGGTTTTAGGTGCTCAGGTTGTTACATTGCCAATCTGAGCTACACGTCAAGGTCATAGGAATCACCTGAAAGGAAAAGAATAAGAGGCAATTGTACTCAAAATTACAATAAAGAAAGAAAAACAAAATGTGTAGAAATCAACCTCAGGATCCTACAGAGTCTTTGAAAATCCAATTCGGGCCATATTTACAGATTTTGAAAGAGCTAAAGAGCAGTCATAGCTTATCATTACGACATTCCTGGCATTTTCACAAGTGAACACCGTTTCTCAACGATTGGTGACGGCGGCAGACCTGAGCAACTTGACAATGAGCTAATAAAGGTTATGACGGCAATAGACTATGCAACGATGTGTTGGAGCAGAACTTCAAACAGATTGCACCTACAAAACCGAAAACATTTCAATTTAAATTCTCACAATACTCCAAGCGAACAGACCATATGCATTAATACGGTGTCAGCTTTCAACATGAATAATCTTTATCTCCCAATTTACAACAAGGTAGATAAGATTCAACAAATCAAAAGGGCAGAGTTCTCACCAAGTTTCAGTTTATTCTAATTCGGAAACAAACGACATTGTGAAGATACGAATAATCCACCCCCATCATATATATCAATCTTAAGTGGATTTACTAACCGTGCCGGTGCAGAGAGACACTTCAGGCATTTCAGGGTACCATTGCGCCCAAGGGAAGGACAGAACTCCGAAACGAGCTGAACGCCATTCAATTCCGACAAGAAGCAGTGTAATGATCCCCTGGAGTATACCTTACTTGTTGGAGACTTTTAGAACAGGGAGCCCATGTCTTGAGTTTGAGGTCCCCATGTTGAAATGCTTATAGAAGTTCAAAGCTGGAACTCTATTTTTCTGTAAACATAAGAGAATGTCAATTTGCTGAAAATTCCAATGGATAATCAAAGGATGGATTATGATTTCAAGTATTATAAGACAAAAATAGTACCGAACGTCTAGCTGTTAGTTTGGTCTGGAAGGAAACCATCATCAGCAGGGTGGATTTTAAGATTTCAAAAAAAAAAGAAAGGGAACAAGCCCGTTCAATAGAATCATAGCATCAAAACCTTTTGATTACTTTGCCAAAACGACATAATAACCGTTGATTTGAAACAGAAGTAGATCATGACAAGTTTTATTTTCTATATCAATAAACACAATCAAGCATTCAAGAATGATAACTCCAATCATTTTCAAAATCAGTTTCCCAACTTATTTCTTTCCAAAATCGTAAAAGTTTAAGGCCTCAGATTTTATAATCAGAAAAGGTTTCATCATTTTCAATTTGGGATTATGGGCAATATCACAAAGATACCACCATCATAACCTTCCAAAAACAGAATGGACAAAATCACACGTAGAGATTGTACCCAAGACAGCAAGGCAACGGTCAGATCATTTTTTCCAAAATAAAAAACGTATCAATCAGCAACCAAACTTTCCAAATCAAAATCACATCAGATCATGGCATTAAACATTAAAATCAATCAACTTTAAAGATATTTCCCAAATAAGTTCATCATTGGCCTACTATAAAAGGACTGAGATCAAAGACAGAAGGAGGAGGATTGAAGACCAGATATAAAAAAAAACCTAATCCACAAATCACAAAACAAAATCAAAAGATCGTACACAATACCCATCCTTCAATTCAAACCCGCAAATAAGTACAGACTCAGAAGCACATTGGCTCGTCATCGTCCCCGAAATCACAACAACAAAGAAGCCT
This sequence comes from Lathyrus tuberosus, assembly GCA_022829125.1. Classification (NCBI taxonomy): domain Eukaryota; kingdom Viridiplantae; phylum Streptophyta; class Magnoliopsida; order Fabales; family Fabaceae; genus Lathyrus; species Lathyrus tuberosus. The sequence continues at coordinate 12,397,148 of JALAZF010000107.1, read as the reverse complement.
AACAATACACTTCAGAAATCACGCAAAGAGATAAAGGAGAGGAAAGAAAGCCTTCCCTGAAAGGAGATCCATAAAGCTACTCGCTACCATCATCGGCCTCTTTTATTTTCTCGCTTTCGATTTGTAACTGTAATGTAATTGTACAATCATAGTGAAATCGGGGTAATGGGTCGTGTGGGGTGGGGTTTTATTTGTTTGATTTCGCATGATCGAGTGAGATAAGAGAGTTTGGGAGAGACGGAGAGGGACGACGGCGACTTAGGTTTTAGGGTTTTCAGAAACCCCTTTGTTGAGCGGCGAGAGAAATCGAGAGAGTGAGAAGCGAGGGAGAAAACAGAGAGAGAAGAAAAGAGATCGAGAGATGAGAGGATCCGTTATTCTTTTTTCTTTAATTTAATTTGATCCGTCCTTTTTTTTTTCTTTTAATAAAATCAAATAATCTTTTTTAATAAATAAACATAAAACTTACTTTTAATAATAGAATTAGAAATATAATATAATCTTTTCTTTAAAATGGTAAAACCTTTTTTTAATATAATAAACCCTTTTATAATAAGTTTAGTATAATATAAATTTTATAACAAAATAAAATTATAACCTTTTTTTAGATTTTATTTTTATAATAAGAAGATAAGCCCTTTTTATAAAAGATGAACCTTTTAATAATAAACTTTTATAAAAAAATATTAATATTAATTTTTTTTTTAATAAGTAAAAAAACCTTTAACTTTTTAGAAAATAACGAATAAATCTCTAAAATAATAATAAAACTATTTTATTTAAATACCAAAATTAAAAACTCTTTTTAATTAAAAACTCTTAATAACCTTTTTTAATATTGAAATCGTTTATAATTAAAAATCTTTATCCTTTTTTAATATAACTTTAATTTAGATTTTTCTTTTTAGATAATTTAAACCTTTTTCTGAAAATTAAACATAATATCTTAACTTCTTTTCAATCATTAAAACCTAGTAGAAACATTTCTTTTAATTAGTCAATAATCTCTAGCCGATAATTCTAACTAAAAATAAGCCTCTTATCATTAACCTTAAAAATAAATCAAACTCTTTTCCAAATAAACCACTCATCGTTAGAATCCCCCTCACACTCGAGTGTGCATCGCTTGTATGTTTAATTATCTGATCTTATTTTCTTGCTTGATGTATGCTTATTTGATATACTGTTCAAACCTTTTCAAAAACAATAAAAATCCTCGATCCAACGTCGAGCCAATTTTCTACCCATGTAAGTCGATCGCCTTAGGGCATCGCATTCGACCTACCGATCACTGGACACAAGTCTAGCATCACTTTGCTAGCACCTTCGCCTAAATAACATTAACTTAACCGCATTAATATCCAAGGGAAAATCCCATGCATGATAACCATGTTATTATGCATGGTGCATATCATTTGCATTCATACTCGTTACCTTAAGATAAATCAATTAGACAACTTAGGATAGACTTCCTAGGTTAGTCCCCCCTTAGCTTTGATGTTTAATCAAACTTTAGCCCACCTAATTCTCCACACAAGAGAATTAGATGTTAATCATCTCAAAGAAAGGGACATACAATCCCATACCCCACAAAATACAAACATTTTCAATACTGTGGTGGTTTTCTTAAGATGATGACTCATCTTCTCTCCTAAACCTTTAAAACATTTAGTATCCTTAATAAGGAACTACAAGTGCTCTGATTCCCTCCTGACAGGATATGTAGGCACAAGATGCGATATCTTGTCGAGCACACTTAGGATTAAAAATTATAAATCACCTACCCTTAAACCCTTAGAAAAACAAATAACAGATAATAAAATTAATCAAGAGGTTCCTGTAGAGTACTACAGATATCTAGGATGCTAACACCTTCCCTAGGTATAACCAACCCCCGAACTTAGAATCTTAGTGCATTTGCATTGCATTGTGGGAATTCGGTCTTTCTCCCTTCCCTTGGATAAAATCAAAGACGGTGGTGACATTAATAATGCGATCCTAGTTAACAAATAACTATGGTATCCAATTTTCACTGCGACAGATATTCAGCCAGCATACAGCTGTTTGTTGGGTCATCCTTGGATCCATGGTGCAGGCGCTGTAACCTCCACTTTACATCAAAAGCTGAAATACATGGTTGATGGTCACGTAGTGACGGTGTGCGGGGAGGAGGACATAATGATTAGTCAGCTGTCAACCTTCAAATACGTGGAAGTGGATGGTGAAATCCATGAGACGTTGTGTCAGGGGTTTGAAAAGGTGAAGGTTTCTGAAGAGGTTGTCCAGTCTGAGATTACAGAGTAGCCTGCAGTGGCAGATCAACCTGAGGTTTCTATGTCTTCGTTTAAAGACGCCAAAGCTGTGGTTGAGGCTGGTAGCTCACAGAGGTGGGGCCAAATGGTTGAAGTTCAGGAGAAGAGGGATACTTATGGATTGGGATACAAGCCACCCAAGAAAGCTGGGGATCCTCCCAAATTCTATGGCCCAGTCCATTTCACCAGTGCCGGTGTTTTCTTCGACAGAGTTAATGCCATTGAGGAAGAAGGAGACAATGATTGTGATATGAATAGCTGGATCCGCCCCTGCGTCCCAGGAGAAAGTCTGTGCAACTGGTCTTCTGAGAAAGTCATTCAAGTGACTGGCTTCGAGTAATTGCTTTGTTTTCCTATTATGTTAATCCTGCGTTATGCCCAAGACGTAGTGATTTTATTTGTAGGGCTTTTAACTGTTGCATGTTTTGCTTTATCATCAATAAAGGACTTTTCACACTCAAATATTTTGATCTCTGTCTTTCTGTTTTATTTTATACATTAAAAACCCACATCAAAATGGCAATGTGTTTCTTTGTTGCATACATAATAAAACATACCTCATCAATCATGCTGGTCTTTTTGTTCAGATGACACCGATCATGACTCAGCTATAGCTCGGTATGACTTTGACAATCCAATCTATCAGGCTGAAGAAGAGAGTGACGAAGATTGTGAACTGCCCGAAGAGTTGGCCAGATTGTTGAAGCAAGAGGAGAGAGTCATCCTACCTCATCAGGAGGAAATTGAGATTGTGAATCTGGGAACCGAGGATGCCAGAAAGGAAGTAAGGATAGGGGCTGCATTGGAAGATAGTGTCAAGGGAAGATTGATTGAAATGCTCCGTGAGTATGTTGATATCTTCGCCTGGTCTTACCAAGACATGCCTGGGCTCGATACTGATATTGTTGTACACCGGCTACCACTTAGAAAAGGTTGTGCTCCGGTCAAGCAAAAGTTGAGAAGAACTAAACCGGAGATGTCTGTCAAAATCAAGGAAGAGGTTCAGAAACAGCTAGATGTCGGTTTTCTTGCCGTGAAAAATTATCCTCCATGGGTTGCTAACATCATGCCTGTACCTAAGAAGAATGGGAAGGTCATGATGTGTGTTGATTACAGGGATTTGAACAGAGCAAGCCCAAAAGATGATTTCCCGCTCCCCCACATTGACGTGTTAGTTGACAATACTGCTCAGTATTCTGTGTTTTCCTTTATGGATGGCTTCTCTGGGTATAACCAAATCAAGATGTCCCCAGAGGATATGGAGAAGACAACATTCATAACACCGTGGGGAACTTTTTGCTACAAAGTGATGCCCTTTGGATTGAAAAATGCAGGGGCAACTTACCAGCGGGCGATGGTGACTCTCTTTCATGATATGATTCACAAAGAGATTGAGGTCTATGTTGATGACATGATTGCAAAGTCACAGACGGAGGAAGAACATCTGGTGAATCTTCAGAAGTTATTTGAAAGGTTAAGAAAATTCAGACTGAGGTTGAATCCAAACAAATGCACCTTCAGGGTGAGATCAGGAAAATTGTTGGGGTTTATTGTTAGTGAAAAGGGTATTGAGGTTGATCCTGCAAAGGTAAAAGCCATACAAGAAATGCCTGCGCCAAAAACAGAAAAAGAGGTTCGTGGTTTCTTGGGGAGATTAAACTACATTGCTAGGTTCATCTCGCATCTCACAGCCACGTGTGAACCAATCTTCAAGTTGCTAAGAAAAGATCAAGCGGTCAGGTGGAATGAAAATTGTCAAAAGGCGTTTGAAAAGATTAAAGAATATTTGCAGGAACCTCCGGTCCTCATGCCGCCAGTGCCAGGAAGGCCTTTGATTATGTATCTCACGGTTCTTGAGAATTCAATGGGTTGTGTTCTCGGTCAACAAGACGAGTCAGGTAGAAAAGAGCACGCCATCTACTACTTGAGTAAAAAGTTTACTGATTGCGAGTCAAGGTACTCGATGCTGGAGAAAACATGTTGCGCACTCGCTTGGGCCGCTAATCGTTTGAGGCAGTATATATTAAACCACACAACCCTATTGATTTCGAAGATGGATCCGATCAAGTATGTGTTTGAGAAGCAAGCACTTTCTGGTAGAATAGCCCGTTGGCAGATGGTTCTGACAGAATATGATTTCAGTATGTTTCCCAAAAGGCCATTAAGGGAAGTGTTTTGTCAGAATATCTTGCCGAACAGCCAATTGAGGATTATCAACCGATAAAGTTTCAATTTCCGGATGAGCATATCATGTATCTGAAGATGAAGGATTGCGAAGAACCTTTTCCTAATGAAGGACCTGAGATTGGATCTCAGTGGAAGATGGTTTTTGATGGGGCTGTTAATTTATATGGTAACAGAATCGAGGCAATCATTACGACTCCACAGGGTTCTCATATACCCTTCACTGCCCGATTGGCGTTCATATACACCAACAATGAGGCGGAGTATGAAGCATGCATCATGGGGTTAGAAGAAGCAATTGATTTGAGAATCAAGAACCTCGATGTTTATGGTGATTATGCGTTGGTGGTTAACCAGATTACAGGTGAATGAGAGACTCGTCAAGCGAATCTTGTTCCATATAACAACTATGCCATAAGGTTGTTACCTTTCTTTGACAGAGTGGACTTCCATCACATTCCCCGGATAGAGAATCAGATGGCTGATGCGTTGGCAACGTTGTCATCAATGTATCAAGTGAATCGTTGGAATGAATCTCCTTCAATCAGAATCATGCGCTTGGACAGACCTGCTTTTGTATTTGCAGTTGAAGGGGTATCAGATGGCAAGCCTTGGTATCATGATATCAAGGTCTTTTTGAAGAGTCAGGAATACCCCACTGGGGCATCTTCCAAGGATAAAAAGACATTGAGGAGGTTATCAGGAAACTTCTTTTTGAACAAGGACGATGTGTTATACAAGAGAAACTTCGACATGATCTTGCTATGATTTGTTGATGAACATGAGGCAGGCCTGTTAATGGAAGAAGTTCACGAAGGTTCCTTTGGTACTCATGCCAATGGGCATGCTATGGCAAGAAAATTGTTAAGAGCGGGGTATTATTGGATGACTATGGAGTCTGATTGTTTTAAATACGCCCGGAAATGTCATAAATGCCAGATTTATGCTGACAAGGTGCACGTACCGCCTACTCCTCTGAATGTTTTGTCGTCACCTTGGCCTTTTGCCATGTGGGGCATTGACATGATTGGGAAGATCGAGCGGACTGCTTCGAATGAACATCGTTTTATCCTGGTGGCTATTGATTATTTCACGAAGTGGGTAGAAGCAGCATCGTATGCCAACGTCACCAGGCAAGTGGTAGCCCGATTATTAAGAAGGACATCATCTGCCGGTATGGAGTCCCAGAGAGAATCATTACTGATAATGGTTCAAATTTGAACAATAAGATGATGAAGGAGCTATGCCAGAGCTTTAAGATCGAACATCACAATTCTTCTCCCTACCGCCCGAAGATGAATGGGGCTGTTGAAGCGGCTAATAAGAACATAAAGAAGATTGTGCAGAAGATGGTAGTGACATACAAAGACTGGCATGAGATGTTGCCTTACGCTTTGCATGGATATCGTACTTCGGTACGCACATCAACTGGGGCAACCCCTTTCTCACTGGTGTATGGTATGGAAGCAGTCCTACCATTAGAAGTTGAGATTCCTTCCTTGAGAATTCTGACAGACGTGAAGCTTGATGAAGCTGAGTGGGTGCGTTCCCAGCTGAATGAACTAAACCTCATTGAAGAGAAGAGATTGAAAGCCATTGCGCATGGCCGGTTGTATCAGAGCAGGATGAAAAAGGCATTTGATCAGAAAGTGCGTCCTCGGTGTTTCCAAACTGGTGAATTAGTTCTGAAAAGGATCACTCCTCCTCAAACAGATCACAAAGGCAAGTGGACTCCGAATTATGAAGGGCCATATGTAGTAAGACAGGTTTTCTCTGGTGGAGCCTTATTACTTTCAACTATGGATGGCGAAGATTTTACGTCCCCTGTGAACACGGATGTAGTCAAAAAATACTTTGCATAAAAGAGACCCGCTAAACATAAAAAGAAGGTTCAGGCAAAAATGGGGCATCCTGGTGAACCATAAAAAGAAAAGGTTCGGGCAAAAATTAGGGATAAAAGGAAAAAAGAATAAACCCGCAAGGTTGAAAACCTGAAAAGGCAACTTTGGCAAAAATGGGTATCCCGGTGGATTGAAAACCCGAAAAGGGCGATCCAGGCAAAAGTTAGGGATTTAAAAGCAAAGACTACGATCCGCGTTCGATCTGTGATCACTATTCACACTTGGAAAATTTGAAGGAAAGGAATCAGTCCGGTCAGTCATCTTCAAAGGCCAAAGTATCTGCGGATAAACAAGTCATATGGGTTATAGCTGAGTCGAGTCATGGTGGATGTCTGTTCTCCACATTGCCGACATGTGTATTTTCTTTTACTTTTTGCGCAATGACCTCTTTTCAGGAATTGCTTCCAAATGTAAATGCCTATTTACAGGCTGATCATTCAATAAAGTTTGCATTTCAATCAAAGAGCTTTTGTTTTTGTTTTACCTGTTTTGTTTGTGAAAATGTCCGTTATTTTTGATAAACGTTACATGCCAAATGTTGAGCTTAGTGAAACAAGTTGGAAAACAGTGGCAATTGCTTAGGCGACAGTCACTATGATGATAATCAAAGTAATCATTTTTGCACGTAGACCTTTCTGTTGGTTTTGCAGGATGACAGGTGTACCTCCCCAGTAGAGCTCTCCCCAACTATGAAGTCTGATCGTCCTCAGCAGTTTATTACTCTTCCCCATCAGAGTATCGAGGGTCGTCTTCCTCAAAAGAGTATAAAGAGGTAATTCCCCGAGCGGAGTCGTTGAGGATTGTCCCCCTCAGCAGGATATAGGAGGTTTTCCCCCAGCCAGAGTTGTGATTTGGCTCACTTTTCCTCAAAGATGGTGTTTCCCCACAGAATATGGGGCAGTCGTTTTTTTCCTCAGCTAGTCAGGAAACATGTGTTCATCCCCTAGCAGAGTGGATGATGACAACTACTATTTTCCAAGCAAAAGTGCCGATGATGATCAGCGCTCTTCAGCAGGATAAAGGTGCTTGTATCCCCAAGCAGAGTCTGGTGGTGATTGGTATCCCCAGCAGGTCTTAAGTCAAATCGTTTTTGGCAAGCGTCAAAGCCAAGTTCTGAAGTATTTGGTCATCCCCGGCGGAGGAGTTTCCATCTTCAGTATTCTTCTCCCTCCCCAGCTGAGTGGGTATTCTCTCGGAGTTTCGTCCATCTCCAGCAAAATTGTTGATCTTGATATTCCCCGGCTGAGTGGGTATTCTCTCGGAGTTTCGTCCATCTCCAGCAGAATTATTGATCTTGATATTCCCCGGCTGAGTGGGTATTCTCTCGGAGTTTTGTCCATCTCCAGCAAAATTGGTGATTGTGATCTTCCCTAGCAGGGTGAAGTTTTCCTCAACATGTTCTTTGGTTTGATGACAATGTAGTTTGTCGTCCTCGTTGGAGCTGCTTCTGTTCTCAGCGTTTATTTCGCTGGGACGGTCTTTTTGCATTGCATAAACATTTCTTTTGCATGGCATCCTCCCAAATGTGTAGCATTTCCAATTCGTGTGGAGCATTACGGCAAAATTCAAACATATGCATCCGAAGCATAAGCCAGGTTTGGGTTTTCCTTCGTCAGGAAAACCGGATTTCAGGAGCTATCATTCGACTTTACTCCACAAGTGTTGGGTTTAGTCATTCAAAGCAATATTTGACATTCCCTTGCAGAGTTGTTTTCCAGGATCGTGAATCCATGATTTCATTTTTACCCCTTCGTCCAGGTGGTCCTTTTGTTTATTCCCTCAAAATTTTTACCGTCAGACACTCGTCCGTGTTTCCTTCGGCACCCGTCCGTGTTTGAACCTTTTTGTTTCAATACCCGTCCGTATTGACCCTTTTGCACCCGTCCGTGTTTGAACCTTTGATTTCAATACCCGTCCGTATTGACCTTTTGATGACACTCGTCCGTGTTGCTTTCCATTCCCCAGCGAGATTAATCCCCGATAAAGGTTGTTTTACACCCGTCCGTGTACCTTTCCGATACCCGTCCGTATTGAATCCTTCTACACCCGTCCGTGTACCTTTTCAGTACCCGTCCGTATTGAAACCTTTTACACCCGTCCGTATTGAATCCTTCTACACCCGTCCGTGTACCTTTTCACTACCCGTCTGTATTGAATCCTTCTACACCCGTCCGTGTACCTTTTCGATACCCGTCCGTATTGAAACTTTTTACACCCGTCCGTGTACCTTTCCGATACCCGTCCGTATTGACCCTTTTACACCCGTCCGTGTACCTTTTCGATACCCGTCCGTATTGAACCTTTTTACACCCGTCCGTGTATCTTCTTAGTACCCGTCCGTATCTGATATCTTTGATTCCTTGACACCCGTCCGTGTTTATCCCCAGCATAGTTAACACTCGTTTGTGTTTATTTCATGACATTTCAATACATTGTTTGTATTGGTTTCCAACACTCGTACGTGTTGTGACAGCGCAGCATTTATTGCTTGTTCCCCAGTGGAGTCGTCCCTCTTTTGAGGATTGCAAATTTCAGATTTCTTTTGGTATTCAATCTCCGTGAATCCTTTGAACGCATGACAGCCGTTGCTATCATACCTTCAGGACCAAGTTGATTGAATAGGGGCAGCTGTAACACCTCAAAATTTGCCTTCTTGTTTTTTTAGCTAACTGGCTTATGTTCTTTTCATTTGCATTAGCATTGCTGCATTTGCATGTTTCTTTGAGCATGGGATCAGGGCATTTTCTTCAGCAGTACAAGATGTTCTCAGCACCGGTTTGATCTTTATCAGCAGTTAAGGCCAAGCATTTAATTCTCAAAGTCTTTTTGAGCATTTATTTTGCTCATTAAGTGATTGGAAGATCAACAGTTCTGGCAGTCAAATTTTGATCAGCAATTCAGCACCGAACAGCCGTCTCAGCAATTTAATCGGGGCTCGGAAAAGATTTCACGGCATGTTTCAAGTGTACTCAAGTAGTGAGGTCCAAAGACAAGTTTCAGAGGCATATTGTGGTTCAGAACAGGTGGAATCAAGTCCGTCTCTATTTTCCCTCCTTTTGGCACCAAGCAGAAAATTCAAATTTTCCTCAGAGTAACCGGTTACTCACCGTTTGTTAACCGGTTACTCAGTGTAATTTTTGCCCAGAATCTGCATTTTTCAGCACTGCAGAATTTTCAAATCATTTTAGTGGTCATGTGCATTGCTTGTGCCTACGTGGGAAGGATCTAGAGCAGCTTCTTTTCATCATTTTCCACCCAAATTTTCCATTTCCACTCATCAATTTCCACCCTAATTCCACACTTCACTTCCTAACCCATTTTTACCCCATTTTCCACTCACTCCAAACCCAAGCCAAATTCCTAAGCTAGAGGATATTTAAGCTCACTCATTCCAAACCAAAGGGGGACCTAGATCATTTTCACTCTCCAATTTTCAGAATTCTTTCAATTCTCTCAACTTTTCTCTCATTCTTCAAAACCCTCACTCAAAGTTTCATCATCAAAGTTCATCAAATTTCACCTTGGAATTTGTTGATCTTGAAACTAAACCACCATCCATTCACCAATTCTTGAAAGAATCTTGGACTTGCTACTGTTTTGGAGTGTGGAATCACTTTTGGAGCGGCTTTTCATTATTTGAGTTGTTCTAGCTTGGATCTTGGTTGTTCTTGCTTGGATCTTGAAGTTCATCACATAGATCTTTGGATTTCTTGTTTGGATCATCAATTTTTGTTCTCAACATTCACCAAGGTAAACCTCAGCCTTGTAGGTTGGTTTTCCCTAGATCTATAATTGATTTTGATTGATCATAGCTTTTGCAATGTAGATCCATTGATTTCATGTGTTGTTGATGCTTTTGCTTGATGTTGATCATGATTGTTGATGATAATAGATTTGCATGATGTTTGATTGCTGTTCATGAGCTTAATTTTCGTGCATTGTTGATTACATGATCATTGGATATGATTGCATAAGTGGTTTGATGCTGAAAAGTGCTTTTGAAACAGATTTTTTTGACTGTTGTCCCAGAATAACCGGTTACTCACCGTTTGTTAACCGGTTACTCTGGGACAGGATGTGTATTCTAGTGCATTTTCTTGGTTGTTTGAGATCCGATGCATGCCTAAACTTCATGGACTAATATGTTGATGATTTGTGGATTATTCTTGAGCTATTGCACCTCACACTATTGCATGAACACATTTCTCCAACACGCGATGCTTGGATTTCATCGTTTATGTGTATGTTTGCGTTGTTGAACACTTGATGCTATGAACACACACGCACACTCACTTGTTGATCATGTTCATTGTGCATTGCTGCTGGATTGATGATGATTGTGCATACTTGCTTATATCCAATTTCATGATGTACATACTTGTTTCATTTGATCATATGCTATATGTTGCACTCTTCCGTGATGCTTGCAAGGTTATTCAACATGGTGTGTGGTTTGTTTATGATCATGATTAATTAAACGATGTATGTTGTTTGATGCACGTTTGCTCTGCCTTGATTGAATCGTATTCAAATATGGTGCATGTTGTCCTGATTTCACATCTGAGTTTTGCATAAAGTGTTGTCATATGTGCTGTCCATGTGTGCATGTATGCTGTTTGACCTTTTTACACCTGTTTTCATGCTGAGTTTCATGTTGTTGAATGCTGTTTGGTGTATGTGCATGATTTCATTGCTGTTCTGAAGCAGGTGTGCTGTTGTAGGTGTTGTTCCTTCTCTTTTTACTCATTTCACTCCCTCGAGTCTCAAGACTTGTTCAAGTTTTGGACTCCTTTCCCCCTTAGAGCTACCTAGTCCAACTTAATTTTTGATTAAGCTTGGAGTAGGATTAGCATTAGGTTTTAGGTAGTCGTCTCTCCTAAGCCTCACTAACCATAGGTTACCTATGCATGATAACATTAGGACTCTTAGTTTCCCTTTAGAGTTTCCTTTGTGTCTTCTCTCTTCTCATCTCAAAACTTCTTGAAAACACTTAATAAAGATAAAGTGTATTGCGCACGAGCCTTAAGCGTGGGAAGTGAGGAGTGAGGGGTTTCCCTTCATTCTTCTAGGGTACCTAGTGTACGTCCTGTTGGGGACGATACACGAAGTATTCGTTCCTATGTCATAGACTTGGGTGCAATGCAAGTTATGAACTAACTTAAAACACTTCTGTCTAAAAAACACAAAACAAATTCAAATCTTTTTATCCTTCAGGATTGTTGGGTTTCAAACTTCATTTTCAGAAAAGAGCTCGTCGCTCATGTAAAAAACACTTACCCATTCGTGGTCGTACCCACAAACTACGGACGCTCTGATTTCCTCTCTCTCGTCCGATTGAGGATACGTAGGCACAAGACGACGATGTCTTGGCGAGCACCCTTCCCCCTCTTCCGACCTCGTTAGGTCGAACTACGACTGCTCTGATTTCCTCTTTCTCGTCCAATTGAGGATATGTAGGCACAAGACGACGATGTCTTGGCGAGCAACCTCCCCCACAGTTCCCGTCCGAACTACGTTGACTCTGACTTTCCCATTGCACTGAGGGAGTACGTAGGCCTAGGACTCTGAGGACGTCCTATCGAGTCACTTCTTTTTTCTTTTCTTCTTCGTTTCTCCGTTCTTTCCGTTCTCGTTTCTTCTCCGGTCCAGTAGCAGTGGAGCTCCAGACGACGGCACCCTTTGATGCAGACAACAAGCGTGGATCCCATCGAGTACGATGGACGTGTTGGGCGCTAACACCTTCCCTTCGCGTAACCGACTCCCGTACCCGTTTCTCTTGGTCGTGAGACCATGTTCTTTCCCTTCCCTCAGGTTTATGCAGTGTTTCCTTTCCCTCTCTCGGGATAAATACACATTGCTGGCGACTCTGTGTTTTCCGCGCCACTCTCACTTTTGTACCGCTGGATACGAATCTTTCGGGAGCGACAAATACCAGTCTGAACAAATAAATAACATAATACCAGTCTGCATTAACATTACAATATCAGTTTGCATTACTGCTTCAAAATAAACAAAATATTCTACAATATCAGTCTGCATTACTGATTCAAAATGAACAAACTAAGCACATTATGTGTAATATAGCCAAAAGAGCAAACTAAACACATTATGTGCAATATAGCCGAAAGCGTAAACCAAGAACATTATGTGCATTACAAACATCAATACATGGCTCAAACTATGCACATTATAAAATTGATTTCTTCTTTTCCGGTTTATCAACCTCGACAACTACAAAGCCTTCATTTTCCTCATTAACTCTTTCTTCCTCACTATCTTCAAATCTGATCCATAAAGAATCATCATCATTGCTATGCTCACTATCTTCACCAGCATCTACATAATTTGCAGTAAGCACCCTCTTTGAATTGTCTGCAACATTGTGCTCCACCCATATATGTCCATCAACATTGTGAGAAATAGAATGCTTGGCAATTTCTGTAACGTGTGAATCATTAGTGAGGTGGAAGGAACCTTCATCAATCCCTTCAATCTTTCTCCACATTTGGACACCACTACCGTCAAAACTACACCCTTTACTAAGCTCAAGGTTTCAAAATACGACCATGTATTTCCATCCTGGCCACTAACGATAGTTTCAACTCCGCCTCTGTAGAAAACAAAGCTTTCACGAACAAACTCTCCATCATGGTGAAAGATTAACTTGAACAGTACCATCCCTAACACAGTAAAATGGGCATGGAAAACTCAACCATAGGTGACGCAAGAGGAGTGATTAACTGACTACAAAAAGGAAATGTACCTCTTACCTTGTCAACTTAGCAATAGAGGCAAAGAACGACTTAGAGAAGATGATGAAGATATGTTGTATTCCATTCTAGGTTTCTAGGAGGTAAACGAAATGTCATATGTCATCTAATTACTAAATTTGTTTGTTTTGGTAATTAGAAAAATGGAATTAATGATTTAAAAATCTTATCAATAACTTATTAAATTGCACGTGGAATGTTATTTAAATAAATAATGAAAAAATGTCACGTTGTCAATACCATATTAGCCTCTTATTTGACCAGATCTACTTAAGATCTAAAAATGGAGAATTTTCAAAATATAGGGATGGAATCTGTGTTTTTTCTTACAATGTCATTTTTCGAAATCTCACCAAATGCAAGGGGGTAAAAGGTGTATTCACCCATATTTTTAAAAATGTCGTATCTTATACCAGTACACTAATACCCATACTGTATTCGTAACTATGTATCATTAGATATAAACGTTTTATATGGTAAGTGTTTCTGAAACAAAAAGTAACCTTTAAAATTGGCCTAATGGTAGAGACTTGAACCCTGATCTACTAGATAAAAAAAACTCATTGCTCAAGGAGCTATCCCCTTAATTATATTAACACTTGTTCCATTATCGATGCGGTTGATGTAGGCGCTTATCCTGCCATTTCCGATGTTCATGTGGGTATGGTTCCAGTTTCTGTCCACGCTTGCGATGCAGCTGGAAACGCGGCTGTTGGAAGTTCTGGTATTACTCATATAGGTTTGGAAGCTGTTGTGCACGAGCTGCTGTCTCGCATTGACGCTCGCAGGCCCATTCACAACAAGAAGGATGGTTGTTCTTGGCTTCTTAATGTGGATAAGGTGTTCTCAGTCAGCTCATTTTATCGTGCTGCTGCTGCTTTCCGGATTCCTTTTGGTCCGGTCCTGAGATATGATTTTGTTTTGGGGCTGGTTTGGAAAGTCGGGGTGCCGTTGAAAGTGAGAGCTTTCGGTTGGCGTTGTTTCTTAAATAGAATTCCGACTAGGGAGTTGCTAATGGCTAGAGGCATTATTCCTACTGCTGGAAGTTCAAATTGCATTTTTTGCTCAGGAGTTTCTGAATCGATAAATCACGTTTTGATGAACTGCCCTGTGGTAGCCTTGGTTTGGAATGATGTGTCAGATTGGATCGGTTTTTCGCGTCCGAATAGTCTTGATTTGAAGGGGAGTTTTTTAGATTGGTTTGTTTTTGCAAATCTAAGAATTTGAAAAGTGGTAGAGAAGGTAGCATATGGTTGGCAGTGATATGGATCATTTGGAATACTAGGAATGGTATAATATTCCGGAACAATACTTGGAATATCGTTGATATCGTGTGGTTGATAAAATATACGGTGTGGAGATGGTCGTTCATTGGAGATATTACTTATTCCAAATGTAATTTGTATGATTTTAACATTGATCCGTTGATGTTTTTATCTTAAACCGCATTTAGTGGGTAATCTCTTCTTTTGTAATCAGGTTTGGAGTACCCTTTGTACTCTCTTTAATATATTACTTGCTTACAAAAAAAAAAATATTAACACTTGGCAAAATTACCTTAAAGATTTTATGTTTGGGGACAAGTACTCTACCTATCACAAATAATTGGATAATGTATATTCAACTATATATATATATATATATATATATATATATATTCACGTTTATGTTTTTGTAGACACATCTTTTAATCTTGTCTGAGAATATCCTTCGAATTTTGAATATAAGAGTTATTAAAGCCAGCTCGCGTCTTTGCTGTAAAGCTCAAGAGGAATTGGCATTAATATATGGTATGTATTCTAACTGTCTCGCTACTCTTCTTATTGCAGAAGATTTAACTGATATTTTCTTTAAATATGCTACTCTACTTATTGCAGAAGATTTAACTGATATTTTCTTTAAATATGCAACCACTTTGTTCCTTCATCGTTATAATTTATGGCAAATGGTGTATGAAACCACTATGTCCAAACTCGTTAGTATAGTTTCCTAAGAAGTAATTATGTTAATGTATTAGCTCATAGATTAACTAGATCGGCTCTATTTATAGCTAATCCTCAAGTCTATGACTTTGTTCCTCATTGTATTCATGACGGTATCAATAGTAAAATGAGTTTTCTTTCCTATAAAAAACTTCAACACAATCAAATATTTTAAAATCTAGACAGGAATACTTGAGGTTTTTATGTTTGACTATGCTATGAAAATAAATATACAACATTTACAAATGTTGGGCTGCAAGTCTGCAACAATATTGCTGCTGATACAATTGTTTTTTTTGTTAGAACAACACTATAGATTATTAAAGAAAAATGAAATTAAAAGACAATAAACACAATTGATATTTGCGTTCGATCAATGATGTCTACCTTTGCGATTACGAAGCAGCTATAATTCCTTTGTACTTATGTGATAATTAGGGTTATAGTTTTACAAACAATATATAATATTACAATTCAGTGTACATTAATCACTACTATAAAATATATCTTTGGTAACATTATATTACTACATCCGTTTAAGCAACTGTAATAATAATTCATCTTAACACACCTGAATTTATTTTTATTTTATTAAAATACATTTCATCACTGTTCAAACTAATAACCGTGGTGATAGATAAAAGGTTACATGCTTCGAATCCCATCTCCAATAATTTTTTTATTTTCTCGTTACAAAATAAACTAGCTTGTCCATATACTATTAAAATCATATTAAATTTAAAATACCTATCACCATAATTAATACCAAAAACCAGTGTAAATAATACTGACATTTAATCAAGATTTCTCTTAGCAACCTTGGTGATAAGTTTTACATATATATAAGTGAAGTTATCAAATTGTCAGCAAAGAATAGTCGTCACACTCAATCACAAAACTCCAACATCACTCTCTTCTTCATCCAGCATACTCGTCTATCTTCTTCCACAGAACTCGTCTTTCATCTTTTTTATACTAAAAGGTAATTAAGACCAACAATATTTCTTCTTTATCTTTCTTATTCTTCTTCTTATAAAGGGTAATCATGTTATTCGCACGCTTACTTACATTTTTATTTGTATAGGTGATAATATTAATCCCATTTGAAGAACTTTCAAAGTACGTCATTCCCCGACATACTTGATCCATTTGATGTTACGGAGGGTTTTCATTTGGCATGGTGTTTTTTTTTTATTTTGGTTTCACATGATGCAATATATATGCACTGTATGTGAAATATATCAAAATGCCCATGAGCAAATTTGGGTGAATTGATAGGAAGTTTGTAGGGGTTTGAATAATGATTACAATGTGAAGGTATTTATTCAGATTAATTAGTTTATGGATAGTATTTTGTAAATGTAATCATGTTATTCATACGCTTTCTTCCATTTTTCTTTGTATAGGTTCTAATATTCATCACTTTTGAAGAAATTTCAAGGTACGTCATTCCCCGACCAACTCCATCCATTTGATGTTACAAAAGGTTTTCATATGGCATTGTGTTTTTTTATTTCAGTTTCATATGATGCAATATTTAAGAATTGTACGTATGTCAATTGTATCAAAATTCTCATGAGCAATTTTGGGTGAATCGATAGAAAGTTTATAGGGGTTTGAATAATGATTACAATGTGAAGGTATTTACTCATATTAGATTAGTTTATTGATAGTATTTTGTAAATGTTGTTGATAAAACTAGTTGTATGTTGTTGATAAAGTTTATTTTTTATTGATATAAGTGGTAAGTTGTTGATAAAATTTGTATGTTGTTGTCGATAAACTTTGTATGTTGTTGTTGATAAAAGTTAATGTTGTTGATAATGATTTATATGTTGTATGTTGTTGATTTTTAATGATATACCTTGTATATTGCAGCTTTCACTCCGTTAAACCAACACTTCTATTAGATGAGTTTATTATGTCAAAGGTGGTTTGAGTATTTTTCCAACCCTTCACTGATAAAATAAAATTTCTAATTGAATTATAAATTTCTAATATAAATAATAAAGTTATTTTAGAAAACAACTTACATTGATTAAGGTTTATCAAGTTTTCTTCCCTACATTCTATGTAATTTTCTCCCACTTTGACAGTTAAAATTTGGATTAATGCTTGTAGCTCTTCAATCAACACTTCATTCTTTACTAGTTCAATAAACTATTGGAGAATTAAGTGTTAGTTGAAGAGAAACAAGCATTGAACTTAATTCTATCACTTAAAAAAGTGAGCGAGATACATAGAATAAAAGGAAAAAAACTAGGAAAACATTGATCATTGTAATTTGTTGTTCTAATATAACTTAATTTGTCAAATTATTAAATTCTATATCACATTGACAGGTTATATGTTTAGTTAGTAGTTGATGAAATAAGCATTCCACATATGTAATAATAAACTCAAAAGAACATATCACCACAGTTACAAGCTAAAACCGTAGTGAAAAGTTGATTAAATAGCAAAAATGGCGTTGATGGGTTATTTATGATAAGCATGTAGTGAAAAGTTGATTAAATAGAAAAAATTGTGCTACCTAGTTTATCACAACGGTCACACATCCGTGATGGAAAACAACATACTTATAACCACACTCTACCTCACAATGGTTGATCAACCTTGATGGTATCCCTTTTTTAACCGTTGTGAGTTGAGTTTTTTGTAGTAGTGAATACCCTTGAACCGTACCACAAGGACTACTGTGGCCGCACCACCTAGTCACCTATCCATAAAAACTAGTCGAGCTTAAGACGCATTTGGACCAAACGCAAGGGCGGGGAGTCCATTGCCATTACCTCCCTTCAGTGTCTACATATATTTGAATCATATTCAACAAACATCTATAAATCCCTTATCTTCTTTGCTTTGTAGATACAACCAGATATCTTGTTGATGTTATAATCGATATGTTATGATTATATGATTCATACTCAATAATATCATCCTTAACGAATATCAAACCCATATGAAGACTTCATGCCTAATGGTCGCATCCTGAAAATTGGAGAGGTAAATCTCTTTCTTTACACTAAGAAATGTGTAACAAAGCAATACTTAAACTTGTCAGTGATAATTGACTTTGGTCAACATATCAGCTACATTCTCTGAAGTATGAATCTTTTTCAAGTTATATATGTCCATATGCAATTAACTCTCAGATCTTGTGAAACCTCACATCAATATGCTTGGTCCTCACATGATATACCTGATTCTTTGTCAAATAAATGACACTATAAGTATCATTATGCAACCGAACTCCACATTTCTCAACACCATATTCATTCATCAATCTTGTAAGCCATAAGGCGTCTTTAGCAGCTTTACCTGTCGTCATGTACTCTACTTTGGTTGTCGACATGACCACTATGGATTTAATCGATTATTGTCATCAAATAGTTCCTCTTACTAAAGTAAAAACATACCATATTATAGACCTTCAATAATCCATATCACCAGTATAGTCTGAATTAACATATCTTACAACTTAAGGATCACCCTATCCATTGTTAAACATGATACAATGACGCTTGAAAATCCATTTTTTTGAGAGAGCCATAGTTTTATAGCACTAACATCCCTGTGGATTTCCATACCAAGAATCTTCTTAGAAGCACCTAAATCTTTCTTGTAAAACTCCTTTCCCAACATGGTTTTGAATTCATTTATGCCATATAAATGATTAGCAGCAATCAACATATCATTAAGATACAATAACAGGAAAATAGAGTAGCCATCATCAAGGATCCTAACATAAACATAAAAATCATACTCAAACCTAATGTATCTAATTTCAAGCATGTATGAATCGAAGTGCATGTACCATTACATTATAGACTGCTTTAAAACTTACAAAGACCTCTTCAATTTACAAACTAGTCTTTCATATTTAGTGTCACCAAACTCCTATGGCTGCTCCATGTAAATTTGCTCATCTAGATTACTAATGAGTTGTAGTATTATTAGTTGGTATAAGCTGTCTGGTTAGCATTCATTGTGATAGATTGTGACAATGAATTAGAGTTAATTTGTCAAGGTCTAAAATGATTTAATTCCTAAATTAGAATCCATTTGCCTCTTTTTATAGTTATATAATGATTGTAAATTATGCAGAATATTCAATACATAGAAACATTTTAACAAAGTTTCTGTTATTTCATTATGGTATCAGAGCAGAGTTCTGATTCAGATAATGAAAGTGTGGAGAAGAATGATACCTCCAGCAATACAAAATCGACTTCCGCTGTCATAAACACATCACCATATTACCTTGGTCCCTCTGATAATCTAGGAACACCGCTCGTAGCTGCAACGCTCAAAGGCGAAAATCTCTGCAATTGGGCATGCTCTATGAGAGCAGCATTACGGGCGAAAAGCAAGTTAGGTTTCATTGATAGATCAATCAAGAAACCTGCAAAAACCACTCCAAATTTTTACAATTGGGAAAAGGCCGATTCAATGGTCATGGCATGGATCATTAATGTTGTAGATCCAGTTTTGTACGGCAGCATCTCACGCGCATCAACTATGAAAGATATTTGGGAAGATCTGGAGGAGCGCTTTCCTCAAACAAATGCTCCTAGGATCCATCAATTGTGGCGCATGTTATGTCTGATGGAGCATGAATCGGACATGATTGTGACAGAATATTATACCAAATTTAAGAGTCTCCTTGATGAACTAGGAGAACTGTAACGACTTCCAGAATGCACATGTGGTGCATCTAAAGAGATTCTGCAGAGAGAAGGAGATCAACAAGTACACCTATTTCTCAGAAGTTTTAACAATGAGCGATTTGAACATGTTAAAGCGGCAGTGCTGAACACCGAACCTTTGCCTTTGCTTCAACACATTTTCAACCATGTTCTCAGAGAAGAAGCTCGAATCATCAGTGAAAAAGGAAGGATTACTGCAACTAAAAGAGAATCGGGAGGATCTGCCTTTTATGCATCTAAACAAAGTGAACAAAGGAGAAGAGATGGTTCAAACTCAAAGTGTGATCACTGCGGCAAGACTGGCCACTTTAAAGCAAGATGTTTTGAGATTATAGGGTACCCAGAGAATTGGAACATATGAAGGACACAACACCTCTTAAGAGATGATGGAGGACAATCTAGTGCTCACCATGCACAAGCGACTGAAGAAGCAGTGCAGGGGCGTGCATTCCATGGTTCTTGTGTGATGAAGCATGATTTTTTTGAATCTGGTAAAAATACATCTTGTAAAGATCTAAAATGGGTCTTGGACAGTGATGCGTCACACCACATGACCCCTCTCTTATCCTTAATGAGAGGGGTAAACAAGATTGAGAAACCTTTCTATGTCACTATTCCTACAGGGAACACAGTGCTATTAGAAATGATGGGGACCATTGATCTTAGCAAAGACATTACTTTACAAAATGTTTTACTTATTCCTAAGTTTGATTGCAATTTAATTTCAATCTATCAATTGACTCGTGATTTGAATTTCTTTGTGACTTATCATCCTAGTTATTGTATGATACATGACTTTACCACGAAGAAGAAGATTGGCTTAGATGATGTACATGGTGGGGTTTATGTGTTGAAGCAACAAGTCCAAGGGTCTGCTTTCACGGCACATCGTGAAGACAACACTGCTCTCTGGCATGCACGCATGGGACAACCCTCTCCTCAAGTTATGCTACACATATCTTAGCTAGTGAAATTTAATTTCAGTTCAAATAAACTTCGTTGTTGTGACATATGTCATAGATTAAAGCAATGCAGACCTCCCTTTCATATTAGTTATAATAAAGCTGAGAATCCTTTTGATCTTATACATTGTGATTTGTGGGGAAGATATCGTACTGGCTCTCATAGTGGATGTCACTATTTTCTTACGATCGTTGATGATTATTCGCGTGGAACATGGGTTTACTTGTTAAAAGAAAAAGTAGAAGTTCTAAAAATTTTAACAAATTTTATTAACATGGTAAACACACAATTTAATATAAAGATCAAGAGGTTGCGGAGTGACATTGAGACAAAATTTACCAACCATGCGTTTCAAGGAATCCTACAACAAGAGGAAATCCTACATGAAAATTCATGTGTGGGAACACCCCAACAAAATGCAAGGGTATAGAGAAAACATAGACATATACTCAATGTGGCATGAGCCTTGAGATTTCAAGCTAACTTACCCATATCATTTTGGGGGGAGTGTGTCTTGACAGCAACATACCTCATTAATAGAACCCCTACCATGATTAATGATGGGTTGACCCCATATGAGAAGCTATTGGGAAAACCTTCATCATATGAGCACATTAAGACTTTCAGATGCTTATGTTATGTTAAAAATTCAAACAAGCAGCAAGATAAATTTGATTCAAGAGCAGAAAAATGTGTATTCATGGGATATCCTAAAGGCCAAAAAGGTTGGACAATGTACAACCTAAAGACACGAGAGATATATGTATAAAGAGATGTGGTGTTCTATGGAGACATTTTTCCGTATGCATCACAAGAAAAGGACAGCAGTGAAGAAGATCCTTCGCCAACATTTGCTCTTGATTTTTGTTTTGTTGAAGAAGATACTACGTCTAGCAATGATGATCAGCAAGACCAGATCATAGTTTCCAAAGAACCAAGAGAAGATCAAGTTGTTGAAACAAATTCTGATGTGATCACTGAAGTAGAAGAACCTCAAAATGAGAGGGAGAGTGAAACCATGACAAACATAGACATGGGACCAAGGAACAGACAACCACCCAAAAGACTTAATGATTATTATTGCTACTCAGCTGAGAAAACCCATACATGTACATCGCCAAAGACGTTAACTTCTTCAGGTATAATTTATCCTATATCAAACTATGTATATTATGATGAGTTTTCACAAAAACATCAAGCTTATCTTGCAGCGGTTGAAAGCATTAAAGAGCCTCAATCATACAAATAAGCCATTCACAAACAAGAATGGAGAGAAGCCATGTCGCAAGAACTTAAAGCACTGGAAGAAAATAAAACATGGGAAATATCAAGGCTCCCTAAAGGAAATAAGATAGTGGGTTGAAGATGGGTATATAAGGTTAAATACAAATTGACCGGTGAAGTTGAGAAATACAAAGTGCGGCCCGTGGCGAAAAGATACACACAAGTTGAAGGGGATGACTTCAACGAAACATTTGCACCAGTTGCCAAAATGACAACTGTGAGGTGTTTTCTTACTGTTGCAGTGGCCAAAGGATGGATACTTCACCAAATGGATGTGAGTCTACACGGAGAATTAGATGAGAAAGTATATATGGAGGTTCCGCCGGGTTATAAAGTTTTCGATAAAGAGATGGCGTGTCGCCTAAGAAAGTCACTATATGGTCTTAGGCAAGCCTCACGCAATTGGTACTCAAAACTGTCCAAAGCATTGGTAAAGTATGGTTTCCAGGAATGTGAAGCTGATCATAGTTTGTTTACATATTCACATGGTTCAATTTTCATATTTGTATTAATTTATGTTGATGACCTTGTTGTGACTGGGAATGATATAAAGTCATGTGAAAAATTCAAACAATACCTCAGCAAATGTTTTCACATGAAGGACTTGGGAGAGTTGAGATATTTTCTTGGTCTAGAGTTAGCTCGCGGCTCTTCTGGATTATTCATTTGTCAAAGAAAGTATGCCTTGGACATTCTAGATGAATGTGGGATGCTAACTTACAAGCCTTCATCTATCCCACTTGAACCAAACCATAAATTAGCATTGGATTCAAGTCCTTTATATGAGAATCCTTCACAGTACCGTAGGTTGATGGGACGACTCATTTATCTCACAATCACTAGACCAGAATTAACATATTCTGTCCATATTCTGAGTCAATTTATGCAGGAACCTCACCAAGGACATTGGGAAGCACCCATGCATGTTTTGAGGTACTTGAAGTCTTCACTGAGGCAAGGAATTGTCATACCAAGAAATAATGACCTCAGACTGGTTGCATATTGTGATTCAGATTATGCGTCATGTCCACTAACCAGAAAATCAATATTAGGTTATGTCATGAAGTTAGGAACAACTCCCATTTCATGAAAAACCAAGAAACAAACTACCATATCAAGGTCCTCGAGTGAAGCAGAGTATAGAGCAATGACTCACACTACAAGTGAAGTCATATGGTTAAGAAGATTACTTACACACTTACAAGTAAAATGCGATTCTCCTACAGTTCTACATTGCAACAATCATACAACTATTCATTTAGCTTCAAATCTGGTTTTCCACGAAAGAACGAAACACATTGAAGTCGATTGTCACTTTATTCGAGAATTTCTTGTCAAGGGTATCATAGCTACTGTCCACATACCAACCAAGTCACAACAAGCAGACATTTTCACAAAGTCTTTGGGAACAAAACAATTTCAAGAACTATCTGGCAAGCTGGGATCTCATCATCCTCAATCTCCAACTTGAGGGGGAGTAATGAGCTATAGTATTATTAGTTGGTATAAGCTGTCTGGTTAACATTCATTGTGACAGATTGTGACAATGAATTAGAGTTAATTTGTCAAGGTCTAGAATGATTTATTTCCTAAAATAGAAACCATTTGTCTCTTAGTATAGTTATATAATGATTGTAAATTATGCAGAATATTCAATACATAGAAACATTTTAATAAAGTTTATGTTATTTCATTAATTACCATCAAGAAATGTTATCTTCACATCCATCTACTACAAATACATGTCTCTATTGGCTATAAAGGCCAACATTGTAATGATAGAAGTATGTTTGACAATCAAAGAGAAAATTTCAACATATTTGATCCTATTCTATTATGAGCACCCCTTTGCTACAAGACGAACCTTGAACTTTTGACCTTCTTTTTCTGTTATTTCTAGTTTTTGCGATTGAATGTCCCTAATACATTCAGGGGGAGCACCGCAATATAGTTATTTTATTTCTTATGTTTATAACTTTCATATTTGATTTACTTTCTATTATTGAGTCTCCTTCTTGATTGCACATCTTTGAATCAAGTTTTGAAATGATTCGTTTTCAAAATGCATAAACCATTGATTAGGTTTGAACTTTATCATGATGCTTTTAATCAACCATTTTCAGTGCTTAATCTCAAGCACATATCAAACCTTTTAGTAATCATTTCTCATGTAACAAATCATAGGGAGTATCATAATCAACATTAAGATTATATGAAAAATCGATTTCCTCTGTTAGGAAAGTTCAAAGTTCTTGTAACAAAATTCTTTCCTCTTGAACTTCAACTTGACTCAGATCTTGATAACGAAAAATTTGTAATTGATTGAAGAAGGCACATTCTTGAAACTAATCGTTCTTGAAGATTTAGTTGATATTTTCAGTTTGTTTGCAAGATTGAGGTGATTATTAATGGTAATGACAAATTCCATTGAAAAAAAAGTAGGTTCTTTTCTCCAGAATTTCCTTAGTAGTGACTGTGTGGAAGACTATAGATAAGGTAGAGTTCTTCTCAAATCTTCGGACAATTCATCGATCAAGAAATTGGTAGGATCAAGGGGTTGATTTGTACACACAAAGGCTTGGAGCATATTGGTGATATTGGAAGATTAAGAAGCATTAATTGAGTAAAGATTACGTAGAAGATGTTGAGGAAAAAAACCCTTTTTGATGTTTTAAAGATGATAAACTTTTTTGTAAATATATTAAGATTGTGATCTTATTTGTTATTTGATGTGTGCTCTTGAGTGGAAATTAATAAGACAGATATGTATAAATGTTATCATCAATGGGATGTGAGAAGAAATGGTTCTCAAGTTTATTATTAACCTCATTACAAGAAAAGAAAAGTATATGTTAGAAAGGAACACAAAATACCAAGTGTGACAAAGAAATAAGTAACACAATGGCATTATTGCAATTCTACACTACTAAAGAGGATCAGCTTTTGAAGCAATTACAAAATTGTAATAATATTACATGCGTAAGTATCAAGAAAGAAAAGAAAATGGAAAAGTTGTAATTATCCTAGAAGATCAAATCATACCAAATGACATTTTCGTAATTACATAAAGCAGCTGAGGATCAAGAGAACATAACATGAGTATCAGCATCACTCAATGACAATTCTGTAAATAGATGATCTTCTCATTTACACTATCAATGGCAGAATTGTAATTACCAATGGCAGAATTGTAATTACTACCAATGGCAGAATTGTAATTTCAAGTATATACTCATGGCAGATCTAGTACTCAAGAAACTAGAGGATCAAAACCTCTATAAATAGTCATTCACATTCTCTTCATTTCAACACAACCAATCAAGAAAAATTCAAGAGAAATGTTCATGAAATTCTTCCAAAAATCATATTCTCACTAAAATCATATTCTTAGAATTAAGGTTATTCCTTTCTAAGAATATTTTTCTTAAAATCACATCATTTATTCAAGAAAAAATCAAGAGAGTAAACACTTTCATTCAAGGAGAGCTCAAGAGAGAAAATTCACCCTATTCTTCCAAAGTTATATTCTCACTAAAATCTTAATCTTAGAATCAAGGATCTCTACTTCTAAGATTATTTGTCTTAAAACCACATCCTCTCAATAATCATTTGTTGAGGAATTGGGAATCTGATCCTCCTTACAAATCATTCTTAATATTTTGTATATCCTCAAGTCAAGGTTTATCTTGGGTGATATTGTAAGCTAGCTGAAGCTTTGTAATCAGTGTTGTAAGCCTAGTGAGACAAAAGAAAATACATCTTGGTGTAAGATCCAGATAAGAGATCACAAGATACTGATCATTAATTGGAAAATCTCACAAAATGTGGGGACTGGAGTAGCGAAGTTTGGTGAACCAGGATAAATCTCTGTATATTCTTTCTTAAACTCTTTTCTCTAAAGCTTGCTTATTTATACACAATTCACACACTAAAAACACTTTAATTATTGATTATATTCATATTTTATTTTGATAAAGATTGTTTCAGAAATTAAAAGAAAGATTTTAAAAGGGGTCACTATTCAACCCCCCTTCTAGTGACATATCTATCTACTTCAGAAGAGCTTGGCATTACATTGTATACATGTTAAGATCCAGATAAGAGATTTTGATTTTCTCATCTTTATTGTGGATTGGTGATTATATGAACTCTTGCAAATATTTTCCAAATAAAAGGAACATTGTAAGCTCCAATGGGAAACCATTGAAGAGTGCACGTAGGCAAAGCGAGGATGAACGCTGAAGCACTATAAATCTCGATGTCATCTCTCTCTTACTCTTGCATTTAATTTCATAATATTTGTATGCTTAGGTATTTCATTTCTAGTGTAAATTATTGTTGATTGAATGACATCCATTTATTACGTAAGCATTAAGTTTTGTTAGAATCGGATACCTTATTGAGCTGAATTGGAGATTAATATTCCGAGAAACAATTGAGGTTAGAATTCGATATATTGAATCATGGTATAAACACACCTTGTGGATTATACGATCGATTCAATTTAATACCTTGTGTTTTATCATATTTATCTTTAGTGTTTGTGAAGCGATCTAGTGTTAACATGACAAAAATTTCGAATAGTATTATTTTCACATTTTCGCATCAAACCTTCCGCTCGCAATTTTTGAAAACACTCTGATAACTTAAAAAAAAACTGTTGATTTTATTTGGGTCTATTCACCCCCTTTAGACCATTTCTATACTCCCATATTCACACCCAACAGTTTTTATAGAAAATCTATTTACAACTGATGGCACTTTTCCCCATAGGAAGCAGAACAAGATCCCATGTTTAATTTTTCTTTTAGGGCCCCATCTCGCCCACCATTGCACCCGTACACTTATCATTCTCTTGGTTGGCTATATTATATTGAAAGGTGGAAGGATCCTCATAAATAGTAAGAAGTGCATGTGTTGCCAAGTCGTCATACGCATATCTTTCTAGTGGCTCGGTTGAATGTAGCTCTTTGTCATGTATAAGAATATTAAAGTTGATATGCCCTCTAGGGCTTCGTTTTTGATGCTTGTCTAATTTTTTATATTATCTCTTATAGCCTTTTCTTATTGAGTCTCCTTTAAGTTAGGCTTTGTGCATATCTTTAAATTTGAATGCAATGCATTAAATCGTGTTTTGCATGCAATAAATAGTGTTTTACATTGAATCGTATTTTGCATGCATAAAATTGAACCCTCTGAGGTAAAAGTTGTTGCTAAGTGGATAAAGTCAAATAAGTCGATTATTTGGATTAAGAAACACATAAATAAATGTTTTATATTATATTATCTTTAGATTCAGTGTTACACTTCAATTGTTTTTCAAAAATTCAATTTTTAGAGGTGTGATTCAAATCAACGTTATGCATGATTCGAACAAAAAATTGAATGTGAAAAAAAGGATTTGCCAATGCCAGTGTGATTCGAATCAAAAGCTTCTCTAACTTGAATCAGAAGCAAGCTTGACTTAAATCAATCTAAAGGTTTGCTAGAATCAAATACTCTTTTCAAAACCAGGATTTCAGCTCTGTCAGTTTAATTCGAATCAAAGATTTCCTTGAATAAAATCACTTATTTGAATCAAAGTGTCGAAATTTTATATTTAAGTTGTTGATTCAAATCATCCCACATTCGACTCAAACCACATTCATTGCAATTTACTTGAATCAATAGGGTATTTTTATTCATTTTTAGTGCTCTATCTCAAGCACATATATAAATTATCATGTGTGAGTTTTCAAGTATGTAGATGTGAGATACGACATCTTAACTTTAGGAATTTCAAAACATATTGTTTAGCTTTCAAAATATACCAAATCACAACATTCTTTTGTGTCTTTTTTCATCTTTGACATCTAACAAGATACCATGAATTGGGTTCTTCTCAATTCTTAGAAAGAGTGAGCATTATCATAAAGGAGGGTTTTTAATCCGCGATGTTTGTGAAGTTATTAAAGTGTAGGTCAAGATTAGAATTAACAATCCAACAGGATAAAAAAGAAAAGGATTTCTTCTCCACCGAAGACTACAGTAGTGCCAAGACAAGGTAGTTGTTAGACGAAGTTAGGAATTTTTGTCTTGTTAGATTGAACCAAGAGCCCAGACTAGGGACCGATAGGATCAAGGAAATATTGTTGCGAAATAGTACTTGTATCAAATTATTTATTAATAATAAAAGACATTTCTTTGTTATGTTTGTTTTTCTAACATAATAAATTCTCATAATAGCTATTATGTTTAGAGAAACATTAATTGTGACTTAATCATGAGATCCTATTAAACATAATGGCACATTCTTAAAGTATCCGTAGTCAAGCTTTATTATGACGTGGGATAACATTAAAACATTTAGACTATTATGTGGATAGACTGATTATCACATCTCATGGATCATGGATAGAGAGTTATCAAGTTTTCGCATAGGTATGAATATTAAGAGTAATATTCATACTGAAATGACCTACTATGAGAATGCTACATAGAATGTCATATGCAAAGTGTCATAAGTTATTCTCGTGGTGATAGTGGTGTATACCACCCTTTGACCTAAAACTACTATGGGCTCTAGATGTGGAGTTGTGTACTTTATTGTTGATCAAACTTTGTCCGTAACTGTATGACCAAAAAGACAATTGATGGATACTCCACAAATCATGTTGAGGGACATGAGTGGCCTAGATGGAATGTTCCCATCCTACGTAATAGGATGAATGTCTGAGGGCCCAATATTGAACTGGACAAGGGTGACGCGATCTATGCCATGTGTTCAATATAGATATGATGACAAAAGGGTAATTGTACACACAAGCATTATCACAGAAAGGTTTTGTCATATCACATGACATTTTAGTGACTTGAATAGCAGTGATGTGTTGCTAGATACCACTCACTATTTATTATATTAAATGTGTGGTTTAATATAATTTCCAATATCACGAGAACCTAGAGGGTCACACACATAAGGATAGATTGATGAGAGATGGAAGAAGGAAAAATTCAGATTGAAGCTGTTAATTTTGTTTTTAATTCCAGCATCTAGTTCCTTAATTGTATAAAACACACATTGTACAATTGTCAAAACAGTGGAAGACTATGAATTTTCAATGGCTTGCAATTTGAGACTAGATTAGGCGAAAAACAGGGAGGAATGTACTGAACCAGAATATATCCTAATGCAGTCTTCTCTTTTCCTATTGCTTTTAATTTTTCATATAGAATTGCAGTTTATGTTTTTACCATTTTTCTTAGAAATCGCATGTTGTAAGTTTATTACTTTCATAGAGATTTATTGTGTAAAGTGTAGGTCTGGTAGTGATTTTTCCATCGGGATTATATCTTGAGATTAAAGTTGTTTGTAAAAATACTGTTAGACACCTTATTTAAATTGTAATTTTAGTTGATTAATTAATTGATTGGATATCAATCCACATTTATTTCTATTGCCCAAATATAGAGTAACTTTTGATATCAATCCAGCACATACGCAATAAATTTTCCACTGGCCCGTTTTATAAAAACTATGATTTTTGAGAAAACCTTTTTGAAACAAAATTTTTAAGGTATGGTCTATTCAACCCCCCGCCCCTTTCTAGAAATTTCTCACCTATTTTCTCCCCCTTCCCAAGATTGACATCAAGAGCTGATCTTTTGATTATATCTTGCAACTTAAAAAATTGAGAATATGGGCAAGGACGGCCCGAAGAGTGCATACGATAGAGCTCTTGGATTAAATGAAGAAAATTATGTGTACTGGAAGGATAACATGTATGTTCACTTGATGTTGGTTGATAAAATGATTTTGGTTGCCATCGAAGATGGTTCTTTTGTCCCAAAAATAGCCGTTGAAGGTGTTGAGACTATAATACCCTCTATAACACCCTGATTTTTCTGTTTAATTATTTAATTAAGTTAGTTTGTGTTTTTGAGTGATTTAGCGTGATTATATAATTTTACATATTAATTTAATTGAATATTTGCTTTATGTGTGTGTGGGGTGTAGTGAGATGGTTGGGAAGAATGGAGAAGTATGGTGATGGTGTAGAAGTGGTAGAATAACTAAAATAATAGTATTTTAATTATTAAATGAAATAATATAAGTAGTAGCATTTTTAGTGAATTTAATTATTTTGTTATTAGGGATGAAATAATAAGAATATAGTAATTAAATATAGAAAAATGTGGCTTTATGATAGAAATTATTTAATTGATTAATTAATAGAGAAAATAGGAGTTAGTAGAGAAATAAGGGGCAATGAGGATATTTAGGAGAATAAGTTGGGAGCTAATGAGGTAATTAGAAGAGATTGTGTAGAAACCCTAGATATATATTCTGAAAGGTGAAAGAGAGTTAGGTTTCATCCTATTCTTAGAGAACTTGAGAAAGAGGTAAGAGAAGAACCCTAGAGCTAGAAGAGGAGAGGAAAACCATTGGAGAAGAGTTTGCTTGTTGGAATTCTAAGGTAAAGGGGATAATAACTTTCAATAGGACTTATGTATGAGGGTAGGGTAGAGGAGTCCTTACCCTCTAATAGGGCATTAGGTTGTTCATGAAATTTTGAGTTTCTATGATATTATGATGTTTATTGGCTTAATTGACGTGTATTTTCGTGTAAAATGTGGTATGTGATTACTATTTTGAAATTGTTAATATTTTTCACCATTGTCGAAGGTTTGAAGTTTTGGGGTAAATGTGAAAGTATGAAAATACATGATTTTGTTGATGTTAATCTGTGATAGAATGTGAATTTTAAGTTTTAATCATTGAATAATTGTTGTATGTCAAATTATGAAATCAGGGCTTTTTACAGAATCAAAATCGGAGGTTTGGAAGGACTTCTATGGTGGAAAATGAAAAAAAAAATTCTGGGTATTTACCTGTGGATTTTGGGATTTAGAGACGAACTGGTCGTGGGAAAAAAATCCAGTTCTGGGTGACGTTTGTTAACCCCCATGACTTCCGCTACGCCTAACTAAAAATATCATAACTTGAGTAACTCGGAATGATACGCGGTTCGAAGCATGGGAAAACTAACGTGTAGTATATTATTTTAATGATGTGAATATATTATTTTACTTAAGGTGTAATGTCGAGGACTGTGTTTCTAGTTGTTGAGTTGGATTTTATGTGTTGTGTTGTTTTGCAATTCATGTTAACTGTTGTTTGGCATGTTTTGGGTGACTTAAATTAATTAATTGAATGATTACATTAAGTTGTTGAGTGTTAATAATTGATTTAGAAAAATTGTGTAATTGTTATAATTAAATCGATAATGCTATTTGGTGTTGTTATGTGATTAACGAAAGATGATGTTTTGTATGCATAAATTTGATTGAATATGGTGTATGAATATTTGAGTTGTGTGATGCTTGTATATGAATATGCATAATTGTTGTTGTTGTGGTGGTAGTTCAAAGGGGGAACTACATTGTTGTATGTTATTTATGTTTTGTTGTTGTTGATGGAACATTGTACGATTAATTATTGTGATCATTATGTTTTCATAATGATTTCATTAAATTAATGTGTTGTTGCACTATTGATTGATAATGTGCATTTTGTGATTTTGGTGTGATGTAATCCAGAGAAGGAATTACTAGAGTTGTCAATGCATTAAGTTAGGATCAAAATAGGGGTCTTAACACATTGATTTGATGATATGATAATGCATCATAAGAGTTGTGTCAAGAGGCATGTCTGCTAGTTCAGAAGAGAGGACTAGTGGCTTGTCCCAAGTTCAGAAGAGAGGACTAGGAGCTTAGAAGAGGGGGCTCATGGGTTCAGAATAGGGGACCTGGTTCCAAAGAGAACCGAATCACTACGCCAAATAAGCTATTTAATAGCGTTTTTTTGTTTTTGATAGCGCTTAAAAGCGCTATTAACCGCGCCGCTATTGTAAATGGTTTTTGTTTAATAGCACTTTTAAAGCGCTATTAAAGTACCAGTTTTTAATAGCCTTTTCCTTAAGCGCTACCGAAGTGGGCATTTTGCGCGTTTTTTTTATAGCACTTTCAAAATAAGCGCTATTATAGAGCACATGTTTGATAGCACTTTCAAAATAAGCGCTACTATATGGCACATGTTTGATAGCACTTTCAAACAAAGCACTAATATATGACACATGTTTGATAGCACTTTCAACAAAAGCGCTAACATATGGCACATGTTTGATAACACTCTCTTAAAAGTGCTATTATAGGATGTTTTATTAATAGCACTCTCTACAAAATGCTATTATAGTACACTTTTTTTTTTACACAAAATCAATCTTTTGGTTTGCAAATATCAAAAAGATACATTCAATTCAATACCAAATAACGCTTGAAGTTACTCATTGCATACATATTATGATCCATCAATACCAAATAACATTTTAAACCAAATCGACTTGTTTACAAATATCATAACATATATAGAGGAAAGATAAGGGCGGTGTAACAATTTATGTTGCATTGAATAAATTATAAACTAAAATTCAAACAAATGAGTTCATCGTTTATGACATTAATATTGAGTACTAATAAGCACAAAACACATGACTTTTCAAATTTGCCTATTGATAACACAATAGTTTTATCTAATCTTTTCTATAAAATGTTTGGAACAAAATTGTCCAAAATATCTTCCCTTATAATATTGTAATCAATTTTACTTGTGATTCCTTTACTGTAGTTGAGGCTAAATTTCATCTATATTAATAGTTAATATCACAATTTATTCCAATAGGTTGCATGATGTCTGCCTTCATCAGCTGCAGTGCGACAGAAACATCAGAGGAAAGGGCTGAAAGAGCAGAGCAGGCTTGTTCAACCTGTAAAATATTAAGAATAATCATGATGATCAAATATAACAGCAGAGTGTATAAAAAACTGGTGATCTCTACACCCATCAAAATCAATACTGCAGTAAGATGTCCATGGAACACATCAAACCAATATGTCCAGTTTCAGCAAAATTTCCACATTTGAACACAACAACAGTAGCAGTGACATTATTCAAATAACCTTAGCTACCTCTACAAACTTATGACAACATCCAAAATGCAAACCAGAAACACAGCAAAATCGTAATAAAATCAACAGATAAGACAATACTACGGAGAAAATGATTCGAACGTTACCGCCATGTTGAATAGTCGTTGCTGGTGGCGAATCAGGATCACTTCACGATTTTGCGATTTGTGTTTACTGCTCATCTGCTGGCTGCTACTAAACACCGACGTCGGCATTGCTACTGATAATTGAATGAAAATTTGTAAACACACTACGCCAATTGTGAGCGAGCCACAGTACTTGTAACTATTAAACAATTAAACAATGTCCTTGGATAATTGTGAGCATATACTTTCTTTAAATAGGTTAACATAAAAAGCATATCCTCAAATGTTAATGAAACTGAAAATCCCAAAAGCTAGGATCTTGGGCATCTACACAGTGTTCAGTTTATATAAAATAAAACTGGGAGACATCAAAATATACAGGGTTGAGCGAGCCACATTACTTATAACTACAATAAACACTACAATGAAACAGAAAGTGGGAATTCAATTACCTAATCATTAGTTCATAATAAATCTGCTTCAACTCCAGTAGCACTTATGCTAAATCGCTATTATAGATTGACGCATATTATAACTTATAATAGCGCTTGTAATAAAAGTGCTATTATTGGTTTTAAGGTAATATTATTTGGAAATATGAGAAATTAAAAAAAAAAGACATTTTGTTTATTTATTTAAAGAACATGAAATAAATAAAAAGTGCACGTGTCTTTTTTTAAGAAAGCTAATAATATCGTTTTACAAAAGCGTTATCTAACCAAAGTATTTCTAATAGCGTTTATCCATTAACTGCTATTAAACTAGGGTATTTATAATAGCGTTTATCTATAAAGAGCTATTAAATATTTCTGTGTAAATTATTTAATAGCGCTTATCCATAAAGTGTTATCTTAGTAAAGTTTAATAATAGCGTTTTTTTACAAAGTGCTATCAAAGTCACATTGCCTGTATCCTATAATAGCGCCCGACCATAAAGTGCTATTATAGATGTGTTTGTTTCCTTTTTAATAGCACTTTCTTTAAAAACGCTATTAAATTAGGCGATACAAAATATCAATTTTGGCGTAGTGAATATTGAGTTGGTACCACATGCATATGCATAGAGTTTCATAGTCGAGTTGCATTGCATGATGAATTATATGCATTTTGTTGAGTTGTAAATGATTGATGAGCTTGGGTGTGAGAATGTACTGTGACATACTGTGAATGATATTGTTAGAGAATATTGTGTTATTATCCTACCTTGTAGTATATGCCTGTTATTATTGTTTGTGATTTGAGAATGTGTGACATTCTTTTTTTTATGAATACTCTAATTTTCATATTTTTATGCGTGGGGAAAATATGGTGTTACACCCCCTCCCCTAGGATTGGAATGATACAGAAACTAAGAAACTTTCATATGATTTGAAAGCAAGGAATATATTAATTTCTTCCTCAAGTGTAAATATATATTACTCTATTTCACATCTTAAGACTACTCAATCAATGCATAATGCTCTTCATATCCTTCATGAGGGTAATGAGGACATGAAACAAACTAAAACTAGTAAGTTGACAAAGGAATATGAGCTATTATACATGGAACCCATTGAAATCGTGGAAACCATGCCGACACTCTTTATTCATTTAATAAATATATTAGAGAATCTAGGTAAGAATTTATCTAACAAGGATTTTACTAAAAAAAGTTCTAAGATCTATGTGTAGAGACTGGAAGCCAAAAGTGACATCCATAAAAGAATCACATGATTTGAAGACTTTGGAAATAACAACACGTTTGGGAAGCTTACCGAGCACGAGCATGAACTTAAGAGACTAAAGGAAGGTGAAGAAAATGCAAAGAAGAAAGATAATGTAAGAGAAGAAAAGAGAAATATCTTCTTGAAGGCTTCCACTTCCAATTCCAACATAGAGGAAGGTGTTGAAAGTTTAGGTGATGATGGTTCTTCTAAGGAAGAAGAGATGGGTTTTGTTTGTGAAACACTACAATAAGTACATCAAAAGATATCGTCTCAAGCATTTAGAAAAGAATCTCATAAACATCAGAATGTCTCATCCTTCAAAGAATATGGAAGACAAAAATAAGGATGACAAGCATGTGACTTGTTATGAATATGATAAATTTGGCCGTTACAAAACTAACTCTCCAAATCAGATTAAGCATAAGAGTTAGGGATGTACGTGGGCCGGTTTAGGTTGGGTTTGGCCAAACCCAATACCCAATCCATATAGGACACTCCGGTTTAGGTTAGGTAAAATAACCACCCGTTACACCAATGGGGACGGTTTGGACAAACCCACTAATTTTCAGTTTGGGTTGGGTTGGATAATGGGTTGCCCAAATAATTTTTCTTTTTTTTTATTAATATTAAATGATTAAATGACGAGTAATCATATTTGTTTTCATAAAAATTACTCAACATTTATATTTTCTAAAAAAATATATATAACTTAATTTTACTATCTTTTAGCAATATAAAATAATAAATAATATCATCAATTATTAAAATTATCATAAAATACTAGCAAAAAAACTAAAGTTGCATGACATAAAATTGTATTAGCATCACTAAAGAATGAAACACTCAAAATTAGTTAAATTCATGATTCACTAAAATAGTACTCTCTCTCTCTCTCTCTCTCTCTCTCTCTCTTTCTCTCTCTCTGTTCCTTTTTAAATGTCACTTTCTTGATAATTTTTTGTTTCTTTTTAATTGTCACTTACAAAGTTCAAGGTAGCATTAACTGCAATTTTGTCAAAATTACCTCTAAGTATTTATTACATGGAGAGAAAAAATAAAATTAATGTAATGAATAATTAAGGGTATTATAGGTAAAAGGAGAATTATTATTTGAAAAGTAACAATATTGATTAGCTTCCTTGGTATGTGTAAAAAGTATAAAAAATGACACTTAAAAAGGAACGGAGGGAGTATTTGTTAAGAGACTAAAATTGCAACAACTAAGTTAATATTAATAAAAATCATTAAAATTGTAATAATAAATATTTAAAGGGTTTTTTGGGTTTGAGTCCGGTTTTACCCGAAACCCGCTTTTTTAATGGGTTTTTTAGTTTTTAAACCCATATCCACCCAATTACCTGACCTAGCCCACTTTTTTGGATTTTTTGTGTGGGTTTGGCTGGATTTTGTGGGTTGACCCAATCCATTTACACTACAAATAAGAACAAACAAGAGTTCTACAAGACGAAGGAGAAAAAGCACCAAAGGTTGTAGAGCTTATATAACATGGGATGAAGACGAGGATGAAGAATCCCCCTCATCAAGCTCAATTTCATCTGACAATAATATTTCTCATCTATGCTTAATGGCACAGAACAAGGAAAAAGACCTGAAGATAAACGATTCGGATTCCAATTTTAAGCCTTCGTATAATCAAATATCTAAGACATTGAGAGATCTGCATATAGATGCTTTAAATGCTTTTACCAATATTTTTCTTCAAAGAAAATGATTTCAAAAATTGAAAAAGAAATCTCAAATCTTTGCAACACTTTAGAGTCCTAGAAAGAAGACACGCATCTCTGGTAGTGTTTGCCTGGAAAATTAGCAAACAACCGCTGATCTCCTAATTTATGAAAAATTAGTTTACTTCCAGGACCGATCACACAAATCCTAGGACAATGTGCTTTAAAAGTTTTGACAATTTATATGAAAATTAAACCTTTTGTTCATTAAGTTCATCATTGTTTTCATAAATCAATATGATTCAGACGAAATAATAAAGTTTTGTTCTTAAAGATAGAAATGGCGAAAAATGTAATACAAATGCAAGAAGGAAATTTCAAGAAAGTGTAAAAGAAATTGTAAGTAAATTATTTAAAACTTCATTGAACTGTAAATAAAGAAACTGGTGTTTTTCAAACGTACATTTTCTTAGTAACTACTCTTTTCTCTCTCACGGTTACTTTGAGTATTCTTGAGTAACTTGTACAAATTTTTGAACACACACGGAAATCTAACACTATGATTCCTTATTTATATACAGTCAAAATAACCGCCAGCAACAACCATTTCTCCTAATGGCGAAAAATGGCAATCTGCATTCCTTCTCCCCATAGATGCATTCCACGCGTCTTGTTTTAAAACAAAATTTCCCTCCTGTATTTGAATTTCAAAATATCCGTAGAAACAAAGCCTTCGAAACATTATGTCGAAACATCTCCAATACTTAGAAAAAATCTTCAATTACTTTATTCCAATTGAACACTTGTTTTCGACTAACCTTCTTTCACCAAACTGAATTTCTGTCGAAATATCCTGGCAGAATCTCTAACTTTTAATCTCCTGACCAAAATCCAGGCGTCGAAATTAGGAGCCTACAAATCCTCCCCCCCGAAAAATGCATTTTCAACAAAGGAGGAAAAGCATTTTTTGACAACATAATTCGACGCCTTCAACAATTCGACGAACGACTGTTCACATGACTTGACATCTGTGACGTCAGAGTCATTATTACACTTTTTTTGAAACGTCTCTTCAACCCACGTTCTTAAGACCTTTAATCACAACGATCCTACTCCCTAGTAAATCGTGGATAAATAAAAATAACTGCCACCGTCCAATCCATCCATTTATAGCTGCCACGTATCCCACGACTCTTTTTCATTAAATGGAAACTTTCTTGAATTTCAACCGCTTCCGCCTTCTTTTTTACCGCCTATAAATAAGTGGAAATTTTCTCTATTCAATTTTCTCACTCCTTATTCTCTTAAACAAGAACTCACTTCACGCAATCTTCATCTTCTTCACTCTTTCTCTGAACTTTCTACGATCAGCCATGGCTTCTTCCACAGCTCCTCAAGGAAAAAGCAAAGACTCCCAAAAATCCAAACACTTGCCACCTGTTTACAAGATTCTTGGTCCAAAGGTTGTGGGGAACCAGCAATACATATCAGAACCTCCCAATGAAGATGAAAAAAGATGCATTTACCAGTCACAGGTACTAATTCCTATTCTTATCTCTGGTAAATCACATGCGATGTTAGGACCTTTACCTGATTTAAAATTAGATCCCTTAAAAGTAAAGGAATTGTTCCCAGCTTATCATCGTTATAAGCCAATAGCCAATGGGGTTAGGCCTAGGACTGAGCAAGAAAAAACCATAGATGAGAAATCCAAAGTAGATGGCCAAGGATCACCCTCCAGGGAAGCCATAAATCTAGAGTACATGAATAACTTTAGGATTTTTAGGTTTTGCCCCCTGTCGAAAGACCCATATGATTATTTAGCTTGGCTAGCAAAAATAGAGGCAGCCAAATCTGAAGATTGGAAAACAATGGGTATTTTTGATCTCATCCAGCTGTCGAAAGTAGGACCTGGATATTGTCCATCTATGCTTTTGGCTTCTCTTTACTTTTGGGACAGTACCTACAATAATTTTCATCTCCCTTGTGGAATGCTCACTCCTACCCTTTTCGAAGTAGCTGCCATTACTGGCCTTAGCTCACTTGGGGTGGATTATGATCCCAACCTCTTGTCTGATGACTCCATAGGCTTCGACACCAATAAGGCTACCTTTACCTCCTACATCGCGAATTATCATGATAAGGAAACTGAAGAAGTCTCTGATCAAGAACATGTAGCCTTCTTAGCACTCTGGCTGTCGAGATGCGTCTTTTGCTCTAGGTCTCTTGAAGTGGCGAAAAGATATGTCTCCATGGCGAACCAACTCCACGTTGGACACCAATTATGTCTCAGCAAAATCATCCTAGCCAATCTGTATGAGTCCCTTGGCGAAGGAGTTACCTTGCTGAAGAACATCAAAGATAAGGCCAATCTTCTGCTGTCAGGACCATTTTGGCTCCTACAACTGTGGCTTAATGCCATATGCGAAGCTTCTCTATCCAACAAGAACCCCGTGGACGAAGTTGCCCTGAAGGACAGAAGAGTCGAAGGGACTAGACTGGCACTGCTAATGCCTAATGATGAAGGTCTGAGCCTCCAACAAACCTTCACTGGCTATGTTATGATGTTTGCTAAATGTCATAACTTTACTTCTAATATGGCTCCTTTCGCCAACAGAAAAATTGGACCAAAATGGTTTACCAGGAAGCTCCCCGTAGAGTCGAAAACCTAAGAAGCATAATTCCTCAATGTCTGGGAATCTTTTCTAACCCCTAGGCACTTAGCCTCCAGGATCAACCCCGCAAAGCTGAAAATTTCACTTGTCAACTACCAACCCAATCTGATCTCTCGACAGTTTGGGTTAATTCAAATAAAACCCAAACCCCTTTTTTCCAAGAAAGGCTCTCTGATACACTATAACATGACTCATAACGAAGCTGAGTGTACCAAACTGCTGGAGAGATACTCAAATTTGGTCGAAATTCAACCAGTGCCCTTCAAACCCAGCTTTCTCTGTACTCAAGAGTTTGATGACTGGAGGAGAGAGTACTATACTTCACAATTTTTTGATGAGCTTTCCTTTACTATTCAACTGACCAAAACTTTCGCCCTTGTACAGGACAAATCGAAGAAAGGTACTTCAAAACACATCAAAGAGATTCAAGCATTCCAGAAGTACTTTGAAACTGCCTATAGGCCCAATGAACTTAGTCGAACCATAAGCGAAGCAGCCGTTACTTTGAAAGAGAAAATTACAAGAAAACTGGATGAGTTAAAACTACCTTCATACGTTCGACCAGATCAACGTTATAAGTTAGCCTTTAACCTCTATCCACCAAAATTCCCTCCTCTACCATCTGCTGAATTTGGTGTGGCTTTTAGCCCTCCATTTCCAGATTGGTTCACTTATAGGGATTCCATGAAACTTCTTCGCCAAGAATATCAAAAACGCGCTAAGCGAGTGGTTCCGACTAAGTACACCTTGGACAATTTCAAAGGCCACCTTCATATTGGCATAGAACATGTTCGTGTGGAAACTCCTATATATGAAGGTGTGGAATGGGGAGATATTCGACACCACTTCTTTTCATTTACATATATATATATATATATATATATATATATATATATATATATATATATATATCTTTTTCTTAACTTGTGTTTAACTTTTTCTTTTCTTCTTAGTCATAAAAATTCCTATTAAGAAGTCGGCTACCGTCGAAGGGTCAACTGCAGAGGATGTGGAAGACCAAAAAGACATTACCAAGAAACCCGTGGCGAGGGAATGGTTTCACTTTTTCCTTGATCACAATCCTTATATATTATTATTTTTTCTGAGACATACTAACGAAATCTCTTTTTGTTTTAGAGGGAAGTCGGAGACCTCCTTCGACGCAAAAGAAAAGAAAAGAAAAAGAACCTGACGCTCTAGTTGTTGAATCTGATGATGGTGACGAATCCCCCGACCATGCCAAACCTTCAAAAAAGAAGAAGAAGCCGCCGAAGCCTCAACAATCCAAACCTTCTGCCTTCAGAATATTGGAGAAGACCCCTCACAAAAACCCTGTCGAACGAGTCACCCCAGCTCCAGCAGAAAGTGAGAATTCTAGTCTCAAGACTGAAATTCCCAAGGTATGCTCTTTTCATACTTCGACAGTTAAAGCCGTTTTTCCTTATGATAAAGTTTTTGACTTATTTATCCTCCAGGTTCTTGTCGATACTCATGGACATCCCCTTGTCCAAGTCCTTCCCAAAACAAGCAGCGATCCAACTTACAATCCAACAAGCTTCTCCAAACCTTGCCCAAAA
This sequence comes from Lathyrus tuberosus, assembly GCA_022829125.1. NCBI lineage: Eukaryota > Viridiplantae > Streptophyta > Magnoliopsida > Fabales > Fabaceae > Lathyrus > Lathyrus tuberosus. The sequence goes on along the minus strand of JALAZF010000107.1, from coordinate 12,356,307 downwards.
GATTCGACCAAAGAATCTGTCACTAAAGTGAATCAGCCCACCACTGTTTCTAAAAAACTTCCCAAGATCACTACCACGACCCCTACTCAAGATGTGATCGAAGAAGAAACTGGTCCTGAGGACTATATCTTAGTTGACATTGGTGGGGACACTGTGATGCCCAATGCAACACTCACCACAGAAGGCGATCCTGAAGACAACTCCCCCATCAATTTAAAAGATGACGACGAAGAGAAAGATGGGGCGGTTGAAACTGATGACGAAAAGGAGGAAGAGAAAGAAAGCGAAAGGAAAACAACTCCAAAGGCTGCTGCGGATGAAGAGGGAAGAAGCGACAAGAAAAACCTTGATGATCATCTCAAAACTGCTTCAACCAACACGACTTCGACCCGTCTCTCTCATGAGGAACTTGAAAATTTGAAGGTGCAAAGACCATTGGAATATATGAAGGCCATGCTTAGTACACGTTACAACTTTGGTGACACCACCACCAGCAGTTCGACCACCTCAGGGACTATTTCTGGCGCAAAATCCATGGACGAAGTGCTGACCCAGATTCGAGAGAAAATCCTCAACATTAATTTGTTCCAACTCCTAGAGAAAGATTCGTCTGCTCAATTTAACTTGAAAAAGATCTTAAAACAAGTCAATGTTCTGGAGGCTCCTCCTGAAGTGACTGATGTTGTTGTGGATCTGACCACTCTAATTGACATTGTAGTGGCAGACTTTAACCGTCTTCGAGATTACTCAAAAAAGCTTGAAAATAAGTCGGAAACACAACTTGCTAAGTGGGATGCCGCCTCAAATTCTACTAACAAAGTAACTGAGTTGGAGAAGACCTCTGAACAAAATAAGAAAGAGGCAGCAAGCTGTGACGAAAACATTCTCAAATGGGAGAAACAAATTGCTATTCTTCAGAACAAAATCTCTCAAGCTAAAAAGCGCAAAGAAGAACAACAACAAATCAACCAAGAGGAAATAGCTAAAGAGCTTGAAGTTGGGGTGCATCATGTCGAAAGGGCTAAAAAACGTGGCAAGGAAATCGAGGAACTTTCGACTAGCAAGGCCCTTTGCGAGCGTCGTCTTCAGATTCAAAAATCCAAATTTGAAAAATTGAAAGAGTCTTTCCCTGTTTAAGATTTGTAATTTATTTGGCCTTTTAAGGCTTATTTTGTAATGACATTAAGCCATTTTGTTTGGAGAAAAGAATTTCAATTCACCATGTTGATTGTTTCCTTTGCATGATTATTTGACTGCTATCTTTACTTCTTGCAATACGGGTTTATATTTTATCAAATATTTCCCGTTTATTTTTAGCACGCGCTTATCTTTGTCTAACTCTTCAACTTCATATGCACCGTTCAAAAACACTCTAGTAATTTGAAAGGGTCCTTCCCATTTAGGGGACCATTTTCCCATAAATCTATCTTTTCGATCCATGGGAAGAATAACTTTCCAAACAAGGTCACCAATCGAAAATATCTTACCTTTTACTCTTTTATTGTAGGATTTTCCACCCTTTCTTTTTGCCTTTTTAATAACTCTAGCGCATTTAACCTTTATTCGTCTAAATCCACCAATTCATCTATCATCATATTCCAATATGAATCTGATGGAATTTCATGATGCCTTTGGACTCTTGTTGATTGTAAATATATTTCGACCGACAAGACTGCATCATGACCGTATGTAAGCCGAAAAGGTGTAGCATTTGTAGCTTCCTTAGGGGAGGTTCGACAAGCCCATAGAATTTGGTCCAAAGTCTTGTGCCAATTCTTTGGCTTCTTTCCCACATGCTTTTTTATCAAACCAATTATAACTTTATTTGCCGCTTCGACTTGTCCATTGGCTTGAGCATAATAAGGCGTTGATGTGAGAAGTTTGAACCCCGTTTCTTTCGCAAAAGCTTGCATATTTTTACTAGTAAAAACAAATCCTTGATCTGTTGTTATAGTCTATGGGATCCCAAACCTATAGATAATGTGTTTTCGAATAAATTCGATCACGGCCTCTTGATCCACACTCACTAAAGGTATGGCTTCGATCCATTTTGTAAAATAATTGATACCCACCAAAATAAACTTCTGATTTTTGATGATGCTGGCCGAATTTCCCCAAGCAAATCCAAAGCCCAACCCCTAAAGGGCCAAGGCTTTACTATAGAATGCAACTCAACCACAGGAATGTGTGGTATCCCTGCATGCACTTGGCATTCTTAACATCCTTTCGCGAATTCGACGCAATCTTTTAACATGGTTGGCCAATACATTCCTTGTCGAAATAACAACCACTTCATCTTATGGCATACTTGATGCGCACCGCATCCCCCACTATGTACATTCGACTGGGCTATGTATGCTTCGGATTCACTTAGGCACTTAAGTAATATCCCTTCAGGAGTTTTCTTAAATAATTCGTTACCCAAAATAACATAACTTAAAGCTCGATACCTGATTTTCCGTTCGACTGGTCCTGTTGGATTTTGTAGATACTCTATTATGGGCTTCCTCCAATCTCCAACCGTCGAACTATCTATGTTAAAAATTTCAAAATTCTCTTCATCAGCGTATCCTAGCTTTATCGTCTCCAAATCTGATGGGGATAATCTGGCTAACACGACTCTTCCTCTAACCTCAATGGCTTTTTACAATTTTTATTTTGATACATTGTAACCAGAAGCAATCTGTGCTAAGTCATTTGCCTCCTGGTTTTCTATTTGAGGGATATGTCGAATCGTTACCATATCGAATCTTTTCAAGAGTCGATTGGCTATTACAAAGAACATAATCAAATTTTCTTTGACACACTTGTGCAGCGCAATTTTTGTGGTTTCGAATCACTATCGCTTTGGTACTACAGTTCGATTCATTTTTTATCCTGTGAAGCTGATTAAGGAAGGGAAATAGATGTCTCCAATTAACCCTGCTTGCATACTGAGGTTAAACAGTCAAAACTGTTGGTTTACAGATGCTGTCAAAATAGAGGGGTCTGTCTTTAGGTTTATTTCGTTTAAGAACGGAGTGCGTGACTGTACAAGAGACTTTTGGTAAGGTACTAGGTTTGATGTTTTTGATGGATGTGTGAAGGTACTGGACTTTGAGTTTTTGATTAGTATGCTCTCTAAGATTTCGCAATCTTATGACTATGTATTCTCGTTTAACGAAACAGGGAAATCACAGTGATCGTAGTTCCTCCTATTCTATGGGAGGAAAGAGATGTTTTGGTGTCTTGTTCAAAGCCCAAGATTGAAGCTAAAGGTGATTTGTATCTTGTTCAAAGCCCAAGATGTGAAGCTAAAGGGTTTGATTGAGAGAACACTTGTCATCTCTAAAGAGGGATTGGACTTCCTTTGAGGGAATTGTTGATTTTTGTGTGCCCTAATCAAAGCACAAGTTTGATGCTAAGAGGTTGATTGACTCAACCGGGGGGTTTCTTTATACAAAGCCTAAGAGGAGGCTAGAAGTTTGACTTTTTTGGGGAAAATGTTCTTTTTGTCTTGTACAAAGCCCAAGATTGAGGCTAAAAGGGATTTTGACTCCGTTGGGGAGAATGTATCTTGTATAAAGCCTAAGATGGAGGCTGAAAGGGTTTGACTCAACAAGAGAGTACTTTTATCTGTCCTGTATAAAGCCCAAGATGGAGGCTAAAAAGGTTGACTCAACAAGAGAGTCTTGAACAGGTGATTGACTCAACAAGAGAGTCGGAAGGTTGATTCACTCAACAAGAGAGTCTTTTATACTCAACATGAGAGTGATTTGTTGTCTCGTACGAAGCCCGAGATTGAGGCTAAAAGGAGATTGACTCAACAAGAGAGTCTTTTATACTCAATAAGAGAGTATTTTTTACATGTCTTGTACAAAGTCCAAGACGGAGGCTAAAAGTGGTTAACTCAACAAGAGAGTCTGAAAAGGTTAGCTCCGCTGGGGAGAATCATTTGTACAAAGCCTAAGAGGAGGCTGACTTACTGCTGAGGATTATTGAGATCCTGAAGCGGGTCCAAGTGTGGGGAACTCTCATGAGAGAGACCGGGTTTCTGTTGGAGATTGATCCAGAGTGATCGGTGTTTTTTCCTATGTTTGAAAGGAACTTGAGAATGTCTTTGAGACTCAAGAGGTTTAGACTGTCCAAGTCTAAAGTTTTATCTTTTGTACAATGCCCAAGAGGAGGCGCGGGCATTAAGGGATGAGTATCAACCCTAAAATGGCCGGAGTTTTGACGCTGGAAAGACTGCTCTAGCAAAGGATGACTAAGTTCTGTCTTATACCTTTAAGAGGTCGTCAGGGTCCTTGTATTAAGCCCAAGAGAAGGCATGAGAACTTCTAAGAAGCCGAAGGGTCCTTGTACAACGCCCAAGAGGAGGCGGGGATGCTTTTAGGAAGCCCGTGGGTCCCCAAACCAAGAGAAGTTCAAGAAATGCAATTCACAGAGAAGAGATCATTCCAGGAAAGTTCGAGAATTTGGAAGAAACTCAAGAGATGCCATTCACGGAGAAAAGATCATCTCTGGGGAGTTAGAGTTTCTTTGACAATTTCTAAGGGTGACAGTCTGAGAAAAGGTTCACCGAGAATACTGCCTTTCTCTTTGTTCCATATTGTTTAACCCCAAGAGGAGGGAAGACTGTATCTGGAATCCTATGGGGGATCTAGTTCTGTTTGTATTCGAGAGTGACCAACAGGCTTTACCTTGTTCTAGACGTAGTTGCCGGGGAAAACTCTAAATAACTATACTAGTATTACACATTGGAAATGTGACAAGTATATAAAAGGATGTGAAATAAGACTTACAGTGAAACAGCCCCACAATACAGTTATATACATATGGAAGCGGTAAATGAAAGCGGATAAACACTTACCTGTTGTAGAGCTTCCATGTTGTTTTGTTAGTTGTTCAACAAAGAAATTAAAGAAAGTTTTGATAACAACATATGTTTGAATTCAAAATCAAAGGAGAAAGTGCTTTGAAAAGATTGTTGGGGCTTACAGCTCAAGGAGAGGCCCAAGTTTTAACGATGATCGCACCGTTGTCTTAAAGATCGTATCGGGACTTATACAACGACTGAGGCCCAAAAAGGTTTTATGTACAAGGGTATGGGTCTTACACTCTATTAGAGGCCCAAAGATTTATTTTTGTACAAGAGATGGGACTTACAACTCAAGGAGAAGCTCAGGGTTATTTTTTTGAAAACGGCGATCGCGCCGAGGTTTTTGAAAATACAGTGGGTCTTATACAGCATCTGAGGCCCAAATCATTTTGGTTTCAAAAAAGGGTTGGGTCTTACATTCTATTAGAGGCCCAAAGAGTTTGAAAATGAATAAAGATGGGTCTTATAGCTCAAGGAGAAGCCCAGTTGGTTTTGTTAAAAAGGCGACGACCGCGCCATACGTTTGAAAATATACAGAGGGACTTATACAATATGTGAGGCCCAAAGGTATTATTTATAAAGGGGTTGGGTCTTACACTCTATTAGAGGCCCATGAGAGTTTGAAAATGATTGATGAGGGTTGAATTAATCAAAACCCTAATTTTGTTTAAAAAAGAAAATTAATTTTGTTAAAAAATTAATAAAAAGTATTGAAAACATGTGAAAAATGAGTGGTGATCTTGGATCAATGTTTCAAAAATCATGTTTATATCCACAAAATGATTGGAAACCAATTAAATTTGGAAAATCAAGGAGGAAAAAATATTTTAAATGTAAAAAACAAATAAAAGATTAATTCTTTGCAAAAATATCAAGTATATGAAGTAAATAATATTTTTGGGAATTTTTGGCAAAATAAAATATTTTAACATTTTTGTGAATTATTAAAAAAAGAATCAACTCAAAATCATTAAAACTCAGAGAGAAATTAATTTTTGAATCAATTAAATAAAATCACAAAATTCAAATATTCAAATTTGTGAAAAGGCGCCAAGAACATGGGCCAAGAACACGCGCGAAGGGAGTTTGGCTCAGATTTGCATTTTCTATCCAATCTCACTGAATACTTGATGAAATCACACAATCCACATATCAATCTGCTCGTTTTCACCTCACGATCATGTCTGTGGTCTTTAATTTCATTTATTTTAAGCATGAAATAAGAAATCAAGACAAAACCTCAAGAACCCTAAAATTTGCATGAAGGCTGAGAATTTTGATACACGATTCAAACAAAGCAATTAATGGAGGGGAAACATTCTATGCATGATTATGAACATTTGGCAAAAGTATTGTGCGAGGAAATATGCATAGATTAAGAGATGGCCAAGTCTAGGCTTACTTGAAGGTCGTGACAGCAAGAGCAATGTGATTTTTGAGTTGGAGGTGTTACAAATGAGTTGTGATGATCTAAACAGCTTCCCCACACCATATGGAGTGTGTTTGAATGCTTGGACTTGATTGTAAATGGCTGGATCATTTCATGGCATCTCAACTGCAACTTGGTTGAAAACATGAGCAACTGGCTGGTGATTCTGAGAAATCAGTTTTACAGTTGTATGTTTAGTGTTTGATCAGCTCACATATGATGTTTATGAGGTGTTAGAGCAATTGGTTTGAGTGGAATTGCTCTCTACTGAAAAATTCGATAGTGACTTGCTAAGAAAGGCATTTTTGAGAGTGAGAAGATGATTTTGAGAAAGGCAAGTGTTGTAGGCGTTTGGTGTGCTTAAACTGAGCACAAATGAGCTCTATTTATAGTAGAGCAAGTTTGTTTTGCAAGCAATAGTGAATGGCAACTGCAGCAGCTCATTGTCTAATTGCATCACTTTGGAATCTTAAGTCACCTCTAGCCCTTGACTAGAGGTTAGAGCACAAGCCTTTGGTTCCCTAGTTCAGAGATCATCCTTGACTCATTCAGTTGGAAAAGGCTCAGTTCATGCCACCTTGGTGTATCCATTGAATGCTCCAAAACAAATTTGGAGTCTTATCCCCCTTTTAGGCATTTTTAGGTTTGGCATGCTACTTTTAGTTCCAAAGACTTGGGAGGCTGATGGATCAGTGTTTGTTCCTCCTTGGTCTCCCCCTGAGGTGTTCAGATGGATAAACTTGTTTGTCATTTGTACAATTTGATCAAATCGAGCAAAATGCACAAATCTGCCTTGCCATGACAGTTGCAGCAAGGCATATTGCCATTGTCATAACTCTTAGCTCAAATGGGATTTGATGGAGTTCTTGGCCACTTTGGAAAGTGTTAGTTCTTGTGTTGGCTGGAATTTTGGCAAAACAAAGTTGAACAATGTTGATGTCATATGTCTGATGTCATAACATTGGTTCTTATCATTAACTGTTGCACGGTTGGAAGTTTTGTATGCTGATGTTATAAGTGATGTCTTGACATCAGTATACCAGAACATCAGAACATCAGTTTGTGATGTTGCGCGTTTGTGATGTTGCGCGTGTTAGGATGTTTTGTTGTTAGTGAGATTTTTTGCTAAGAGATAGAGAGATTGCAGGCGAACTTATTGGAGAAGATTTATACTGATACAATTAATTATGCATATCTTGTGGATAATAGTTTGTTACTATTTTTGTGCAAATAGACATGGAGAATTGTTCCTATTTGTGTGGAGAAGATCTTGCAGCTGAATTAAAGGTGTGGAAGATTAAAGATAAAATCTAGCAAAGATTGCGTATTTAAAACATGAAGATTTGATTGAAGATTTAATTGAAGATTTGATTGAAGATTTAATTAAAGATCTATTGAAGAGCAGAATCTGTTGGAGATTTGTAGCAGAAGATTTGATATGATTTGAAGGCCCAAATCCAGTTGGGAAAATATTATAAATAGAATGCTTGTTACCTAAGAAGGGGTACGGGTCCAAGATGTAGATCATTAGGGCTTTGTCTAAGTGAACCACTCGGGTTGTGAGATGGTCACTGTGGTATTACTCAAAAACCTGTAGATAATGAGTATTGTATTGTTCTTGGAGGAAGCTTTGAAGCAACTCCAAGTTGTGTCATAGAAAAGTGTCTTCTATGTAGTTAGATAGTTTTGGAAATCAAGCTGTTGATGCAGTGGCAGAGTTGTTGACTGCTAGACATCATTGCGATGATTGGGAGTGAGATGGAGTCTCTTACCTAGGGAGGACTTAGGTAGAAGGGTCATTGGGTAGTGATTGAATTAGGTAGATTGTCAACTGGTCTATTGAGTCTATAATTTGATACTACTAATAGTGGACTTCCTTCCTGGCTTGGTATGCCCCTAGATGTAGGTTGTTGAACCGAACTGGGTGAACAATCCTTGTGTGCAATTTTGTGCTTTTCTGTTGTCTTACATTACAGAGTGTGTTGTTGTAACATCACACATAACATCACAGGTTTTTAGTGTCTTGTTCATACAACAGATATTGATGTTGTGACATCGCACTTAACATCACATGTCTGTACCAGAATTTCAATTGGTATCAGAGCAGGCTTCCTGTCTGTTTGTGGATGAGATCTAGGGAAGATACTTTCTGGTTCATGAGCAAGGAAGATAGTTTTGTTGTGTTATGGACTTGGTCAGTTCATATAGTTGTGTGTATGATCCCTTGAAGTGAAGGATGGACTTTTCATTATTGGCACATGGTGTGCAAGGATTTTTGAGTAGTGCCTGAAGGTTGTTGAGGAGTGGTTATGTGTTCTGCTGCATGGTATCTGTTGTAACCCTGGTTGGTTCTTGTTTCTCTGGTGTTGAGATTCTAGGAAGATTGTCTCTTGGAAAGACATTAGGGTTTGGTCTCCTCAGCAGGATATTCTATGATGTTGTAGTTTATGCAAGACAGCTTCAACCGGTAGGATTATCTCATATCCTTGTTTGGGAGAGAAGTGTTCATAAGGTGAATGGATCTTCTAAAGACTGTTTGACATGGAAGGATCAGAAGAAGAATATATTTCAAGTCAGACATTGAAGACCAATCTGTTCAGTATAGTGATTCCTTATGGTGAAAGAAGAGGGTAGAGCCAAAGCAAAAGAGTATCACTGTCAAATCTTTCATGCGGGAGTGAAGATCTTGATCAGTCATCTCTTAAGCTTAGTTGTGGTTTCATCAAGAAAGAAGTTGACCTTAATATGTCTATTCTAATGTCTCGACATCGTGCTTCACATTAGCAGTTTATGGTAAATGCCAAGTCAAAGACCTATTGGATTGTAGCTGTTTTGAAGGATCACTGAAGCTATGAAGTTAAAAAATTTTTGAGATGTTGTTCATAATGTTTTAGCATTTCAGCAGGAGCTGGTTGAAGAGAAGGGAAAAGGCATCGAAGAGTTTGTGTGCAGTAGCAGGGTAAGTCAGCCGGTGGTCAATTGATGTCTGCATTAGTTGTATGGAATGAACTCTTCTAGTTTTGTGCCTTGAAGGATTCAAAGGAGAAGATTGTCTATGGTATGTTTCTGCAGAAGGATGGCAGTTATTACTCTTTGGTTAGGAGGTCTGAACCTTGTGCTTATTAGAAGAAGCCTCTGGAAGAGTGTGTTATGCAAGTTACTGCAGTTTTGTTGGTCTAATCTTGGAAGATGCTGATATGCTCTCTTATGTTCCCTGCAAGAGATATGTGTGGATGAATATGATTAGGAGTTGTGATTAAGACTAATGTCAGAACTAATGTTGAAACATCAATTCTGTTCTTTGCTCAGGGCCAAGTGAAAGATCAAGACACTGACCTTACCTGGAAGAGTTTTGTGGTATGAGTGGTTGTCGTGATGGTTAGTTTCAGCAGATGGCGGTTGTGTGAGAAGGTTACCTTGACAGGAGTCGAGTATTTATCTGCTTTTGAGGATGTGCTTTCAACTAATTACAAAATACATTGACGGGAGACTTTGTATATGTCTGATGTAAAAGTGCAGGACTGCAGAAGTGTTGAGAATTTACTTTTCTCTATATGGCTGTGTGACGACCTTAAGTATGTTGGAAGACTATGAAGACATCATAGTCTTGATGGTTACAGCTTGGATTAGTTCTGATCTAAGTGGTTTGGAGCATGGTGTTTGCTCTGGTTGTGAAGGTCGAGGATAAGTGGCAGTTATCTCTGGCTTTCTACTGACGGCTCTACTGAGGGAAGTGACCTTCTTTAGTATTGCTACGAGGTAGTCTTGGACTACTTATTTTCAGAAGATTCAGATGTGGTAGGTTTGAAGTCTTTGGAGCTTCTAAGCAGGATGGAGGTTGTCTACTCAAACTTGATTGTTGAATCAAGTCTATGAGAGCATAGAAATTTGTTTCTGCAAAGGGAGGAGGTTCTTCTAAGTGGCAGAAGGAAGAGTTGAATTCAACAGTTGGATATCATAATGTTTTGACATCTAGCTTAACATCAGAAGTCTCAGCTGGTGATGTGGCACATCATCTTAAGATAGAAGTGATCTACAGTAATGGAAGTTATGGATGCTTCAAAAAGATCTATCTCATACAGTTTGCGGGAGCTGTGGTTTGAGAAGATGTTACATGACTAAGAGGCTTGGTGAATCCAAGATGTCTTGCCTTGGAACAAGTAGTTCATATGACTTGAAGATCTGGTTTCATAGGTGGATCAGGATATCTTGTGGGAGTTCTGAAGAAGAATGAGATCAATCAAAAGGTGGAATTTGGTTGGTTACATTGTGTGCATTCAAGCAGGATGCTTGAAACTGGTTGCTCTTGTACAGAAGAGTATTTAGTTGAAAATGTAAGGAGATTCTAATTCTCTTGGAGTTGTTGGCAGAAGTTCTAGGTTGAGGATGGAAGTATACCTTCTTTTGGTGGATGAGAGTTTAGTCCTCTCTGGTAGCTCTCTTTGTTCAGTTTGGATTACTATGCTGATGGTAAGTTCAGTTGGTGGAGCATATCTAGAACCATGGTGTGGGGTATATGTGATGTGTCCTAACAAATGTTAGAACGTTGTTGGCTTGGATATCCTTGGTATAGGATGATTTTGTTCTAGTTCTAGAGTTTGGTGCATACATTATGCCTAAGGAGCGTCTACATAGTCATACAGGAGAATGATGAAGTAGAAGGTCTGCCTTGGATGAAGAATGTAGAAAAGACTGAAGTAGATCAGGTATTGATTAATTAGAAGTCTGAAGATGAAGAGTATGATAGGGAATGACTGCCTTTGGAGAAAGGGACAATGGTACCAATATGCATGTGCTCAGCAAGTGTGCTCAAATGTTCATCTTCATCTAGAGCATTAGTTAACCATGACTGGGGGAGTACTTGTCTATGGATTTTGCTGCAAAGGTACATATATTGTGAAGATTGGTTGAATCTTATGAGGATTTAATGTCAGATGACATGTTGGTGTGGACATGAATGGTTCTAGCCATGTGAAGCTAATTGATTGAATCATATGCACACATGCTACTGAGGAGGAGTCTGAAGGGAAACTTTGCTTATGTCTGGGAGAATTTGCTTTTCTCCGCAATTCCTGGAAGAACTCCGTAGGGTTTTTTTTATAGGAGATGTCACACTTGTCTTGGTGTGTGAGTTCAGTGGAAGGCATTGTCTGGTTTTTCCAAATGTTATGATCAAGGAGTTCATTGTGATCATTCCTGTGGATATTACAGAGAGAAGTTGATCAGCTTGGCAAGATGTGAGTTTTGGAACATGAGAAGATAACAAACCATGAGGGAATCATGTGAGTTTTGGTATTTGGATTGTTTGAGGATTAAGCATTAAGTGAATGCGTTCAGCAGGTGTGTTGAACAGAGGGTGCGCTCTTGAAGACATGAAGATGAGTCTTATGTTTTCCATTCATTTAAGGTGTTCTTCTTGCAAAGGAGCACTGGTTATCTTCGATAGGGAGAGTTGATCTTTTGTTGAAGAAGTTGTTTATCCAGATTGTAATGTCTGACAAGATGTCGTGACATTGTGTTACTGGTGAAGTTCATGGTGTACTTGACAGTTTAGACCTGGTTCTATAGATTTGTGTGTCAATGGATCAGAAGTATACATTTACACCAATGTTTGTCAATTTTTGGCCATAAAGGGGGAGAGAATGTACAGTAGTAGCTGCTGAGTCTGGATTTTGTTCTGAGTATATTGGCTGCGATGATCAGAGTTTGTCCAATTGTGGCTAAAAAGGGGGAGAGAGTTGCCAAGGTGTGGTTGTGAAGCCTTTTTTGATATGGTGCAGCAACTGAGGGGGAGAGTGTATGAATAGCTGTGAGCTGGTTCTTGGTTTGAGGGGGAGTTTGCCCTATGCTGATGTGAAAGTGAGTTTATGCAGCTTGTGGGTTTTTGTTGCTGCTGGTTATTGAGTTTGTGCAGCTTGTTGAAGAGGTGCTGCTTGGTTAGTGAGTTTGTGTAGCTTGTTGAAGAGGTGCTGCTGGGTTCTCTGATGATGGCAGAGTTTGTTTTAGCCAAAATTAGCCAAAGGGGGAGATTGTTAGTTCTTGTGTTGGCTGGAATTTTGGTAAAACAAAGTTGAACAATGTTGATGTCATATGTCTGATGTCATAACATTGGTTCTTATCATTAGCTGTTGCAGGGTTGGAAGTTTTGTATGCTGATGTTATAAGTGATGTCTTGACATCAGTATACCAGAACATCAGAACATCAGTTTGTGATGTTGCACGTGTTATTTTCTGCTAAGAGATAGAGAGATTGCAGGCGAACTTATTGGAGAAGATTTATACTGATACAATTAATTCTGCATATCTTGTGGAGAATAGTTTGTTACTATTTTTGTGCAAATAGACATGGAGAATTGTTCCTATTTGTGTGGAGAAGATCTTGCAGCTGAATTAAAGGTGTGGAAGATTAAAGATAAAATCTAGCAAAGATTGCGTATTTAAAACATGAAGATTTGATTGAAGATTTGATTGAAGATTTAATTAAAGATCTATTGAAGAGCAGAATCTGTTGGAGATTTGTAGCAGAAGATTTGATATGATTTGAAGGCCCAAATCCAGTTGGGAAAATATTATAAATAGAATGCTTGTTACCTAAGAAGGGGTACGGGTCCAAGATGTAGATCATTAGGGATTTGTCTAAGTGAACCACTCGGGTTGTGAGATGGTCACTGTGGTATTACTCAGAAACCTGTAGGTAATGAGTATTGTATTGTTCTTGGAGGAAGCTTTGAATCAACTCCAAGTTGTGTCATAGAAAAGTGTCTTCTATGCGGTTAGATAGTTTTGGAAATCAAGCTGTTGATGCAGTGGCGGAGTTGTTGACTGCTAGACATCATTCCGATGATTGGGAGTGAGATGGAGTCTCTTACCTAGGGAGGACTTAGGTAGAAGGGTCATTGGGTAGTGATTGAATTAGGTAGATTGTCAACTGGTCTGTTGAGTCTGTAATTTGATACTACTAATAGTGGACTTCCTTCCTGGCTTGGTATGCCCCCAGATGTAGGTTGTTGAACCGAACTGGGTGAACAATCCTTGTGTGCAATTCTATGCTTTTCTGTTGTCTTACATTACAGAGTGTGTTGTTGTAACATCACAGGTTTTTAGTGTCTTGTTCATACAACAGATATTGATGTTGTGACATCGCACTTAACATCACATGTCTGTACCAGAATTTCAGAAAGCTCTCATATGATAAAACATGTGGGTGATCATAGTTTGTCTTGACACTTTTTGGATCTAAGTGAAAAATTCCCTTATATTTTGAAAAAAGTGAAACAGATTCTGACTTAGTGAAAATTTCACTAAGTGTTGGAAAAAGTGGCATTTTCATGTTTTTGTCATTTTGGTCACTCCATAACTAAAAACCCATGAAGAATTGGAGTGAGGTGTAGTTGACACTTTTAAAGTATACCATGAGAGCTACAAATCCATATTTGGATCAGCCAAAATGGATGCTTGGATCAAAAGTTATGATCCTTGGAAGTTGGTACCCTAGCCACTTTGTTCCATAACTTAGAAATTTTCTAAGTTTTTTATGGTTACGCCTTTTACAAGTTATCCCACTTTTCTTGATTTTTCTTGATGAATGATGATTCCAATCATACATTAACATCATTTTAGGGTTAGGGAACCATAATTGATCAAAAAATCAAAAAGTCAAACTTTGACATTTGGGCACAATTGACTTTTTATCAGATGAATTCCAAACTGTGCGATCCACTATGAAATCAAGTCCTTGAACTAAATCAAACTTGATGGATTGATTTCATAGCTGTTTTAGGGTGTATTGAATCATGTCCCAAGGTTTGGGAGCATGTCCTGGTCAAAAGTCAAAAACACAATTGACTTTTTCCCGCGAAACCCTAACTGTGGTTCTGATGAACTTGAAACTTGTGAATCAAGCTTCTTGGGTCAATACATTATTGCAAATGGATCAATATAGTGTATTAGGGACCCTCAAGTCATGTCTTGAGGTTTTGGCTTATGCTTTGTCCCAAAAGTCAACTTAGGGGTGAATTAGGTCAAGAAACCCTAATTCCTGATTTTTTATGAATGCATCCCCTGAGGCTAAATTGACTGGATGATTGGGTCTAAGAGGTCCCTTAGAGTATCTTGGGTTGTGCTTTGAAGCATTGGCTCATGCCCAGAGGAAAAATTCCATCTGGAGGCCCTGGTCGACCAAAAACCCTAATTTGGTGACACTGGCGATCTTGAGGCTCAATCCACTTAGAATGTTGCAGCCTTGTGCTTGATCCTTGATGTGGGAGTCCTCTTGATCATTTGTGGATGTTTTAGAGGTTTATACAAGTTGAATATCAAGCCATTCCTTGATTGATCCTTTGTCTAAGAGCTCTGAGAGGGCTTGAAACCCTAAGTTTGATTGTAGTGGATGCTCACCCATCTTTGGGGAGACTAATGAGGTATGATGGTCCATCCATATTGTGATGATGGTTTTCACAATGATGGGGAATCTTAGTGGTCAAAATTTGGGGTATGACAACTTGTACTCCTTTGTTATTTGCTTTATGATAAACTCAGAGTCGCCCATTATTTCGACCCGAGTTGCCCCCAATTCCCATAAAATTTCAAGTCCGGCTATCAAAGCCTCATTATTTGAACATAGGCCTTCGACTTTGTACTTGAATTTTGTTGGAACTTTGTTTGGAGAAATAATAAGAACTCGTATTCCGATTTCGTTTTTATGACTAGAGTCGTCGAAGTATAACTTCTATGGTTCTAGTTCAATATAGTCCAAAGACTTTTCATTAATAGCGTGGTCGACTATGAAATCAGTCACTACTTGTCCTTTGACAGCCTTTAAAGGTAAATATGTCAAAGAATACTCAGTTAATGCTAATGCCCACTTTCCAATTCGACTTTGTAAAATTGGTTTAGATAACATGTATTTTATAACATTGAAATGAGAAGATACAAAAACATCCACTGGTTTTATATAGTGCTTCAATTTCATACATGAAAAGTATAAACATAAACACAACTTTTTGATTACACTATATCTAGTTTCCGCATCGTTCAAGACCCTACTGAGGTAATAAATGGCTCTTTCGACACCATTCTCATCCTCTTGAGCCAACATGCTCCCTAATGTCTTGTCCGACACGGATATGTACAGCCTCATACTCCTACTTCTACAAGGCGACATTAAAATTAGAGGATGCGTCAGGTACTCCTTGATCTTGTCGAAGGCATCTTGCTGCTCTTGCCCCCATTCGAAGTCTTCCTTTTTTAGTCGAAGTAGAGGGGAAAAGGCTTACCTCTTCCCACTAAGGTTGGAGATGAACCTTCTGAGAAAGTTGATCTTGCCAAGTAGAGACTGCAATTCCTTCTTTGTAGATGGCGTTTTCGCCTCCATTATTGCCTTGGCCTTGTTATGATTGATTTCGATCCCTTTCTTGTGGACCACAAAACCTAGGAAGTCTCCCACCTGGTCGGGCGGATGAACTTCCATCTGAGGAGCCTTTCGACTTCTTCTTTAATCTTTGGGAGGATCTCTGGTGTGAATCGCCTTGGAGTTTGTTTAACAGGTTTTCTTCCGGGCCTTATTGGTAGCCTTAGTTCGACCAGATTCCTATCTAGACCGGGCATTTTGTCATAGTCCCATGCGAAACAATCCTTGAATTCCTTCAACAACTGGACTATTTCGACCTTGAGTTGGGGGCTAACTTTTGCACTGATGTAGGTTGGTCTTTTTTCTGCCCCCGACCCTAATTCGATTTCTTCGAGTGGATCATGTGCCATCATCTTGATGTTAGCTTCTAATGGATCATTCTGAAAGCCCAAAGGTTCATCGTCATAAATTGCGTCGAGCCTCTAGTTTTGTAAATCTGCTAGATCTTTGTTAGGTGGATCCATATCAACATCCTTTCTAAGACCTTGTTGATCTGCTTCGATTTCGTTGGCTTCGACAACCATGTACTTTACTTTGGCCTCTAAATCCGCTTTGAGTTTATTCTCGACTATATAAGCCGCGATCTTTTCAAGAACTAGTGACTCACTCATTGTCACTAAATTCGCTGCCCCAGCCAGTTGGCTGGATTTGTGAGGTTCCAAAAATATAATCTTCTTCGCCAACTACCTCTCTATCCCAATGAAACCCATGGGTGGGATGAAGGTATAATGAGTAGAAGGCGTTGTCGGTTGGAGTCATGTCGAAGGTTGCAGGACTACAAGGCACAATATGAGCCAAGTTTTTGTCAAAGCTTCGTCTGTCAACCTGGTTTACTTCCGCCAGAAAGTAACTTTGATCAGCTTCTATATTCTCAACAATCCCGTCAGCACGCCATATCGTTATCCTTTGGTGCATCGACGAAAGGACTGCACCTATGCCATGTATCCATTCCCTGCCTAGCAGCAGGTTATATTCGCCTTTGAAGCAATTACCATAAACATTGTCGGCCTCATGATGGTTCTGACTGTAAGATCTACTTGTATCACACCAATGTTGGTTCCCACTTTACCCTCATAATTCGACAACACCATGTTATGAGGTTTGGTGTCGGAATCGTCTTTTCCAATCTTCATAAGCATGTAATGCGGCATCAAATTGACTGCCGCTCCTCCATCAACCAGGATCTTGTTTACCCCTACATTACCCACATTTCCTTTAATGAACAGGGGTTTCAAGTGACTCCACATTGAATCATCTGGTCTTTCAAAGAATGCGTTTTGTTCTTCCACGCATCCATTGTTCATAATATAATAGCAAACCGGCCTGTGTCTGGCCGTTTCGACTTCCATAGACTCTTCCTCATCTTCGACTTCTATTATATGGTCATACTCCATGGGAAGCACTGAGACGACGTTACACATCACGTCGAAAGATGCCTCTGACTCTGAGTTAAAATCGTATGTCATTTCATCATCCCTAGTTACGTCCTCCTTTAACGACACTTGTTCTGGAGCAACGGGTGGCTTTTCGGCCTTTGACTCTTCTTTCTGACTCGAAGTTTGAACATTACTGCTGGTTTCTGGCTTGGCTTTTCCCGCAGCCTCCTTCTCTGCTTTCTTTCGACGTTGGTACCTCCTCCATTGTGACTTCGTCATAGGGTTCTTGCCCTTGTAATTTTTAGAGGGGCAAGTCATCTTCTTAGACTTTTGGAATTCTTTCTGGTATGATATGGACGATCCCCGTTGTACTTCGAAATCCTTCGACTTCCCTTGCCCCTGGGCTTGTCGGATTAGATTAACCCATCTGTCATCTGGAGCCTTATTTTTAGGCTTGAACGTGTGAGGGTACCTTCCTCCTAACCTCTTCCTACTTTGGTCTCCTCTCCTTGGGTCGAACCTTTCTCCTGTTGGTTGGGAAGGCTTCATATTTCCCCTTCTTTTTGCTCTCTCCACTCCCTCTAAGTTTTGTGCTGCCTTTTTGTCGAAGACGACACTACAACGAGGACAGAGCATTACTTCATACCTCTTTCTTTGGCATCTGTGGATAAAATTTGCCAAATTTTCCTCCTCTTTGGGTATGCTAGTTTGTGGTATTACTCACGTCGACGCTCTTCATCGACTTGCATCGAAACATTCTGAGACACCTCCATCATGTTCACATTGGCAGCTGTCTCTGTGGCAATGCTCATTTTGTTCAACTTCAAACTGAGGCCTTCATTGACCTAGTTTTCCTTCTTGATATGGTTGAAACCCTCAGTGGCTTCCTTTGTTGGTACCTTTAGAGACAAACCCTTGGTAACCTGTTGGCTGGAGAATCCGACAGTCTTCTCCTTTGGATCCTCCATGGTTCTCTAGAGGAGGCCAACAGCAGCCTGTTTGTAGGAACCTTCAGTAGTCCATTTGTTAACTTAGGCAAAACCATCAGTGGTCTCGTTATTGATTTGGACGAAACCGTCAGTAGCGTCGTTATTGACTCTAGAGAAACCTTTAGTAGTTTCATTGTTAATTTGAACAAAACTATCAGTAGTTTCGTTGTTGACGCCATCAGTGGCCTCAGCAATGTAATTCTTTATGATCTTTCCGTCAAGGTCTTCAATAACCTTAACCATCACAGCCTGGTTCACGAAATCAGTGGTAACTTCGACCATGTCGCATTTGTTGGCGGGATCATCAACAACCTCCACCATATTCACATTGTTGTCGAAGCCATCAGCAGCCTCGATCTTATCCACGTTGTCGTCGAAGCCTTCAGCAACCTAGACCATGTTCACCATGGATGGCTCAGCATAGTGGGCCTCCGCCACTTGCAAAGGGTTTGAATCCACCTTCACCTGGGACTTCGACTTGTCGCCGAATTTGAGCCTTCCATCTCTTATTGCATTCTGCACTAGATCCCTGAAAAGGAAACATTGAGACGTTTTATGACCCAAAAAATTATGGTATTTGCAAAAACCTGTCTTTTTCTGCTGTTCTAAAGGAGGCACTTTAGTACCAGGTGGCACTATCATTTGGCCATCCTTGACTAATAAATCAAATAGTTCGGCACACTTTGTGACGTCGAACGTATAAGCTCTTTTAGGGAACTTATCGTTCTTTTCTATTTCGATTGGGTTTTTCCCATTCGACGGAGCCAAAACTTTGCAAGCATATGCCGGCCCCTATTTTAATTCTGCCAAATCGACTTCTTGTTCGTCAAAATTTGACGATTCGTCTTCGTCATCATCCTCACAAACTCCGACATATGCTACCCTTTCTTTTTTTTTTATTAGCCCTAACTTTTTTGGCTTTTAGTCGTTCGACCTGTCTAACCCTATCAACCAATTGGGCCATATCTCTTAAGTACTGGGTATCTAATTTCTTTCTAATTGAATAGTCGAGGCCACCAGCGGCCATTTCGACTAACTCGTGTTCAGGCACTTGTGTGAAACACCTTGCCTTGAGCAACCTAAACCTATTCAGGTAATCATCAATTGGCTCTGAGAATTTTCTCTTGACGCTAGCGAATTCTTTCAAACTTATCTTTGTTTGTCCCATGTAGAATTGTTCATGGAATAATCTCTCCAATTGGGTCCAATTATGTATCGAATTTGGAGGTAATGTGGTAAACCAAGTAAAAGCGTTTTTCGTTAGTGAACTAGGGAAATATTTTATTTTCAAATTCTCATTATGCGCTATTTCGCCTGCTTCAATCAAATATCGCGCCACAGAATTTTGTAAACTTGGGAACCTTTCATCTATGGGGTAACTCTTGCTGCAAAATATATTCAGATAAAGGAGAAGTATAATTGGGCCTCTGCAATCCTACATTCATCCCATTTCGCGCCATAATCCTTTCGACCATGGCTGTCAAATTATTTTCTCCTGGCATATCATTACAACGCATTTGTTGTATAATATTATCAGCATTTTGGTTTCTGTTTACTAATAAAACCCTTGGTTGAACAGGGATTTCGACCCCTGGTGGTTCGACTACTCCTCCTTGGTTCAAAACTTCCGCCTGAGGGATATTTGGTTGTCTTTGATTTATAGTAAGTTCTTCTTCGACGGCTACCCCTGGGTTCTGAATTACACGTTCCCTTTGGGGAGGTTGAGGGACACCAAAGAAATCGGCAATGCGCATCATCTGCGCTGCCAATTGTTGATTTGTTTGTGTAGTGTTTTGGATTAAAGGATTAAATATAACCCCCATCTGTTGGGCTAGCATCTGGACCATATCATGGTCGCTCTCATCCATTTGTTGCCTAATTACTTGTGCAGAATTATTAGTAATGTTTGGTATATATGTTTGATATCCTGTTCCTAAAGGCTGACTAATCCTACCCATATGGTTTACACCAGAACCGGATCCTTGTAAAGGCGAAGTTATGTTAACCGTTGGCTCCGTAAATACTGATGACGCGTTATGTAAACTTGCCATCACTGACGTTGGCATTCCATATGGCTATTCTCGATTTAGTGGAGGCATGGAAAAGCCAGATATAAAAGGCGTGTACATACTCCCTGAAGGGGGAGGAGTCATTTGAGGCATTTGGGGTCCCAAAGTAGAAAAACTAGGCACACTCTGGGGAATTGAATGCGCTGGCGTCGAACCCGATGTTGATGGTATAGCCTCTGATACTGATATTGAGGCCGTATTGCCCCCAGTCGATGGAATAGGGGGTGGTACTCCATCATTTGTAGAATTCTGATTGTTTGGTGGATTTGGATTCGCCATTCTCCTTACTCGTCTTCTTCTAGGTATTTCTTCGTTATTTATGGCTATCTTACCACTCTTTAGTCTCATGCAACGAAGCGAAGAAAGTTTCGTACGAGTAAAATGTAAAATAAAGGTTTTAAATTATAAATAGCACAAGGTCCCACAGGGTGTGGCAATTTGTTTGTCTGGAAAATTAGCAAACAACCGCTGATCTCCTAATTTATGAAAAATTAGTTTACTTGCAGGACCGATCATACAAATCCTAGGACAATGTGCTTTAAAAGTTTTGACAATTTGTATGAAAATTAAACCTTTTGTTCATTAAGTTCATCATTGTTTTCATAAATCAATATGATTCAGACGAAATAATAAAGTTTTGTTCTTAAAGATAGAAACGGTGAAAAACGTAATACAAATGCAAGAAGGAAATTGCAAGAAAGTGTAAAAGAAATTGTAAGTAAATTATTTAAAACTTCATTGAAATGTAAATAAAGAAACATGTGTTTTTCAAACGTACATTTTCTCAATAACTACTCTTTTCTCTCTCACGGTTACATTGAGTATTCTTGAGTAACTTGTACAAATTTTTGAACACACGCAGAAATCTAACACTATGATTCCCTATTTATATACAGTCGAAATAACCGCTAACAACGGTCATTTCTCCTAATGGCAACAAATGGAAATCTGCATGCCTTCGCCCCTTAGATGCATTCCACGCGTCTTGTTTTAAAACAAAATTTCCCTTATGTATTTGAATTTTAAAATACCCGTCGAAACAAAGCCTTCGAAACATTATGTCAAAACATCTCCAATACTTAGAAAAAATCTTCAAATACTCTACTCCAATTGAACAATTATTTTCGACTAACCTTCTTTCACCAAACTGAATTTCTGTCGAAATATCTTGGCAGAATCTCAAACTTTTAATCTCCTGAACAAAATCCAGGCGTCGAAATTAGGAGCCTACAGGTAAATGATAATATGTGTATTTCTAATACTTTAGAGGAAAAAGTCAGTGTACAGAAATGTAGTACTTGTTCAATTTGAAAACTCGAAATTGAAAATTTAGAAGGGCAATTAACACATGTCACTAAATCTACTAGTACTAAGTCTATCATTTCAAATAAGGAATGGAAAAACTTTGGAAAACATTTTAAAAATGCCTATCGCACTAGAAACAATAGAGGAGGTATTTATACTAAAATGGTGTGCCACTATTGTGGTGATAAATGTCATATTAGGCCTTTATGTCACATTAGGAATGTAAAAGTACATTATGGTCTATTGATATGAACTCATAAGTTTCATAGTACTAACCCCTAGGACCCAACGTGAGTTAGTGGACCTAAATTTCCTTGTTAATTTCTCTGTAGGAATGTCTAGTTGTCACAAAAAATATGTTGTTTCTAGATAGTGGATACTTAAGACATATGACAGGGTATGCTTCAATGTTCTTTGATTTCTATCACAAAAAAAGCAGTCACGTCATGTATGGAGACAATAGAAAGGTAAAATATTAGGTGAATGTATTGTGGGAATTCCTTCCACGATCAATGTAGATGGTGTTTTGTTAGTCAATGAGCTTAAACATAACCTTTTAAGTGTTAGTCAATTATGTGATAAAGGATATTCGATTACATTTGATAAGTTGAGTTACTTAATTGAAAACAAGGCTAATAAAGAGTTATTGTTCACGAGTACTATATTTTATAATATCTATATGCTTAGTCTATATGATGTTTCAAAGAGCGAAACCAAATGTATTTTTACCCGAAATGAAAATTCCTGGTTGTGGCATAGGCGTTTAAGCCATGTGCACTTTGATTAATAATATAATTTCTAAGGAATTAGTATTCGGTCTATTAAAAATCAAATTTTCTAAAGTAAAGTTATGTGTTGCTTGCCAATTAGGAAAGCAAACAAGGGTGTCTTTTGAATCAAACAATTTTGTTTCTATAAACAAACCCCTAGAGCTTCTCCATCTAGATATCTTTGGCCCCTCAAGGACTAAGAGTCTAGGCGGTAACTATTATGATTTTGTTATTATATACTGCTTTATTCGATTCACTTTGACTCTATTCTTAGCTCATAAGGAAGATATTTTTTTAGCTTTTATTAGATATCTTAAGCTTGCACAAAACCAATTTTATTTAATGATCATTTATATAAGAAGTGATCAAGATGATGAATTTGTTAACCGTCATTTTGAAAACTTTTGCAACAAAAATGGGATATCCCACAAACTTTCATGTATGTGTACTCCACATAAGAATAGTGTTTTAGAGCGTAAAATTCGTGTTTTTAGAAGAATTATCATGAACCATGGTAAGTGAGACGAGTCTACCAATGTACTTTTGGGCGGATGTGATTAACATTGCATACCATGAAAGGAACTCTTGAATTAATCTCTATATCCTTGGCAAGAAATAGATAAACATCTTTGAAACAATAACTTCCATCGGAGTTAAGCCCTCATAGATATATACTCTCTTTATTTTCCTACAAAAAAGTATTATCCATCAGAGAATAAAAATATATAAGTAAGTCATCCTCCCAAAAAACAGACAGTTTCTCCACCTCAAACACCCATCATTCATCTCCCATCCTCTTTTGCACGTGTCAATCACTAACGTCTCTTTGACTTCATAAAGAACATAGAACCTGTTACACTTACCTCTCAACAACATCCTTCCATACAAGTATCATACCGGAAAGATATACTTTGTTCATATCACACCACCAAAAATAACTCTCCAACCTACTTCTCCATAAAAAAATATATTTCTTCCATAATAAAAGTTGTAAATTTCCAATACTAAAAAAAAAATTATGTTGCGCCAACAACAGCTATAGCGGCTTTGTGTGCAGCGGAGGAATAAGTATCCTTGGATCCATCCATTTCTAAAGATACAAGAGATCATAGATACAAAAATCTGAAGATATGAATAATCAGTGAGTTTAAGTATTGTAGAGTTTGAATCTATCGGACATAATTGAGTTTCGTGCTCGATTTTCTAGATCTTTGCTCTGAGGTTAAAGAAAACTTTGCACTAAAAAACTAAACGTAGGTATAGAGAATCATAAAAAAATATGGGAATCAAAACTCGTTTCCCACAGACGGTGCCATTGTTCTGTTGCTGAACCAGAAATAGAGAGTGATGCGGAAGCTGCGAAGGAGTGGAGCTTTCGATGCGGTGGAGAGTGGGTGTACCTGAAAGGTTAGCACTCCGACACTCAAGTTAGTATGTGAAATAATAGAAGATGTTCAAATTGTATTTGAAACTTGTTACCTAATTTGGTGACATTCCCTATATATATGTGAGAAACAACGGTTTCTCTATCTTTCAGACATGAAATACGAAGGACTGTAGGATGTGCATGATGTGTAAATATCATGTAGAATGGTATAGGATAGTCATGTGGTAAGGAGAAGATTTTATAAATATACATGTGTAGTCGGTCAAGAGGTTTTACCCTGAAATGGGTTGTCTCAAGGTGGTCGGTTCAAGATGAATATGGTCGGCCCATAACAGATCTTGTGAATCTCATCAATGCAAGCCTTTAGAATTAGGGAACAACTTCTCTACCCACCACAAAAAATTGGGTAGTGTACCTTCAACCAATCAATCAATGCCATATCATTTTATTATATTTAATTATTTATTTAATAGTTTAAATTTTGTAGCTTTCCAATGCAATTTACTCTATGGGTAACTCTACCCAACTTTTTAAGGTGGGTAGATAAGAATTCACCTTAGAATTATGGTTTCCATCATGGAGTAATCGAGATAGCTTTCAGCACACTCTTGGATAATTTTAGTCTTCTTGCGAATAACAGATGGTTTCATTTCCACGTCGTGAGCTTTTTCTGAATTTGTTCAATCACAAATCTATAGGCATCCCTCCCCAAAGTTCTTCCATGCAAAGGAACTCCTAAATATTTTCCAAGTGAGTTAGTCTCTCTGAAATTGGATATTTGCACCAGCTGCATTCGAGTGGAACTATTAACATTACTATGAAAATAGTTTTACATCTTCTCCTTTCTAACTTCTTACCCATACATCTTACAAAACGCTTCCAAAATATGAACAAATACTTGTCACTACCTACCTTAATAGCTTTCTATTATTTCTTATCTACTGCGTGAGAAATAAGATGGGAAAGCTTATCTTTTCAAAGCACAAACAAATACGGAAAAATTGGATCTCTTTAATGAATCCCATTACTAGGACGAAAGAAATTGGATCTCACACCATTCCACTTGATATTAGTTTAAACACTTGTAAGGATATGCATAATAACTTTCATCATCTTTGTCGACATGTTAATCTCCTTAAGGGTTCTCCAAATAAACTCCTGGCTAAGCTTATCGTAAGCCTTAGCAAGGTCAACTTTAATAGCAACAAATCTTTTGTTTACCTTTCACTTCTCTTGAGCCACAATATACTGAAATAACATGTTATGTTCATTTCCAACTACGACATGCTTAGGTTCATTACATGACAGTTTCATAGGTAAGTTGGATGCAAATGGAGTGATGTGATGTGATACACCTGAGTTTGGAAACCAAGCCCAAGGATTTTGGAATTGATCTTGATCTGCTAAGCAAGTATTGGCCTAAGTAGATGTTGATGTCTGAGATTTCTTAGTGACTGATGTTATGCCTAATTCATTTGGTGTGAGGCCTTGAGCTTATGCTTTAGTTGATGTAGGCTCAAACGACTCCTAAAATCTATGTCAGTGTTCAATTACTGAGTGACCATACTTATTACACAACTTGCAAGTTGGGCTGTTACCAAAAGTGTATTTTTTCCCACAACGACCTCTACCACGATTTGTTCTACCCCTGCCTCGAAAAAGCCTGATTAGTGCCAATGTGATAGCGAATTTTACCTGCACTTAAGTTACTCGAGGCTTAAGCTATGTTAGTTGTTGTAGTTGGTGAACAATGTTCTTGGCGATAATTAATAAGTTTAGCCTCTTGTACATAAAGTAATGCCTCAATATCATAAAATTCATTTGGCTCACCTTTTCCATATATCATCATGATAAACGGATTGTATTGCTCAGGAAAGCCTTGCAACATGGAATCAATTTAATCTCTCTAAGAGATTGGATCACCAACGACTAAAAGGAAATCTGCAATGGCTCGAATTCTTAGCACATACTCAGAAATTGATTTGCTACCTTTCTTACTTGTCTTCAATTCAGACCTGGGTTTGTGCACGAATGCCTTCATCTGCGAGTTGAAATACTTGTGCACTTTATCCCACACTTCATACGCATGCTCGCAAGATAAAACACATGGTAGAATAGTTTTAGATATCATGAAAAGTAGCCATGTGAATAATGCTTGATCTTGCACAGTCAAAGCTTCTTAACTTTCAGAGACAAAATTGTCCAATCTATCATTTTCACTTTTGAACGTTGGTGGTATTTAAGGGTTAACAACTACTTTGTGGAGTTTATAAGAAAGAATTACTCCCTCAAATTGTTGATTCCATAGAAATAAGTTAGTTTCTTGCAGCTTGATAGAGAGTTTGGGTACAAACATGTTCGTGGATCCTGAAAATACCATAGTTGATGTAGTAGCATAGGATGAAATTCTTGCAGGTTGAGTGTTGAGGAGGGATGAATCAAGATCTGCCATTGATGCTTCTTTAAATCTCCTTGCAACCAAAATTTAGCGCTCAACTGAATCCTATCAATTGAGCTTCTTTGAAGCTTTGAATCTTTTCTTATGAAGAAGATGATGATGAATATGATGAAGCTTATTGGAAGTTTTGAATCTACACCTATGATGAAAATTGATGAAGATGATTTTGCAGCGGAAAGAGATCCCTTAAGTTGATATCATATTAGAGTTAGTATTCATGCATGAGAGAGATGAGAGATATCTATGAGCATGATCTTCATGCTAGAGTTTTCAGTCATTGATTGTTATAAGTGTGTAAGCTTAACATATATTGTGTAACTTATATTGAGTCTCTATCTAATATATATATATATATATATATATATATATATATATTCTAATAAGATTGAACATTATAGCGGAAGTTGGTTTATGTTGTAAATTATTAATAATAAATAATCTTGAGTGTGCTTCAAAATTAAAAGAAAATATGCAAATGAAGGTTAAATTTTTAATTTAGAAACAGGCAACACTTGTGAAGTGTTGCGGTAGGCAGTTTGTATTTTGAATTTAGAAATAGGTAACACTTCGTGAAGTGTTGCAGAATGCGAAATAGTTCAACCTTTGAAAATTGTTGTTGTAGGCGAAACAGTGCAACATTTGGTAAAAGTGTTGTTAAGGGTGAAACAATGCAAGATTTGGTAAAAGTGATGATGTAGGTGAAATAATAAAACATTTGGTAAAACTGTTGTTGAAAGTGTGTGTTTCATCAAGGGTCGCAACCTTGTGAAACAACACTATTTTGGCCTATAAATTGAGCATTTCAGATTCATAAAAATACATGACAAAAGTCTATCCTCTTCACACAAAATGCAGCCTCACATCAATGTGCTTGGTTCTCTCATGATAGGCTGAATTCTTCGACAGGTGTATTGCACTTTGACTATCACATTTAACAGTGATAACTTGACCTTGAAGTTTCAACTCCTTTGCAAAACCTTCAAGCCACAATTCTTCCTTTACAACTTCAGTTAGGGCGATATATTCCGCTTCAGTGGTTGATAAGGCAACAACCTTCTGAAGTGTTGCTTTCCAACTGATTGTTGTCCCAAACATAGTGAACACATATCCAGAAATAGATTTTCTGGAATCCATACAACCTGCATAATCAGAGTCGACATATCCTTCGATTGCTGCTTTACTATCTTCACCCAAGGCTCCACCATAAATTAGTACTCTATTCAGAGACCCATTTATGTACCTTAAAATCAACTTCAATGCTTGCCAGTGAGCCTTTCCAGGATTCGCTATGTACCTGCTTACAAGACTTACTGCATATGCTATGTCAAGTCTAGTACATACCATAGCATACATCAAAGAACCCACTATATTAGCATATAGAATGCTATTCATATAAGCTCTTTCGACATCAGTACTGGACATAGATCTATACTCATCTTGAATTGAGGGTTTGTCGGAGTCACAACAGGCTTTGAATTCGACATACCATACTTTTCGAGAATCTTCCGTAGGTATGCCTCTTGAGATAAGCATAATTTCGACTGCTTTCTATCTCTTCGGATGTCAATCCCAAGAATCCTGGATGCAGCTCCCAGATCCTTCATTTCAAACTCCTTATTGAGTTCAGCCTTCACCCTCATTACCTCTTCGACATTGTTGCTTGCTATTATAATATCATCCACGTAAAGCAACAAAATAACAAATGAATTACCAGGTCGAAATCTGAAGTAAACACAGTGGTCGAACTGACTTCTGATGAAACTTATGCGTGCCATGAACTTGTCGAATCTCCTATTCCACTGTCGAGGAGATTTTTTCAGTCCATATAAATATCTCTTCAGCATGCACACATAATCTTCCTTCCCCTTTTCGACATACCCTTCAGGTTGCCTCATCAGGACTGTTTCATCTAGATCACCATACAAGAACGCAATCTTCACATCCATCTGTTCTAGTTCATGGTTGAACTGTGCCACTGTGGAAAGCAACATTCGAATGGACATGTGCTTCATAACAGGCGAGAACACATCATTGAAGTCAACACCTTCTTTCTGAGTGAACCCCCTAGCAACTAACCTTGCCTTGTATCTCTTCGATGCCACTTCTTCGATTCCTTCCTTAACTTTGAAAATCCATTTACAGCTGACTAACCTGGCTCCAGCAAGTTTCTTGATCAGTTCCCATGTGTTGTTGTCATGAAGAGATTTCATCTCATCATCCATGGCCTTCAGCCATTCAGTCTTCTTTCAACTCCTCATAACTTCCTTATAGTCTCTAGGTTCTTCGTCGAGAACCTCACTTGCAGAGATTAAGGCATAAGCTATAAGATCTGCGTACCCAAGTCTTTGAGGTGGCTTGATGACTCTCCTCGACCTGTCTCTTGCTAGCAGGTAGTCATTATCAGTCTCCTCATCTTTGACAGCATCTTCTGCTTCTTCTTCGACTTCATCTGGGGTACGCAATTCAGCATCAACATGCTCCACCTCAACAGGAATCTCTCCTTGTTCCATCTCTTCATCAGCATCATCAGTTTTCTTGAAAGCCATCTCAGCTTCATTGAAAACTACATCTCGACTGGTGATACACCTCATGTGACCTGGCTCTAGGCACCATAGCCTATAAGCTTTGACTCCTTCAGGGTATCCCATGAACATGCATTTCAGAGCTCTAGGTTCGACCTTGTCTTGCCTAATATGAGCATAGGCCACACAACCAAATACTCTATGTCTGTCGAGACTAGGTGGATGTCCCGAACAAACTTTTTCAGGTGTCTTCATTCCCAAGGCAATCGAGGGACATCTATTTATCAGATAAGCTGTTGTCGAAACAGCCTCTGCCTAAAACACCTTCTTCAATCTAGCACTAACCAACATGCATCTAACCCTTTCAAGGATTGTTCGATTGAATCTCTCAGCTAAGCCATTTTGTTGAGGAGTACCTGCTATAATCTTATGCCTTGTAATCCTAGACTCAACACAGTAACTGTCGAACGCTTTGTTGCAGAACTCAAGGCCATTGTCAGTTCTCAACCTCTTAACCTTTCTGCCAGTTTGAGTTTCGACTAAAACCTTCCAACTTTTGAAATTCTCAAAAGTTTCATCCTTCGTATTCTGAATAAATAGCCATAACTTCCTGGAATAGTCATCAACGATAGATAGAAAATACCTTGCACCTGAGTGTGAAGGATTCCTTGCAGGCCCCTAAATATCAGCATGAATGTAATCCGGGGATCCATGTGTTCTTTGTTTGCCTTTGTTAAACTTCGCCCTACAGGATTTACCAAATACACAAGATTCATAAAACTCCAACTTTTCGACTTTGTCACCACCTAGTAGGTTCTGCTTCCCCAATTCGACCAGACCTCTTTCGCTGACATGGCCCAATCTCATGTGCCATAATTCTATCTTCAACACAGGTTTTGTGGATGCAATATTTGTCGAACCACTTACAACCTCAGCCTCAAGGGTATACAAGCCTTGTTTCTTCACGCCTCTCAAGACTTCCTTCGACCTCTTCATGACTCTTAGGATACTTTTCTCTCCTTGGAAAACACATCCCTTCCTGTCGAATTCACCAAGAGAAATTAAATTTCTCTTCAAATCAGGTACATACTTGACTTCAGTCAATAACCTTATTGACTCATCATGGAGCTTGAATCTCACAGATCCAATACCTAGAATTTTGCAGGATTTGTTGTTTCTCAGCAGCACCGATCCACCATCTTGATCACATAACTCCTTGAACAATTCTCTGTTTGGAGTCATGTGCCAAGTGCAACCTGAATCCATAATCCACTCTTTTCTTGAGTCTCTTCTTGAAACTACAAGGACATCAGATGAGTCGAAGTCATCTTGAACAATGACTGTGTTGCCATTATCCTTACCTCCATGATCTTTTAGGCATTCAGGGCACACCTTTCTTGTGTGACCCTCCTTCTTACAGTGATAACATCGAATACCAGATGTTTTGCCACTATAATACTTCTGCTGACTTTTACCTTTCTTCTTGTCGAACTTACCATCCTTTCACAAGAATTTTCCATTAACGGCCAAACCTTCACCAACCGTCGAAGGTTTATGCTCCTTTCGTTCGTTCAGGTCCTTAGAATACAAGGCTGATTGAACTTCTTCAAAGCTCAGGGAGTCCCTTCCATACAAGAGAGTTTTTCTGAAGTGAGCATGTGTTCTGGGCAAAACACACAACAACAACAGTGCTTGGTCTTCGTCATCGATCGTCACATCAATATTTTCAAGATCAAGAATCAGCTTGTTGAACATATCCAACTGCTCAGCCAAAACTTTGTCTTCACTCATCTTGAATGAATACAAAGCTTGCTTCAGCTAGAGTCGATTCACCAGAGATTTGGTCATGTACAAACTTTCAAGTTTCAACCATAACCCCGATGCCGTAGTCTCCTTTGATACCTGTCAAATAACCTTATCACCAAGGCTCAACAAAATTACGGTGTGGGCTTTCTCTATCATGACCGTATTTTCTTTTACTGTTAACGCAACATCCATGGCTGCCTCTCCCTTCAACGCATCCAAACAACCCTGCTGAACCAGTAAGGCTTTCATCTTCAAGCGCCACAGACCAAAATCGTTCACTTCGATGAACTTTTCAATCTTATACTTTGTTGAAGGCATCTTCTCCAAGCTCACCGCACCAATTTGTTATGAAAATTGATACCTTGAAACAAAATATTAACGGTTTCTTTATGGGCAAGAAACACGCAAGAGTTAGGGTTAACAAGGAAAAACAACTGAAACCTTATTAGGGTTCACAAAGGAAGAGAAAAGAGGAAGAAGAATAGAGAATTGGTTAAATCTGTTTTACTATTCACTTTCTCTATAGGGTTCAGATATTACAAGTGAATACCAATAATTAACCTCTCTCAACCTAATAAGGTTTTGTCACACTTAGGAAGAGAGACTAGTATGCTATTTATAATAAACCTAACATACTAAACTAATGGGCTTTTTAACAATTACCCATTACAAGCTAACTTAGGGTATAAGCTAACTTAAACAATTGGATGCATACCACAAGGCCCAATTCGATCTCCTACATACTAGAACAGAATTCGACTACAACATGTAGGTCTTCGACAACAGCATGTGAGCGGACTTCGACGACATGCTAAAACTAGAGTTCGATCAAATATCTCACACAATATAATTCATTATGCATATATGTTAGTTATGAAATAAAATATTTATTTTAAGAGAATATAAATAAATGAGTGTTAGTTAATATGGTGTATATGACTTTTATGTTTTAAACATCTTTATAAAATAAAAGTTATGATCATGTTCGTCGATTGCTATAAATACTTAATGCATTGAATATATTTTAGATATATTCAAGTAGAAGTGTAACTTCAAAGTAAAATGATTATTATTAAATATTTTATTGATAATGGAAGAATGACATAAAATTTGTCGTGTCACAAAGTTTTTATGACATATAATGAAGATAATTCTTTTGAAGAAAAAATGATATTTCTCCATATGAGGTATGAAAAGGAAAAGCGCAAAATATCAGTTATTTTAGAGTGTAGGGGTGTGTAGCTTATTATAAGAACATGGACCCTGAAAGGAATAAGTTTGGTCATCGTGGGATCAAATATGTTTAGATAGGTTATACACCTAACATTAAAGCATATAGAGTTTTGAATTTTGATTCTAATGTAATTATTGAATCCTAGATGTGGAATTTTGATAACCTTATCACGGGGGATAAGGAATTCGAGATTTCCA
Source organism: Lathyrus tuberosus (assembly GCA_022829125.1). Taxonomy (NCBI): domain Eukaryota; kingdom Viridiplantae; phylum Streptophyta; class Magnoliopsida; order Fabales; family Fabaceae; genus Lathyrus; species Lathyrus tuberosus. The sequence goes on along the minus strand of JALAZF010000107.1, from coordinate 12,324,495 downwards.
CAAATTAAGAACCTCGTGAGGAAGGTTCACCACGAATTGTTGATTATTTTGACACATATGCACTAGTAGCAAGCACAACGAAATTAGAGTTTCGTTTGCATTAACTTCCTTACAAAACCTTATAGTTCATCAAATGGATGTCAAAACAATATTCCTAAATAGATATCTTGATAAGGAGATTTACATAGATCATCTGGAAGGTTTTGTACTTCTTAGTAATGAACAAAAGTGTGCAAACTTGTCAAATCCTTGTATGGATTAAAACAAGCACCGAAACAATGACATCAAAAGTTTGACTATGTCATTGTAAGATTCACCGATTAAAGGGAGACACACAAGAGTTTGTCATCATCAAAAGGGGGAGATTGTGAAGAATACATCTTATATCTAGTTCAACTTTGATGAAGACAAAGATTATCAAAGAAGAAAGGGATCAAAAGTGTCATGCATATCATTGATGAAGTTGATCAAGAAGGTTGAACATAGAAATTCAAGTGAAGATTTGAGACAAGTGAACATAACTAAGGTACTTATCACAATTCATACTATATTACTTTAAAGTGCTCAGAATTTCATCGCTCACTTCATCTAAAAACTTTCTTACATCATCATGCATATGATTATATAAAACCCTTCTTCATATAATTCTTGTGACCAGTGTTTATACACAAAGTTGTGTGGAAACATTGTGATATTCCTTTGTCTCTTTGTTGATTACATATTGATCATTTGCAATGAGATGAATGAAATTTTAGAAATAAAGAGGTTCCAAACTTCCACATACAAGATGAATGATCTTGGACTAGTTGACACATTTTTCCGGATAAAAGTATAGAAAAATAGTGGGGGTTATGAACTTAGTCAAACACATTATGTTGAGGAAGTACTTTACAAGTCCAAAAACTTATATTTTAAGAAAGTGAGTACTCCATTTGATCCTAATGTCAAACTTCAACAAAATGATGGAAGTGTTGTGGCTCAATTGGAATATGCAAGTGCATGCAATGTACTAGACCTTACACAACATTTGCAATTAGTAAAATGAGTAGATTTTACTAGCAATTCAAATGGTGAGCATTGGAATGTCATCATTAGAATTTTTGGCTATCTTATGAAAACCAAAAAGTCTTGGTCTCCATTATGGTAGATTTCCTACTATAAGAAGGATATACCAATGTGAGTTGGATATCAAGTATTGAATATCATAAATCTGCATTTGGGTGGATATTTACATTAATCTCAGGTGCAATTTCTTGGAAGTGCAAGAAACAAATGTGGATCACTCTCTCAACCATAGAATCAGATTTCGAGGCTCTTGCTTCCGCTTGTGAAGAAGCTGAATGGTTGAGGGACCTTCTGTTGGAAGCTCTATTAGCTAAAGACAATGTTTCAAAGGTGTTAATACATTACGTAGTCAAGCCACTTTACCTAGAGCATACAAAATATGTATATCAGAAGTCTAGGCAAGTAGAACTTACAAAAAATGTAATCATTTTATTCACATATATATGAATATGCTATGATTTACTTGATCCATTTACTAAACTATTGTCAGAAGATTTAGTAAAGACTACCTCGAGAGGTATGAGATTGAAACTCCTTGAATATGAGTTCTGACAATGGTAGCAACCCAATCTAAAGTTAACCAACCTTAACCTAAGATTTAATGGGTAACAACAAGTCGTTGATTTGGATGTTTGTGCAATATTTTGTGACAATGATGACTATTAGATATTGAGGGTTGAGTTTTTTTTCAAACTCTTAATGAAGTTCTATATCGAGGATATGTATATCAACAAAATAGATACACGATGAATTTCACCTATATGAATTTCGAGATGGTGTCATCTTAAAGCGAGAGTTGGAGTTTCTCTCGTGAAAATTCATGAAAATAGGAAAAGTACATGGCCATAAATAGTGTTAGGCGAGAGATGTAGGCGAAAAAACATTAAAGAATGTGTGTAAGGTAACATCGGTATAATCAAAAGGGATAACAGTTCAATGCATAGCTACCCAACATTCCGATTAAACTTTTTATTATTCTTACTAAGGATAAGTTCAAATCGAAAGATACTTAACTATATTAATATTCTTTTCCTCTCTTTTTCTGGAATTGATCTTGTCATTATTAGAGCAAGTGGGAGGTTGTTGTAAATTATTAACAATAACTAATCTTGAGTGTGTTTCAAAATGACAAGAAAATATGTAAGTGAAGGTTAAATTTTTAATTCAGAAACAGGCAACACTTGTTAAATGTTGCAGTAGGCAGTTTGTATATTGAATTCAGAAATAGATAACACTTTGTGAAGTGTTGCAGAATGTGAAATAGTACAGTCTTTGAAAATTGTTGTTGTAGACAAAATAGTGAAAGATTTGGTAAAAGTGTTGGTGTAGGCAAAACAATGCAAGATTTGGTAAAAATGTTGTTGTAGAAGAAACAATGCAACATTTGGTAAAAGTGTAGTTGAAAGTGTATTTCATTAAGGGTCGCAACCTTGTGAAACAACACAACTATGTCCTATAAATTAAGCATTCCAAATTCAGAAAAATACAGCACAAAAGTCTATTCTCTTCAGACAAAATTTCAGATTTCATCTTTCCTTATATTCGAGTTTTCATCGATCTTGTGCAAACTCGAATAGCTGAATTATCATAGATATTCTTGCGTTCCAACTCTAAGACATTTGAAAGTGATTGAAATACTTTTTTTAAAAATCAATCTTCATTAAAATGGTCAAAGTGATGACCCCAAATCAAATACATCAACTATCATGTTGCAGGAACATATACCTGCTATTATGCAAGAACAAAATAAGTAGAATTCTAAACAAGTATGATCCTAAATCTACTTCAAGAGACTAAAAACCTGCTAACATATTTGACAAAAACAAATAACCCATTGTGAATAGTGCTAATGTCTAACCAAACACAATACTCATTAAACTTTCAATAAAAATCCAATGGCATCTTGTGCCAATCATATAGATTACAAAGAGATTTCTTCTTCGTGTTCAAAATCTTCCATTTCCAGGTAGAAAGAATGATCCCTTGGAACATTTCTTTAGGAATTGCAATGTAATCATTATATAATACTTGATTTATAAATCTCTAAATGCACCAGCATGAAACCAACCAAATGTATCTCAGCAACATTCCAAACTCAGGGGATTTGGCCCAGCTTAGAAAATCTTCTATACAATTGGATCCTCTATAATATTAGACACCCAACCATGTTTCAATTTCCTTCCAAACTAATTTGATCTTAGGACAGGTTAAGAAGATATGAGTTATGTCTTCATCAACTTGAAAACAGAATACACAAGCCATCTGATGTGGATCATTTCTGATACTTCTCTTAACAAGATTTTCACGAGTTGGAAGCCTATTCAAAAATAATCTCCAACCGAAAACTTTAATCTTAAGAGGAATCCTAGCATTCCACATAACTTACAGTGCTTCCATCAGATTATCATCTATGTCTTCCTCCTCCTTTTGATTCATTCCCTCATAACAGAATTTCACACTGAATTTATTATCACAATCCATGGGCCACAATATCACATCTTAATCTTGATAGTTCAACGAAACTTCCTCCATAATTTGCATTAGTTCTGTACCAGTCCCATCAACTTCATCATTCAATAACATATTCTTACCAACAAGGTCCCATATCCATTTATTATCTATCCAATCACCACAATCCATAATTAAAATATGGCAAAATATCTTTTTTGGTCCTTTAACTTTACCCCGGGGTTCATTTTGGCCCCTTAACTTTAAAAAGTGTCATTTTGGTCCCTTAACTCTTCAAAACGTTCCATATTAGTCTTTTTGTCTTATTAGCGACGAATTTAGCGACTGATTTTTAAATTTTTCCGTCGCTAATAAGACAAAAAGGACTAATATGGAACGTTTTGAAAAGTTAAGGGACCAATATGACACTTTTTAAAGTTAAGGGACCAAAATGAATCACGAGGTAAAGTTAAAGGACCAAAAAGAATATTTTGCCTTAAAATATTATGAGAAGGGGACGAATTGTAGAGATCAAGATATTGAACTTTGAGTGTTGTTCCACCAATCCATAGAGCATGCCAAAACAATGTACTCCTACCATTCCCCACTTTCCATGTTAGAATATTGAATACCCCTTAATCGTTTGAAGGCTTTGCTAAGCAGACCACATCGTTCCACCATTTCTAGCACTGTCTTGAATTTCTTGTATCCTGTATTTGAAATAGATTATGGAAGTCACCTCCATACTTGGCCTTAAGGATACCCCTCCAAATTGCTATAGGATCATTAATCACTCTCTAAATCCATTTTGCCACTAGAGCTCTGTTGAAAACCATCACATCTTTTATACCTAATCCACCTTGTTTTCTTGACTTGCAAACTTGTGTCCATTTCACCCATGCTATGCTTCTCTTATCCCCATCACCTGCCCATAAGAATTTTCTTTGTATTGCTTTGATCTCTCTCAATACTTTGACCGGCGCCAAGAAGAATGATAAGAAGTGTATTGGTAAATTAGTAATGACTAAATTGATCATTGTGACCCGTCCTCCAATAGATAGCATCCTTCCCCTCTAAGAAGATAGACGAGCTTTAATAGATCCAATGACTGGTTTCCAAAATGCACCAGTTTTATGCCTCCCTCCTACAGATAGTCCTAGAAATCTAAAGGGGAACTTTCCAACTTTACAAGTCAAGAAGGTTGTTGCAGCTTTAGTCTTGTTGTCCTCTAGTCCCAGTCCCATTAATTTGCTTTTGCTGTAATTCACCTTCAAGTCAGACAGAATTTCCAGGCCTCTGAGTACTGCTTTTATTGCCCAAATGTTGGACCATGATTCATCACACATAATCAATGTATTATCAGCAAATTTTAATAAACTAATAGATGTTTCCCCTTCAATCTTTAAACCACCCAGGATGTTACAATCTTCTGCTTTCTTTATGAGTAGTTCCAAGCATTCCGTGACTAAGACAAAAAGAAGTGGAGATAACGAGTCTCCTTGTTTAAGACCCTTGTTAAATTTGAAATCTTTAGAAGAACTTCCATTTACCAAAACTGAACCGTAACTGTTACAAATTAAACCTTTAATCCAACTTTGCCATAGAGGACAGAAATGCATTGCATCTAACACCTTGAATATAAAACTCCAGCTTACAAAATCGTAAGCTTGAGAAAAATCCACCTTGAACATGTATCCTCCTTTCTTTTTCTTAATGACATAATCATGATCTTCATTGGCCACCAGCACACCATCAAGCAACTGTTTGCCTGGTATAAATGCAGTCTGGGAATGAGATACCAGAGTCCCTATCACACGACTCAGTCTTGCAGCCATGATTTTTGATAGTATTTTGTGAATGCATCCAATCAGAGCAATAGGTCTAAACTCCTTCAAGGCTTGAGGATTATTAGACTTTGGAATAAACACAAGGAAAGATGAGCAGAATGTTTTAGGCAAGATTGCCTTTTCGTGAAATTCTGTAATACAATTGATGATGTCTCCGCCTATAATCTCCCATGTGTTCTTTATAAACTTCAAGTTGAAACCATCGGGGCCGGGACTTTTATTCCCATCACAAGACTTAATCGCCTCAAGGATATCCTCAGAAGAAAAAGGCTCTGTCAGCATAGCATTATCCTCCTCAGTGAGTTTTTCCATGTTACTTAGATCCATGTTAAAACCTTCAATGAGCTTATTCTTGAATTTCTCAGCAAAATGATCATGAATCACTTGCTTTACTTTCTTCACGTTGTCTTCCTCATTTAAGCCAATGTTCAAGACTGAAATTGAATTATCCCTTCTCCTAGCATTGATAACTAAGTGAAAGTATTTTAAATTGCTATCTCCTTCAAATATCCACCTGGTTCTAGATTTTTGAAATAGCAAGCTTTCTTTGGATGCAGTTTTCTCCATATTTGCTCTCAGAATAGTCATTTTCCAATTCAGTCATCTCACCTTCCAAACCATTAAGTTTCTCAATCCTCTCTTCTACTTTAAGATCCAATATTCCAAATACATTTACATTCCACCACTTCAGTCTTGTTTTGAGAAACTTCAATTTTTGTATAAGTATATTACACGCATCTCCGGAAACATGACAAGATTCCAACACCTCCTTAACAAATTTTAAGAATTCAGGGTGTTCAAACCAAGCATTGATGGTTCTGAATGGTTTGGGCCCCCAATTCCTATCGTTTAATACCAAGGACACCGGTCTATGGTCTGATACATCTCTATCACCAACCTTCAGATTAACAGCTTTCCAGATTCGACATAATGCCTCAGATATTAGAAACTGATCTAATATACTCTTGCAAGATCCATTTGAGTTGTACCACGTAAATCTATTGCCCACTACAGGTAGGTCCACAAGATCTATATCTTCTATGAACAACCCAAATTCCTCCATCTCAGAATTGTTACAGCTCCCTCTACCTTTCCTTTCTCCCTTGAATTTAATAGCATTAAAATCCCCCTAGAATCCAATCCCCTTATGGAAATTCTGATTTCAATTTAATAAGTTTCTCCCATAACTTCCTTTTTTCACTCAATACACAAGAAGAATATATGTTCAATATGTATACCGCCCTGCCCCTACAAAGTCCATATACTCCAAGATAGCCAGAACCAGAAAACTAAACATACAATGAAATGATTTCTTATTCCAGATGGATAACATACCTCCTGATTATCCTATGGATCCAGTTGTAGACCAATCAAACTCATCTCTATCCCACATACTTTTGACAAAGCAATCATCTATTATTTGCCGTTTTGTTTCTTGTATTAAACAAAATTCAATTTTCTCCTTCCCAGTCAAATAGTTAACTCTTCTTCTTTTGATGAAAGAGTTACACCCTCGAATATTAAGCGAAGTAATATTCATGGAACTCTTTTAGGTGTCTCCTTCTGACTCTCATGTCTAATTCTGTCCTTTATTTTCCAAATTTCTTATTATGCCTTCAAGAGCTTCATCATCTTCTTCTCCCTCAATGCCCAATTCCTTCAATATTGTCCACACCTTGCCTCGTACATCCTCAAGTTTTCTCTTAACTCTCTCATTTCCAATTTCCACATCCTTATCTGAAATGGACTCATAGCATAGAATTGATCCCCCTGAGTATCTAGAATCACTGTCTCCAATCTGGGATGAGAGAGCTATAGGATCTTCTGATTGACCATCTGATAAGTTGACTGGTTTGAGAATGAGTGATGAGTGTAACAAAGCTGAGTAGTATGATGGAGCAAAAGAAATCTGGATCTTATCATAGATTTCAGTCAATGGCTTCTTTTTTCTAGAAGAAATGATGGCTAACGGCCCACATGTTTTGATATCAGATACGTCAATTGGATTGGGCCTAAACCTTTCAATATTGTCTGAACCAATTTTTAGGCCCAACTCCAAGTTGTTGACTAATTGAATATCACTATTATTCTCCAATTCCATGTTCCTTGAACCACATTCAATTTCAATTTCCCTACTGCTCGTCCCCTAGCAGGCCTATATTCCTTATCATGTCCCATCTGCACAACATTTGGTATGCTAACATTAAATGCCAACGTTTCTTTTGACTTCCCCATATCCTGACAATTCTCACTGCAACTTCCAAAAAATTGTCTTTTTGGAGTACTTTGTGCCTTGCCCGTGTAAGCAGGGTCATTAAAAACTTATAAAAAATGATTTTGTTCACAATTCTAAATTTGATCTATTCGATTTAAATTAATTTTCTAACGGTTTATATAATCGACTCTATTTAGTTAGTTAGATAAAATTTGGTGGTTCTTCTTATATGCGGTCTTAGAACAAAATTTGCTTTGTAATTTTAATTAAACCAAAAAAAATATTACATATTTTTTCTTTTCCATAAGCAAAGTCATTCGTCGAGCATTAGTTTTCTTCTTCTAGAAGCACGCTTATATATTAGTTAAAGAAGAAAACGCAATACACATGAGTAATTGATTTTCATTTATTTGCTGCTGTACCAGTCCAAGAAATTTATTTGTTCCTATAGTCAACTTAATGCTTAGGTCATTTGTATTTGTAAATCAAAATATATTATATTTTATGTCATAGATGGATTTGCAAATATTGAAATATTGAAAATGCTTTCAAACGGGGGATTTTTATTCGTAAGCAAAAATAGATTAGTGTATAAGTTTTCAATCACGTGAGCGCAGCTTTGATTCAATTCGACCACGACAATATAGTCATCTCGTTTTCAGGAGGAGCTGTACATTATAAGACTTAATAAATTAATTAAAGCCAAAGGGTGAAAGAGTAGGTTAATCTCAAAACAGAAATTGACTAAAAGAAAATCTCTGAAAGAAAGGAGATGCATGTTGGTCACATGAGTTTTTTCACGAGGGATCTGATTTGAATATAAAAATTGCTTCAATAAGTCAATTTCACATTTTAATAATTGTTTGCTTCTAAGTGGTATTTCAATATTTATTTTGACCGAAAGCTCATTTTACTTATGACTGAAAAATGCGACAGCCTAATATGAAGAAAAAAAAACTTACAAAAATATATTTCAATTGGCAATATATATTATTCAACCAAACAAAGATTGATTTCTTTTTTAGGTTTTTTCGATTACATTTGTTGGATCATCATGAAGGAAAAAACATTCACATTAGATCAAACACTTATATAAAAGTCAAAGACTCATCCAATTAAGTTAGAGAGACACCATATTTTCAGCAAAAACCTTAAGGTAATATGTGTTTGGGTTTTCTCACTTATAAATGCTCAAATCTCTACGTTCTAACCAATGTGAGACTTCTCCACACAACTCACACTTTTTATTCTTAATACCCTCCCTCAAGTGTGAGTCTATCCACTATGCCCCTCATCGAGTGAAAGTTCTTTCATCCTCATACACTTGTACGACCATTGACACTTTTCAACGGGACATTCTATCCACGACCATGTGGAGAAACTTTTGATACAAGTGAGTCGGTCCCTTTACTCAAACCAAGCTCTGATACCATTGTTGGGGCTATACTTCGGGGATCAACACGAGGGAGCATTTTTTACTTTAGGGCTTTTCTTTAAGAGCAACACACATTAGTAAGAGACACACCACATACTCACTCAAAACTTTAAGGTGATAGGTGTGTGGGTTCTTCCGCTTGTAAATGCTAAAGTCTTCACATTTGTAATCAATGTGAGATTTCTCCACGCTACTCACACTTGTTATTCTCAATACTCCCCTTCAAGTGTGAGTCTATCCCCAATACACTCCCTCAAGTGGAAGTTCTTTCATCCATATGCACTTGTACCGCCATTGACACTCTTCAACGAGACACTCTATCCACGACCATGTGGGGATACTTTTTCATTCAAGTGAGTCGGTCCCTTCACTCGAATTAGGATTTGATACCACTGTTGAGTCATCATGAGGGGCAAGTATTCACATTGGTCAAACACTCACCAAAAGGTCAAAGACTTAACCAAACAAATAAGAGAGACACTTATTCACCCAAAACATTAAGATGATAAGCGTGTGGGTTCTCCACTTATAAATGCTCAAGTCTCCACATTTCTATCCAATGTGAGACTTCTCGACACTACTCACACTTGTTATTCTCAACAACATAAACGGAGAAATACTACATCCTAATTAAAGAAAATTATATAATATCTATTAACAATATTGAAAAGACAAAACAACTATTTATGCACTATCACAAGAGATTTTTTGTGATTAGCATCTAATTTGGCAAAGTTGTCTACACATAAGTTTACTTTTATGAGAATATGGTGAACATTGATGTATCAATATTTAACAACATTATTTTGAATTAACACCAAAAGATTAGCATAATGATGAAATCTCAATATTTTCTTCTCCACTAACTAGACGACATGAAGGCGGTCCGAAAAACACATGATTTCTTTGAAGTATGCATCTCAATAAAGAGAAATCACCTAAGCAATCTCTCTCCCCCCCCCCCCCCCCCCAATTTATTTCTGGAATGGAGACGACCCTTGACCACTTTGATAACTTGAACCTCTGAAAGACAAGAAAACCTTCGACAAATGTCACTCTTCGCCATTGAAGATGATATCTTCGCTTTCCCGGATTAAGGAAAATCCCCAGAGAAAGCTTCGCGACTAGAGACTCTCAGCAACACATTGATTTTTCTCCCCAAGAGAGTCAATGTTCATGAGGTCATCAACACCTCAAAACGGGGTTACATCACATGGCATTTCTTCGAAAAGATCTCGAGGAAAAGTATGATGTAATATCCCCAAGCGGGAAACAGTATCTCAAGAGACTCGTGTTCCCCAGTAGAGTCGACAAATGGCATCTCCAACAGAGAAGTTTGTACACCCCTACAGCTCAGACAAATGGGTTCCCCTAGCATGTCTGACATCAAAAAATTTTTCCCATCAAATGGCATCTCCCCAGGAAAATTTGGCGAGAAGTTTGAGGAAAACCGCTACAAATAGCGTCCCTTGTCAAGAAAGTTTATTGACAAAAGAAATCGAGACCAGTTCCGTGGCTGAAGACCCGGATCGAGGGGAAGTTTATATCAGAAACTAAGACCAGATCTGTGGTTGAAGACCAGGATCGAGGGGAAGTTTATGTACAAAAGAAACTGAGACCAGTTCCGTGGATGAAGACCCGGATCGAGGGGAAGTTTATATCAAAAACTGAGACCAGTTCCATGGTTGAAGACCAGGATCGAGGGGAAGCTTCACCTTTTCTAAGCATCGTTGCTTAGCAAAAGAAGATGAATGAGCAAACTGCCATTCATAACCACCATCAAAATTTTGGGTATTCCGATATTTAATCCTATTGCATCCTGAATGCCCGAATACCTTCGCCATTCACACCTCCGGGTCCAAGAAGATTAAATAGGGGCATCTGTCATACCCCAAATTTTGACCACCAAGATTTCTCATCATTGTGCAAATCATTACCACAATATGGATGAACCATCATGCCTCATTAATATCCTTAGAGATGTTTGAGCATCCACCACAAACAAGAATCAGGGGTTTTGAGCCCTCTCAGGGCACTTAGACAAAGGATCAATAAACAAATGACATGACCTTAAACTTATCTAACCTCTCAAAACAGTCCATAGAGGGTCAAGAGGACTCCCACATCAAGAATCAAGCACAAAGTTGCAACATTCCAAGTGGATCAAGCCTCAAGATCGCCAGTGTCACCAAGTTAGGGTTTTGGTCGACTGAGGCCTCCAGATGGAAAGTTTCCACTGGGCATGAGCCAATACTTCAAAGCACAACTCAAGATACTCCAAGGGACCTCATGGACCCAATCATCAAGTCAATTTAACCTCAGGGGATGCATTTACCCAAAAATCAGGAATTAAGGTTTCTTGACCTAATTCACCCCTAAGTTGACTTTTGGGACAAAACATGAGCCAAAACCTCAAGACATGATTTGAGGGTCTCCAATACACTACATGGATCCATTTGCAACAATGGATTGATCCAAGAAGCTTGATTCACACGTTTCAATTTCATCTGAACCACAATTAGGGCTTTGAGGAAAAAGTCAACTGTATCTTTGACTTTTGACCAGGACATGCTCCCAAACCTTGGGACATGATTCAATACACCCTATAACACCTATGGAATCCATCCATTAGGTTTTATTTAGGTCAAGGGCTTGATTTCACAAAGGATCACACAGTTTGGATTTCATCCGATAAAAAGTCGACTGTATAAAAATCCAAAGTTTGACTTTTTGAATTTTTGGTCAACCAAGGTTCTTTAACCCTAAAACAATGTTAATATGTGATTTAAATCATCATTCATCAAGAAAAATCAAAGAAAGTGAGTTAACTTGTTAAAGGGGTAACCATAAAAAACTTAGAATTTTTCTAAGTTATGGAACAAAGTGGCTAGGTTACCAACTTTGCAAAGCCATATCTCTCTAACCCTAAGGCCTTTCTCTCCCATTCAAAGCTGGATTTGCAGCTCTCATTACATACTTCAAAAGTGTCAACTACGCCTCATTCCAATTCCTCATGGATTTTAAGTTATGGAGTGATCAAAATGGCTAAAAACATGAAAATGACACATTTCCAACACTTAATGAAATTTTCACTAAGTCAAAATCTGCCTTATTTTTTCCAAAATGTAGAGGCATTTTTCATTGTAATTCAAGTTGGATCAATACCAAAGTTGGACATCATGTTGAAATAGGATATATCAGCTTTCCAAAATGACAAAGAACTCCATCAAACTCCACCTGAGCTAGGGGTTATGACAGCTGCAACATGCCTTGCTGCAAACTGTCTTGGCAAGGCAGATTTGTGCATTAGGGCTCGAATTGATCAAATTGTGCAAAAATAAACATGTTTATCCATCTGCACACCTCAAGGGAGAACAACCAAGGAACAAACATTGTTCCATAAGCCTCACAAGTCCATGGATCTATGTTTAGGCATGCCATCCCTAGAATTCAAGATGCTTCAAATATTCAATTTTGTCTCAAAGCATTTAACTGATGCATAGAGGTGGCATTCATCAAGACAATGTTATCCAAGTTCAGTCAAGACTTATCCCTGAACCAAAGAACCTTAGGCCTGTGCTCTAACCTCAAGTCAATGGCTAGAAGAGACTTGAGATTCCATTTGATCACAATTGGCCAAAGACCTGTACTGTAACACCCCTTCTATACCCCGTACAAAAATCGGAATAAACTAATCTTATAAATAAAACATCAGAGCAAAGAATAATTTATCATGATATAGCCAGAGATGTCACACCAACGTGAACTAAAACATTATGCTCATATAGATATATAACAACCTGATAGTCATATAATCATAGGAACTCAGTTCCAAAAATATCCTCGTTCAGTTACAGAATTAAAGCGGAACATCCATAACTGATGTCATCACAAAAGATAAGTATGTCATATACATGTTCATAGAAGCCACCATATACAAGCCAAAAGAAACATCTACACTCGAACCCCGACTACCCGTGTTACATATCAGAGCCGACGGAACGACAAAAGACGAAGACACTAATCTTCGCAAAAGACTCCAGCCTCTAATCTGCAATGCCTCATAGAGCATTAAACCACAGCAGAAGGGTGAGAAACAGGATTATAATATAATTGCATATCATTATATAACACTTAGCAAAATATGCACAATTATTCTCACCACACAAATATGATACTTGTAAACAACACAAGACATATTCAACCCATTTCACACATCAATCACATAAGCATATACATTAACACAATGCATAACAAATCCTTCTCAAAATTCAACACATAAACATTCATGTAATGAATTATGCAAATGCACAGAGACCGACACAACGACTCTATGCATGCGGTACCATTAGTCCCCCAGGAACTCTTGGAATCATCGCTCGTTACTTAGGGTAACTCCCCGTCGGGCATACGATGTTCCCCGTCGCTACCACTTATCACCAAGCATACGACGTTATGGATCGTTTTTAGTCCTTTATAATAGGCACACGATCAATACAACAATTGCTTACACCCATAAGGGATCTACAATTCAACATGCATTGTTTACACCCACGAAGGGATCTTACAATGTCTAACTGCATTGTTTACACCCACGAAGGGATCTTACAATGTCTTCATGCATTGTTTACCCCCACGAAGGGATCTTACAATGTCTTCAACATGATGCATGTCATATAATGACCCATGGCAATCAAGACTCATACATTAAATCATGCATTTCAAGTACATATAAAGTAATGCACACAATTGCCCAAAATGGCCACAAACACTAATATACCATTCCACAACATCAAATTCCCATCAAAGAATCATCACACAAGCCATCTCATAACATATCATAACATGTCTTACAATATTGAAAAATAACTCAAAATTCCATTTTACGATTTCTCGGAAAAGTCGGCTAAAAGTCGGCCAAAAATAATATTTTCTATCATCATCAAAAAGTACTCATCGACAGCTTCGATTCGGTATAAAGAACTCTTAAATACGATAAACGGTTAACAAGATATGAATATTTCAAAATAACGCAAAACATAAACCGGACGCCCGACACTACGAAACGGTTCGTAAAAACTGTACCGATTGGAGCAAGTTCAGACCCCAAAACTATTTTTCCTAGAAAGAACATCTCGTTAGCTTCCCAACGCTTCGAACGAGGGTTAAAATCGACTTACGGTTCAAGAGATATGAATTTCCGAAAATTACACGAAAACAGAATTTTCACCTACAGCACGCGTCCGTACGACGCGCACAAAAACCAGAATTTTGGGGCAGCTGCTGCCAGCCGCGCGAAACCCCTCAAAACCCGACCGATTCTCAGAATTCCCTCAAACAAAACACGCGGTAATATCACATAAATGCATACGGATATATTAGGATCAAGAAAAACCCGATTCCTCGACTTTTCGAAATCACTATTCATACACATAATCAAAACTCAAAAACACAAAATCTTCAATTATTAACCGATTTTAACGAAACGAGTTTCTATAACGTCGGTCTAACCTCACACGACTAAACTACGCAATTTGTTTCGAATTTCATCCGTAAAAACTCCCGATTTTATCGATTATGTCAAAAACTAACCTAAACTCAATATTTTCCTACACAATCCAAACAATTCAAAAACAAACGGATATAATCGTATACAATGATATAATAACCGAGTTTCGCACCCTTACCCGATAAGAAACCGATTCCCGAAGCTCGTTTGGTGAATTTTCCAACTTTTCTTCACTTTCTCTTCACTTCTCTATTTCTCTCTTTTTCTTCTCTTTTGAAAAAACTCTTACTAACTTTTCTTTTTCTTCTTTTCTAAACTTATAATACTTTCTAACTTACTAACTTATTATATTTTCTTAACTTAAAATCTACACTTCTAATAAATATTAAAACTAACTATTAATTAAATACCACTAATTATAAAATATCTAATATACCCTCTATTCTAATTTTCCCGCGAAATCTCCAAAAACGGTAAAAATACAACATATGTAAAAACAACATATTAACTTACCAACATCATAATTAACATAAATATCTATTAAGTACACAAAATCCAAAACATCACAGAAACGTACACGCCGCCCGGCGACACATACTTCGCCCGGCGAGGCTAATAAAACACCAACTTCACCATTCACATAAATATTGCTCAATTAAATAAAAGACTCAATAACAAAACATCAATTAGCACAAAAATAGGGAATATAAAAAACAGACCGTTACATGTACCAGTTGCCATTCACTATTGCTTGCAAAACAAAATTGCTCCACTATAAATAGGCCTCATTTATGATCAGTTTGAGTACACAAAAGCACCCAAACTGATGCTTTCCTCAAAATCTCCACTGTCACTCCAATTTTGCCTTCTAACTCAAGTCACTATCGGGTTTTGAGTTTAAGAGCAATTCCAACCAAACCAATCACACACACACACCTCATAAACATCATATGTGAGTGATCCATAACACAAAATCACATATGGAACATCAGATCCTCAAAATTACCAGCCAATTGCTTAAGTTCTTGACAGATTTGTAGTTGGGGTACAATCTCAAGTTCCAGATCATTTCCATTCATTCCAAGCATTCAAACACAATCCTTGGCACCTAGGGAAGCTGTCCAGATCATTGGAACCTAGCTGTAACACCTCTAACTCAAAACTTGATCACCAGCTGCAAGAGGTAAGCATGAACTCTTCAAACTCCATGAAGCATGCATATTTTACTGCACAATAATTTTACCATATGTTCCTAATCATGTATGGAGTGATAAACCTCAATCAATTGCCATGAATTAGTCGTGTATGGAATTTCATGGTGTTCATGCTGAAATTAGGGTTCTTAAGAGTTTCTTATGATTTCTCACTCAATACTCAAAATAAATGCAATTAATCTATATGGTTATGATCCTTGTTAAAAAACGAGCAGGATTGGTACTTGAATCGTGCAAAACCATTGAGAAATCATGGAGAAAATTCAGAAAATGCAAATCTGGAAAAAAAGAGGGTGCGGGCAAGAACCTGGTGTTCTTGGCGCCCTTTTTCAAATTTTTGAATATTTGAATATTTTGTTATTTTTGTTAATTGATTCAAAAATTAATTTCTCTCTGAATATTTATGTTTTTGAATTGATTATTTTTCTCAAAATTCACTAAAATGTTTAAATATTTTATTTTACAAAAAAACTCCAATTTATATTATTTATTTAATATAGTTAGAATTTTTGTAATTAATTTCATTTTTGTTGTTTTTAAACATTTTTAAATGAAGTTCCCACTTTGATCTTTCAAAACCAATTGAATTTCAAACTCTCATGTAATTAAACATGACTTTTAAAAATATTTTTCAAGGTGTACAACTTATTTTTGAATATATTTGGTATTTTATATCATTTTTTTCATTTAATTTCCTTTGAAAAATAACATTTTTATTTAAAATTAGGGTTTCCTCTCGACTTTAAATTTTAAAACATTTTTGGGCCTCTAATAGAGTGTAAGACCCATCCCTTATCATATACAAACAATTTGGGCCTTAGTCATTTGTATAAGTCTTGATACTA
Source organism: Lathyrus tuberosus (assembly GCA_022829125.1). Taxonomy (NCBI): domain Eukaryota; kingdom Viridiplantae; phylum Streptophyta; class Magnoliopsida; order Fabales; family Fabaceae; genus Lathyrus; species Lathyrus tuberosus. The sequence goes on along the minus strand of JALAZF010000107.1, from coordinate 12,307,917 downwards.
TTCTCAAAACGACGGTGCGATCACTGTCCTTCACATGGGCCTCTCCCTGAGTTGTAAGCCCCATTCTCTTTTCTTTTTAAAAACTCTGGGCCTCTAATAGAGTGTAAGACCCAATCCTTTTTGTACATAAACAATTTTGGGCCTCAGATATTGTATAAGTCCCGACACGATAAAAAATTTCGGCACGATCGCCATTTTTTAAAACAGAAATCTGTGGGCCTCCCCTCGTGTTGTAAGTCCCATCTTTAATTTTCAAAACATCATTGGGCCTCTCCTTGAGTTGTAAGACCCAACCCTTTTGTAAATAAACCTCTGCGGGCCTCTCCTTGAGTATAAGTCCCAACAATCTTTTCAAAACAACTTCCCTTTTGATTTAGGTTCAAATATATATATGTTGTTATGAAAACTTTCTTTAATTTATTTAAACAACTAACAATACAGCATGGAAGCTTGCTCGCCTGTAAGTTTTAAACAACTTTTATTTACTCGCTTTCATATATATATGTAATACCCCGTATTACCTAAATGCTCAATTGGATATCAGATGAGTATCTATGTGCTCTATCTTTGGTTAATTAGATTTACGGAATGCTCTAAGTACTTAAAGTGTTATCAATTGGGATCAATAGAGCAACTGATGAACTCTAAAGGGATCAATTATTTAAATTCAAGAAAAGATTTTAAGGTAACCCTGATAATTGATCAATTGGGTTGAGACGACAAAATATCAATTGGAGATATTTTACCATGTTGGATTATATTATATAATATATATATATATATATATATATATTTGTAAGAAAAAGAAAAAGATAGTAAGAAGAAGAAGAAAGAAGAAAAGAGGAAATGGAGAGAAAGAAGAGAAGAAGCTCAAGGAAGAAGAGGAGAAAGTTGGAGCATTGGATCATCATTTTCTTCAACCTCCTCTTCGATTACCAGGTGGGTTCTAGTTAGAGACTCTAAGTTCTAGAAATAGAAGTTTGGAACTTAGGTTAGATTTGAGAGAAAATGATTAAACGGACAAATAAATGAAATCTAGCAGATGAAAATCGATATAAATTGTGTAGTATGATCATAATATGCATATGAATATTTATGATGCTTGTTGGTGCTGTTTGGGGATGATTTGAGTTGAGAAAGATGGATTTTTAACCATTGGAACAAGAGAAAACGCAGCTGAGCATGGCTGTTCTGGTGCAGAGCGTTGGGCGGTGCTCAGAGCGCCGGGCGATTCGAGGCAAGCGCCCCTGCTTCGCCGGGCGATGCCCAAGAAGCGCAGCATGTAACGCCTCTGTAACTTTCAATTTTTTGAAGAAGTGTTTACGCCCCTGCTTCGTCGGCCGAAGCGAGAGGCAAAGGGGATTCCGCCGGGAGAAAACTGGAGCGTCGGGCGCTCCTGGGACTTTTCCAAATGTCCCCTTTTCTTTTAAAATTCATAACTTTTGATCCGTTTATCCGATTATAGTGTTCTTGATACCGATAGAAAGCTGTGAGAATAATTTATCTGATGGAGGTGAAAAATGTCAATTTTAGTGCCCGATTAAATAATCGAAGGAAACCCGAAAGTGATGTTTTATGGGAAGTGTTGTTAAATGGTAATGTGAGACCATGATTTAACCAAGGATGCTTGGTAGAGGATAATAGTGGCTTATATGCCTTGAAAATGTGTGTGAACTACTATGTGAATTATGTTTGACATGTTATGCTATCATGTGTGGTTATGTGATTCTATTATGCAATTTGTGATTTGCTTTGCCTAATATTAATGTTAACATGATAAGAGAATATACATGTTTAAAATATGAATTAGGTAGAGTGAGGAAACTTTACCCCAAAACAAATGGCATAGTTAAGATTGTTATAATTCTAGGTTGTGACTAGAATTGTGATAGAAACTCTGGATGGCGACGCTCGTGCATTCATTGACGAGTTATGGTCTAGAGTAAATAACATAGATGACAACGCTCGTGCAGAAGAAGTCGAGGCGTGTATCCATCACCGAATGGTATAGAAAAGAGTGAAACACTAGTATGGAACATGTGTGTGAACCTTGTGTTCTTTGTGAAAGGCGTTTGTGGCCTTAAGGCATTGTGTCCTTGTGATTGTTGAATACAATCACGTTGTGTGTGAGATCACGTAATCGTAACCGGTTATCTTGTGAGTGTGTTTCATGGGTCTCGAGCTCCTATGAAACATGTGCACAACTACTTGGCAGGTTTGATCCCCGCGTGCAGTACGAATGGCGCTCTGGGAGCATATGCTTCTGACGGTATAAGGCCCGTGTAAAGTGATGGTTCATAACGGTAAAAGGCTCGTAGAACTCGAATCCATTCGTATGTCAAGTAGGTTACAGGGATCCATGACTCGGTTCGACTTCTAGACGTAGAAGCGGACGGGAAAAGGGGATGCCTTGTGGGTTATCTAGTGATATTTTGAGTTGATGAACTCATGACATGTTTCCATATAGTGTGAGAGTGTGAGATTGTGAACTCAAGGTCATTTCCCTTCCCCTTGACTTGAGTTAGGATTGTTAGAACCTTGTAAAGCCGAGAGGACCTATAAGATAGAGAACTCACTAAGATTTGATGTATCTCACCCCACTATTGTTGATTATTTTCAGGAGGTATATACAGGTTTGATTTACAAGTGGAGCTATGCTTGGATGTTTCAAGAGAAGCTTAGTTAAGCTTATTCCGCTGTGTATTTAATTGTTCTTGTACAATGAGGAATATTGTATAATGCTCTTAGATTTTTATCTTTGGGTAGTTTCCATATCTTGTACCATAGATCGTTTTATGTTTTTAGGAAATGGTCAAGTATGTGAATTACGCCATTAGGCACTTATGATGGTGTCAGGACCAAATAAATGCATGTATTATATTATTCTAGATATATATTATACAGGGAATTACAGTTGGTATCAGAGCAGGTCATGTCCTCGACCTAGCCTTGAAACATCATAAGTAAATCTATTCCTGCCTCTTAAGTGTGTCTTGCCAACATGACTCTTAATATCATACTATGTAGTGTTGGGCCTGATCAACCTAATACTATGTATGTGATAGGTAGAAGCATGGTTGAGCGACCACGAGGACTCCGAAGTGTTGTCGGAACTTGTGTCGTGAGGGTAGGCTCAAGCCAAGGGTTAGTAGTGTGGAGTTTTGGTCAGCTCGGTTGAGGTCTTAGTAGAAGTTGTGTTTGGGTAGCATGGAAATTAAAAAGGGGTGTGTTGTTCAAGTATTCCTTTGGATGAGTAGAGTCTGAAAGTTAAGGATCTCAATTGGACAATTGGTTAAGGTATTGAGGAATATGTAAAGTCGCTAGTAGAGCTAGATTGGCCACTGATATGGACAAAGGATTTCAAGTAATCTCATTCCGTGGAAAAGAAAGGTTGTTTTGCGGAATGTGTGACGTAAGGTCCGGAAGTGAGATAAATTTTGGTGCTTCAGTTCTAAGAGGTCGTTATAGTATCTTGAATGGACGAGAGTGCCTTAAGGAAGTTCAGTTTCTATGGGAACTTAAAGTAGTAGAGAAGTGTGTGAAGGAACACAAGGATGTGTTTACATGCTTCAAGTGAAACAAGTGTGCGCCGGACGAAGAGTAGGAGACTAATTGTGTATCTTCAGTTATGAAGGGGGATTAAGTTCGAGATATTACATCAGGATTTTCTGTATTCGATGAGAGATCAATTTGGAATTTTGGAAATGTTAAATTACCCAAGGAACAGTATAAGGTATTGTGTTGGAGAAAGAATGAGCTTCACTTAGTAACATAAAGGGTAGTGATACGGACCGGAAGAGTTTGTATTAAGAAATAGAGTAAGTATCTTGGAATTTAAGGGAATCGTAGTAAGATGGTTTTATATTTGGACCTAAGAGGATTACAAAGGAAAGCGAAGTAAACGCAGTGTGGAAAGCGGTATCGATGGTATGTTAAGCGAAAGCAACAACTGAATGTATTTTGGACGAGTGTGCGATGGAATTTTTAAGGTGTTGATGAATCTATAGTTAAGGAAGTGTAATTACGGGTGGTTCACCTGAGAGAAACTCTAATAGTATGACGTGGAATGAGAAAAGTTACACTTTGGTATTAAGAACAAGCGTAGTAGTAGCACCGTGGTCATAAGTGTACGTGATGGATTCTCATTCTTGAGACAAGTGTGAAGGGACGTACTTTATGGAACAGTGAAGATTGTATTTTAAGAAGCAAGAGTGCGGTAAAGCGGCGAGAAGCAAATCAGGACTTATTACGGACTAAGAGTAAACTATGGAACGATTTATACCAGAAGGGTTTTGTATATAGTCGATGAGAATTGTCAGTTGCGGATTTTCCATTAAGTGATTTGGTGTAAGTGTGGTGTGTAATGGATAGTAAAGGGTAAGAAATCCCGGTTAATGTGTACGAAGTGATGAGAAGGTTCTCCATGAGGATGCATTGCCCCGGTTTATTTTCAAGTATAGAGGATCTTCTTTATTTGTGAATAATCGGAATATTTGGAATCTACCTTTTGTTGGACTAAGAACGTTGTTGTTTTATTTCTCACCAAGGAGTTCAAGTGAGAGAATAAGGTGGTATGCTTGTTGTGAGATGTCCATCGCTTTTGTGGTATTGTGTAATGGTTGTGTGTTGGGTTTTACTTATGGACGAATTAAGCATGAGTTGTGGCGAAAACCCTAGAGCGTCGTCATTATTAACTTCCCGTTAGTGCAATTGTTTGAGCAGAAAAATGAACTATCCCACTGAAGTTTTGTAGCGTGACCGCGTCAGAATTTGGAATTTTTCTTGTCACTTGGTTGGAGTGTGTCGTCTGCATGTTTTGACTTTGTCGGTTTTACCTGAGTGAATCATGGTTAGTGAATGTAATATAAGTTAAGAAGCCACGAGTTGAGAATGATATTGTGGGTTAGGACAAACTGGATTGATGGTTTTGAGTAGGGAGGGCTTTTGAACTAAAAGGAATTGGGTTTTAGTTTCTGCAGCAGTGTTAACCGATTAACACGTGCAAAGATGGTGCTTTGCACTAAATTTTGAGGAGTTAACCGATTAGCTTAGATGGGTAATCGATTAACATGTGTGTAAATTGTGAAATCCCCTAAGAACCATCATCTTTGTTTTGTTACCTTATGTTGCTCCGCTTGGAGAGTGTTGTGTGAATGGAAAATGGGATTTCAAGTAAATGGAAGAGGATTTGGGTTTTGAAATCAAAACTTCTGAAAGGTGTTGCGTAATTGGTCATTGGTTTAGACGACGAGGGAATTTAACTCTTGGGAGAGGTAATTTTGTGAAATTGTGTTAAGTGTGAGAAGTCTTAGTCGCATTGTTATCATTACTGTTGAAAGCCTTGAGAGTGAAGTGAGAGAATACTTACGAGGTTGTTGTACCCCAAATTTTTCCCTTAGATCCATTGATCTCTTGCATGTCATAATAGGGCAATCATGCTGCATGACTAACTTTTTTTATCAGGTTTTTGTTCGTGTTTGTTTCTTTTATCAGGTTTATCTTGAGGAGGTTTAAGGAGGAATTGATCAAGGTTTTTGGAGCATTGAATCAAGAAAGTCCCTAGGAAATGTCTCCATAACCCTAACTCCACCATGACCAAATTTCTACCCACTTTATCTACCCTCATTTGTCACCTTCATTTTCTAAACCTATTTCATTAACCTTTTCATTTAACCAATTTTATTCAATTTGTTCAATTCTCCTAAACCACATTTAATCCTAATCAATTGCCAAATTATCCATTATTATTTATTTTTGCCTAATCACCTTTGTTTACAACAAGAAAAAACCATTTTATTTCCTAAGCCCATATTTCATAAGCCCATCGTGACCAAAAGGAGAGGAATGTGTTACAAATTATTGGAGTTATTTTTCATTGTCAAATAACCAATAGAAATCAAGTATGAGTATGTTGACTTTTCAACCCAAGCATCAACCAATGGAGAAGCAGCAGATTGGAAAGGAAGAATTCAACACATTTGAATCCTTTCGTTCAAAAATCCATTTAATTCAATCCTTGGCACGAATCATATTTTGAATTCTCCAAGAGCATTTCCTATTTGAGCTTCGTCTTATTTGCTTCAGCAAAAGCATTTCTGAAACATTACCATATTCACTATTCACTCTGATGCTACCTGCTCTCGCCTGAAAAACGCTTTGGTGCTATCCCCATCATTACTTCTTTCAATACCTGCGTGTATGACATCAAATAAGGAGCTTTTGAAATAATTCATGAGTTAGTGAAATTGGCCCTGCATCTCTGAGGATTTGTGCAGTATGAGGAGCGTATAGAGTGGACCAACATTTGAATTACGGGAAGAGAGACGTTGCAACCCCTAGCCATCAAGCATTGGTTCTTTGGGTGAGTTTAACCCGGCCCAATGTATCAGCCTATATAAGGAGCTCATCTACATCTCTTGGAGGACACAAACACTTCTCACAAAAACATCCTAAATTATCAAAGTTTCTGGTGCACGAGCAAGAGAGAGGGAGAGTGGCTATAGAATTCTGGTTCAAGTTTTTAAGAATTTATCGCAAGGTGAAGAGGCTGTGGACTTGCTCCACTAGGTATCACCCTATCTCATTCTGTTCTTATGCACGATGATCATGTGATACATATATGCACCATTCTGTTATCATACTTTTTGTCTCGTTACTGCTTGATTTTGTGATTACTTTGCTCATGTTTGATTATCCTGCTGTTATATTCATTTCTGTCTGATTATCGTTTGTTTTTGTAGAAAAATCAACATGTTAGTTTCGTTTATTTTGATTAATCGTAGCCGATTTGTCTGGTTTGTTTTCGTTTTCGTTTGAAAATAAAATGAGAAGTTGGGTGGCGCTCGCCACATTAAGTGTAGTGGCTCCCGCCACATCACAAATAATAATATAATATAATAACACACACCAAAAAAGAAAAAGGAAGAGTGTATGTGGCGCAAGCCATGCTAATGCATGGCGCCAGCCACCTTTGATCCATGGCGCAAGCCACCCTCCCTTTAAGGGTAAAGGTGGCGCAAGCCACCTTTCCTGTGGCTTCCACTCTCTTTTTTATTTCGTTTTTTTTTTCAACTATTTATTTCCTACTTCTTTTCTATGTTTTTTTCCTAATAATTTCAAAACAAAAACAATAAAAATTCTGTAGACTTATTTCTTTTTAGAATCAACCGTGTTCTTGAAATGTTAGAGGCATTTCTTTAAAGTATGCTATGATTTGTGAAGTTTGTTTGAACTTGACCCCTGACTTTGAATGAAACTTTATCATAAGATGTTTTCTTGGTTTGTCTGGCTTCTGGATGTTAGGTTGCATGATTCCAATTACTTTGGTTTTCAAACTGTGAGAATGCCTTTCTGCTATACTTAATGTATTCATGTGCTATTGTTTTTAAATGAGTTGTTTTGGAAGTATGCTGTGGTTCCTGAACTTTGTTTCCCTGATTCTAATAAACCCTGCTATAAGAATGTTGTTTGCTTTTGTTCTCTGTTGAAATCACATGATTTAAATCCATTTTGCTTCTGTTGCTTTTCATGCCATGATCGCCATGCTCGTGTGACTACTGTTTTTGAATTGAGTTTTCTGTGAAATGTATTTGCTTCAAATTGCGAATGCCTCCTCTGCCACTCTGCCATAATTGTCATAGTTACATGATCACTTGCACTCATTGTTTGCTATGTCCACATTTAAGTTCACTTCATGATTAAATGCTTACTGTTTGGAATTATTAAACTCATATATTTCATATACTTCAACTCTTTGTAACTCTTATTTATAAGATGTTATGCTCCCCATTCCAAAGGAAGGTGATTAATGTTGACTCTTAAAGTCATAACCCCCATCTTACCTTCGTAGCCTCTTAGGAGATGACTTTCACTTCTTGGCCTCATAAGAGCCAATAAGTTATAACTAGCCTTAGGAGAGAGTTCTTACACTCTTGGTGATATTCATCCTAATGAATACTCACTTTCCCTATTGACTAAAACTTCAACATAGGACCATTATAACTTAGATTTAGAGAGTTCTTGAACTCTAGAATGAGCTTGTACTCATTCTCCTCTGTGAACTTTGACCATAGTCAAAATTTCACTACTTAGTAGAACTACGCATACTCTGATTCTACTCCCGAGGATACGTAGGCGCAAGGTGCGATACTTTATCAAGTATACTTAGAAATAAATCCCTAGGGTCTCAACCTTTAGCATAGCACCCTTAGAAAGCGAGTGAGATATAACAAGAAAAACAAGAGGTTCCCGTAGAGTACTACGGATGTTTAGGGTGCTAATACCTTCCCTAGGCGTAACCAACCCCCGAACCTTAGATCTCCCCCCTTTAGGTTTTTCTAACGATCTTGAACCTTTCCTTTGGATAAATCAAAGTCGGTTGTAAAAGAAATATGATGCAGGTTAATTAATAGCTTGTTATTCGATTTTCACCGCAACAGAAATGGCGACTTCACTAGGGATGAGGAAAACTTTTTAAGGGTTAAACCCACCTTGCTCATGTTATTTATGTTTGTTTACTATGCTTGTACATATCTGTGTATGTCTGTATATTTGCTTGAATTCTTTCCTTGGGTTTGACATTGTTGAGTGGTGAGATAAATCCTAACCCGGATTTTGAGTGCACTTATGATAGGACGATGGTATATTCAAGGAGGCTTTGAAGGAGTCGATTCCTGAAAAAGTTAACTTGAGACACCATCACTCAGTTTAGGCCCTCTTGAGAGTTTAGTCTTGTGGAACGATCCTATTCTTGAAAGTGTGCTACTCTCAATTTAGGTGTCATTGATACTGAGAACCGTAGTTTCCAAACCCCACTTAAGCCTTTTAGATGTAGTGCGGGGACTATGAAGAAGTCTATTTCTGAATTAGTTGCTACGCGATACTACACTCAGATGAGGTTCTCTTGAGAATTTTGTTGATTACCAAGTCATTTGGGAAGTCGACAAAATCTGAAAGATGGATCGTAGACTTTGGGAACCCTTTAGAACCTTGTTCGGCAGGTGGAAACCATAGTACATACCAATGGGAGGGTGAACCTTGACTCCATGCTCTTAACCCAAACCTTTATGTGTTCGTATTTATATGTGTTTATTCCATCCATATAGCATAAGCATATGTATATCAATTTCATGGAACTCAGACTGCTTTTTCGTAAAATATCACTGAGATATCATGGATGAATCAAGAAGGAAAACAGTGAGATACACTTTCAAGAGCCCTAAATTGGATGACCTAAGGAGATTGGGATATTTGCTAACAGACCCTGAGGGATTTGAAGACAGATATGGAAAGTTATGGACCTTGTTGAAGAAAAATACTGATGAAGGACTCCTCTCAACTTTACTCCATTTCTATGACCCAAAATATCACTGCTTCACATTTCCTGACTATCAACTCTTGCATACTCTTGAAGAATATTCTCAAATAGTTGGTTTACCCGTCAAGGATGATTCTCCATTTCCTATCTTCAACAGAGACTCAAAAGAGGAAGAGATAGCTAAAGAGACTCACCTGGAATTGGTTGACATCAAAAACAACTTAATTTCCAAGGGAGGAATTTTTGGGTTGACTGCTAAATTCCTGTTTGGAAGAGCCCATTACTTTGCTAAGCACTCCAACAGGGACGCCTTTGAAGCTGTTTTTGCTTTACTCATCTATGGACTTTTCCTGTTCCTGAACATTAACAACTTCGTGGATCTAAATGCAATCAAGATTTTCCTAAAGCAGAACCCTGTACCTACCTTACTTGCTGAAGCCTACCACTCAGTCCATACAAGAAATGCCCATAGTAATGGACAAATCACTTGTTGTATCCTTGTGTTATATAGATGGTTTGTTTCACACTTACTAAAGAAATGTGCATTCTGGGATCCTAAGAAGGGATGGTGGTCTAAGAAGATTATGGCCCTTTCTCATGCAGACATTGACTGGTACAATCGAGTGTACGATAAAATCTCAATAACAGACAGTTGTGGCCAGTATAACAACGTGCCTCTTCTTGGCATCAAAGGTGGAATAAGTTACAATCCGGTGTTGGCACGCCGTCAATTGGGATACCCTCTAAAGGATAAACCTCTAAGCATTCATGTAGAGGGAATTTATTTTGAAGAGTACGATAAGAATGAAGAACAAAGGGATCTAATCTTAAAAGCTTGGGGTAGCATGTGTAAAAGAGGAAGTAGCTCCTTGGGGAAACCCAATTGTGTTTCTTTGGAGCCATATCTTCAGTGGGTCCGCAAGAGAGCCATTGAATTGAAGATGCCATACAAGAGGGAGGAACCAATTCCCATGAAAGAAGAGCATATTCTGTACTTCATGTCAAAAGAAGAGGAATTAGAGATATCATTGAAACAGACCCAGCGATCAGAGGAAGCATGGAGACTCAAGTATCAGGTGGTTGTTGAGGAGAATTTTGAACTTCGAAAACAACTGCGCGCCAAGGATGAAGAACTAACCTCTTACAAGAAAAGGAAGGTACAAGAAGGCCCAAGTTCTTCTATTGTTCAGCCTATAGCTTGGAAGACGATCGTCGACAACCTCGTCGCAGAAAGAGATCAGATGGAAGAAGAAAACAAAAGGCTCAAGCTACGACTCTTAGGAGAATCTCCTTAGGACTTTCTAGGCTTTTATTTAGTTTCTTTTCTATGGCTCTCAGAAGTGTATTAACTGTTGTAATCCGTTTTCAATGAAAATGAGGTTTTTTTTTATATTTCACGATGTTCTGCAAAAATGTCTGAATTCCATGAAACTTTGCATTGCATCTTGCATCTTCGCTAAACCGTCAAGACACTAATCTTTGTTTTGCAGCTATTGTAGAAATGGATGTTGCCAAGAAGATAAACTGGCCCTTTACTTTCCTGATCCCTAACGTCGAGCAGCTGATAGAGATCGGAGGAAGAATTGAAGACCCGCTAAGTTTCATTGACAAGTACGGAGACCTTCTGTCCCTAATGAAACTACAGGTGAAGGAAGGATTGCTGGAAACCTTGGTGCAACTGTATCATCCTGCATACCGTTGTTTCATATTTCCTAATTTTTAGATGGTTCCAACTATAGAGGAGTATTCAGCTATGATGAGTTTACCAATTCAGCATCATCCTCCATTTTCTGGTGTGGAAGGGGAGTTCCTTAACCAAGAGATTGCTGCAGGGTTAAGGACCTGAAAGAGGCATATACGAGAGAACATGACTACTAGAGAAGGGTATCGTGGTTTACCAGCTCAGTTTTTGATTGAAAGGGCTCTTCACTTTCAAGGAAGGGGAGACTCTGTAATGTTTGAATCAATTTTTGTTCTGCTAGTATACGGGTTATTCCTGTTTCCCAATGTCAAAGACTTCGTTGATGTCCAAGCTATCTGAATCTTTATGAGTCAGAACCCTGTCCCTACTATATTAGCTGATATGTATTTCTCAGTTACTACACAATCCATGAAAAGATAAGGTGCGATTGTCTGTTGTGCTCCATTGCTCTATAAGTGGTTCATTTCGTATTTGCCTACAACTCCAATATTTTGGGAGGTAAGAAACAGCACCCTTTGGGCTAAGAAACTGATGGAGCTAGAGCGTTTTGCTATCAGGTGGTATGATTCAGACCCAAGAGGGACCCTTATGATTGTAAGCTGTGGAGACTATCCCAACGTGCCGCTCATGGGACGAATTGGTTGCATCAACTACAATTCGGTGCTCGCTCGTTGCCAACTTGGTCATCCCATTGAGGAACAACCAGATCCCAAGGAGCTGGAGTTAACATATTATGGGTATAGAGAGGAATTTAAAGACAAACTCAAAATGTGGCATGCCTGGTTCCACATTAATCAGCAGAGGTGGACCACTGTCGGTCCCATCGCAGAAGCTCATTTGAAACGGGCGCAGGGGATTTCGCTCATCATGAAGAAGCCTTTTCCATACTACGAGACACCCACGAGTGCCAAGCAGAAGAGGATGGAGTTGTTGGGAGAGCTGACTGTTGAGAAGGCCAGAACCAAGCAGTGCATCAAGGAGATCATGAAAGGGATCAGGGAAGGCGAAGGGCCCTCTTATTTAGAGTTGTAGCTTTTAAGTTTCTTGTTTTATGATCAGTTGTTGTAATCCTGTTTTAACTTGTATTTCTTTTAATGTAATTCGAACAAAGGTTGTAATATTTCCATTTTGTAAGCACTTGTATTATCTTTCAATGGGAAGGAGTTTATGTTGTTGGTAATCCTATTATTTACACTGTTTGCAAATAATTTTTAGTTCTTGATGGTTTAGCCTACATTTGCATCTCATTTTCATCTTCGCGTGTGCATGTGCATTCTTTCGTGTCTCATCGTCGTTTTGTCTTCTCCAGAACCGTCACCCTGAATTCTCTACATTGTTACAACACCCGGGCACAGGCTTGAAGAAGAAGAATGTCTAAGGATTGCGAGAATTTGGATCAGGTTAACAACGAACTCAATGAATTGAGAGCAGGAATGGGGCAGATCATGGAAGCTTTGAATGTTATACGAGCAAAGATGGATACGCAGGTCACCATAGTCTCAGAAGTCGTTGCTACAACTGTAGAGCCGCCGGTTATACCTGTTGTGAACCCTACTCTAGGGATGCCATTTAATTTTATAAGAGCCACAGCTCCTCAATCTACGCAACAAGCAGTGTCGTTGTTTAGTGAGAATCAGCAAACTATTCCAACTTATGCTCCGCCTATGGTGCAGACCCAGTTCCAACCTATTTTTCAAAATCAGCATCATTTTGATTATGACAATATATCTGTGGAGGAGGATGATCATAATGAGAAGCTAAGAGCGAGTGTGGAAGTTACGCAGAGGAAGTTGAAAGCTATGGAGGGAAGTAATGTCTTTAGTACTGACCTCAAGGACATGTGTTTGGTTACAAATCTGGTAATTCCACCGAAGTTCAAGCTGCAAGGTTTTGAATTGTATTCCGGTGCTACGTGCCCCAAAGTGCATTTGGTCATGTACCTCCGGAGGATGGCTGCGTACATGGACAACAATAAGCTAATGATTCATTGTTTCCAAGATAGCCTGAAGGGCGCCACTGCAAAATGGTACCTAGGTTTGGATCAGTCTCAGATCAAGTGTTTTCAAGACGTAATGGACACCTTTGTGAAACATTATAAGTATAATTTGGATTTAGCTCCGGATCGTAGACTACTGCTGACTATGACTCAAAAGAACACCGAGTCATTCAAAGAGTATGCTCAAAGATGGAGGGAAACGGCCTCGCAGGTTGAACCGCCGTTGACAGAAAAAGAATTAGCTGATTGGTTTGTGGATACCGTAAAGCCTGAATTTTATGAGAAGATGATCAGTAATATTGGTACCAATTTTTCTGATATTATTGCCATTGGTGTGAAAGTAGAAGCGGGTTTGAAGAATGGAAAAGTAACCAGTTCACCTAGTAGTTCCACTAGTAACAGTTTCAAGAAGTCTCCGGGTAATTTTCATAAGAAGAAAGAAGGTGAGACTAATGCTGTTATGTCAAAGAGTCAGAATCCCAGATGGAAACGATCTCTCTTTCAACAACAACCCGGTCCCAGTTTTCCTCAACAACCAATTTACCCAATGCAGTTGGCACAACAACCGTATGTAGCGGCCGTTACACCCACTTTTAACCATCAGATGATGTAACCAGTCCCTGTTCCCCAGCCACCGAATCAACAGCAGTGACCGAGAAATCAAAATCAGAATTACCAGCAGCAGAGGTGGCCAGCGCCACAGCAAAATACCCCTTAAAGAAGACAGGCGGTAACACCAAATTTTCCACCTATACCGATGACCTACACAACATTGTATCCTTCTCTGGTGGAGCAAGGATTATTTGTTACTAGGCTGTTGGGGCCACCATCTGAGAAATCTCTGCAGTTCTTCAACCCCAATGCAACCTGTGCTTTCCATCAAGGAGGGATGGGTCATGATTTAGAAGGATGTTTGGCATTAAAGAATCTGGTGAAAAGTTTGATGGAGAAAAACATTCTGTCTTTTGCTAATAATCGCCAAACGTGAAGAGTAACCCCTTGCCAACGCATGGGTCAACTAATGCTATCGAAGACGAGAATGATGAAGTGTTGGTCTCAGATGCAGCAAAGATTAAAACTCCCCTGAGAACGTTTCATGCCAAGTTGTTTAGCGCCAGTTTGGTCAAAGTTTGCCATGATGGTTGTGAAGGGTGTGATGGTAGTAGTGAAGGGTGTCAGTTAGTTCAAGATGATATTCAGCAGTTGATTAATGACGGTTTCCTACAGGTTTTCAGAAAAGAAAGCAGAGTAGCAGTGATTGAACCAGTGTTCAATTTGCCAAAGCAAGTGCCAGTGTTTGATGAAGAGGAATACATATCAGTAATTCCCGTATTCAACAGTCCTGGGGCAAGTACTGTGAGTCCCGTGTTTAAGCAATTAGTTCCAAGATTCAACAAACCTGAAGTTATTTCTCCTGTTAATCATGTCAGGTGAAATAATTTCCCAAGACCAGTCCCATTCAGGTTCAGAGGAACCAAAGCATTACCGTGGATCTACGAAGACATTATAGGTGGTAGGAAGAAGGAGGAAATGATCCCAAGGAAAGAGGTGGGGGTCGTTATAGAAGAACCAGTCCCAAGGAAGGAGGTGGGGGCTGATGAGAAGAATGTGTCTAGTATAGTAGGAACGGGGAAAATGACGAGGAGTGGGAGAATTTATACTCCTGTGAACAAAGAAGTGTCCAGTAAAGAAGGTAATATTCATGTACCCGCCAATGACAAAGGTAAAGAAGTGATCTCCAAAGAGGATGACGAAGAATTTCTCAGAATAATAAAAAGAAGTGACTACAAGGTTATGGATCAGCTCCACCAGACTCCGTCAAAAGTTTCCATTTTATCTCTGTTGATTAATTCACCAGTCCACCGATCGGCACTGCAGAAAGTATTGGCCCAGGCTCATGTAGCTCAGGATATTACCGTCGGGCAGTTTGATCATGTTATCGCTAACATTACCGCATGCAATACACTCAGCTTCAGTGAGGAAGAGTTGACCCAAGCGGGTCAGAAACACAATCTTGCGCTACACATATCAATGAAATGTCATGAGGACACACTGGCTAGGGTTCTTGTAGATACAAGATCTTCTCTGAATATTTTACCTAAGAGGACTCTCGATAAGTTGGCATACCAAGGGGGAATAATGAGACCCACGTCACTAATTGTCAAAGCTTTTGATGGTTCACGTAGATCTGTTATGGGAGAAATTGAGCTACCTGTTTTGATTGGCCCTCAGGAATTCAATGTTCTGTTTCAAGTCTTAGATATTAATCCTGCCTATAGCTGTCTGCTAGGAAGGCCCTGGATCCATGAGGCTGGCGCTGTCTCCTCAACCCTACATCAGAAATTGAAGTTTATGATTGATGATAAGTTGGTCATTGTGCATAGGGAAGAAGATTTGATGGTTAGTAATCTGTTATCCTTCCGTTACATTGAGGCTGATGAGGACGCTTTGGAGACTTCTTTCCAAGCCCTGGAAATAGCTAATGCAGTTATGATGGACAATGAGAAGCCGGTGGTACTGGAATATCCATCATTTGCTTCGTATAAAAGTATCCAGTCTGTCCTTCAAGAAGGCGTGCCTGCAGGTTGGGGCGAAGTTATTGAGGTTGAGAAGAGGAACCGACACCAAGGGTTGGGTTACAGACCAACTCCAGAAGATGAGGCTGGTTCGGGTATAAGAAGAAGAGGGATGAAGATAAAGACTGTGCAGGAAACATTTGTCAGAGGTGGACATCAGGTCCACGCAATCATTGGAAGTGCTGAGGAAGAGGAAGATATTGATCGTTTGGTTTTATGCTAGGAAGGCGCATTAAGCAATTGGGAGTCTGTTGAGATCCCAACTTTTTACCCAGAACTAGAGTAACTTGTTTTGATTTGTTGTTTTCATTTCCCTAGTCTTGCCCAAAGCTAGTGGATTATTTTGTACGAGCCTCCGTTTTCAATATCTTAATCAATGAAATGACATTTTGCTAAAATTCTCGTTGTCTTTACTTTATTGCATCCCGTTTCTAAAAAAATTGCAATCTTTTCAAAACAAAAACATCTTCATCTCGCATGTTCTTGAATTGTTGTGCATTTTAATAAGATAAGTCATTTTATCGTGTAGAATGAATCATAAACCTATTGTATTCAATGACCTTGCTCTTACCATTGACTTCGACTCCCCTGTCTATCAAGCTGAGGAGGAGGAAGATTATGAGGTGCCCAAGGATCTAGCAGATATATATGATTACCAGTATACGGATCTCCAGCCTCATGAAGAGCAGGTGGATGTCATCAATCTTGGCACTAAGGAAGAGAGGAAAGAGGTTAAGATTGGGGCGTCGCTGAAACCAAAAATTAGACAGCGGTTGATTTCACTCCTTGAAGAGTATGTGGACGTGTTTGCTTGGTCCTACCAAGACATGCCTAGCTTAGATACAGATATTGTGGTCCACAAGTTATCGCTCAAACCTGAGTGCCCGCCAGTAAAACAAAAGCTTCGCAGAAGTCATCCTGACATGGCCCTCAAAATTTGAGATGAAGTTAAGAGGCAGTTGGATGCCGAATTTTTAGCAGTTTCCAAATACCCAGAGTGGGTAGCTAATATTGTTCCAGTTATGAAGAAGAATGGAAAGGTACGAATGTGCGTGGATTATAGGGACCTTAACAAAGCTAGTCCCAAGGATGATTTTCCTCTACCGCATATCGATATACTGGTAGACAACACGGCTCGTTTCGCAATGTTCTCATTTATGGATGGTTTTTTAGGCTACAATCAGATTAGAATGGATCCAGCTGATATGGATAAGACTACTTTCATCACCCCGTGGGGTACTTATTATTACAAGGTTATGCCTTTTGGATTGAAGAATGTCGGGGCAACTTACCATAGAGCTATGGTGACCCTATTCCATGATATGATCCACAAGGTGATTGAAGTGTACGTGGACGACATGATAGCCAAATCACAGAGTGAGGAGGAGCACGTAGACCATTTGTTAAAATTATTTAAGAGACTTCGAAAGTATCAGTTGAGGTTAAACCCTGCAAAGTGTACCTTTGGAGTCAGGTAAGGGAAGTTATTGGGTTTCATTGTTAGCCAGAAGGGCATTGAAGTGGATCCAGATAAAGTACGAACAATTCAAGAAATGCCAGCTCCGTAAACCGAGTCTCAATTTAGAGGATTTTTGGGCTGTTTGAATTACATCTCCAGGTTTATCTCCAACATGACTCCAATATGTGCACCAATTTTCAAATTACTCCGTAAGAATTAGCCAGTAGAATGGAATGCTGACTGTCAACAAGATTTCGAGAAACTCAACAGTTATCTCCAAGAACCTCCTATTCTAATTCCTCCGGTTCCCGGAAGACCTCTCTTTATGTATTTGACTGTTTTGGAAGAATCTATGGGCTGTGTTTTGGGACATCATGACGAGACTGGCCAGAAAGAACATGCAATTTATTATCTGAGTAAGAAGTTTGCAAACAGTGAAAGCCGCTACTCACTACTGGAAAAGACTTGTTGCGCTCTGGCTTGGGCCTCCAAACATCTAAGACAGTACCTGATTTGTCATACTACCTTGTTGATTTCCAAGATGGATCCGATAAAGTACATTTTCGAGAAACCTGCTCAAACAGGTAGACTTGCCCGCTGGCACATGTTATTATCTGAATATGACATTCAGTATGTCACTCAAAAGGCCATTAAAGGAAGTGTTCTTTCAGAATATCTTGTCGATCAACCAGTTGAAGACTATGAACCACTCAAGTTTGATTTCCCTGACGAGGATATTATGGCAGTGAAAGATTGTGAAGAGTCGAGCTCTGAAGAAGATCCCAGGGCTGAGTATAGGTGGACGATGATGTTTGACGGTTCGTCCAATTACAAGGGGCATGGGGTAGGTGTTGTTATAATTAATCCTGAAGGTGGCTACACCCCTTTTACATCCAGATTGGATTTTGGGTGTACGAATAATATTGCTGAGTATGAAGCGTGCATTCTGGGTCTGGAAGCTGCAATCGATCTTGGAATCTATTTTCTTGAAGTTATGGGTGACTCTGCTCTAGTCATTTATCAAATTAGAGGCGAGTGGGAGACAAAAGATGAGAAGCTTATCCCTTATCAGGCATATGCTTTGGAGTTGATTAAGTGTTTTGATGAGATAACTTTTCACCATGTGCCACGTACTGAGAATCATGTGGCCGATGCTTTAGCAACACTGGCTTCGATGTGGCAAGTTAGATTTATCAACGAAGATCCAGTAATTCGTATTAGAAGGAGGACTGAACCTGCCTACTGCCAATCCATTGAAGAAGAATCAGACGGCAAACCTTGGTTCCATGACATTTTGAACTTCCTGAAGAATCAAGAATATCCGGCCAATGCCTCCGTTCTTGATAGGAAGACTCTGCGAAGATTGTCAGCCAAGTTCTTCATCAGCAACGGTGTACTGTACAAAAGGAATCATGATATGATTTTGTTAAGATGTGTCGATAAGAGAGAAGCAGACTTGCTGATCCATGATATCCATGAAGGAGCTTTTCGCACCCATGCCAATGGACATGCCATGGTTAAGAAAATTTTGAGGGCTGGATACTATTGGTTGACTATGGAGACTGATTGCATCCAGTGCGCTAGAAAATGCCATAAATGTCAGATTTATGCAGACAAAATGCATGTTTCTCCTACTCTGTTGAATGTGCTATCATCGCCCTGGTCGTTCTCTATGTGGGGCATCGATATGATTGAGGCAATTGAGCCTAAAGTGTCTAATGGGCATCGCTTTATTTTGGTGGCTATAGATTACTTTACCAAGTGGGTGGAAGCCACCTCTTATGCGAACGTGACTAAGCAAGTAGTTGCTCGCTTCATTAAGAACAACATCATTTGTCGTTATGGGATTCCGAGCAGAATCATAACTAACAATGGAACCAATTTGAATAACAAAACCATGAAGGAAATGTGTGATAACTTCAAGGTTGAACACCATAACTCTTCACCGTATCGTCTGAAGATGAACGGAGCGGTCGAAGCTGCAAACAAGAATATCAAGAAAATTCTTTAGAAAATGGTCAAAACATACAAGGATTGGCATGAAATGTTGCCATATGCACTACATGGATATAGAACGTCAGTTAGAACATCAACGGGGGCAACCCCTTTTTCGTTGGTATATGGAATGGATGTTGTCCTCCCTATAGAAATCGAGATACCTTCTCTGAGGATATTGATGGAAACAAAGCTTGATGAAGCTGAATGGGTTCAAGAAAGATACGATCAGCTAAATCTAATTGACGAGAAGCGCCTGAAAGCCATGTGTCATGGTCATTTGTACCAGAAGAGGATGAAGAGAGCATTTGATAAAAAGGTCCCCATTCGGGAATTCCGAGTGGGCGAGTTGGTACTTAAGAAGATTTCGCCGTCGCAGAGAGACGCCCGTGGAAAATGGGAACCCAATTATGAAGGCCTATTCATAGTCAAGACAGTGTTTTCAAGAGGGTCTCTAATTCTTACAACTATGGACGGTGAACAGTTTGCGCATCCTGTGAATGCTGATTCGGTGCGGAAGTATTATGCCTAAGTCAGGGGCAAAGGCACCTCACCGGCATCCAGGAATCCCCAAGGAAGCTCAAGTATTGCTACAACTAGAGTCCTTAGTCATTAGGGTTATTGGTCATTGAATACAATGTAACCTTTGCCAAATTGCCATTTTGTTGCATTTGTAATATTTCATGGGACTCTGCTATTTGGCAAGTCACAAGTTTTCAATGAATATCAGCTATTGAACCATCTTCTTGTTTAAGACGCTATCATCTTTATTTTTGTAAAACTTTGTCATCTACACTTGAGTTTTGAAAACGGAAATGTTGCAATTTCTAAGAAAACACAAAGATAAACTAAGTTTTACTCTGGAATTAAGACGTTTTGGAATCAAGTTTGTACAGGAAGAATTAGCAGTACTATTTTTTGGCATGGATCTGCCATCTCTAGTGAAACGAAGATTGCCCCGGTTATCCTTGATGTTTGGATTTCAGGGTGTTGGTTGTGTTATCTTTTCTTCTCTTTGTTTTTGCGTCGTTTGTAATGCCCCAGTTTTGTCAGTTTTTATTTATTTGAGTCATTTTGATTATTTGATTATTATATTATTTTATTTTTGACTTTTGTTTGAAAAATATGTTATTTTTCACTGTGTGATGTTTTATCGGGTTTTGGGAACGTTTGCGAGATATTTGAGTGTGGGGGTATTTTGGGCTTTTTGATTTATTTTGTGGAGTTAGAAAAGATATAATAGAAATAGAGAGAGAGAAAAAGAGAAAGGAAAGAAAAAGAGAAGAAGAAAAGTGGAGAGAAAGAAGAAGAGAAGAAAAGAGAGATTTTTGGGAAAACTTGGAAATCAATCAACCGACTTTCTAGAACGCGATTAAATCGGGTAAGGGTGCGAAACTCTATTATTATACGCTTGGGTATGATTATGTATGTGTGTATTGGATTGTTTGTTGTGTTTTTCATAGTTTCTATTTTAGGCCGATAATGAGAAATCGATGGTTTCACGGTCGGAAATCGGTGTAAACGTAGTAGAATACCTGTTATCATGATAGAGTCATGTTCTAATTGTTATATGTTGGTTTGGAAGTGTTTGGTTTGAGAAAATCTCATTTTTGGATGAACTGGTGCGCTGCTGGGTTTTCTGGTTTTCGCACGTTCGCACTGCGAATCTCCTGGCGAAGGGGAAAGCGAGCATTCGCTGGTAGTTCGCACTTCGAAGGAAGTAGCGAGCGTTCGCTGGGTGTTCGCACTGTGAACATTGGTCTATTTTGTGTTGTTTTGCCTCTGACTTGGTTCGCTGGGTGACTCGCACGGCGAATGGTGTAGCGAGAATTCGCTGGGACGTTCGCACTGCGAACGTTGGGAATTTTCTAGGCTATTTTGCTTCTGCCACGGTTCACTGGGACATTCGCACTGCGAATGAAGTAGCGAAGGACTCGCTAGGAGCTTCGCACTGCAAATGTAGCAGTTTTACCCAATTTGTTTTCTCTGTAACTTTTGATCCGTGAGCCGGTTTGAGGTGTGGTTGGGTGCGTTAGAAAGCTTGTAGTATGTACTTTCTTGTGATGGGGGTTTTGAGATTATTGGCCGATTAAATTATGTCGAGAATGAGAAAATGTGTTGTTTTGGTGTCGACTTTTGCCGTTTAATGGTGTGAACTTGATGTGTATATGCAATGCGTTGTTGATGTGGATATTGTATAACTTGTGTACTGTTGTGAAATGAAAATTCACGTGATATTTGTTGTAATAATGATTGGTGGTCTTACGGCAAGAAAATACGATGTGTGGTAATTGTTGATTTATGCATGATTATGGATGTGTATATGTGCGCATATTAAATGTCATGAGTCATTGTATGCCAAGCATCATGATATGCATTGTTGTGACGTCCTGAGTGACGGTTTGGTTCCAGAGGGAATCCGCTATAACATCGTGTGCCTCAAACATAAGAGGACTTAAAGCGATTTGATATATCATGTGCCTTAAAAATATAGAGGAACTAAAGTGATGGTTATAGACGATCGTGTGCCCATGTGGGGACCTAAAGCGATCGGATTGTGTGCCCACGAGGGGACCTAAAGCAATCCATAAACGTCGTGTGCCCATGTGGGGACCTAAAGCGACGGGTGAACATCGTATGCCCGACGGGGAGTTACTTGAGCGACCCTCAGTAACGAGCGATAGTTCCAATAGTTCTTGAGTGAACTGGTGATGAGACATGAATATTGGAGTCGGTACAGCATGGCATGTGCATAGAGTCGTTGTGTCGGTCTTCATGCATTTGAATAATCATGGATTAACTGTATATGTGTAATTGTGTATGAATGATGAGTGCTTTGGTGATGAATACCTGATACTTGCACTGGGTTGTGGTATATTGGTTGTGAGCAATTGTGGTGAGAGTATTTTACGTGTGCATTCAGTGTTATATATAATTATATACAACTGTATTATGATTGTGTTTCTCACCCTTCTGCTGTTTTATAATGCTCTATGAGGCATTGCAGATTAGAGTTGCTGGAGGTATTTTGTGAAGCTAGGGTCTTCATTCTTTTGTCGGTCGGCTCTGATATGTGACACCGGGTAGTTAGGGAGGCCGTTTGTGATTATCTTGTATCATGTATATGTATCTTTTGGATTGTAGATGTATGACAAATTTTCATGATATATATATATATATATATATATATATATATATATATATATATATATATATATATGTTGATATTCAGTTACAGATTTTCCGCTTAAATTCTGTGACTGGATTGTGGGTGTATTACTACCTGAAATGTTGCATATCTGTTTGAGCAGGTGTTGTATGTTTGTTTCAATTTGTTGTGACCCCTCGGTCTATGCCGTGTTTTAAATATACTCTGATGAAATTTTGAATTTTCTTTTTACCGTTTTTAGTTATTTGGGGGTATAGATTGGGGGTGCTATAATAAGTGGTATCAGAGCCAGTCCGTGTCAGTTGTGCCAGTCCTTATTGGTCGTTGTGGTTGATCCATAAGTGCTGTTATTGGAAATTAATAGAATATGGCTGGAAGAAACGATGCTGCTTTGGCTGCTGCTATGCAGGCTATGGCTCGGGTTGTGCAGGGTGCACCGAATGCTACGGGTAATGATGAGTTCGGGAAGAATAAGCCGCCTGTCTTCAAAGGAAGATATGATCCTAATGGTGCACAGATTTGGTTGAAAGAGATTGAAAGGATTTTCCGAGTGATGGATTGTGACGAGGATCAAAAGGTGAGACTAGGTACTCACATGTTACTAGAAGAAGCTGATGATTGGTGGGTTGGTATTCGTCATGTGTTGGAAGCTGCAGAGGAGGAAGAGATTACTTGGGAAGTGTTTAGCAGGGAGTGTCTGAGGAAGTATTTTCCCAAGGATGTAAGAGGAAAGAAGGAAATTGAGTTCTTGGAACTGAAACAAGGCAATATGTCTGTTGTTGATTATACTGCTAAGTTTGTTGAGCTGGTGCAGTTTTATCCCCATTATGCTGAAGCGACTGCGGAGTTTTCTAAGTGTGTTAAGTTTGAAAGTGGGTTGCGTCCTGAGATTAAGCAAGCTATTGGTTATCAGGGGATTCAAAGGTTTGCAGACTTGGTGGATTGTTGTAGAATTTTTGAAGAGGACAGTAAGGCTCGTTCTACTCATTACAAGAGTTTAAGTGAAAGAAAAGGGAAGCAACAGTTTCGTAGTGGTCTGTATGTAACACCAGCTGATAAAAGTAAACAAAGGAGTAATTTCGATCGAAGGTCAGGTGGAGGAGGTGTGTCTAATTCTCTGAGGTGTTTTAGATGTGGGGAGTTGGGGCACCGTCAGTCCGAATGTAGGAAGAATTTGGATAAGTGTTCTAACTGTGGTGGTGTAGGGCATGTCGCAGCTGATTGCAAAAGAAAGAATGTGGTGAAATGTTACAGTTGTGGGGAACCTGGTCACATTAGTACGAAGTGTCCTAACCAGAAGAAAGGTCCAACTAGTGGGAAGGTATTTTCTTTGGTAGGAACTCAGACTTCCAGTGCAGATCGTCTGATCAGAGGTACTTGTTTTATTAATAGTATGCCTTTAGTTGCTATTATTGATACTGGAGCGACTCATTCGTTTATTTCGTCTGAGTGCACGGAGCATTTGAATCTTGTGTTGTCTTTGATGGATGGTGAGATGGTTATTGATACTCCAGCAATGGGGTCAGTAACTACTTCTTTGGTTTGTCTAAGTTGTCCTTTGACCATTTATGGTAAAGACTTTGAGATGGATTTGGTGTGTTTGCCGTTGGAGGGTTTAGATGTGGTTCTGGGTATGAATTGGTTGCAATTCAATAGGGTTCATATTGATTGTTATCATAAGCTGGTAAGGTTTCCTTCTTTTGAGGAAGACAAAGACTCGAGTTTCTTATCTACCAAAGAGTTAAAGAGACTTTTGGTGGATGAAGCTCAGTTGTTTGGGTTGTTTGCATCTTTAACTGTGGATAGTCAAGTTTCACTTGATGTGTTTCCTGTTGTGCGTGAATTTCCGGAAGTGTTTCCTAAGGATATTTCGGACTTGCCGCCAGAGAGAAAGGTGGAGTTTTCGATAGATCTAGTTCCTGGTACTAGACTTGTGTCTATGGCACCTTATCGTATGTCGGCATCTGAGTTGGTGGAGTTGAAGAAACAGTTGACTGAGTTGTTGGAAAAGAGGTTTGTAAGACCTAGTGTTTCTCCTTGGGGTGCTCCAGTTTTGTTGGTGAAAAAGAAAGATGGAAGCATGCGGTTGTGTATCGATTATCGTCAGTTGAATAAGGTGACGATTAAGAATAAGTATCCTCTTCCAAGGATTGATGATCTGATGGATCAGTTGGTTGGTGCTTGTGTGTTCAGTAAGATCGATTTGAGATCGGGGTATCATCAGATTAGGGTGAAGGAAGAAGATATTCAGAAGACGGCCTTTAGGACACGTTACGGTCATTATGAATATTCTGTGATGCCGTTCGGGGTTTCTAATGCACCATGTGTGTTTATGGAGTACATGAATCGTATTTTCCACGAGCAGTTGGATCGTTTTGTGGTTGTGTTTATTGATGATATTTTAATTTATTCTAAGTCTCGGGAGGAGCATGCAGAACATTTACGTATTGTTTTTTAGGTTTTGAAAGAAAGGAAGCTTTTTGCTAAACTGCCTAAGTGTAAATTCTGGTTGTCGGAAGTGAGTTTTCTTGGACACATGATTTCAGGTAATGGTATTTCTGTGGATCCATCTAAAGTAGAAGCAGTTCTACAATGGGAGGCTCCGAGATCTGTTACTGAAATTCGAAGCTTTTTGGGTTTGGTCGGTTATTATCGACGGTTCATTGAAGGTTTTTCTAAGGTAGCATTACCTTTGACCCAGTTGACTCGCAAAGGTCAGGCGTTTATTTGGGATATTCGGTGTGAGGAGAGTTTTAACGAGCTGAAGAGAAGATTGACGTCAGCTCCGATTTTGATTTTGCCGAATCCTAATGAACCATTTGTGGCTTATTGTGATGCTTCTTTGATTGGTCTAGGTGGTGTACTGATGCAGGAAGGTAAGGTGGTGGCTTATGCTTCAAGGAAATTAAGAGTTCATGAGAAGAATTATCCTACTCATGATCTTGAATTAGCGGCTGTGGTTTTTGTGTTGAAGATATGGAGGAATTATCTCTACGGTGCAAGGTTTGAAGTCTTTAGTGATCACAAAAGTTTGAAATATCTGTTTGATCAGAAGGAACTGAATATGAGGCAACGTAGGTGGTTGGAATTCTTGAAGGACTACGACTTTGGCTTGAATTACCATCCTGGTAAAGCTAATGTGGTAGCCGATGCATTGAGCCAGAAATCATTGCATATGTCCGCTTTAATGGTTAAGGAGTGGGAACTTTTGGAATCGTTTAGAGATTTGAGTTTGGTATGTGAAGCGACGTCGGTTAGCGTTAGGCTTGGTATGCTAACGATTACTAATGATTTTCTAATGACTGTTAGTGAGAAACAAAAGCTGGATGTGAAATTTGTTGATTTGATGTTGTTGGGAGAAAAATATACGAATAGTGAATTTCAAGTGGATATTAATGGTGTTTTGAGATTCCGAGGTAGGATTTGTATTCCTGATGATGCGGAATTGAAAAGGATGATTTTGGAAGAAGGACACCGGAGTAATTTGAGTATACATCCGGGAGCGAATAAGATGTACCAAGGTTTGAAAAATATTTTCTGGTGGTCTGGTTTGAAGAGAGATGTGACTCAGTTTGTGTATGCTTGTTTGACTTGTCAGAAGTCGAAAGTGGAACATCAAAGGCCTAGTGGTTTGTTGCAACCTTTAGATATTCCGGAGTGGAAGTGGGATAGCATTTCCATGGATTTTGTAGCGGGGTTGCCAAATACTCAGCGAGAGCATAATGCTATTTGGGTGGTTGTTGATAGGCTGACTAAATCGGCTCATTTTATTCCGATTGACATCAGTTTTTCTTTGGAGCGGTTAGTTGAGATTTACGTCGGTGTGATTGTGAAATTGCATGGGGTTCCATTGAGTATTATTTCTGATCGAGATCCAAGGTTTACATCAAGATTTTGGGAAAGTTTACAGAAGGCTTTGGGTTCTAAATTGAGGTTGAGTTCGGCTTATCATCCGCAGACGGATGGTCAGACGGAGAGGACGATTCAGTCGTTGGAAGATTTGTTGAGGGCGTGTGTTTTGGAACAAGGTGGTGTGTGGGATAGTTATCTTGCGTTGATTGAGTTCACGTATAATAACAGTTTCCATTCTAGTATTGGAATGGCACCGTTTGAAGCTTTATATGGACGAAGATGTCGAACACCGTTGTGTTGGCACGAATCTGGTGAAGGGTCGGTAGTTGGGCCGGAGTTGGTTCAACAGACTACAGACAAGGTGAAGTTTATTCGTGAGAAAATGAAGGCTTCTCAGAGTAGACAAAAGAGTTATCATGATCGGAGACGGAAGGATCTTGAGTTCCAAGAGGGCGATCATGTATTTCTAAGGGTTACGCCGGTAACGGGTGTTGGTCGTGCATTGAAATCGAAGAAACTTACTTCTCGGTTTGTTGGTCCTTACCAGATATCCGCGAGAGTGGGTGCTGTGGCTTATAGGGTGACGTTGCCGCCGATTCTGTCGAATTTACACGATGTTTTCCATGTTTCACAGCTTCAGAAGTATGTTCCGGATCCGTCACATGTGATTCCGATGGACGAGGTTGAGGTAAGGGAGAACCTTACGGTTGAGGCTTTACCGGTGAGTATTTTGGATTGCGAAGTGAAGAGGTTGCGGGACAAGGATATTACACTTGTGAAAGTGGCGTGGGGAGGTGTTGCTGAGGGTAATTTGACGTGGGAGTTGGAGAGTCGGATGCGGGAGTCATATCCAGAGTTGTTCGTCTCAGGTATATTTTCGAGGACGAAAATTTCTAAGTGGGGGAGTGTTGTAATGCCCCAGTTTTGTCAGTTTTTTTTTATTTGAGTCGTTTTTGATTATTTGATTATTATATTATTTTATTTTCGAATTTTGCTTGAAAAATATGTTATTTTTCACTGTGTGATGTTTTATCGGGTTTTGGGAACGTTTGCGAGATATTTGAGTGTAGGGGTATTTTGGGCTTTTTGATTTATTTTGTGGAGTTAGAAAAGATATAATAGAAATAGAGAGAGAGAGAAAAAGAGAAAGGAAAGAAAAAGAGAAGAAGAAAAGTGGAGAGAAAGAAGAAGAGAAGAAAAGAGAGATTTTTGGGAAAACTTGGAAATCAATCAACCGACTTTCTAGAACGCGATTAAATCGGGTAAGGGTCCGAAACTCGATTATTATACGCTTGGGTATGATTATGTATGTGTGTATTGGATTGTTTGTTGTGTTTTTCATAGTTTCTATTTTAGGTCGATAATGAGAAATCGATGGTTTCACGGTCGGAAATCGGTGTAAACGTAGTAGAAAACCTGTTATCATGATAGGGTCATGTTCTAATTGTTATATGTTGGTTTGGAAGTGTTTGGTTTGAGAAAATCTCATTTTTGGATGAACTGGTGCGCTGCTGGGTTTTCTGATTTTCGCAGGTTCGCACTGCGAATCCCCTGGCGAAGGGGAAAGGGAGCATTCGCTGGCAGTTCGCACTGCGAAGGAAGTAGCGAGCGTTCGCTGGGTGTTCGCACTGCGAACATTGGGCTATTTTGTGTTGTTTTGCCTCTGACTTGGTTCGCTGGGTGACTCGCACGGCGAATAGTGTAGCGAGAATTCGCTGGGACGTTCGCACTGCGAACGTTGGGAATTTTCTAGGCTATTTTGCTTCTGCCATGGTTCGCTGGGACATACGCACTGCGAATGAAGTAGCGAAGGACTCGCTAGGAGCTTCGCACTGTGAATGTAGCAGTTTTGCCCAATTTGTTTTCTCTGTAACTTTTGATCTGTGAGTCGGTTTGAGGTGTGGTTGGGTACGTTAGAAAGCTTGTAGTATGTACTTTCTTGTGATGGGGGTTTTGAGATTATTGGCCGATTAAATTATGTCGAGAATGAGAAAATGTGTTGTTTTGGTGTCGACTTTTGTCGTTTAATGGTGTGAACTTGATGTGTATATGCAATGCGTTGTTGATGTGGATATTGTATGACTTGTGTGCTGTTGTGAAATGAAAATGCACGTGATATTTGTTGTAATAATGATTGGTGGCTTTACGGCAAGAAAATGCGATGTGTGGTAATTGTTGATTTATGCATGATTATGGATGTGTATATGTGCGCATATTAAATGTCATGAGTCATTGTATGCTAAGCATTATGATATGCATTGTTGTGACATCCTGAGTGACGGTTTGGTTCCAGAGGGAATCCGCTATAACATCGTGCGCCTTAAACATAAGAGGACTTAAAGCGATTTGATATATCGTGTGCCTTAAAAATATAGAGGACCTAAAGCGATGGTTATAGACGACCGTGTGCCCATGTGGGGACCTAAAGCGATCAGATTGTGTGCCCACGTGGGGACCTAAAGCAATCCATAAATGTCGTGTGCCCATGTGGGGACCTAAAGCGACCGGTGAACATCGTATGCCCGACGGAGAGTTACTTGAGCGACCCTCAGTAACGAGCGATGGTTCCAATAGTTCCTGAGTGAACTGGTGATGAGACATGAATATTAGAGTCGGTACCGCATGGCATGTGCATAGAGTCGTTGTGTCGGTCTTCGTGCATTTGCATAATCATGGATTAACTGTATATGTGTAATTGTGTATGAATGATGAGTGCTTTGGTGATGAATACCTGATACTTGCACTGGGTTGTGGTATATTGGTTGTGAGCAATTGTGGTGAGAGTATTTTACGTGTGCATTCAGTGTTATATATAATTATATGCAACTGTATTATGATTGTGTTTCTCACCCTTCTGCTGTTTTATAATGCTCTATGAGGCAATGCAGATTAGAGTTGCTGGAGGTATTTTGTGAAGCTAGGGTCTTCATTCTTTTGTCGGTCGGCTCTGATATGTGACACCGGGTAGTTAGGGAGGCCGTTTGTGATTATCTTGTATCATGTATATGTATCTTTTGGATTGTAGATGTATGACAAATTTTCATGATATATATATATATATATATATATATATATATATATATATATATATATATATATATATATATATATATATGTTGATATTCAGTTATGGATTTTCCGCTTATATTCTGTGACTGGATTGTGGGTGTAATACTACCTGAAATGTTGCATATCTGTTTGAGCAGGTGTTGTATGTTTGTTTCAATTTGTTGTGACCCCTCGGTCTATGCCGTGTTTTAAATATACTCTGATGAAATTTTGAATTTTCTTTTTACCGTTTTTAGTTATTTGGGGGTATAGATTGGGGGTGTTACATCGTTCGCGTTGTTTCTCGCATGTAGCTAAGCATATGCATCATACCTTAGCATCCTTGCATCCTTGTGCTCTGTTTTGCTTGTGGTCTTTTGTTTGTGCCTGGTTTTATTTCCCTAGTGAAGTAAGGACATTCCCGGCTTTCTTTGTTTGCGTCGTGTTTGTTCGGTCTTGACCTTTGCGCGCCAGATTTGAATCTTTACACCTTTTCTGTTCCCCAAGAAGTCTCGCCTTTTTTTTTTAAAACCGTTGTTGTCTGAATCGAGTCAGACGTGAACCGTGTCTTTGTTTGAATCGAGTCAAACATTGCCTCTTGTTTTAAAACCGTTATTGTCTGAATCGAGTCAGACCTGAACCGAGTCTTTGTTTGAATCGAGTCGAACATTTCCTCTTCTTTTAAAATCGTTCTTGTCTGAATCGAGTCAGACCTGAACCGAGTCTTTGTTTGAATCGAGTCGAACATTTCCTCTTATTTTAAAACCATTCTTGTCTGAATCGAGTCAGACCTGAACCGAGTCTTTGTTTGAATCGAGTCGAACATTGCCTCTTGTTTTAAAATCGTTCTTGTCTGAATCGAGTCAGACCTGAACCGAGTCTTTGTTTGAATCGAGTCAAACATTTCCTCTTGTTTTAAAACCGTTCTTGTCTGAATCGAGTTAGACCTGAACCTAGTCTTTGTTTGAATCGAGTCAAACATTGCCTCTTGTTTTAAACTTTCCCTGTTTGAATCGAGTCGAACAGTGGACCTAAACCTCGAGTTATCATGGGCTCGTTGTTTATCCTTATTTATTTCATCTGTTCGTGTTCGAATCGATTCAAACATGAACCTTTACCTTTGATTTTTGAAACTTTAAGCTAAGCTTCTTGGAACAATTTACCTTACCAAGACTCTTATCTGATGCGCGGAGTTTGTCTCTGTCTTTCTGGCTTTTCTTGAAGATCCCATTTTGAACTCTTCAGCATAAGAAATCCCCAGAAAATATTTTTTTCGGGTGTTTTTCCTTTTGTTTCAGTTGATCCCCGGTGGAGATCAGTTCTTCTTTCTGTTTTCTTGCCCAGTAAGTTTGTGCCTTTTCCCCGGTGTCGTCCAGTCATGCTTGAACCTGTCGTCCATCTCCCTGGATCCTTCCCCAGTGGAGAATGCTCTTTTGTTTCCTATCCCCGGTTTTTCCTCAGAGTCTCCCCAGTTTGTCCCTTTCGTTGGTTAGCCTGCATCCCCAAGGAGTGTCTCCCTTGTGGATACTAACCTTCTTCTTGCTTCCCCAGTGAAGCTTCCCCGCGGTTGTTAGCTCTTCTTTGGTGTCCGGTTTTGTATGCATTTTTGCATATTGCATGGCATCATATCATCATATTATCAGCATTGCACGTCTTTGTATCTAAGGGCAAAATTTTTGGATTGCTATATTTAAATACCTTTCACCTGGACGTCCCGAGGATCATCGTTCCTCGTGCCATCTGGTGAAGATATTTAAATAGGGGCAACTGTTGTACCTCAAATTTTTCCCTTAGATCCATTGATCTCTT
The DNA here is from genome assembly GCA_022829125.1 of Lathyrus tuberosus. Classification (NCBI taxonomy): domain Eukaryota; kingdom Viridiplantae; phylum Streptophyta; class Magnoliopsida; order Fabales; family Fabaceae; genus Lathyrus; species Lathyrus tuberosus. The sequence goes on along the minus strand of JALAZF010000107.1, from coordinate 12,276,995 downwards.
GCATGTCATAATAGGGCAATCATGCTGCATAACTAACTTTTTTGATCATGTTTTTGTTTGTGTTTGTTTCTTTTATCAGGTTTATCTTGAGGAGGTTCAAGGAGGAATTGATCAAGGTTTTTGGAGCATTGAATCAAGCAAGTCCCTAGGAAATGTCTCCATAACCCTAACCCCACCATGACTAAATTTCTACCCACTTTATCTACCCTCATTTGTCACCTTCATTTTCTAAACCTATTTCATTAACCTTTTCATTTAACCAATTTTATTCAATTTTTTTTCAATTATCCTAAACCACATTTAATCCTAATCAATTACCAAGTTATCCATTATTATTTACTTTTGCCTAATCACCTTTGTTTACAACAAGAAAAAACCATTTTATTTCCTAAGCCCATATTTCATAAGCCCATCGTGACCAAAAGGAAAGGAATGTGTTACAAATTATTGGAGTTATTTTTCATTGTCAAATAACCAATAGAAATCAAGTATGAGTATGTTGACTTTTCAACCCAAGCATCAGCCAATGGAGAAGCAGCAGATTGGAAAGGAAGAATTCAATACATTTGAATCCTTTCGTTCAAAAATCCATTCAGTTCAATCCTTGGCGCGAATCATATTTTGAATTCCCCAAGAGCGTTTCCTGTTTGAGATTCGTCTTATTTGCTTCAGCAAAAGCATTTCTGAAACATTACCATATTCACTATTCACTCTGATGCTACCTGCTCTCGCCTGAAAAAAGTTTTGGTGCTATCCCCATCATTACTTCTTTCAATACATGCATGTATGACATCAAATAAGGAGCTTTTGAAACAATTCATGAGTTGGTGAAATTGGCCCTGCATCTCTGAGGATTTGTGCAGTATGAGGAGCGTATAGAGTGGACCAACATTTGAATTATGGGAAGAGAGACGTTGCAAGCCCTAGCCATCAAGCATTGGTTCTTTGGGTGAGTTCAACCCGGCCCAATGTATCAGCCTATATAAGGAGCTCATCTACAGCTCTTGGAGGACACAAACACTTCTCACAAAAACATCCAAAATTATCAAAGTTTCTGGTGCACGAGCAAGAGAGAGGGAGAGTGGCTGTAGAATTCTGGTTCAAGTTCAGAAGAATTTATCACAAGGTAAAGAGGCAGTGGAATTGCTCCACTAGGTATCACCCTATCTCATTCTGTTCTTATGCACAATGATCATGTGATACATATATGCACCATTCTGTTATCATACTTTTTGTCTCGTTACTGCCTGATTTTGTGATTACTTTGCTCATGTTTAATTATCCTGCTGTTATATTCATTTCAATCTGATTATCATTTGTTTCTGTAGAAAAATCAACATGTTAGTTTCGTTTATTTTGATTAATCGTAACCGGTTTGTCTGGTTTGTTTTCGTTTTCGTTTGAAAATAAAATGAGAAGTTGGGTGGCGCTCGCCACATTAAGTGTAGTGGCTCCCGCCACATCACAAATAATAATATAATATAATAACACACACCAAAAAAGAAAAAGGAAGAGTGTATGTGGCGCAAGCCATGCTAATGCATGGCGCCAGCCACCTTTGATCCATGGCGCAAGCCACCCTTCCTTTAAGGGTAAAGGTGGTGCAAGCCACCCTTCCTGTGGCTTCCACTCTCTTTTTTATTTCGTTTTTTTTCAACTATTTATTTCCTACTTCTTTTCTATGTTTTTTTTCTAATAATTTCAAAACAAAAACAATAAAAATTATGTAGACTTATTTCTTTTTAGAATCAACCGTGTTCTTGAAATGTTAGAGGCATTTCTTTAAAGTATGCTATGATTTGTGAAGTTTGTTTGAACTTGGCCTCCTGACTTTGAATGAAACTTTATCATAAGATGTTGTCTTGGTTTGTCTGGCTTCTGGATGTTAGGTTGCATGATTCCAATTACTTTGGTTTTCAAACTGTGAGAATGCCTTTCTGCTATACCTAATGTATTCATGTGCTACTGTTTTTAAATGAGTTGTTTTGGAAGTATGCTGTGGTTCCTGAACTTTGTTTCCCTGATTCTAATAAACCCTGCCATGAGAATGTTGTTTGCTTTTGTTCTCTGTTGAAATCACATGATTTAAATCCATTTTGCTTCTGTTGCTTTTCATGCCATGATTGTCATGCTCGTGTGACTTCTGTTTTTGAATTGAGTTTTCTATGAAATGTATTTGCTTCAAATTGCGAATGCCTCCTCTGCCATAATTGTCATAGTTACATGATCACTTGCACTCATTGTTTGCTATGTCCACATTTAAGTTCACTTCATGATTAAATGCTTACTGTTTGGAATTATTAAACTCATATATTTCATATACTTCAGCTCTTTGTAACTCTTATTTATAAGATGTTATGTTCCCCATTCCAAAGGAAGGTGATTAATGTTTACTCTTAAAGTCATAACCCCCATCTTACCTTCGTATCCTCTTAGGAGATGACTTTCACTTCTTGGCCTCCTAAGAGCCAATAAGTTATAACTAGCCTTAGGAGAGAGTTCTTACACTCTTGGTGATATTCATCCTAATGAATACTCACTTGCCCTATTAACTAAAACTTCAACATAGGACCATTATAACTTAGATTTAGAGAGTTCTTGAACTCTAGAATGAGCTTGTACTCATTCTCCTCTGTGAACTTTGACCATAGTCAAAAGTTCACTACTTAGTAGAACTACGCATACTCTTATTCTACTCCCGAGGATACGTCGGCGCAAGGTGCGATACTTTGTCGAGTATACTTAGAAATAAACCCCTAGGGTCTCAACCTTTAACATAGCACCCTTAGCAAGCGAGTGAGATATAACAAGAAAAACAAGAGGTTCCCGTAGAGTACTACGGACGTTTAGGTTGCTAATACTTTCCCTAGGCGTAACCAACCCCCGAACCTTAGATCTCCCCCCTTTAGGTTTTTCTAACGATCTTGAACCTTTCCTTTGGATAAATCAAAGTCGGTTGTAAAAGAAATATGATGCAAGTTAATTAATAGTTTGTTATCCGATTTTCAGCGCAACAGAGGTGTTGACCTTCCAAGTAATATTTCTATAAGTTAATTGTTGGTGTTAGTAAGGAATGAGCGGTTGGTCAGAGTTTAGTAATTTTTATCTTCCGTGAGTTCATGGTTTTGGTTTTGGACTCTGTGAGAGTGGTACCAGTTGGATGAAGTTGTGTTTTACCAAGAGGATGAAATTTAAAGGTTATCCTTCCAAGTAAGAGCGAGAATTGGACGTTCCGAAGTTAAGTATGTAACTTGGAATCATTTATGAAACGGAACGAATGAGAAACATGGCATGTCCTTTGAGGGTGTGTGTACGTGTAGAGTGTTGTATGTGGATTGGTGAGTGGTATGAGAACTCACAATCGTGCCTTGGATGGTTTGAGTTTTGATAAGTGGTGACTCACTTATGATTGAAGTTTCGTAATGGTGTTACGTGTTATTGGTCGAGATCTCGTGTCAACAAGGAACCTTGAGTAAGTCAAAAAACCCGTAAGAAGGATGGATATGGAATATGGTAACTAGAAACGAAAGTTTCTGAACTACTTTTTATGAACTGTTTCGAGTTAGACTGGATTTTGAGTTGTATATGTTATGGTAGTAGCAGTGTAATCCTGTGCCTTTATCGCCTGGAGAGTGTTGGACAGATGTTATGACAATGTGTGTTGGCAAGGAAATTGTTCTACCATAGGACGCCAATAAGTTTCTTGTACCGTTGGTTAGTAAGGACCCCAATGGATAAGTGTATTTCTCCGCCGACGGTTAACTACTGGGTAATGCTTCGGAATTGGTGGTATTTCACTGTTTGAATTTGGATTGCGCAGTGGAAGGTGGCAGATGAAAAAGTGCAGTCGGAATAATAAGAAATTTCTAAGATGGTTACTTGAAAGTACGGAAGTAGGAAGATATTGTTCTAAGTGTGTTACCTTTATGGTGTGAAACGAAAGAGATGAACTATCAGATTAAGTGAAACTGGTAAGGAAGTCGTATGACTATTTATGAAGTGGTTTGAACGTTAAAGGAGTTACCAAGGGTAGTTGTCGGTAATTTCATAAAGGAAAGGAATCACCGAATTACCTCATGAGAATTTGATGAGTGGTTGTATCTTAAACCAAGATAAGGTGTTATGGTTTTGTTTTGTGACTCGGTAGAGGAATGTAGAATGGTACATTCTTTCCGAAGTAAGTTGCGACTAAGTGTCTTGTAAGGAACAACAGATGAGTTATAGAAACAGCAAAGTTAGAAGTTAACTCGATATTGGAATAAGAGTATTATTAAGGACGTGAAATTTGATAATTTGTGAAAATAAGAATTTTGGTCTGTGAAGTCAGGTTGAAGTTGGAATACGTCAGAATTTGAGCGGAAGTAAAGATTAAGTGTAGATGTAAGACAGTGATGTAAGTTGCAGTTGTTGTCAAGTAGAGGAAATTCGGGGGCGAATTTCAATCTAAGGGGGGGGGGGGGGGGAGAGTGTAATACCCCGTATTACCTAAATGCTCAATTGGATATCAAATGAGTATCTATGTGCTTTATCTTTGGTTAATTAGATTTACGGAATGTTCTAAGTACTTAAAGTGTTATCAATTGGGATCAATAGAGCAACTGATGAACTCTGAAGGGATCAATTATTTAAATTCAAGAAAAGATTTTAAGGTAACCCTGATAATTGATCAATTGGATTGAGACGACAAAATATCAATTGGAGATATTTTACCCTGTTGGATTATATTATATAATATTGGATTATATATATATATATATATATATATATATATATATATATATATATATATATATTTGTAAGAAAAAGAAAAAGATAGTAAGAAGAAGAAGAAAGAAGAAAAGAGGAAATGGAGAGAAAGAAGAGAAGAAACTCAAGGAAGAAGAAGAGAAAGTTGGAGCATTGGATCATCATCTTCTTCAACCTTCTCTTCGATTACCAGGTGGGTTCTAGTTAGAAACTCTAAGTTCTAGAAATAGAAGTTTGGAACTTAGGTTAGATTTGAGAGAAAATGATTAAACAGACAAATCAATGGAATCTAGCGGATGAAAATTGATATAAAATATGTAGTATGACCATAATATGCATATAAATATTTATGATGCTTGTTGGTGCTGTTTGGGGATGATTTGAGTTGAGAAAGATGGATTTTTAACCATTGGAACAAGAGAAAATGCAGCTGAGCATGGCTGTTCTAGTGCAGAGCGTCGGGCTATTAGAGGCAAGCGCCCCTGCTTCATCGGGCGATGCCCAAGAGGCGCAGCATGAAACGCCCCTGTAACTTTCAAGTTTTTGAAGAAGTGTTTACGCCCCTGCTTCGCCGGGCGAAGCGAGAGGCGAAGGGGATTCCGCCGGGCAAAAACTGGAGCGCCGGGCGCTCCTGGGACTTTTCCAAATGTCCCCTTTTCTTTTAAAATCCATAACTTTTGATCCGTTTATCCGATTCTAGTTTTCTTGATACCGATAGAAAGCTGTGAGAATAATTTATCTGATGGAGGTGAAAAATGTCAGTTTTAGTGCCCGATCAAATAATCGGAGGAAATCTGAAAGTGATGTTTTATGGGAAGTGTTGTTAAATGGTAATGTGAGACCATGATTTAACCAAGGATGCTTGGTAGAGGATAGTAGTGGCTTATATACCTTGAAAATGTGTGTGAACTACTATGTGAATTATGTTTGACATGTTATGCTATCATGTGTGGTTATGTGATTCTATTATGCAATTTGTGATTGCTTTGCATAATATTAATGTTAACATAATAAGAGAATATACATGTTTAAAATATGAATTAGGTAGAGTGAGGAAACTTTACCCCAAAACAAATGGCATAGTTAAGATTGTTATAATTCTAGGTTGTAACTAGAATTGTGATAGAAACTCTGGATGGCGACGCTCGTGCATTCATTGACGAGTTATGGTCTAGAGTAGATAACATAGATGACAACGCTCGTGCAGAAGAAGCCAAGGCGTGTGTCCATCACCGAATGGTATAGAAAAGAGTGAAACACTAGTATGGAACATGTGTGTGAACCATGTGTTCTTTGTGAAAGGCGTTTGTGGCCTTAAGGCATTGTGGCCTTGTGATTGTCGAATACAATCACGTTGTGTATGAGATCACGTAATCGTAACCGGTTATCTTGTGAGTGCGTTTCATGGGTCTCGAGCTCCTCTGAAACATGTGCACAACTACTTGGCAGTCCCCGTGTGCAGTACGAATGGCGCTCTGGGACCGTATGCTTCTAACGGTATAAGGCCCGTGTAAAGTGACAGTTCATAACGGTAAAAGGCCTGTAGAACCCAACTTGATAATGGTAAAAGGCCCGTAGAACCCAACTATATCGATTAGTGATATTTTGAGTTGATGAACTCATGACATGTTTCCATATAGTGTAAGAGTGTGAGATTGTGAACTCAAGGTCATTTCCCTTCCCCTTGACTTGAGTTAGGATTGTTAGAACCTTATAAAGCCGAGAGGACCTATAAGATAGAGAACTCACTGAGATTTGATGTATCTCACCCCACTATTGTTGATTATTTTCAGGAGGTATTTGTAGGTTTGATTTACAAGTGGAGCTATGCTTGGATGTTTCAAGATAAGCTTAGTTAAGCTTATTCCGCTGTGTATTTAATTGTTCTTGTACAATGAGGAATATTGTATAATGCTCTTAGATTTTTATCTTTGGTTAGTTTCCATATCTTGTACCATAGATCGTTTTATCTTTTTAGGAAATGGTCAAGTATGTGAATTACGCCATTAAGCACTTATGATGGTGTCAGGACCAAATAAATGCGTGTATTATATTATTTTAGATATATATTATACAGGGCATTATAATATATAACTGTATTGTGGGAAGCTGCGCACTGTAAGTCTTCTTTCATATCCTTTTAAATACTTGTCATATATCAACTGTATATATACTAGTATAGTTATTTAGAGTTTTCCCGACAACTAGGTCTAGAACTAGGTAAAGCCATGTTGGTCACTCTTAAATACAGTCAAAACTAGATCCCCATAGGATTTCCAGATACAGTCTTGCCTTCTCTTGGGCTTAAACAATATGGAACAAAGAGAAAGGCAGTATTCTTCATGAACCTTTTCTCAGGCTGTCACCCCTAGAAAGTGTCAAAGAAACTCTACTCCAAAGAGTTGATCTATTCTTGGTGAATAGCATCTCTTGAGTTTCTTCAAACCTCAGAATTTTCACTAAATGATCAAGTCTCAGTGAATAGCATTTCTTGAACTTTTTCGGGTTTGGGACCCACGGGCTTCCTAAAAGCATCCCCGCCTCCTCTTGGGCTTTGTACAAGGACCCTCCGGCTTCTTAGAAGTTCTCATGCCTTCTCTTGGGCTTAATACAAGGACCCTGAAGACCTCTTAAAGGTATAAGGTAGAACTTAGTCATCCTTTGCTAGAGCAGTCTTTCCAGTGTCAAACCTCTGACCAATTTAGGGTTGATTCTCATCCCTTAATACACCCACCTCCTCTTTGGCATCATACAAAAGATAAAACTCTTCCACACCAATAGATTTGGACAGTCTAATCCCCTTGAGTCTCAAAGACATTCTCAAGTTCCCTATAAACATAGGAGAAACCCCGATCATTCTGGATCAATCTCCAGAAAAGTCTAAAACCCGGTCTCTCTCCTAAAAATCCCCAAACCAGGGACAGTATATCCCTAGTATCAGAACCTCAAGGCATTTGATATCTCAACTCTTCTGGAACCCTCAGCAAGAGTAGATTCCCCACTTGGACCTGCCTAGGGATCTCAATAATCCTCAGCAGAAAGTTAGCCTCCTCTTACACTTGATATTTTCCGATCATATACCACAAGTTCCAAATAATAAAAGGAGTTATACTGCCTACCTTAGTAGGCACATTTTGTATACAATTTAAGTTGTCCACACTATCAATTTCAAGAAACCTTGTAAGAATCTTCAAAAAGACAAACCCACACCAAATAAACACATTTCACTGGAAAAGGGGTAAGTAATTGAGTAATAGTTTTAACATTTCCAACACAGTGAGTACATGAAGGAAAAGCATTAACACATTGATGTTGTAGGACAAACTTAGTTGAAAGATAATTATGACATGTCTAGCAAATAAAAAATTAAACACTTGCTGCAATAGACAACTTCCATACCAATTCCAATTATCTTAGGAATCATAATCCTTATGCATATATGACATATGACAACCAATGAAACCCGCTTCTATTAATATATTTATCATTAATATTTTCACTTTGTAATCAGAAGTCTTCAACAAAAATAATGGAAGTTGGTTGCAATCTTTAAATCAAAGTAGTAACTTCTAGAGACGGCGGAAGATTTAAGTCTACACTGATATTTTTAGCATCAACATATATGTTCTTGATCTTCAACACTATAATTATGTGGATGAATATCTTGGATATTCTTAAAAGGAGGATGTTTTGATAGTGATATATGGTTGAAATAAAAAATGGTCATCTCTATCTCCTATATTAAGAATAAAAATAATCTTTCAACACGTCAAGGGTCATAAGAATTTCTTTCTATGTAGGTGATCCAATTTTTTTATTAAGGAGTATAATACCTTCAAAGAAATATTTATCTTCTGGAAGTGAGACCAAAAGTTATTTTCCGGATTACACTAAGCTCCAAACAAGTTTTCCTATCAATGTTGTATTTTGAAAATGGGTTTGACAAATCCATAACTCACTTAACTTTATAGGCTTATTAATCTTGTTTCAATCAACCATATGCATGGATTGATCTATTTTACCATGTCAAATAAAATCCCCTACGAGTTTATCAAATATGTCACAAACTTATTGATAAACTAAAAAACTTGCATATTATATGTAGGTAAAGAAGTAAAAATGGCATTGACAATAGTGACACACACTGGCTTGTTTATGAGTTTACATTTCCAAGATCCAAGTTTTGAAGCTAACTTATCTCATATTTCCTAAAAAAAAAAAAACCTCTTTCTTTGTGCATAAGTATTTCATTTTGAATCTCTAACATTTTTTTAACGATTGATAAAGATGATACTAGTGAGCTTCTTAATATCATATTCATGGGCTAATTGATACCTTTAGAGGCTTAGAATATTGACTTATTGCTACGTTTGAAACTAAAGATAGTATTACATGTAAGTATATACGGTCTTTAATTGTAGGAAATGATACATTTAGTAAGGATGTCAAACCCACACGGAGTGGTATAACTTAACTTTATTTACTTGTGATTTTGTGAATTAGCATGAGCAAGGGTAACAATAATAATGATTAGGATACGGTTCTTTCACACAAGTTGAGATTAACATACTACACATGATAAGTTAGCAAGACATAAAGAAGCATGTTGAACAATGATCCATTTACTAGTGTATGAATCTATCATAAATAAGATGTGATATGTCATGATGGATGGTGGTAGAATGCAATATAAGCGTGTGTTCCTACAACATTGAATCATATGCATGAATAGTAAGTAACAAATTCCTAAGCCTCACATTACTACTACGCATGGAAATATCATTATGCATTTCCCCTATGGTTGTAACTTTTTATTCCTAAGGTAGTTAATCTATTGAATATGCATATCCTACTATTTTCAACCATATTTAGCATTAGTTCCACTTGGTTAATGGGCTCCCCACACTAACAAGATTTTACTTAGTTCTAAGGTGATCAAACTCAAAACCAAATATATAACAATAACACAAATGCTAAAATCAATCACTAACACACATCATAAACATAAAGATTCATTACTAATAAATGTCACATTGCTCAACACAAAGAGTTTCAGATCATAATGGCTTTAACAAATACAAGCACACTGGTTCTTAGAGAACAATTTATAAACACATAAGCATTAAAGAAACTTAACCTAAGTAACAGTGTTAACTGCTCAAAATCTTCAATCAGCAAGAGTCAGGGGCTGTCGTGGCAACTGAAGTAGGAATCCTCCTTCTCTGGAGAATGATCTGTCGCTTCACTTGCCTTTTTAGCTCTTACTTACTCAAAGTGACACTACGCCAAACAAGGGAAAAGATGGCGTTTTTCTTGGCCTATGACAGCGCTTAAAAGGGCTGTCTAAGCCAGCGCTGTCGTAGGTAAAGACAGCGCTATTTTATTTATGAAAAAGTGCTCTCTAAAATTGGACTTTAGACAGCGCTTTTAAAAACGCTGTCTAAAGTATACGTTTAAAATTTAAATTTTTTTTTTTTAAACTTTAGAAAGCGCTTTTTCCTTCAAAAGCGCTCTCTAAAGGTGCTTTTAGACAGCGCTTTTCAAAGCGCTGTCTAATGTATACGTATAATGATTTTTTTTATACCATTAGATAGCGGTTTTTCCTTAAAAGCGCTCTTTAAAGGTGGACTTTAGACAACGCTTTTTAAAGCGCTGTCTAATGTTTAACCTTAGACAGCGGTTTTTTCTCAAAAGCGCTGTCTTTTGTCTACGTATAATTTTGAATTTTTTTTTTTAAATCCCATTTTAACCTTTTTTTTATGCAGAAACCTGTATAATTCACATTTCCATAAACCTGTATAATTCACATTTCAATAAATTTATCAACAAATTCTATTTCAAAACTAGAATTTACACTTAATGCAGAATTCTATAAACTAGAATTTGTACATTTCAATAAACTAGAATTTACATGCAGAATTCGCACAAATTCTATTGTATGGTTTCAAACCTGCATAAAATTTACATTTCAATAAACTAGAATTTACATTCACAAAACTATACATTCAAGAAAGAATTCTTCTTGCAATAAAAAATTCGCACAATTCCTCCTTAGTATCTTGCAATTGTTTCCTCGTGTAATAAGGGCACGCCATATCATCGAAATACTACATAACAAAACAAAATACGCATTAGTTAAGAAATAATATATAGATGTTTTGTGTTATCAAGTAGCATCACTAATAAGCAATATTGTGAAAATTAATATACCTCCACTTTGACCCATGTAATATTGGTTGCTCTAGCCCGTGCTACTCGTGCGTATCTTCCTGATTACTAGACACTTGACCTGTAAGAAAGAAAAAAACAGAAATTAAATGACAAATATAAAAATCCATGATCCTAATCCATTGAATGATATAAGCTATATTGAATGATATAAGCTATAATTTTACAACTAGTACCTTTTTCACTAACGTCTCTTTCTTTTCTTGTTTGGAGTATGTTCTACCCGTCTCTTAACAACACGGACGGTTGGATTGATCCAAATACCCTCATTATGATTATTTCTAGTATATGATTCATTTGCTATAATATTTTCATCTTGATCATTTCTAGTAAATGATTCAATATCAACATCAACATCAATATCACCTTGATCTCCAACGTTTTCATCAATTACTTTGTTAGATAAAAGCACTATAGACCATTTTGTACTTGTCGGATCAGTGACATAGAACACTTGTTTAGCTCGAGAGGCTAGAATAAAAGGCTCATCTTTGTACCCTACCCTATTAAGATCCACTTGCAAAAATCCTGACTTATCCATTCGTACGCCATTATTATTTTCAACCCACTTGCAACGAAATATAGGAATCTGAAACTTTTCATAATCAAACACCCAAATGCGCTCGATAACCCCAAAATATGACAGATTTGCAAATTTGGGGTTTAAGTCTTTCACACTTGAAATGTGCATTGCTTCAGCTACCACGGTGACACCACTATTTTGCATAGTACTTTTATCATCTTGTTCTTTGGTATAAAATGTGTATCCATTAATTGTGTATGCGCTATAAGAAAACACGACCATACTTGGACCATATGCTAAACATCTCAACCTTTCTGTTATTGAATCGCGGTCTGAATAATACTTTGAATAAATATGATCCTTAAACCAAGGTATGAAACTTCGATTGTGCTCTCGTACTATCCAATTCTCATTTCTATTCGGATTTAAACCTCGGAGAACATCCTTGTGCATTTCAACATACGGCTCAACCTCATTCTCATTGTGCAGAACATACAAATGCACTTGATCCCGTTCGACCCTTGATAATGTCACAACTTCATTTCCAATTAACTATTTTCCTTCTTTTTTTTCGACAACATGAGATTTGGGGAGTCCAATTGAGTGTACATTGGACAGATATTCAGTACAAAACTCAACCGCTTCTTCAACAATGTATCGTTCGGCAATACAACCCTTTGGTCGACTTCGGTTTTTCACATACCCTTTTAATATTTTCATATAACGTTCAGCAGGGTACATCCATCTCATATAAGCCGGTCCACACAATTGTGTCTCTTTCACTAGATGAACAACTAGATGAACCATTATGTCAAAAAACGAGGGAGGAAACTACATTTCAAGATCACACAAAGTAATAACTATTTCTTTTTGCAATATTGGTAAGATCGCAGGATCGATCACCTTACTGCAAATTGACTTGAGGAAAAAACACAATTTAGTTATTGCGCTTCTTACTTTTTCTGGCACAATAGAACGTATACCTATTGGTAGAAAATGTTCCATTATAACATGGCAGTCATGCGTTTTTAAACTCTTTAACTTGAGGTCTTTTATAGACACAAGTCTTCTAATATCTGAAGAGTATCCTTCTGGAACTTTAACTCCACTTAGAAACTTACACAATAATTTTTTCTCCTTTCTAGATAGAGTATACGCAGCAGGTGGTAGATATGTTCGTTTTCCTTTCTTCAAGGGTCCTAATTCAGTTCTTATCCCCATATGTACCAAGTCCTTTCTTGCTTTAAGGCCATCCTTAGAATTTCCTGGTATATTGAGTAACGTACCAATAACACTGTCAAATACATTTTTTTCAATATGCATAACATCGAGAAAATGTCTTACATACAACGACTTCCAATATGGCAGTTCAAAAAAATTGACCTCTTCTTCCACCCACTCTTGACAAGTGTATGTGCAAAAGGCTTTCCAAACTGAGTTGTCACATCTTTCACCTTTTCAAAAATTTGATCACCTGTCAATATAGTTGGAGCTCTACCATGTTTTGGCTCTCCATTGAATGCTTTTCTCCACCCACGATATTGATGATTAGAATTTAAGAATCTATGATGACCGAGAAAGGCATTCTTCTGACCAAACTCCAATCGCGTCCAATCTGTTTTATCTTCACAAATAGGACACGCACATTGACCTTTTATGCTGTACCCTGATAGATTTCTGTATGCTGGAAAATCATTAATTGTGCCAAACAACATCGCCCTCAAGTTGAAACTTTCTTTCCTATACCCATCATAAACCTCCACACCGTTCTCCCACAAAATTTTTAAATCTTCGATTAAGGGTGCCAAGTATACGTCTATGTCATTCCCTGGTTGTCTAGGCCCAGAAATTAACATAAATAACATCATGTACTTACGCTTCATACATAGCCATGGAGGTAGGTTATAAATCATTAGGATCACATGCCAAGTGCTATGTGAGATACTTTGAATACTGTGTGGGTTCATTCCATCAGTAGATAATGCCAAGCGAAGGTTTCTTGCTTCTTTTCCAAATTTAGGATAATCATCATCAATTTTCATCCACTGTGGTGAATCTGCCGGATGTCGAAACTTTCCATCAATAATTCTTTCATCTGCATGCCAAGTCAAGTGTCTTGAATCGGTCTCACTACGAAACATGCGTCTAAATCTCGGAATTATAGGAAAATACCATAAGACTTTTGCTGGAGACAACTTTTTCTTATATCGAGAGACACCACATTTAGGACACTCATTTAACGATGCATACTCATTTCGAAACAATACGCAATCATTTGGATAGGTATGTATCTTATCATAGCTCATGCCAATAGAGCACAACATCTTTTTGGACTCATATGTTCGATTGGGAAGAGCATTATCCTCTGGAAGCATATCTTTCATAAGGGCCAATAATTCTGTGAAACTTTTATCCGACCATTCATTGCTCGCCTTTAAGTTGTACAACTTTAATACCACATACAATCTTGTAAATTTGGTGCAACCATTATATAACGGTTTCTCTGCATCGCTTACCAACCTCTCAAACATTTTGGGACAATCCTTAAGATCTTCTTCAAGTGCTTCTGCAATCTCTTCGACTCGATCAGAATCGTATGTATCTGTGCCATTGTCGTATGAAGCGTAGGTCGTATTATCCCCCGATTCAACATTCCCGTTAATTTTCTCACCATGCAAATTCCAACATGTATAACTTTGCAGGGTTCTATCAATCTTAACTCAAGTCAAAGGGAAGGGAAATGACCTTGAGTGCACAATCTCACAATCTCACACTATATGGAAACATGTTCATGAGTTCATCAACTCAAAATATCACTGAAGGAATTACATCCTGGGCCTGCTACTCAAGATTCCTTAAGAATCGATAACCACACCAAGGCATCCCCTTTTCCCGTCCGCTTCTACGTCTAGAAGTCGACCCGAGTCATGGATCCTGGTAACCTACTTGACATACGAATGGATTCGGGTTCTACGGGCCATTAACCATTATGAACTGTCACTTCACACGGGCCATTAACCGTCACAAGCATACGCTCCCTGATTCGTACTGCACGCGGGAATCAAACCTGCCAAGTAGTTGTGCACATGTTTCAGAGTAGCTCGAGACCCATGAAAAGCACTCACAAGATAACCGGTTACGATTACGTGATCTCACATACAAACGTGATTGTATTCGACAATCACAAGGCCACAATGCCTTATCACAACCACAAAAGTTTACACACATGTTCCATACTAGTGTTTACTCATTCTATGACATTAGTATCTGACACACGCCTCGGCACCGCACGCACGAGCGTTGTCATCCAGAGTCTATCACAATTCTATTCATAACCTAGAATTATAACAATCTTAACTATGCCATTTGTTTTGGGGTAAAGTTTCCTCACTCTTCCTAATTCATTTTAACATGCATATTTCTCATTCACAATTTACAATTAGATAGACATAGTATAATCACAAATATTATAAGTAAACACATATAATCACACATCACATAAAACATCATTTTTCACATTTACATAGTTAACACAATACATAGGTTTCCTCCGAT
The DNA here is from genome assembly GCA_022829125.1 of Lathyrus tuberosus. Classification (NCBI taxonomy): domain Eukaryota; kingdom Viridiplantae; phylum Streptophyta; class Magnoliopsida; order Fabales; family Fabaceae; genus Lathyrus; species Lathyrus tuberosus. The sequence goes on along the minus strand of JALAZF010000107.1, from coordinate 12,261,943 downwards.
TCATTTAATCGGGTATCGAATCAATATTCTCATTCTTATCCCGTAGGATATCTCCACAACTTTACATCGGCTATAAATATGCCTCGATCGAATTTACGATCCAAAAGATATCAATCCCCACATTTCACAAAACACTACTTTCTTTCATTTTCCACTAAATGAAATATCCCACATCATACCCAAGATTTTTACTTTTTATCAGATAGAGGGTCGTCATAGCTTTCTAATGACACCAAGAACGTCCCGATCCGAGTTATGAATCAAAAGTTATGAAAGAAACAAGTTGGAGGATTTGCTATGTTCGCAATGCGAAGCAGCCAGCGAATGCTCGCTTTCTCATTCGCAGTGCGAAGCTCCCAGCGAATGCTTAAATACACTGGGTTCGCTGTCTAATTCGCAGTGCGAACGTCTGGCGAACCGTGGCAGAACCAAACTAGGGTAATGTTCGCAGTGCGAACCTCTGGCGAATCTCTGGCGAATGTTCGCCTTCACCTTCGTCGTGCGAACAACCAGTGAATGTTCGATTTCCCCTTCGCTAGGGGATTCGCAGTGCGAACCTGCGAAAACCCAGAATCTCAGCAGCGTAACAACTGGGGCCTTTGGGTCCAAAACCCATTCCAAACACTACCCAATGCACAAATAAGCATCAATAGATGATTCTATACACATATTAATCATACAACACAGTGTATAACTCATTTTATCTGTTAGATTTCATTGATTCAATCAATTTATCATTTTCTCTCAAATTCTAACCTAAGTTCCAAACACCTATTTCTAGAACTTAGAGTTTCTAACTAGAACCCACCTGATAATCGAAGAGGAGTTTGAAGAAGATGGTAATGATGATGATCCATGGGTTCCTCTCTTCTCCCTTCTTCTTCTCTTCTTCACTTTCTCTTCTTTCTCTTATTTCTTTCCATTTCCTCTTTTCTTCCTTTTCTTAATATATATATATATATATATATATATATATATATAATACTATTATTATATAATACAATCCAATAGAGTAAAATATCTCCAATTAATATTTTGTCATCTCAGCCAATTGATCAATTTTTAGAGTTATCATAAAAGTCTCTCTTGAACTAATAACAAATTGATCTCTTCAGAGTTCATTAGCTGCTCTATTGGTCCCAATTGATAATGCTTAGAGTACTTAGAGGATTCTATTAATCCAATTTACCAAGGATAGAGCACATAGATGCTCATCTGATCTGATCTGATATCCAATTGAGCATTTAGATAATACGGGGTATTACAAAGAAGATCTTCAGGATTGTCCCAAAATGTTTGAGAGGTCGGTAAGCGATGCAGAGAAACCGTTGTATAAGGGTTGCACTAAATTCACAAGATTATCTACGGTATTAAAGTTGTACAACTTAAAGGCGGGTAATGGATGGCCGGATAAAAGTTTCACAGAGTTATTAGCCCTTATGAAAGATATGCTTCCGAAGGAGAATGTTCTTCCCAATTGAATATATGAGGCCAAAAAGATGTTGTGCTCTATTGGCATGAGCTATAATAAGATACATGTCTGTCCAAACAATTTCCTTTTGTTTCGAAATGAGTATGCATCATTAAATGAGTGTCCTAAATGCGGTGTCTCTCGATATAAAAAAAAGTTGTCTCCAGCAAAAGTCTTGTGGTATTTTCCTATAATTCCGAGATTTAGACGCATATTTCGTAGTGAAACCGATGCAAGAAACTTGACTTGGCATGCATATGAAAGAATTATAGATGGAAAGTTTCGACATCCGGCAGATTCACCACAGTGGACGAAAATTGATAATGATTATCCTGAATTTGGAGAAGAAGCAAGAAACCTTCGCTTGGCATTATCTACTGATGGAATGAACCCACACGGTCTTCAAAGTATCTCACATACCACATGGCCTGTTATTATTATGATTTATAACCTACCTTCATGGCTATGTATGAAGCGTAAGTACATGATGTTATCTATGTTAATTTCTGGGCCTAAACAACCAGGGAATGACATAGATGTATACTTGACACCGTTAATCGAAGATTTAAAGATTTTGTGGGAGAACGGTGTGGAGGTTTATGATGGATATAGGAAAGAAATTTTTAACTTGAGGGCGATGTTGTTTGGCACAATTAATGATTTTCCAGCTACAGAAATCTATCAGGGTATAGCATAAAAGGTCAATGTGCGTGTCCTATTTGTGAAGATAAAACAGATTGGACGCGATTGGAGTTTGGCCAGAAGAATGTATTTCTCGGTCATCGTAGATTCTTAAATTCTAATCATCACTACCGTGGGTGGAGAAAAGCCTTCAATGGAGAGGCAGAACAAGGTAGAGCTCCACCTATATTGACAGGTGATCAAGTTTTTGAAAAGGTGAAAGATGTGAGTACTCAGTTTGGCAAGCCTTTTGCACATACCCTTGTCAAGAGTGGGTGGAAGAAGAGGTCACTTTTTTTTGAATTGCCATATTGGAAGTCTTTGTATGTAAGACATTTTCTTGATGTTATGCATATTGAAAAAAATGTATTTGACAATGTTATTGGTACGTTACTCAATATACTAGGAAAGTCTAAGGATGACCTTAAAGCAAGAAAGGACTTGATATCGATGGGGATAAGAACTGAATTAGGACCCTTGAAGAAAGGAAAACGAACATATCTACCACCTGCTGCCTATACTCTATCTAGAAAGGGGAAAAATATTGTGTAAGTTTCTAAGTGAAGTTAAAGTTCCAGAAGGATACTCTTCAGATATTAGAAGACTTGTGTCTATGAAAGACCTCAAATTAAAGAGTTTAAAGACGCATGATGTAACACCCCATTTCTACCCAGCGAATATTAATAAAATCAGAGTTACAAAATTCCAACATACACATAGGATGCTACACATACAACTTATAACAACGGCTTAGAATCACATATAACATAGATACATAACACATAATTTTAGTCCTTGAAACAAAATAACTTTTATAATTAAGCAGCGGATTCACAAACTTCAACTTAATGACATAACATCTTTATCCAACTTAAAACAACTTCAAAACACAAGTCTTTAAAGAAAACAACTTAAAATTCAACAACAATACTAAAATCAACAATAAAGAAACAGCGTTCATCCCTCCGAGTGTTACGTATCAGAGCGACGACACCGACCCGAACTAATGAAGGTAGACAGCCTTCACTCTGGATTACCTGCAGGATGGCGTATAAACCGTCACCAAACACAGAAGGGGTGAGATATCAAACAATATAATCGGATATATGATAAATAATATATTAGATCAGATTATAAAATCACCACTTCACAACCTTTCAATCAACATTAATCAACAACATAACAACAACTTTATGCAACGAGGAATGCGACTTGTAAAATGCACATGCATGTGGTACCATTGGAGCAGAACTCCCAACTTAAAATTTTCCAATTAATAGAGGCATCAACAAGGCATAAGCCTTCAACTTAATATTTTGCCAATCCAGGCCAACTTACCGAGCAGCAGCTCCAGCTTGATATGCTATGTAATGCCACTCAACACGAACGTCAGAATAACAACAATGATAGTTATATATCAACACAACAACTTATCAACATTGGCCATAGGCCTACAACTTAATTCTTGCCAATAATTAAAGGCAATGCAACATATTGCACACCTGTAACTTATAATTCCCAACAATAATATCACAACAACTATAACATACTCTGTACCAACTAAAGTATACTACAAGCAATCATGTCATTGTTCGGTAGTTTTTTATCAAAAATCAGTTATTTAGTACCATTATCAATTCTCTATCCAGTACTACTGACTTATATACCAAACCTATCAAACTAAAATTAAAATGGAACAGAACCAAGTGAAACCATAGCAGACAGAATGAACAGAACGGAAACAGAAAGAATCACATAGCAGGCCCGTGTGACGCTCGTCACCACACCCTGGCCCTCGTCACATGTGTTACGGTCGTAACACATGAGTGACGGTCATCACTCGCACATAACCTGCGTGACGCTCGTCACGCCCTGTATCACGGTCGCGACATCCCCCAATTCCCTTCGTCTCAGTGTATTTCATTCCAGTTCTCCCCAATTCACAAACCTCTCCTCAGATTCCAGAACAGTTCCGAATTCACCCATCACAGTGCAACAGAAATGCAATAAAATTATACCTTAAAGCAACATAGACTAATTTTCCTACAACCAATTTATCAACAACAAACGTATTTCAATATCCACGACAGCCATTACAACATAGACAGAGGTAATTCTACAAACCCAACCCCACATATCATTCATCAAATACCCCATTATAGAGTCAGAACTCCACCCTTACCTTGGATTGAAGGTTGCTCTAAATCTTCGATCGACCCAACTTTGCCTATTTTCCTCTTCTCTGTAACTTCCACGTTCTCCTCCCAAAACCTTATTTTCTCTTTCTCTGCAACTTCCACGTTCTTACTGCTACTTCTAATTCCTCATTATTTCTAAATGCCTAATATAATAACACTATTATTCTATTAACTTTCATTTGGGCCAACTTTCTACCCCCCATTATTACTACTACACTCACCATCTAAATAAGTCCAATATTCTCTTATAATTCTAATATATTAACACTATATTATTTCTATAACTTAAATCTTCGTAATTAAATTAATCCAACTAAAGCCAACACAACTTAAATCAATTAAATTAATTCAACTAAAACCGACATGGCAACTCAACACAACATTTTCGACAGCCAACACTAATCAAACAAATAATACGAAGATATTTAATTAAATAATTAATTAAATAACCGGGCGTTACACATGATTGCCATGTTATAATGGAACATTTCCTACCAATAGGTGTAATGCCTCAAAATTTGCCTTTATGTTTTCTCAATAAATTGGTATATGCTTTACTCATTTGCATTCCATAATAGGTCATAAATTGCATATCATTGGTTGCATAAGGGCATGTGATCAGTGGTTTCAAAGGTGTTAATCATCTAAAGCAAGAGAATAAGAGCCAAGGGTCTTCAAATAAGCCTCAAGGGTCTCTTATATCATATATCCTTTCACTTTGATCCTACAAGGCATTGGAAGATGGGAATTCATCAAGAAGATTAGACAGTGCATCATCTCCTAACAAACAGTCAAAATTAGGGTTTTTGGTTCAAGGGGTCTCCTAATGAAATTTTGATTCAAACTTGATCTCAATGTTTTCCACATGATATCAAGTGTCTAAGGTTGGAAGATTGGCTATTGGTTCATTTCAGAAGAGGTTCAATTGATCAGTTGCTTGAGAATCAAGAAATTGGGGAAAAAGTCAACTGTGCAGTGAAAAAGTTAACTCCTGACCTTTTAAGGTCAAATTCATGAAATTCAAGTTGTATATGTTCATTGGACAAAATTTGATCAAGAGATGATGGAGGAATCATGGAAAATTAAGAAATGCACAAAGTTTCCTTTTTTGGAAATTTAGGGTTTCCAAAAATGGCAAGTTTGGACCGTTTTGCACCACACTTTGAGGCTTTCTTTCTCCATGATAAAAGCTCCAAACCTCAGGCCCAAGTTGAGCCAATTAAAGTTTACATTGTAAGCTTCAAATCCATATAAATAACTCTTCCATTGGATCAAAATTGAGGGAGTTATGATCAATCAAAGTTTGACAAAACTAGGTCAAAAACCAAGTCATGACCAAGCAAGACCAGGCTCGTGCGCCATAATTTTGACAAACACTTGGTGTGCCAAATGTCAAACTAGTTTTCTCCATCAAGGAAGCTTCAAATGGAAAACTTCCCAACATCAAAGTTGTTCCTTTCCATGCCTTCTACAATGTTCATGTTTGACATTTTTTAATTTGAGCAAGTTATGAGATAGTTATAGTGGCTCAAAGTGGATGTGTTCATGCTGAAAATCCACAAGTCACATTGCCATGCCATGCCTCATCCTACCACGCCCATAACTCAGTTTTGTCCCCTTGAGTACATTGCCATTTTCAAGTGTGTTTGAGGTCCTATTTCAAGGCAATTTCCATACCAATCTTATTCTCCCATGCCCCCTCTTTCATTTGCCACCAAAATCGTGCATTACCATCCATTCATATGGGAGATTTTCATCCTTAAACATCCACTGTTGCATTAAGTATGTTGCTGCTACAAAATCAAAAAAACAATAACATTGTTGTTGGATTAATTCAGGTCACACGCATACATCCCACACCAACTGTCTTTTTCTTCTTTAAGCCAAACAAATCCTCCTTACATCCTACACTCACCATGTCATCATACATGAGAAAGGAAATAAAACTTACGCTACAAGTCTCCTTGCTGCAGCAACACTCTCATCGCCACCATTCACTTTGCAACTTCACCATAACACCATGAACATCAACCACACTACATCACAACCTCACCCACTCGCCCTAACTAACTTAACTCAGTTAGTTAGAGGCAACTCACTTAAGCCACCTTGAACTCACTAAACTGACTCATTTAACCATGAGTTAAACATCTAAACTCAACATATATAAAGAAAAATCACTCACAGTTTCATTTAAGCTCTCATTTTTCACTCTCATTCAGAATCATTCTCACTTTTTCTCTCAAGTTTCCTCTACTCTCTCTCTGATCTCATTGCACGATTTCATCACTCTCATTAAGCATCTTCATCATTCATCTTCATCAGTGTGATTGTTGAGCAAGAACAAGTGGAATCATCAAGTGCAGTTTCAATTTTCTTCTTCTACTCAAGATCAACAGCATTTATTTTGCTTAAATTGAAGTTCCAAAGTTGAAGATCAAGTTGATATCTCTGGTTTTATCAACATTTCTAAGATCTCCAAGTTTCAGGTTCCAAAATACTCAAATATTTCTCACACGATTTCTTGTTTATCTTGTTGTTTTGTGTTGGTTTGAGCTTAGTAGAAGCTCCTGAATATCCGACTAGATGATAGGCATGTTAGATGCATAGTTTCAGAAATTAGGGCAAAATTGATGTGTTCGATTCTCCCTGTGTGCATGTGATTTGTGAATTTTGAAGCCATATTCTTAATCTCCATAAGTTCCTCTTTCGAATGGTATGTAGTTTGTTGATTTACGGTGAGATGTAAAACTTGCAGTGGCGGAGAGTGGCCGGAGAAGATGACCGGAGGTCCTTCTCCGGCCGGTGAGGGCGCGCAGTTAGGGTTTCTCAATTTAAATCATTGCCGTCTGATCATTCTCATCGTGTGGTTATTAATTTGCCAGCGCATTAAATAATGTGTGCCCCTCACATGCATAATTTTGAATTCAAATTGATCGTGTGTGTATACGTACATGATTGCTTTGGTGTGCTTGCATTATGGATTGTTTGATTCCTTTACTTGCATGATCATCTTGCATTGACCTGATCCAACGCTCCTTACTTTGCCAACGCATTAAAATATCATGTGACTTGCGCGTGCTTTATTTTTGGTTTCTGAGTGATCACATGTGTGTGAATGCGTAATAATTATGATGTGCACGCTTTGATATTCGTTGGTTTGTTTTACTTTTCATCATGATCTAATCCTATGGCTGTGATTGCATCAAACATGTCAACTGAACGCACACTATCACACACAAACACGCGTGTTGGACTGGATTGACTAAATTCTTTTCACACCCCAGCCTCTGAGCCCAAACTATTTTTCAACATGAAATTTGCTTTCTCTGCACCCCCATTCCATTTCTTTTCTTTTTTTAATTTTTATGTCACATATTGTTTTGATTTCTTATTTTAAAAATACCAAATCAACTCTAAAAATCCCAATTTAATTCATGTGACATATTTAGGCATTTAAATAATTTTATTTAATTTTTAATTCTGATTCCATGAATTTTTGCACATAATTGTATAATTTTCTTTTAATTCCTTTTTAATTGATGTTCTTCATTGACACTCAAACTTGTGCATTTTATTTCTTCCATCTCACGCAACATTTTTAACTCATTTTTTTTGAATTTGTTATATAACATATTGAAGCATGTAATAAAATTTTCATTTGAATTTTAAAGTCATTTTATCATGTGTTTTGATGTCCTTATTTGATCTTTCTTTTGAGGTGTTTCAAGGTGGATTTGTGAATTTAATTGAGCATGTTTCTTGTTGAATTTTGCACCATACTTTTGATATGTGATTCTTTTCTGACTTAGGTTGGTTGTGGCTCATTTTCACAATTTTATCTTGTGCTTTGGTAATTGTTGATGCCTTGTATGTGAAGTTACTTTTTGTGCACATTATTCTATCTCATTCTTATATGTCTTGATGTGGCATTTATGCCACCATTTGATGATTGTGTGTGCATCTTTTGTATGTCATTTGCATGATATTATAGGTCATCTTTGTGTCATTATAGGTCATGTGACTTGTGTTTGCATTTGACTTGAGTTTATACATTGTAACTTGAAAGTTTGACATGGATTCTTGCATCTTCTCCTCTAATAATCTACATGTTTCATGTGTGCATTTTGTATGACATTTCCCTCCTTCCATGTGCATTACATCAATGGTATGCCACTGTCCATATGCATTTCATTAATCATTTTACATGTTATGCATCTTTGGTAGGTCACTTTGTGCACTTAATTGAACATGTCTCTCTTATACTTACTTCTTCTTCATCTTATTCCTTCTACTTGCATCCTTTTATTCATGATTTGTATGATGATCCATGTGAATCCTAAGACAATTATGGACTGAGTTTGGTTCTGACTTGGATCTTTTGTGAAGCATTATTGCATGATTACCTTGCATATTTATCCATTCTTCATCTATTCCATTCATAGGTGCTTTTATTTGATGTTTAAGACTTTGATTGGACGTAGTTTGTGTGTGATTGATATCTTAACATTAGAGAACACCTTTAGAGGTAGGTTCTGACCTTGTTTGAATTTCATTCTTAGGATCCTTCTTCATTGGTTCTATTTTGTTTTGATCACTACTTGTTATCCTTTCTTCATTTTTACTACTTGTAAATAGTTTGTGAACTAACCTTTTCATGTAGGTGCTAAGGGTAAGTAAGTGTGTGGATATGCTTCCACATACACTTCTTTCTTCTATCTTCTCTTATTTCTTTTAATAATTCAATTTATGATCATGATAAGCATTTATATGCTTTCCTTAAATAACTTCTTCTTCATCCCTCTTTAAGAGCAACTTAACTTCCATCTTGGAAGTAAGTTGTTTCTTTTGCTCTTCTTTTCCTTTCTTTTAGGATTAGATTTCTTAAACCACATAAACCTTAGGATTTCCAAGCATGCTAACGTTAGGGTGAGTCTTAGTCCCCTTTAGTTTTCACCTTTTGCTCCCATTTGAGTCTTTCTTTCTCACCTCAGAACAAAAAATAAAAAACACTTAATAAAGGCATAATATGTATTGTATTTGAGCCTTTCTTGTGAGAATAAGGAGGTGAGGGGTCTTCTCTCACTTTCTTAAAATGTTTAGCGTACGTCCCATCTTGGGTCGATATGCGAGGCATTCGATCTTACATGAGGGACTTAAATACAATGTGTGTTTCCAAACACCAAATAAACAAGACACTTCTTTCTTACAAGACAAATACAAACACATAATTCTCTTCTCATCTCCTTCATTCAATTCCTTAAGGACTCGTCATGTCTGTTCTACCGCAAACAGGTAACGCCTAAGTCTCCATACAGCGAGCTACAACACCTAACTGCTGGGACGCGCACTCTGACGTTTCCACTAAAAAACACAACTAAAGCCACCCTTGTTGAGGGGAACTACGTCGCTCTGATTCTCATGCTCCCGATGAGATATGTAGGCAGTGGGGTAGGGCCCATTCGAGCACTTCTTTTATTTTCCCTACATTTGTTTCGTTCTCTCTTATTTCCTTTTCCAGTTCTCCAACTAGTAGCTCCTTTTCCAGTATCCTTTCCTTACACCTTTTGATTGAAGCAGCAAGCGTGGATCCCATCGGGTACGATGGACGCGTGGGGGTGCTAATACCTTCCTCGCGCATAACCGACTCCAGAACCCAGTTCTCTTGGTCGTAAGACCATGCTCTTTCCTTTCCCTCAGGTTTACGCAGTGTTTCCTTTCCCTCTCTTGGGATAAATATACATTGCCGGCGACTCTGTTTCGGTGCCACTTTCGCGTTTGTACTTGGATGAAAATCCCGGGAGCGACAATAGGTATACTTTCTATTTTTCCAGAAAAAGTAAGACGCACAATAACTAAATTGTGTTTCTTTTTATAGTCAATTTGTAGTAAGGTGATCGATCCTGCGATCTTACCAACATTGCAAAAAGAAATAGTCATTACATTGTGTGAGCTTGAAATGTTCTTTCCTCCATCGTTTTTTGACATAATGGTACATCTAGTTGTTCATCTTGTAAAGGAGACACAATTGTGTGGACCAGCTTATATGAGATGGATGTACCCTGCTGAACGGTATATGAAAATATTAAAAGGGTATGTGAAAAATCGAAGTCGACCAGAGGGTTGTATTGTTGAGCGATACATTGTTGAAGAAGCGATTGAGTTTTGTACTGAATATCTTTCCAACGTTCAATCCATTGGACTTCCCAAATCTCACATCGTAAAAAAAAGAAGGAAGAAAGTTAATTGGAAATAAAATTGTGACTGTATCAAGGGCTGAACGGGAGCAAGTGCATTTGTATGTTCTGCACAATGACAATGAGGTTGAACCGTATGTTGAAATGCACAAGGATTTTCTTCGAGGTTTAAATCCGAATAGAAATGAAAATTGGATAGTACGAGAGCACAATCGAAGTTTCATACCATGGTTTAAGGATCACATTTATTCAAAGTTTTATGTAGATCCCGCTTCAATATCAGAAAGGTTCAAAATAGTGGTGTCACCTTGGTAGCTGAAGCAATGCACATTTCAAGTGTGAAGGACTTAAACCCCACATATGCAAATATGTCATATTTTGGGGTTATCGAGCGCATTTGAGTTTTTGATTATGAGAAGTTTCAGATTCCTATCTTTGGTTGCAAGTGGGTTGAAAATAATAGTGGCATACGAATGGATAAGTCAGGATTTTTTCAAGTGGATCTTAATAGGGTGGGGTACAAAGACGAGCCTTTTATTCTAGCCTTTCAAGCTAGACAAGTGTTCTATGTCACTAACCCGACAAGTACGAAATGGTCTATAGTGCTTTTATCTAACAAAGTAATTGATGATAACATTGGAGATCAAGGTGATATTGTTGGAGCAAATGCATCATATATTATAAGTGATCAAGATGAGACTGTTGGAGCGAGTGAATCATATATTATAAATGATCATAATGAGGGAATTTGGATCAATACATCCATCCGTGTTGTTAAGAGACAAGTAGATCATCTTCCTACCCGGAAAAGAAAGAGACGTTAATAAAGAGGTAATAGTAAAATTATATATTCTGTAATGTATTTTTCATATTTGAGAATGATTATGGATTATGGATTATAGATGATAGATTTATATGCTTGTCATGTGTTTGTCATTTCATATTTGATTATGGATCATGGATTTATATGTTTGACGTGTGTTTGTCATTTCATATTTGATTATAGATTATATTATGTTCAACTGATTATGGATTATGGATTATGGATTTATATGTGTTTTTTCTTTATTACAGGTAAAATGGCTACTAATGAGGAGAACTCACACGATACTTCCAAGAATGATCCAAAAGAATCAGTTTAAGATGCGGAAAGAGATATTTTAAGAGGAATAACAATCATGAAAGGAGTTATTCGTGCTAGAGACAAGGGAATAAAATACGACGTTCATTGGAATGAAACAGGTAAACTAATTACATTGGTGCACTTGTCCGTTCACTAGTTCCTATTACTTGTGACAATTGGCAAAATCCACAGTTGAAACCCGCCAAAGATAAAATATGGAGTGAGATATAGGTATTATATGTGATGTTATTTGTTATGTTTGTCGATTATATTTTTAAACTAATTATACTTGTTGCGGTGAAAATTGGATAACAAATTATTAATTAATTTGCATCATTTTCTTTTACAACCGACTTTGATTTATCCAAAGGAAAGGTTCAAGATCGTTAGAAAAACCTAAAGGTGGAAGATCTAAGGTTCAGGGGTTGGTTACGCCTAGGGAAGGTATTAGCACCCTAAACGTCCGTAGTACTCTACGAGAACCTCTTGTTCTACTTGTTATCTTATGTTTGCTAAGGGTTCTATGCTAAAGGTTGACACCCTAGGGGTTAGTATCTAAGTATACTCGACAAAGCATCGCACTTTGCGCGTACGTATCCTCGCGAGTAGAATCAGAGTATGCGTAGTTCTACTTCTACTGAACTATTGACTATGGTCAATATTCATAGGGGAAATGAGTACAAGCTCATTGTAGAGTTCAAGAACTCTCTAAATCTAGTTGTAATGGACCTATGTTATGTTTTAGTCAGTAGGGAAAATGATAAATTCATTAGGATGAATATCACTAAGAGTTTAAGAACTCTCTCCTAAAGCTAGTTGTGATTTCTATGGCTCTGATGAGGCCAAGAAATAAAGTTTCTCCTAAGACGTTACTTAGGTTAAGGTGCGGGCTATGACTTTAAGAGTCAATGTTAATCACCTTCCTTTGGAATGGGGGTAAGCAACAGAGAAAACCTCAACTGAAAAATGCAAGCCGTATAAGAAATGTTCAGACTAATCGAAAGCTCACAAGATAGAACATCAAGGATCAGGATTTAGGCACAACACAACACCTCAAAGGTTAAATTCACTATAGAGATAAAAACGGAATAAACAAAATGTCAAGATTAGAATAAGTAAACCTAAATCAGTTAAAGTTAAATATTCTAATCTAATTAAATACTCCTAAGTAAGTAAAAATGATCTAATTAAAAACAAAATCTAATTAAATAATTTAACTCTAAATAAATAATTAAGTTCTAAATGAAAAATAAATAATTTAATTAAAATTTAATTAGAAAGCTAATAGCCCAAATAAGTAAAAAACTAATTAATCTTAGTAAAAACCGAACTGGACTATAACCTAATTAAAACCTAATTAATTAAGTCCTAAATTCTAATTAAAACAACTACCAAACCTAACAAACTAAGTACCTAATAGGAGAAACTAAGCCAACTTAAATCTTATTGAAGAAAATCAGGCGAGATAATTATACGCCAGGATTGTGGAAGAGCCCAATGGGCTTTGGTTTTGCACAAAACGGGCCGCGAGCATACCAGATGGGTCGGGTGACCCAGTTCAGCTGATGAGGGTTATGAATCCTATACACACACGGAAAGAGACCAAAAGAACACAAACAAAGTGAAAAATCCAACGACACACCCAAAACTAGAACCTTGATGCTCTCACTGTTCAAACCCTCAATTTCCTTCTCTGTTCCGTTATCATTAACCTCACTTCGATCGATCACTCTCTATCTCTCAGATTCGTATTCTTGTTTCCCTCATCTCTCACGATCTCTTCGCAGTTCGCTCGGTTCGAAAACAAGGAAGGTATCAATGGAGAATAATAGAAACAGAGGCAAACACAAGGAGTAGAAATTTACCTCTCCGATCGTTATCAAATCTCCTTATGAACTTGTTCAAAGCTATCCTCTTTTCTCTTTCGTGTCTGAATCGATTCGGAAGGTGGTGATAGCTTGAATAGGGGTTCGCGAATGGTTGATGAAGGTGAAGTTGGAGGTTTGGTGAAACTTGTAGTTCGAACACTTACAATGACGAGTCGACAAGTGGGTGAAGATGGTGGTTTTATGAGGTTTTTGTGTTGGTTCGTGTGGGGAAGTTGGGTAGTGAGAGTTTGTGAGTCGTGGTTATGGAAGTGGTTAAGAAGAAGATGGAGGAGGGTGGTTTGATGGTTTTCTTTGTGTGGGTGTGTTTGTGAGTTTTCGATGATTTCCCCCCACACTATGTGTTTTGTTTTTTCTGGTCCCCCCTTAAACGTCCCCTTGTTTTCGTATATATATATATATATATATATATATATATATATATATATATATATATATATATATATATATATATATATATATATATATATATATATCCTCTAAACAACAGAACTTGTTCTTGGATTTTTATTTGAATTGTGACCGTTGTTGTATGGTCATTTGCATGGTTGCAGGTGTGTCATTGTTAAAGTGCAGTGTTGCAGCGGTTTATGTTGGTGTAACAATAGGTGCGTGTTGTCGTTGTTATTGTGAAGCAAGCTGGCTTTGTGGCAGCAGAAAGCAGAGGCTTTGCAGGGTTTAGGATACAGATTTGTGATAGCAGGACTGATTTGTGTTAACAGCAAGCAGGTTTTAGATTGGAGCTTTGTGGCAATGGTACAGTTTATACGTCATATTGCTTCGTAGAAGGAGGAAGCAACATAGTGGCATGAGGTAGCGGACAATTTGTTTTGGTACGGTAGCAGGGTCTTTTGGAGTTGTATGTGAGATGCAAGCTTGTTTTGTTCTTGATTATTGTCAAAGTCACAGATCTGTGTAAACTTAGTTGGCTTGTAGCGACATGTTTTTTTTTGTGGCAGAAAATGTCATTGTATTGTTACTGCCTTTTGTTTTGGAGTAGAGCATAGGTGATGTAGGAATCCACAGGCATGTCATTGTGTATCTTGCTACTTTGTTGACATTAGGCGCATCATCATGTCCTCTTCTTTTATTTTATTTTTATTGTATTCATTCAAGGGCTTAAGAACCTAATGGTAGAAAAAAAGATTGGTTAAAGAAATATGGATATGAAAAACAATTTCGTCTCTATAGATTATTGAAACGGATTGGATGAAGAATCGACATGGTTTTGAAGTGTGGATAGAAAAGGGATTTAGAAAAATTGGTGAAATGGATAATTGAAAAAAGATTTAAAAATGGGTTAAGAGAAATGGATATGGATAAATAGATTTTGGATAATTTGATAATTGAATGAGTGATTGAATGGATATTGGTAGAAGTTGATTTGGAAAATGGATAATAATTATGGTTTTAATGCACATTTGAAAATAGGTGTGAAAATGGTTAGAACAAAAGATGAATACTTGGATAAGAAAAATGGTTAATAAACGATTATTGAAATTGGTTTGGAATTAAAGGTGACAAATGAGGGTAGATAAAATGGATAGATATTTAGTTGTGGAGAGGATCATGGAGAGGGTTACAACGACATCTCTTTGAGATTTGCTTGATTCAACACTCCATCCAAAATCTTGATTAAACACCTCTTGAACCTCCTTAAGATAATACCTGATAGAAATGAAACAAACACAAACAAAACCTAATGAAAGGGTTAGCTATGCAGCATGATCGGCCTAATATGACATGCAGGAGATCGATGGATCTAAGGGTAAAATTTGGGGTACAACAATACTGACACACTTTATTTTTTATTGTAGAGATCTTTTAACATTGGTGACGAGAAGCAAACATATTGTCTTTAATTAGCCGGAAAAAGACATAGAGGGTTCCGAGCATTTTTATCCAACAAGTTTCTGAGGGATGCCCAAGGAAAGTTTGTTGAAGCGGAATGCCCGAAGAAATATGTGGACTTAATTGCACCCGAAGAATGAGACACTTTTGTCACCAAACGAAGAACAGAAAAATTCCACGTAATCTTAATTTAATTTATCATGAACATTGTCTTATATTCATGTAGTTATTACATGAGTTCTGATATGACTTATAATTGTTTATGCAGGTTGTGAGTGACGTTAATCGTCAAAGAGCCTCGAAACCCGCGTATCCATACAAGAAAGGACGTTTGGGATATGCACGCTTGGAACAAAAAATCGTACGTATATATAATTGCTATGGTCTTTTTGTATTATTATTAATCCTAATTCTTGACTTAATGTGTAGCTTGAAGAGGAGAAAAGTGAAGAAACATCTGTTCCGGAGCATGTTTTGTGGAAGACTGCCCATGTGGGAAATGATGGAGTTGTAACCGAAGGTGTTCAACAAGTTTTCAAAAATTGTGTAAGTATACAACATGTTTTGTGGAAGGCTGTCCGTGTTTAGTTAGATATAAAGTTCTTGTTTATCTAATATATTTATGCATGGCTCTAATATTGAATTTCAGGAGACTCTATCTCAATCCTTAACTGCCACGAAAGACCAGGATCGTAGGAGCATACTGAGTCGAGTATTAAATGTTCCTGAGTATTCTGGTCGCATGAGGGGTAAGGGATTTGTAGTCACTCCATCTACCTTCTATAAGTGTTCAAATACAAAAAATCCTAGCAATAGAGAGGTGATGGAAACGTTGGAAGAATTGAGAGCTCAAGTTCGTGAACTGCAACAGGATAAAGAAAGATACATGTCGGAAAGGTGCGGTTCAGAATTTAAAGATGCTAGTGACAAGGCCAGCATCAATTGTCAACAAAAAATTCGGAGGTAATTATATTTATTAAATTAGTACAGTTTTTTATATTGACATCATTGCAAAATAACAATTTCGTATTATTTTTGTTTTGTTTAGGGCATTTCACCTTGTCAACTATATTTATCGGCACCGACATATCGAATGGTTGGCAAGGGAAAAGTGAATAACACTCCCGGAGACGTCCTTCACACTAGACCATTCCCTGCTGGATATTTGAAGGTTTTGATTGATATTGCTTTAGAGCGGGATGCGGTACTACCTATACCTGACGAAGTGTCAGATGCAACATTGGTGGCGGATGCAGTAGGGTCGTATGTTGCATAGCCGTCAAACCTCATCGTCATAGATAACTCGGTATGTTAAAAACCATTATTAACCTTTTAGTTTTCAAATGTTTTACTTGCATATAAGTTATGATATGCTTAATTTTACCTAAATTTAATTTGCATGACATCGTTAGACTCCTTCAATATCCAAATCAAAAGACAAAGGGATTGTGCGGCAAACCGAGTCGGTTGCATCATAAAAAGAGGTACAATGATATATATGCATCGAAAATGTTAATTCTGTGATCTGAATTCAAAAGCTTCATGATTAATAAGTTTATGACTTATATGATTTTCAGATTCCTACACAAAAGGTGCAACAAGGGATCAAGAACAAGAAGCCAGTAGTCGCCAAGGCAAAAAAAAGCATCTATTTCTCGATTTCGCTTGTGCCTTGAAACAATTGTAGGCACAACGGATTTGATATTAGGTGGTATCCGTGAAATACCTATGGAAGCAGGTATTTTTGGGTTTGCCTATTTAGAAACAATTTCTAAAGAAGACTTTGATCAGATATTTACGCATTCTGAATTAGGCGTCGTTGTTATTAACTCATACATCAGGTAATGCATCAATTTTATTTATTTAATTGATCAATTTATTTACTCATTTCAATGAATATTAGAATGTTAATTATAATAACATATTTATTATAATTCATTTTTATTTCAGGTTCTTGTATGAAAAATTGATGCTTCCGCGTCAATTGAATGAAAGATACTCCTTGGATCCCAACTGTGTCAATGCAAATTTAATCACTCGAACTCCAGATGAGGTTAAAGATCACCTAGTGCGTGCATTTATGACCAACATTGATACAAAGAAGTTATATCTTTTAGCGTATAATACTGGCCATGGGTAAGAGTTTCATCTTAACTTCCTTTATTATAATTTTTTACTTTTTTACGTTGTGTATAACATTTCCATCTATACTTTTGTTTTATTTTTCAATGGACACTGGTTGTTGCTTGCGATAAATCGATAAAAGAAATTGTCTATTATCTGGATTCGCTAGAGGGTGATTGCACAAAATACCCGGAGATGAAGAATATGCTTGATACGTAAGTGATGCAATTGTTCTAAATATTCGCGTGTGTATTTCTTTATTTATGTGAGACTGTTCTAACTATTCGTTTATAATATGTTAGATCCATAAAAATATTCCGATCACAACGACAAGCTCGGGTACCAAAGTCCAGAGCAAACAACATTATGTGGATAAAAGTGGAGGTATGATTTGATATTATAATAGTAATGCTACTTGATAAGACAATTCATCTATGATACTTATTAATACTTCTTTTTTCTATGTGTAGTGTCCTCGGCAACGTAATGGTATCGATTGTGGTTATTTTGTCTTGAGATTCATGAAAGAAATTATTCTTTTGGAACACATAGAGATTCCAACCATGGTATGAATTTATTTTAAGATTTATTATCGGATATTTCATCTAATTAATTACTTTTAACTAAATCTTGCATATTATGTAAAATGTATTTTGATGAACTCAAGTGTGCCACCTACACGAAAGACAAATTAGAAGAAATAAAGGAGGATTGGTGTCAATACATGGTTGAAATGAAAATTTGTTAGTTTTAGAAATTGTGTTAGGTTTATGGAAGGTGTTGTATATATAGGTGATGGATATGGTGTATAAGGTTTCGAATTGGTGTATGGAATTGGTGTTATATAGTTTGTATTGAGTTATATATATATATAATGTTTATTTTGGTGTTGTATATATAATGGTTTTTACCATTCATGTGTTGAAGTTTTATCGTATAAAGGCCTATTGTTGAATTATAATGCTATAAGGCCTATGTGTTGACATATAATGGTATCAAAGGCCATGTGATGAATGGTTATGAATTCTGATAAATTATACAGGTTTAAATTATACAGGTTTGAATTATACAGGTTTAATAATTGATTTTTAAAAAAAAAAAGCTTTTAAAAAGCACTTTAATAAAAGACAGCGTTTTCTAAAAAAAGTGCTGCCTAAAGGGATGCAATGGCGTATACATAAGACAGCGCTTTTAAAGCGCTGCTAAAAGGTGGGCATACGAAAGCGCTTTTCTTTAGAAAAGCGCTGCCTAAAGTGGGACCTTTAGCAGCGCTTTATAAAGCGCTGCTAAAGGGGGACATACGAAAGCGCTTTTCTTTGGAAAAGCGCTGCCTAAAGGTGGACCTTTAGCAGCGCTTTTAAAAGCGTTGCTAAAGGGAGGCCTACGAAAACGCTTTTCTGTGGAAAAGCGATGTTATAGGGATCCTTAGGGGGACTTAAAACAACGCTTTTTAAAAGAAAAAAAACGTTGTCTTTACCTTTAGCAGCGTCAGCTTTGGCAGCGCTGTTAAAGGAAAAAAAAGCGCTGCTAAAGGTCTTCTTTGGCATAGTGATATCATCTAAAAAAAATATAAGATATTATGAAACCATCCGGAGTGATATGTATATGTTTCCAAAGACCCTCAAAAAATTATTTATCAATCAAATCACAAAAAAATTTCAAGCAAAGAACGAAAGGAGAAGGGTATGAAGGATCTTCTTGTCAGAAGCCACAAAGATGTTTAAAGGGTTCAATCGTACTCTCATTCAATGATAAAGAGACAAAAGTAGAGGAACTATTGCTCATGATCAAAGAGATGATTCCAAAAGGAAATCCAAAGTAACAGAGGGTGTCACGGAGAAAATTTCAATCCATAATTTCATAATTATTCTCAGGATTAAGCTTATAAATAACATCTCTTTAATTCTTATTAGATTTACGCATATGGTAAATAAGTTCTTAGATCATAATAACATTACAAAATGCAACTCTACCTGCAATGAAGCTACTCTACAGAGGGATCGTGATCCTACTAAGAATCAATGTAAGTCAATTTCCCAAAACTTTCGAGACCAACTTACAAGTCATGTTACACAAACTAATATGTTGAAATTCCTTAAATGTGAGTGGGTTATCAACTTTCAGAATCAGGATGTTATGAGACTTAACTACCTGAGGATTCATGTGACATTTTTTAAAAGTAAATTTCACAAAATTTTCAAATATCATAGTTAATATATTCCCATAATATTTTAATGAAAATGGGTGGAACCCATCGTGGCAGCTGGCCTTTTAGGATTTCATGCTCAAAAAAATCTTATAGACTTTCTACTTTGTAACTGTGTCCAATAGAGTATTCTTTTATTCAATGATTAAAGAGGAAGTTTTAGAGGCTATAGGAGAGAAACTGATTTACTACTTAGTGTACAAAACAAACATGTAAAACACCTAAAAGCCTCCAAGTAATAAGTATCATTGTTAGTGCCCTATTCACTAGACGACAAAGTGATACCATGAATTTTATTTCTCTTATGGAGGATGGCAGTTTATGTATGAAATAAAAAGATGTTGTGACTATCCAATATAAACCACTACTCTCTAGACTTTTGGTACCAACGAGTTTATTCTTGGAAGGAACATCCTCACATTCTTTAAGAAGTTTACTTTGAATAAAAAAGAAGTGAAGTTGAATAAACATGATCTACCAAATTTTGAATTCCTTATAGCCTAGATTCACATTCCTTTTTCTTTCTAAATATATCGTAAAAAATATCTTTATTGAAAGTAATTGAGTCTTGCATAACTTTGTTAAGCAAGACACAAACATTTACACTTTCCTTCTTCCAAAGTTTCTTCAGAATCTCGAGATAAGCCTCATGGGTGCACAAAACTAGCAAAACCTTGAATGGTTTACTCGCTTTGGATGTAGTTCCAGTATAACATAGAAGTATAACAGGATTATGATTAGAATGAAATCACACTAGGCGTTCAACTGAGGCCTTTGGGAAACACGTATGTCACTCTTCATCGAGCTTTCAATTCATGTAAGAACAAGATTTGGTTATGCATTTGGCCTTTAATTTTGATGATAACAATACAATAATTCTTAGAGAACAATTTTGTACCCTAATGGTTTTTTATAGTGTGTAGCTTTTGCTAACAGGTTCTGACTCTGAAGATCGGCATGTGACATCAACAGATTCAACTACTACGAAAAACCCATTTAACAACGGTTGAGAATGATATATAATGACGCGGGCGAAGGCGTTGTTATGTAGATTGTCATTGTATATATGATACTTACAACCACGGCCTAGTAGGCATTGTAATAAATTGGAAAGCATTGTAATAAACTGGAAAGCGTGCTAACTATCACAACGGATTTTACAATACACCGTTGTAATAAAAATGTTCGATTCCCAGCAGCGCAGTTTTGATATTTATTTTTTCCTGGACAGCGCGCCAGATATTATAACGGTTATGAAATATAACCGTCGTTAAAGTTTCTGCAAAATTAACAAATATGATCATGCTTTTATAATTAATCCCATTTGTTTACCTGTATTATTGTTCTCCATATCACAGCACAACAAAAAAATACAATTCACATTTTGTGATAAAGTTTTCATAATAATATTAATCGTATCATATTCATAATATCACATATACCACATTACATTTTATCAGAACAAACAACCTACATAAATAAAATATCACATATACCATATTACAGTTTACACACATTACATAACTTCACATAATTGTAACTTGATGTATTGGTATCTTGTCTCTTGGTGTCTTGTCTCTTGGCCTGGTGTCTGGACTCAAAATACCTATGATTTCAAATAATTATACTTAGTAAAAATACATCTAAACTATAACATATAATTAATATATTATGAATAAATAATAAATTACGTACTTGTTAATTTTCCCATATGTCTTCTTCATGATCGAGTCGTATAGCATGACATCTCCATCAACTTCATCATATAAGGGGGGAACTTGTGTTGTGTAAGAAGATGTGGACATAATATCAAGACTTTCATCACTAAGAGGAATGTATTTTCCTTGGAGAACGATTGACCATTTCCCCGATATGTCCGATGGATCGGTAACATAGAAAACTTGTTTTGCTTAAGAAGCCATGATGAATGGTTATGTATTAAAAGATGCCTTGCCAAGGTCGACCCGGGTTAATCCTAAGTCATCAATGTCTACACCATTACTATTATTGGGAACCCACTTGCATTTAAATAAAGCCACTTTGAAAATAACATAATCAATCTCCCAAATCTCATCAATGACACCATAAAACGTGATAGTTGCCAATACCGGATTCTTATCTTTCGAACTAGAGAAATACATCGATTCTACTTCAACCATAACCCCACTATTTTGCATTGTACTACGATCATCTTTTGATTTTGTTTAAAAGGTATAATGACCAATGTCGTATGCACTCCAGGCAATGACACAAAATTTTGGCTCGTACGACAACAATTTAAGTATCTCGGATGCACTACGATCATTAGATACACTTTTATTAAACCAATCCATGAATCTATTGTTATGCTCTATCAACAACAACTTGTCACTCATTCGGGGATATTTTTTCTTCAAAAGTCTTTTGTGAGTATCTATGAAAGGTTGAACCTCATCTATATTATTCAATATATAGAAATGTGATTGAATAACTACATCCCGAGCCATTGACCTAACATTTAGACCATGAATACCTCTTCCGCTTGTGTCAGCATGACGAGACTTTGGAATTCCTATAGAATCGGCATTCGAAATATAGTTTGTACAAAACTCAACAGCTTCTTCTGTGATGTACCTTTCAACAATCGAAGCTTCCGGTCGGTGATGATTCTTCGTATATCCTTTAAAGTTCTTCATATATCGCTCTATTGGATACATCCACCTTAAATAAACTGGACCATAAATTCTGATTTCTCTTACGAGACGAACAAGTAAGTGAACCATAATGTCAAAAAATGATGAAGGAAAATACATCTCCAATTGACACAAGATTATGGCAGCCTTATCTTCTAATTCATCCAATTTTTTGAAATCAAGAACTTTATTACATATGGCATTGAAGAATAAACACAACCTCGTTATAGTTACTCTCACATTTTTTGGAAGGATCCCACAGATAGCCACTGGTAGAAGTTGTTGCATCAGTACATGACAATCATGAGATTTTAAACCAATTAACTTGAGATCTTTCATTGATACAAGTTTCTTGATGTTTGATGAGTAACCTTGCGAAACTTTAATACCTTGCAAACACTAGCAGAACCTCTTCTTTTCCTTTTTAGATAGAGTGTGACATGCTGGAGGCAGATAAGTTCTTTTTCCTTTCTCTATTGGAGCCAACTGTTTTCGTATACCCATCTTCTCCATATCAGGACGAGAAGTCTTACTATCTTTAGTCTTGCCTGGAATGTTTAGAAGTGTGCCAATCAAACTATCACACACATTTTTCTCCACGTGCATCGCATTAAGACAATGTCTAACATCAAGACTTGACCAATATGGAAGATCAAAGAAGATGGACCTCTTTTTCCATATATTTTTCGCAACTACCCATTTTTCTTTTTCTCTCTCCCCACCTTTTTCTTTTTATCTCTTCCCACCTTTTTCTTTTTCTCTCTTCCCAAAGACAACATTAATGTGTTCCTTCCGTTGATAAACTTCATCCCCGGTTAAAGGTTCAGGAGCCTCACCAAACTCTTGCTCTCCATTAAAAGCCTTTTGCAATCTACGATAAGGATGACCCGGTTTTAGAAATTTTCTATGCCCAAGGTAAACGGTCTTTTTTCCAAACTCAAGTTTGCGATAACAAGTATCATTTTCACATATAGGACATGTAACACCCTTTTCTACCCCACAAAATATAGCAGCAGAATACACATAAAATCATAATAAATCATAATTCACATCGAAGGGTGCACATTTCCCTTAGCAATTCAAAATAAAACATTTACTCCGTAAACAACGGGTTTTCCTCAAAATAACTCAAAATGCCTTCAAAGGGCAGCAGAACCACCATAACTACAAAAATCCCACAAGAGGGTTTATTAAAATAAATCATAGTCATCAAATAATCAATAAAATAACATCCAAGCAAAATTCAACATAGTTCGACTCAAGGACCCCAACCTGATGTTACACTATCAGAGCAAAGACCCTCTAAGTCGACCAAAAGCAAATAACGTCAAAAGTCCTCAAAAGCGTCCACAGTTAATCCTGATCACCTGCACGTTACCCACGTGGAGGCAACATTTAAACAGGTTGGGTGAGTAATACAATTCATTATAATCAATATAAAATAAGATATGCATAAAAATGGTGTCATCATCATATACAACATCATCAGAGTCATCACAAGGTAACATCAAAACACGTCATCATAAATCACAACAAATGCCACATAAATGCATTGCATAACAAAACTCATGCATGTGGTACCAATCATCATAATCGATGTACACTTAGGCTATCACCCTCCAAAGTTCCCCGTCAAATAGGATCGATTCTACACAAGAACCGGAACACGTCATAATCCACTTCACATTCACACAATGGGATGGAAGCCATAAATAGACCAAAGTCTAACACCGTCATCACTGGATCGAAGTCCTAACATCGTCACAGAAATGCTATGAATGCATGATACATAACATCATAATCATCATCACCAAAATTATCATTATGTGCATCATCATTCACCAAAACATCATGTTAATCATGTCCTCATATATTCATCAAAACATCACAGGTCATCTTCTCAATATCATCAAGAACATCATAGTAAAACATCAGAAATATCACTGCACCAAAATCTCATAACATCACAGCATCATAAACAAATTTCACAAACAACAGCAGTTCGCTGTGCGAACACATTTGCTGGGACCTTCGCCTTGCGATGCTCTAGCGAATCCCATAATCCCAACAAATCCCCCATTTTGCCTCCCTTCGCCACTTCATTCTCTTTGATAAGCCCTTCGTTGGGACATTCGTTGTGCAAATCCACGACACCACTTCTCAAAAATCAACCCAGAATCATCACAGTTATCGCGCATTCGCTGCGTTACTCGCTTTGCGAGTCCAGGCGAACATTTGCCTTGCGAGCTTTTCGTTCGCTTTGCGAACTAGTGATTGTAGGGAATCGCTGCTACGCATCAGTAGCATACCAGACCCACAATACATTCTGAATTCAACCTCAGTTCGCCCAAAAACATCCCTACAACATTCCTAAGGCATTATAACCATTAAGGACACAAAACCTACAACTATTAGGACGATTAATTTCCCTTTTGTAACTCGAAATCACCTAAACCTTCACAAACTCCCAAGGTTCCCATAAACCCCATAAATCCCTTTTTCATACAAGATCCCACACATCATCAAAAAAAGGTTTTTGCCTCGAAGGCTTATTTCACCCCAAATCAATTCAACCCTTAATAATCCATCATCGATTCTCAGAAATACCTCTAAATCATCAATAACTCATAAACCCTTCAAAAACCCCAAAAACCTCAAAACCCACTTTCAACACATCACGTTCTATATTGAAAACAATGAAAGGCAATACTCCCCATACCTTAGATTGTCGATTCAGAGGTTTCTCTATCAATCATTTGGAAACCTTCACGAATCCTCGCCTTTTTCCTTCTTTCCTCAGAGCTCTGCACTTTCTCCTTATTTTCACGTTCTGACCAATAAAATGAAACCTAATCTCAAAATTCTCCTTTTGTTAAACCTTTGGGCTTCCAAAATAGGCTCTCCCCATAATACCATCACTAATCCACCTTAAAAGTCCATCTTACCCTTAATTCCTCTAATATTATTTAAATTAATAATAATACTAATATATTCATATTATATACTATTATTTAATTCATATAACCAAAACTTCACCAAAATACCGACATCGACACCAACCACCAAAATTCACCAAAAATTCACAAATATTATATTTAAATAAATTAAATAAATATTCTAATAAATTTGGGGTGTTATATGTCCTTTGACACTGTATCCATCCAAGTTACCGTAAGTCGGAAAGTCGTTAATTGTGCAAAATAACATTGCACGCATATTAAACTTTTCCCCAAAATATGCATCATCAGCTTCAACAACTTCATCCCACAAGAGTCGTAAATCATCAATTAATGGACTTAGATAAACATCTATGTCGTTACCAGGTTGTCATGGTCCAAAAATCATCATACTTAACAGTATATAATTGCGCTTCATGCGCAACCAAGGAGATAGGTTGTAAATAGTGAGAAGAACAGACCACGAAGTATGATTAGTGCTCAAATTACCAAAGGGGTTCATTCCATCGGTGGCAAGCCCAAGCCTAAGGTTTCTTGGCTCGACTCCAAAATATGGAAACAACGAATCAATTTTCTTCCATTGCAACGAATCAGCTACATGGCGAATGTTTCCATCACGAATCCTTTCATCTGCATGCCATCTAAGATTCTTTGTGTCATTCAAATTAGCAAAAAGTCTCTTTAATCGTGAAACTATTGGCAAGTACCATAACACTTTAGCAGGAGGATGCTTCCTACTAACATTATCATAGTGATCATTGTCATCACCATTGTTAGCCTTCAGCTTGTAACGCGACACACCACATTTCGGACATTGGAACAAGTCTTCATACTCTTTTCGCTATAATATGTGTGACGCCCCCAATCTATACCCCCAAATAAATAAAGCGGTGAAAGAAAATTCAAAATTTCGTCAGAGTATAACTAAATTATCATGGCATAGACCGAAGGGTCACATCAATTTGAAACAAACATACAACACCTGCTCAAACAGATATGCAACAATTCAGGTAGTAATACACCCACAATCCAGTCACAGAATATAAGCGGAAAATCCGTAACTGAATATCAACATATATATATATATATATATATATATATATCGTGAAGATTTGTCATACATCTACAATTCCAAAAGATACATGTACATGATACAAGATAATCACAAACGGCCTCCCCAACTACCCAGTGTCACATATCAGAGCCGACCAACAAAAGAATGAAGACCCTAGCTTCACAAAATACGTCCAGCAACTCTAATCTGCAATGCCTCATAGAGCATTATAAAATAGCAGAAAGGTGAGAAACACAATCATAATACAGTTGCATATAATTATATATAACACTGAATGCACACGTAAAATACTCTCACCACAATTGCTCACAACCAATATACCACAACCCAGTGCAAGTATCAGGTATTTATCACCAAAGCACTCATCATTCATACACAATTACACATATACAATTAATCCATGATTATGCAAATGCACAAAGACCGACACAACGACTCTATGCACATGCCATGCAGTACCAACTCCAATAATTCATGTTTCATCACCAGTTCACTCAAGAACTATTGGAACCATCGCTCGTTACTGAGGGTTGCTCAAGTAACTCCCCGTCGGGCATACGATGTTCACCCCGTCGCTTTAGGTCCCCACATGGGCACACGATGTTTATGGATTGCTTTAGGTCCCCACATGGGCACACAATCCGATCGTTTTAGGTCCCCACATGGGCACACGATCATCTATAACCATCGCTTTACGTCCTCTATATTTTTAAGGCACACGATATATCAAATCTCTTTAAGTCCTCTTATGTTTAAGGCGCACGATGTTATAGCGGATTCCCTCTGGAACCAAGCCGTCACTCAGGACATCACAATAATGCATATCATGATGCTTGGCATACAATGACTCATGACATTTAATATGCGCACA
Organism: Lathyrus tuberosus; assembly: GCA_022829125.1. Lineage (NCBI taxonomy): Eukaryota > Viridiplantae > Streptophyta > Magnoliopsida > Fabales > Fabaceae > Lathyrus > Lathyrus tuberosus. The sequence continues at coordinate 12,234,631 of JALAZF010000107.1, read as the reverse complement.
TATACACATCCATAATCATGCATAAATCAACAATTACCACACATCGCATTTTCTTGCCGTAAGGCCACCAATCATTATTACAACAAATATCACGTGCATTTTCATTTCACAACAGTACACAAGTCATACAATATCCACATTAACAACACATTGCATATACACATCAAGTTCACACAATTAAACGGTAAAAGTCGACACCAAAACAACACATTTTCTCATTCCCGACATAATTTAATCAGCCAATAATCTCAAAACCCCCATCACAAGAAAGTACATACTACAAGCTTTCTAACACACCCAACCACGCCTCAAACCGACTCACGGATCAAAAGTTACAGAGAAAACAAATTGGGCAAAACTGCTACATTCGCAGTGTGAAGCTCCTAGCGAGTCCTTCGCTACTTCATTCGCAGTACGAATGTCCCAGCAAACCGTGGCAGAAGCAAAATAGCCTAGAAAATTCCCAACGTTCGCAGTGCGAACGTCCCAGCGAATGCTCGCTACACCATTCGTCGTGCGAGTCACCCAGCGAACCAAGTCAGAGGCAAAACAACACAAAATAGCCTAATGTTCGCAGTGCGAACACCCAGCGAACTCTCGCTACTTCCTTCGCAGTGCGAACTGCCAACAAATGCTCGCTTTCCCCTTCGCCAGGGGATTCGCAGTGCGAACCTGCGAAAACCAGGAAACCCAACAGCGCACCAGTTCATGCAAAAATGAGATTTTCTCAAACCAAACACTTCCAAACCAACATATAACAATTAGAACATGACTCTATCATGATAACAGGTATTCTACTACGTTTACACCAATTTCCGACCGTGAAACCATTGATTTCTCATTATCGACCTAAAATAGAAACTATGAAAACCACAACAAACAATCCAATACACACATACATAATCATACCCAAGCGTATAATAATCGAGTTTCGCACCCTTACCCGATTTAATCGCGTTCTAGAAAGTCGGTTGATTGATTTCCAAGTTTTCCCAAAACTCTCTCTTTTCTTCTCTTCTTCTTTCTCTCCCCTTTTCTTCTTCTCTTTTTCTCTCTCTCTATTTCTATTATATCTTTTCTAACTCAACAAAATAAATCTAAAAGCCCAAAATACCCCTACACTCAAATATCTCGCAAACGTTCCCAAAACCCGATAAAACATCACACAGTGAAAAATAACATATTTTCAAACAAAAGTCAAAAATAAAATAATATAGTAATAAAATAATAAAAAACGACTCAAATAAATAAAAACTGACAAAACTGGGGCGTTACAACTCTCCCCCACTTAGAAATTTTCGTCCTCGAAAATATACCTGAGACGAACAACTCTGGATACGACTCCCGCATCCGACTCTCCAACTCCCACGTCAAATTGCCCCCAGCAGCGCCTCCCCACGCCACTTTCACAAGTGCAATATCCTTGCACCGCAACCTCTTCACTTCGCAATACAAAATACTCACCAGTAAAGCCTCAACCGTAAGGTTCTCCTTTACCTCAACCTCGTCCATCGGAATCACATGTGACGAATCCGGAACATACTTCCGAAGCTGTAAAACATGGAAAACATCGTGTAAATTCGACAGACTCGGCGGCAACGCCACCTATAAGCCACAGCACCCACTCTCGCGGATATCTGGTAAGGACCAATAAACCGAGAAGTAAGTTTCTTCGATTTCAATGCACGACCAACACCTGTTACCGGCATAACCCTTAGAAATACATGATCGCCCTCTTGGAACTCAAGATCCTTCCGTCTCCGATCATGATAACTCTTTTGTCTACTCTGAGAAGCCTTCATTTTCTCACGAATAAAATTCACCTTGTCTGTAGTCTGTTGAACCAACTCCGGCCCAACTACCGACCCTTCACCAGATTCGTGCCAACACAACGGTGTTCGACATCTCTGTCCATATAACGCTTCAAACGGTGCCATTCCAATACTAGAATAGAAACTGTTATTATACGTGAACTCAATCAATGCAAGATAACTATCCCACGCACCACCTTGTTCCAAAACACACGCCCTCAACAAATCTTCCAACGACTGAATCGTCATCTCCGTCTAACCATCCGTCTGCGGATGATAAGCCGAACTCAACCTCAATTTAGAACCCAAAGCCTTCTGTAAACTTTCCCAAAATCTCGATGTAAACCTAGGATCTCGATTAGAAACAATACTTAATGGAACCCCATGCAATTTCACAATCACACCGACATAACTCTCAGCTAACCGCTCCAAAGAAAAACTGATGTCAATCAGAATAAAATGAGCCGATTTAGTCAGCCTATCAACAACCACCCAAATAGCATTATGCCCTCGCTGAGTATTTGGCAACCCCGTTACAAAATCCATGGAAATGATATCCCACTTCCACTCCGGAATATCCAAAGGTTGCAACAAACCACTAGGCCTTTGATGTTCCACTTTTGACTTCTGACAAGTCAAACAAGCATACACAAACTGAGCCACATCTCTCTTCAAACCAGGCCACCAGAAAATCTTTTTCAAATCTTGGTACATCTTATTCGCTCCTGGATGTATACTCAAATTACTCCGGTGTCCTTCCTCTAAAATCATCCTTTTCAACTCCGCATCGTCAGGAATACAAATCCTACCTCGGAATCTCAAAACACCATTAACATCCACTTGAAATTCACTATTCGCATCTTTTTCTCCCAACAACATCAAATCCACAAATCTCACATCCAGCTTCTGTCTCTCACTTACCGTCATCAGAAAATCATTAATAACCTTCAACATACCCAGTCGCACACTATCCGAAGTCACTTCACATACCAAACTCAAGTCTCTAAACGATTCCAAAAGTTCCCACTCCTTAACCATCAAAGCCGACATATGCAATGATTTCCGACTCAACGCATCGGCTACCACGTTAGCTTTACCAGGATGGTAATTCAAGCCAAAGTCATAGTCCTTCAAGAATTCCAACCACCTACGTTGCCTCATATTTAGTTCCTTCTGATCAAACAGATATTTCAAACTTTTGTGATCACTAAAGACTTCAAACCTTGCACCGTAGAGATAATGCCTCCATATCTTCAACACAAAAACCACAGCCACTAACTCAAGATCATGAGTAGGATAATTCTTCTCATGAACTCTTAATTGCCTTGAAGCATAAGCCACCACCTTACCTTCCTGCATCAGTACACCACCTAGACTAATCAAAGAAGCATCACAATAAGCCACAAATGGTTCATTAGGATCCGGTAAAATCAAAATCGGAGATGTCATCAATCTTCTCTTTAGCTCGTTAAAACTCTCCTCACACCGAATATCCCAAATAAACGCTTGACCTTTGCAAGTCAACTGGGTCAAAGGTAATGCTAGCTTAGAAAAACCTTCAATGAACCGTCGATAATAACCGGCCAAACCCAAAAAGCTTCGAATTTCAGTAACAGATCTCGAAGCCTCCCATTGTAGAACTGCTTCTACTTTAGATGGTTCCACAGAAATACCATTACCTGAAATTACGTGTCCAAGAAAACTCACTTCCGATAACCAGAATTCACACTTAGACAGTTTAGCAAAAAGCTTCCTTTCTTTCAAAACCTGCAAAACAATACGTAAATGTTCTGCATGCTCCTCCCGAGACTTAGAATAAATTAAAATATCATCAATAAACACCACCACAAAACGATCCAACTGCTCGTGGAAAATATGATTCATGTACTCCATAAACACACCTGGCGTATTAGAAACCCCGAACGACATCACAGAATATTCATAATGACCGTAATGTGTCCTAAAGGCCATCTTCTGAATATCTTCTTCCTTCACCCTAATCTGATGATACCCCGATCTCAAATCGATCTTACTGAACACACAAGCACCAACCAACTGATCCATCAGATCATCAATCCTTGGAAGAGGATACTTATTCTTAATCGTCACCTTATTCAACTGACGATAATCGATACACAACCGCATTCTTCCATCTTTATTTTTCACCAACAACACTGGAGCACCCCAAGGAGAAACACTAGGTCTTACAAACCTCTTTTCCAACAACTCACTCAACTGTTTCTTCAACTCCACCAACTCATATGCCGACATACGATAAGGTGCCATAGATACAGGTCTAGTACCAGGAACTAGATCTATCGAAAACTCCACCTCTCTCTCTGGCGGCAAGTCCGAAATATCCTTAGGAAACACTTCCGGAAATTCACACACAATAGGAAACACATCAAGTGAAACTTGACTATCCACAGTTAAAGATGCAAACAACCCAAACAACTGAGCTTCATCCGCCAAAAGTCTCTTCAACTCTTTGGTAGATAAGAAACTCGAGTCTTTGTCTTCCTCAAAAGAAGGAAACCTTACCAGCTTATGATAACAATCAATATGAACTCAATTGAATTGCAACCAATTCATTCCCAAGACCACATCTAAACCCTCCAACGGCAAACACACCAAATCCATCTCAAAGTCTTTACCATAAATGGTCAAAGGACAACTTAGACAAACCAAAGAAGTAGTTACTGACCCCATTGCTGGAGTATCAATAACCATCTCACCATCCATCAAAGACAACACAAGATTCAAACGCTTCGCGCACTCAGACGAAATAAACGAATGAGTCGCTCCAGTATCAATAATAGCAACTAAAGGCGTACTATTAATAAAACAAGTACCTCTGATCAGACGATCGGCACTGGAAGTCTGAGTTCTTGCCAACGAAAATACCTTTCCACTAGTTGGAGCTTTCTTCTGGTTATGACACTTCGTACTAATGTGACCAGGTTCCCCACAACTGTAACATTTCACCACATTCTTTCTTTTGCAATCAGCTGCGACATGCCCTACACCACCACAATTAGAACACTTATCCAAATTCTTCCTACATTCGGACTGACGGTGCCCCAACTCCCCACATCTAAAACACCTCAGAGAATTAGACACCCCTCCTCCACCTGACCTTCGATCGAAATTACTCCTTTGTTTACTTTTATCAGCCGGTGTTACATACGGACCACTACGAAACTGTTGCTTCCCTTTTCTTTCACTTAAACTCTTGTAATGAGTAGAACGAGCCTTACTGTCCTCTTCAAAAATTCTACAACAATCCACCAAGTCTACAAACCTTTGAATCCTCTGATAACCAATAGCTTGCTTAATCTCAGGACGCAACCCACTTTCAAACTTAACACACTTAGAAAACTCCGCAGTCGCTTCAGCATAATGGGGATAAAATTGCACCAGCTCAACAAACTTAGCAGTATAATCAACAACAGACATATTACCTTGTTTCAGTTCCAAGAACTCAATTTTCTTCTTTCCTCTTACATCCTCAGGAAAATACTTCCTCAGAAACTCCATTCTAAACACTTCCCAAGTAATCTCTTCCTCCTCTGCAGCTTCCAACACATGACGAGTACCAACCCACCAATCATCAGCTTCTTCTAGTAACATGTGAGTACCCAGTCTCACCTTCTGATCCTCTCGTCACAATCCATCACTTGGAAAATCCTTTCAATCTCTTTCAACCAAATCTGTGCCCCATTAGGATCATATCTTCCTTTGAAGACAGGCGGTTTGTTCTTCCTGAACTCATCATTACCCGCAGCATTCGGTGCACCCTGCACAGCCTGCATAGCAGCAGCCAAAGCAACATCGTTTCTTCCAGCCATATTCTGTTAATTTCCAATAACAGAAACTATGGTTAAACACACAATCCACATCAACCACAACGACCAACAAGGACTGACACAACTGACATGGACTGGCTCTGATACCACTTAATGTGACGCCCCCAATCTATACCCCCAAATAAATAAAGCGGTAAAAGAAAATTCAAAATTTCGTCAGAGTATAACTAAATTATCATGGCATAGACCGAAGGGTCACATCAATTTGAAACAAACATACAACACCTGCTCAAACAGATATGCAACAATTCAGGTAGTAATACACCCACAATCCAGTCACAGAATATAAGCGGAAAATCCGTAACTGAATATCAACATATATATATATATATATATATATATATATATATATATATATATATATATCGTGAAGATTTGTCATACATCTACAATTCCAAAAGATACATGTACATGATACAAGATAATAACAAGCGGCCTCCCCAACTACCCGGTGTCACATATCAGAGCCGACCGACAAAAGAATGAAGACCCTAGCTTCACAAAATACCTCCAGCAACTCTAATCTGCAATGCCTCATAGAGCATTATAAAACAGCAGAAGGGTGAGAAACACAATCATAATACAGTTGCATATAATTATATATAACACTGAATCCACACATAAAATACTCTCACCACAATTGCTCACAACCAATATACCACAACCCAGTGCAAGTATCAGGTATTCATCACTAAAGCACTCATCATTCTTACACAATTACACATATACAATTAATCCATGATTATACAAATGCACGAAGACCGACACAATGACTCTATGCACATGCCATGCGGTACCGACTCCAATAATTCATGTCTCATCACCAGTTCACTCAGGAACTATTGGAACCATCGCTCGTTACTGAGGGTCGCTCAAGTAACTCCCCGTCGGGCATACGATGTTCACCCGTCGTTTTAGGTCCCCACATGGGCACACGACGTTTATAGATTGCTTTAGGTCCCCACATGGGCACACAATCCGATCGCTTTAGGTCCCCACATGGGCACACGATCGTCTATAACCATCGCTTTAGGTCCTCTATATTTTTAAGGCACACGATGTTATAGCGGATTCCCTCTGGAACCAAACCGCCACTCAGGACGTCACAACAATGCATATCATGATGCTTGGCATACAATGACATATGACATTTAATATGCGCACATATACACATCCATAATCATGCATAAATCAACAATTACCACACATCGCATTTTCTTGCCGTAAGGCCACCAATCATTATTACAACAAATATCACGTACATTTTCATTTCACAACAGCACACAAGTCATACAATATCCACATCAACAACACATTGCATATACACATCAAGTTCACACAATTAAACGGCAAAAGTCGACACCAAAACAACACATTTTCTCATTCCCGACATAATTTAATCAGCCAATAATCTCAAAACCCCCATCACAAGAAAGTACATACTACAAGCTTTCTAACGCACCCAACCACGCCTCAAACCGACTCACGGATCAAAAGTTACAGAGAAAACAAATTGGGCAAAACTGCTACATTCGCAGTGCGAAGCTCCTAGTGAGTCCTTCGCTACTTCATTTGCAGTGCGAATGTCCCAGCGAACCGTGGCAGAAGCAAAATAGCCTAGAAAATTCCCAACGTTCGCAGTGCGAACATCCCAGCGAATGCTCGCTACACCATTCGCCGTGCGAGTCACCCAGCGAACCAAGTCAGAGGCAAAACAACACAAAATAGCCCAATGTTCGCAGTGCGAACACCCAGCGAACTCTTGCTACTTCCTTCGCAGTGCGAACTGCCAGCGAATGCTCGCTTTCCCCTTCGCCAGGGGATTTGCAGTGCGAACCTGCGAAAACCAGAAAACCCAGCAGCGCACCAGTTCATCCAAAAATGAGATTTTCTCAAACCAAACACTTCCAAACCAACATATAACAATTAGAACATGACTCTATCATGATAACAGGTATTCTACTACGTTTACACCAATTTCCGACCGTGAAACCATCTATTTCTCATTATCGACCTAAAATAGAAACTATGAAAACCACAACAAACAATCCAATACACACATACATAATCATACCCAAGCGTATAATAATCGAGTTTCGCACCCTTACCCGATTTAATCGCGTTCTAGAAAGTCGGTTGATTGATTTCCAAGTTTTCCCAAAACGCTCTCTTTTCTTTTCTTCTTCCTTCTCTCCACTTTTCTTCTTCTCTTTTTTTCTCTCTCTCTCTCTCTCTCTCTCTCTCTCTCTCTCTCTCTCTCTATTTCTATTATATCTTTTCTAACTCAACAAAATAAATCAAAAAGCCCAAAATACCCATACACTCAAATATCTCGCAAACGTTCCCAAAACCCGATAAAACATCACACAGTGAAAAATAACATATTTTCAAACAAAAGTCGAAAATAAAATAATATAATAATAAAATAATAAAAAACGACTCAAATAAATAAAAACTGACAAAACTGGGGCGTTACAATATGCATTCATTAGGGCAAGCATGTATCTTGATATACTTCAGACCCATTGGACACAATATCTTCTTGGCCTCATAGCAACGATTCGAGAATTTGTTATCTTCTGGTAACATTTGATGTAGCAATTCAAGTAATTCCGTGAAACTTTTATCTGACCATCCTTTTTTGCCTTCTGATTAAAGAACTTTAACACCGCCGACAATCGTGTGAACTTTGTGCATCCCTTATATAAAGGGGTGTCTTTATCACTACATAAATTATCATAAATATGAGCATTCATAAAAGAAGATTCCCCAATATCATGGAACATATCCTCTAGTTGATCTTCCATATATTCATCTTCATCCACTCTTTGACTTTGTGATGCCCGACTTTCCTTATTATCCACCTCACCATGCCACGTCCTTATTATATAATTTTGACATATACCATCACAACAAAGGTGATTGTGTATTTCTTTCTTTGTACCCTTTTTGATATTCGCGCAAACAACACAAGGACAATAAAAGATACCCTTATTGTCGGGAAGATGTTTATCAGCGTATTCAAGGAATTCACGAACTCGTTCTCATAAACCGGACCTAATCTATTGGCTTTCATCCAACTACGATCCATTACAACTTATGAAATTTATACATGTATAATAATGTGAATGACACACCAAAATCTAATCCAAAAACTCAAGCATATGCATATACAATATGAACAAAGAAAAAATCAATGAAGATGTACTCTCATACTAAACGTAAAGCATATGAAACATCTCATTCTGACTTGAGCAATACAATAAGAACAAAGAAAAAAGGAATGAAGATATTGAAGAATACCGTACTTCGAAGCTGTAATCAAATGAACGTAAGGAATGAAGATGTTGAAGAGTACCATACGTCGAAGCTGAAGAATCAAATGAACGAAGACGGTCAATATTTGAGCATAAACCAAGAAAAAAGGAATGAAGATGTTGAAGAGTACCTTACTTCGAAGCTGAAGAAGCAAATGAATGAAGACGGTCAACATTTGATCATAAACCAAGAAAAAAGGAATGAAGATGTTGAAAAGTACCTTACTTCGAAGCTGAAGAAGCAAATGAATGAAGACGGTCAATATTTGAGCTCCAAGTGAATGGATACGAAGAGGGTAAAGGTTAGGGCGTCTCTGGCTCACTTGTTCGATTATGGCGTCTTATGAAAGAAATACAGAATAAGTTTTTATTTAATTTATCAGTAAAGCTTTTAATCTCGGTTGGAGAAACAAACCGTTGTGGAATCTTAAGTGACACACGCTAAATGTATCCTAAAAATGGAAAAAATGTGTTGCAGGGAATCAAAGCTTGTTACATTTCATTTATTACTATGGTTGTTCATCTTAACCATTGTAAAATCATTTACAATTTATTTTTTAAATAATGGACTTAAGTGACACAGGCTAAATGTACTCTAAAAAATGGAAAAAATGTAGTTGCAGGGAATCGAAACTTGCTACATTTTATTTCTTACTACGGTGGTTTAAGTCAACCGTCATTAAATGACTGTTTATACCACAGCTTTTTCCTGGGCGCGAAATTTTTAACCGATTACAAGGGCGTAAAAGGATGCGTTGTAAGCCTTGCGTTGTGGTTTTAGCGTTTTGTAGTAGTGTTCTGGACTCAAGACACTTTGACTCTAAAGAGATACTAAAGTTCGCTTTACAAGGTTACGTCAAGTTCTGGAATGCTCTTAGACAACGGTTCTGATAAACATTTGTGCTAAAGCTTCTAACTATGACCAAGTTCTGAGGAACTATGTCAAGACTCAAAAAACAAGGTTCTGAAGCTTCTTTCAACCAGTCTCTTGATCCTTCTAAACATGTTTCTACAAAATTTACTCAGAATCCTTTTAAAGATTAGAAGATAAGATCAAAAGGATTTATGTCACTATTACAAAACAAGTAAACAACAACGCCAGGTTTACAACAAATTCATATACACTATTGTAATAGTGCAAACTGGATGCGCGCATTATTTTTAATCTTATTAAAATGCTTTTAATCACGGTTAAAATTCCAACCGTGGTGAAATATGAGGCCTTTCACCACAGTTATTTAAAAAACCGTGTTTATAGGTAGCGTCTGGTCATGGGTTCAAGTCCCAGCACCAGCATTTATGGGTTTTTACTTATTTTTTCAAAATGCTGACAGCCTTTCACCATGGGTATTTAAAAAAAATGTGATTATAGCCTATATTTTAGTTTTAGGTCTTGCTAGTGGGAAAACGCGGTTTTAGGGAAAATCATCTTCTTTTTTAAATCTGTTTCATGCATTCTGAGTAGAAAAATTGTGCGGTCATTTGTCCCTTATGCTGGAAGAGTTACGAGATTTCACCCTCAAAACCCCAAATTCATCTTTTTTCTATTTTTAATGAATTTTTTTACTATTTTCATAGTCTCAAAAAATTCCAAAAAAAAATCTCAAAATTCTTATTTTACTTAGTTAGATTAAATTTTGTGTTTTTGTATTTTTTCTGAAATTATTTTAATCATGTTACTTCTTTCCTATTTTTTCAAAATGCTGACAGAATTTTCACCACGGGTATTTAAAAAACCGTGATTATAGGTAGCGTTTTTTACTTATTTTTTTCAAAATGCTAACAGACCTTTCACCACGGGTATTTAAAAAACCGTGATCATAGGTAGCATCTGGTTATGGGTTCAAGTCCAAGCACCAACAGTTTTTGTTTTTTACTTATTTTTTCAAGTCCCATTACCAACATTATAGGTGGTGCGCTTATTGAGTTTATTCACTATCCTTAAACAAATCTTGGTCGTCCATTTAGTGATTATCAACGGCCAAGACACTACTAATAGTGATCTGCGTGAAACCTAAAACTTAGACGAACTACATTTTCTACCTCCAAACATCATCTTTCATTTACGATGCTCTATTTCTCCACTAAACCAAATTTCAGAACTCCATCATCTCTTCTACAACTTGAATGAGACAAGGAAAGTAAGGATTTGAGATAGCAATGTTAGTTGTTGGTGTTCTTTTTTATTATTGTTGTTCTTGTTGTTCTTGTTGTTATTATTGTTATTGTTATTGCTGTTGTTGTTGTTGTTGTTGTTGTTATTCTTATTGTTGTTCTTGCTGTTGTTCTTGATGTTCTTGTTATTCTTGATTTGTTCTTGTTCTAATGCTGCAATTTTTTTTATTTTATTAAAAGACATACAACAACTGTTATTTAAAATAACTGTGATTATAGGTAGTTCTAATGCTGCATCTTTTTATTTTATTAAATGACATACAACAATGGTTTTTTAAAATAACTGTCATTATATGTAGCGCTCTTTACAGTTTAGTACAACGCTTATCGGGCTGTGATTGTAAGTGTCATATATACAATGACACTCTACATAACAACGCATGTGCCCGCGTCATTATATATCTTTCCCAACCCTTGTTAAAGGGATTTTCCGTAGTAGTGTGTGAGAAAAATAGTACACAGTACAAGATCAAATATTCCTTCCACTACGCTGATTTTGTGAAGTAAGGATTGTACTATTGTACCATTATGTCTCTCACCTCTATAGACCATTATGCAAGGTGATAATTCATTTATGAAGATGTCTATTCTACCCTCCAATGAATCTTTTCATGCCTATATAAAGGAGACTTTGAAGAATGAATGAAGCTGCTAATTCTACTACACTACACTATCTCACAACGCTTTTGCTGGAAAAATACTATTATTGTGAATATAGATAGAAAACACACATAGAACTTTTGTTCGTTATTGTGTGATTTTTTCATTGTACTTAAACTTTGTGTAATCTTCTTTCTTGAAACAACTTTGTAAACATAATAATTGTATCTCATTGTTTTGAGGTTGTATTCCTTGAGAGACTAGATTTTTAGTCAGGATTCTCGAGAAGACAAAGATGGGTAGTTTTTGTGTGTGTCTGTGATCTGATGATTATAGTGAATTAAGTCCTTATTCAAAAAGTAAAATCACCTTGGCGGGTGGACTGGATTAGCTTGGTTAATAGTGAACTAGTATAAAAATAATTGTGTTTATTTATTTATACTCTTTCTTCTACTTTGAGTGTATGGGTACTAAAAGGTTTTAATCTTGGAAACTCAATTCAACCCCCCCTTTCTTGTGTTTCTTGCCACCTTCAATTGGCAACAGAGCACTGATTCTGGTATTGATTGCATATGAAACACTTAACTGTGTCACATAAAGATCCAGTTTTGTGAAACACAATGACAACTACTCCACCACCTCCTCCTGATGTAAATGATAGATATCACTATAGCGCTAAACCACCTACTTTTTATGGAGAAAGATTTGATTATTGGAAATAAAGAATAGAAAGAAGAGTGATGACAGATCAACAAAAGAAAGATAATAAAAATCATCACAAGGCTAAAACTATCTTGTTGAATGCCATCTCATATACTGAGTACGAGAAGATAATAAATAGAGACTCTACTAAGTCAATATTTGATTCTTTGAGAATGAATCACGAAGGAAACACACAAGTCAAAGAAACCAAAGCACTTGCTTTGATTCAGAAATATGAAGCATTCAAGATGGAAGATAATGAAACAGTTGAGAAAATGTTCTAAAGGTTTCAAACTCTTGTTGCAGAACTAAAGGACATGGACAAAGGGTATTATGTTGTTGATCATGTGAAGAAGATCATCATAAGTATACCTAAAAGATAAAGACCTATGGTAACTTCTTTGAAGTTATCAAAGGATCTAAACAACATCTCTCTTGAAGAACTTGTTATTTTCTTAAGAAGCCACGAGATCGAGCATGAAAAAGATGAGCCCCAGAGAAAAAGTAAGTCAGTTGCTCTGAAGTCTTTGGGAAAGTCTGAAAAGACTAGAGCTTTTCAAGCAAAAGAAGAAGAAGAAGAAGAAGAAGAAGAAGAAGAAGAAGATAATGATGATGATGATGATGATGATGATGAAGATGAAGAAGAATCTAAAGAAGATTCAGAAGAAGAAGATGAAATGTCTCTTCTATCTAGATGAGTGAATCAACTCTAGAAGAAAAGACAAGGCAGATTTAAAGGACAAAGAAGGACAGGTGGTCTTTCTGAGTCCACTTTTGGATCCAAGAAAGATGGAGCCAACAAAGAAGTCTTTTTCTTTGAATGCAAGGAGTCAGGTCATTACAAGAATGATTGTCCCATGCTGAAAATAGAAAAACCTAAGAAGAAAGACTTCTGAGGGAAGAAGAAGGGTCTAATGGTTGCCTGCTATGATTCAGAATCCTCAAGAGATGACCCTAAGGAAGAGCAAGAAAATGTAGCAATAATGGCGTGTACTGAAGCTCTGGCTGAGAAAGATCTATCAGAATCAGAACCAAAATGAGACTCAGAATAGGTATTTTTTTGAACTCTCTTGCTCTGAACTTGAATCCAGATTAACAGAAGTTCTAGATAAATATCATAAGCTTCTGAGCAAATACAAGGATTTAAAAAAGGTTCATGTATATGAGTCAGAAGCATACTGTAAGCTTAAGAAATATTCTCAAGTTTAAATAAAGAAAACTTTATATTGAAAAATAAGAATTCTATACTCGAGAAGGAAAATCTTTCAGAAACCTCTACAAATTATGGTGATGTCATAAAGAAGTATGAAAAATCTTTCCAAAAATTTCTTGCCATAAGACTAAATAGAAGTGTAATGGCTTCAATGATTTATGGAGTAAGCAGAAATGGAACAAGAGGAATTGGTTATGATTCTGAGGAAGAATCTAATTCTGAAAACGAAGATAAAGCAAATACTCTTTCTTCTCATTTTGCCCCTTTTGGGAAACAAAATGTTATTATGCCTAAAGGTAGAGTTGTCTCTAAACCTAAGGGTAAAGCAAAAGCTCATACCCATTTTAACTATGCATACAGGTATTCATTACGTGCATAAAAACCCAAAGTCCTTAAAAACTCTGGGAAGACTAACCCTAAAGGACCCATAACGATGTGAGTACCTGAGGATAAGATAATCTATGTTGCAGACATCCTTAGCGGCAGAGTTAAAACACCAGTCCTGTTACCTGGACTCTGGATCCTCGTGGAACATGACGAGAAGAAGGCATATGTTCAAAAGCCTGGAACTTAAGCCTGGAGGTGTAATTAGTTTTGGAAGTGATCAGAAAGATAAGATCATTAGCTCCAGAACAGTTGGTAATGGTTATCTCCCCTTTATTACTAGTATTTTATTAGTTGAAAGACTAATGCATAAATTATTGTCCATAAGTCAATTAAGTGACAATGGTTATGATATAATCTTCAATCAAAAGTCCTGTAAAGCTGTTAATTAGAATGTTATGATATAATATTCAATCAAAAGTCCTGTAAAGCTATAAATGAAGAGCAATGGACATGGTATAGACGATTGTGCCATGTTAGCATGAGGAGGATTTCTCAGCTAAACAAGCTTAATTTAGTCAGAGGCCTTCCTAAGTTGAAGTTCGCTTCATATGCTCTTTGTGAAGCATGTTAGAAAGGCAAGTTTTTAAAATTTATTTCAGAGCTAAAAATGTTGTTTCCACCTATAAACCATTGGAACTTTAGCACATTGACGTTTTTGGACCAGTGAAAATTGCTTGTGTCAATGGTAAGAAGTATGGACTAGTCATTATAGACGACTACATCAAATAGATATGGGTTAAGTTATTAATACACAAGGATGAGTCACATTCTGTTTTTGCTACCTTTTGTTCTCAAGTACAAAACGAGAAGGACTTCAGAATTGTTAAAGTCAGAAGCGATCATGGTGGTGAATTCGAAAATAAATATTTGAAAAACTCTTTGATGAGAATGGCATTTCCCATGATTTTCCTGCCCTATAACTCCACAACTGAATGGAGTTGTAGAGAGGAAAAATAGGACTTTGCAAGAAATGGCAAGGACCATGATCTAGAAGACTAATGTGGCTAAGCACTTTTGGTTAGAGGCAGTAAACACAACATGTTACATTCATAACAGGATCTTATAAGACCTATTTTAGGTAAGAATCCCTATGAATTGTGGAAGAACAGAAAACCCAACATTTCATATTTTCATCCATTTGGCTGTGATTGTTTTATGTGTAATACTAAAGACAATCTTAACAAGTTTGATTCTAAAGCAAACAAAAAGTGTATTATGTTAGGATACTCTGAATGCTTTAAGGGATATAGATTATACAATACAGAAACACAAATTATTGAGGAATCAATTCATGTTAGATTCGATGATAAGCTTAACCCTGAAAAGTCAAAGCTAGTTGAAAAGTTTGCAAATAAGGAGATCACCTGTTCTGGCTCTGAAGGTAAGACTTCACAAGAAAAATATTCTGAGAGTGCTCAACCTGAAGGTGTTGAAGTTTAGACTCCTTTGAGGAAGTACGAACAATGATCCTCACACTCTGGAGAATTGATTGTGGGTGATAAGACTGAACCTATCAGAACCATATCCTTATTCAAACCTTCTAAAGAAACTCTTCTGGGTTTGGTGTCTCTGATAGAGAATACATGTGTTGATGAAGCCCTTCTTAACACATAATGGATTTTGGCTATCCAAGAAGAGTTGAACCAATTCTCCAGAAATTATTTGTGGACTCTTGTGCCTAAACAAAAACGAACTCATGTCATTGAAACAAAATGGGTCTTCAAAAATAAGATGAACGAATGATCGCGACTTTATGAGTCTATCGGGGTTACTAACTGCAAGCGCACAGTCTAATCGCGTAGTTTTAAAAGATATCGAACCCACAGGGACTGATAATCAAACTAGTGCTATCGGGTTGTTACTATGTTTAGCTAAGGCGGATATTTTTAGATTAAGGTGCAAACGAGAAACTAAAGGTAAACTAAAATTTGGCTTTAAACAAGATATGACAGAATATCGGTACATAACTCATCAATCATCTGGGATTCAACAAATCGTCGGCTTAATAGTCAAAATAATTTTCAGTAGAAAAATACCAATTTAAAAGTCTTTACCTCACACTCTCGTGTTATTAACTCTGACTATACTCCTAAATCAGAATGTCTGATCTCGCTAGCCCATTTGAATTTAAAAATACTTTTTAAAAATTAATAAGTCCTAATTGATTTTAAAGCGCTCTCGCTGTGTTTAAAACCAATGTTCAGTTTCAGCTATCCGGTTAAAATCACAAACTCTCGTTTTATTGATCGTAACCTTCGTTACCTTTTTACTCTCGTAACGAAGGTCAATTAAATTAAGAAATTGGAACCAGAAAAATAAATTGTCAAAGTTACCTACGACCGGTCGAATCCTTTTCCGATCGACTTAATTACATACCGATATAAACGGTTTATCCAGACATCATAACTAGTACAGCTATACACAAACAGAAATAATAGAATAATAATTCATGCATAGTAATTTAAAACTAAAAACACAATTCTTATTAATTAATAAAAACCTGGAAACAATTAGTTTTGAGAACACAATCCTCCACAAGTCAGCAGGATTTGCTTGCTTGAACAATAAAAATGTAAAGCCAAATAAGCTACTAACTAAGGTGCAATAGCTCCCCGGTGTAGGAAACTATTGCTATTTAAGTGTTTAAAAAGGAAAAAAGGGGAATTGGAAAAAGTAAAGGAAATAGCAAACTATGGAAATTTAATTCTGCAGACAAATTCACGTAAGGTTCAGCCCCCCCCCCCCCCCCCCCCCCTCTTTTGTGTAGGAAACTGCTTTCATTTTATATCCTTGAGTAGTTGTCATGAAACAAGGAGAAAAAATCTCCAGGTGAATGTTAGTGACCGATATTATCTGAAGCATTCCCTTAACTAGTTGAACATGGTTATGGTTAAGTTGATACCCGTTGAGTGGTCCACGTAATTTAAAATTGGATTCTGAGAAATACAATTATGTCGGTCGCCATGGTGTTGTGACGAGGGTCACCACTAAAGTTGCGTTACGGTCGCCATGGACCTGTGACGATCGCCATGTATTTTGAGTGCAGAATCTTCATTTTGCTGTCAACTGTCTTCTTTTCTTCTCTTTTCTTTCTTCTTTCCTCATGCAGGTTAACTTAGGGAAAATACCTGAAAATGAACTTGAATACTCGCAAATAAAACATGAATAAACGAAAATGATGAAATAAATTAATGTAATTCAAAGCAAATATGTTATGTAATATCGCATTATCAAACTCCCCTACACTTGAACCTTTGCATGCCCTCAAGCAAATAATTAGTTCAAAAACATTGATCCAATAAATTCCTGACACATCTCCAAATCGTACGTGGTTGTGCGGCAATTTGTTAGAATGACAGATACTCAAATCAAACATCAAAGATACATTAATGACACATAAACATGAAACATGATCATAAACCCCCCTTTTACCGACCGGTCCGAATCATTCTACTATAGCTTAACCTAATGCTTCTCGTTTCTATTTCACCCATTTTCATTCTGATGCAATCACATTAAGCCCTTTGCCTTTGCACACACATAGTAGAGTAGCCTGTTAGTGATTTTGACCCTTTGAATAAGGGGTTTGGTGCACAAGTGTGGTACCCCTTCATATATATACCGATTGCAAGTTGTGGGGGATCGAACCATAGTTCGCCCTACCGAGTCCAGTACCAGGTACCTCTGAACCAACTAACAACAGGTTTCTCTTGCCTTTCGCATATCTTGCATCCTTTAGATTTGGTGCATTTTCTTTTTATTTTCCACAGTCGAAGGTGTGAAAATTTTCAATTTTGGCATCTTTAGGCATCAATCACTTATTTGCATCGACTCTCCATGTAGCTTGTGCTTAGACGGTGCTGACTGCTAATATAAACTACTTGGGGCTAGTTTAGAACTAAAGCTTAAGGTCTCGGTATAAAAGGTATTCAAACTGATCATGCGTATTCGAGGGGTCTAGGGTGTCAAGACTGTATCAATTTTGTTTAATCTTTCTCAGGTTTCTAACGTAGCCTGCATGCAAAACAACCTATATACTCTAAGGGCGTGTCAAGTTATGTATCAAATCCAGAAAGAAAATTTTTTTTCGTTGTTAAGGCTAAATAAAGTGGGGAAATTAAATAGTACGGAAAACATATGCATATAATAACTTGTTGTTACATTAACGTTGATGAAGGGAAATAACAACAAAAACTAGAAAAATAACTAAAAACTAATACTTCCTCTCCCACACTAGATCGGACATTGTCCTCAATGTTTCGAGATAATGTAGAAGAGAAAGGAATAAAATCAGTGGGGAAGGAAGAAGGTAGAAAAAAGATAAAGTCCTGGAAGCATAAAATAAGAGAGTCATCACTGATATTTAAAATAATTGAAAATACCGCATTTGTTAGTGAAGTGAATTTGGATAAAAATAAAAATAAAAATAAAATAAATAAATAAAAAATTTAAAATTTAAAAAATAAAATAAATGATTAAAATAAATAAAAACGAAGTAATAAACAAAAGAAATTTCGTGAGTTGCCTCCCACGCAGCGCTTCATTTAATGTCGGGAGCTCGACACAGTTTATCAGAAATATCAGCTTAAGGGCATTGCAGGCATTTCTGCCAGTTTTAGACCAGTCAAAAAATCTCTATTGTCTACGCAATGATATTGTTTCAAACGTTGCCCGTTTATGATAAACGGTTCACTAGATCTATCTTTTATTTCAACTGCACCGCTTAACAGGACTTTCGTTACCTCAAAGGGACCAGACCACCTAGAATGAATTTTGCCTGGGAAGAATCTAAGTCTAGAATTAAACAAAAGCACAATGTCTCCTACATTAAATTCTTTCCTTTCTATACGTTTGTCATGCCATTTTTTTGTTCTCTCTTTGTATATTCGGGCATTCTCGTAAGCGTCTAATCTAAGTTCTTCTAGTTCATGTAAATCTAGAATTCTCTTTTCTCCCACAGTGGTATAATTTAAATTAATAGTTTTGATAGCCCAATAGGCCTTATGTTCTATTTCTACCGGCAGGTGATAAGATTCGCCATAAACTAGCTTAAATGGTGTGGTTCCTATGGGAGTTTTATAAGCTATCCTATAAGCCCACAAAGCTTCGTGTAGTTTTGAAGACCACTCTTTCCTAGAGGTGGCAACGGTCTTTTCTAAGATCTGTTTAATTTCTCTATTTGAGACCTCTACTTGCCACTCGTTTGGGCATGGTCAGGTGTCGCTACACGGTGTTTGACTCCATATTTTGATAGAAGTTTCTCAAAGATTTTCGAGATAAAGTGGGAACCTCTATCACTGATTACCAGTCTCGGAACACCAAATCTAGGAAAAATTATATTCTTAAAGAGCTTATTCACTACTCGTGCGTCATTTGTTGGGGCGGCTACAGCCTCAATCCATTTTGAAACATAATCAAACCCAACGAGTATGTATTTGTTACCAAAAGAGGACGAAAATGGTCCCATGAAGTCTATTCCCCACACGTCAAAGACTTCTACTTCTAAAATACCCTTTTGAGGCATTTCGTCGCATCTAGAGATGTTGCCAGTGTGTTGACACCGATCGTAATTTATAGCCGCGATATGGACGTCTTTCCATAGAGTAGGCCAAAAGAGGCCAGCTCGCAAGATCTTAGCACAAGTCTTCGAAGTGCTCGCGTGCCCACCATAGGGGGCAGAATAACAGTGAGAAATTATATCTTCTACCTCATCTTCGGGTACACAACAACGGAAAATACCATCGGCACCCCTCTTGAAGAGCAGTGGTTCATCCTAATAATAGTGTTTAAGGTCATGGAAGAATTTATCCTTTTGTTGATAGGTTAGGTCAGGTGGTAGTACTCCAGTTGCTAGATAATTAACAAAATCAGCATACCATGGCAGCATGGTTTTAGTGTAAACAGATTCTATAACTTCATTGGTTTCTGTATCATTATACATCAGAGATTGTTTAATTGTATTACTCTCCAACTGGGCTAAGAGTCTTTCATAAGGGAAATTGTCATTAATAGGTACTTGTTCAGGTTGGATATTTTTCATTCTCGACAGGTGATCAGCTACTACATTTTCAGTGCCCTTCTTTTCTTTAATTTCCAAATCAAATTCTTGTAGGAGCAGAATCCACCTCAGAAGCCTTGGTTTGGCGTCTTTTTTACTTAATAGGTACCTAATCGCGGCGTGATCGGTATAGATAATTATTTTTGCTCCTACTAGGTAGGAACGAAATTTATCCAAAGCGAACACGACAGCCAAAAGTTCCTTTTCTGTGGTAGCGTAGTTCATTTGTCCATGATCTAAGGTTCTACTAGCGTAGTAAATTGCATGAAGCTTTTTATCCTCTCTTTGTCCTAAGACTGTACCTACAGCTCAATCACTAGCATCGCACATAATCTCGAATGGTTCATTCCAATCCGGGGGTTGCATAATGGGCGCTGATATTAATGCTTGCTTAAGTGTTTGAAATGCGTCTAAGCATTTGTCATCAAAGACGAATTCAGCGTCTTTCATCAATAGCTCAGTTAGAGGCTAGGTTATCTTAGAGAAATCTTTAATGAAACGTCGATAAAAACCGGCGTGTCCTAGAAAGCTTTTTATTTCTCTAACGGTTTTCGGTGGTTGGAGATTTTCTATAACTTTGATTTGTACTTTATCGACTTTAATCCCCTTATTGGATACTACATGTCCAAGAACAATTCCTTGTCGGACCATGAAATGGAATTTTTCCCAATTGAGCACTAGGTTGACACTTACGCATCGTTCAAGCACTATTTCGAGGTTCGATAGGCATCCTTCAAAATTTTCCCCTCAGACAGAGAAATCGTCCATAAAGACTTCCATTATACTGTCTAAGAAATCAGAGAAGATGGACATCATGCATCTCTGGAACGTCGCAAGTGCGTTTCATAATCCGAACGGCATCCGCCGGTAGGCAAAGGTACCATAGGGACATGTGAAAGTAGTCTTTTCTTGGTCATTAGGATGGATAGGAATTTGGAAAAATCCTGAATATTCGTCTAAATAGCAAAAATGGGAGTGCTTAGCCAGACGTTCAAGCATTTGATCTATGAAGGGCAAAGGGAAATGATCTTTACGAGTGGCTTTGTTTAGTTTCCTATAGTCGATACACATTCTCCATCCGGTTTGAGTACGTTGTGCTACAGATTCGCCTTTTTCATTATTGATAACCGTAACACCTCTTTTCTTGGGTACAACGTGAATTGGGCTAACCCATTCACTATCGGATATTAGGTATATGATTCTTGCTTCTAACAACTTCTACACTTCTCTCTTAACGACATCGCTCAGGATGGGATTGATTCTCCTTTGATGTTCTCTAGAGGTTTTACAGTCCTCCTCAAGCATGATGCGATGCATACAGATGGAGGAACTTATTGCTCTTAAATCTGAGATGTTATAGCCTAAGGCAGTTGGGTATTTTCTCAGGACATGTAATAATTTTTCAGTTTCTATTTGTCCTAAATCCGCGTTGACTATAACTGGTCGTTCGAGTTCTGTATCTAGGAATTCATACCTTAGATCTTTGGGTAGTGTTTTCAGTTCTACAATTGGTTTCTTTGGGCAAGGCATAGGGTCAGGAGTGAGTGTGAGACATTCACTTAGATTATTATCTTGGTATTCCCCACGCCAATTATCATCTTCAAAAATTCGTGGCATTGGAATTTTTAGCACTTCAGAATATGTATTTTGTTGTTTCTTTATTTCTTTAACGCATTCATCAATAACATCTAAGAAACAGCACGAATCCTCTATAGCAGGTGCTTTGAAGAATTATGAGAGGATAAATTCTACCTTTTCTTCACCAACCTCAAAAGTTAGTTTTTCTTTTTTCACATCTATGATGGCTCGGGCTGTGGCTAGGAATGGTCTTCCTAAAATGATAGGGATGTTTGAGTCTTCCTTAATGTCCATAATTATGAAATCTGTAGGGATATAGAATTGTCCTATACGTACTAGAACGTTTTCTAGCATACCTAATGGAAATTTCACTGAACGATCAGCTAGTTGTACGAACATTTTTGTTGGTCTCAGTTCTCCCATGTTGAGCCTTTTACAAATAGATAAGGGCATTAAGCTAATACTGGCTCCTAACTCACATAGGGCTTTGTCTATGACAAACTTTCCAATCACACATGGTATAACAAAACTACCAGGGTCTTTTAGCTTAGGAGGCATGTTGTTTTGGATTATAGCGCTACACTCTACAGTAAGCATAACGGTTTCAGTATCCTCAAGCTTTTTCTTATTAGATAGAATTTCTTTTAAGAACTTAGCATAGGAGGGCATTTGCGTGATCGCTTCTGTAAAAGGTATTGTAACATTCAATTGTTTCAGAAGTTCAACGAATTTCTTAAATTGCCCTATGTTTTTAGATTTAGCTAGTCTTTGAGGATACGCGATAGGTGGTTTATAAGGTGGCGGAGGTACAAAGCGTTGTTGTTTTTTTACGAAAGGTTCGGAAGGTTTCTCCAACCTGGGTTATAGGTGTTTGAGTAAGGGTTTCCTTGAGCATAATTCACTTGGTCTGTGGAAACTCCTGTTAAAATTTGACATTCAGGGGTAGCATGCCCAGGAACTCCGCATAACTCTCAATTTGGAGCTACGGCAGCTATAGGTGTCAGGGTCAAACTTTCAACCTTTTGAGTAAGAGCATCCACCTTAGCATTTACTTGGTCAAGGCCACTTATCTCGTACATCTTGCCTTTCGTCGGAGGTTTCTCCATGAAGGTTCTTTCACTTCCCCACTGATAGTGATTTTGAGCCGTACTTTCGATAAGTGCATGAGCCTCAGCGTAGGGTTTATCCATTTGTGCGCCACCCGCGGCAGCGTCTATTGGCATTCTTGTGTTATACAAGAGACCATTGTAAAAGGTATGGATGATCAACCACTCTTCTAGACTGTGATGTGGACAAAGCCTCGTCATGTCCTTGTATCTTTCCCATGCTTTGAAAAGAGATTCGTTGTCCTTTTGTTTGAATCCATTAATTTGGGCTCTTAGCATAGACGTCTTGCTTGGTGGGAAATATCGTGCTAAGAATACCTTCTTCAACTCATCCCATGTAGTGACAGAGTTGGATGGTAGAGACTGGAGCCAAGCTCTAGCTCTATCTCTTAATGAGAAAGGGAAAAGACGTAATCTTATTGCTTCAGGGCTGACACCATTTGCTTTCACTGTGTCTGCATATTGCAAGAACACTGACAAATGTAAGTTCGGGTCCTACGTGGGACCACCAGAAAATTGGTTCTGTTGTACAGCTGACAACAACGAAGGTTTCAGCTCAAAGTTATTTGCCTCGATGGCAGGAGCAGCAATGTTGTTATGTGGTTCAGCCTGCGAAGGAATGGCATAGTACTTAAGAGGACGGTTTTGAGGTCCTACGGCCATGTCTGGTTTAGTTTCAGGTTTAGATTCAGATTTAGAGTCAGATTATGAGTCAGGAAAAGGAATTTCGTGTTCTAAACAGTATTCTCTAATTTGTTGTCTTACGCTTAGAAGACGCTCGGGTTCGTCTGTTAGTTGCGTTAGGTCTTCACCTTTTGAGCGAGTACTTGGCATACAACCAGAAAATTAGGGAATTTGTTGCCTTAGTCTATACGGCGCAACAAAGAAATCGCACTATTGACTAAATTAGTCCTCGGCAACGGCGCCAAAAGCTTGATCGCGACTTTATGAGTCTATCGGGGTTATTAACTGCAAGCGCACAGTCTAATCGCGTAGTTTTAACAGATATCGAACCCATAGGGACTGATGATCAAACTAGTCCTATCGGGTTGTTACTATGTTTAGCTAAGGCAGATGATTTTTAGATTAAGGTGCAAACGGGAAACTAAAGGTAAACTAAAACTTGGATTTAAACAAGATATGATGGAATATCGGTACGTAACTCATCAATCATCAGGGATTCAACAAATCTTCGGCTTAATAGTCAAAATAATAGTCATTAGAAAAATACCAATTTAAAAGTCTTTACCTCACACTCTCGTGTTATTGACTCTGACTATACTCCTAAATCAGAATGTCTGCTCTCGCTAGCCCATTTGAATTTAAAAATAATTTTTGAAAATTAATAAGTCCTAATTGATTTTAAAGCGCTCTCGCTGTGTTTAAAACCAATGTCCAGTTTCAGCTATCCGGTTAAAATCGCAAACTCTCATTTTATTGATCGTAACCTTCGTTACCTTTTTACTCTCATAACAAAGGTCAGTTAAATTAAGAAATTGGAACCAGAAAAATAAATTGTCAAAGTTACCTACGACCGGTCGAATCCCTTTCCGATCGAATTAATTACATACCGATATAAACGGTTTAGCCAGACATCCTAACTAGTACAGCCATCCACAAACATAAACAATAGAATAATAATTCATGCATAGTAATTTAAAACTAAAAACATAATTCTTATTAATTAATAAAAACCTAGAAACAATTAGTCTTGAGAACACAATCCTCCACAGGTCGGCAGGATTTGCTTGCTCGAACAATAAAAACGTAAAGCCAAATAAGCTACTAACTAAGGTGCAATAGCTCCCCGATGTAGGAAACTATTTCTATTTAAGTGTTTAAAAAGGAAAAAAATGGGAATTGGAAAAAGTAAATGTAACGCCCATATATAAATACATACATCAAAGCATATATTATACATGAATAATACGTTTGGTACTGAATTATACAAGTTCCTAGTAACACAGTATACATATAAATGCCCAAAAACCTAATACAACAACTATGGCATGTTATATATACAAGATGTTCCAAAAGATAAAACTAAGAACTAGATCAACTAATGATCTCAAAATCTCCACAACGGAAGCCTTGCCACACAAAAGCCACGATCCGTAAGAAAAAGTCAAACAACTTTGTCCTTACCCTTCGCCGAACCTGTAGTACCTGTGATGTAAACAACAACGTGGGGTGAGATACATCAAATATCAGTGAGTTATCTATCTTAAAGTCCGCTCGGCATTACAAGGTTCTAACATGCCTAACTCAAGTCAAAGGGAAGGGAAGTGACTTTGAGTACTCACACACAATATACGTATCCACGCTATTGAGTTCCTTAACCCGGAAGTGTATCACTATCGTTAACCCTGTCAAGGCATCCCCTTTCTCCCACCCTCTTCTACGTCTAGAAGTAGGAACGAGTCATGGACCCTCGTAGATTTCTTGGCATACGAAATGGATTCGGAAATAAGGGACATATTATCGCCTTAAATCATTACTTCACACAGCCCGTACACCGTCACAAGTCTCTTTACCCGTAGGCTCCATTCGTACTATAACATTGGGAATCAAACCTACCAAGAAATCGTGCTTTCATTACAGAGGAGCTCGTTACTCATGAAATGGCACAATAAAATAATGGTTACGATTTCGTGATTTCACATATAACCATTCGGTAGTAGACACATGCCTCTGCCTCTTATGCACGAGCGTCGTCGTTATGTTATTCCATAATTTCCTAGCCGTTACTAGGTTCAAGCATAATTCAATGGTAATATTCCTCACTCTACCTATTTCACATTTTTACATGCATACACTCCCAATCAAATTAAACAACAAGAGAAGTAGGAAATAACACGTCAATAATATAATAGAACACATAAAAACAACATATCATGATTCACACCGATTCCGGTTCCCTCCGGTTTATTTAATCGGCAATCAAACTAATATTTTTTACTTCCAACAGGTAGAATATTTCCCTAGCTCTCCATCGGTACCAAAAACACTTAAATCGGATAAGCGAATCACAAGTTATAGAATTTACAAGGAAAGGGAACATTTGGAAAAGTCCCAGGAGCGCCCGGCGCTCCCTCCATCGCCCGGCGGCGTCCCCTTCTCCTCTGCTTCGCCCAGCGAAGCAGGGGCGTAACAACTCTTCTAAAAAATTTGAAAGTTACAGGGGCGTTACATGTTGCGCCTCCTGAGCATCGCCCAGCGAAGCAGGGGTACTTGCCTCGAACCGTCCGGTGCTCTGAGCACCGTCCGGCGCTCCGCACCAGAACAACCATGCTCAGCTGCGTTTTCTCTTGTTCCAATGGGTGAAAATTCATCTCTCTCAATTCAAATCCTCCCCAAACAGCACCAACAAGCATCATAAATATTCACATGCATAAAATGATCATTCAACATAGATTATACCGATTTTTAACGGTTAAATTTCATTGATTTGCAAAATTGTTCATTTTCTCACAAAATCCACCCTAACTCTAAAACCTCAAGAAATTATACACTAAAGCATTTATCTAGAACCCACCTTGAATAGATGATGATGATGAAGATTGGAAGATGATTTGATGAAGAATGGATGATGAACTTGATCTTTCTCTCTTCCAAGTTTTCTTCTCTTTTCCTTTCCCTTCCTTTCTCTCCAACTTCTTTCTATCTTTTTTACCAAATGAAAAGGAAAAGAAAATGAAATGATACATAGAGAAAAACATTTAATTAGTAAAACTAACTTAAATGTCCAATTAGTCTCTAAAGCTCCAATAATTAAAACCTCAGGGTTAGATAATATTAATTTGATCTGCTCTGAGCTCATCAGTTTACTCTAATTATTTTATTCAATAAATTCTCAGAGTAACCAGGAACCCAGTTGATCATAATAATATTGTCCAGAGTAAAATAATTTACGGGGCATTACATCCTCCCCCCCCCCCCCTTAAATAGAAATTCTCCCACGAATTTAAAGCAATTACCTGAAAAGATGAGGATAAATGTCTCGCATCTCTGATTCCATTTCCCAAGTTGCATCACCCAGATGCGTCTCATCCCACTGAACCTTAACCAGAGGAATTTCCTTATTCCTTAACACCTTAGTTTCTCTTCCCATAATACGACTCAGTTGAGGCTCAAATGTTAAATCTGTTTCTATCTCAATAGTATCGGGTAGAATTGGCTAAAGAGGATTTGCAACAAACTTTCGAAGCTGAGATACATGAAAAACATCGTGCATCTCTGACAGAGAAGGCGGTAAGGCTAATCGGTAAGCTACTTCGCCAATTCTTTCTAAGATCTGATACGGTCCCACGTATCTTGGACTTAACTTCCGCGACCGAAACGGTCCTTTCAATCGCAATCTCGGAGTAACTTTCAAAAACACGTGATTGCCTTCTTCAAATTCTAAAGGTCTTCTACGGTTATCCGCATAACTCTTCTGACGATCTTGTGCTTGTTTGACCTTATCACGGATCATCCTAATCTTCTCCATAGTTTCGTGAACAATCTCGGGTCCCAACATTCTATCTTCACCAACTTCTGCCCAGCACAATGGTGTCCTACACTTCCTTCCATACAATGCCTCATAAGGTGCCATACCAATACTTGCATGATAACCGTTATTATAAGAGAATTCAATCAACGGTAAAAGTTATATCCAATTCCCTCCACTTTCAAGTACACAAGCTCTCAACATATCTTCCATGGTTTGTATTGTCCGTTCTATCTGACCATCCGTTTGAGGATGATTCGACGTGCTCAAACACAACTTCGTTCCCATAGCTTGTTGAAAAGCTCTCCAAAATCTTGAAGTAAACTTCGGATCTCGATCCGAAACAATACTAGAAGGAACACCATGCAATCTCACAATCTCCGAAATAAACAACTTTGCGAGATGACTCGCCCTATAAGTAGTCTTTACGGCCAAGAAATGAGCAGACTTCGTCAACCAATCTACAATTACCCAAATCGAATCATAACCGCCCTGCGCACGAGGTAATCCCACTGCGAAGTCCATCGAAATTCTATCCCACTTCCACACCGGAATTTCTAAAGGTTACAATAAGCCACCCGGTCTTTGGTGTTCAATCTTCACTTGTTGGCATATCGCACATTCCGACACATACACTGTAACATCATTTTTCATCCCGGGCAACCAATAGTCTCTCTTTAAATCTTAATACATCTTCGAAGCACCAGGATGTATAGTAAAAACACCCTTATGCGCTTCTTCCAAAATCCTTCTTTTCACCATCGCATCATCCGGAACACAAATCCTTTGGTTAAATAAAATGATTATGTCGGTAGTTCGCACAAAACCTGGTTGAGTCAACATTTCTTGTAACTTTTCATCCAACACTTGTCCTTGTCGTATTTCCTCTCTAAGAGTAGAGGTGACATTCAAATTCCCCATAATCACACCATTTGAAGTCCAAACAAATTGAAGATTTAGATCTCTAAACTTTTCCAATAAGGTATACTCTAACATCATCAACTCGGCATTATGCAACACTTTCCTACTCAGTGCATCCGCTACTTTATTCGCTTTACCTGGATGGTATTTTAGTTCCAAATCGTAATCCTTCAAATATTCCATCCACCTCCTTTAGCGCATATTCAACTCTTTCTGATCGAAAAGATATTTTAGGCTCTTGTGATCACTAAACATCTCTAAATGTACACCATACAAATAATGACGCCACACTTTCAAGGTAAACACAACTGCCGCCAATTCTAAATCATGCGTTGGATAATTCTCTTCATGGACTTTCAACTGTCGAGAAGCATAAGCTACTACATGTCCATCTTGCATTAGCACGCCTCCTAATCCCTTCTTCGATGCATCACAAAATACCTCATACGACTT
Source organism: Lathyrus tuberosus (assembly GCA_022829125.1). NCBI lineage: Eukaryota > Viridiplantae > Streptophyta > Magnoliopsida > Fabales > Fabaceae > Lathyrus > Lathyrus tuberosus. The sequence continues at coordinate 12,205,955 of JALAZF010000107.1, read as the reverse complement.
GCTAGGATCAGGAATAATCAAAACAGAAGCGGTCGTCAATCTCTTCTTTAAACTCATAAAACTTCTTTCACAAGCCGAATCCCATTCATACGAACAATCCTTCCGAGTAAGTCTCGTCATCGGTAGAGCCAGTTGGGAAAAGCCTTTAATAAACCTTCTATAATAACCTGTTAATCCCAAGAAACTCCTAACCTCTGCAACGTTCTTCGGTCTCTCCTAATTAATCACCGCCTCAACTTTTGATAGATCCACTGCCACACCTCCTTGAGATATGACGTGACCAAGAAAATTTACCTTCGACATCCAAAACTCACACTTGCTTAGCTTGGCAAAAAGTTGTCTCTCTTGTAAGATGGATAAAATGATTCTTAGGTGTTCTCCGTGCTCTTGAGAATCACAAGAATAGATAAGAATGTCATCAATAAAGATCACCATAAATTGGTCCAAGTAAGGTTGAAATATCATGTTCATATAATCCATGAAAACTACCAGAGCATTAGTCACACCGAAAGGCATTACTAGGAATTCATAATGACCATAACGGGTCCTAAACGCAGTCTTCGGTACATCCGAACTCTTCACCTGAATCTGATGATAACCCAACCGTAAATCAATCTTCGAGAACACACAGGCTCCTTTCAATTGATCTAACAGATCGTTTATCCTTGGTAATGGGTATTTGTTCTTGATGGTGACCTTATTCAACTGACGGTAATCAATACACAACTGCATTCCACCATCCTTCTTCTTTACCAATAACACTGGAGCTCCCCAGGGCGAAACACTGGGTCGAACAAAATGCTTAGTCAACAACTCTTCCAACTGATCCTTTAATTCTCTTAACTCAAGTGGTGCCATCCGATACGGAGAAACGGATATTGGAGCCGTTCCCGGTATCAGGTCAATAGAGAATTCCACTTCCCTCTCCGGAGGAAGAGAAGTGACATCCTCGGGGAAAACTTCAGGAAACTCGCAAACTACCAGAATACTCAAAACCAGAAGGTTACTACTCTCCTCCTTAGTGAGAATCAAAAGAACAGACTTTTCCTCCTCAAACAAGAAATTTATCATTCCAACCGTACCTTCTAAAATAGTTGTCAAAACATCCTTCGGAGTAGCCTCGGTAGATGGAATGATGATTAGCTTTTCTTCACACCCGATAAATACTGAATTAGCAGAAAGCCAATCCATTTCCAAAACAACATCCACTTTCTTAAGCGGCAAACAAATCAGGTCTATTTGAAAAACTCTTCCATCCATCGATAAAACACAATTTTCACACATTAAAGGTGTTTCAACCATCTCATCCATGGCAGTAGTAACCACCATGGGCAGAGACAACAGAATATCGTGTAACCCTAGTCGCTTCACACATTGCATCGATACAAAAGAATGTGTAGCTCCACAGTCAAATAACACAAAACAAGGATGTCCATTAACAAAACACGTACCAGCAATCAAAGAGTTGTCACCCTTTGCTTTCCTCGCGTCCAAGGTATATACTCGGCCGATATTCCCCCCTTGTGTCTGATTCCTACTCTGAGGACAATCTCTCGCCCAATGGCCTACTTTATGACACCGATGACACTCCACTCCTTCGAAGCAACATCTACCGAAATGCATCTTTCCACAAGTACGGCACACAGGAGGTGCGCTAGATCTAGAACCCTGACTTTGCTTTCCCTTGAAATCTTGTTGCCTTGGTCTAAATTGTTGATTCGATCTTCCACGATCACTTTGATTCACCCTACTCAACTCTCCTTCTGCTTGCACCTTCTTTAAGCTATGCTCTGCCACATAACACTGTCGTAACAATTCAGCATAGTTAGTGAATTCTCTCTGAGACACGCTATGTGAAATTTCAACCCTTAAACCAAACAGAAACTGATCGATCTTCCACCTCTCATCAGGAGCATACATGGCCTGCCTAGAGTAAGCAGCCATAACCTTAAACTTTTCCGCATAAGAAGCCACGGTCAAGTTATCTTGTCTCAACTGTTGAAATTCAAATTCTTTCTGAGACCTTAAGGAACTTGGAAAATACTTCTCCATAAATATTATCTTAAACTGTTCCCATACCTTTGGCACCTCTTGAATTGTCATTAAGGCTGAAGCGTTTTCCCACCACCTCATGGCAGGACCCTTCAACAAGTGAGAAGCGAAAACAACCTTATTTTCCTCACTGCACTGAACTATCAAGAAAATCCGCTCCATACCGGATATCCATTCACGAGCCTTTACTGGATCTAATCCTCCCTGAAACTCCGGAGGATTCATATGAATGAAGTCCCTAAAGGTTCCCCCTGTAGCTTCAGGAACAACCACTGGAGGATGCACGCCACCAGCCATTTGCTGTACCATTTATTGCACAAACTGATTCTGTTGTTGCTGCATCTGCTACATGAATTGATACAAAGGGGCATTCCCCTTGTCACCTGGGGGATTTGTCCCTGCTGGAGTGGTTCTCAGTCTACCACGGTTGTTTCTGCGCCCATCGGCCATGTTCCTAAATGTCATACAGATAGGATTAAGTTTATCAGGCTCAATACCATAATGAAACACGTAAGACCAATGGCGACACAACGCATATGAAACGGAAAGAAATACTTATACTATTTCATGGCTAGGTCAAGGATACGACCTGCTCTGACACCAACTGTAACGCCCATTTATAAATACATACATCAAAGCATATATTATACATGAATAATATGTTTGGTACTGAATTATACAAGTTCTTAGTAACACAGTATACATATAAATGCCCAAAAACCTAATACAACAACTATGGCATGTTATATATACAAGATGTTCCAAAAGATAAAACTAAGAACTAGATCGACTAATGATCTCAAAATCTCCACAACGGAAGCCTTGCCACACAATAGCCACGATCCATAAGGAAAAGTCAAACAACTTTGTCCTTACCCTTCGCCGAACCTGTAGTACCCGTGATGTAAACAACAACGTGGGGTGACATACATCAAATCTCAGTGAGTTATCTATCTTAAAGTCCTCTCGGCTTTACAAGGTTCTAACATGCCTAACTCAAGTCAAAGGGAAGGGAAGTGACTTTGAGTACTCACACACACTATACGTATCCACGCTATTGAGTTCCTTAACCCAGAAGTGTATCACTATCATTAACCCTGTCAAGGCATCCCCTTTCTCCCGCCCTCTTCTACGTCTAGAAGTAGGAACGAGTCATGTACCCTCGTAGATTTCTTGGCATACGGAATGGATTCGGAAATAAGGGACAGATTATCGCCTTAAATCGTCACTTCACACGACCCGTACACCGTCACAAGTCTCTTTACCCGTAGGCTCCATTCGTACTATAACATTGAGAATCAAACCTACCAAGAAATCATGCTTTCATTACAGAGGAGCTCGTTACTCATGAAATGACACAATAGAATAATGGTTACGATTTCGTGATTTCACATATAACCATTCGGTAGTAGACGCACGCCTCTACCTCTTATGCACGAGCGTCGTCGTTATGTTATTCCACAATTTCCTAGCCGTTACTAGGTTCTAGCATATTTCAATGGTAATATTCCTCACTCTACCTATTTCACATTTTTACATGCATACACTCCCAATCAAATTAAACAACAAGAGAAGTAGGAAATAACACGTCAATAATATAATAGAACACATAAAAACAACATATCACGATTGACACCGATTCCGGTTCCCTCCGGTTTATTTAATCGGCAATCAAACTAATATTTTTTACTTCCAACAGGTAGAATATTTCCCTAGCTCTCCATCGGTACCAAAAACACTTAAATCGGATAAGCGAATCACAAGTTATAGAATTTACAAGGAAAGGGAACATTTGGAAAAGTCCCAGGAGCGCCCGGCGCTCCCTCCATCGCCCGGCGGCGTCCCCTTCGCCTCTGCTTCGCCCGGCGAAGCAGGGGCGTAACAACTCTTCTAAAAACTTTGAAAGTTACAGGGGCGTTACATGTTGCGCCTCCTGAGCATCGCCCAGCGAAGCAGGGGTACTTGCCTCGAACCGTCCGGTGCTCTGAGCACCGTCCGGCGCTCCGCACCAGAACAACCATGCTCAGCTGCGTTTTCTCTTGTTCCAATGGGTGAAAATTCATCTCTCTCAATTCAAATCCTCCCCAAACAGCACCAACAAGCATCATAAATATTCACATGCATAAAATGATAATTCAATATAAATTATACCGATTTTTAACCGTTAAATTTCATTGATTTGCAAAATTGTTCATTTTCTCACAAAATCCAACCTAACTCTAAAACCTCAAGAAATTCTACACTAAAGCATCTATCTAGAACCCACCTTGAATAGATGATGATGATGAAGATTGGAAGATGATTTGATGAAGAATGGATGATGATCTTGATCTTTCTCTCTTCCAAGTTTTCTTCTCTTTTCCTTTCCTTTCCTTTCTCTCCAACTTCTTTCTATCTTTTCCACCAAATGAAAAGGAAAAGAAAATGAAATGATACATAGAGAAAAACATTTAGTTAGTACAACTAAATTAAATGTTCAATTAGTCTCTAAAGCTCCAATAATTAAAACCTCAGGGTTAGATAATATTAATTTGATCTGCTCTGAGCTCATCAGTTTACTCTAATTATTTTATCCAATAAATTCTCAGAGTAACCCGGAACCTAGTTGATCATAATAATATTGTCCAGAGTAAAATAATTTACGGGGTATTACAGTAAAGGAAATAGCAAACTATGGAAATTTAATTCTGCTGAAAAATTCACGTAAGGTTCAGGCCCCCCTTTTGTGTAGGAAACTGCTTTCATTTTATAGCCTTGAGTAGTTGTCGTGAAACAAGGAGAAAAAATCTCCAGGTGAATGTTAGTGGCCGATATTATCTGAAGCATTCCCTTGACTGGTTGAACGTGGTTATGGTTGAGTTGATACCCGTTGAGTGGTCCACGTAATTTAAAATTGGATTATGAGAAATACACTTGTGTCAGTCGCCATGGTGTTGTGACGAGGGTCACCACTAAAGCTGTGTTACGGTCGCCATGGACCTGTGACGATTGCCATGCATTTTGAGTGCCGAATCTTCATTTTACTGTCAACTATCTTTTTTTCTTCTCTTTTCTTTCTTCTTTCCTCATGCAGGTTAACTTAGGGAAAATACCTGAAAATAAACTTGAATACTCGCAAATAAAACGTGAATAAACGAAAATGACGAAATAAATTAATGTAATTCAAAGCAAATATGTTATGTAATATCGCATTATCAACGAACAAGGAGAGGTAGTAAGAAACAAGACTTGACTGGTTGCACAAGGCTATGGTTAGAAAGAAGGGATTGACTATACTAGAACCTTTGCACCAATTTTCAGGTTCGAGTCTATTCGTCTCTTGATTTCCTTTGCTATAAATCATAACACCATCTTGTATCAGATGGATGTTAAGATTGCATTTCTGAATGGTTACATAACTGAAGAGGTGTATGTACACCAACCTCCTAGTTTTGAAAATCATTAAAACCCTGATTTCATTTTCAAACTTAAGAAATCATTGTATGTCTGAAACAAGCTCCCAGAGCATGGTATGAAAGATTAAACAATTTTCTTCTTGAAAATAATTTCACCGGAAGGAAGGTTGATACAAATTTGTTCTGTAAAACATTCAAAAAATTATATTCTTCTTGTTCAAATTTATGTTGATGATATTATAATTGGTTCTACTAATGTTGCTTTGTGCAAGGAATTTTCTAAGTCTATGCAGGAAGAGTTTGAGATGAGTCTGATGAGAGAACTCAAGGTCTTTCTAGGGATTCATATCAACCAGAGTCCATAAGGAACATACATCCATCAAAGCAAGTACACCAAGGAACTTCTGAAGAAGTTTGACATGTCAAAATGCAATATGTCTAATACTCATATGCATCCTACATGTATCCTTGAGAAGGATGAGGTAAGTGCTAAGGTAGAATAAAAGCTATATAGAGGTATGATTGGCTCTCTTCTATACATGACTACTTCTATACCTGAAATTTTTTTTAGTGTCTGTTTGTGTGCTCGCTTCCAATCAGATCCTAGAAAATCCCACTTAACAACTGTTAAGAGGATCTTCAAGTATTTGAAAGGTACTATTAACCTTGGCTTGTGTTATAGAAAATCCAAAGAGTACAAGCCTGTTGGTTATTGTGATTCTGATTATGCTGGAGATAAAATTGTAAGAAAAATAACTTATGGAAGCTATCTGTTTCTTAGAGACAACTTAATTTCATGATTCACTAAAAGGCAGTCAACCATAGCACTATCAACTGTTGAAGCTAAATACATTGTAGCTTCTGGATGCAACACTCAGATGCTCTAGATGATGGGCCAGCTAGAAGACTTTCAGATATATGAGGGTAACATTCCTATCCTCTGTGATAATACTTCTGCTATGTTCAAAATTTGTTGATATATACGATAAATGGGCTGATATATTTACAAAACCCCTTGATGAAGATAGATTTGTTTTCATTTTGAAACACTTATCTATGGAAACATGTCCAGAATGAAATAGATGATTATCTCATAATGTTTATTTTCTCATTATGGTTTAATGAGACTCATATATATTTTGAATTTGAACGTGTGAGTCTTCTAAAGTGAGAAGGTTTCATTTTCTCAGAAGTATCCAGTCAGAACCTCGTTATTGAACTTTTTGTATTTTGAATATTGAATAGTTTTTGCATTAATGAGTTGTCAATCAGTCTTAGTAAGTGGAACAATTTTAATAGAAAATTGTCTTAGAAAACTGGTCCATTTCTAACGTCTGAGTGACATATTGGGTGAATTTATTTATCTTGGTATTAGCTAAAATCTTCACCCTTTACCCCCTTGTCAGATTTTTGTCCACTATTCAAGATTGTAATCATGATTACAAAAATCTTTTTATAAACCTACTTCACTCACTTCACACACCTTCGCCACTCTCACTTACCACACTTTCTCTTTTTCAAATTTCAAAAGTTCTATCAAACCTTAAACCCATTATTCATCATCAACAATGGCTTCTCGACAACAATCTACTCAACAAGAACAAAATATTCAATAAGCCCAACAACAACGCATTGTAACTACTCAAAGGAATGTTCGTGGTTCTTCATCTTCACAACAACCACAACATATTCCTTATCTCCTTCAAACCTATTTGTAAAAATCTACTTCAGGGGCTGGCAAATGTGTTTTTAGTGAAGATGCTTATGATACTCTTGAACTCACATTATCTACTCCTGCAGAAAATTTGGAAGTTCTTTGTGAACTCGTGGTTGAGTTTGACAACATGAAAGACAATACCTGTTGTGAAATTTCAAGGATGGGAGAATTCTAGATTCATGCTAAGACTTCTACCTTCCAAGTTACTTCTTTCATTATGGGAAAGAAGATTGTCATTACTGAGAAACTGATAGCCAAACTAATTGGTCATTATGAGTCTGGAATAAGGTGCGAACAAATGGTGGAAAGAAGGTCTAATCTGATTGAAATCTTAAAACTGATCTTCACTTCTGGAGTCTACTCAAACAAGATCAAGAATCTTCAACCTTATCTGAGAATTTGGGACAAGATTCTTCTGGGATGAGTTCATCACAGAAAGATAACAAATTCCTCCGACTACACCAACGTTGATCAACAGTATGTTCTCTACTACATTTCTACTAAAAAAGAAGGTGAACCTCTCTGCACTTCTCTTTCAGTACGTAAGAGACATTGTTAAGGAAACAAGAAATGAAAGCAAGAAGATGAGTAACTTGATTCCTCTTGGTGGGCTAATTTCAGACATTCTGATGGAGAGTAAAATGATAGACTCTCTAACAGATGCTGAGAAGACCAAAGGGCTGGAACCTCTGGTTGGAAAGTTGTTTAATTCCAAAAGTTTGAAGCACGTGGGCTTTATAACTGAACTAACTAGCCCCTCTGTTGAAATTCCCAAGGAAGTTATCTACAGTAAAATGATCTCTTTATAAGACTTCCCAATCTTCTCAAATCCAGAGCCTCTGGATATTGTGGTAAGCTACCGTGACAGCCATTAAACTAGTGTTACTATCACAGCCTCTGAAACTACTTCGAAGAAGAAGAGGAATATTTCCAAGAAGCATTCTGAGAGAATGACTAAGAGGTTTAAGGAAGCTAGCAAGTCTCTGGACCCTTCTGATGAAGAACTCAGAGCTGATGTTGCTTCTGTCTCTGTTGGAACTATCTTGGGTTATTCAATTCCTTATGAAACTCCTTTTCATTATGTGGTTAATATTTCATCCATCCCTTCCACCACCACTTCTTCATACATTCATATTTTTGAACCAGTTCACTTCTTACCTTCACATATTTTTGAACAAGTTCACTTGAACCTGTTCATACTTTTGAACAAGTTCACTTCCAAAAAATTTATGCCCCCCAAACCTCTAATCCATACGATACTTTTCCATATCTCTCTATAACTTCTGAACAAAAAATTCCATCACCCACACCATCACCTACTGAAATCCTTACATCCATTATTTTTCCTACACCTCAACCTCAACTTTCACCACCACTCATATCCTTAATCAATCAACCATAAATCCCTACTCACCATGATTCTCCCATTGTTGACTCTAAGTCAGGCGTTGATATTGTTGCAATCTGTGATATAACACCCCTTGAATATTATTCCTAAAACACCCTTAAAAAACACATCCTTCCCACACCTTTTGATGAATTGTTTTCATAGTTTAAGACTGAGGCAACTTCTAGGTTGAACTCTCTCATTGAAGGTTGTGCATCTAATGTAAACGATTTTGAAGTTCACACTCTGTGCAAAAATTTTAGAAAGTAGATGGACTGCGGTTCTAAAGAGCTGGAATTTTGGTACTTGAAGGAGACTGGAAGGAACTTCCATGCCAGACTCTCTAGTATAGTTGAACATTTTCTTCAGAAGGTTCCTCTAACCCTTCTTCTTCTTGTACCTCTTGTTGAACCTCTACCTCCATAAATTACAGAATTGGGATCCCTTTCTAGATCAAAGGATGTTGTGATTGTTGAAGATTCATACTCTGCTCCTTCCTTGGTACGGAAGACTCTGCAAGAGTTGAAGGCTGAGAATGAGTCAGAGAAAGGCTGGAAAAGCAGGATGAGATGTTTAAGCCTCAAGCTGGGACCAACACAAAGATTAAAGGAATGTTGCAAGCCAATCTATCCAGACTGCCATCCTCTTAGAAACCTTGTTTTTAAAACTTGTTGAGTTCATAGTATCTAAGTGTTTATTTTCATTTATGCTTCTGTATCTTTACAATCATGAAATGAAATTTTGTTTGGTGTTACTTTGTCTATCTCTATTTATCGTTTTTACTGATGACAAATGGGGAGAAGAGTGATATGATTTTGATATACCTATTGCCATTCTAAAACTCAAACATTTTCCCTTCTTAATCTTATTTTTGACTCTGATTAACTGTTCTGAGAACTTTGAATAAGTTCATCATGTTAACCAGTTTTTTCAAGAGATAAGAATTTTTCTGATGAACCAGGCTGTTTGCTAAGACTTCTTCAGAAGACATTAACCAAGCTATATGTTGAGGACCAAGTTGTGTGTTAAGAAATATTCAGAAGATTTTATTCTTGCTGATATACAAGTTATCATAACAACCTGGCATATAATCAGGCATATATAAGTTCTGACAGATCATGCTATGATACGATGTTAATAACCAGAACTTCTGATACTCAAGGCAAAGTCAATTATAAAATACCAGACCTCTACTTTTGCAACCAGGCATTATGGGAAGTTATTTCTTTCATGTTGATTGAGATTTTTATACGTTAAAATCATTTTAAAGTCTTAAATTCAAGGGGAGCTTGCAAACCTAACTCTTAATATGAAAAATAATTATAATAATATAAAATTCATGGGGAGCTTACAAACCTCACTCTGATGTATTTATATGATTTAACCAAGTAAAAATTGTTCATAAAAAAAATGCATGGTTTTTTCATCATCAAAAAGGGGGAGATTGTAAGAACAAGATTTGGTTATGTATCTGGCCTTTAGTTTTGATGATAACAATACATTGTTTCTTAGAGAACAATTTTGTACCTAATGGTTTTGTCTAGTGTGTAGCTTTTGTTATATGAAGGCAACTTATCTAGATGGGGGTGAATAGAGCCCCAAACAAATTTGTAGATGAAAACGGTTTTTCAAAATGTTGGCTAGCGGAAGTAACTTAGATCGTTTCATCTAAATCGAACCCCTATCAAAAAGCTCGGATATGCGTATGTGAAAACAAAATTGGATATGATGATAAGAAACTTTAACCAATATGTTTTAATCTCAATTACTAGAAGGCTACTTAATAAGCAACTCAATTATCAATGATAAATAAGAAAAACACAATTGAAGCAATTTATCAAACACCTTGTGTGCAATCGATTATGTTTGAGATTTTGTATATTTTTTGTTGATCTTTAAATCCAACCACAATCAAAGTGATTGTGATCAATTCAACAAAATTCTTTTCAAATGATTTTCAAAAGAAATCACAAAACAAATTAATCACACAAAAGATGAACATGTCAATTTGCAAACAAAATGTAAAAGAGATAGAGATAGATAGATAGATAGATAGATAGATAGATAGATAGATAGATAGATAGATAGATAGAGAGAGAGAGAAAGAGAGAGAGAGAGAGAGAGAGAGAGAGAGAGAGAGAGAGAGAGAGAGAGAGAGATACATAGAGAGTACACAAGGATTTATTTTGGCAGTTCCCCAATCGGCCTCGCTATGGGTACGTCTGCCCTCAATTCAAATTCAAATTGAGATCATGAAATCAACTTTAATTTGCAATAGTATTTTTACAAGAGAAATGTAGCAATACAACCAAACAAACCCTAAGCTTGATATTAATCCTAGCAATTTCTCTTCCATTGATTTAAGCTTGATCAAGTCACCCATCAATGCTAATTCGATTTACCATCTCATATTACTCCTTTGCAAGAACCGCAACCCTTCAAAGCATTTACTCGATCATATCTGAATTTGCAACCTGTTGTAACCCAAGATTTACCAAGATGATCCACCATCTCACGCTACTCCTTTGCAAGAACCGCAACCCTTCAAATCCTTCACTCGATCGAATCCAAAACTTGAGTAATCTTGTCCAAAACCTTCAAATCTACACTTTGATCTTAAAGGAAAACCCCACCTTAGTTTTCTTATTTGAAACTCCCCTAAGATCTCAACCCAATTTACAATACCACAAGCTAAATTAGACCTTATCAACTTGATTCTAGATGGCACCCAAACAATGAATGATTATGTATACGTTGTTTGTGTGTATGCACAAAACCAAGGTTGAAGATGATAACGACTCTTATTATGTTCCATATTTCGTTTATGATTTTACCAAAACCATTAAAAAAATGATGCATGTAGCAAGTATATATATGTGAGCAAGTGAGAAGCAAAAAGAATGCAAAAGGAATAGAAATATATGCAAATTTTCCAGATTTTTTTTATCTATAGGTCGACCTATCAAAGTCATGTATCGACCTATACATGTTATGTGTCGACCTGTATAGGCAGCACATGGAACAAAACCTACATGCATTAATATTGAAGCACATGTGCCGACCTATGCATCGTATGTGTCGACATGTATTTGAAAAAATTCTTTTATAGGTCGACCTATAATCGTATGTGTCGACATGTAGAGTGTTTTTCACACAAAAATTAATTTTTGATACATAAAAATATTTTCTTGATGCATGAATCTTTTCTAAACCATTTCCAAACATATTTACATGTTTCCTAATGCTAAAACGCACAATGCACAACTAGAATCATATGATACCATCCAGTGTACATAAACACAAAAGTTTCCTAGTTTTGACATCATACAAAACACATCTAAACAGAAAGTTGCAATCACATAATCCCCCTTTTTGACAGAAAGTTGCTTTCACGACTTTTGCTAACAGGTTCTGACTCTGGAGATCTGGTGCGTAACATTATCAAATTTTGGACTCAACACACTTTGACTCTGAAGAGATACAAAAGTGCACTTTACAAGGTTACGACATGTTCTGGAATGCTCTTAGACAACAATTCTGATGAATGTTTGTGCTAAAGCTTCTGACTATGACTCTAATAGAAAAGCCTCTGAAGGTTTATTAAGCTCTCAAGTTCTTAGAATAAGTTCTGAAGACTCTAAAGACCAGGTTCTGAGGAACTATATTAAGACTCTAAAGACAAGGTTATGAAGCTTCTTTCAACCAGTCTCTGGATCCTTCTAAACATGCTTCAATAAGATTTACACAGAAGTCTTTGAAGATTAGAAGATAAGATCAAAAGGTTTTACATGATAAAATAGTACACTCTTTCACTGCGCTGATTTCGTGGAGTTAGGATTGTACTATAGTACCATTTTGTCTCCCACCTCTGTAAATCGTTATGCAAGGTGACAGCTCATTTATAAAAATGTCCATTTTACCCTTCTTTCGCAGTGAGAATCGGAGACCATAGCTATTAAGTTAACTAGGCTCACAAATCATAAGATATCACCCCCGATATTTAATTTATCCAAGGGAAGGGGAAAAGAAAGAATAACCCAAAAATATGCAATGCAAAGACAAAGCAATAAAAATATCTAAGGTTTGGGGTTTGTTATACTAAGGGAATGTATTAGCATCCTAAGTATCTATGGTATTCTATATGAACCTCTTGTTGTATTTGTGTAATGGTTAAAATTGTTTGCTATGGGATTGATTGGGGAGATTAGAAGAGAAGTGTTTTTTATTGTTTTTGTGTTTGGAAAGACACAAAGTCTTATGCCTACGTACCAATGAAGGATCAAAACCTCGTAGTTCGGGGTAGAAATTGAAAAGGGTTTGTTATGGTGGATTTTAATGAAGAAAAGACAAGTTGTAATCTTAAGGAGAATACTCAACTTATCTACCACAAACATGTGGAAGAAGGATCATTGCTTTACATTGAGAGAAGGGCTCCAACTTGGATGTATAATCAACAAGTATGCCACATACCTCTCTTAAGTGGAAAAGAGTCAACATCTTTCTCGACAATGTCATGGGGTAGGCGATTTATATCACAACTAAGGATGAATCATGTCTAATCTTTCTTTGAGAAAAGGTTTTAAATTGAAAAGCCAAATGGAAAAGTTTTGAATAAGGTTTGCGTTTTTTAGTCTTATGAAAATATTTGAATATGCTTAAGATGTCTTGAAGCATTTATAAAAGAAAAGAAAGTTTGAAAAGTCAATGACCTAATGTCAAGGTTTTTTTTATTGAAAGAGGTTCAAGTTAGAAAATGAGAGATCTAATGGTAAACAATCTAAGGGGTAAACAATAATCAAGTGATGGGTGAAGGATGCAAAGAAACACACTATGAATATGCACATAACAACAAAGTCAACTATCATCCCTTCCCTTGGATTTAACACAAGCGGCATAAAGATTCAAGTGTCACAAGTATATATCAAGCAAGGCATGCATCATAAAGATAATATTCAAGGAAGCAACTTAAGTTATTTGGATTTTTGGATCACATGGTCACTCATTTTTTAATCAAACCCTAAAAACTAAACCAACATTGCAAGAGATCCAACACTAAGAGAAGCACATAAATAGTGAAGTAAAGCAACTAGTAATATGATCATATCATCAAGACACTCACTCCTAAAACATGAGCAAAAGTTAACCAAACATCACACATAAATCAAGCAAGCATAAATCTCTCAAGAATAAAACTTAACAAGACAACCATCTCAATCACGACATGATATCAACATGATATTTAACAATAAGGCATGTTAAGAGATGATCAACCATGAACTTTAACATGAAATAATAAAAAATATATAATCAAACGAGATAAATAAATATTTTTTGTTTTTTTAATATTGGGACTTAAATAAATAAATTAAACGAATGAGAAAAAAATAAAATAAGAGAATTACAAAGAAGAAAAAAAGAAAAAATAAGAAAGAGAATAGGAAGGAAAAAAAGAATAAGTGGTAAAAGGGGTCTAAGGATGATTTGATTACCTAACAGAGTGAGTCTGTTGCCCCTTTAAAAGCACTTTCAAAAAATGAAATAATGATGCAGTGAGCTTCCTTGAGTGAATGATGTTTCTCTTGATATTTTTTCCTTTTTCTCTCCTTTTTCCTCTCTCTTCCTACTTTTTTCTTGATTTTTTCCTTGAATGAATGTTGTGATTTTAAGACAAATATTCTTAGAAGGAATATCCTTGATTCTAAGAATATGATTTTAGTGAGAATATAATATTTGGAAGAATTTCATGACCATTTCTCTTGAACTTTCCTAGGGTGATTGTCTTAAAATGAAGAAAATGTGAATGGCTATTTATAGAGGTCTTAATCCTCTAGTTTCTTGAGTACCAAGGATGCCCTTAGTATATACTTGGAATTATAAGTCTGCCATTAGTAATTACAATTCTGCCATTGCTAGTGTAAATGAGAAGATCCTCTATTTACAGAATTGTCATAGCCTGATGCTAATACTCACATTATGCTTTCTTGATCCTTAGCTGCTTTATGTAATTATGAAAATGCCATTTGGTAATGATTTCATCTTCTAGGATAATTACAACTTTGACATTGCTTTTCTTTCTTCATACTTGCGCATGTAAATATATTACAACTTTGACATTGCTTTAAAACTTGATCCTCTTTTAGTAGTACAGAATTACAATAATGCCATTGTGTTCCTTTCAAACATATGATTTTCTTTTTTTGATTTTCTTGATTTAACTTGACCATACTAAATCATTTTCCACACTTTCTTGATTCTTGACTTGAGAAGTCCGTAGTTGACCAAAAAAATGTCAAAAGTCAAACTTTGACTTTGAGCATTTGTTAACTTTTAAGCAATTGAACCAAAATTCTTCAACTATCAATAAATCAAACTTCTTGAGCCATTTAAAACACATGAATGGGCCACAAAGATGTATTTTAAACCTTTGAATCATGATCCAAGCCATGATATCCTGTCTTGATAAAAAAGTCAATCCCAAGTTGAGTTTGACCAAAACCCTAATTTGGAGCGTTTGAGGAATTGGACTTGGTGAACTTGAATTGATGCACACTCAAACTTGATTATTGATGGAGGGAAACTCTTGATCACCATGAATGAGTAGAGGGACTTAAGAAGTGGAGAATCACACAAATCCTTGATTGATCATTTGCTTGAACTTCTTGAAGTAAAACCCTAGCTTGTAAGTAAAGCAAGCAAAACACATATTTTTTTGTATTTTCAAATGGGGTTAGCAAAAATATAAAAACACACACAAAGAGTTTATGATTCTATGCAAATAATGCAAATGAAGGTGAAATCTTAGGGTTAAAAATTAAGGTGAGACACCTCCAACGGATCTTTTTATGCCTTTTTAAAGGAGACTTGGAAGAATGAATAAAGCTGCTAATTCCACTACACTACGTTCTCTCACAACGCTTTTGTTGAACGTACTATTATTGTGAATATAGCTAGAAAACACACGTAGAGCTTTTGTTCGTTATTATGTCATTATTTCATTGTACTTAAACTTTGTGTAATCTTCTTTCTTGAAGCAACTTTGTAAACACAATACTTGTATCTCATTGTTTGAGGTTGTATTCCTTGAGAGACTAGGGTTTTAGTCAGGATTCTCGAGAAGACAAAGACGAGTAGTCTTTGTGTGTCTCTAATCTGATGATTATAGTGGATTAAGTCCTTATTGAGAAGGAAAAATCACCTTAGTGTGTGGACTGAATTAACTTCATTAACAGTGAACCAGTATAAAAATAATTGTGTTCATTTATTTTTACTCTTGGTTCTACTTTGAGTGTTTGGGTAATAAAAAATTTTAATTTTAAAACCCAATTGAAAAACGCATTTCTTGTGTTTCTTGCCACCTTCAATTCATGCATATGGAAATAGCTCGAGCGACTAGAAAACCCCTTCACATTATATGCTAGAATTTCAAGGCCCGCAAAACCAATCATGAGAAAAAATGAAAATGATACATAATTGAATACAAACCCCAAGATATAGGGTGTTTTGGAAATAAAGTTTGTCATATCTTCTTAAAGGATTTATATATATATATATATATATATATATATTGGTGTTGATTTCATTCGTTGTTGTGTCAGGTGGATTGCGATTATCCAAAATTTAATGTGAATCAGTCTCAATAATCTAGCGAGCAAGGTAGATTTTATTCCATAAGTCACTTTATAAATATAATATTGTAATTTGGTCTCATTGCACTTTTGTAATTCTCTTGATGTTGGAAGGAAACCACCTTATTAGTGTCATACCCTAATTTTTACCCCTAAGATCCCACCTCATTTGCATCTTTGCAATCCATCAAGATCACAAACTTGGTTGTCTCCTAACCCTCTCATCCTTGGGTTTGCCTTTTGCAGAGATCATCAAGCACCTCTTTGTGTATCTTTTTACCATTTTTGTATTTATATGCTTTGTAATTCACTAACCATTAGTTAAAATACAAAAAAAAATAATGCGTTGTCCCTTTTGTTTCTTTTACAAGGTAGGGTTTGGAATCAAGAGCATCAAGTGATTGTCCTCAGTTAGGGTTTGAGTTCCTCAAGTCAAAGTGTGGTCAACCATTAATTTTCAAAGGCTATTCATCAAAGTATGACCTCTAATCTCAAAGCATAGGGTCTTAAGCATCATTCAACTTCATTTGATAAAAGATACTTTAAAGTTTAATAGCTTGTTTCTCAAGAAATTTCAAAGGTTCATGTGTTTATTTCCATGCATTCATCAATAAGTTTCCTCAAGCCATTTGAAGATTCATCAAAGGAAATTCAAGAATACATCATGTTATGTTCATATGTGCATCAAAGTGCCTTAAAATGCAAGAAAAAATCAAGGTTGCAAGTTGATTCAAAATGGTTTAACCTAAAAATTCAATTTTTAAAGTCCAAGTTCAAAATATCACAACTCACTCATTTTTCAACATTTCTGAGTGCTTCCTTAGTCAAATGACTCTTCTTGACATCCCTTACAACTTCTCTTTACAAGTCAAGAGCCAATTATGCTTGGAATATCATCAAAAGTTTGGAAAAATTAGAGGTCACTTTGTGGACTTAGTGAAATTTGACCTAAATTCAAGTGATATTTGCCTAACTTTCAAAGATCATAACTCTCTCAATTTTTAACTTTTGTGGGCGGTTCTTTTCGCCAATTATCATATTTGATGCCCTCTACAAGTTGTTTCAAGGATCAAAGGCCAATTATGCTTGGAAAGCCATGAAAAGTTTGAAGACATTATAGGTCATTTTGGACATAGAATTATTTTGACCTCTGATTATAGGTCATGATGCCAACTTTACCAGCTCATAACTTTTTGCTCAGGCATCCAAATGAAACCTTTTCTTTTCATTGTACTTTATGTTATGATGTGATCATTCAGCAAAAAGAATGAGAGGTGTAACACACTTCTACCCAAAAGAACATACACAACAATTATAATAAATATATCAGAGTACATCACCATAAGGGTGCCACATTTCGTCATAAAACGTCAAAAATAGCAAAATTGCCCCGTAACACGGGTTACGTCATCATAATTTCAATCAAATGCTATGCAGCAGAAAAAAATCAAAACTCAAACAAATTATAATTCAAAATGTCTTAAAAACTAGAAACTCATAACATCATAATGTCAACAAGAAAAGAACATAATAGTTCGACTCAAACCTCCCAAACCGATGTTACATATCAGAGCAAGACCCTCTAAATCAACGAAATAACCAAAATACCTCAAAAGCTAAGTCTTCTTGCACCAAGTAAGCTAGTCCTGATCACCTGCACGTTACCCACGTGGAGGCAACATTCAAACAGGCAGGGTGAGTAATCACAAATCATTATATAAGATATAAGGCAAAAGATATAGTAGCCACACACATATAATCGTCAAATCATTCACTTTATCATCATACCATCAAATCATAATCACCATAAACATCAATCATTTTACAACATCATGAACACGTTACCGCTCAATAATTATGCAATGTCACGTAATATGGAATGCAACAACATAGACTCATGCATTTGGTACCAATTCGTCATATTGATGGACTATGGGCCATCCCCCTCTAAAGATCCCCACCAATAGGATCGATTCTACATAAGAACCGGAGCACGTCATAAAATAATTCAATCCACACAATGGGATTAAAGCAACCACAGGACCAGAGTCCTAAATATGCCATGAATGCATGATGCAAAACGTCAAAATAATCACCATCATAGAATCGTTAAAAGTGAATCATCATCCATGAGTATTCATCAAGCATTCATAATACAACATCAATCACACTCATCACAATTCATCACAATACGTCACAATTCATCATGTTTATAATCGTCAGGACACAATTCCTTTATTTTATCCCATTTAGCATCATTACTAGTTTCTTTATGTTCCATTACATCATTCTAGTCTTACGGTTAGAGGGAAACTGCATTACACATGAAATCGGTACAGAAATCGCGAAAACAGAGAATTTTGGCTACAGCTCTGCCCATAAGCGTATGGCCCTCTTCCCTCGCCCCTGGCATGCGTATCCTACGCATAGAGCCATCTGCCCAGGCCATCCATACGCGTATCGCCTTGACCTTTAGGCGTATGAGCAGAGAGGGTTTCCCTCTCAAAATTCCTCCCAAACACTCCATACGAGTAATGACTAGCCCATACACATATGCCCCTTTCCCCCAAGCTACCCATACGTCTATTGGCCCTGCCATACGCGTATGGCCACTCCACCATACGTGCACTGATCGGTAAAATAGCAAGTGTATTATGCTGCCAATGTAGTAATAATAGGGGATTTCTCCCCAGAACGATCTCGAGGACTACGTAGGAAAATACAAATTCTACTCTAATTCAATTGGACAAAAAGCAATTGGGGGATTGGAAGTTGTTTTGCGATTACAATAAAACGTAGAAAATAAGCAGAAAATAAAATGAGGTTTGAACAATGATGAGAAGCATGCTAGAGTACGGTGTATGAATTGCCTTGCAATGACCTTAATCCTTATTTCAACGACATGGCTCAGATTTATCAAATTCTTGACTATTAAGTGTTTACTCCTAAGTCCTTAGTGAAAAAACCTTTGATAACATAACCTAATTACTACGTCCGTATATAATCAAGTCGAAGTCAAGCATTAAGCAAAATAATGTCAACAGTGTTCCAAGTACTACAGGGTATCCCTAGGCCTAGGCGATATCTACTATAATATTACCATACAAAAGCGTTAACAGTGGTTTGGCCGACCTAAGGTTAACCGTAAATCAAGTCATATTTGTCCGATAGAAAAAGCATTAAGAACGTTGTACGATAAAAATTGATTATGAAATAAGCACTGATGTCATTGAATAAAGAAAACTAAGATCATTACAGTAATAATTCAGGGACACCCCCTAGCAATTAGGGGTTTAGCTACTCATAATATTCAAAGAAATTATAACAATGAAATTAAACATTACAAGGATCCGGGATTGCTTTGATCTTCAATTGCTCCTGCGCATGAAAACCTTCAGTTCTCCCTTTTCTCTTGATCGCTCAATTCTCTCGTCTAATTCTTCTCTAGTCCAAAAGTCAAAAGCCCCTCTCAAATTCCCCAAAAACTGTCTAAAATACTCTCAAGTCAATTACATAGTCGGGAAATACCCAAAGTACCCTCAAGGATCCCAAAAGTCCAAAAATCAAGAAAATCAGTAACTAACACGCCCCAGCCAACACAGGCCATGTCCGCTGACACGGGCACCCATGTTGGCCCTCTATATCTCTGAAAATTATGAAGTTGCTCCAGGCTTGCTGACACGGGCCGTGCCAGCTGACACGGGCACCCGTGTCAGCCCTCTGTATCTTCTTCAATTTTCATCTTTCTGGTTCCCTTCTGACACGGTCTGTGTCAGATGATACGGCCATGTCAGGTGACACGGGTGGCCGTGTCAGGCCACTGTATCTTTTCCAAAAACTCTTCTGAACTTCCAGAAACTCCGTTTTCTCCGCACAGGTTCTTCGGGCTTTTTCATATAAACCTGAAATCAATAGAAATACCACACAAATGCGTAAAATGCCACAAAAGTGAAATAAAACAAGAAACATTAAATTAACTTAAAAAACAACGAAAAGACTAAAGAAACGGTTACCGATTAATGGATAAAGTACCGAATACATGACGAAAACGTAGTAGAAATGGTGACCAATCACAACCCCAAACTTATCTCATTGCTTGTCCTCAAGCAGTGCTCAAGACAACAGAAAGGTCACCCCAAAATTAGCAATAGTTTACTTACCACAATACCGCCGATATCTTTCGCACTCTCTTTTCGCTGTACCACAAAGTTTCCATTTTCCCCAATCCGAACAGTCCACTACACTTACACATCACAACACCTTCTTTACCTATCAGCTTATTCTCACTCTCACAAAAATCTCTTAGGTCAAAGTGTATACGCTCAACAATCAGAGTGTGCAAAATCAACTCGTAAACTTGAATATCGTCTATTTTTATTTTACACACACACCACACACACTTTTTGAAGACTTTACAGGTTGTAACAGGCCTTAGGGTTAAAAGGTGGGATAAACAAAAAATGGGTAAACAAGTGGTTTGGGCTCAGAATCGGGGTCATTATTCTTTTCACTGTGTCATTTGTACTATCACAATCAGGGGTATCAGATACTTTTTCATTCGGATCCTTTAGCTTCTAGTCACTTATTTCTTGTGAGTGTTTCTTCTTAATTTTCAAGCTAAACCAAAACTAAGTAATTGTATTCTTCTTTTCAAAATTTTCTTTCTTTTTTTTTCTTTTTCACAAAATTCCATTTTTTTTTCCTTTTTCCTTTCTTTTTCTTTTCTTGCACTTACCTAGTTGTTATCGGTGTTTCAACCCCAAACTTAGAATTTTTACACAGGTAAAAAATTACTACACCTATCTGAGCGGGTAAGGAAGTGTTTGGGGCTTATGGTTTACATGATTTGGTTACAACAAACAAAGGTAAAAATGACTCAAGCTGGGTTAACAAAGGATAATCATACGAAGGGTGGCTAGAAAGGCTCGGGGTTAAACGAAAACAAGTGCCTCAGTGTGTATAAGTGTGCATTCAAATTCCAATGGACAATACACAAGCTCAGAGTGATAGAGACATACTTGAGCAACTCTCATGATGACTAAGTATTTGGCTTTGTATAACTCACCATGGTTGGTATAGCTTGACAGGTTCCAAAGTGCTCCTAGTGTAGTGCATCTTCCTATCCAGCTCGGGTGCACAGTAATCCAATATCGGTCCAGTGTCAGAAATTTACGTCCAATCAATCATCTTCAGCGGTATCCACTTTTGGGGACTTCTAGAATAGCAAGCAAAGGTTGAATCTTTCATCCACTAATACACGTCGTGTCAGTTCTCAGACACCAACATCCACAAATCTGTAATACCCAAACACAAACCAAAATAGCAATAAAAATAAAAGTAAAACTGAAATGAAATAACAGAAATAATAACAAAACAATAAACCCCCCCCCCCCACACTTGAACTAAACATTGACCTCAATGTTTGAACCCAAGATAGAGAGGGGACTCACAGAATACTACTGCGGAGGCAAAGGTGGAAAGTACAACATCAATCGCTGGATCATTAGTTGTATCTCATCAAGGACAAACCCTTGACGAGCTTGTTCCTCCCCTGCCTTGTCTGCTCCTGGAAGAGGTCTCCTAATTCAGTTCTTACCCATGACCATTTATCAGGAGTCATGGATGATGACTCTGCGCCTTGTGGATGAGAACTCGAGGGTGGAGGGACAAACTGCTCCTGCTTTTCTTCCTATTTCAGAACACCTTCTTTATAACCTGCATCAACATCCTCAGCCTCGTAGTCGTCCTCAGGGACGATACTCTTATATAGCCAATTATTACAGTCAATAATAGAAATTTTATCCGGGTTGGGGAGAGCAATCACAAACTTGTGATGATTCACCATAGAATAAAAGTTAGCAGCAATAACAATCATGTCCTGCTGAATCAAGGCATTCATATCAATTTTCATCTTCCCCGCTACTGGGGTCTCGCTATTCAAAATGGGACCATAGCCAAAATGCACGGCTATTTGGGTAATCATACCCCCGACAAAATTCCCACCTTGGGTCGTTCAACCCACTCTCCCCAAATAATCGGCCGCAAATGCGGGAGCATTCAGTGACAACCCATTAGCCATCGCATAGAGGAAAAAAATTCCCTCTGAGTGGCTACTCCGGTGCTATCACCCCTACCAAACAGAGTAAAAGCTAAACCCTTCTGGGCATACCTGAAGCACGGTTTTTGTATCCCCAAGGCCTTTTCCGCTTTCGCGACATACTCAATTTTACCTGTTATTGTTGTCCAGAAAGTAGCAACATCGAATTCATCCGGAACTGCTCCAGGGCCATTTAACGGGAGTCGGAGAATGCCTCCTAACTCCTCCATAGTCAAAATGTGATCCGCATTAAATAAACGGAACTGTAAAGTACCGTAATATTGTCGTGTTGTACCTGTCCACCTTTTTTGCAATTGAAAATCAACTGTACTCAGAAACTCAAGGGTTATGCACTCGTATGTTGGCGCTTCAAATTGCATAAACTCAAGCATGTCAATAACATGAAACATCCTATGCACCTCTACAATTAAACCCAGATCAGTTAAAGTTTCATTGCAAATATACCTTGTCGGTGTGATCTTACGTTTGACGTGGAAGGAGTAGCGCCGTTCTTGAGCCGGTGTGGCAAAAAAATATCATGATGATTGGGTGTGCGGCTACTCCGTTTCCTTGTTCCAGATGCCTCAGCAACGGGTTGTTTTCCTTTTGCAACTCTTCTTGGCGGCATTGTGTGTACCTGAAAAACAGAGAAAAACCAACAACAGAATTACAAGAAAAAGCTGTCGTAGAATGGTAGAGGGCGTAAATGGAACAAGTTTTGTGAAGGCGGAAAGTGGTTTGGTGAGTGGAAGGGTGGAAGAGAAGCTTTTTAGTATGGTGGTTATGGAGGTTTTTGAAGAAAGATGGAGAATGATGAAGGTAGAAGATGAAAAGTGAGAGAGAGAGAGAGAGAGAGAGAGAGAGAGAGAGAGAGAGAGAAAATCTGAGTTTTAAGAGATTAAATGAGGATTAGTGGGTAATGATTAGGTTTAAGATTGGGTGGGGACCACAAAAAGGAAAGGAAAAAATTCAAAATTTGGGTGTCCGCATGCCTGACACGGGCCATGTCAGGGGACATGACGAGCCATGGCAGGCGTCTGATCCTTCACCTCTAAAATGAATTTTTCTCCACTCGCCCCAATAGAGCTTACATAGGCCGTGTCAGCCTACTGGTAACCATCAAAATCTTCACATTTTCCTCCCTTTGTCTCATCATCCTGACACAGGTCGTGTCAACTGACATGGGCGACCGTGTCAGGCCCCTGTATTTCCACAAATTTTTTGTTTTTCAACTTTTCTCCATTTTTTAGCGAGTACACTATCATTTGCTGATGCTGTCTAAATTATATCAAATTTTGTGCTTGCTCCGATCTCCGATGAAGTACTATGTGTTTTCCTAACAAAACTTGCAAACAAACAAAACAACTAAAATGGTTAGAAATAAAACGCGTGGGTTGCCTCCCACAAAGCACTTCATTTAACAGTGCATGGCTCGACGGTGTCCAACTTAGCCCGTAAGTTGAACATCATCCATCTGGCTACTTCCTCCAACTGTTTTAATCATTCCAACCGAATGTTTGTTGTCTTCACATTCACCTTCCTTCTTGTTAACCAACACCTTCAGAGTTACTTCCTCATCAAAAGATCTTAACATCAGAGTGTCTTTTTCATTATCCACACTGCACCGACTAGTAAGAAAAAATGGTTAACCAAGAATAATAGGTGTTGCTTCGTCTTTCGGAATGTCCATTATTTCAAAGTCAACGGGAAAAACAAATTTATCCACCGTCACCAACACATCTTCCGCCAACCCACATGATTACTTAGTCGTGTGATCAGTGAATTTCAACTTTGTTCCTGCATCACTCACCTTTCCAACATCCAACTTTTTATAAATGGAGAATGGCATGAGGTTCACACTCGCACCGAATCAATGAGTACCTTCTTGAATGTTGTGTCTTTTATAGTGCACGATATTGCTATCGATCCCGGATCCTTCTGCTTGATTGGGATTCTCCTCTCTGGTGAGATTATGTTTCACTTTTCCTTCAAGACAACCTGCTCATCTCTGATAGGTCTCTTCTTGTTGATAACATCTTTCATAAATTTCTGATACAATGGTATTTGCTCAAGTGCTTCAAAGAACGACATATTGACCTCCAACTTCTCAAACATTGTACTGAATCTCCCAAATTCCTTCTCATTTTGATCCTTTTAGTCTCTCTCATAGGGTAAGGCACCTTAATCACTGGTTTTTCTTTCTTTTCAACTTTTTCTTTAGTGGGTCTTACCGGTGATCTAACTTCCTCCTGTTTTTCCTGATGGTCCTTGATTTCCAATTCCACCTCCAACAAGCCTTCTTCTTCTTTTCCTTCTTCTTCAGATTCCCTAATAGACTTACCACTTCTGGTCATAATGGCATTCATATTCTAATGCTCTCTTGGATTTGTCACAGTTGCACTTGTTAGGGCACCTGGTGCTGGGACATTTGTAAGTTACTAGGCTATCTGACTCATCTGAACTTCAAGATTTTTTATAGATGTTGTAGTATTTCTTTGATAGTTTTGGTTTTCTTCCTGGAATTTCATATTGTGACTAGCCATCCTTTCAAACGCTGTCTCCCACTCTGCTTTCTGAGGTACCTGTAGCTGTGGTTGGTTCTGATACTATGGGGGACCCTGTTTTTGAACATTCTCTTGTTGATCTTTCTAGGAGAAATTGGATGATTTTTCCAACTTGGGTTATAAGTATTAGAATAGGGATTATTCTGCTTCAGGAACTTAATCTCCTCAATTTGTTGCGCAGTCAAAATGCAATGTGCAGTGAAATGGGGTCTATTACAAATCTCACAACTTACAGCTTAACCGGTTTGAACTTGAGCAAAATTTTGGGTATTCACATTCATCGCTTTCAATCTTCTTTCTACCTCAGCAGTAATCTGATCTTCCATTTTTACCACCTGGTCCACCAGCTTTAAATCAATGATCCCTTCTGTTTTACTTACACTATGGTCGTACAGCTCTAGATGCTCATTTGCTGCTATAGCCTCTATAATCCTCTTTATACCAGTGGTTGTTGTTTGATGAGCCACCGGCAGCTGTATCAATCAGTTGTTTGGTCTTCATCCTCAACCCATTCACGAACATTTGCATATGTTCAGTAGGATCCATGTTGTGAGTTGGACAAGCGACCAATAACCTTTTGAACCTTTTATAGGCATCCCCAAGTGATTCTCCCTCCTTCTGTTTAAAATTCACAATGCCATGTCGCTTGCGAATGTAAACAGAGGCCGGAAAATATTCATTTAGGAATGTTGTCTCCATTTCCTCCCAAGTAGTTATACTTCCCACAGGTAGGGAGTAAAACCACTCTTCAGCATCTTCTGCTAAGGTGAATGGGAACATCCTTAGCTTCTTCGCCTCTTCTGAGTTCCCCTCAATCTTCAAGGTAGTGCTCATTATAAGAAACCATTGTAGATGCTTATTTGCATCTTCATTTATTTTTTGGGTAAACGGTCTCTTTTCAAGCTGCCTGATCGTAGTCGGGTGCAACTGAAAGTGGGTTACATTGACCGGTTGATTCACTATGGCCAGCCGCCCAGTTGGAGCATTTACTCTACCATAGTTACACAAAAGTCTCTCTGCTGGTTGATTTCCAGCCATGATCACAATCTTCGGTTGTGTCTCTGTGTCTGTATCGGCTCCTGAGTCAGAGTTCTCATAATGGACATAAATTTCTTCCTCTTTTTTCGGTTCTAAAATTACCGGTTATGAACCTGACGCTGCCACTCTTTCTCTTTTAGCCTTTCGAAGTCTAGTGCAAAACGATCTTTCTGGTTCTGCATCAAAAAGAAATTCAGTTGAGGGTTTTCCTCGCATGCATAGATTAGACAATTATAAATAATATTCACAAATTATTAAAATAACATAAAATAAAATTTTGGTCACAGAGCAACAAAATTTCAATTGAATTAAAATTAAAAACTTATATTTTGGCAGTCCCCGACAACGGCTCCAAAAACTTGATCGATAAAATAGCAAGTGTATTATTCTGCCAATGTAGTAATAATAGGGGATTTCTCCCCAGAATCGATCTCGAGGACTGCGTAGGAAAATAAAAATTCTACTCTAATTCAATTGAACATAAAGCAATTAGGGGATTGGAAGTTGTTTTGCGATTATAATAAAAAGTAGAAAATAAGCAGAAAATAAAATGAGGTTTGAACAATGATGAGAAGCATGCTAGAGTACGGTGTATGAATTGCCTTGCAGTGACCTTAATCCTTATTTCAACGACATGGCTCAGATTTATCAAATTCTTGACTATTAAGTGTTTACTGCTAAGTCCTTAGTGAAAAATTTTTTGATAACATAACCTAATTACTACGTCCGTATATAATCAAGTCGAAGTCAAGCATTAAGCAAAATAATGTCAACAGTGTTCCAAGTACTACAGGGTATCCCTAGGCCTAGGCGATATCTACTATAGTATTATCGTACAAAAGCGTTAACAATGGTTTTACCGACCTAAGGTTAACCGTAAATCAAATCCTATTTGGCCGATAGAATAAGCATTAATAACATTGTACGATAAAAATTGATTATAAAATAAGCATGATGTCTTTGAATAAAGAAAACTAAGATAATTACAGTAACAATTCAGGGACACCCCCTAGCAATTGGGGGTTTAGCTACTCATAATATTCAAAGAAATTATAACAATGAAATTAAACATTACAAGGATCTGGGATTGCTTTGATCTTCAATTGCTCCTGCGCATGAAAACCTTTTGTTCTCCTTTTTCTCTTGATTGCTCAATTCTCTCGTCTAATTCTTCTCTGGTCCAAAAGTCAAAATTCCCTTTCTCATTCCCCAAAAACTGTCAAAAATACTCTCAAGTCAATTACATAAGTTTGGAAATATCCAAAGTACCCTCAAGGATCACAAAAGTCCAAAAATCAAGAAAATCAGCAACTAACACGCCCCAGCCAACACGGGCTGTGTCAGCTGACACGGGCACCCGTGTTGGCGCTCTGTATCTCTGAAAATTATGACGTTGCTCCAGGCTTGCTGACACGGGCCGTGTCAGCTGGCATGGGCACCCATGTCAGCCCTTTGTATCGTCTTCAATTTTCATCTTTCTGGTTCCCTCCTGGCACGGCCCGTGTCAGGTGACACGGGTGGCTGTGTCAGGCCACTGTATCTTTGCAAAAAACTCATCTGAACTTCCGGAAACTCCGTTTTCTCTGCACTGGTTCTTCGGGTTTTTTCATATAGACCTGAAATCAACAGCAATACCACACAAACGTGTAAAATGCAACAAAAGTGAAATAAAACAAACAAGCGAGAATAAAATA
Organism: Lathyrus tuberosus; assembly: GCA_022829125.1. NCBI lineage: Eukaryota > Viridiplantae > Streptophyta > Magnoliopsida > Fabales > Fabaceae > Lathyrus > Lathyrus tuberosus. The sequence goes on along the minus strand of JALAZF010000107.1, from coordinate 12,178,386 downwards.
AGAAACGTTATATTAACTTAAAAAACAACGAAAAGACTAAAGAAACGATTATCGATTCATGGATAAAGTGTCGAATACATGACGAAAACGTAGTAGAAATGGTGACCGGTCACGTACGCTACGCATACTGACAGAGGGCCATGTTGGCCCTGGGGACGGGTGCGTACCATACGCGTATCACCCTGGGTATGTCCCCTTCATACGTGTATGGCCTTCCTCCATACGCTTATAGCCAGGCGCATATCAAAAACCCAGATTTTGCATCTGTGCAAAATTTTCTCCATTGTAGCACCTTCAAACTTCTAAATAAGAACCAAAACTACCTTCGACTCATCACAGATTCAAGTTCTAATCCTATTTCGTCATTTTCGTCAATTCTTTCTATTGTCAAACCCTAATTCGTTAACCCAAAACCCACAGTTTCAGATCTGTTCAAAGTTCATCACAGTAACAACATATAATTACACGACTTTCACAGCAATAACTGTATTCCACATGAAATTCATAGCAGACGTCATATACAGAAAATTTCACAAATATCTACATACAATTTCATCATATTTTCGTCAATGGACACATAACACACAAAAACCTACATCTACCTTAAACCCATATAACAACCTGGATAACCCCCCATACCTTGAATTTCTTAGAAATTGACTCTTCTCTGCGTCCTATGGATGATTTTCCTCAGTTCTCTGTGCCCTAGCTCTCTTTCTTCAGTTCTCTCTAATTTCCATGATCGTACAGAATGAACTTCCCTAATTCCCACTCTTCTTTTTGTCATTCTTACCCCTTGGACCCCTATGATGATTTTCTTATCTTACCCTCACTTATTCCACCTAACTTTACCATCTTACCCTCAGTGTTCCTCTCCTTTTATTTAAAATAATAGTAATAATCTAAATAATATCATTCACATTGTTTTATTATTATTATCACTAAAATAATTCTAATTAATCACTTAATTTCTAAAATGTTCTCATTATTCCCTTAACTAAAAAATACCCCACAACCCACTACAAAAACATCAAGCGTCACAGTATTTCATCCAAAACTAACAGAAATTAAGAATAATTATAATAAATCAATTAAATAAATATTTTAATTATTTTGGGGTGTTACAACTCTCCCCCATTTAAAGAATTTTCGTCTTCGAAAATTACCTGATGGAAACAGAGTCGGGTACGACTCCTTCATCTGATCCTCGCATTCCTAAGTCCAACTCTCACCAGTTGGTGCACCCCACAACACCTTCACCAACGCTATGACTTTATCCCCGCAATTGTTTCATTTCATGTCCATCAATCAACACACGTAATGCTTCAATAGCCAGGTTGTCTCTCACATGTACGTCATCCATTTGGATCACATGCGACGGATATGAATTGTACATCCTCAACTGTGATACATGAAACACATCATGTAAATTCGCAAGCGACAGCGGTAAAGCAGTCTGATAAGCCACTTCTCTTATCCTCTTCAAAATTTGATACAGACCAACAAAACATGGAGTGAGCTTCCTAGACTTCAAAGCTCGACCCAAACCAGTCACCGGTGTAACTCTCAAAAACACGTGATCTCCCTCTTCGAATTCGAGTGCCTTCCTCCTCTTATCATGATAACTCTTTTGACGACTCTGCTAAGCTCTCATCCTTTCTTGGATCATCTTAATCTTCTCAGTTGTCTCCTGCACAATATCAGGTCCGAGTATAACACTCTTGCCTGATTCATACCAACACAATGGAGTTCTACACCTCCTTCCATACAAAGCTTCATACGGCGCCATCCCAATATTAGCATGAAAACTATTATTGTATGTGAACTCAATCAACGACAGATGGCTATCCCAAGATCCTCCTTGATTAGGGATGTAAATGGATATCCATGGGGACGCATACTATGATATCTGTATCCGGCCCGTTAGATAAATATGATATCCATATCCGCCCCATATCCATGCGGATATCCGTTAAACGAGTAATCCGTGGGTTTTACGATATCCGCATATATTTACAAATATCCATGGATAATATTTTTTTTGAAATTTTTTTTTGAAAAAAATATTTTTAACTTCTTTTAATGACACAAAAATTTAGCATCACATAACATCGATACAATTCCCTCCTAATTTAACAAAAAAAATTCCATCACATTAATTTTCTTCTTATTCACCAAAACATAATTAGATCCAAACATAATATTCATACATTTCATTTTTAACCAAACAAATAAAAGATATTGTAATTGTGAGTTATGATGGAAGAGCAGATGATAAAGGAGTAGGAAGAGAGACATTGGTTTGACAGAGGAACGACGACACTAGTTGGTTAGACTATGAAATTGTTGAAGTGAGATATGAAGTAATGAAAAGTTTAAATATGAAATGTCTAATCGAATTTGAATAAAATGTGAAAGGTTTTCTTTAAAGAAAATTTCAATAAAAAAAAGAAAAAAATATAAGAAGACTAATTTTTTTTAGAAGATGAAAAGATAAGGTATAATAAATTAATAATATTTAAATGATTTTTATAATTTATTAACGGATATGGATATCTGCTGGCATGGATATCATTAAACCCGTATCCATATCCATTAATAAACGGATATTTAAATATCCATTTATTTTATCCGTGGATATCCATTAAAATATCCGTCTCATATCCGTGATAGATTTTATCTACAGATATCCGCGGGTACGGATTTTTTTGCCATCCCTATCCTTGATCCAACACACAAGCCCTCAACAAATCCTCTAAAGATTATATATACCTCTCTGACTGCCCGTCCGTATGTGGATGATATGCAGAAGTCATCCTTAACTTAGTACCCAAAGCATCTTGTAAACTTTTCCAGAACCTCGACGTAAATCTCGGATCTCTATCCCACACAATACTCGAAGGTATCCCATGCAACTTCACAATTTCCTCAATGTACATCTCAGCTAGCTTCTGCATAGAATGATTAATCTTCATCGGTAAGAAATGAGCTGATTTAGTTAATCTATCCACGATCACCCAAATTGAATAATTTCCCTTAGCAGTTTTCGGCAATCCCTGTAGCGAGCGATTTCTGTCGATAACGCGACCACCTTATCGTTGGGCTTTCCTCACCGCAATGGTAGGAGGGGGTGCTACTTTCTTATTTCTTATTTATCCCATGAGCTGGAAGGGAAAGGGAAGTTATCTAAAACTAACCTTGCACGCGAATGTTTAACTGAACAAACGTTTAAAGAGATTAGGGGGTCCGAGGTCAGGTTATACAATGGGGAGTTGTCAATTACCCATCCTATATGTGGTTATCCACAGGATATTAGCTTTAGGTTTCGCTTTATACTTGATGGTGTTTATCCGTTAATGGGTTGGGAAAGTTTCTTGGGAAGTATGAGTGAGTGAGTTTTTGTTGATGTTCGGGTTTTTCTGATGTTTTTGGTAAGGTACTGGACCTGAGTTTTGATTGTTGTATGAAGGTACTGGACCTAGGGTTTTTTATTAGTATGCTCGCTAAGATTTCGCAATCTTATGCCTACGTATTCCCGTTTAAACAAAACAAGGAAATCAGAGCAATCGTAGTTCCTCCTATTCTAAGGGAGGAAAAAGATATTTAGTGTCTTGTTCAAAGCCCAAGATTGAAGCTAAAAGGTTTATTTGTGTCTTGTTCAAAGCCCAATATTGAAGCTAAAAGGTTTAACTGAGAGATAACTTGTCATCTCTAAAGAGGTATTGTTGATTTTTTTGTGCCTTGATAAAAGCCCAAGGTTGAAGCTAAAAGGATGATGGACTCCACTGGGGAAATCCTTACCCAAAGCCTAAGAGGAGGCTGGGTAAGACCAACTCAACAAGAGAGTGTGTATATTGGTGTCTTGTACAAGGCCCAAGATTGAGGCAAAAAAGAGACTGGCTATTTTGGGGATATCGTTATACAAAGCCTAAGAGGAGGCTGAAAGTTTGACTTTTTCGGGGAAAATATTTTGTATGTCTTGTACAAAGCCCAAGATTGAGGCTGAAATAGGTTTGACTCTGCTTGGGAAATCATTCCTCAAAGCCTAAAAGAAGGCTGGGAGGAAGTGACCTCGCTGGAGAAGACATTTGTCCCAAGCTTAAGAGATAAAGATTTATGTCTTGTACACAGCCTAGGATTGAGGCTAAAAGGGTTTGACTTAACAAGAGAGTGCTTTTATCTGTCTTGTACAAAGCCCATAATTGTGGCTGAACAAGCTGGAGAAATTATTCTACACAACTTGAGAGGAGGCTAGCTCTAGCTAGGGGAAATCTTTACATCAAACCTACGAGGAGGCAGAAAAAAGATTGACTCAATAAGAGAGTATTTTTGTCTGTCTCGTACAAAGCCCGAGATTGAGGCTAAAAAAAGGTTGACTCAACAAGAGAGTGTTGAAATGTGATTGACTCAACAAGAGAGTCTGAAACGGTGATTGACTCAACAAGAGAGTCTGAAAGTTAACTGACTCAACAAGAGAGCCTGAAAAGGTGATTGACTCAAAAAGAGAGTCTGAAAAGGTTAGCTCCACTGTGGAGAATCATTGTACGAAGCCCAAGAGGAGGCTGACTTTGCTGAGGGAAGGTCATTATACAAAGCCTAAGAGGAGGCTAACTTTCTGCTGGGGATTATTGAGATCCCTAGGCAGGTCCAAGTGGGGAATCAACTTTTGCTGAGGGTTCTAGAAGAGTTAAGATATCAGATGCCTTGAGGTTCTGATACTGGGGATATACTGTCCCTGGTTTGGGGATTTTTAGGAGAGAGGCCGGGTTTTAGACCTTTCTAGAGATTGATCCAGAGTTAACGTGGTTTCTCATATGTTTATAGGGAACTTGAGAATGTCTTTGAGACTCAAGGGGATTAGACTGTCCAAGTCTACTGGTGTGGAAAAGTTTTATCTTTTATATGATGCCCAAGAGGAGGCGGGTGTATTAACGGATGAGAATCAACCCTAAATTGGTCAGAGGTTTAACACTGGAAAGACTGCTCTAGGAAAGGATGACTAAGTTCTGTCTTATACCTTTAAGAGGTCTTTAGGGTCCTTGTATTAAGCCCAAGAGAAGGCATGAGAACTTCTAAGAAGCCGGAGGGTCCTTGTATAAAGCCCAAGGGGAGACGGGGATGCTTTTAGGAAGCCCGTGGGTCTCAAACCAAGAAAAGTTTAAGAAATGCTATTCACCGAGAATAGATCATTTAGTGAAAATTCTGAGGTTTGAAGAAACTCAAGAGATGCTATTCACTGAGAATAGATCAACTCTGGGGAGTAGAGTTTCTTTGACAATTTCTAGGGGTGACAGCCTGAGAAAAGGTTCACGAAGAATACTTCATTTCTCTTTGTTCCATATTGTTTAAGCCCAAGATAAGGCAAGACTGTATCTGGAAATCCTATGGGATGTAGTTTTGACTATATTTAAGAGTGACCAACATGGCTTTACCTAGTTCTAGACCTAGTTGTCGGGGAAAACTCTAAATAACTATACTAGTATATATATAGTTGATATATGACAAGTATTTAAAAGGATATGAAAGAAGACTTACAGTGCGTAGCTTCCCACAATACAATTATATATATATATATATATATATATATATATATGAAAGCGAGTAATGAAAGTTGTTTAAAACTTACAGGCGAGCAAGCTTCCATGCTGTATTGTTAGTTTTTCAAAGAAATTAAAGAAAGTTTTGATAACAACATATATATATATATATATATATATATATATATATATATATATATATATATATATATATATATATATATATATATATATATATATTTGAACCTAAACCAAAAGGGAAGTTGTTTTACAAAGATTGTTGGGGCTTATACTTAAGGAGAGGCCCAAGGTTTAACAGTGATCGCACCATTGTTTTGAAAATCGCAGAGGGACTTATACAATGACTGAGGCCCACAGAGGTTTATTCACAAAATGGTTGGGTCTTACAACTCAAGGAGAGGCCCAAGGATGTTTTGAAAAATAAAGATGGGACTTACAACACGAGGGGAGGCCCAGATGGTTTGTTTTGAAATGACAATCGCGCCGAGATTCTTTTAACGCAGAGGGACTTATCCAATACCTGAGGCCCGAAAATGGTTTTGGTAAAAAGGGGATTGGGTCTTACACTCTATTAGAGGCCCAGAGTTTTTAAAAAGAAAAGAGAATGGGCCTACAACTCAGGGAGAGGCCCATGTGAAGAACAGTGATCGCACCGTCGTTTTTGAGAATCGTATCGGGACTTTAACAAATGACTGAGGCCCAAATTGTTTGTACATGATAAGAGATGGGTCTTACACTCTATTAGAGGCCCAATAGTGTTTTAAAATTTAAAATCAAGAGGAAACCCTAATTTTAAATAAAAATGTTATTTTTCAAAGGAAATTAAATCAAAAAAATGATATAAAATGCCAAATATATTCAAAAATAAGTTGTACACCTTGAAAAATATTTTGAAAAGTCATGTTTAATTACATGAGAGTTTGAAATTCAATTGGTTTTGAAAGATCAAAGTGGGAATTTCATTTTAAAATGTTTAAAAACAAAAAAAATGAAATTAATTACAAAAATTCTAACTATATTAAATAAATAATATAAATTGGATTTTTTTGTAAAATAAAATATTTAAACATTTTAGTGTATTTTGAGAAAAAGAATCAATTCAAAAACATAAATATTCAGAGAGAAATTAATTTTTGAATCAATTAACAAAAATAACAAAATATTCAAATATTCAAAAATTTGAAAAAGGGCACCAAGAACACCAAGTTCTTGCCCGCGCCCTCTGTTTTTCCAGATTTTCATTTTCTCACGTTTATCCATGATTTCTCAATGGTTTTGCACGATTCAAGTACCAATCTTGCTCGTTTTTTAACAAGGATCACAACCATTTAGATTAATTGCATTTATTTTTAGTATTGAGTGAGAAATCAGAAGAAACTCTCAAGAACCCTAATTAGGAAATTGATTGAGGATTATCACTCCATACATGATTAGGAACATATGACAAAATTATTGTGCAGTAAAATATGCATGCATCATAGAGTTTGAAGAGTTCATGCTTACCTCTTGCAGCTGGTGATCGAGTTCTGAGTTAGAGGTGTTACAGCTAGGTTCCAATGATCTGGACAGCTTCCCTAGGTGCCAAGGATGGTGTTTGAATGCTTGGAATAATTGGAAATGATCTTGAACATGAGATGGTACCCCAACTGCAAATCTGTCAAGAACTTGAGCAATTGGCTGGTGATTTTGAATATCTGATGTTTCAGATGTGATTTTGTGTTATGGATTACTCGCATATGATGTTTATGAGGTGGTGAGTGATTGGTTTGGTTGGAATTGCTCTCAAACTCAAAACTCGATAGTGACTTGAGTTAGAAGGCAAAATTGGAGTGAAAGTGGAGATTTTGAGGAAAGCATCAATTTGGGTGCTTTGGTGTACTCAAACTGATAACAAATGAGGCCTATTTATAGCGGAGCAAGTTTGTTTTACAAGCAATAGTGAATGGCAACGGGTACAGGTCTGTGGCCAATTGTGATCAAATGGAATCTCAAGTCTCCTCTAGCCATTGGCTTGAGGTTAGAGCACAGGCCTAAGGTTCTTTGGTTCAGGGATAAGTCTTGACTGAACTTGAATATCATTGTCTTGATGAATTTCACCTCTATGCATCAGTTAAATGCTTTGAGACAAAATTGAATATTTGAAGCATCTTGAATTCTAGGGGTGACATGCATAAACATAGATTCATGGACTTGTGAGGCTTATGGATCAGTGTTTGTTCCTTGGTTATTCCCCCTTGAGGTGTGCAGATAGATAACCATGTTTATTTTTGCACAATTTGATCAATTCGAGCCTAAATGCACAAATCTGCCTTGCCAAGACAATTTGCAGCAAGGCATGTTGCAGCTGTCATAACCCCTAGCTCAGGTGGAGTTTGATGAAGTTCTTGGTCATTTTGGAAAGCTGATATATCCTATTTCAACATGATGTCCAACTTTGGTTTTGATCCAACTTGAATTACAATGAAAAATACCTCTACATTTTGGAAAAAATAAGGCAGATTCTGACTTAATGAAAATTTCACAAAGTGTTTGAAATGTGTCATTTTCATGTTTTTAGCCATTTTGATCACTCCATAACATAAAATCCATGAGGAATTGGAATGAGATGTAGTTGAAACTTTTGAAGTTTGTAATGAGAGCGACAAGTCGAGCTTTGGACCATCCAAAATGGTTGCTTGGATCTCAAGTTATGGTCCTTGGAAGTTGGTACCCTAGCCACTTTGTTCCATAACTTAGAAAAATTCTAAGTTTTCTTATGGTTACCCCTTTTACAAGTTAACCCATTTTCTTTAGTTTTTCTTGATGAATGATTATTCAAATCACATATTAACATTGTTTTAGGGTTAAAGAACCTTGGTTGACCAAAAATTCTAAAAGTCAAACTTTGGATTTTTGTACAGTTGACTTTTTATCAGATGAAATCCAAACTTCCTTTGGGAAATCAAGCCCTTGACCAAAATCAAACCTAATGGATGGATTCTATAGGTGCTATAGGGTGTATTGAATCATGTCCCAAGGTTTGGAAGCATGTCCTGGTCAAAAGTCAAAGATACAATTGACTTTTTCTTCAAAACCCTAATTGTGGTTCAGATGAAATTAAAACTTATGAATCAAGCTTCTTGGATCAATCCATTGTTGCTAATGGATCCATGTAGTGTATTGGAGGCCCTCAAATCATGTATTGAGGTCTTGGCTCATGCTTTGTCCCAAAAGTCAACTTAGGGGTGAATTAGGTCAAGAAAGCCTAATTCCTGATTTTTGGGTAAAGGCATCCCCTGAGGTTAAATTGACTTAATGATTGGGTCCATGAGGTCCCTTGGAGTGTCTTGGGTTGTGCTTTGAAGCATTGGCTCATGCCCAGAGGAAAATTTCCATCTGGAGGCCTTGGTCGACCAAACCCTAATTTGGTGACACTGACGATCTTGAGGCTTGATCCACTTGGAATGTTGCACCCTTGTGCTTGATTCTTGATGTGGGAGTCCTCTTGATCCTTTATGGGTGTTTGAGAGTTTAGACAGGTTAAAGATCATGTCATTCCTTGATTGATCCTTTGTCTTAGGCTTTGAGAGGGCTTGAAACCCTAATTCTTGACTGTGGTGAAAGCTCAAACATCTTTGAGGATATTGATGAGGCATGATGGTTCATCCATATTGTGATGATGATTTGCACAATGATGGGAAATCTTGGTGGTCAAAATTTGGGGTATGACAATCCCGACACAAAATCCATGGAAATACTATCCCATTTCCATTCTGGAATATTCAACTGTTGCATCATACCCAAAGGTTTTTTATGCTCAATCTTTGACATTTGGCAAGTCAAACACACGTAAACAAACTCTACAATATCTTTCTTCATACCTGGCCACCAAAATAATTTCTGCAAATCCTAGTACATCTTCGTAGCACCGGGATGAATACTCAACCTACTTCGATGCCCTTCCTCAAGAATACTCTTCTTGAGTTATGGAATATCTGGAACACACACTCTGTCTATGAACCTCATTACACCATTCTCATCAATCTGGAATTCACCTCCATTACCTTGGTTAATCAAGGTCAACTGATCAACCAACCTCAAGTCAGATTGTTGGCCCACTCTGATTTCTTCCAGAATACCACTAGTGAGTTTCAACATATCCAACCTCACACTGTCAGGAGTCTCTTTACATGCTAAACTCAAGTCTCAAAATTGCTCGATTAATTCCAGTTCTTTCACCATAAGCATCGACATATGCAATGAGTTCCTGCTCAATGCATCGGCCACCACATTTGCTTTACGGGGATGGTAATTCAAACCAAAGTCATAATCCTTCAACAATTCCAATCACCTCCTCTGCCTGATATTCAACTCCTTCTGATCAAATAAGTACTTCAAACTCTTATGATCGCTGAACACTTCAATTTTAGAGCCAAAAAGATAATGTCTCCAAATTTTTAACACGAACACCACCACTGCCAACTCTAAGTCTTGTGTAGGATAATTCATTTCATGAACCCTCAATTGTCTCAAAGCATAAAAAACAACTTGGCCATTCTGCATCAATACTCCACCAAGACCCATCTACGACGCATCACAATATACCACAAAAGACTCACTCAGATTAGGTAAGATCAATACCGGAGCAGTCGTTAACCTCTTTTTCAATTCCACAAAACTCTCTTCACGTGCAACATCCCACACATAAGCTTAACCCTTTCGAGTCAACTGAGTCAAAGGTAATGCCAATTTAGAAAAACCTTCGATAAACTTACGGTAATGACCCGCCAACCCAAGGAAACTTCATATCTCAGTTGCAGACTTCAGAGTCTCCCACTGTAACACAACATCAATCTTAGAAGGATCATCAGCAATTCCACCACTTGAAATCACATGGCTAAGAAAACTCACTTCTTCCAACCAAAACTCACACTTCGACAGTTTTGCATATAACTTCTTCTCTTTCAACACTTGCAACACGGTTCTCAAATGTTCAGCATGCTCTTTTTCATATTTAGAGTATATCAGAATATCATCAATGAAAACCACAACAAACTTATCTAAATACTCATGAAATATCCAATTCATATACTCCATGAACACACCAGGTGCATTGGATACACCAAACGGCATCACAGTGTATTCATAGTGACCATACCTCGTCCTGAAAGCTGTCTTTGAAATATCATCAGGCTTAACATGAATCTGATGGTAACCCGACCTCAAATCAATCTTGCTAAACACACAAGCTCCTACTAACTGATCCATCAAATCGTCGATTATGGGAAGTGGATATTTATTCTTGATAGTCACTTTATTCAATTTCCTATAGTCAACACACAACCTCATACTACCGTCTTTCATCTTAACTAATAGCATAGGAGCACCCCACAGAGAAACGCTCGGTCAAACAAACTTCTTCTTAAGAAATTCTTCAAATTGTTTCTTCAACTCACTTAACTCAGACGCAGACATCTGGTAAGGAGCCATTGACACTGGACTCATATCTGGTATCATGTCCACTGCAAACTCTACTTCACGTTTTGGAGGCAAATCACTTATGTCATCCGGAAACACCTCTTGAAATTCACGGACAACAGGTAATTTGACACTCGCAACTTCATGATCAAGTTGCAACAATGCAAACATTGCAAACACCAAGGCTTCATCTTCTAGAAGTTCATCTACTTGCTTAGCAGACAAGAACATCATCTCCCTCATTATCACAAAACTCAGGAAACTCTACGGTCTTATTATAACAATTGATATGAACATAGTTGAACTCCAACTAGTTCATTCCAAAAATTCCAAAAATCATCAAAGGACATCTCAAACACACAAACGTAGCAGTAACAGAACCATTAGCAGGAGTTTCTATTACCATACTACCATTCATATCAGACAATTTCAAACCCAATCTTGTAGCACATTCAAACAAAATAAACGAATGAGTAGCACCAGTATCAATAATAGCGACCAACTCAACATTATTAATAAAACAAGTACCTCGAATCAAGTTATCTTTCTTGGAAACTTCTGAACCACTCAAAGCAAACACTCTGCCATTAGTTTGAGTAGCCGTAGCGGTCTTCTTCGACTTCTGACACTGGGTACTGATGTGACCCTTTTTGCCACAGTTGAAACAATTTGGACCTTCATCTTTGCAATCGGTAGCTCTATGGCCTCTCTTACCACATCTGTAGCACCTCAACACATTATTGGTGCAAACCTCAGCATGGTGGCCTTGCTCGCTACACCTGTAACACTTAACAGAAGCGGGAGCTGCTCCCCCGCTTGTCTTCTTTCCATCTGAAGCCTTCTGCTTCCCTTTGTCAACTGAAGTCTCATAAGGTTTTCCTCTAAACTCCCCTTTCTCTTTCTTCTCACTAAGATGCTTGTAGTGAGCAGATCAAGCTCGGCTATCCTCATCATAGATCCTACTCTTATCTACCAGCTTAGCATGCCTGCGAATCTGTTGGTACCCAATACCCTACTTGATTTCTAGCCTCAGCCCATTCTCGAACTTGAGACATTTAGACATCTCATCATCAACACGGTTGTAGTGAGGACAAAACTTCACCAGCGCCTCAAACTTTGTAGCATACTCTACCACAGTCATGTTTCCTTTCTTCAACTCAAGGAACTTCACCTCCTTCTTGCCGCGAACATCTTCCAGAAAATACTTCCCCGAAAATTCTCGCTTGAACAAAACCCAAGTTATCTCAGTACCAACATCTTCTAGTCTCTGACAGATGTTATCCCACCAATCATCAGCTTCTTCTGAAAGCATATGAGTTCCAAACTGAACTTGTTGAGTGTCAGTACACCCCATCACTCGAAAGATCTTCTCAATCACCTTGAGCCACTTCTGCACACTCTCTAGATCATGAGTGCCCACAAAAGTTGGCAGATTGTTCCTCTAGAACTTTCCCAAAGCACGAAACTCGTCAGGAGCTCCATCATTCTAATTGTTCTGAGCCATTGCTTGAGCAAGTGATTTCAACGCGTCAGCGATAGCACGATCGTTTCTTCCAGCCATCCTGCACACCATCAGCAATGTTAAAAGAAACAATTCATCGACAGTGTACACACACTGATCGACTGACAGGGGACTGACATCATACAAAACCTGGTCGGACAGACCGACCTGCTCTGATACCACTAATGTAACACCCTTCTACCCCAAAGAGCATACACGACAATTATAATAAATATATCAAAGTACATCACCATAAGGGTGCCACATTTTGTCATAAAACGTCAAAAATAACAAAATTGCCCAGTAACACGGGTTACGTCATCATAATTTCAATCAAATGCTACGCAGTGGAAAAAATCAAAACTCAAACAAATTATAATTCAAATGTCTTAAAAACCAGAAACACATAACATCATAATGTCAACAAGAAAAGAACATAATCATTCGACTCAAACGTCCCGACCCGATGTTACATATCAGAGCAAGACCCTCTAAATCAACGAAATAACAAAAATACTTCAAAATCCAAGCTTCGTGCACCAAGTGAGCTAGTCCTGATCACCTGCATGTTACGCACGTGGAGGCAACATTCAAACAGGCAGGGTGAGTAATCAGAAATCATCATATAAGATATAAGACAAAAGATATAACAGCCACACACATATAATCGTCAAATCATTCACTTTAGCATCATACCATCAAATCACAATCACAACAAACATCAATCATTTTACAACATCGTCAACATGTTACCGCTCAATAATTATGCAATGTCACGTAATATGGAATGCAACAACATAGACTCATGCATGTGGTACCAATTCGTCATATTGATGGACACTGGGCCATCCCCCTCCAAAGATCCCCACCAATAGGATCGATTCTACACAAGAACCGGAGCACATCACAAAACACTTTAATCCACACAATGGGATTAAAGCCACCACTGGACCGGAGTGCTAAATATGCCATGAATGCATGATGCAAAATGTTATAATAATCACCATCATAGAATAATCAAAAGTGCATCATCATTCATGAGTATTCATCAAGCAATCATAATACAACATCAATCACACTCGTCACAATTCATCACAATACATCACAATTCAGCATGTTTATAATCGTCACAACACGATTCCCCTATTTTATCCCATATAGCATCATTACTAGTTTCCTTATGTTCCATTACATCATCATAGTCTTACGGTTCGAGGGAAACTGCATTACACGCGAAATTGAGACATAAATCGCGAAAATAGAGAATTTTGTCTATAGCTCTGCCCATACGCGTATAGACATGCCCCATACGCGTATGGCCCTCTTCCATCGCCCCTGGCCTGCGTATCCTACGCGTAGGGCCATCTGCCCAGGCCATCCATATGCGTATCTCCTTGAGCGTTACGTGTATGAGCAGAGAGGGTTTCCCTCTCAAAATTCCTCCCAAACACCCCATACTCGTAATGGCTAGCCCATACGCGTATGCCCCTTTCCCCAAGCTCCACATACACATACTAGCCCTGTCATACGCGTATGGCCACTCCACCATACGCGTAGGCTACACGTACTGGCAGAGGGACGTGTTGGCCATGGGGACGGGCGCGTACCATACGTGTATCACCCTGGGAATGTCCCCTTTATACGCGTATGGCCTCCCTCCATACGCATATGACCAGACGCACATCAGAAACCCATATTTCGCATCTGTACGAAACTTTCCCCATTGCAGCATCTTCAAACTTCTAAATCAGACCCAAAACTACCTTCGATTCATCACAGATTCAAGTTCTAATCCTATTTCATCATTTTCGTCAATTCTTTCTATTATCAGACCCTAATTCATTAACCTCAAACCCACAGTTTCAGATCTGTTCAAAGTTCATCACATAACAGCATATAATCACACGACTTTCACACAATAACAGCATTCCACACGAAATTCATAGAAGACATCATATACATAAAATTTCACAAAGATCGGGATATAATTTCATCATATTGTCGTCAATAGACACATAACACACAAAAACCTACATCTACCTTAAACCCATATCAGATATGTGGAATTTGGATCGAACTCTAGAAGAAGCATGTCGTCGAAGTTGGATCACATGCTGCTGTCGAAAATAATGCATGATTGTAGTCGAAGATTGTTCTAACATGTATTAGTTAATATTGCTAGGTTTTGTTAGCATATTGAATTGGGCCTTGTGTTAAGGATCCAATTGATTAAGTTAGCTTGTACCCTAAGTTAGCTTGTAATGGGTATTTTATTAAAAGCCCATTAGTTTAGTGTGCTAGGTTTTATTATAAATAGCATACTAGTCTCTCATTCTAAGTGTGACAAAACCTAGAAGAGTGAGAGTGGTTAGTTTGTTATTCTTGTATACTTGTAATCCTTGTTTTAAGGAGAAAGGAAAGAATAACAGTTTTATAACCAATCCTTGTTGTTTACTCTTGTTTTCTTTGTTAACCCTAACCCTTGTGAGTTCTTTGATCATAAAGAAACCGTAAATACTTTGTTTCAAGGTATCCGATTCACAACAAATTGGTGCGGTGAGCGTGGAGGAGATGCCTTCAACAAAGTATGAGATCGAGAAGTTCACCGGAGTGAACGACTTCGGTCTGTGGCGCTTGAAGATGAAAGCCCTACTGGTTCAGCAGGGTTGTTTGGAAGCGTTGAAGAGAATGGCAGCCATGGATGCTGCGTTAACGGAAAAAGAAAAGACTACCATGATCGAGAAAGCACACAGCGCAATATTGTTGAGCCTTGGTGATAAGGTTCTTCGACAGGTATCAAAAGAGACGACGGCGGCGGGATTATGGACGAAGCTGGAAAGTTTGTATATGACCAAATCCTTGGTGAACCGTCTTTACCTGAAGCAAGCCTTGTATTCGTTCAAGATGAATGAAGAAAAGGCTTTGGCTGAGCAGTTGGATTCTTTCAACAAACTGATTCTTGATCTTGAAAACATTGATGTAAAGATTGATGATGAAGATCAAGCATTGTTGTTGTTGTGTGCTTTGCCCAAATCGCATGCTCACTTCAAAGAAACTCTCTTGTATGGAAGAGAGTCCCTGACCTTTGAAGAAGTTCAAGCAGCCTTGTACTCTAAGGACCTGAACGAACGAAAGGAGCATAAACCTTCAACGGTTGGTGAAGGTTTGGCAGTTAAGGGAAAATTCTTACGAAAGGATGGTAGGTTCGACAAGAAGAAAGGTAAAAGTCTGCAGAAGTCTTCTAGTGGCGAAACATCTGGCTTTCGATGTTATCACTGTAAGAAGGAGGGTCACACAAGAAAGGTGTGCCCAGAACGCCTGAAGGATCATGGAGGTAAGGATAATGGCAACGCAGCCATTGTTCAAGATGACTTCGACTCATCTGATGCTCTTGTAGTTTCAAGCGGTGACTCAAGAAAGGAGTGGATTATGGATTCTGGATGTACTTGGCACATGACTCCAAACAAGAATGTGTTTGAAGAACTATGTGATCAAGATGGAGGATCAGTGCTGCTGGGAAACAATAAAGCTTGCAAAATTGCAGGTATTGGATCCGTGAGATTCAAGCTCCATGATGAGTCAATAAGATTATTGACTGAAGTTAGGTATGTACCTGACTTGAAGAGAAATTTAATTTCTCTTGGTGAATTCGCAGAAAGGGATATGTTTTCAAAGGAGAGCAAGGTACCCTGAGATTCATGAAAGGGTCGAAGGAAGTCTTGAGAGGCGTGAAAAACCAAGGCTTGTATATCCTGGAGGCTGAGGTTGTAAGTGGTTCGACAAATGTTGTATCCACGAAACCTATGTCGAAGACAGAGTTATGGCACATGAGATTGGGCCATGTCAGCGAAAGAGGCCTAGTCGAATTGGGGAAGCAGAACCTGCTAGGTGGTGACAAAGTCGAAAAGTTGGAGTTTTGTGAATCTTGTGTATTTGGTAAATCCTGTAGGGCGAAGTTCAACAAAGGCAAGCAAAGAACACATGGATCCCTTGATTACATTCATGCTGATCTTTGGGGGCCTGCAAGGAATTCTTCACACTCAAGTGCAAGGTATTTTCTATCCATTATTTATGACTATTCCAGAAAGCTATGGGTATTCATTCAGAAGACGAAGGATGAAACTTTTGAGAATTTCAAAAGTTGGAAGATTCTGGTCGAAACTCAAACTGGCAGAAAGGTTAAGAGGTTGAGAACTGACAATGGCCTTGAGTTCTGCAACAAAGCGTTCGACAGTTACTGTGTTGAGTCTGGGATTGCAAGGCATAAAACTGTAGCAGGTACTCCTCAACAAAATGGCTTAGCTGAGAGATTCAATCGAACAATCCTTGAAAGGGTTAGATGCATGTTGGTTAGTGCTGGATTGAAGAAGGTGTTTTGGGCTGAAGCTGTTTCGACAGCTGCATATCTGATAAATAGATGTCCTTCGACTGCATTAGATATGAAGACACCTGAAGAAGTTTGGTCGGGAAATCCACCTAGTCTCGACAGACTGAGAGTATTTGGCTGTGTGGCCTATGCTCACATTAGGCAAGACAAGGTCGAACCTAGAGCTCTGAAGTGCATGTTCATGGGATACCCTGAAGGAGTCAAAGCTTATAGGCTATGGTGCCTAGAGCCAAGTCACAGGAGGTGTATCACCAGTCGAGATGTAGTTTTCAATGAAGCTGAGATGGCTTTCAAGAAAACTGATGTTGCTGACGAAGAGCTGGAACAGGGAAAGATTCCTGTTGAGGTGGAGCATGTTGATGCTGAAGTGCGTACCCCAGATGAAGTCGAAGACGAAACAGAAGATGTTGTCGAAGATGAGGAAACTGATAATGACTACCTGTTAGCAAGAGACAGGTCGAGAAGAGTCATCAAGCCACCTCAGAGACTTGGGTATGCAGATCTTATAGCTTATGCCTTAATCTCTGCAAGTGAGGTTCTCGATGAAGAACCTAGAGACTATAAGGAAGTTATGAGGAGTCTAAAGAAGACTGAATGGCTGAAAGCCATGGATGACGAGATGAAATATCTTCATGATAACGACACATGGGAACTGATAAAGAAACCTCCTGGAGCCAGGTTAGTCAGCTGTAAATGGATTTTCAAAGTCAAGGAAGGAATCGAAGGAGTGGCGTCGAAAAGATACAAGGCAAGATTGGTTGTTAGGGGGTTCACTCAGAAAGAAGGTGTCGATTTCAATGATGTGTTCTCGCCTGTTGTGAAGCACAGGTCCATTCGAATGTTGCTTGCCATGGTGGCACAGTTCGACCTTGAACTGGAACAGATGGATGTGAAGACTGCATTCTTGTATGGTGACCTAGATGAAACGATCCTGATGAGGCAACCTGAAGGGTATGTCGAAAAGGGGAAGGAAGATTATGTGTGCAAGCTGAAGAGATCTTTATATGGACTGAAACAATCTCCTCGACAGTGGAATAGGAGATTCAACAAGTTCATGGCACGCATAAGTTTCATCAGAAGTCAGTTCGACCACTGTGTTTACTTCAGATTTCGACCGGGTAATTCATTTGTTATTTTGTTGCTTTATGTGGATGATATTCTAATAGCAAGCAACAATGTCGAAGAGGTAATGAGGGTGAAGGCTGGACTCAATAAGGAGTTCGAAATGAAGGATCTGGGAGCTGCGTCCAGGATTCTTGGGATTGGCATCCGAAGAGATAGAAAGCAGTCGAAATTATGCTTATCTCAAGAGGCATACCTACGAAAGATTCTCGAAAAGTATGGTATGTCGAATTCAAAGCCTGTTGTAACTCTGACAAACCCTCAATTCAAGCTGAGTATAGATCAGTGTCCCAGTACTGATGTCGAAAGAACTTATATGAATAGCATACCATATGCTAATATAGTTGGTTCTTTGATGTATGCTATGGTCTGTACAAGACCTGACATAGCATATGCAGTGAGTCTTGTGAGCAGGTACATGTCGAATCCTGGAAAGGCACACTGGCAAGCATTGAAGTGGATTTTAAGGTACATAAATGGGTCTCTGAATAGAGTCATAATTTATGGTGGAGCCTTGGGTGAAGATAGTAAAGCAGCAGTCGAAGGATTTGTTGACTCTGATTATGCAGGTTGTATGGATTCCAGAAAGTCTATTTCTGGATATGTTTTCACAATGTTTGGCACAGAAATCAATTGGAAAGCGACGCTCCAGAAGGTTGTTGCCTTATCAACCACTGAAGCTGAATATATTGCCCTCACTGAAGCTGTGAAGGAAGCATTGTGGCTTGAAGGTTTTGCAAAGGAGCTGAAACTTCAAGGTCGAAGTATCACTGTTAAATGTGATAGTCAAAGTGCAATACACCTGTCGAAGAACTCAGCCTATCATGAGCGAACCAAGCACATTGATGTGAGGCTGCATTTCGTCAGAGGGGTAATCGAACGTGGAGAAGTCCAAGTGCTGAAGGTTTCGACAGATCATAATGCTGCTGATATGATCACCATGACATTGCCAAGTTGCAAGTTTTTCCACTGTATGCAGTTGATAAAGCTGCATAAAGAAAGCTAGTTTGTTTTCTTGTTGTTAGAGTTAGATCCAAGGTGGAGATTTGTGGAATTTGGATCGAACTCTAGAAGAAGCATGTCGTCGAAGTTGGATCACATGCTGCTGTCGAAAATAATGCATGATTGTAGTCGAAGATTGTTCTAACATGTATTAGTTAATATTGCTAGGTTTTGTTAGCATATTGAATTGGGCCTTGTGTTAAGGATCCAATTGATTAAGTTAGCTTGTAACCTAAGTTAGCTTGTAATGGGTATTTTATTAAAAGCCCATTAGTTTAGTGTGCTAGGTTTTATTATAAATAGCATACTAGTCTCTCAATCTAAGTGTGACAAAACCTAGAAGAGTAAGAGTGGTTAGTTTGTTATTCTTGTATACTTGTAATCCTTGTTTTAAGGAGAAAGGAAATAATAAGAGTTTTATAACCAATCCTTGTTGTTTACTCTTGTTTTCTTTGTTAACCCTAACCCTTGTGAGTTCTTTGATCATAAAGAAACCGTAAATACTTTGTTTCAAGGTATCCGATTCACAACAAGATATAACAACCCGAATCACCCCCTATACCTTGAATTTCTTAGAAATTGACTCTTCTCTGCGTCCTACGGATGATTTTCCTCAGTTCTCTCTGACCTAGCTCTCTTTCTTCAATTCTCTCTAATATCCACGATCGTACAGAATGAACTTCCCTAATTCCCACTTTTCTTTTTGTCATTCTTACCCCTTGGGCCCTTATTATGATTTTCTTATCTTACCCTCACTTATTCCACCTAACCTTATCATCTTACCCTCAGTGTTCCTCTCCTTTTATTTAAAATAATAATAATAATCTAAATAATATCATTCACATTGTTTTATTATTATTATCACTAAAATAATTCTAATTAATCACTTAATTTCTAAAATGTTCTCATTACTCCCTTAACTCAAAAATACCCCCACAACCCACTACAAATACATCAAGCGTCACAGTATTTCATCGAAAACTCACTGAAATTAAGAATAATTATAATAAATCAATTAAATAAATATTTTAATTATTTTGGGGTGTTACAAGAGGCAATGGTCAAGTGTACACAATTTCACAATGGTTTGAACATGGCTACTTGGAACTGAATTTTGCTTGAAACCAGTTTTGGCAACCCACTCAATTCTCAATTTGAAGAAAATTTTTGCACGTGGTTTACACCTGATGATGTTAAGTAATGTACAAGGAGCAAAAACGACCCAAAATCAGAAGAAATGCACTGTGTTTTGGTGACTTTGCACTCAAGAATGATCATGCATTTGGTGCTCATGATTTTAACGAAGTTTAACAGATTCTCACACGTATGAGCTTCATTCACCTCAGTTATAAATAGAGCAAGCCTCTGCACTCAATTTCAAGCTTGGATAGCCCCTCAAACCTCTGCTCAAACTCAGAATTTCCACTAAAATTTTGAGAGATCGTGTTTCATTTTCAAGCATTTTTAACTCCGTTTCTTGATTCTGATAGCACCTTTAGCATCCTATAAAACTATATCAACAAGAACCAAGCTTTGAGACCTTCTGAATTGTGCTAACCAAATCCACCATTCACCACCTTCTGATCGTATTTGGACAAGGTAGTTTTGAGCATCATTTGAACTGAAATAAGTTACCACAATGTAGCCTGATACTCTCTGATTTTTTCCCCTAACTTATCTTTCTTTGGTTGATCGTATCTAGCATTTAATTTTACTTTTCGAGATTTGTTTTTTCTCTCACTTTTTCTCAAAATTCTCACTGCTCAGTTCCAATCAATGGAATAGGAGTATGTAGTTGAATTCGCATTGATGATACGATTGTAATGGTAGTGGTTTCATGCCTTGAGCTAACCAATTGCCAAACTCCGGTGAGCATCTCACCGAAGAAGATGACCGGAGGTGTAGAGGTGGTGGTTTGATCATGCCATGTGTTTTAATCCTATTGGTTTATTTAAATTGGATCTGAAGCGTTATTTCATTGAAGGTCTATGGTGAGCTTCCAGATCTGAGTCATCTGATGTGTCACGTCATTTAATGAATCCAAATCCAACGCACCTTTTTTTTCTGATTTATTTCTTTTTCCTTTATTTCCTTTTATTTGTTTTTCTTTTATAAAATTCATTTTAAATCGGATTTTCATTTTAAAAATATCAAAAAAATTCTATAATTATTTTCTATTATTTTACACCTTGTGTAATTTTTTCACAATTTTATTTTGTGTTTAAATATTTTTCTTTATTTTTCTCTTTTTGCATGCATTTTAATTGGTTTAAAAATATTTGTAAGGGCAAGGTGTCTTACACTCAATCTTTATTTTAATTATGTCAAAACATGTACTAGCTTGTAGTATGTAATTTGGACGGTATCATCTCATCATAGTCGGCATCTGTATCTCACAATGCATAAACAATCAATAATCATGTGTCCAAACATATGGGAAGAGTCTTATACATCTGTTATATGTGTGTGATCATGCTATGTGTCATAGGTATGCATTAACATGGCCTAGGTAGTTGAAAATATGTGCAAAAACTAATTTTTGGGAGTTTTCGTAGTTTGAGTCGACCCAAACCATGCTTTGGTCGACTCATGAAATGTGCATTTTGTCACTTTTCCCACGGGTTAGCTCACGCCGACCCACCGGTCGACGCATACTGGAGCTATTTCTTCATTGTGTTTTTTCATCAGCCTTGCGTCGACGCATGATCCTGTGGCGGTCGACGCAAGGTACTCAAACTTGCACAGTCTAGCCCACGGGTCAGCGCATGCTGACCCTCATAGAAGTTTGGTCAACTCTTCGCTAAATGAGGGTCATTTTTTTGGTTTTTCTAAGTTTCAAAAAGCTTTTATTTTTGGTAGTTGGTCTTAGCATCATATATATACTTTGTGCCTCCTTTTTTTATAAAAAAAAAAAAACAACAAGAAAAAGTGAAAGATTTACACTAAAAGTTTTCTCTCATCATCTTCATCCCCATTCTTGCATTTTCTCAACAAATACACATAACCATTTTTGTTGATCTTTAACATCATGAGGTGATAACGTCCAAACATAGGAGTGTATCTTGTTTGGGGTGAGTTTTTCAGTGGGTTTTTTCTTGAATAAAACCTCTGGGGTTTTGTCCTCCAAGATCAATTGGATTTGGGGGTTTTTGGTTCAGATCTTTGTGTGCGTTAAATTCAGCCGAGCGAAGGTGATTGAAGGACGGTGGGTTTTGTCAATCTAGCAGCGTCAACCGGAGGATTGTGCAACAAAGGTTTGGCGATCGAATTGTGTGTGGTTTAGAATCAGCCGAGCGAAGTTGATCGAAGACCGGTGTGTTCATTTAATCTAGTAGCGGTAAACGGAGGTTCATTCAACACGTTCGAGGCACTTGATTTGACTCGAATCAACGGAAGAGAAGACATAGTATCAGCATCAACGAAGTATTTTGAGTGTGTGATAGTTAAGGCTTCTCTTGTAAAAACAATTTGCAACAAGATTATAAATATCTCAATTCTAGATTTAGAATTGGGGGAAGACGTATCCGAAGCGAGGACGAAAGGGGAACTGCCTAAACAAACTTGGTGTTGTTTTCTCTTTCTATATCTCTTTAATTTTCGAACTGTTTACGCTTGTGACTGTTCAATTAATCGATAAAAATTCTGGTATAGTATAGTGCAGAAAAAAAGTTTACGCTTGTGCTTGGTAAAAATTCTGCACTTACTAACATAGAAGGTATAGCTTGGAGTGTTTCGCACTCCAAGTGCTCGATAAATTGAACGCTTACAAGGTGTTTGATAAGTTGTCAATTTGGTTTAATTTTTTATTGGTCGTTGGAAATTGCCTCACATTGAGTGTTGTTGGTAAATTAATTAATAGTAAAAGTTGTGATTCAATTTTCTTATCAAGCCTATTGTTCCATTTGGCATACGCATATCAGGTCCTTTTGGTAACTGGTTCGTTTAGACAATATAGTCCTCGGCCGCTTCCGCAAACAATTTTTAAAGTCAAATTTAAGCGCCGACTCTCCATTAAAAAATAGTGATTTATTCAACCCCCCCTTTAGATTAATTGTCGTCGTCTAGCAAGTGGCATCAGGAGCACCAGTTTATCCAGTGCTTTAAGTATAACTTTTTCGAAAATGGCAAACGAACCGAAAGGGGCTTACAATAGAGCACCGATTTTTAACGGTGAGAACTATAGTTACTGGAAGGATTGTATGCGTGTGCATATAAATTCTATTGATATGAAGGTATGGAGCATTATACAAAATAGCCCAATGGAAATTACCATGACCAATGCGGATAACGTGGTAGTACCTAAGCCGGAAGCACAATGGAATGAAGAAGATGAGAAAAAGTACAACTACAATTGGAAATCTAGAAATATTCTGATCTCCTCATTGGGTGTTGATGAGTATTATAAAGTTTCACATTATACAAGTGTTAAAGCTATGTGGGGCGCGTTACAAGTTGCCCATGAGGGAACTAACGACGTCAAGCTAGCTAGAATCAATACTTTGACTCAAGAGTTCGACCTCTTTCACATGAAGCAAGGGGAAACCATTGCCGACATGCAAAAGAGGTTCACTCATTTAATAAATAGACTTAACTCACTTGGTAGACCAATTTACAATGACATTGTTTCAAACCTCAAATTTTGACCAAAATATTTCCCATCATTATGCAAATCATCATCATAATATGGATGTACCTTCATGCCATATCAATCCTCTCAAAGATTGTTGAGCATTCACTACAATCAAGAATAAGGGTTTTGAGCCCTCTCAGAGTACTTAGACAAAGGATCAATCAAGAATGGACATGATCCTCAACTTTTCAAGTCTCTCAAACATCCATGAAAGATCAAGAGGTCTCCCACATCAAGAATTAAGCATGAGAATGCAACATTTCAAGTGGACCAAACCTCAAGATCACCAGTGTCACCAAATTAGGGTTTTGGTAGACAAGGGCCTTCAGAGAGAAATTTTCATCTGGGCATGAGCCAATACTTCAAAACATGACCCAAGGAGCTAAAAGGGACCTCATGGATCCAATCATAAGTTCAAAATAGCCTCAGGGGATGCATTCACCAAAAATCAGGAATTAGGGTTTCTTGACCTAGTTCACCCCTAAGTTGACTTTTGGAGCAATGCATGAGCCAAGACTTCAAGAAGTGTTTTTAATACCTCCAATACATCATATTAATCCATTTATAAGATTGAATTGACCCAAAGAACTTGGTTCATGAGCAAGTACAAGGGTTCAAATTCATCTGGACCAATTAGGGTTTTATGATGAAAAGTCAACTGCACCTTTGACTTTTGACCAAGAATGATCCCAAACCTTGGGATATGATTCAAGACATTCTAAAACACCTATGGAATCCATCCATTAGGTTTGAATTAGGTCAAGGACTTGATTTCATATAGGATCACCAAGTTTGAAATTCGTCTGATAAAAAGTCAACTGTGCCAAAAATCAAGTTTGAATTTTTGAATTTTTTGACAAACAAGGCTTCCTTGAGTTAAAAACAATTTTAAATTATGGTTTGGATCATAATCCATCAATAAAAATCAAGAAAAGTAGGGTTACTTGCAAAAGGGGCAACCATAAGATACTTGGAATTTCACTAAGTTATGAAAAAAAGTGATTTATACCCAACTTTGCAAGGCCATAACTTGTGATCCAAGCAACCTTTTTCTTACATCCAAAGCTCAAATAAAAGCTCTCATTACCTACTTCAAGATTGTCAACTATATCAGATTCTAAATCCTCATGGATTTAGAGTTATAGATTGATCAAAATCACAAAAATGTGAAAATGACCATTTTTCCTACACTTAGTGAAATTTTGGACATAATCTGTTTTGTATTTTCACCAACTTTGAGGCCATTTTTCATTATGATCCAAGATGATTCAAGACCAAAGTTGGACATTAAAGTTAAAGTAGGATATACAAGCTTTCCAAAGAGTACAAGAACTCCCATTAATTTAACTTGAGCAAGAAGTTACAAGCATTGAAACATGTCTTGCTCAAACTGATTTCCAAGACATATTTTGTACATTACTTGTAGCACACAATTTTTTAGTCCAACTTTGGTGACTATGCAAGACTGATCCTCATCCAAATTCAACAAGAATCTCAGTCAATCATGAAGAACCTGCTAACTTGGATCCTAAGGCAGGGATTCTATCCTTTGGCATGTGATCATTCAAGTTTACAAATCCAAAAATCAAGTTTTGTCATTTGGAATTGATGTGGAACATAGAGCTGTCATAAACCAAGCAATATCAGTCCAATTGAGTCAAGATTGACTCAATATTCAGAAGACCTAAAGCTACCAAGATCAGCTCAAGTCAATGGCTAAGAAGAGACTTGGTACCTTAGCATTTAAGAAAGTGATACATGGGCATATCCATTGGATAGTAGAGTGAACCAACCCCCATTCGCTATTCCTCCAAAAACAAACTTCCTCTACTATAAATAGAGGCAATTTTTGATGTTTCAAACCACACCAAAACAATACCAAAGCCTTGTTTTCTCACTCTCCCTCTCTTACTTCAATTTCAAGTCACAATGGAGCAATTTGGGGATTCTTGAAACCAGAGCAAAAACCACTCAAATAACTACCTAAACACATCATAAATCATCTATTGGAGGTGTTCAAACCTTCATCCTCATTGTACAACACCAAAATCAGAAAGTCAACCTCCAAAACCTCAAATTTTGACTTTTTTGCATTTTTCAAGCCATGTCTTGATCCAATCACTTTCAAAGCCAAACAACACTTCAAATACTCTCCAAATATCATCCCTAAGCTGTTCCAACAAGTGTCCCTCAATTGTAACACCATTACCATTTTGGTCACTTTTGCCACTTTTACAAGAAAGAGCTAGTTCTTATTCCTGAGGTTTCCAGCTAGTTTGATCATCCTAAAAGCTTCTAAGGGATCTATCAAGAGTGTCTAAGGCATTAGATTACTTCTGGCACAATCATTTTGAAAGATAGCACAAGGAGCTTCAAGAGGTAAGTACATAACAACTTGAACTCTTTAAAATATGCATTGCTTTGATGTCCATTGATCATAAACATGTCATACATATCATATGTGTTGTGTTTGAACCAATTTTCCATGCTATTATTGCTTGTATGAAGTGGTAGCATAGAACTTGCAAATTTTGGCCTATTTTGAAACCACTATCTGGTTTTAAAATGTAGGCATCTTTAGAAAATTCTAATACCACCATTGGATTCCTCATGAAATTCTAGGTAGGATCCATCTAAATTTCATCCATTTTCATGGAGAAATGAAGAAGTTATGGTCTTCTTGCAAATACCCCAAAATCTGGTTTTTGCCTTGGCCTGACCTAGAAATTAGGTCACCTTTATATGCATATGGGGTGCTTTTGATACACGGATGTATCACCACCCCAGTGGTAGCAGTGTGTGTTTGTTTGGTTAGAGGGCATGGGTTCAACACCCACCTAGACCATTTTGGGTTCCCTCTCATTTTTTGCTATTTTTCTTATTTTTCATCATTTTCTTAATTAATCTCAAAATTATTTTCTCCTTCAATTTTAATTATTTTTTATTGATTCTTTTTTTTTTTAATTCACAAAAATGTTGAAATATTTTATTATACAAAAAAATAAAATTTATATTATTTATGTAATATAGTTGGAATTTTTGTAAATAATTTCATTTTATTTGTTTTCAAACATTTTTAAATGAGATTTCCACCTTGAATTTTCAAATTAAATTGAATTTAAAGCTTTCAAGTGATTAAACATGACTTTTCAAAATATTTTTCAAAGTTGATAACTTGTTTTTGAATATATTTGATATTTTATATCATCTTTTATTTAATTTCCTTTGAAAATTATATTTTAAATTCAAATTAGGGTTTTCTCCTAATTTTGATTTTTTAAAAACTTCATTTGAAACACTTTTGGGCCTCTATTAGAGTGTAAGACACATCCCCTTTGTAACTATACCATTTTTTGGCCTCAATCATTGTATAAGTCCCGATACGATTTTCAAAATAAACGGTGCGATCACTGTTTTTCATCTGGCCATCTCCTTGAGCTATAAGCTCCATCTCTTGTATGAAATAAACTTTTGGGCCTCTATTAGAGTGAAAGACCCATTCCTTCTTGTACATAAATAATTTTAGGCCTTAGTCATTGTATAAGTCCCTCTGTAGCTTTCAAATCACGGCGCGATCGTCACCTTTTTCAAATAAATCATTTGGGCCTCTCCTTGAGTATAAACCCCATTTTTCTTTCTTCAAAAAACTTTTGGGCCTCTAAATAGAGTATAATACCTAACCCCTCTTTGTACGAAAATAATTTTTGGGCCTCTACTATAGTATAAGTCCCACAACGTCTTTTGGTATCGCAGTGCGATCAATGTTTTCAAATAAGTCATCTGGGCCTCTCTTTGAGTTATAAGCCCCAAACATTATTCCAAACAAATTTTCTCTTAATTTAAATTCAAATTAAATGTTGTTTCTTTCAAAAACTTTCTTCAATTTCTTGAAACCCTAAAAGACGCAATACAGTTGTAATTAATACAACAGATCACAATATGCTTGGGCTTCTTCTCAGAAGGTAAGTCCCCACATCTTTCTCAGTGCATATTTCTTATATATCTGTCAATCTAATTATCTGTATATATTTGGGCATATCTTGCTTAGAGTTTTCCCCAGCAGTTAGGTCTATGTTTAGGTCAAACCAGAGGTTACTTTACAACATAGTCAAAACTAGTCTCTCATAGGAAATTCCCTATACAGTCTTCCTCCTCTTGGGCTTATACAATATGGAACAGAGAAAGGCATTATTCCCGGTGAAACTTTTCTCAAGACTGTCAAACTTAGAAATATATATGTGTACAAGAAATTCATTTCCCTAGAGAGGATTATTCCCGGTGAAACCTCTCTTGAATTTCTTCAAACCTTAGAAATGTTCAACAGAGAAAGGATTAATTCCCAGTGAAACCTTTCTTGAACTTTTCTTAGGCTTGGACCCACAGGCTTCCTAAAAGCATCCCCAACCTCCTCTTGGGCCTAGTGCAAGGACCCACATGCTTCTTAGAAGTTTCTCACAGCCTCCTCTTGGGCTTAGTACAGGGACCCAAAGGCCTCCTACAGGCATAGGACATAAATTAGTCATCTCTACTAGTTCAATCCTCAGGAGAGTCAGAATCCCAAAACATCAAACCATTTTAGGGTTGATTTTCATCCCTTAAACCTTCAGCCTCCTCTTGGGCATCATACAAAGATCTCTCTCTACACCAGAGCCTACTACTTCTTGAGAGACTTGGACAGTCTTAGCCTCCTCTTGGGCTTCATTTAAGTAGACTTGGAAAGTCTCATCTCATTTCTGATCTCACATAAACCCTCAAGTTTCCAAAAAGCACAGGAAAAACCCTGATCATTATACCAATACACTAAGTCTCCAGCAGAGTTAAAACCTCCATAGGTTTTCAAACTCAACTTTTAAACTCCTCTGGCCCCCAACAAGGTGTAAAATTTTACCTTAAAAACCCCCAACCGAAGTGAATTTACCATCAACAAATATCCAGTAGAATCAGATCCTCATGGCATCTGATCCTCTAACTCTTCTCTGATCCCCAAATAGAGTAAAACCTTTGGATTCCCCAATACCATTTGGACTTGCTCCTGGATTTCCATAAATCCTCAACAAAGGGCATCCTCCTCTTAGGCTTCATATAAGAATTTCCCCCAGTGGAGTCGATTAGCCTCAATCTTGGGCTTTGTACAAGATAGATAAAACCCTCCCAGGTTGAGTCATTTTCTTTTAGCTTCAACCTTGGGCTTTGATCAAGGCCCGAAAAAATCAACATCCCCTCAGATGAGACCATGTGTCCACTCTGCAGGAGGACATTTCCTCTATACATCATATTTCAAAACAAACAATCAAAACTTTTTCCAGATAATTATTGTAAGTGGCACACTTGTTGATTCAAAATCCAAGCTGGAGTCCTTCCTTTATCCTAGCTAAAAGCTTATCTTTCATCTAACAGCTGTAAGTGGCAAGCCTCTGGATTCCATACATCCAACTCAATGTCCCTCTCTTAGCATGAAAGATTCATAAGGAAAAAGTGGCATTGCTCTAAATTGAGTTAAAGCTTTCTTCCTTCATGACATCCCTTTTATAAAGGAAATTATGGCATTGCTGGATTCACATATCCCAGTTAAAGTAATTTCCCTTATAACCAATTACTCAACTTTTGTGATGAATATGTGAGATGTTCTCCCATTAGAGACGACAAATTCTCTCTCAATCAAACTTTTAGCTTCAATCTTGGGCTTTGAACAAGACACAAATACTTATATAGCTTCAATCTTGGGCTTTAAACAAGACACCAAACATTTTCCTCCCATAGAAATAGGAGGAACTACGATTGCTCTGATTTCCCAAATCTCTTTACGGGAATACATAGGCATAAAATTGCGAAATCTTAGTGAGCACACAAATTAAAAACTTTAGGTCCAGTACCTTCCCAAAAACAACGGAAAGCCCGAAAACCACAAAAACACATTCTCTCAATTCTCCCAAAGGAGAAACTTTCCCAAGCCATAGCAGATAAACATAAGAAAGCATTTCAAATTAATAGAGAAACAAGCAATAAAAGGCCTATGGATAACCATATATACACTGGGTGTTAATAGCTTCCCTTTGTATAACCTGACACCGATCCCCAATCTCTTAGCATTTGTTAAAGAAAACATTTGTGTGCAAGGTCAGTTTTAGATATCTTCCCTTTCCTTTCCAGCTTCATAGGATAAATAAGAAATCAGAAAGTAGCACCCAATTCCAACCATTGCGGCAAGGTGGTCGCGTCACCGACAAAAATCGCACGCTACAGAAAAATGGCGACTCTACTGGGGAAATTAGGATTAGAATTCCTATGAGGTCTAGGCTTTACTTTGCATTTATTTCTCTGTTTATTTACTTGCTTTTCTTAGTTTTCTGCTACACACACACACACACACACACACACACACACACACACACACACACATATATATATATATATATATATATATATATATATATATATATATATCATTTACTGTCATATTACTTGATACCCGTGTTTAAATTATTGTTAACTGGGAATGCGATTGATACGCATGTCGAAATATTGAGAGAATATTAAGATAAGTGGCGGCGTCTCCAGGAAGGCTTATAGGGTGTGATTCCCGACCAAGTTAACCTGGAAGTCCACCGAATCAATCGAGGTAGCCGTGTGGACTTGCTAATGTTGAACGACCATGTCGTGAAGGCATAGTTTTCCCAGTGCGGTACCCATGACACTGAGGATTTAGTAGACACTTAACAATTTAAACCATTAGGTAGTGCGGTGACTATCGAGAATAGTTGACACGCGATACTACACGCAAAAGAGATTCATCTTAGGATATTACAGCTCTACTGAGTCAATTGGTTTGTTGTTAATATCCCTAAGAGAGGTCAATGATTTTGGGAACCTCCGTTAGAACCTATTCTACAGGTACAGAAAATTGACCAATTAGTACACACCTTTAGGGATGGGTAGATCTATGGCTCCATGCTCGTGACGACGAACCCCTAAACCCATGTTTTCAAGTGTTTTTGTGTGTTGCATTCATGCATTCATTAAAAAACCTTTTTCAAAACAGAAAAAAATCTTTTTTCTAAAAGAACTAAAATATTAATTGCAAATATCAGAGAGAGAGAGGTTGCGTTATGGATTTCGGAAGAATAAAAACGCACAAGTACACCTTCAAGGTTCCAAAATTGGAAGACCTAAGGAAATTGAGAAGGATGATTACTAATCCCGAGGCTTTTAGAGCTAAGCACGGAGGACTGTTATCTCTTCTAAAGATCAACATGGTTGAAGGGATCCTGTCTACGCTGATTCAGTTCTATGATCCAGTTTACCACTACTTCACATTCCCAGATTATCAGCTCACACCAACACTGGAGGAATACTCCCACCTGATTGACTTACCTATCACTGATCGAGATCGATTTTTCGGACTGGAAGAAATTCCAAAGGATCAAGCCATTGCAAGAGCAATCTCTTTGGATGAGTCAGAAGTCAGGACTCACATGACCACCAAAGGAGGAATCCAGGGTTTACCAGTGTTGGTTGCGGTATAAGGCAAGCAAGCAAAAAGATTTGGAAGTATTTTTCTAGGAATTTATCGTGTCCACAGAGATCGGTGCTACTGAACTGCCATTTGACAATTTAATTGTTAATGAGTTTGGGTTTAAATGGTTTAAAGCGTAAAAACAGAAAAGTAAATAAAAACATAAAAACAATTCATTCTTCAACAAGACGAACTTATCAAGCATACATATAATCCACTCGTCACAAACATAATTTTACCGACCAATTATACCCCACCTGCAATACTCGTCAAAATTATCCAGCATCACTCACAACAGTGTCCATCTCTGGCATACTGAGCTGAGAGACAACCGTATTACTCTCTTCGTTACTCTCGCGCATGAAGCCTCGAAACACGGAAGACATTAAGTTCCGACACCAAAAAGATTATCATCTAAATCTATCTCTATCATCTAGATAATAGATATCCATCCCTAATCAAGATTTGTGATGTTTATCTCTAACACAACACAAATCCAAACATAAATGCAAAAAGATCAAGGAAGACATCGATAATGATTTGTAAAGCAAATTTCATATAATATTAAGATCAACAAAGATACATATGTTCATAGTAACTATACAATACCCAACAAAAAGAAATTACAAAGAGAAGAGAGAAGAGGAACCAAACATTTTTTGGTTTGTCAACACCAATCGACGAGAGATTCGACTCCAGATCATTCAAATGCAAGCTCCAATGATGTTTTCTAAGCTAATCTATAAGAAAAATGAAGTTTGATGGAGTTGGGAGCAAAAAATACCCAAAACCATCCCTAAAAATGTGTTTTTAACCCATATTTATTGCTGTCAAAGTCGCAGACCGCGCTCAGCGCGCTCTTTTTAAAGTTAAACTGCCTTAAAAGCGTGCTCAGCAAGCTTGGAGCATGCTCAGCGCACAACTTGCTGGAATTTGCTCCTTCCGGGGGCTTGGAGTGCGCTGCTTGAAAATCCAAAGCTTGTTTTCTTCATAACTTTTGAACCGTAATTCCGTTTTTCGCCTGGTTCGAAGCGTTGGAAAGCTTATTCAATGCTTAATACAAAAATGGCAAAATCCCACTGCTTGAATACCTACAAAAATGAGATAAAATCAATTAAACTCAATGATATTTACACGAATCGTAATATATACACTAAAATTTAAACTATACGCATTTATAAACAAAACAGGGTTTATTCGTATGATATTTAACAAAAAGCAACGATAAGTGCAACAAAACATATATACACAAATAGCTACAATTTGCACTTATCAACTCTCCCCAACTTACATAATTGTTTGTCCTCAAACAAAGCCAACAACTAAAGGAACAAAAGTGAAATCCAAGAAATCACGCAACAACAAGTTTTTACAAACAAAAACAAATGCAATGGTTCAATCGAAAATGGTACACATAAAGTAAATACTTACTACTAAACTACGACGATAACATAGTCACGAAACAAATGCTAAATACAAAAATCATGCCAAACATCCTAAAATAACACAATTTCAAATGTGAATCACACCTAGCAAAAACAATCATCGGTAGATGAAAAACATAAAATGAGGTACTTTCACTCACACAACAATCTTGCAAACAAAAGACTAAATTATGCATCCATCCAAAAATCATATTGAACATACAAATGCAAGAATCACAAGGACTTTTCAAGGTTGTAATGTGGTCGGGTAAACAAACAAGGAATAATTCCTAAAGCTAATTGAAACAAAAACTTGCCTAAACCTAAGGGAGTGATCAACTCACAAAGATCCAAACGCAAAATTTTAACCAACTTCTTCCACAAACCCAAGTGTTACACAACAACACTACTTATTTAGCACAATTATTGAAACTCTTTTTGTTTCCTTTCTCAAGGATTTTTTTTTTCTTTCTTTTTTCTTTTTCTTTTCTCTTGTCACTTTTTTTTTTCTTTTTTCTTTTCTTTTTCAATCCTCATAGAATCCAACCAATGAGTACACAATCATTCTCTCCCCAACTTGAATTCAACCACATCATCATGTGAATACTCCCTACTTTCTAAGGCAAGGAAAAAAATCCATACAACAACACAAAGTTGAGGTCCAAGAAAAAACAAAATCCATCAAAAATAAGTGAACTAAATACTCATAGACAAGCATTAAGTTCAAATAAAAACATGGATCAAAAAGCTCAAAGGGGTTACAAATTCTCACTCACTCACAAGGTGAATTGACTATTTGGCTAAGGTGGTTGTGCTCAAAATGAAAAAATGCCTTGATCATTTTCATGCATTCATGTAAGCAATACAAACAAAATATTCAACATAATAAAATCCAGTAAAACAAAATTGTCGGTACTCCGAGCATATAACAATGGAAGGCTTCCTCACAAAAATGGTAGGAACTAAAGTGATTCACATACGAACAAGTATATAAAAGAATGAATGGCATGAAAGTTGTAAAAAGACTAAGTATCATGAATATACTAAAGTCAAGAAAGCGATAAACACATACCTTGAACGTGTACAAAACTTTAAAAACTATCATTACCACACATTCGCAAGTTGAAATGATCAAAAATAGACAAACACCGAATGCGACTTCAAGCAATCGGGCAAATATTTGAGTCCAAACAACAAGAAAAGAATTAGAAAAATTACTAATAATTACTAATATATAAGGCCTTGGTGGAAGTGGGAAAAAGGGGGAACCAAGTGAACAATTAAAAGAAATCACTGGCTCAGCACAGCAGAGCGTGCTCAGCGCGCAGGCCCGCGCTGAGCGCGCTACACCAGAACCAGAAAAATCAGTACAACAACAGGGTTCTGGTGTAGGCCTCCACTTAACACCTACACAATCTCATATACAAAAATTGGTCTGGAAAGACAGGGTGAAAATGAATTAAACAAGTTGTAAAGTGAAGATTTGAGAATTTTACGAACAATCCGAGTACAACTTGTTTAATGAATATTCACCACACTACCTACGCTATAATGAAAAAGTAATAACGGAACAAAAAAAGAGAAAAACATGCTTGTTTTACGTCGTAAGCTCGACGCCTATTATTTATACACACTTCTCTAAGTTGCCTCTTTACACGGTTAGTGCTCACCGAAGACGAAACCTAACCAAACACTTAGCAAACGTGAAGAGAAACAAACAAATACACTAAATTTACAAGTATACAAAACATGTAAAATTCACAAATATGGTAAACATATTCAAGTATCAATATAAACAAGTGAAAATAGACAATATATACGATATCTACAAAACTCAAAAACAAAAACAAAACTATCGCAATGCGATTCAATAAAAACATCGATCCCCGACAACGGCGCCATTTTGTTGGTTGCGGTATAGGGAAAGCAAGCAAAAAGATTTGGAAGTATTTTTCCGGGAATTTATCGTGTCCACAGAGATCAGTGCTACAGAACTGCCATTCGACAATTTAATTGTTAATGAGTTTGGGTTTAAATGGTTTAAAGCGTAAAAACAGAAAAGTAAATAAAAACATAAAAACAATTCATTCTTCAACAAGACGAACTTATCAAGCATACATATAATCCACTCGTCACAAACATAAATTTACAAACCAATTATACTCCACCTGCAATACTCGTCAAAATTATCCAGCATCACTCACAACAGTGTCCATCTCTGGCACACTGAGCTGAGAGAGAACCGTATTACTCTCTTCGTCACTCTCGCGCACGAAGCCTTGAAACACGGAAGACATTAAGTTCCGACACCAAAAATATTATCATCTAAATCTATCTCTAGCATCTAGACAATAGATATCCATCCCTAATCAAGATTTGTGATGTTTATCTCTAACACAACACAAATCCAAACATAAATGCAAAAAGATCAAGGAAGACATCGATAATGATTTGTAAAGCAAATTTCATATAATATTAAGATCAACAAAGATACATATGTTCATATTAACTATACAATACCCAACAAAAAGAAATTACAAAGAGAAGAGAGAAGAGGAACCAAACATTTCTTGGTTTGTCAACACCAATCGATGAGAGATTCGACTCCGGATCATCCAAATGCAAGCTCCAATGATGTTTTCTAAGCTAATCTACAAGAAAAATGAAGTTTGATGGAGTTGGGAGCAAAAAATACCCAAAACCATCCCTAAAAATGTGTTTTTAACCCATATTTATTGCTATCAAAGTCGCAGACCGCGCTCAGCGCGCTATGGGCGCTCAGCACGCTCTTTTTAAAGTTAAACCGCCTTAAAAACACGCTCAGCGGGCTTGGAGCGTGCTCAGCACGCAACTTGCTGGAATTTGCTCCTTCCGGGGGCTTGGAGTGCGCTCAGCGCACTCCAAGCATGCTTGAAAATCCAAAGCTTGTTTTCTTCATAACTTTTGAACCGTAATTCTGTTTTTCGCCCGGTTCGAAGCGTTGGAAAGCTTATTCAATGCTCTATACAACAATGGCAAAATCCCACTGCTTGAATACCTACAAAAATGAGATAAAATCAATTAAAATCAATGATATTTACACGTATCGCAATATATACACTAAAATGTAAACTATACGCATTTATAAACAAAACAGGGTTTATTCGTATGATATTTAACAAAAAGAAACGATAAGTGCAACAAAACATATATACACAAATAGCTACAATTTGCACTTATCAACCAGCTAAATTCCTGATGAAGAAATCCCTATACTTTGCTAGTATAGGAAATGTAACTACTTTCGACGATGTCGTTGTTTTGCTCACATATGGGTTATTCCTCTTTCCCAACATCGACAACTTTCTCGACAGCAATGCTGTTAAGATATTCCTAATTGGAAACCCAGTACCAACCTTGCTCGTAGATGCTTATCATTCTGTATACTTAAGGAGTTTGTACAGTGGAGGGATGATCACATGCTGTGTACCATTACTCTACAAATGGTTTATTTCCCACTTGCCCAAGTCTGCTGCTTTTTGGGATCACAAGAGTAATCTGTGATGGTTGCAGAAATTATGTCTCTTACCAACACAGACATAGATTGGTACAATCAAATTTATGAAGGGGTAAAGATTATCGACAGATGCGGAAATTTCCCTAATGTACCCCTCGTTGGTACTAAAGGAGGGATCAACTATCATCCAATTCTAGATTGTCGTCAACTCAGATACCCAATGAAGAATATCCCACATAATGCTCATCTGGAAGGTCTTTTCTTTAAGGAAGGAGAAAATGACAAGGCACTAAAGAAAGAAATAATGAATGCCTGGCAACATATTCACAGGAAAGGGAGAGAATCCCTGGGAAGACCAAATTGTTCCTCTGCAGAACTTACCTCCACTGGGTGTAAACTAGAGCTATCAAACTAAGGATTCCTTACCCCCGTCAAGAAGTTTTTCCCTTAAAGGAATTTGTCCTTTATTTCATGTCTGATGCGGAAAAACTCCAGGTCGCTCTCAACAAAGTCCAACGTGAGAGAAACTCTTGGAAGAACAAATACTAGATCCTTAATTTGGAATGTACCAAGATTCAAGAACTGCTAAAGGAAAAGGATGCTCTGATTTAGATATTAGAGCAGCATGCTATGGAAAGTCAGGAGGAATGAAGGAATTTGCCCACTCTTTTCACTTAGCAAAGGACCATCGACCCGTATACGCCTGAAGGAGCCCAATCAAAGAAAAGAAAAGTTCAGGAACCAACATTTGAGCTCTCCTCAGAGAGGACTCAGGATCCATAGGCCTAATTTTCGTTTTTCGGATTTTGTAAAATACTGCAATCTTTCAAGTTCAATAAAAGGGTTTCCTCCCGCTGTGTGATATTTGCAATATAATTGTTAACAGTTCTTTTGAAAACTAAAAAAACTAAAAAAAATAACATTCCTTGCATATCATTCATCATTCTCACATTAGCACATCTTTGTCTTTGAGTCTCACATATGTGTCGCACTCTAGAGTCAAACTGTCTCATTCGTACAATACTCGGGCCAATCGACAAAAGAAAACGGACGATCTCAAGGAAGAGAACAGGGAGCGGAGAGAAGAAATCAATGCTATGAAGGAGATTTTGGGGAAACTCCACCATGACATGCAATCCCTGGCAGTAGCCCAGGAACAACAACATCAAAGGACTATAATCTCGGAGGGTATGTCTATACCAGCATTTGAGACACATGGAAGCCATCATCAGTACAACATGCCTAAAAGTTTCCCCTGGGAGATGCCTCCCAACATTATACTTAAAGGATACATCCCACCGGTCACTAAAGACCCGGAATTCATAGTAGGAACAGCCAGAACTGAAGGTTACAAACTTCAGGAAAATGAAGATGCAAGGGTTACAACAGAAATCCCTGAAGGTTATAAACTTCAGGTCACTGAAGTGCCAAAAGTTACCGCTATAATGACTATACCACAGCCAGTGGTACACACTGTCCCGAAAGGACAGATTCCGCAAGCAATTTCTGGTGGAAATGAAGATGTATACGAAAGGATGAATGAATTCTAGGACCAATTCTTGGAAATGCAGAAGGAACTGCATGCCATTCGCGGCAAAGACTTATTCGAAAAAGACGCTGCAGACCTCTGTTTGGTCCCTAATGTAAAGATACCTCACAAATTCAAGGTGTCTGACTTTGAAAAATACAAAGGAAACTCTTGCCCTCAAAGTCATTTGGTGATGTACCCTTGGAAAATGTCTACCCAGATAGAAAATCAACAGCTACTAATCCATTACTTCCAAGACAGTTTAACCAGTGCTACACTCAAATGGTACATGGGTTTAAACCGCACCAAGATCAGTAATTTCAAAGACCTCAGGGCAGCTTTCGTTCAGCAATATAAATACAACTTGGACATGGCACCAGATAGGGACCAGCTCAGAGCAATGTCACAAAAGGATAAAGAAACCTTCAAAGAGTATACTCAGAGATGGCGTGAAATTTCCGCCCAGATCTGTCCCCTCTCGAGGAAAAGGAAATGACAAAGATCTTCCTAAAAACCTTAAGCTCGTTTTATTATGACCGAATGGTTGCTAGTGCGCCCAGTGACTTCACTGAAATAGTGAACATGGGAGTACGCCTTGAAGAAGTAGTTCGAGAAGGACGATTAGTGAAAGGCAGAGTCATCTAGCAGTACTAAAAGATACGGTAGTGATTTCCAAAAGAAGAGAGAGCAAGATATCAATAATATCTCTCTAGGAAAGCAAAGGCGAAGGTATCAACCGGTAGCAGCGGTAACTCCTGCTATCAACCCAATGCCAGCTTCGACATATCAACCTCAGGTTGCTCAGAGGCAACCAAATCAACAATAGTATCAGTAAAGGCCGCAACAGCCTCTTCAGCAGGCTCGTCCTCAGTACAATAACAACAATCATACTACACGACCATCAGGGTTCGACCCTATACCGATGTTGTACGCAGAAGTATTTCCACTTCTACTGACCAAGGGGCACGTTCAAGCCAGGAAGCCTCTCGCAGTACCATAAAATCCACCATTTTGGTTCAAGATAGATGTAACTTGCCCTTACCATCAAGGAAGATCGGGACATAACATTTAGAATTCTCTCAGCTTCAAGTCTAATGTACAGAAGCTTGTCAGGAACAGGGTTTTATCTTTCAAAGATACTAATCCAAAAGTTCAGATAAATCCGTTACCACAACATGAGAAAACTTCAGTAAACTTAATAGAAGGAGAACTCGGCAGCAGTTATCAAATTCACAATGTACGCTTACTGGGAACCAACCTGGTAAAGATGCATTGCAAACAGAGCGGGTACGGCCATGTGCCATCTCACAACTATCATCAGTGTGATATCTACTCCAAGGACAATCAAGGGTGTGCCATAGTACAAGCAGCTCTGCAAGAACATATGGATCTGGGATGGATTCAAGATCACCGGATTCGTGAAGTAAACATGGCCCATGCACATCCTAACATTGTTCAGAACCACGACATCCATGCAATGAACGTCAATCTAGTGGCTTTGCATTCAAGACAACGTCAGTATTATAATCTGTCGTGGCACGATTACATCACTTTTCCGATCTGCTCGAAAGACAATCAGGGATGCTCTTTTGTACAAGAGGCCCTCCAACGTCAAATGGAACTCGGATGGATCCAAGACTACCATAAAAGAAGTGATCATCAAGTCAATATGGTCTAAATCTTTGGCATACGCTTAATGAATACCAGTATAGTGGAATTGCATGCCAAGCAGGTCAGACTTGGTTTTCTGGCCTCACATGATTATCAAGATTGTAAAGAATGCTGCGAAAACGACCAAGGGTGTGCACTTGTGCAAAGGACTCTTCAATATCTGTTGGACCACCGGTGGCTTCCGATTTACCTAGATGAAGACACACAACAAATTAGCATGACTAATGTGAATACTAGTAGAAATCAAAGTCATGATGTCTGCTAAATAGAAATGAATCTAGTGAGGATACACTGCATACAAAGCGGATATGGTCGGGTACCACCTCACAATTATGAATGTTGTAGGGTATGCTCGAAAAATAACCAAGGATGATATCTCGTACGAGCAGTCCTCCAGCACCAGCTGGACCGAAAGGAGATTCAACCATGCTCAAATTCTGAGTCAATCAATATGAGACAAGATTACCTCCCTGGTCAAAACTAAAACACTATCATAATCTCCAATCATGGAATAACCAAGGATGTTTATACCATAATTCCTCTGCTCAATGAGTCAAAAGTCTCTCTTTATAGTAGGAAAATTCCAAACTTAGGGCTGATCAAAGTTGGCTATGACAGTCAAAAGGCCCAAAAAGCCCATGTGGTCGTCTACTTTCTAGGTCCAATACCCTACAAGTCAGAAAAAGCTATCCCATACAAGTACGGTGCAACGACCATAGAAAATGGAAAATAAATTCCATTACCCTCTGTTGTAAACATTGTCGACATCAGTCGAGTTACCCAGAACGGTCGAATCTTCAACAGGGGAGTTGGAGAGCCTACCAAAGTAAAGCAACCTCAAACGAAAGTTCCTAACCAGCAAGTCAGTCAATCCAGTAATTCAGAACCTGTAAAGAACAATGATGAGATGATGAAGATCATCCAGAAAAGCAAGTACAACATTGTGGATCAATTGTTGCAAACTCCGTCTCAAATTTTTGTACTATCTCTCCTGCTTAGTTCAGAAGCTCACAAGGAAGCTCTGCAGAAGGTTTTAGAACAATCCTTTATAGAATAAGATGTGACAGTAGGACAATTTGACAGCATCATCTCCAACATCACTTCTTGCAACAACTTGGGATTCAGTGATGAGGAACTGCTGGAGAAAGGAAAAAACCACAATATGGCACTCATTATCACAGTCAACTGCCAAGACGATGCTTTAGCCAACGTACTGGTAGACATAGGTTCATCCTTAAATGTCATGCCAAGGTCAACTTGGGCTCAACTATATTTTCAAGGAACTCCGATGAGAGGCAGTGAGATCATCATCAAAGCCTTTGACGGATCCAGAAAAACAGTTATCGGCGAAGTTGATCTTCCCATAACCATTGGTCCTGGCACTTTCCAAGTCACTTTCCAGACCATGGACATCCGGGCAGCATACAGGTGTTTATTAGGAAGACCTTGGATACACAAAGCTGGGGCAGTCACTTCGACACTTCACCAAAAGCTGAAGTTTGTCAAGAACGACAAATTAGTCACAGTATGCGGGGTGCAAGCTTTAATCGTGAGCAACTTATCATCATTCTCCTATGTAGAACTAGAGGAGGTTGTTGGATCCCGATTCCAAGCGTTCTCGGTGAGCAATGAGAATCACCAAGAAAAAGGAACATCGATATCCTCATATAAAGACGCTTTCAAAGTGATCGGGAGTAATGTCATAAAAGGATGGGGACAAATTGTAATTCCTACTGGTAACAAGACAAGAAAAGGTCTTGGTTTATCTCCAACTTGTACCCAGACTACTAAGAAGGATGAAAGTTTTTGTCCTATTCAGGATTTCTTCCACAGCGGGGGCTTCCTCCACCCAGTACCTCAAGAAGTACACACCATCGACGGGAACGACTCCTCCGATACAGATGAGGAGTGGAAGTCTTATCTCAAAAATGATGGTTATGTGTCTCAAGGAGAAATGCACATGCCATTCTGTTTTGCAAAGCAGAGCCCAAGATATATACCAAGATCAGACGTTCAAATGATCTATGGAGACTGTGATCCTGAAGGATGTCGCGCTCCACCCAACTCATTAGAGGAAGACAATCTAATGAAAGACAACTTTGACTATGATTATTATGATCCCCTGGATGACTTGCCTATTTGGAATCCATACACGGAAGACTCGGGGCAAAAGAGTCAGCCAGACAATGCCTATCAGTTGAGTAATCTTGAAAAGAATACCCATGTTCCCACAGAGTCATGGAATCATTACTCAGGACATTCCGAAAATGTCCAACATCATGGTGATGAATTTGCAAAGATTGCAGGACAAGAATTCATTAACTACGCATTTCCTGAGGTTAACGTCATTATGGAAGATGACTCATCTATTCCCACAGAAACCTGGGATACCTTGGGACAGCCAAGCGACAAGTATGACTTTATAGTTAAATACA
Organism: Lathyrus tuberosus; assembly: GCA_022829125.1. Taxonomy (NCBI): domain Eukaryota; kingdom Viridiplantae; phylum Streptophyta; class Magnoliopsida; order Fabales; family Fabaceae; genus Lathyrus; species Lathyrus tuberosus. The sequence continues at coordinate 12,136,662 of JALAZF010000107.1, read as the reverse complement.
CTGCTCCTGAAAGTTATCACATCAGATACGAGGACATCCAGCCAACTGGATGGGGAGATCCTCTCGAGAGTGAAAACATTTTGGAAGATGCGACAGAAGAGTCCTCTTATGATAACTCTTCATGGGAACAAAACTCCAAAGATCATACTCCACCAGAAATCAGTGTCACTTATGAAGACAAACCAAGAAGGGAAGTACCAGACTTTGTGATCCACAAAGGAGTTCGCTGCCATTGGGTTTCTGTCGATGTCCCGAAAGTCGTCCATAAGTCGAAGTAATTACCACCTTTGTTTTGACCTTTCATCTTGCCCAGGTGAAATGGATGTTTTATAGGGCTCACTTTTCGGTAAATGTCCCTCTTCGCTTCGCCCAAAGCGACAGAGTTTCGTTTTATAGGGTTGTGTTTCAAGAATCGACAAATCATAAATAAATAATGTCATTCTGAATTCCCGCATTTAGTGTTGTTTTCACTTTTTGTTTTTCAGAAAATGGTAATCTTAAAAAAACAAACCCAAAATAAAAAGCAAGCGTTTTCAGAAAATACACTGCACACACTCTTGCATTCTCTCTGTCTATTCTAAAAAACAAATCATCACGTCATGCAGATTGCTTGTTTTAAACCCCATTGAAATATACGATCTAATGCCTTCTCCCAACTTTGAATTCCCGGTATTTGAAGCTGAAGAAGAAGAGATCTCCCGACTACTTAGGCAAGAGGAAAGGTCTATTGAGCCTCACAAAGAGCCATTGGAAACGGTCAATTTAGGTTCAGAAAAAGAAAATAAAGAAGTTAATATTGGAGCACTGCTCAGTCCGATTGTCAGAGAAGGCTTGATAAAATTTCTCAATGAGTTTTCAGATGTATTTGCTTGGTCCTATCAGGACATGCCAGGGTTAGATACCAGCATCGTGGAACATCCCTTACCACTAAAAATAGAATACCCTCCGATATAACAAAGACTGAGAAGGACTCATCCGGATATGGCCATCAAAATTAAGGAGGAAGTACAGAAGCAAATTGACGTAGGTTTCCTCGCCACCTCAGAATATCCTCAATGGTTAGCCAACATCGTGCCAGTTCTGAAAAAGGACGAAAAAGTCAGAATGTGTGTAGACTATAGGGATCTTAACAAAGCAAGTCCAAAGGATGACTTCCCCCTACCACACATAGACATGCTGGTAGATAGTACAGCAAAATTCAAAGTCTTCTCCTTCATGGATGAAGTCTCGGGCTATAATCAAATCAAAATGGTGCCGGAAGACATGGAGAAAACTTCATTCATCACCCCATGGGGCACATTTTGTTACAAGGTAATGTCGTTCGGTCAGAAGAACGCAGGGGCAACCTATCAAAGGGCTATGACAACTTTGTTTCACGACATGATGCACAAAGAGATCGAGGTGTACGTGGATGACTTGATTACCAAATCTAAAATAGAAGAAGAGCATGTGACACACCTGTCAAAGTTATTCGAGCGTCTGAGAAAATACAAACTCTGCTTGAATCCTAATAAGTACACATTCGGTGTCCGCTCAGGAAAACTCTTAGGATTCATCATCAGCCAGAAAGGAATTGTGGTTGATCCTGACAAGGTCAAGGCCATTCAAGATATGCCTTCGCCGAAGACTGAAAAACAAGTTAGAGGATTTTTAGGACGTCTGAATTACATCTCAAGATTCATATCCCTTATGATAGCGACATGCGCGCCGATCTTCAAACTACTCAGAAAGAACTAAAGTTGTGTATGGACAGAAGACTACCAAAATGCTTTCGACAACATCAAGGAATATTTGTTGAATCCACCTATTTTGTCTCCTCCAGTGGAAGGAAGACCACTGATCATCTACCTAACATTCGGAAAAGAACCTCGTCAACTTTAGAAAATAATCAAGGTCTTCCAAGAATGAAGACAAAAAGGGTGGAAAAACTAATGGGTCTTGCTATAACTGTGGAAAAGTAGGCCACTATAAGCCGGATTATCCATTGTTGAAGAAAGACAAAGGAAAGGATAAAAGTCGTCAAGGGAAGAAACAAGGTAAACCTAGAAGAGCCTATATCACTTGGGAAAGCGATAGTGAATCATCTAGTGATAAGAGTTCAAGTGACGAAGGAGAGTTCGTTAACCTTTGCCTTTCCGCTCACCAAAGGAAAAAGAACAAAAAGGTAATACATTCTAAATATGATAACTCTAATACAATGTCTTATTCTGAATTACAACATGTTTTTTATACTCTACACCATGAGGCTAAGGAAGCCTTTAAAAGTTTAGCTTCAAATAAACAAATATTTTCTCATTTGGAGCAAAAGATCTCAGATTCCGAATGGGAATTAGAGGCTCTCAAAAATTCTATGGTGGAAGTAACAAAAGTAGATGTTGGGGAAGACAAGAGTAGATGTTTAAACTTTAGTTGTGATACTTGTCATATTTGGCAAAAAGAGGTTAGAACTCTAAAGGACAAACTTGACAAGGCTCTAAAACCAAAGATGACTTTAGCTATTGATAGATCACATTTTAAGAAAAGCATGATTAATCCATATCAAAAATACACTTATGTGATTAGAGATCAACCTAGCAAAAGTGATTCTCATGTTAACCTTACTTGCTTGTATTGTTGCAAAAGGGGTCATACCATTGCAAAATGTCGCTTTAGGAGGTTCTTAATTCCTAAAGGCATTTATCAATGGTTGCCCAAATGCAATCCTTTTTTCACTCACAACCAAGGACCCAATAAGAATTGGGTACCTATTTCCCTTGATTGATTGTGTAGGTACAACGTCTTAAGACCACAGAAAGAAGATGGGTTCTTGATAGTGGTTGCTCAAGACATATGACGGGAGACATATCTCTTTACATCGACTTTGTGGCGAAGAAAAAGGAATTTGTTACCTATGGAGACAACAATAAAGGGTCAATACTCGGAAAAAGGTAGTGTAGTTAGTCCCTCTTCTACTACTATCTCTGACGTGCTTCTTGTTGAGGGTCTTAAACACAACCAATTAAGCATCAGTTAATTAGGTGACAAGGATTATAAAGTATCATTTTCAAAAGATTGTTACATAATTGAGAACAATGATAAAAAAGGATGTGTTTCAAGGCCTGAGGGTCAATAACGTGTATATGCTAGACTTGAATGAGGTATCGTTAAGTGGCGACATATCAATTTTGATTTGCTTAATAAAATTGTTTCTAAAGACCTAGTAATCGGCTTACTCAAAATCAAATTCACAAAGGATCACTTATGTGATGCGTGCCAAATGGGGAAGCAAACAAGGATCTCGTTTAAGTTTAAAAACATTATTTCAACCATGAAACCCCTTGAGCTCTTCCATATGGACCTCTTTGGACCATCTAGGATTAAGAGCCTAGGTGGTAACTATTATGGTTTTTTGATTGTCGATGACTATGCTAGGTTTTGTTGGACTATTTGTTTAGCAAGCAAGAGCGATACTTTTTCGGCTTTTGAAAAATTTGCCAAGTTATCTCAAAACAAATTGAACACAAACATTGTATCAATTGGAAGTGATCATGGAGGTGAGTTCGAAAATAATCTTTTTAAAGCATTTTGTGATAGCCATGGGATTGATCATAATTTTTCTACACCACATACCCCTCAACAAAACGGGGTTGTGGAAAGTAAAAATAGAATTTTAGAATAATTATGAAGGACTATGATCAATGAGAGTGGCCTTCCAAAATACTTTTGGGCCGATGCCATTAGTACGGCTTGTTACGTTTTGAATAGGATGATCATTCATCCTATTCTAAACAAAACATCGTATGAGCTTTTAAAAGGGAGGAAGCCCAACGTATCTCACCTTCACGTTTTTTGTTGTAAGTGTTTCGTGTTAAATAATGGTAAAGAGACACTTGGTAAGTTTGATGCTAAGGTCGACGAAGGTATCTTTCTGGGATACTCTCAATCTAGTTATGCATATAGGGTTTACAATAAGAGGTTACTTACTGTTGAGGAGTCTGTACACGTTACTTTTGATGAGTCTTATCAGAAAAATTTCGGAAAAGGTAGTTCTTTTCATGGTTCAGGTGTATCTTTAGAAGACATACTCAAGGACACTAATAAAGGGACTGATCAACCTGAAGCAGTGCATGTTGAGGAGGAAAAAGATCACCAACTTGTGAAGAGTAAGGAGGATCATCCGACTACTAAAGATGACCTTCCTCCAGCTTGGAATTCTTCCAAAGACCATCCCATTGACAACATTCTCGGTGACATCTCAAAGGGAGTAACAACTAGATCCAAACTAAGTAACTTATATTATTACTCCACTTTCGTTACGCAAGTTGAGCCTAAAAACTCAAAAGAGGCCTTACTCGATGAACATTGGCTTTTGTCAATGCAAGAGGAGTTGAATCAATTTAAAAGAAATGAGGTTTAGGACCTTGTCCCTCCTCCGTGAAGCCATCGAGTAATCAGCACCCGATGGGTGTTTAGGAACAAGCTCGACGAAAATGGAGTTAATACTAGAAATAAAACGTGCTTAGTTGCGCACGGGTATAACCAAAAGGAAGACATAGACTATGAGGAAACTTATGCACCTGTTGCCCGACTCGAGGCTATACGTCTTTTGCTTGCCTACGCATGTTCGAAAAACTTCAAATTATTTCAAATGGATGTAAAAAGTGCTTTTCTAAACGGTTACATTAATGAAGAGGTTTACGTAGCCCAACCTCCTGGATTTGAATCCCATGAGTATTCCGATCACGTTTACAAGCTCAAACATGCTTTGTACGGTCTCAAATAAGCCCCTAGGGCTTGGTATGAGTGTCTTAGCAAATTTCTACTTGATCAAGGGTACTCTAGAGGGATGGTTGACACAACCCTATTCATTAAACGTCAAGGAAAACACCAAATTTTGGTACAAGTATATGTAGACGATATTATATTTGGTTCTACTAACATAAATATGGTCAAGGAGTTTTCTAAGTTAGTGCATGGAGAGTTCGAGATGAGCATGATGGGGGAGCTAAACTATTTCCTCGGATTGCAAATCAAGAAACTTGAAGAAGGGACATTCGTGAGCCAGACGAAGTATTGTCTTGAGCTACTCAAACGCTTCGACATGGCTACATCAAAGGCTATTGACACTCCGATGCCTACTTGCATCAACTTGAGTCGAGATGAGAATGGTAAGGATGTAGATGTGAAGAGATATAGAGGTATGATTGGCTCTCTCCTCTATCTTACCGCATCCTGACCAGATATCATGTTTAGTGTCTGCATGTGTGTTAGGTACCAATCGTGTCCCAAGGAATCTCATTTAAAAGTTGTGAAGCAGATACTTAGATACATATGCGGTACTACAAAGTATGGGCTTTGGTATTCCATGGGAAGCGATTACTCTTTGGTTGGCTATTCCGATTCCGACTTTGCCGGTTGCAAATTGGATAGGAAAAGCACTAGTGGTACTTGTCACTTTTTCTCAAATTCCTTAGTGAGTTAGCATAGCAAAAAGCAAGTTTTCGTTGCTTTGTCAACATCCGAGGCGGAATACGTTGCGGCCGGTAGTTGTTGTGCTCGAGTCTTGTGGCTTAAGCAATAAATACTTGACTTCGATGTTCAACTTGAACGTATTCCCATTTTGTGTGACAATACAAGTGCCATTAACCTAACCAAAAACCTGGTATTACATTCTCGCACGAAACATATAGAAATATGCCATCATTTCCTTAGGGATCATGTAAAGAAAGGCGGTGTGGTATTTGAGCATGTTGATTCTAAGAATCAACTTGTGGATATTTTCACCAAACCTCTTGCGATGGAGCCTTTCTTTAATATCCGTAGGGAACTTGGTGTTCTCGATATCTCGGATCGCGTTTGATTATGTATATATGATTGCATGCTCTATATTATTGCTTGTCTATATTTTTCTTTAACTAACACTATTGAAAAGATTAAGCTACATGTGAGGGCATCTATCATCCATCGTCGGAGGTAATATCGTTCCTTTTTAAATCACTACTCTTGATCAATTATATGTGTAACCTATTGTTCCAAAATATGGATTGGATTGATGTTTATTTCATGTTTAGATGTAATTTTGATCCTTTTTTTAAGTTTGGTATATGTGTGACTTGTTATTTATCTCTACTTGATGCATAATGTTCTCAAAATGTGCATTTTCCATGTTTTAACTGGTTGAGTCGACCAAAAAAGAGCATGGGTCGACTCATGGGTGTCAATTTTTCTCACATTTTGAAGCGGGTTAGCGCAGGTCGACACAACTTTTTAAATTTTGAAATTATGCAATTTCTTTCAGTATGCGTCGACACACACCTGTTTCGGTCGACGTGTCGCTAACAAAATCTGAATTTTTTTCTTGGAAAGGCGTGTTCCCCCTTTTTCTGTAAGAAAATTTGACCAATTTAATGGTCAGTTACATTTTCCAATTCTTATCATCATTATACATTGCATCTAAAGACTTTCCTCATTCTTCTCCTCTCTTTCAACCTTCCAAAACACCTAGAAACCCATTACAAATAGTTCCTCAAGAATACAAGAGTTCCACAATTAAAAGGTATTCAAGGGTTTTCTCAACATAAAATCAAGGTTTCCTATACTCTTCTTCATCTTCAAGGTTCGAGCACTGTTCATCATCATCAAGAATTCCGTGTACTATTTATCTGTGTCAAAAATGGTATATTTCAATGGCTTCCACATGGATCACGGGAAAAAGAACATCAAGAGCTTCTACTTCAAGAGCTAGTACGTCTCAACCAAGGTCTACTATGCCGGTAAATGCTTTCTCTCTGTTATCTGAAAATTTAACTGAGACTTACAACAAGAATTTTCATAACCGGTCCATTGTCAACCAATTTGCTTATCATCCTTTGAGGGTTGAACGTTTGCATTTGACTGAAGTTATTGAACTGCTGAATTTTCAAAACTTTGATGAGTTCTTGGAGTGTGATACCAAGTACAATGAGGACTTGGTTAAGTTGTTCTACGCAGGAATTTAGGGTAAGTTTGAAGGTTCTGCTTTTAAATACGAGATAGGTGGTAAAATGTGCTCGGTTAATGCAATTGCCTGGAAGAATTTGATCAATATATATCCACAAGGATCTACTCTTCCTAAGGTTACAGATTCTAAGTTTGTTGATGAATATGAATGTAAGACTGCTTTAAACTCTATGCTGCGAGATCCTTATCCCGACAACATTTTGAATAGTAATTTATTTCCCAAGACAGTTATAATTGGGCATTTGAAGACTGTTAATAGGATCCTACAGTGGATCGTTGCTCACATTCTCCGTCCTAAGAAGGAAGGATACTCCCGGGTTGATCAGGTTGAGGTTCATCTGATCTTTTTGCTGAAAATAAGAAGCGTATTGACTGGCCTCATTATATCACAAGTCAGATGTTTACTCTCTATGACTCAAGTCTAGGTACGGCCCTATGCTATGCATCTTTTATTCAATTTATTTTGAACAAGGCTGAAGTGGTAGTCCAAGGTATTCCTTATATGTCATTGACCTCTGATCAAGAGTTCAACTAGAAAACTCTCACCATGATGGGATACTTCTGGGATAATCAAGGAAAAAGTACAAGTTTCGGCATAGAACTACACATTTAGGTGTTCAATATGTTGACGAGGATGATAACGAATATGAAGAAGCAAATGAGCAAGAAGAAGAAGCAGATGATGAAATGCAAACAGATGATCATAATGCGGAAGAGGACAATGCTGAGTGGATGGGTTACTCTCATTCTCAAGATCCCTATGCTAATCAGGGATGGGGTGAGTGGCAACATACTGGATGGACTTCACTTGGTTCATCCTATAATCCTCCAACCAATGAGTGGCACCAGTAAGAGTATGAGTGACACCTGCAAGAGTATTACATTCCTACTCCTACACTGCAACCGCCACAGAACAATGAGGAAGTCTTAGAAATGTTGCGGTCGATGCAGCTCCAGCAACAAACCTTTTTAACTGCTCAGGAGGAGAGGCACACTGCTCTCACAAACCAGTTAGAAGCTCAGAATCAGAACTTTAACCGGTTTTCCTCTGCAGTAATGACTAGATTTGACACTCTGACTACAACTGCTGAAATTCAGACTCGTTGTTTGACTAACAGTCTTAATACTCTTAATCAGGATGTGTTTGAGCTTAATGAGCGTTTGGATGAGCAACCACTTCCTCCACCTCCAGACCATTACTTCAGAGGAAGGGGCAACCACTTTATGGGGAGGAGACCTTGAGGACTAGGCATTTCATATTTTGTTTTATGTTGCATGACTATTATATTTTTGGATTTACTTTTGTACTTTGTATGACTTAGAGTTTGTTAACATTTTCTGGTTATGGAATGTACCTTGAGTTTCTATATATGTGTTGTTTTGCCTTATTTATCCATATTATCTTGCATTAACATCATTATATGTGAATCTGTGTTAATGTATCTTGGTTGCAAATTGATTAGTGCATTTATAAGTATGTAGTATGTTATTCTTTGACCGTGTCTTTTTCTCTTTTTGATGTTGTCAAAGGGGGAGAAGGGTATCTACAAGCAAAAGCAGCATCAAATTGAATTTTAGAAGAATGCACAAAGTTAGGAGGAGGATGAGTTTCAAATTACAAGACAAGCTAAAGAAGTTTTGTCATTATCAAAAAGGGGGAGTATGTGAGGGCAAGGTGTCTTACACTCATTCTTTATTTTAATGATGTCAAAACATGTACTAGCTCATAGTATGTAATTTGGACGGTATCATCTCATCATAGTCAGCATCTGTATCTCACAATGCATAAACAATCAATAATCATATGTCCAAACATATAGAAAGAGTCTTGTACATCTGTTATATGTGTGTGATCATGCTATGTGTCATAGGTATGCATTAACATAGCCTAGGTAGATGAAAACATGTGCAAAAACTAATTTTTAGGAGTTTACGTAGTTTGAGTCGACCCAAACTATGCTTTGGTCAACTCGCAAAATGTACATTTTCTCACTTTTCCCACGGGTTAGCTCACGCCGACTGACCCGCTGTCACGCACGAATCAAAACGAGTGATTTTAAGAAAAATAGTTAGCGGTAACGACAACTCGAGTATCGTTCTCACAAGGATTCTTGTATTATTTGAACCAACTAATGAAAAGGTTTATGGGGAAGTTTTGGTTTTGATTTAGAAAAAATAATAAAAATAAGTGATTGTAAAAAGAAGTGATTATCAAAATAAGCTGAACGGTTAATCTGCTGTTTTAGTTTCCTTACTTATCATCGATCCAAATAACTCCCAATTCCTAAGCGGACTCTATCCCCTTTTCGATTATAATAACAATCAAACAAGCGCAATTGATATTATACAATACATATTCCTAATTTCCGAATTAAGCAAACGGATGAGATATAGTAACCGTGAATTAAGCAAACAAGAGAAACATACGCGGATTAAGCAAACGCGATTAAAGTATAAGAAGGATGAATATTTGGGGTTAGGGTGTGGATTACAAACTTCTTTTCAAAAGAACATTGTTTAGTCTATTCTAATGTGAATACAAACTAGCGCTTAAGCCTCCACCATGAGCAAACAAGCCAATGTTTAACTGTTAGAATGTGACATAAATACTTGTTCATTAAAACAAACCAACCAATCAAACCTCTTCTTTTCTCGCCCCATGCAATCAAAAACCTTTTACAAATGGACACTATTTAGTCCTTTCTAATGTGTAGACAAACTAGCGCTTAAGTCTCCACTACGAGCATGCAAGCCAATGTTTAACCGTTAGAATGCGACATAAACATTCGTTCATTAAAATCAATCAATCAACGCTCATTGGATGCCAAGAACTATGTAGCTTTGAGTTATCCATCCCACTTAGAGATACGTATGAGCGAGATTCACGCACTATAACAAAAAACCCAAAAATATATTTTGTTTTGCCCCGAACTACGAAGCTTTAAGTTCTTCATTGTACCTGAGGATATGTAGAAGTGAGACCCTCAATATCATCAAGCACCCCAATAAAAACCTTTTGGGGACCCACCCCTTTTATTTTCCTTTTACACTTGTTATCACTCAAAGAAAATAATTGACTTAAGCTAATAGTCAATAATGAACTTAATTAAAAGGTTTCAGTTGAGTACAACACACGTAAGGGGTGTTAATACCTTCCCCTTACGTAATCGAGTCTCAAACCCGTATTTGGTTGCAACAAAAAATTTCTTTTTCAAAGGTTTTATCGATATTTTCCCTTTCCTTCATTGGAATAAATAAATTTTGGTGGCGACTCTATTTGAACTATTTTTTGCGAGCCCGCGAAGGCTTCGCGAAGTATCGCATTTTTCAAGATGCGACACAGGAGAGATGATGGTGGTTTGTCTTGATGAAAAAAGGAGCATCTAGTGAAGCTTAAGATGGCTCAGTAGCGGGTGATGCTTTCTTTTGCCCACAGCACTGCCGACACCCGAGGGACGACACAAGGTGAAAATTTACTAGTGGCCGAGATTCCCCTTCCTAAGGTTCCCATGAGGGAAGATATTTCTTCTGGATTCTCAAGAAATTGAGAGGTGGGGCATCACCCAGTGCGGTTAGTGGATATTCCAGCTCCTTCTGAACCTTCTTTGTGGCATGATCAAGCCTTTAACACAATGGATTTTGCCAATCACTTTTTCTCTTTCCATGAGAACTTCCCGGATGATTACCGGTTACCTTCTTCCACGTCCCCCACCCAAATTTCTACTTTTCTAGAGGCCTAACTTATAAGGTGTTTTCTGGTGGGAAGAGCGTTAGCAGAGAGATACTCCAACACTATGGGAGGTTACAATCATTCGTCATCAACCTAAACAAACACACTCGCGAAGGTTGGGCGGCCTTAAGGAAAATGATGGCGAGAATGGATGATCTGAGAGCACTCGCTGAATGAGTGGCCACTCAATCCCTTTTTCAACATGAAAAAGTTGATGGCTTAAAGAAGTCACTCGAGGAACTCAGAGTACCCTTGAAAGCACAAAAGAGCATGTCTCGCAGCTTATGGATGACGTCCTGACGTCCTCCATTTAACACTTTGAGAAAGTGAGAAGGCAGGTTTCCCTCCTTTATCCCCATCTGCATTTGAGCCACATGGATCCTTTTAGGGTGGTTCTGGATGAGGAACTGGTAGATGAAGATTGATTCCTCCTTTTAGGGGCGCCTTTTATATTAAGTGCCTCTATTTTTAATTGTTAGTTTTTTTGCCTTAGTTTTTAGGATGCTTTGTTGCTATGGTCACTTCTTGGGGAGACAAGGATCTCCTTTCTTGGGGATCCATTATTTTGTATCGCCTCAATCGGCAGCAAGGATCCCATCTTGGGGAACCAACACCTATAATCTCCTCCATGGGTGGCAAGGATCTCATCTTGAGGATCCAACATATTTAATGGCCTCAATGAGAAGCAAGGATCTCATCTTGGGTATCTAACATGTATAATAGCCTCCATGGGCGACAAGGATCCCATCTTGGATATCCAACATATTTAATTGCCTCAATGGGGGGAACAGATCTCATCTTGGGATCTATCACATGTAATCACCTCCATGGCTGGCAAAGATCCGATCATGGGGATCTAGCATATTTAATCACCTCCATGGGCATCAAGGATCATATCTTGGGGGTCCGGCATATTTAATCGACTCAACGGGCGGCAAGGATCCCATCTTAGGGCCTAACACATGCAATCGCATTAATGGGTGGCAAGGATCTAGTTTTGGAGATCCATCGTATTTAATCGCCACAATGGGTGGAAATTCCATGCATATATACAAAGTAGATAAAGCGTTCCCATCCAGGTTGGTCGTCCAATAATCATATTATATGAAGAGGGGGCATTAATGACTATATACTTAAGTTTTATTTCGTTGGCTTAGTCTAGTTCTACAAACATGATTCTCAGGGTTAAGTACCATTTTACTTGCATATGTTCTCCTGAAAGTCCGACCAATGGTCCTCATAAATGCTTCAAGTCTTCGGGGTCGAGACACAGTTTCTCAAAAGCATCCCAATAGAGTATATCGGTAGAGCTTCCCTAATCCACCAAAACCCTTCTTATCTCCCATTCTTCGCATTTGAATGAGATGACCATGGGGTCATCATTGTGAGGATGAATGTCAAACACATATTTCTCTAAGAAGGCAATCACATATTCTAGTGTACCCACGATCTCTATCTCGGGGAGATTCTCTATGTTCAGGATTTGGCAAACATAACTATTTTCGGCAGAGTTGGTTTCACCACCTCTGTCAAATCCTCCCACTATGGTTTTGAAAGTATGTTGTGCCACTTTACTTCCCATGCCCTGGGATGTCTCTTTGGTTTTGTTTGGTCTGGGGATTTCGACACTTTCTCACTCACGCGAACTGAAGTTACATATCCCTATGGGAGACTAGAGTTGCATTTCCCAAACACATTAAGGGGGATAACCCTAATATGGTGGTTTTGTTGCTTGTCTTATCACTTTTGTTTTCATTTACTTTTGTTTATTGAGTTTCCTTCATAATTGCACATCATCTCTGAATCATGTTTGAATCGATTCGTTTTTAGCATGCATAAACCAATGGTTATATTTGAGCTTGATCATGATTCTTTTAGTAAATTTCATGAGTCAATGGAATAAAAACCATGTGTGTTATTGGTTCAAGTTAGGTGGAAAGAAAAATCTCAAAGTATTTTAAAAACCATGAAAAATTGATATTTTATGTGTATGTTTTGAATCATGTACATATCCTGACTAGAATCAAATTGAACAAAAGCAAACCAAAATTTTTCAAGCACTTTGATTTGTATCATACTTTTAATTTTATTCGAATCAAAAAGCTTTGTAATTCAAATCACACTTTACACTTGATTCGAATCAAACTAATGTGGGTCACCTCTACTTCATTTGATTATAATTAGACTTTTCACTTGATTCAAATTAGACAGTTTTTTCTGCATTTCTCTTTTCGCTATGTTTAAATTGATTTGAATTAGTATTTGCATTTAATTCAAATCACGAGTTATTTGACTCGAATCATATTTCTTTCTTGATTCGAATCAGATGAGAAATTGGTCAAAATCCTTTAGCTTTCTTGTTCCACTTCACTAGCTCGTTTGACTCAAATCTTGAAATGTTCTTGATTTGAATCTAACTAACTTTTTCTATTCATTCTTGTGCTTAATCTCAAGCACATTCAAACTATAAGCCTTTTTAAGTCTCCCTATTGAAATATGATTATATCCCTTGCCAACGACTTCGAGCCTTAGCCATTCTTTCAGTGAAATAGCTTGTTATATAGCCATTTGACTTGAAAGATTAAATCTTTCCACCCTCTTTGGAGTTAGGTAGAAAAAAATATTTTTCTTGTTTGATGCAAAAGAATAAGTTTGGGGTTGCTCTTGGAAGATAGAAACGTTTAAATTTTAGGTTGGGGTACTTTAGAAATTGGTTAAGAAAAGAAAAACAAGAAGCTAAAAATGACTTCTTTAAAAAAATGTGAAAAATAAAAATAAATATAGGACCAAGAAAATGAATTCACTAGTTCCAAATAATCAAGAAAAGAGTGATATGAAAGAAATCAAATAGCAAAAGGAAAACTAGGTACTTAACTCCAAAGATTTAAGCTTATTATCCTAAATTATCCTACCCTGACATAAGCCATGTTATAACCTTGAAAAGAACTTAAAAGTGTGTGTTTAAATATGAATTTAATTAACTTAGTTAGAAACTTTACAAACTCAGTGTTAAATGCTTTTGTATATTGATTGTGTGATTACCCTGTCAAAATGAGTGAATATTTGTAAGAAAAGATACACGTTGACTACTTGTGTGTTTGGAAAAAAATTGAGTTACTTGGATTGAAGCATGAAACATAAGTGTTGATCAACAAAAATAAAAATGGTGGAGTTCATTGATAAGGGTAAGCATTTTAATTTTGATGAAATGTTCAATGTACAGACAAGTTACTTGAGGACAAGCAACAAAGTAAGTGTGGGGTTGTGATGACACTCGGTCATTACGTAATATTTACGAGCAATTCTGGATGAAATAGTTGGAATAATGAGCAAAAGTCATGCCAAAGTATGAAGAACTGAGAAAAACTACTAATAGAAAAAAAAAGTCGAGACTTAGTGAAAATTTGAAGAAAAAGGAAGAAAATAGATGATTTTGCCACTGGTTTTTGCATCGCAACGATGCTGATATTGTGGGAGCAATGATGTCACATCACGACCGCGATACTCACCAACACGGGCACAACTCTACGCTACTCTAACACATAGAAATTGCTATAAATAGGACTTTTGGCTACTTTTTTAGGGTTCTGAATTAGATAGAGAAAGTGGTAGCTTGAAGTTATAAAGTAATTATTTTTAGGGTTTTGGAAGTCATTAAATACATTTATATTCCTTGAATTTCACACACTCTTCATCTAAACTCATGGTAATTGTTATATGCATTATGGGTATCTAAATTCCTTAAATTAGGTCTTTTGAAACAAATCTGCTTGTACTCTATTGGATCATATGGTTGTTTGAGATTAAGTGAATTGTTTTATGTTATTGTTATTATTTAATCATTCTTGATTTTAATGCTTTTTATGTATTGACGAATGCATAAATCGATATCAGATGAGTAGGGATTATTGACTGTAATTCTATCAATCCAATATATGGCAATTATTCGACTTAGTAATTAACTAGGAATAAGTAATTATAAGTTATGGCTTTTGAATTAACGAACGCATAACACCTAGTTCAACTATGAATTAATCTAAGGAATTAGGAAATTATTGTGTAAATTAGTGAGTTATATACGGAATGAATTGGTTACAATGGCCTTATTAATTCGCCTGTGGACTTTAACATATTAGTAATTTAGTTAATACACAGTTCATCAACAAGTAGATTCGAATTAAAGATCTAGTCAGTGATAATCATTGAATTTTATTCCATAAAGTTTCTCGTTCCTATTTCATACCAAATCAATATTGAAACCCTCAAGTTGTTGTTTACTTTAATTCGCACTACCTTGTTAAAATTCACAATCCTTGTGGATACAAATTTAACTTATTACTTTTACAATACTAGTACACTTATAAAATGTCATCAATAATTTTTGAAGGAAAAACTTAAAACAACAATTACAAAGATTTGCAAGATAAACATCTAGTCGAATATGTCTTCCAATCCTCCCACATCTGAACAGTAAGGCTTCTAAACTTAACATGGTATAAAGTCCAAGTTAATTTATTGATTCTCCCCAAAATATCCCACTTGGTCATCAAACCTCCCTGAAGAATAATATCATTCCTGCATTTCCACAATAACCAACAAGCTGCTGCAAAAAAAAGTTGAAAAAAATTGTAGCTGAATTTTTCTTTAATTCTATTTGAGAAATTACCAAAGTGATATGCTACTTTTGTGCAACCTGTGACTTCAGAATTGCTTAACCAGGAACATAACCTATACTAAACTATATTACTAACTGAACATCCCACAAACACATGAAAGTTATCTTTAATAGCATCGAAGTAGAACCAGAAAATGATATCATGGGTCCCATTTAGAATTCCTCTTCTAGCATACTGTGCTCTGGTTGGTAAGCGATTTATAATCCACCTCCAACAAAAATATATGAAAATTTCTAGGAATCTTGGTTCTCCACAACTGAGCTAGTGCATTTAAAGTCGACTCAGACAGCTGATTGGAATCCTCCAACTGATCAATCTGATCACAAAGCACTCTATAACTACTTTTAATTGTGAAGTCAAGATAATCTCTCCACCAAACGAAACGGTCTTCCATGTCAGTAATGAAGACGAAATTGTTAGAACAAGATTTGGTTATGCATCTCGCCTTTAGTTTTTATGATAATAATGCATTGATACTTAAAGAACAATTTTGTGCACTAATGATTTTTGTATAGTGTGTACCTTTTTCTAAATAGGTTCTGACTCTGAAGCATTGATGTGTGACGTCATCAGATTCTAGAATCAACACACTCTGACTCTAAAGATATACAAGTGCTTCACAAGATGTTGTCAAGTTCTAGAAATCTCTTACACAACGGTTCTTAAGAACGTTCGTGCTAAAGCTTTTTCCTGTGACTCTTATTGAAGAGCCTCTGAAGGATTGTCTGACTTCAAGATTCTACGATAAAGTTTTATAGATTCTGAAGAACAAGTGTTGAAGACTAGGTTCTGAGGAAAAGTGTCAAGACTCTGAAGACTTAAGTTCTGAAGTATCTCAACTAGGCCCTTGATTCTTTTAAATATGCTTCAACAACTTTATTCAGAAGCCTCTAAAGATTAGAAGATATGATCAAATGGTTTTACGTGAGATAAATAGTACACAATACATGATAAAAACATTCCTTCCACTACGCGGATTGTATGGAGTAAGGACATTAATATTGTACGATTTTGTCTCCCACCATTGATGACGGTTATTCAAGGTGCCAGCTCGTTCATGAAGATTCTCATTTTACCCTCCAACAGATCTTTCCTTGGCTATAAAAGGAAGACTTGGAAGAATGAATGAGGCTGCTAATTCACAAGCTGCTCAATACTATTCACGCTGCATCATTTTCTCTGATAATATTATTCTTCTGAATATTGTATAAACACACCTAGAGCTTTTGTTTTTATTGTGTGAGTATTTCATTGTACGTAAATCTTGTGTTAATCTGATTTTTAGAAGCATTCTTTGTAACACACATCTTGTAAATCTCAATCTTGTTTGAGTGGTTTTCCTTGAGTGACTAGGGTTTAGTCAGATATACTCAAGAAGACAAAGGCGGTTGTCTTTGTGGTGTTTGTAATCAGTTTCTGTTATAGTGGATTAAGTTCTTCTTGTGAAGGAGAAATCACCTTGGTAGGGTGGACTGGAGGTAGCTTCGTTAACACTCAACCAGTATAAAAATAACCTGTTATTTTGTATTGTTTTTGTTTTGATTGTTGAGTTAGTTTTCAAAAAGCTTTGATTTGAGAAATCCAATTCAACCCCCCCCCCCCCCCCCCCCCCCAATTTCTTGTGTTTCTTTCCACCTTCAATTGGCATCTTGTGGTCCAGCAAAAGGCAGTCAACAATAGCACAATCAACTGCAGAGGCTGAATACGTTACAGCCTCTGGATGCAGCACTCAGATACTCTAGATGAAAAGTCAGCTAGAAGATTTCCAGATTTCTAGGAGTAACATTCCTATACTATGTGATAATACTCCGGCCATTTGGTTATCTAAAAATCCCATTTTGCATTCTAGAGCTAAACATATTGAGATAAAACATCACTTTATACGTGACTATGTTCAAAGGGTATTTTAGATCTAAAATTTATTGATACAGACCATCAATGGGTTGATATCTTTACAAAGCCCCTTGCTAAAGATAGATTCATTTTCATTCTGAAAATTTTTAAAATGGAATTATGTCCAGAATGAAACTGATGATCTTCTCAGAATGTCAATCTCTCAGAATGATAAAATGAGACTCTGAGATTTTTTTGGTTCCAAACGTGTGAGCCTTCTGAAGTGAGAAGGTTTCATAAGTTCAGAGGTATCTAGTTAGAATATGCTTGGTTAAAAAATATACTTTTTGGATACTGAACAATTTCTTATTAAATAGTTGTCAATCATTTTTGGGAAACAAAACATTTTTAAAGACAATTGTCTTAGAAAACTGAACCGATTTCTAACGTCTGTGTGACACATTGGGGGTTAATCATTAATCTTGGAATTAGGTTAAATATTCATGCTTTATCCCTTGTCATTTTTTGTGCCAATTGCTTTAATTGTCATTACTATTTATTTTCGCCATGATTTCAAAAATATCTATTTAAACTCATTTCACTCACTTCACACACCTTCACTACTATTCACTTTCCAAACTTTCTCATTTTCAAACCAATCAGTTCTCAAACCCTACCAACCTTTTTCTCTGCATAAATGGCTTCACAATAATAACAATCATCTTCTTAACAACCACAACAACAAGAACAACAAACTCTTCAGCAACATCCACAAGTCACTGTTGAAGATCTTCAAAATGCAGCTTTTCAAAGGGTTGTTCGTAGAGCTGCATCGTCGCAACCACCGAAGTTCATTCCACATCTTATCAAATCTCATAGGACACCATCTCCTTTGCATCCAGGAAGATATACTTATACTGAAGATTCATATGACACTCTTGAAGTCACACTTTCAACTCCTGAAGAAGACTTGGAAGTTCTCAATAAACTTATGGTAGACTTTGACAGTTTGAAGGCTTATGGTTACGACCTTCTACTTGCTGTTCAAACTCAAGGTTGGGACAAATATTTTGATCCTCTTCAAAGACCTGTCTTCCTAGTTCTTATAAGGAAATTTTGGATTCATGCCAAGACCTTGTCTACTCAAATTGTTTCCATTATTTTTGTTGAAAAGATTGTCATCACTGAGAATCTCATAGCCAAACTCATTGGCCATGATGGCAATGGATTCAAGTGTGAATTGATGTTGGAGAGAAGACCTGATACTGCTGAGGTGACATAAGCCATTACCACTTTTGGAAGTCACGCCGGAAAAATCAAGAACCTTCACCATATTCAGAGGATTTGGGCAAGGATCATTCTTGGTTATTTCAATCACAGAAGGATAACCAACTCTCATGACTACATCAACCTTGATCAGAAATATGTTCTTCATTATATTTCTACTGATATGAAAGTTAACCTACCTTCATTTCTCTTCTGGTTCTTAAGATATTTTGTGAAGGATTCAAGGAATGAAAGCAGAAAGATGAAATCCTGGATTTTGTTTAGCAGACTTATTTCAGATATTCTGATGAAGAGTCATCTAATAGACTCTCTAACAGATGATGAAAAGTATCAAGGACTGGCATCTACAATATGAAGTTTCCTTGACGCCAAGAGTCTGAAAAATATGGGCATGATTTCTACATTTTCAAGTCCAGTTGTTGGAATTCCTAAGGAAGAGATCCGCAACACAAGAATCCTTTTGGATGATTTTCATATTTTCTCCGACCCAGAGTCTGCGAGTTATGAAGGTAGGGAAGTCGTTAGCGACTCTGTTAATGTTTCTTCTTCATCTTATGAGCCTTCCAAGGAGATTAGAAATTTTTCTCAAAAGCAAAAGAAGAAAAGGAAGTTTGCTCAGAAGAATTCTGAAGGAGATAAGGAAGTTTCCCCAAAAGGGCTAAGGATGCTAAGAAGCCTGTAGATACTTCTTCAAAAGCACCTTCTACTGTTACTGCTACTGTTTCTACTAGAACTGGTGTTCCTTATGGTACTCCTCTTTTTAATGCTGCTATCAGTTCTCCCACCCATTCATCCATTCCCTCAACCACTATAACTTACTTCGTCCCCTTTGTTCTGGAACCCATTGATCCCCAAACCACAAATCCAAATGACATTCTTTTGAATCTTACTCCTACTTCGGACTTTCAAATTCCAATCCTTCTACCATCATCTGTTGTTGATCTTCTAACCTTTTCTCTTAACCGATTCTCAACAATCCCATCTGACCCAACTAGGAATCTCTCACCCCGAAACTCTTTTTATAATCCCTCAACCATTAAACACCACTCACTCTGATATCCAGGGTAATGAATCACCTATTAATTCTGGTCCTGAATCAGATGTTGAGCTCATAGTCTATCCAGATAAAACGCCTTAACCTTTCTCTGACCAAGCACTCTCTTTAACCAACATCCAACCTACTCTCGTGGATGAAATGGTTACGCAGTTTAAAGAAGTTGTTGAAGGCAGACTCGATGCTCTCACTGAGGCTTGTAAAGGTAATGCAAACCTCTCTAAAGTGTGTGATCAGACCAATGACTTCAGAAGATGGATAGAGATCAATTCTGAAGAGCTGGAATTAGCAATTATGAAGAAAGCTAAGAGGAACTTCCATGCCAGACTCTCTGGTATTGTTGAACTTCTACTTTAGAAGGTTCATGCCACTCTCTTGCTCCCCGCACCAGAAGTGATCCCTCTTCCGCCTCCTGCTCAGAATACTTTGGTTACTTCTGAAGCTTCTCTTGAAGTTGAAAGTATGTCTAGCACCAAGAAGGCTTTTGATTCTGAGGAGCATATTCTGAAGAAGTTGGAGCACCTGGATGCAGAAAACTTCGAAGTGAAGGAATGAACGTCAAAGATTGAGGGGTTACTTGGAGAAATTCTGTCAAGACTACCTAAACCCTCTGAACCTTAGTTTTAAAAACTTTGTGTTATCTTTGTTCTGTTTTCTTTTTTATTTCTGTATCTACCTGCCTATCTAACTAATGAAATGAACATTTGTTTGGCTTATTTATTTTGCCTTATTTTATTTCTTTTTTATTGATGACAAAGGGGGAGAAAGAGTGATTGATTTTAATATATCTAATTCCCAGTATGAATCTCAAACATGTTTTTAACAGTTTTTAACTTGGTAATACTTCTGAGAACTTTGTAAAAGTTCATCCTCTTTTTAATCAAGTGTTTCAGGTTCTAATCTTACTAAGCTGAGTTCTTAGGAGTCAGTCTTATGTTTCTGAAAAAGATCAACCGGAATATGTATAAAACAAGGTTACTGAATGATTTGACAAATCATGCTCTAAGATGAGACTAGTAATCAAACCTTCTTACACTCAAGCAATGGACTCCAAAGGAAATACTTATGTACCCAAGTTGTTGCATTTTGGATAGTTACCTCAACCATTCCAACCAGGTTTCTTCCTTATGGGTAAAGATTAACCAGGCTTTTGTCTGATGAGAAGGCAAGTAACAACCAGGCTTCTTCCATATAGGAAGTTATTTCTTTCATGCTATTTTTTGAAACTTTTATATGTGCTAAGATTATTTTAAGTCTTAAATTGAGGGGGAACTTAAAAATATAACTCTGCCTTTCTAAGCTGAAAAATAATTTTTAACAGTATAAAATTCAAGGGGAGCTTACAAACCTCACTTTGATGTTTTTATGTGATTAAATCGTGCAAAAATTGTTCATTAAAATACATGGTTTTGTCACCATCAAAATGGGGGAGATTGTTAGAACAAGTTTGGGTTATGCATCTGGCCTTTAGTTTTGATGATAAAAATGCATTGATACTTAAATAACAATTTTGTACACTAATGATTTTTGTCTAGTGTGTAACTTTTGCTAAACAGGTTCTAACTCTGAAGCATTGACGTATGACGTCATCAGATTCTGGAATCAACACACTCTAACTCTGAAGATATACAAGTGCTTCACAAGATGCTGTCAAGTTCTTGAAATCTCTTAGACAACGATTCTGAAGAACGTTCGTGTTAAAGCTTCTGAATGTGACTCTGATTGAAGAGCCTCTGAAGGTTTGTCTACCTTCAAGATTCTGTGTTCAAGTTTTGTAGATTCTAAAGATCAAGTTATGAAGACTCTAAAGACCAGGTTTTGAGGAATAATGTCAAGACTCTAAAGACTTAAGTTCTGAAGTATCTCAACCAAGTCCTTAATTCTTCTAAACATGCTTTAACAAATTTATTCAGAAGCCTCTGAAGATTAGAAGATATGATCAAATGGTTTTACGTGAGATAAATAGTACACAATACAAGATTAAAACATTCCTTCCACTACACATATTGTGTGGAGTAAGGACATTAATACTGTACGACTTCGTCTCCCACCATTGATGACAGTTATTCAAGGTTCCATCTCACTCATGAAGATTCTCATTCTACCCTCCAATGGATCTTTCGTTGGCTATAAAAGAAAAACTTGGAAGAATGAATAAGGTTACTAATTCACAAGCTGCTCAACATTATTTACGTTGCAACGTTTTCTTTGAAAATATTATTCTTGTGAATATTGTATAAACATACATAGAGCTTTTGTTCGTATTTTGTGAGTATTTTATTGTACGTAAACCTTGTGTTAATCTTCTTTTTAGAAGCATTCTTTGTAACACACATCTTGTAAATCTCAATCTTGTTTGAGTGGTTTTCCTTGAGTGACTATGGTTTAGTCAAATATACTCAAGAAGACAAAGACGGTTGTCTTTGTGGTGTCTGTAATCAGTTTTGGTTATAGTGGATTAAGTCCTTCTTGTGAAGGAGAAACCAACTTGGTAGGGTGGACTGGAGGTAACTTCGTTAACAGTGAACCAGTATAAAAATAACTTGTTATTTTGTATTGTTCCTGTTTTGATTGTTGAGTTGGTTTTTAAAAAGCTTCGTTTTGTAGAAACCCAATTCAAATCCCCATTTCTTGTGTTTCTTGCCACCTTCAGAACTTGCATCAGAATTTGCGAGAGAATCGACATTTGGTTTGCTCCTTCTCCATCTAGTGTTGCTTGGTCGACACCCAAATTCTACTCCCACTCTTCATAGCTCAAGAACCCATCTCCTCCACAATTGCATTTTGATTCGAAGAAGAAACATAAGCAGCAGGAAATTGAAGTCATAAAGGGTCGTGACCAATCCAATTTGATTTCCAGAACATAGTCACCTTCTTATCACTAACTTTACAACTTATTGACATTGAAAAGCAATTATCTTCTGATTGGGGATTTTCCACTAAAGATAGAATATCTCTTCACCATAATGAATTCTTTTTTCCAATTATTTGTCTCAAAATATTGAGCAACTTTAAATTTACATCTCCATACTTAAAGATTAACACATGCATCAAATCGATTTTGATTTCGATATAACCCACCACAGCCATTTGGTTAGAAGAGCTAAATTGATTCATTTTATATACGGGTAGGAGACATTTGATAATAGGAGTTAGATTTTGGTTCGAACACATTTTTCACTTTTAACAGGTGAAATTATGATCATTACGTTAATACTAAAACAAAAACAATCAAATTTTATCTTATTAAGTAGAGACAATTGCATTGATAAATTTTCACCATAATATGCTTTCTAGAATTGTTATCCAAATCATTAATATCGAGATATTTTTTAATAATTTCTTTTATAATTTTTCTAGATATTTCTCTATCTTTAGTTGCTTGACTTCTCTCCATTTAATTTAATATTTTTACTACATAATCTACATATATTATCTCTAAAAGTTCAAACAACCTAAGTCTAATTTTCACTATCTTTTTTATTATATGTGCTACCCAACACTCTTTCTAATATTGTCATTGATAATTTTTAATTTATTTAGTCTTACCGCATATTCAACGCAACATTTCCATATCTACTATATTTACTTTATTTTTGTGTTGATTCTTAATCATCAAATATTCGGTCCTATATAATATTGCAAATCTAATTGCAACCTAATAAAAAAATTTCTCTAACTTAAACAATCGATAACTTTATATAAAATTTTAAAACTCTCCTTCATTTCAATCACTCAACTTGAATTCAATAATTTATTTTCATTCTAGTTTTCGTAAGGAGCAAAAAGTAATTTTACTACTTCGCTGCAATCAAGCTTTTAATAGTATCAGCCATACAAAAATTAAACATTAACGAGACTAATTTATTTTATATAAACAGATATTTTCTACTCTGTAGTGGGAGAGTACCACCTTAGACAGCAAAAATAAATACATTTATATTTATAGTAATTGAGTTCTTAGAGGGTACTGGTAGAGTTATAAAAAGCGTCATAAATATTTTATGGTCAGATAGTAACAGAAGCAACCACCAGACAGCAACTACGACCACCCACTTGCCCGTGAATTAAAGTTAATCCAATCACTATCACTTAAAAAAGAGTCGATCGGATCACATGGTGGTGGAGAATCAGAAACAACTTAAAGCAGAAACAATAATATTCCAACTAGGGTGTATTTATTGATAATAATGGCAATCATAAGTTAAAGTAACAGAAACAGTTATGGTTCTTCCAACCCAATTTTTATGGTAAAAAACCATGCCACACACAAACACAGCTGTAATTTGATATACTTGACTTTTTGTGCTCTGAGCCAGCAATTTGCGGTTACATTTCCTATGCTATCTTTTTTTCTAATCTAATGGCATAACTAATCTATTAAAACTATTTTAACAACACCAAATTAAGGGTCCCTACATCAAAGTCCTTAACTGTTGCAGCTTTGCCGGGATATTATGTTTGGAGTGTGTATTATGTTGGGATTCTCAAGTTCCTAACTCTAATAATACGCATGAAAAACCGCTTCTCAATTGACCAAAATTTGTTTTTTTCCCTCAATGTTTTTTTTCAACATCATTATTTGATCCATTTGACCGTTTAATCGGATTCAGGTATCAATACATACAAATCAATTTGAATGATGATTTTTGTCAATATGAAATTCTACTAATAATTACTACTATATTAATAAATTGAAAGACCTAACTAGAGCTGAAATCCAACAACCATATATGAACAATTTCTGCATCAATTTTATATTTCAATATCTGCCCACGCCATTAGAAAAGACAAGAAAGAAGGAGCAGTTAAAAATATGACAAACAACCCTATCAACCAAACAATTAAACAATATAGAGAATGATGAACAAAATAACATACATACATGTTCTAAAATCTAAATCCGAATGAATTACATAGATCTTTCACTACCATAGACACGTTGAAGAATCAGTTTTGCGTTTGTGGCTATTATTATTACTAGTGTTTAAAAGCTGTGAAAAGAACCTTCTTCTACGGTAATAGAAACCGCACTTAAACCTGGGAAAAAACACCAACTTTCTTAATCCACGAGCATGCCTTAGCTTTAACCAAACAACTTTCTTAGCACGGATGAATGACCCTTTGATTCTCTCTGTCAGGCTCTTCTTTCTGCAGAACTGGTAGCTTCTTAGGAACAACTGTCTCTTCTCCATCATGGTGTAGTTCTGGTCAGGGAAGTAGTTATAGTATCCAAAAGATTCACTTCTAAATAATGGATTCATACCCACACTTCCCATATCTTGAATTGATTCTCAACTCTAAACAAAGCAAAGGGAACAAGAAATAAACATTATATGTAATGATTCTGATGAAGTGTGTGTTTCTTCAAAGAGAAAGAGAAGAAGAAAAGGTGGTGTGAATACGAGTATGTGAAGTGTGAGATGCTATAAAAGTTCAACGTACCTGAGTTTGGTTTGGTTTCTTTTTGTTGCGTTCTGACTAAGACGCCACCACAGTGGCTAAAGTCTTTAACAAATTCAATATTTGGTTTTCTTCTTCTCTCTTAAGCAATGAGACAGCACATTATTTTAAGGTACTAGTACTATATAACACGTTGACAACTGGATAAGCTCTTCTTTTTTATGGACGGTCACGTGCTTTTTGTGTTGTCTCTTATTTTTTCCACTCTAAATAACACTTCCACTTTCTCTTTTTTTTTTGTACAAGGAGATTGATCGGAGGTGATCAAATTGGATCGTTGTGGCCTTCGTATAAGACAGATGAGGATGCTTGTAGGAGAGGAGAGGGTGTACCTGCAAGGTACTCCGATGCCAAAGTAAGTGTTTGGTCAAAAGAGAGAAAACAAGTACAAGCTTTTAAGTATTGGATATTGAATACCTGCCCCTCTCAAGTGAGAGGGTATTTATAGAGGTAACCCCCAACGCGGGGCCAAGGTCTCCTATGTGGCCGAAATGTCTGGTCGACCAATGGGAGACTGCTAGGTGGAGGGCAAGGCGCATGACCCTTTGACCTGGTCCAACTGTTTCCGTGAGATCCGGGGAGACAGTTGGTCGCGTGAACGGCTAAGCGAGTGAGGGGGACACGCCCAACAGCTAGTTCCTGCCCAACGACTAGTTTCTAGCTATTGAGTCTGGCCAATGGCTGGACTAGATTGGGCCTTACCCTGCTAGGGGAAAAGCGCCTGCCCAGTCCAGAACAGGAGCCCCTCAAGTCTTTGCTCTGGTGAAGAGTGATGACTTAAGGTGGCCATGTGGACAGTCACCTTTGAGTGACAATGTTCGGGGGTATGTCCCTTGCCTTCGTCACTATTAAGGTAGTCGGCGCTGGTGCTTTAACCTGCCCGACCAGCCGTTGGCATTCGAGGAGAATATTTGTGAAAAGGTCGTTTTATGTCGACCAGGCTTTTGGGAAAGGTGTCCGCCGAAGTGACATTCTTATGTCGGGGAGCTTTAACGAAGGCATGAGTGCTCGTGTTGTCGAAGAGGCGTGCTCGCGGGATAGCAAAAGACTTGGTGCATGTAACACATGTCCTTAGGAATGCCAAATGGAGATTCCCTATGACACGTGGTAGACATGCAACCCTTGTCAAGCCTAGAGCTGCCTAGGCTATGATGGCATTTGCGCTTCCTAAGCGAGGAAGTGCTTATAAAAGATGGGGGAGAGTATTCATTTGAACACTTCGCTCAAATTTGTCTCTCCAAGCCTTTTGCTCTGCAACTTGTTGTCTCGCAGAGTTCCTTTTCGTTGCCGTCAATCTTCATCGTCTATGCCCAGACCTTCATCTTCAACCTCCAAACCCAAGTAAGTTCTTCATCTTTTTCTGCGATTCCCATGGTGTTCTTCGTCTTCTAGAAGTATTCATGAATTTTCCGGTGACATATGAATTCTCTGGTTGAGGATTCATGTGTTTTTTGATGAACACATGAACTTCTGGGAAACTCATTAAAAACATGAAGAACATGGAATGAATGTTCATGATTGTAGTGTATGTTGGTGTAGATCCTCCTAGGTTGTGGTTAGGATTAGTTTTAGGTTTGTAGTCGGGCATTAGGCCTGCTCGACACGAAGCTCTGGCTTTTATGCGGAGAGCTTACTTCGCTGAGTAGGCTAAGTCTTTTTGCTGTGTCGCGGAGACTCGTCCTCGTTATAGGGGACAGCGGAGTCATCGTATTCTGTCGCGGTAGATGTGGACTCGAGGTTGTCCCCTACTTCTTCCTCGCCCTTTCACTTGATTAGTGGTGGAAGGGTGGATTTGATCCTAGTCGTCGAATTCACTTTTTCCTCCTCTGCATTTTAGGTGAAATGGTTGATCCTAGCGAAGAAGTTGTGCCCGATGCTGGGGCCACGCACAAGGAGGCAAAGCAGTCCGTCGAATACGCCAACGTCCACGTAGCAAGAGGGGACCTTAAATGGATTGCCCAAGAACCTCTGTCGACGAAGTCGACGTTTACTAAAGAAGAAATTCAGGAGTTCCCCTATCTGGAAGACCGGGTCGAGGATGCGCCGGTGCAGTTGAGGGATATCTACCCGACAGAGAACGACGGAATTTGCTCGATCTACCCGGGGATGCGGTTCCCCATGTATGAGTTTGCTTTTATGGAGGCTAAGTTTCGTTTTCCCTTCACCGACTTCCAGGAGGCCCTCTTTCACCATTTGGAATTGTGCCCCGCCCAACTTCATCCAAACGCACTGGCCTTCATACGTGCTTTCGAGCTGGTGTGTCGTTTCTTGCAGGTCGGGGCGACTGTAGATCTCTTCTTCTGCATCTTTCAACTCCAATGGAGCACCACAGGCTCGAAGCAAAGTTGGGTATCCTTTAAGCAGCTGAGCAGGCTCTTATGGCCGTATTCAGAGTCTGTTCGGCATTTCAAGGATAGGTTCTTGGTCGTGAAGCCTGTCTCCGAAGCGACCAAGAGGTATATCTCTATGCTCGAAATCGTGACCATTGATGGCCGGCAAGTTGAGAAGCACGTGTCCAAGTTCCCTTTGGAGTGGGTGTTTGCCCACTTCTGATATAGAACCGACCAGTTCCTCGTTAAGCACGAGTAACTCAGTGAGGGGGACAAGGAGTCCTACCGGGTGCTCCATGCCTACGTGGAGAGTTTCAGTATGGCCTTTGTGGTGGACAGAGATGGTAATGAGCTGCTTGGGGACGACGGGGAACCTGCTCGGGCAGGTTGCTATATCAACACTAAGGCTCTCCTTGAGTGTGAAAATGACGACGTTACGTTCCAGCTTCTCGGTACAGCTTGCTCTTGTGCCCGTATTTATTAATTTTTGTCTGATTGTGCTGAATTTTCTTCGTGTTTGTAGGGAAAATGGAAGATATGAGGGAACGCCTGATGAGGTCCCAAGTGGCTAAAGTCCAGAAGAAGGTGCCTCCAATGCCAAAAGTCGGTACGGCCAAGCAGCAGGCGACGCTGGAAAGGTTCGTGGCCGAAGCTGGTTCTACTCCGGGGATGACTTCTACACCACCGACTCCAGACACGACCAACAAAAGGAAGCGGGATGATATTGGCTCCTCCCCGGCAGGCTGCTCGGGGGGATTCTCTGGAGGGGCATTTGTGTTGCCCTCGTGCTATCTCCAGGGGAAGATGTTCGATGGGGAGAGCTCTATCGTCGTCCCGGAAGCCGATGGCTCAGCTATCTTGTCCACCGATCCTCTGGTGCGAAGGAAGCTTCTCTGTCAGGATGCGGCCGACATGTTCAGGATAGTGGAAGCGGCGTTGGCCCTTGGAGATGCATAGGCGGTTCCTCGCGCCGACCTCAAGAAGGCCAAGATCAGGATCAATGACTTGGAGCTAGAGAATGCAGAGATATACAACGAGCTGAAGAAGCTGCAAGGCCACCAAGAGGCAAAGATATTGCTTCAAAAAGAGGTAACCCAGATGAGGGAAGAGGTGACCAAGGTCAACGAGGAAAATGCCCGTTTGAAGGAGAAGATAGCTGAGCTGGAAGGATCGTCGGCAGTTGGTCAGGATTAGACTGACGACGAGAAGGCCTTGAAGACGCTGAGGGACCTGATCGAGAGGATCCGTCTCCTCGGGGAGGATAATTTGGGGGCAGCTGAATTTGGTTTCAACGTTGCTTTGGAGCAGTTGAAGGCCCTCAACTCCGACATCCAGCTGTTGACCGAGGGAATGGGTCTACTCAACGTGGTCGTCAATGGCGAGGTAGTCCCCCCGGAGGTTGCCGATGAGGCCGTTTAGTTTGATTTTTGAATAATGTACTTGTATTTTATGGGCCTACGTGCCTTTTGATATGTAACGTTTTATCGGGCACGACCCTTTCTATGTACTGTTGACTTATTCCGGCCTCATGGTCGAAGTTATAAATATTATTTGTTTGGTATTTTCTCGTCGCATTTATTTGTGTATGCTTTTGTTGTTTGAATGGAAGTTTACTCGACTTGTTCACGTTGTGCCCGAAAGTTTGGGAGACTTGTCCAGGAGAGTGAAGTTGTTTCGCCGGTGATGAGATCAGGATCTCGGTTGAGGTACTGATCCCATAGGCTTGGACTGTTCCCATCGCGAGCTGGGTGTCCTTCCTTATTGGTGTGGCAACGGCGAAGCTCGATTGAGATATCCCTGTTGTTCGCAGAGTCTGCTCGTCCCATAAGCAGAAACTGACCGGCGTTGTAACATGGATTGTGCTTACACCAGGGCATGGTCCTGTGGCTGAGCTATCTCCCCGTTAGAGGCAATCTCGTCGGCAGTTAGTCTGACTTCGTTGTTGGTCCTAACTGTAATATTGTTTGAGCTTTCCAGCATTCCATGGTCGAGCAAATGGTTCTCCGTCCAGAGTTTCCAAATAGTAGGCTCTAGTGCCCGTTTTGGACATGACCCTGTAGGGTCCTTCCCAGTTCGCGGCCATCTTTCCCTCGCATGAATCCTTCTGGTTTCTGCGTAGGACCAAGCGTCCAACGGGGAAGTCGCGCTTTACGACCTTAGCGTCGTGGCGCAAGTTTATTTGTTGTTTCAGTGAAGCTTCGCGGAGAGCTGCTCCTGACTGTATTTCTTCGACCAGGTCGAGCTCTTCTCTCAGGGCATCGTCATTCATCTCCTCGTCGAGGGGAGCTTCCGTTCGTCTGGAAGGTTCTCTGGTCTCCACCGGTATCACCGCCTCGGTCCCGTAAGCTAATCGGAAAGGGGTTTCCCCGGTGTAGCTCCTCAACCCATCTCTTTTTGGCTTCGCCCAGAGCACGCTGTGTAGCTCCTCGACCCATCTCTTTTTGGCTTCGCCCAGCCTTCGTTTTAGACCACGAAGGATCACCCTGTTCGCGGCCTCCGCTTTCCCGTTAGTCTGGGGATGCTCGACGGAAGTGAAGTGTTGCTTTATGCCTAATTTGACGACGGAGTCTTGGAACTTCCTGTCCGTGAATTGGGTTCCATTGTCTGTTATAAGGGCCTGGGGTACTCCGAATCGTGCGAGGACGTTCCTTTTATAGAAGCGGAGTATGTTGAAGGCTGTGATATTGGCGAGGGCTTCGGCTTCGATCCACTTAGTAAAGTAATCGACGGCCACAATCAAAAATTTGTTTTGATAAGACCCCACTATGAAGGGGCCGAGTATGTCCATCCCCCACCAGGCGAAGGGCCAAGGCGAGGATAGAGTCTTCAACTCGTTGGGGGGCGCCAGGTGCATGTCCCTGTGGCACTGGCATCAGTCACATTTATAGACGTGCTCTTTGGCATCGTGCTGCATGGTTGGCCAATAGTATTCGGCCCGCAGAGCTTTATGTGCCAATGATCTCCCTCCCAAGTGTTGCGCGTTGATTCCCTTGTGAATCTCTTGGAGAATTTCTGGGACCTTGCTCTCCTCGACACATTTCAGTAGGGGGATTGAGAATCCTCGTCGGTAGAGTTTGTCATCGATCAGTACGTATGAGAAGGCTCGTCGTTTAGTCACACTGGTTTCCTTGCTGTCCTCGGGCAGTTCTCCTTTGGTGAGGTAATTATATACAGGGGTCATCCAGCAGTGGCTATCTCTGATGGCGTTGACGTCGAGCAGCTCTGCTGGTTTCTCGATGTTGGGTCGGGCGAGTATCTCTTGTACGATGGACTTATTGCCGCCTTTCTTTCTGGTGCTAGCTAGTTTTGACAAGATGTCCGCCCGCGTGTTTCGTTCACGAGGAATGTGCTGGACTTCCCATGCGTCGAACTTGGTAATCCTTTCCATCACCAGCGTCAGATATTCGACCAGCTGGTCGTTCTTCACCTGAAACTCTCCTCGTACCAGAGATGCAACGAGCTGGGAATCGGTGAATATCTTTACTTCCTTGGCGCCCAAGTCCTTGGCCACCCGTAACCCTGCGAGGAAGGCCTCGTATTCGGCCTGGTTGTTAGACGTAGGGAAGGATAGGACTAAAGATACTTCGATCAGTATTTCCTCCTCGTTTTCGAGTATAATACGTGCGCCGCTACCAGAGGGGTTGGACGCGCCGTCCACGTAGACGGTCCATCTCTGCGTTCCGCTTGGTGGGGATAAGGGCGACGTCATCTCTGCCACGAAGTCGGCCAGGGCTTGTGCCTTGAGGGCCTTCCTGCCCTCGTAGTGGATGTCGAATTCCGATAACTCCAGGGACCACTTGAGCATTCTGCCGGCCATGTCTGGTCGACCAAGCAACTGCCTTATGGGTTGGTCCGTGCGTACAACTATGGTGTGGGCCAGGAAGTAGTGTCTGAGTCTTCTCGCGGAGATGACGAGGGCGAGCACGACTTTCTCTATTTGTGCGTATCTGGTTTCTGGCCCTTGCAGGGCCTTGCTAGTGAAATATATGGGTTTCTGTCCGTCTGTTGTTTCGCGAATGAGTGTGGCACTAATGGCTTCGCTAGTGATGGAGAGATACAGGTACAAGGTCTCCCCGCACTCTGGTCAGGACAGCACGGGAGGTTCGGACAGGGCTCGCTTAAGATGGGTGTTGGTTGCGGAATAGCGGTAAGCAGCAAAAATATTTATTTTCGGAAGAATTCCCTCCGGGATTTATGTCGTGTCCACAGAGATCGGTTCGAGGGAAAGAATGTCATTCAACAATCTCTCGCATTTATGAGTTTGGATTAAAATGGTTTCAAACAAGAAAACATAAAAGTAAATATTAAAACAAAAAGAAATCATTCTTCAGAGAGAAGAAACTTATCAGGCGTGCACATAATCGACTCCTCACAAACTTAAACTTACCGACCAGTTATACTCAACCTACAATACTCCTCAATATCACCCAACATCGCTCACAACCAAGGTTATGTCTAACGCAAAGTTGAGAGAACAACCGTGTTACCATCGTCGACACTCTCGCACCCGACTCAAGGCACGGAGGCATTAAGCTTCGACGCCTATTGAAGATTGTTAGCCCTAAATCTATCTCTAAAGTCTAGTAACTAACAGATAATCATCCCTAATCAAAGTTTGCGAGGATTATCTCTAACCCAACTCAAACTCCGGGCATAAAGCAAAAATTAGAGACAATCACCAATAGAGATTTGTAAAGTAAATTTCATACAACGCCATGGGCGACAAATATACATGAGTTCAGAATAAATACATATACAACAACCCAACATAGAAGAAAAACACAAAGAAGAAGAAAAATGAACCAAACATCTCGCGGTTTGTCAATGTCGATCGACGATCAATCCACGCCGGTTCATCCGTATGCAAGCTTCAATGTTGTTTTCTAAGCTAATCTACTGAAAAATGAAGTTTGATGGAGTTGGGGCAAAAATCCCCAAAATCATACCTAAAAAATGACTGAAAATGAACTTATAGTATTACAAAATCTGTCACGTTCGCTAAGCGAACGTTTTACTCGCAAAGTGAGCCTCAAAAAATGGCACTTAAGTGCCTCTAAAATGCTAAACTGCCTCTGCAAAATTCCAGAAGTTCGCAGTGTGAACGATTTATTCGCAAAGAGAATGCTTGATGTATAGTTCGCAAAGCAAACTTTGGTCCTTTTCTCCCCTGTCCAATTCTGGGAGCCTTTTCTGGGAACTCGCCAGGCATTCATAAAGCGAACATTCGCTAGCAAGTTCGCAAAGCGAAATTGACAGCAAACCAGCCCTTATTTTGACCACAACTTCTGAATCGTAACTCTGATTTACGCACGGCCGGAAGCGCTGGAAAGCTTATTCAATGCTCTAAATGAATATGGCAAGATATCCTTGCTTAAACACCTACAAAAAATGAGAGAAAATCAATTAAACTCATTGATATTTTCACGATACGCAACATATACACTAAAATGTAAAGTAAACGTATTTATAAACAAATCGAGGTTTATTCGAACGATATTAACCAATAAGTATCGATAAGTGCAACAAAACTTATACACAAAAATAGTTACATTTTGCACTTATCAATGGGTCAGGGCCTGCTCGCACTCCTCTGTCCATTCGAATGTGGCCTCCTTTCTGAGGAGTTTAAAGAAGGGCAGGGCGTGCTGGGCAGACCTAGCCACAAAGCGAGAAAGTGAAGCAAGCATCCCGTTGAGGGACAGTATAGACTTCTTCGACCTGGGCGTGGAAAATTCTTCGAATGCCCTACATTTGTCGGGGTTCGCCTCTATCCCCCTTTCGGTGAGGTAGAACCCGAGGAACTTCCCTGCCCGCACCCCGAAGGTGCATTTTTCTGGATTAAAGTGCATTTTGCACTTTCTGGTATGGTCGAAAACCTTTTGCAAGTGGGTCGTATGATCAGATTCCTCTTGGGATTTTATGATCATATCGTCCATGTAAACTTCGAGCATGTCTCCGATTTCTTATCGGAAGACTTTGTTTATCATGCCCTGGTACGTGGCCCCAACGCTTTTCTGACCGAAGGGCATTACATTGTAGTAATAGTTACCCGAGGAGGTCATGAATGTGGTATACTTCTTGTCCCTTTCGGCCATAGGGATTTGATTGTATCCCTAGTAGGCGTCCATGAAGGACAAGAGCTTGAAACATGCAGAATTATCAACGAGCTTATCTATGCTTGGCATAGGATAAGCATCTTTCGGGCAAGCCCGGTTGAGATCAGTATAGTTAATGCACATGCGCCATTTTCCACTATGCTTTTTAACAAGTAAAATATTGGACAGCCAGGTTGTATACCTGGCCTCCGAGATGAATTTTTCCTCTAAGAGGTCTTGTACTAGTTTTTTGGCAGCCTGTACCTTCTCATCGAATTGCTTGCGCCTGCGTTGTGCGACGGCTCGAGCAGCTGGGTCAATGGTCAATTGATGGCATGCGGTCTTAGGGTCCAGGTCGTGCATGTCCACGGCACTTCATGCAAATAGGTCGGCGTTGTCATCGAGGCATGCCCTCAGCTACTGCTTTACCTCGTCGGGCAGCCCCACACCTATCTTCACTCCTCTGCTTGGGTTGGCAATGAAGGTGATGACTTCGAACTCCCTGTCTGGAACAGGGCGCATGAGGGTAGCTGTAGAGGAACTACCTGCCCCTACCGACGTGCCTTCACTAGAGTCTTCGCCCTCTTCAGGAATTCGGCTGTCAAGGTCAATAATGTGCACGGGGGAGAGCCGATTTCTTGTCAGGCTGGCCCTCCTCGCTGGGCTAGCCCTCCTAGATGCTCCAAAACACCTCCTCGCGACCTCTATATCTCAGTGTAATGTTGCGACGTGACCCTTCTCTGTATAGTATTTCATCTTGAGATGAACGATTGAGGGAACAGCGATCAGCTTTGCCAAGGTTGGCCGGCCGAAGATGCATTGGTACAGCGAAGGGAAATCGATCACCAGAAACTGAGTCTTGATCGACTTTGACACCTCCTCCTCTCCAAAGGTGACCGGGAGCTCCATATACCCCCAGGGTCTGACCATAGCACCGTTGAACCCTTGCAGGTCGGACCCTACGTACGGTGACAGGTTCTTCTGATCCAGCTTCAAGGCTCTGAAGAGACCAGTGTACATGATGTCCACGAAGCTGCCCTGGTCAACTAGGATTCGTCGAACATCGGTGTTGGCCAGCCTCACCCTGATGAGCAGAGGAATATGCGAATTCGGGGAGCCCCCAGGCAACTTCTCCCGGTAGAAACTTATTGGTTGGGACCGCCCGCGAACCTTCTCCAGTGTGGACAGCTGGTTTGAGCTGCAGTCGATGAGTTGGTCGAACGTTCTCTTGACCGACCCCACAGTGAGCTCGTTGTATCCCCTACATAAGATTACCATG